>CM062811.1:617964409-620364409 GCA_031772625.1 Pinus tabuliformis | reverse complement strand
ATCTGTGACATTGGCGGTGAGAACCACGATCACATGATGAGTGGTGTCGGTGTTCATGCCATGTACATGGCTGGCCACTCAAACCTAGATGCAGTAAAATGCTGAGGCGCAACAAGATATACTGCAGCTATTCTACCCATGGCGGGAGTAACTTCTACGATGGGAGTTCTGAATCATATGCGTGGATACACAATCCCACTCATTCTGCAATACATCAGCGTTAATGACTTTAAAGAGTGCCTGGAGATGAAGATTTGCGTGGATGGCGACAATGGCAGTTTCTTTGTAGTCAAGATATCCAAAAAAGATGAGATTGGTCGTCTAGAGAAAGTATAGGCGGATCTATGTCGTATGTATAGAGACCTAGAATTACAAAAAAAAATGTCCAAGGAATTCCTCAACAATTTGGGTGACCCTCAGGGGTTTATGAAGGATCTAAATCATACCATCAAACTGAACCAATTGGATGATTTCCTTGGTATTGTCGATCATGAGTGATCAGGTGCTCAAAATTAGGCTCAAAACTCAAAGTGGTAGAATCTTTATAAACTTAGCTTCAAATCAAAGTTCTCGTCATCCTAATTCCAACGGTGCAAACGACACTCAAATCTGAGCTCATATAAAGAAGTTATAGCAAATCAAAGTTAATGTTTTATTTGGACACATGACAATAGTGGATGATGTGGCAGGACCCTTCAGCGAATGGGGAAGCGCCAAGTGGTAGGCCACCATTGCCCCCACATTTCACAAGTCGCATGTTGCAGGCATGTCATCGTTAAAGAATTGACCCCAGAACAAGCTAGGGTGTGATGCGATGAATCAACCCCCAGCATACCCAGGTCGGGATGCGATAATTGCAATTGCACATCACAGAAGTGCAGAGTGCCATATATCTATTACCCCCCCTGACTCCACCGATTACAAATTGTGATGGATCTCGGATGCGATAAGATTATGGGTTCTAGTTAATAGTTTCATCGGGTCTGTTGTATTGCAATCGCACATTGCCCTGCCACAGTCACAGACCATAAGACCATCGGTTCTCTACCGATTGTGATTTGCAATGGAACAATCAGTGCCGATAGATTATGGACTAGTGTGCAGAAAAAATTTCGCCCAATTAGCGCAATTTTGGAGCGAAATTGTAGGTTCATGCTGGAAATGGTGCAATTTGTGGAGCGAATATTGGAAGAACTAGGAGAGGTCATAACTTCTTTAGTTTTCCACCAAATTGGAAGAAAAAGAGGCTAGATAACCAATTTTTGACATTATGTACTCATTGGAGTAGGTTTCAAAAGCAATTGAACATTTTAAACACATCTTTTTACACTTTTGAGCATAATAGAGACGCCCAAGCCATTGGAAGCTGGACAAAGGAGACATAGCCCAGGAGGGGTGAACTCCTTTATCATGTTCTTGTTGTAATTTGTTTTTGATGATGTTTATGTTGTCGTTCAGTTTCTTTATTATGTCAAATTTCTCATAAAATTAACATAAAAACGCATTATTTCACTTGCAAAAATTCATGAATCCTTAAGCACAATCAAATAATTTTGTTTCTAATCTGAGGAAGATCTTAGCACAACAATCTAATATTCCAAATCAGATCAATTTTGGTATCGAATAATTTGGTTTTCTTTGTGAAAGAAGGATTTAGTTATTTGCAAGTTTATGTCATGCTTACAAGGTTAAAACTCAAAAGAGGAGAAGGGAAGTTGGTTGGAAGCCCTAAAGTTGGGTCAAGAGAAGGAGAGCAAGGTTTTCACAATCTCCAACACTAGTTCAACATCGAGTTGCAGTTGAGACTCCAGAGATCATGTATCATGAAGGAGAACCTACAAACATGACAAAAGATGAGAAGACCTTCAGAAAGAATTTTTTGATGTGACAGAGATGGTAAAGATCCTCTATGAAGAGAGGAATACCAGGTTGCAAGGGGAAAGTTCCAAACCTCCCAAAGGAGAAGGCTCTACATGAGGAGGTAATGGAAAAGGAGGTAATGGAAATGGAAACAAACCTCCACCCTCTCCACCATCTTCTTCTTCACAAGCATCTTCACCCTCTTCCACTAACACAACCCTTACTCATACTCATCATCATACTTCAAAATGAACTAGTAAATCACCTTCTTTTTAAACTTGATGTTAAATTTGAATTGCCCATGTAAAATGGTGAAGTGAATGCAGAGAAGCTTGATAATTGGATTTTTCAAGTGGAGGTTTATTATAGGATTCAAACCTTCAAGAGGCTGGCATAGAGATTCAATTAGCTTCCTTGAGAATGGAGGGTGCAACACTAATATGGTGGGAATCAAAGACCCAAGAGGAGATTAAAAAACATGATAAGATATCAATTTCTTGGAATGATTTCAATGCTACAATAAAAAGAAAATTCTACCCTCTAGCTTATATGCAGAAATCCATCATGAATTGGAAAAACTTTAGACAACTTAAATGTCAAAATGTGCAAAATTACACCCAAGAATTCAGAAAAAGGTCATTGATGTTAGGTGTAGATTTGCAATCACAAGACACGTTGTTGAAGTATATAGGGGGTTTACATAGTTACCTTAGGCATACTATCTTAATGTTTAATCCCAATAATCTAGATGATGTGTGTGTGCAAGCCACTCATCTTGAGGCAAGAGTAAAAAACCATTTAAGAGTAAATGAAAGGAAAATTCTTTCAAAGGGAAGGCAAAGAAAAATGCATTTATCAAAAGAGAAGGAGATAAAATTACATGCAAACATTGTTCCAGGGAGGGCCACGATGAAGCTCATTGTTGGAAGCTTCATCCCAAAATGATACCAAAAAGAAACAACAAGAGAAAACAAAAAACAACTACACCCACTCAACATGATTTGGGATCTGATTCGGGTGATGAAACTAAAATCACAGCCATGGGGTTAAAAGGAAAAGAATCCATTGCTAGCACTAGTTCTTCAAACTCACAAAATGAAACTCCAAACGAAAAGAGGAGGATAGAACTTTTTCACATGAGGTCGATCTCAAAACATAACAAGATTGATACACTTTTTGATAGTGGCTCTCAAGCCAATCTTATCTCTGAAAACATTGTCAAAAGTTTAAACTTGGAAACCATTCCACATCATAAACCATATCCACTTGGATGGGTGTGTGACAATGTGCAATAATATGTTACTAGAAAGTGTAAACTGAGATTCACTATTACTACAAATTTCATAGATGAAGTGGAGCTTGATGTTTTGTCATTAGATATCTGTGGCATAGTTTTGGGCAGCCCGTACCTTTATGACATAAAATCTATCTTCCATAGACATGAAAACAAATATCATTTATTCAAAGGTGGAGTAAAATATATTGTGAGAGCTCATAGCAAGAAAATAAATCTTTCTCTTGTTAATGCAAGGCAAATGAAAAGCCTAGTGAATTCGAGCAAGAATTTTGTGCTTCTAATGAATAAACCCAAGGATGATGTTGATAATGAAGATTTTAAAGGCTGTGATTCAAATTCGAAATATGAATTGGTTGACGTAGTTAACCAAATATGACGAGATGTTTCTGGAACCAAATGGATTACCTCCCAAGAGAGGAATCCAACATGAGATACAATTGTAGCAAGATTGTCCTCTTCCTAACATTGGCATGTACATGATGTCAGTGATGGAAAACGTAGAAAATAAGAAGCAAATTCAAGAGTTGTTGAATAAAGGGATCATCAGACCATCTTCCTTGCCATGTGGTTCACCTATTGTCTTGGTGCCCAAGAAGGATGGAACATGGTGCATGTATGTGGACTTTCGTCCATTGAACAAAATTACGGTAAAGAACTGTTATCCACTGTGTAGAATATATGATTTACTTGATTAATTGAAAGATGCAAAGTATTTTACTAAGCTGGACTTAAGAAGTGGCTACCATCAAATTAGAATAGCTGAAGGAGACATTTGGAAGACAATATTCAAAACAAAACAAGGTTTGTTTGAATAGCTGGTTATGTCATTTCGTTTATGTAATGCTCCCGCTACATTCATGTGTGTGATGAATGATGTGTTGATGCAATTTCTTGATGAGTTTGTCATAGTCTACTTAGATGACATCTTAATTTTCAGTAAATCTCATGATGAACATGTCATGCATGTAAAAAAATACTTGATGTCTTGGAAAAAAAACAGTTGTATCTTAAGATATCAAAGTGCGAGTTTGGAAAAACTTCTTTAGTTTAGTTGGGTCATATTGTTGGATGAGGCAAGTTGAAAATATATTCCCCCAAGATTGATGTCATTGTGAATAGGCCAAGGCCTAAGACAGTTATTGAGGTAAGAAGTGTTTTGGTAGCAACCCAATATTGGAGGAAATTCATTGCTATTTTTTTTCTTATAGCAGCTCCTTTGCATGCATTGACAAGTGTGAAAAAGGTTTTTCAGTGGGGAGGAAAACAACAAAAGGCCTTTGATGCATTAAAGGAAAAGATCAGTACAACTCTAATAATTGCACTTCACGACTTGAGACAGTCATTTAAGATTCAGACTGATGCTAGTGACTACGCTATGGGTGTAGTCCTCATGCAACATGGTAAGCCTATTTGTTTTCATTTGGAAACTTTTAATGGTGCAATGATTAACTATCCTACATATGA
Source organism: Pinus tabuliformis (assembly GCA_031772625.1). Taxonomy (NCBI): domain Eukaryota; kingdom Viridiplantae; phylum Streptophyta; class Pinopsida; order Pinales; family Pinaceae; genus Pinus; species Pinus tabuliformis. The sequence goes on along the minus strand of CM062811.1, from coordinate 620,359,788 downwards.
CAAGGAATTGTATTCATTGGTGCAAAGTGTGAAAAGATTGAAACACTACTTGATGGGTAAGGAAACAATCATTCACACTGATCATCAACCATTGCAATACTTACAATTTCAATCAAAGTTGCAACAATCAAGGCACTTCCAATGGATGGATTTTCTTCAACAATTCCACTTGGTAATCAAGTATAAGAAAGGTATCTACAATAAATTTGCTGATATGCTTTGTAGGCCTATTGTTAGTGCAACTACTTTACTCAAGCATAATTATGTTTTACATGAAAGTTATATTGAGAAATATGCATTGGATAATGACTTTCAAGTTGTTTATGCAAGCTTGAGTCAAGGTAACCAAGTACAAGAATTGGATTATCATTTGCATGATAACTTGTTGTACCATCTTGGAAAGCTTTGTATTCCATGGGGAGAAAGAGTTAACACCATAAGAGAGGCATATGTTTCTCTTATTGTTGGTTAATCGATGTAAGTAATATGATAGAACATCTACAGAGGTATTGTTATTAGCCTCGTATGCTTCAAAATGTGTCTCATTTTATTAAGTGATGTTCATTATGTGTAATCAGTAAGCCTAACAATAGGAAGTTAGGATTGTACACATCACTTCTGGTTCCTTCACAACACTGGGAGAGTGTTTTTATGGAATTTGTAGGAGTTTTTCCATTGTCAAAAAGAGTTCATGATTATTTGTATGTAGTTGTGGATAGGTTCAACAAAATGTGTATTTTGATGCCATGTAAAAATCAAGTTACAGCTGAACAAACTGCTTAGTTATTCTTTCAAAATGTTTGGGTGCATTTTGGATTTCCCACATCCATTGTTAGTGATTGAGACTCTCGCTTTGTTGGGAATTTTTGGTCTAGCTTGTGGGGATTCATGGGCACCAAATTGAAAAAGAGTACAATTTTTCATCCACAAACAGATGGTCAAACATAAGTGGTGAATAAAACAGTGATACATCTTCTTTGTGGGTATTGCAGCAAGAATCCTAAGTTGTGGGATGAACATTTACGCTATACTCAATATGCTTACAATCGAGCCAAGCACTCTTCAACTCAAACTTCGCCATTTGAAGCATGTTTGGGATACTTTCCTAAATCTCCTTTGGATTTTATTTTTGGAAAAGGCGTTGATATTGAAGGTCATTGTGACATAGATAAAGCAAGAAAATTCATTGAACAAATCCAATTAGTACACCAAAAGGTTCAAGAACAGCTTGAGAAAAGGCAAGACAAGTACAAAGCAAGGCACGACAAGCATCGTCAAGATCACAAGTTCCAAGCTAGTGATGAATTTTGGCTTCACATTAATAAAGAGAGGCTCCAAGGAGAAGGAAAAAAGCTAAAACCAATTAACTATGGTCCATTCAGAATTTTGGAAAAGATTGGTAAAAATTCCTTCAAGTTGGATTTGCCTTCATATATGCAAATTCATGTTGTTGTTAATGTTGAGAATTTAAGGTTGTATGAGCCTCCTTTGATTGAAGATCAAGGAGAGAATATTCAAATTCCATCTATTGAAATTTTTTCTCCAGAATTCCTTGATGAGCTTCAACAAGACACTATACTTAACAGAAGAACAAGGACATCAAAAAGGGGAAGTATCGATTATCTGCGAGTGGGGCTCAAGGGTAAAAATCCTTTAAAATCCAAATGGATAGAGCTTGGAAAGGTGATGGAATTTTACCCTCACCTGTTGGACAATTGAAGTGATCCTTTTGGGAACCAAAAGGATTCCAGTGGGGAGGAGTGATCAGGTGCTCAAAATTAGGCTCAAAAGTCAAAGTAGTAGAATCTCAATAAACTCAACTTCAGATCAAATTTCTCGTCATCCTGATTCCAACGGTGTGAACGACACTCGAATCCGAGCTCATATGAAGAAGTTAGAGCAAGTCAAAGTTCAGGTTTGACTTGGACACATGGCAGGAGTGGATGACGTGGCAGGACCCTTTAGTGAATGGGGAAGTACCAAGTGGTAAGCTGCCATTAGCCCCACATTTCACAAATCGCATGTTGCAGGCAGGTTAGTGTTAAAGGATCGGTCCCCAACGTACCTGGGTTGCGATGTGATAATCGCAATTGCACATCACAAAAGTGCAGAGTTCTGTATTTATGTTACCCCCTTGACTCTGTCGTTTGTGAATTGTGATGGATCCTGGATGTGATAAGATTATGGGTTCCAATTAATATTTTCATCGGGTCCACCGTATCGCAATCGCACATCGTCCTGCCACGTTTACAAACCATAAGACCGCCGATTTCGATTTGTGATGGAACAACTAGTCAGTGCCGATAGATTATGGACTGCCACATGAATTTTTTTTTGCTCAGTTAGCGCAATTTTGGAGCGAATTGTAGGTTCACACTGGAAATGGTGCAATTTGTGGAGCGAATATTGAAAGAACTAAGAGATGTCATAAATTCTTTAGTTTTCCACCAAATTAGATGCAAAAAGAGGCTAGATAGCCATTTTTAGACATACTGGACTCATTGGAGCTGGTTTCAGAAGCATTTGAGCATTGTAACCACATATTTTTACACTTTTGAGCATAATAGAGAGGCCTAGGCCATTGGAAGCTGGACCAAGGAGACGTAGCCTAGGAGGGGTGAAATCTTTTATCATGTTCCTGTTGTAATGTGTTTTTGATGATGTTTTGTAGATGTTTATGTTGCTGTTCAATCTCTTTATTATGTTAAATTGTTCATAATATTAACATAAAATCTCATCATTTCACTTGCAAAAATTCATGAATCCTTACACACAATGAAAGCATTTTGTTTCTAATTTGAGGAGGATCTTAGCACAACAATCTAATATTCTAAATCATATCAGTGAAACAGTAGCTATGGTTGCCCAAATTTAATTTGGTTTGTTATCCGTAAGCAGAACATGGAGATGTGAGAATGGAATGCATAAGTGGTGCGTTATGAAAACTGTAAAACCAGTGGTTATAAAAGGGAATGGAGAAAAGAGAGATGAAGGAGGAGATAACATTGAGTGAAATAGTTGATCTACATATGCACTGCAACATGATTTCTAAACACTACTTTGTTTGTTTAAAGTATTTCCATTTTTTTCACGCTGGCAGTTGCTTAAGAGATCATGGCGCATTAGCATTTGCAGCTTCTTCTCTGTTGTTCATTTTGCAGATCTGTTATGTCACGTGGATACCTTCAGTTTTCCAAAAAAGAATAATAAATCTTCAGTTTTCCAAAATGCAAAAATAAATCACACAATGACACAACGGTATTTGTTTGGATTTTAGTAGCAAATGTTACTCATTGTTGGACAAGATTGTAGAGCATACTGGGGTTTTCTCGATCCATCTTAGAAAATTATCATTTTTTTTTAAAGGAGGTTAAGTTATCAATTTTTTTTAAAGGATGTTAAGTAGTAGGTTTATGGGGTTAATTTCACGGCATCAATTAATTGTTAACCAAAAGAGCACATAGGTTAGTATATTTGGAAATATAATAAGCCTGATCAACGCTAATAAGAGTCTGTTGCCTAGGTGATTGTCTGCAGAGAAATAAATTGCCAGTTATGTAAATAAGTAGCGGTTGTTTAATTTTAGTTTTGAGTTTAATGATGGATAATTAGTTTTAAAAAAATAGCTATTGTAATTTATAAAAGTTCCTTTCAATCTAAAATATATGCTTTGGTAAATATAATTAATTTTTTAAAACGTTATTTTATTTAAAATTATCAAAAATTTCCATATTTTTTGTAATCAATATCGTAAAAAATATTACATATATATAGTAATAAACCTATTACAGTGGTAAACTTATTCATTATTTTAGAAAATTTAAATTTTTTTTAAGGATGTTAAGTAAAATGGTTTTTTTAAAATTATAAGTTTTAATATTAAGTTTTACTCAAATGAAAATTTGAAATGGAAATTGTTTCCATTTTTTTTAATTGTTTCTATCTTTTTAGGGTTTGAATTTATAAATGGTATTTACAAATACTCTTGCAGATCTTCTTACTTCATACTCCATTTGCTTGTATTTACTAGTTGCTCTGATTTCTTGCATTTATCATGGTAAACATTTATAAATATTTATTTTATGTCCTCTTCATGTCTAATTAATGTGAAGACACGAAGGCATATGGATCAAATTTTTTCAATATTGTTATGATTCTTTATTATCAGAAATTCAATGCTAAATTAGCTCCGCGTCCTCTTGGGATTGGTATTTACAAATGGTAGTGACAAATCCTCCATGGCTCCATTTGCAGATCTTCTTTCTTCATACTTGTATTTACTAGTTGTTCTACTTTCTTGCATTTATTAATATTACCTTCATTTCCTCTTCATGCCCAATTAATATTAAGACACAAAAACACTATCCATAAAAATGTTTCAATGCAGTTATGATTCCTTATTGCCAGAAATTCGATGCTAAATAATAAATAATACTCATTAATTTTTGTTGAAAAAAAATAATGTAATTTATGTGTTCTTTTATAGTAGTGTCATGCATCATAATGCACATATGAATAATTATCAGGGCTTTAATTCTTATAGCAAAAGATTCTTGAAAGTTATATTTGTTTTATGGAGATTGTTTTATTGAAGGTTTTAAATAGTTTTTAATGTTTCACCTCAATTCGAGATTGCAATGATATTCATAAAATAATATTATATTTTGGTTCTTTAAAAAAACTCATTGCAATTCTTTTAATGATTGAGTTATTTACCTTGTATAAAAGAAAAGCATTTTCAATGTATTTGAAGAGTAGTGTCCATGACATGAAAGAGTAAATGTTCTTATTAAATTCCCTTTATACGATTCATATATAAAGTGTAAACAAATCTTCTTATTAAATTTTATCTTTATGGTTTTTATATAGACTGTAATATTGAGGAATCAATACTATCGATTTAATTGTGCTTAGAACTTTGATGTGCAAATAAGATTTTTAGTTTAAGTTTTGCACAACTTATCACAGTAAAAACTGGTAACCTATAAAGTATATATAAAATTTAACATTAATTTTCATTTTTATATGAAAAATAATTTATTTTAACTTAGCAATATTAAAAAGTTAAAATATATTAATCTTAAGAGTGAAATGTAACCCTTCCTTTTTATTTAAATTCAATCTCTAATTATATTATAAAATTATGTAATTTGTATTATATCTACAACGAATATCTATATATTAAATCAAATTTCTCATTATATTATATTTAATATTTAATTTTTTAGTATGATTTTATTTTGTAATATTTTTATTTATTTAATTCCATTTTTATTATAATATTATACTATCGACATATATAGATATTTAATTTAATTTATTTAATTATAATTATAATAATTTTATTTTGTAATATTTTTATTTATTTAATTTCATTTTTATTATAATATTTTATTATCCACATATATAAATAATTAATTTAATTATAATTATAATTAATAGATTTGACCATATTTTCATTATAATGCTAATAAGAAAAACTAAACTATATATTGAGACTAAATATCATTTAGTTATGTCTAAAAAAAGGTTAGAATTTTTAAATTTTTAGTTATATGTTTGAGAAGATAATTTAGACTAAATATCATTTAGTTATGGCTAAAAAAATAGTTAAAATTCTTAAATTTTTAGTTATATGTTTCAGAAGATAGTTTTGTTGATTTCAAAGGTTAAAAAGTTTTGCTAGCGTGACAAATATTTTGAAATTTAGATGTAATTTGAATATATGCCAAACAATCTAAGAGAAATTGCTTTACATCTTCAACCCTCTTAGTGTAAAAAAGGTGACAAACTCATGTTTTTTTAGGAATTCACCATCACCTAGTTTTAGTATGGAGCTTATGAAAAATTGTTTTTATTTTAGCAATGTTTATTTTCTTCTTTAAGCTACTCAAGGCAGATAAATGCTTTTGATTTTCCAAAATAGTATTGTTGATCACCTCCTTATAATATCTTAATTCCTCTTTTCCCTCTAACTCTTTATCACACCACAAATTCTCCTTAAATTTTGATGTAATAATATTTTTTAATATTATCCTTATTCTACATAATGATCTCATCATTTATCCCTGAATGCTCTAGCCAAGATTGGACATTTTTATGTTATCCCTGAGCCAAAAGTGGTTTTGGCTATATTTTGAAGTAATTTTAGGAAAACTATTCTCTTCCATCTTGTTTAACCTCTTATTATACATTAAATACTTGGTCATAGTCAAGCTATCAATGACAAGGATTTCTTCAATGAAAAAAATAAGTTTTTTTTTTTTTAGATTATAGGTTATAAATTACTTTTGGATTTGTTCTGGTTTTCACTATCACACTGGAGATACTGCATCCCCAAATATCAAATCCATATAAAACAACATGGTTTACAAGAGTCTCAAAGAGGATCTTGCTAATCCCATATCCAAAGATTTGTGTATTTACAAAATTGTTTTCAAGTCCATAAAAATATTTCCATCATCCATTTAATTTTTTCTCAATGTTATAATTCTAGTTGAGCTTGTGAAGGATATTGATTCTCAGATATTTGTATAAAGGAACTTCTGCCAAGTTGTTGTTATATATGGAAGTATGACATGCGATTCTTTTGGATTTGATTATTGTGACTTTTATTTTTTCATTATTAACACTCATACCCATCTTGGAACAAAAAACTTAGAGGACTCTTAGTTGCTTGCCAAGATTGTCAGGATCACTTGACAAAATAAAAATATCATGAACATAAAGAAGAAGAGTGTTAACTACACCAAATGGAATTGAGCTTGTAATGGTGTTTGTTGAATGGATGGAAAAAATTGTGATTGATGTATAGGAAGTTGTCACCTATACAAGTACACATTAGTGGTTATAAATAGTTAGGAATAAAACACAAATTAGCAATGCAACATCCAATCATGAATAAATGAGGAAGAAATCATAACAAAATAAGAGAAAAAAATGTAAAATGAAAAGAAAATACTCTTTTACTAAATGTGGATAGAGATAATGGTCAACAAAGAGACATAAAGGAGAATGTTTGGATATAATAGCTCTCTTCAACTCTTCAATGGAAGGTCCTCGTTTCTCCTTTTGCAAGCTCTCTCTCCTCAAGAAGTTGTATGTAGCTACAATGGTGGAGGATCACAATTTTCAAAGAAAATGCAATCAAGCTAGAGAGTTGTGGTGAATCTCAAATATATTTTGGCAACAAGCCTTGCAATTATTCTCTTGTTGAAATGGCTCCTCATGCGTAGTATTTATATGATTTCTCAAGGTATGCATGTTCTTGGTTCATTAAATGAGTCTTGATTCTTTTGTATCTTTCTCATGATTGAAGGGAGCATGGAATCATTTGAGGGATTCAAGGAGTCCCCAACTATGTGGGAGTTAAGAGGAAAGTTATTTGAACCTTATACTTTGTATTGAACAAGATCTTCATGTTTTCTCGTATCACTTCTTAATAAACAATCACTTTTTTTGAATACATGTGATTGTTGAAGAGACAATCATGAAAATCACAAAACTCAAATGGTGACTATGCATGAATTGACAAAGGCCCATTTTGTAATGTTAAATTAGCTACTTGTGGGTTGTCAGTTAATTTCCATAGGGAACCATTATCTTGTTGAATTAATGATGCTTTCTAGTGACCATGTATATAGTTGTGCAACCAATTTTTAGGTGATAGTAGTTGCCACCAAATGTATGAGGTTATGAGTAGACATATAGCCAAAATACATCTTTGCTTTATTTCATGCAACTTAATTGGCATGTTTTTGTGTGAGAGAGAGACCCATGAGAAAACGATGCCTAGTAAAGAATGAAGAACAATACACCTACAATACATATATCCTACTAAGAGAAGTATTTACAATTTAAATGAGACAATCATGTCCCATGCTCATAATCATGACTTTGATAACAATGATTATAACAATGGACTAGAGTGGCCCTTTCAAAAATGTCGAAAGGAAGGGAACTTGATGTATGTTGAAGTAGATAACTACGTCACCCTCAAGAGAATCGGTTGTAGTATAAGAAAGTTCTAATAAAAAGACTCCCATGGGCTTTACATGATAAGTAAATATACAAATTTTTAGGGGATGAGTGATGTTCAAGTTAATGCATCTTTCACAAAAACTAGATATTGCAATTGTCATAAGGTAAGACCCACTCTAACATGAACAAGTGTTGAATTCAAAATCAAGGGCTGGGGGAGGATTAAGGCAAAGAGTAATGGTGACTATATTTGCTTTATTCAAGGTTCATCATCATAGCATACCCATTTCTATCCCTAACCTTACTAAGGGTAGAAGGAGGGAATTACTCTAATGATTTGACCTCTAAAGTCTAATTATGGAAATGGGGTCTAAACTTTTCGATGTCTTTAATCTTCCTTAAAAATTAAAACATATGACATTGTTGTGTCGTCTCGTCGAGACCTTTCCCATGATATACCTTTTTCCTCAATCCGACTTCTAATCAAAAGATATGGATGATCAAAGTTTGGCCTATCAGGCCATGTCATGTCATCTGACTTGCCACGTGGTTACCATGTGGTCCCCCCATGAGCTTTTGATGTTTGTGTATATATATAAGGAAAAGTTATCCTTAATGAGCTTATAAGGAAATTCCATCGGCACAAAGACCTATTACCAGAATTAATTTTAATGCAAGAACTTAAATGATAATAGAGGCTCGGCCATCTCTTTCATACTTAGGCCATTTAGTTAGATTTAGGACCATATTCACACACATATACATATAACTGCTACATTTGTACAAGACATTAACAAACCTCATTTATGCAGAGAACAACATCCCTCAACAAGTTTTCTAAACATAACATTAAATTATGACATGATGTGCATAAGCACAACATATCTAACAATATCCATTCTTCACTCAATGTGATATTCCCACTTAGAAATTATTGCTAAGTGAGAATATAAATTTTACAGTTTTGACAATTTTGGGTTCTAACTTAGGAGAAGTGGGTTGGAGGATCCATTTTTATTTTTTCCCATACAAGAGCCTAGGATCTCCATTTTTGAGTTACTTACATTGTTAGCATCAATGTGATACATGTTATGCATTAGTATTCTCCTTTCCCCAACTTCAATGTCTTACCATGGGTCCCATCTCACCCATGCTTGTACAAAGGTACATCAAATTACTATTTCAAGTCTTTCATGTATTTTTCATATTTCATCTTTATATATCATCAATACATTCACTTTAAATAATTGGTTTATGTTTGTAGGAAGTCATTTACTATTTATTCCAGTCCCTAAGGAACATAATATAGGGAGGAAGCATTTGCCTCCAAGGTATGGAATTCTTCAACCAGTGTACTACATACTCCCTTTGTGCTACTTGAAGTTCACTCCCTTCGAGATCACCATAGTGTTCTCCTTCCTAAACTTGTTTGCTTCCATCACTTTCCCATTAGTTATATGGTCATAAACAGTCAATACTTTTTCATCCATGTGGGTTTTCTCATGTTGTATCACATCTTTCATCATTGACATCCATCCTACAATGTTATCTTTATTGGGAGTTGTTTGTTCATAATTCTTGATAATCAAACTCATGCGTCTTTACATTTTATTACATAAATGGAGCAATAGTACAATGAGTATGGAAGGAGTGAACTTAGTCTTGCCACAATGGCAAGCTAGACAAAACCCAAGTTGGAAAATACAACACCCAGATAAGGAAATGAGCTTCCCCAAATATGCCCTACGTTGCCCTCATGGAACTATTATGTCTACTGGAAAGAAACAACTGAAATACCCTCCTCTAGTGCTCAGAAAATTATACAAAATTACCCTTGGGCTCCTCTCAACAAACCCACCAAAACTCATAAAGGGTTTGGCCTAGTTTTGACCCCCGAAAATGACCCCCAAATACCACATCCTCCTCACTAGCTGGAAAATACGGCCTGTGTAGAAATTCAATGCAAAAACCCTCCAATCACTCCCAAAATGTTGGTATTTACCTCCCCGGATGAATTCCTCAAATCCTCTGCTCAACCTAGGTCCTCAAGCTCACTCTCCAACTCCCATGTGTGCCCAGAATTTTCCCTTTGTGCAGGTCCATGCAGTCACCAAATGCCACAATGCTACAACACTGACTCCCTCCAAGGGTTACTTTGTTCCTCCCAAAATGTTCATAAAATAACGCTTCAAATATTCCCCAACAACCTCATCCAAAATCTTGAACTTCACTTGCCCAGACTAGCAAGTCATACCTCCCTACTATGTCCTAGAAGCTGCCACAAAATTCCCATGAAATGCCTGAACTGGTACTGAAAATGATCCAAGGGATAATCAATTAACCTCCTTGGGTTGGAACTCATAGTCCATCGAAGCAAGGGGTGAGAATCTCACTCGAGAATCTCAGATGCAGACTTGACTAAGTAGCTTAACTGTGCTAGGTGCAACAAAATGTCAAATTGTCTAAAAGTCCCACACTAAGATTTTGGCTGCCTCCTCCTCATTTGGGACCACATGGGAACCACGTGGAAAGTCAGATGACGTGACATGACCTGATAGGCCAAACTTTGATTAGCCATATCTTTTGATTCAAGATTCAGATTGAGGAAAATTTTATATCACGGGATAGGTCTCGATGAGACGACATAATGATTTCATATGCTTTAATTTTTGAGGAAGTTAAAAAAGATCGAAAAGTTTAGAACCCATTTTCATAATTATACTTTGGAGGTCAGATCATCAAAGTAATTACCTCCTTCTACCCTTAGTAAGGGTTAGGGATAGTAGGGGGTATGTTATGGAGATGAATCTTGAATAAAGAAAATATAGTGACCATTACTCTTTTCCTTAATTCCTCGCCCCCCCACCCCTTGATTTTGAATTCAACACTTGTTCATGTCAGGGTGGGTCTTACCTTATGACAATTGCAATATCTAGTTTTTGTGAAAGATGTATTAACTTGACCATCACTCATTACCTAAAAATTTGTATATTTCCTTATCATGTAAAGCCCATGGGAGTATTTTTATTAGAAATTTATTATACTACGACTATTGCCCCTTAGGGTAATGTAGTTATCTACTTCAACATACATCAAGTTCCCTTCCTTTTGACACTTTTAAAAGGGACACTCTAGTCCATGCCTGGTCTAGTATCTTCACATGGTGTTCTGGGAATGTGTTGGGGTCCTTTCCTTTCCAAGCTTCGGAAATTTTAAGGAGGTCAAGAATGTCTGGCTCCATATCCTCAATGAGATCCTTGTCATTCTCTAGGATGTTTATGTGCTAGTGTGGTGTCAGAGTGTTAGAGGTACAAATGAGAAATAGGGTGGCTCAGTGGGGGTGCATGAAGGAGGACTAGAGTACGACATTTCAATTTCAGGTGATGGCATGATCATAGGAGGATCTTGTTTTTCAAAGTGGAGAAGGGGTCAAAACAATATTTGGTGGGAAGTTAATTCCGAGCATGATTGGGTTGAGGGGGAGGGTATTTTGGGCCCTTTTGTTTTCCACCTCCCTTGGTAAATTTGTCCTTATATGATGTGGTAATGGGATCAATTCATTCCAGCCATGGCTCAACAAGAAAAAGCTTATAAAACTTTGAAAAGAAAATACCAACTAATTATGTCATAATCTTTAGACAAGTCCAATTTTATGTGCATATCTTTCGTATATGTACAACTTCCATATATGTGTATATACAAAAGCTACACATATACCGAAGTTGTGAACAACTTCAACCTCCATATATATGTAGCATCGGTATATGTACAACTTTTGTATAGGCACATAACTCTCGTATATGAGCAACTTCTTAATATGCACATATACAAAAGTTGTGTAGATACGGAAGATATGTGTATATATGGAAGTTTCATATATATGGAAGATACGTGATATAGAAGATATGAATGTATAGAAGATGCACCAACCAAGGCTTCCAGAGGCCAAACCACCTCAACCCTCTACCATAGTGATTTTACCTAAATCGGCCTAAAAATCACTAACATAAAAACAAGCTTGGATGCCTCTAACTTCCTTCCCTGACTCTAGAGGAATTTTCATGTCTCCAGAGAAGTGTACGTGTTTATTTATGGCATGAGACAATGAGTAGTATGGGTCTATCTTATTGATCAAAATGCATAATAAAAATGGTTAAATCTATCTCATATTTTTCTTTTTGTTTTCTCCACTCATAAAAACCCATACTTGAGATCTTAGATCAAGTATGGGTTTTTATAGAGAGATGGAAAGTATCTTCTATAATGAGAGAATTACCTTGGCTTGATCAACTATATTTTTTGGTTTGCCTATATTTGCATGTTCCTTAATCCCATTATTTCCCCACCCACAGAAGGAGGGAATAAATTGATTCAAAGGTATACTCTAGGTATTTTTTTACTATAACTCCTTTTCATTACCTATACATTTCGTCCATTACCATTTCCAATTTAATAATTTATTGATCCAATTGAAAGAAGAAAGAGTATAACTAGACAGATCTTATTGATTATCATTGGAGATTGGGAATTGACAAATTTTCCATCAGACCTATTTGACAGGATTTGTTACCACTTTGGCCATTTTAGTTGCTTGGCTAGTTACTCAAAATCCTCGATTTTTGCATTTACTAATATTAGAAATATACAATAGCCAATTAGGATCATTTTCTCCTCGAGATATTATACCCTTATTTCCTATGTGGGAACTGGAATCAAATTTTTTCACCCGCTTCTATTTGTACGGAGGGAGGTGGGGGGAAATACGTTTCTATTTGGCCACCATACACTGTGAGTAATTATATATTTTTTCTAACCAGAGCTTTAAGTATAGGTCTCTAGAGATCTGATAGACCAACATTAAGTTCTGGAACATTGGATAAGAAATAGTATCATGTAATACTGGAAATAGTATTCTATTTACGGTTCTTCATTGCTTATACAATGAAATTGCCAATTGTCCATCACACCAAAAAGAACCTGTCTATTTACTCCAGAAATAATTACTAGAAGAGTTATGGATGTTAGGGATCCGCATAAAAGGGTTTCATAGCTGAACAATATCATACTTACATGCATCATTGACCAATGATATTGTAACACAGGTACTAACATTCCTGATCATTGCATTTGCACCTAACCACCAATCATCTCGACTTCGTACTTCTAGAAGTATATGAAACACGGATGAACTCCAAGAAAGGAGTATTGGGTAGAGTCATATACATAATGACTCTGCCCAATTTGTGAATGGTAGAGTCATATAGAGAATTTGTATGTTGCTTCCTACCTTGTTGGTGTCATATTTTATCTTTTGAACCTCTGAGGGGTTAGGTTTAGGCTTTTGTCTATCTAAATAGTTGGTTTCGAACTCCTGTTATTTTTTTCCTTGTAGATCAGATAAAATTTGTAGGATAATTTCATTCACCTCTTCCTCCTTTTCCTGAACTGCAACAAGTCTTTCATTGTCAACCTTATAACTCATTAACTAGCACTTATACTTTTGATGGTGTCCTTCCAATCTAGGGAGCCTTCCCTTACTCTTTTACCAATTGAGTCTTCTTCTTGACCATGTTGAGGTTCGTCAGTGCTATATTGCACCATTATGCTAGCCATCACTACAATTTTCTATTGTTCCTTTGTGTATTCTTATCTTATATGCTATTACACACAAATAATTGTTAGTCAAGTGCAATTAAATCAAATTACGTAATACCTTGGTTTACATGTAACATGTACCCTAAATTGAGACCATTTGTAGCATCAACTCTCAGTTAGTATGCTTTTTAAAATGAAGACAATCAAATAATATTTACATCCATTCTAACATTGGTGTAGTTGTGAATCAAAATCAACACACTACTATGAACAAAAGGGATATCCAACATATCAAGTATTCATTTGTGCATGTGCAAGTGAGCCTTTTTGGGTCCAGTGTTGAATCCTTTACTCGGATACCAATTTGTAGCACCACTTTATTGTTCGCAGGTAGTTGGAGGGTTGCTACATAAAGCTAACATGATCTACATGGTGTCATTATGGAAATGGGGTCTCAAAATTTCTTTCTTTCCAAAGCTAGTGGAATTAAATTTGGACCACATCATCGCGTTCAACTCATTGAGAGATTTTTATACCCACGAAATGCCCAAATGGTGTCACATCACCGTTTGGTATCGATGGGTCCTTAGTTCCACCCACATTGCACCTTCCAGGTCACTTAGTTATATGGCCCATGGATCTATCCCCCTTAACTTGTTTTGTTAAGGAATTACATTATATTAGATCATTTGAGGTTCAATCCTTCTTCTAAAACTCCACTAGTCTAAGGCTCGAAACCCCCAAACCCCAAACTAGTGTTTCTTCCTGTGTATGTTCAAGCACAGTCCCACATCCTGGACTTTGGGTCCTGCTTTCTTGTGTGCATCTCAGGCTCCTCAAATTCCCAGACCTTCAGTTCATACCACCGCCCTTTTGGGCTTTCATTGGTGTATGTAAGTGAAATTACCCTGAACTCCCAATCTAGCTCATTCCCACCTTGATTGGTACACCTTTATTTAACTTAGTTTAATTAACGTTTAGAGCCTTTTTATTTTATTAAATTTTACTAATAGTTAATCATCCATGGAATTATTACATTATAACCTCGAAGGGCCCCACACCAACATAAGATTTAGTTACATTATGTATGATTATGCCTCCATGTTAGCTGATTTCGACCCATTCAAGATTCGACTCCTAGATGACTTAACACTCATCCTTTTTCTCAGTTGCCTGAACTCCTGAACCAAGCCAAACTAACCTAAATCCACCCTGATCTGAAGGTGAATTCTTCCTTAGCACGAGAAAATAGTTTTATGGGTTCTCTCCAAATAAATCATGGATTTACTCAGCTTCCTTTTTTATTCTTATTTATGCCTAAGAATCTTGCAAACATGAGAGTATATTTTACATCCTCTTTAACCAACTATATCAATTGTAGTACAATCCATTAAAATACACACACATAGGTGCAATGTCTTTCCATAAAGAAAACACTAATCCTAGCCAACCCATGGCCACAATAGATAGCAGTTTAAGTCATTTCGATCCCAAGTGCCCCTAACAAATGCATACACTTATGTAAATGTTTATGCCTAATTCCCATTGACACTTCATGAGAAGGAAAAATGACCATTATATATATATATATATATATATATATATATATATATATATATATATATAAGCCCACTAGGCATATTAATCAAGAAAAGCTGCTTTAGGCCTTCAACCATAGAGAACCTCTAATGGATATGATGATTAATCCGTGGTATTTTACCCATCCATAACAATTCATTAAAGTCTTAAATAGTTAACAAGAATTATGCTATTAGCCAAGAACATGTCAGTATTTATAGGGATTTATAAATCCCTCACATTTTGAGCATAGTAGCATATTCACAAGACATATTGCAATCAAAAGCAAGAGTAATCAACCATGAATGACACTTCTCACACACTCTTTATCACATGTTATTGTGATTTACAATTTAAGTGCAAGAAGATATACAAGGAGTATAAATAAACGATTTATCTTATCTCTCAAAGATTGGCATCAAAGGGAGGCACTTCGACTCTCCACCCAACCGTAGGACAACTACAATATGTCTTTCTTATAGTTTTCTGCCCTTGACCTAGATCCATGGTCTAGGGGAGTATTCTCTTAGGGATTTCAATTTAAATTTAGCTTGGGTATTACTTAGTTTTCTAGGAGTATTGGATTTTCTCCATAGATGGTTTATCAATCGCATTTTCAAGGCAAGTACTACATGTCGATAGAAAAACACTCAACCTACTACTATAACATAAATTAATTTTAATATGAACAATGTGGTACATAAATAAAATATTGCAATGCCTAGATTAAGTAAAATATTTCACTATCAACTCTGCATATATGCATATATTATATAATGCAATTAAAAGAAATATCTTATGGTTAATACATATTTAAAATATTTCTTATGATTAATATATATTTAAAATATTTCAAGGTATTTTACATGTCTATTTTTTTATGTATATGTTTTGTTCAATTTTGTTTAAAATCTAGCAAAAAATTGTTGGAAATGCAAATTTAAAACATGTAGTCTACACAATCCAAATGCCCAAAAAAATTTACAAAAAAATTGATACTCTCCATACTTAATATATCCATCGTTAAAATATATCTATAATAAAAACTAAATAAGTATAATTCAGAGATAGCAAACCATCACCATCACCATCACTAAATCCTATGATATAGCCACATTAATCCCGGTTAGATAATGTACATTAATAAATCTAAATCGAAAAATACACTAACCTCATATTAATGAACCTATAACCTTGAATTTATTAATGAGATTTATTGAAAGCCACAGACCACTAATAACGCGGCCGAGAGATATTTAACATAACTGTCATAAGCATAGAGCCAAGGAAAGTCATCAGAAACAGAAACACATCAATTTGAATATCGGCATAGTAAGGCTTTCCAATATCTTCAATTTCCGCACCACCATGGTAAACCTGTTACAACTTACCCTGTAGCCTTTTCTGTTATTAATACTTTCCAATTTCTTCAATATTCGCTACCCCGTAGCCCTTATGTGTTTTCGCCACGAAACTGTATATAGAAGCTACAGAGACTTGCCTTCATATTCATACCGAAATATTGTGGTTAGGCTTTTTACTGTCATTGGAAGATGAGGAATGAATGAAGTTCGAAATGCGTTTGAAACTTTGCAAAGGCTTTCTCAGATTTCGGATTGTGGAGATGGAAGACGTGGCCTTAGTCTTCTGTCATAACCAAATCGGCATCTTTGCCCGCCTTCTTCAGCGATTCGTAATAGAAAACACTGCGATCTGTCAGCGGATCCTTCTCCGCCACAAATACGAGAATATGAAACAGCATGTCTGAGCTCGCCCGGCGTGTGAGACCAGAGGGTTAGAATATTGATGCGCTAATTGGATTTAATATTTCGTAGAAACAAAAATGCAGATTAAATTTTAGTTCGCCAGTCAAACTTTAATATTGTACAAACAGAATATGAAACGGCATGGCTGAGCTCAGGTTCGAACAGGGGACGTCTAGTTGTTTTGTGCAAACAAAATATCAAACAGCATGTCTAACATCAGATTCGAACCGGAGACCTCTAGTTGTTTGGTGCAAACGAAATATGAAACAGCAAGTCTGAGCCCGGGTTCGAACAGGAATCTAGAATATTCTGTACAGACAAAGAACAGGGGACGTCTAGTTGTTTTGTGCAAACAAAATATCAAACAGCGTTTCTGACCTCAGATTCGAACCGGGCACCTCTAGTTGTTTGGTGCAAACGAAATATGAAACAGCAAGTCTGAGCCCGGGTTCGAACAGGAATCTTGTATATGCTGTACAGACAAAAAACAGGGGACGTCTAGTTGTTTTGTACAAACAAAATATCAAACAACATTTCTGACGTGAGGTTCGAACCGGGCACCTCTAGTTGTTTGGTGCAAACGAAATATGAAACAGCAAGTCTGAGGCCGAGTTCGAACAGGAATCTTGAATATTCTGTTCAGACAAAACAGAAAAAACTATGTCTGAGCCCAGGTTCGAACTGGGGACCTTTAGTGTGTGAGACTAACGTGATAACCAACTACACCACCCAGACAGACATGGTGAAGGTCACGTATCCCCCTACCCGATATGATGGAATGGTATGATGATACCATCATCCCATATGCGCAGCTGCTAAGTAAAATTTTATTGATTGTTTGAAATAATATGAATATTTAATATATATGTCATTTTTATTATATTCATTTGATGAAATGACATGATATTTTTGTTACAAATGTTTGATCAAATTACTGCAATTATAATTGAAATCTAGAGTTTGCACTAATCGCTTAAATCTGAATTTGATATTGATATTAGGCTTTCATAAATTTTGGTGTGAACTCTGGAGTATACTACATTTCTTACAGTTCTTTCTTATTTTTGTTGAAGGCGTTGCTTCTTATACTGTGACTATTTTATTAATGGATGTATTTTGTTTTATGTTTTCTATTTGAATCAGTTACTTTGTTTATAAATGTGAATGTGCAGAGTATGCCTACACGCTCCAGCTTCCAAGTGAACCAATAAAGTGACATCTATATTTGGAGTGTTGGGAATGCCAATGTTGGAGCTGGTTACCTGTTAATGTTGGGAGTGCTAATGATTTGCCTTCATTCATTTTCTTGGAGTAACTATTAATTTTTCATTTTCCTGAAGTAGCTATTATTAAATCTGTGATTTCATTTTCGATCGATCCACACTGCATACACATTCTAGGGTCAAGGGTGATGTTATCATTTCAGCCTATTGATATATTTTATGGTTCGGTTTTTTTTCTGAATTAAATACAAGCCAATTCCATGAATGAATATAACATTGCACTCAGTAATTTATTTATGTACATTGTAATCTGCATGTACATATGGATCAATTCAAATTCTCATTCTATGTCATTAACCTTGTAATAATGTCACTTTTATAAATAGATTGATGAATAGGATAAGTAGAGCACATCCTTGAGTTTCTGTATTAAACATAATTCTAGATTTACGGTTTACAGTAGGATCTGTTTCAGAGGTTGCAAAGTTATATTGCATGTTTGGAAACATTTTTTTACTCAAATATATTCCTCTGGCCATGGTGGTGGTTTGAGAGATTGAGAATGATTTATCTCTTAAGGTAATCAACTTGGAAGAAGAATGAGATGGATCCAACCGCATAGAGATTATTCCTTTCCCTAATTATGCCGAGATAGTTTTTACATAATTTATGCCTTTGTGTAAAATAATAGCAAGAAGGAATATATATATATATAGTTTGAGAGATTGATAATGATTTATCTCTTAAGGTAATCAATTTGGAAAAAGAATGAGATGGATGCAACTGCATAGAGATTATTCCTTTCCCTAATTATGCCGAGATAGTTTTTACATAATTTCTGCCTTTGTGTAAAATAATAGCAAGAAGGAATATATATATATATATATATATATATTCAATGTTAGGCTAGAGAGCTGTTATAATGCAAATTAGAATTTAAGGTATAGGCAAATTAATTTTATTGACATTCATGTCTTTTTGTTTCTCTATATTTTGGATCTGCAGAAAGGAGAAAGAAACCATAAAACTGCATATATATATGTCAAGGAAAATGTGAAGTGGTTGGTTATTTAAAACTGTGAAACAACAAATAATTTTCTGGAAAAGAATGCAAAAACACTGGTTTGTTAGAAAAAAACACGGTGACTACATTTACTTTCATCATATTTACTAGATAATAATTTAGTACGGATATGCCATGGTAAATTTGAAGCACTAGGTTTTCCAAAAACTAATTGGCCTTAGTTACAAAAGTTGATTAGCAATGATGCCTTCCACCTATATCAACCACATTTACTAATGTAGTTGTGCTATTTATATGTAATAATTATAATTATATGTATATATTTTTTAAATTGTGAGGTTTTAGGCACATTCCAATTTATTTTGGAAGAGATGTTGTAATGTCTTATTATGTTATGTAAATATTTTGACTCCTGAAATATATATATATATATATATATATATATATATATATATATATATATAAACCAACCTAGATCCATCTTAACTCCAGATATATTGCCAAGAGAGATCAAATCTCTCAAGGTACAAACTTTTCTTTAAGTTCTACCCTCAAGAAAGAAGTTTGTGCTTTGAGATATTTGATCCCTATCAATCCTTAATAGATCTAGCGTTAAGATGGGTATAGGCTTCAACATTTGACCATCCATATACAAAACCTACACCGTGGCATATAAGTCAAGAGGTAGGTGTTCCTTTTAAATAAGCTAAATAAATTATCTAATTAAAATTTATCATGTTTATTGAAAATAAAACTAGCCTAGATCCATCTTTACCCATCTACCAAGTGTCAAGAGGGATAAAAGAGATTTGATCTCTCTTGGCACTTGGTAGATCCAAAGTTAAGATTGATCTACGCTAATATTAATATTATATTATATGCTATTTTTTTTGTTAGATAATGCAAATCTTAAGATGACTGGCACACCTAACTTGTGGCTTGAGTAGCCCTGACCCAGAGACATCTAAGCCATCAAAATCATCTATGGATTGCATCTAACTGGGGCCACACTAGTCCTTAGCATGGCTATATGTTTGACCACAGGGTTTGAACTAGTAATCTTTTTACCACGAAATACCTTAACAAAACACGCTATCACCATTTATTCTATGCCATGTGAGCATTATATTATGTATTATTAATATAATAATATATTATAGTATTAATATTATAATTAATTATACTATTAACATAATAATTAATAATATAATAATTAATAATATTATATTAAATGTTATTAATATAAGATAATATTTAATATAATAGTAAAAATAGATTTTACTTACTTTATCGAAAATGCCTATTGATCATTTAATTATCATTTATATTAGCTAGTGCATTAAATTTGATTCTTCAGGCCACCAAAATTTAAAAACAAATTCAATCGACTTAGTTAAGATGCACAAAAACATGGGATGAATGAAATGAGACATCCATCATAGTTGGAAAGAGCCACACAGTGTCCATTAAATCATACACTAGTGGGCAAAGGTTATGGAGGAGTCACGGTACGAAGTTGTAGAGCTTACCGTTGGAGTGGAATTAAAGCTCCTAAACTTATAGTGGATTGACATTACTGGGTTTAGGAATGAGCTATTTTGTTTTGATATCTACTCTATTTAGAAAAATTAAAAAGAAATTAGTAGTTTATACCCATTATCATTCATTGTTTTCTATGCCAAAATATTCACAATCATTAGTTGTGAGGTTCATACTAATAGTTTGTCAAAATAGAATGCTTTCGTTGCTAATAGAGATTCTGGTATAACTTGAATTACCATCAGGTTGACCGGTAAGGGCTAATGACAAAGATCTAATATATGAAAGGGAAAAATACATATTATAGGTCCAATAAAGGAAAAATCACTTCGAATCAATGAATCAAATTCAAAGGATCCACCAAACTCGGCCAAGAACTAAATGTTTGGATCGAAACTCTTAACTAACAAAATTAACGTGAAGCACTCATGGTATCTCAACAGATTGACAAGTCAAGGCTTGGTATGGAATTCTTTGCTGTATCTAATTTTGACTAAGTTCAAAATATCTTTGTATAGGACAAAAATATTTTTTTTGGTAAACTTCTTAACCAATACTTTTTATTTTAAGAATTACTGACTCTTATTTAAAAGGAAAAAAATTACTGCTTTTTATCTAAATAAACAAAAAAAAAAATTAGGACCCAAAGAAAATAGCTTTTACTTAAATAGAATGATTTTTAAAAACTCTAACGAATACAAATAATTGAATTACAATTAGATACCTTTCACCATCTTTAAATTTAATTTTAAGTATGTGATAAATAAGCACCATAACCAATCAATGGAAATAGTAAGAATGAATTTGTTGATTAGTGAACCAAATATTATCTTACCCTTTATCTCCATAAAGGGTTATCCATAATCTGCAATGGTAAAGATGAAATTTAGAAAATTGTAATATTGTTATTCTAAGTGATGTAAAAATTCATAGTTTTATGAAAAGTTCATTAAAGTATTAATGTGGAGGTTTTAGAGCTCGCAGATTCAATTATTAATATGTAACTGAAGGTGAAAACATTGTCAAAGCGAGATTATTGGTTTGATTGTTTGCAAAAGAGTATTGATTTTCATGCATGTATTTCGGGTTAAGTCGAAAATGTTGCTAAGGATAGTATTAATTTTCAATTTGAAGGTCACAGATGCAAGTATCATTTATTAAAAACTAAAATAGAGATGCAATAAATCATTATATAAAGATAGGTAAAATTGCATGAAACATACTCAAAGAGACGAGGGAATTTTGAATAGTTTTACCTTGTCGACAAACGCTCTTCTTGCAACCACTTTTCACCTCCTCATACTCCCACCTACCCTTATCCATGGAAAAATTCAACGATTGAGTGATTGATTGATAGATAGATTGTATGGTGTATGTTTATTTATACATTTACTTTTGATTTGTTGAAGTTGACATTTAATTGTGTTTAGCTCTCTCTCTCTCTCTCTCTCTCTCTCTCTCTCTCTCTCTCTCTCTATATATATATATATATATATATATATATATATAGTGTATCCCAGTCATATGTAAGTGTAATAGAGATGACATTTAAAAAATGTTGACATACTTACATTACATCTAATTTCTAATTCGTACACATCTCCCCTATACTATGCTATAGAGTGTATCTCAGTGTAATAAACTACTATTTTCAATTTATTTAGTTATAAGTAATCAACCAATGTCAGAAGTGTTGTTGATTTTTTTCCCGAACACGTGTTGGCAAGTAAAAATATTGCTAGATTTTTTTCAATCTCTCATAACACATGAAGGATTGAGAGTTATTAGCCAATTCCATTGCCAGAAAATCAAGGACCGGAAAAACACTATTAAGTGTCGATATAATAAAATATTGAAAGAAAACCAACCTACTACTGGCCAAGATTTAAATGTTAGGTGAATGCAACAACCAACCTGTTTATCACCTCTTTTCACATGAAAGGACATTTTCCTAGATAAAGAAATGCAACTATAATATTTTATATCCATTGAAACAATAATGATTGAGACATTGATAGAGGAACATTGACCAATACATTAACAATGTAATTAATCTTAGCATGAACACACTAAACAACGGCCATGCTTACTTTTCTTAAGGAAAAGAGAAATTCCAATTTCATTTAGTCTCCTCACTTCTCCCTTATGCATGGGCGGGCTTGCTAATTTGGGCTTGCAAGTAGTCCCTAAAAGGTAAGTGGTGACCACTTAAACCTCTTCCTAATTGAAATTTTGACTTCCATTTTACCAAGTGCTCCCTTGTGATATCATTACCTCTACCTTTTTTTTTTTGTTTCCATCTTCGTTTTCTCATTTCACAAGGTGTTTTCCTTGTGTTTCATTGAGTGCTTGGTCTTCTTACCTTGTGGCTTATCTTGATGACCCCATATTTTTGGTAGGTGTAAGGATGGTGGCTCACTTATTCCATGCAACTTATCTCAAGAAAGGGGGAACCCCAATATTTTTTGGTCTCCTTACTACTTCCTTGTGGACAAGCTGTCAAGATTGCAAGCTAACTTCAAAAAGCTAAGTGTGACCACTTAGATCTCTTCATGCTTGATTTTTTTTTGTTTTCCTTTTACCAATAATTTATTTTTGGTTTCATTTCCTCTTCCTTTTATTCACCTTCTCCTTCCTCTTCTCAATCTACATGGTATATACCTCATGGTTTGTTTAACATTTGATCTTCTTACCTTGTGGCTTGTCTTGGAAACCCCATCTTTCTAGTAGGTAGGTGTAAGCATGACAACTTGTTTATTCCATTCCATTTTGATCTAGGTGGATATTGGTGGCCACCTGCCTATTCCACTTGGACCCCAAGACTATATCCTTTCATTTTCCTTATTTATAGCACAATTTACTATTTTTGGTAGTTTTTCAGGTTGTGAACTTCCAAAGTCGTTTTGAGGCCCTAAAAGACATTTTTTTTGGAAAAGAGCATTATGAGTTTGTAGTTGAAAGTTGTTTTCCTCAGATAGATATTTCTAATGAGGTATTGTACATGCCAAACGAATATTGTATGTCAAACAACCCCGAGAAGTTGATGTTCCAATTAACCCCAATGGGGCCCACAAAATTTTGGTGCTTCATCTCCTAGGGGTAGGGTTTTGGATTTTTATTGTTTTCCATTGTTTCTTGATGATAAAAGGAATGTGAGCTTCATTGTGACATAATTCAGAAGGTATATAGTTGTCACATCTCTTCTCAGAGATAAGCTACCATCGCCCAAGCCAGTTTGTTTCTCTTATGTATATAAATAATTTTCAACAGTTGCTATTTATTAATTGAAGTTCTATTTCGTTGTATCTTTGTGTTTTGGTTTGAGTATATACTTCATTTCGTTCCTTCGTACTATCTGGATTAGTGGTATTAGAGAAATCTACTCTTTCTCTATTTTTTTGTGCATGTCCCCAATGAGGTTGAGGCATAAGAAGTTGAGACTTGAACTGGTTGAACCCTTGCAAGACCAGCCTTGCCGACCCCAATAGCCTCCCATGGTGGAATAAAATAAAGATGAGGGAGCAGAAGATCCTTTCAAAATGTTGTTCGAAGAAGCCCTCAAGTGACAAAGGAACGAGATGATGGACAATTTTTCTTAGATCCTTTGGCGGGTTTCAGCAGATGAATCATCTTCATCCAGCAGTCACTTCGAAGGCATCACCCCCTTTAAGGTACAAGTTAACTTTGAAATTCCTATATTTACAGGCCAAATAGACACAAATGCCTTGGATAAATAGTTAAATCTATGTAAGGATAATTTTTGGTCCATAATTATTATGATTGACAAAATATTACTTTTTCACTCCTCAAAGTCGCTCCCCATGTTGAGGACTGGTGGGAAACTTACTGTGAGTATAGGGACAAGGAGGAACCCTCACTATATTCAGTTGCAACCTCTTTGAATTCTTTTTTATATGTCGTTAAGGAACAATATTACCTTGTAGGAAGTTATGAAGATAAGTACATAAAGTGGACCACACTACGATAGGGAAGGGACTAAGATGTGCCCAAGTTCACAAACATTTTCCATACCCTACACATGAGGTTGGGTATCAAGGATTCTAAGTAGCATATGATACTCAAGTACTTTGGTTGTTTTCAAAAATACATCCAAGAAGAAATGGAATTCCTAGACATCTCCTCGCTTAGCACTATGTACTGATATGTTATGAGGATCAAGTATAAATTTAAATAGAAGAATCAGGATTTTAGATCTGTGAATTCAAAGCAGGGAAAAGGCACCTCCAAAATGTATTAAAAAGGACAAAGCCAACGTGGAGTGCCCCGAGACAACCCATCAAAGCCACAAGCAAAGAGTGGCACCATGAAGATGAAGAAGGACTCCAGAAAGTGGTGAGAGTTCCACAACATCCCAACCCACAACACACATGAGTGTCGCACTAAGCAGTGACTGGTGTGTGAGCTAAAATCGTCAAAGTCAAATGCATGTTTTAATTCTAATCTAGAACACGAAAAAGGGAATGAAAAGGGGAAGCCAATTATGGATGCAGAACCTAGTGCCACGATTGCCACCACCAAGGTTCAAAAGATTGAGCTCGAAGATCTAGATGAGGGGAATCATCTCTTCCACTCACAGATGTGGGTGAAGGGTTCTCCAGTATAGTTCATTTTCGATATTGGGAGCCAATAGAACATCATCTCATCAAATGTCGTTAAGAAATTGGGCTTGACAACCACACCACACCCACATCCATACAACATCGGGTGGCTTCACCAAGGATGAGACCTTTGTGTCAGCCAATAGTGTCGCCTTCTTTGCAACATCAATCCCTTCACGAACGAGGTATTATGTGATGTTGATCCTCTTGAAGTCTGTGATGTTTTATTAGGCCAATCATACTTGTGGAAGCATGATGTTGTGTATGTGTCTAGAACTCACATTGTTATTATTTCTTGGGTAGAAAACTATACAGGATACCGGAGGTAGCCGCACCTACTTCCATTTCTTTGATCTTTGCTAAGCAATGTAATAAGATCATGGTTTTGTTTTTTTTTTTGTTTTTTCTTTTTCTTTTTGCTCTCAAAGTAAGGGGCAGGTCGTGGCCACATCCATGGCCCCTAGAAAGGGTTCCTCCACATAATAGAAGTAAGTTTACATGGTTGTGTAGGAGTACAAGGACATATTCTCCTCACCCACAGGGGTACCCTTGCACTACCATGTCAAGAATTTGATCAAATGACTCTTGGGAAATCTCTACCCAATGGGCTAGTATACTATCACTTCCTTCTGGAAAATGATGAAATCAAGTGGAAGATCCAAGAGTTGCTACAAAAATGGCACATCATACCAAGTTCCTCACCTTGTGGGAGCCCAATTGTCCTCGTATAGAAGAAGGATGGAACCAAGAGACTCTGTATTGATTAACAGGCACTGGATAACATCACTCTCAGGAACACATACCTAATCCAACATATTGATGACCTTCTGGACTAGCTCAAGGGTGCCAAGTACTTTAGCAAGATTTATATGGAGTCTAGATATCGCCAAGTTCCTATAGAACCCACAGAGGTATGGAAGACCACCTTCAAATACAAGGAGGGCCTCTTTGAGTGGTTGGTCATGCTCTTCGGGTTGACAAATTCCCCTATAACTTTTACGAGGTTGTTGGACGACATCTTGCAGCCTTTCACCAATTTGTTTGCAATTTTATATTTGGACAATATCCTCATCTTCAGAGTTTGGAAGAGCACTTGATACATATTCAGCAGGTCCTTCAAAACCTGTGGCAGTACAAACTATGTGCCAATTTGGAGAAATACTCCTTTGCCATGAATCAGGTCCATTATTTGGACTGTATAATCGATGAGCAAAGGTTCCATGTGGATCTGTCCATGGGGGTTTCA
Organism: Pinus tabuliformis; assembly: GCA_031772625.1. NCBI lineage: Eukaryota > Viridiplantae > Streptophyta > Pinopsida > Pinales > Pinaceae > Pinus > Pinus tabuliformis. The sequence continues at coordinate 620,333,218 of CM062811.1, read as the reverse complement.
CTCAATGAACGCCTGGCATATCACGTGCGTTCGTGGCATACTAAACAATACCCCTAATTTGACTACATATTGAAAAATACCTCTAAAAATCACATTATTTAACCCCCTACCAATATGAACCCAATACACCTTCCCAATTTAAAAAACCCCTAATTTCATTAGATATTGTACGTATCAATTTTTTCATTAACATTTTTTATACCCCTTTATATTTTTTCATTAACTTTGAGCTCCATTTTTTATACCTGCCAATATAAAAACCCTTTACCCCCTATTATATGCTCAATATATTATGTCATTTTGTCCTCAATATATGTCCCCCAATATGAATGCACATGGTATGGTATTTATCCCCCAATGAATCCCCCATGGATCCGTCTAAGATCCATGTCATTTGGGATTGGCCAATATCGAAAACTCTCGCAGAGCTTCACAACTTCTTAGGCCTTTCCAATTTCTATCGAAGGTTCATGTTGGGATTATTTCATATCACTTGGCCTTTCAGTCAAGTTACGAAAGGAAGATCGATTTTTTTTTTTTGGTTCAAGGAACAACAAACCACATTTGTTCAACTAAAAAATCATGTTTTCTTTGTGCTAGTATTCAGATTTCGAAACCTCCAACAACCATTTCAAATTGAGACAGATGCCTCCGACTATACTATTGGTGCAATTCTCACCCAACAAGGATATCTGGTGGCCTATCGTAGTGATACACTCTCTGATACTATTCAGAAATACCCCAACTACAATAAGGATATGTACTCCATCGTGCAAGCTTTCCAATTTTGGAAACATTACATTCTTGTGAAGGAGACAATCATCCACACATATCACCATCTTTTTCAGTTTGTACAGACACAAAGAAATTTTCAAAATTATTTCCATCAGAAATGGTCCACATACCTACAAAAAATCCATTTGAACATTATATACAATAAGGGAAGCCCCAATAACATTACATATTTCCTCATTTGGCCCTCGGTTGTGGCACTAACCACTGTTCTCAACTCTTATGGGCATGATAATTCTTTATGGTCGCAACTGTACATAAATGATTTAGAATTTTCCATCGACTACTAGATGTTCTTGGATGGGAATAAAGTACCAGACTTCCACCTCCAAGATGCATTATTATGCTACCTAGGGAACCATTTTGTTCCTTCAAGCAAGTGTGGCAAGCTGATTTGGAAGGTGCACTACAGTCGGGTCACAGGACACTTTGGTTTGGAGAAAATCGTGGTAGTATTGCAAAAGTATTTTAAATGGCCAAAAATCCAATAGGGTGTTGGGAAATATATCATATCTTTCACTGCCTGTGTCATCACTAAGCCAATCATTAGGAAGTAAGGATTGTACACTCCTCTGCCTACTCCTAGCTAGCATTGGGAATCCATATCCATGGAGTATATGTCTGGATTTCCTTCTATCAAGCATGGTAATGACTATGTATTTGTAGCCATTGATAGCTTTTCTAAGAGGGCTATATTGATGGCTTGCAAGAAGAGCATCATAGCAGAAGAAACTGTCAAACGCTTCTTCAAACGAGTGTGGGTAAATTTTGGGATCCCACAAACCATTATATCATATCATGTTAAAATTGGAAACTAGGGCCAAATTCCATTTTAGATATCTCATTTGATGGAGATGATGATTGCATTGAGTTCTTCTTTTGGAAAGGACTAAAATTGATCTAAAGATCATCAAATTTAGACAAGCAGAAATGTATTTTTGAATTAATGCCCACACTTGGGTAAATTGTCAAGGTTGGCCACATCATCATGTAGGCTCATGAAGCACAAGAGACGTGTCACTTCACCCTCAACAACTTGTATAAATACAAGTGACCTCTCACGTCATTTGACATCATCATCTCTCACACATTCTTCTATCTCCTTCCCTCATTGTTTCGTACAACTATTGGGAATTCTCTTTTTCTCACACATGTGGCAAGGAGGATGAATTTTAGACAGAAGTACAGGCTTGAAAATTTCAGGAGTTGAGTGAAGTTTGACCAATGTTGACCAAGGACTATTTGACCAAGTTTTACTATGTTTTTGGAGGGTTTCACTCTGTTTGACCAAGTTGCATTGCTTGGCACAAAAACTAATATTTTCTGGGTTGATTGACCTGCATTAACCGCAGGCTTGCTTGAATGCAAGGTTGACTTCAGGTTGACCAAGTTTGACCACAAGTTTTATGACTATTTTAGGTTGACTTTGACCACTCTTGGAGGCCAAGTTTGACTTCCTTTGATTGAGCTTCAAAGGGGAATTTCTGCTGTTGCATTGACCATCTTTGACTTTCTGGTTAGCGCTGAATTTGATTAAAGTTGACTACAGATTTGGTAGCGTTGTTTTGACTTTGATTTGGCAAGTCGACTTTGAACTTTTGTACTCTCTCTCCCTCTCTCTCTCTGTTGAAAATTTGATATAATAATAAGAAGAATTGATCAAAGGGTTTTCCTCACATTGGATTTTTTCCCTGGAATCCACCAAATCTGGTGTCCTCTTGTCTTGGCTTGTCTTATGCATTTTATTTTATGTTTTATCTACACTTATTGTCAATGTGACTGTTATTGGAAAACTAAATTTGAAATTGTCATTAGGATACTAAAGGAGCATTGAAGTAATTTTGCTGAGCATAGAACACACTATTGTTAACAAAATTTAAAATGGTATCAGAGAACAGGTGAGCATGGGTTGTGTTTAACACCACCATTCTGAACAATGACAAGATTCCTAGTTTCGATGAATTATTGGTTAGATGCACTCAAGAGGAGATGGGGATGATGGAGAGAGACAAGACTTCAAATGTTAAGGAACCTACTACATTATCTTCTCATGCTAAGAGGAAAAATGATGTTGGTCCAAGAAGACAGGGTCAAGGATTCAAGCAGGGATTCAAAGAAGGAAGAAAAGGAAGGTGCTACAATTGTAATAGGTTTGACAACTATTCTAGAGAGTGTCCTCACAAGAAGGATTCTCCAAGGGATGATGAAAACAACAACAACAATTTCAAAGGTAATGGAAATCAAAGGAACAATATGTTCAACAATAAATGAAAGAGGAATGCTCCCGCTGCTCGATATGGAAATGGCTGACCTCCCAAAAGGACGAGAAATTCCAGGTATGAGCAAAGTAATGTTGTAGAAAAACAAAAGGAGTTTTATCTTATTTTCACTCTATCTACTACCTCTCCTCTGGATACTTTGGATCATTGGTTAATTGATAGTGGAGCCTCAAGGCACTTCATTGCGTACAAAGAGGCCCTCTAAAATTTCATTGAAAAGAAGACTAATTTGGAGATCATATTGCAGATAATGCCACCAACCCTATTAAAGGGATAGGTACTATCACACTTCACTTGAATCAAGGTCAGACCATTCATCTACAAGAAGTATTATATGTGCCCGATTTGAGGAAGGACCTAGTGTCTATTTCTATGATGGAAGATAAAGGCTTCAAGGTAGCATCCATTGATGGTAAGGTACATATTTGGCCAAGAAACCCTAAAGATGCATTTACACTTGTATTTAGGGTTGATGGTCTCTATCGAGTTGGAAGAAGTCATTTGGGAGCCTTGACCTACGATACTTCTCTTGAATCTCAATTATGGTAGCAAAGATTTTCCCACCTTCATTACAAAGCCTTACATAGGGCAAGGAAGATGGCCATAAGTATGCATGAGTTCAACATAAATATTTTCCCACCTTCATTACAAAGCCTTACATAGGGCAAGGAAGATGGCCATAAGTATGCATGAGTTCAACATAAATCATGAAGGCGTTTGTTACAGTTGTGTGGCTAGGAAACTTACAAGGGGACCATTCCCATAGTGAATTCCAAACTACCGATATTATTTAATTGGTCCATTTTGACCTATTTGGTATGTTTCACATAACATCATTGGGAGGATACTTATACTATGCAATATTTGTGGATGACTTCTCACAAAAAACAAGGATCTATTTCTTGAAGAATAAGGATGAGGTGTTCAAATGGTTTCGTTCTTTCAAAGCATTGGTGGAAATCAAACAGGGAAGAAAATCAAGATAGTGAGGACCTACAATGGAACCAAATACTTGAGGAGAGTCAAAAGAGCTTATTGATGAGGCAAAAACTCATGAGAATTGTGTGCCAAATTGGACATGATCATAGTAGGAATAATTAAGGCTGGTGCAGCTAAGTAAATGTGCATAGTAGGGTTGGTTTCGCAGTAGTAATGGCGACATCAGAGATCATTGAGTCAAGGCAGCAAGGACGACGATTGCGCATGCTGATTTAAAGGAGTCTATCATGATATGAGACAATCCATCCTTGATGTTACTTTGGTGCTATGAGAAATTGAATGAAGATCAGATCCTTAAGTATAAGAGATTTGTTCATAGAAAGAACAAGAACCTTGTTGGAGTGTGTAGGATTGACTGAGGATTTATGTCTCAACATGGGAAAACTCAAGTGCCCATCCTAATGTTTAATGCAACAATAATTGGTGAGAGAACGGAGCCCATTTTCAATGGTTAATGAAGTTGTAGTACCTATGTATTAGACGCAATAGAAGGAAGGAGTGTTAAGCGATAAGTACTCTTGGGAAGCATGAATGGTGAAATGATGGTTGACAGAGACAACAATGTTCATTTTGTTTCAGTGAAACAAAACCCAAGATTGCAGTTGAGCAATGTGGGGGGAAGCAACATTGTTGCTAGTGAGTTGTGTGGAGATCTCTGTGCATAAGTGCATTGTTGAAGAGAGGCCAAGTGTGCTTGTGCAACAAAAATATGTTGTGTGTGTCTTTGTTACGGAGAAAAGGGGTTGTGTGAGCCTGTGCTACTATGAGAGGTCGAGAAAGCTCGTGGAATAGAAGGGGCTAAGTGTTGAATGTATGTTGTTGAGAGCAGAGGGCTGAAAACAGTAGAGTGTTGCGTGGGTTGTGTGTTAGTGAATTCTGTTGAGCGGAACAACAAGTTGTTGTAGGGTATGTAGAGGACAATGTGATACATGGGCCAAAAGGTTGTTGAGGAGAACATAGCTGGAAACAGGAAGAGAGGCTACCAATTACAGTGAGCAGTAAGTTTTCTTTTGAGTGTGGGTTAGAGCCTACGTACAGGAAGTTGGTGCTTCCATCTCTAGTGGGTGTCTGAGAAGGCTTTGGGGTTGGTGTCTCCTGCAAGTTAATGCTTGCATAAATCCAAGGAGCCGCATGTTGGTGCTTGCAACAAATCCATGAATTTTGTGCTTCAGATGGTGCTTCTAGTAGGTTGATTACGTGTATACAAAAGGAGAGAGTTTGTGCTTCCTACCAGTGGGTGGTAGCAAACAATCAAAGGGAGTTGGTGCTTCTTGTGAGTGGTGGCTCACAAACATATTGATGTAATAGAGTATGTGCTCTCATTTTTACGTCAATAAAAATAACAAGCTTTGGTGGCTTTTTTTCTCAGAAGGGTTTCCACGTTAAACCTCCGCGCCTCATTTGTTTTTTGCTCATGATGTGTATGCTTGTATTGATTGACATGGTTGTTGTTATGGTTTGTTAATGGTTTCTCTCATATAATGGATGCCAAGTTTGAATGAGTAAAGATAAATTGGCATAAAAGTTTAAATTAGCCTTAATATCGATTCACACCCGCCTTCCCGCAGTATTAACATTGTTTTCAACACACACACACACACACACACAAAACACATATATAATGCAATAATATCCACTTGTTTAGGGAATGAAATGAGTGCAATAATAATTAATGAAATTGTAATAGTTTTAATTTATAATTAATATAGCTGTAATGGATGCAATGGTATATGGTTATAAATCTCTCTCAACTTGTTAAATGTGATTGCACTCAATTATGTCCTTAGTCTACATACGTGTGAAGTATATATAGAAATTTTTACTCCTAACTTAGGTTTGCAATATATATTTTAAAAATAATAAAAACATAATGAAATCATAAATTTTAAAACCTTATTTGACTAATTTGAATTTGAGTAATTTAGAGCATAAGAAATTATTTTTAAAATAAAAATATTATAAAATTTACAAAAATTTAAAGTAATGATTTGAAAAATATAATATATGATTTTTTTTAGTGGTTAACGAGTAATCTACTACACAATATTTATAATTAGTGTTCAGTTTTGTATTAGTTCGTGAACATATTTCAAGCTGATTTGATGGTGACGGATTCATAAATGAGAGTAGGAAATAATTTAGTTTAGTTTAGGTTGTTGTTTTTTTATTATTATAATTTGATTTATTTTTATTGAAAATTAAAAAAAAAAATTATAAAATGATTAAATATAAAAACATTTTATATTTAAAATCAAAACAATAAACAAATTATCATTTTTAAGAATTTTAAAATTTAAAAAGCAAAGTTAAAATCTTTTATAGAAAGTTATCTATATATTATTATAATTATTTTTTTGGTACAATAAAATAAAATTTGGATTTATAATTAAGGAAAATTAGAGTTTGGGATATATTTGAATATTTATAAAAGAAAATTGTGGAATAAATAAATTTTATAATTCGCTTAAAGACAAGTTATTGAGAGGTTTCATTTTTTTTTTTTTTTCTCTCTATTTTTTTTAGATAATTATGATAGCTCGATCAAGCCTCTGTTTAACCATGTTAAGGGATTGATCGAGGGTTTCTTAAATCCCTCGATCGACCTATTTGAAAATTTGTCTTGAATGCTCGATCGAGTTTTTGAGGGCCTAAAAGACAAAGTCTTAGCTCCTCTTTTGCATATTTCTCTGCAACACCATTTTGTATCCTAGCAAACTTCAGGCAAAATGTGTCCTTAAGTGGCAGAGTTGATCATGTTGGATTTGGGAAATAATCCTCTATCCAATGGCATATGAGTTTGACATTTTCGAATTTATTTGATATTTTTTTATCTAATTTCTTTTAAACATAATGTTTGAATTTTTTTTGGATAGTTTCAAAGAAGCTGAATAAAAAAGCAATAACATAAAATATACAAAAATTCAAAAATTTCAAAAAATACATTTTTTTTTGTTTATGAGTCCTCTTAAATAGGGTATTCTTGGTTTTTGAATTTATTTAAATAATAGAAAAAATTCTTATGCGAACACATGCATCTACAAAATTCAATTGAAATATTACTTCACCAACTTCAAAAAATAATAAAAAATATATAATTTTGCATAAAAAAATAAATTTTTATTTTTTATTTTTTAGTTATACATTTTAGACTGAGTTATGCTACGTGAACACACATATACCTCTTAATATGTGTGAAAAATTACAAGGAAAAACATTTCATTTAATGGAAAATTGACATATTATACGACACCAAATATTTTTGCAAAAAATATCATTAGGACAACAACATTATTCTCTAAAGATTGTATTTTTACTTTGAATCAAAATTCACAATGCTTATATGAATTTTGAGGGATTCAATTCTATAAAAGAGTAAAATTTTGAAATTTCATCGCCACATTTGGCCCAAAAGTGTAGCCCATCTTCATGCATTCACCCCTATATCCTAATATTCAATAATATTTGGGAAGAACACTCGCAGCGTATTCAAAAGGTCCTTCACACTCTACATACGCACAAGCTATGTGCTAACTTGGAAAAATGATCCTTCAACATGGACAAGGTCCAATGCCTAGGCTACATTATTGATGAGAAAGTTGTGCATGTGGATCTAGCCAATATACAACTCATTTAGAATTGGCAAGCCTTGATGACTCTAACAGAGCTTCACAGATTCTTGGGCCATGCTAACTTCTACCAAATATTCTTGTTGGGGTTCTCTTGTATTTTTTTCCCTTAAGTCAATTGACTAAGGGTGGGGAAAAATAAATTTTTTTTGGTTTGATTCAAAACATAAGGAATTCGATGAATTGAAACATTGTCTTTGCTTTGCACCGGGCGTCACCCTATGATACCTACAACAACCATTTGAAATTGAGAAAGATGACTCTAATTATGCTATTGGTGTAGTCCTTATTTAGAAAGGACTTTCAGTGGCCTATCACAATGAAACACTCTCTGAAATTGTTCATAGATACCCCTACACAAGGAAAATTTCAAGGAGGCAAGTTTATCTTAAAGTTTAGCAACCTTGGTGAATCTTACTAATCCCTAATATCCTAATTTTAAAATGTTTGATGATAATTTTGTAAAAATGTTTAGAGTTCTAATTATTTTATATTAGACAATATATAATAATGACGATTTTTAAGATAAAATTATTTTATACTATAAAATTTGGGTGAATTCATTTTTTGAAAAATGGAATTTGGTGAATCTTTTTTTTTTGGAAAAAACATGGAATATTAGCCCCAAAACTCTTCCCATCCCACCTATGATAAGGAGATGTGTTCCATTATGCAGGCTTAACGATAATGGACACATTATATTCTAGGAAATGAGACAATCATCCACATAGATCACATACCTCTTCAATTTATGCAGGCACAAGAGAAGTTACAAAATAACTGCCATCAGAAATTGTTCGCATACCTACAACAATTTTATTTGAACATTAAAAAATGGGTAGCACCAATCATCTCACAGACTGCCTTATTTAGCCCCTAGTTGTGGCATTGACCACAATTCTCAACTCTTGCGGGAAGGAGACTTATGGGTGGCTACAGTTATACAACTGTGACTCATAATTCATTTCCACATAATAGATGTTGATGGAAAGCAAGCAAGTTCCAAACTTCCACCTCCAGGATCCACTTTTGTGCTACCTAGGACACCTTTGAGTTCTTTCAATCGAGTGTACCAAGTTGATCTAGGAGGCACATTACAGTTGAGTAGTAGGGAAATTTGGTGTGGAGAAGAAAATGGTAGTATTGTAGAAGTATTTTTATTGGCCAAAACTTTGACAGGATGTTGGAAAGTATGTCAGGTCCTGCACCACTTACACCATCACCAAACCATCCATTAAGAAGAAAGGCTTGTACACCCCTCTTACTACTCCTATCCAACCTTGGGAATCCATATTGATGGACTATATGTTTGGCCTTCCTTCTACCAAGTATGGTAATGACTATGTGTTTGTGGTCGTTGATAGATTTTCTAAGATAACCATTTTAAATGCCTGCAAGAAGAGTATCATTGTAGAAGCCACTACCAATCTCTTCTTTGAATAGGTGTGGTTACATATTGGGATCCTACATACCATCATACCAGATAAGGATAACATGTTCCTAGGCACATTTTAGTATAGCCTCTGGTTATTGTTGGATGCCACACTCACAAAATCAACTCTGTTCTACCCCGAAAATAATGGTAATATGGAGTTCATGAACAGGATGATTGTGCACATTTTGTGCATGTACAACTTCAAGCATCCAGGCACATGGGATGAGAGTCTCCCCTATATTGAGTACAACTACAATAGATCTCTCCATAGCTAATCTAGACACATCCCCTTTCAAGTGGGCTTGATATTTCAACGATTGCGTTCCATTGATGTCACGCTTCCCCTTGCAAATGCATAGACATAATTTGCACAAGTTTAATATGGAGCCAAAATCCTACCAATTTTATGGAATGAATTGAGCACATCTACCAACATGTCCATGATACCTTGCAAAAATTCAATACTAAATAAAATAATTCCATGATCAGCATTGTGTACCACACAATTTTCAACTGGTAAGTATGGTTTGGTTGCATTAGCAGAAGGAATGCCTTATAGGGGTTGATCCGAAAACACAGGATTGACTATTTTCTCAATTTCACCAAATATTAACTAAGGTTTATTTTATGTGAATGAATGAGAAAAATTGATTTTTAAGTGCCTTTAAACATAAAATTGAAATTTGAACATAAGCATAAACAACAAAGAAAATAAGAAGCAAACTCAAGATATTTGATGATGGAGTTCATCCCTCCTGGACTACATCTTTGGGTCCACTTCCAAGTGGGCGTCCGCTGTATTAGGAATGCTCAAAAAGTCTCTTTACATAAAAATTAGTCATTTTGGACTGTGTACGCAGGAAACCATGGCTACTTTCATAATGAAGGCCTCAACCTCTACTCTCCAATGCAAATTTTCATTCTCAAAAAGGCCCAAGGATGGCCAAGATATGCCCAAAAAGGCATTTACAAGCACAAATAAGAAACAATTCTAAAACTCACATTCTAACTCCCTCCGCATTGGTGCAATGACAAATCTTTTATAAGGCCGCGGGCAAGTCCTAGGGTCATACGCTCGGAACTCCCTGGCTTTTGAATGGAAAATATGGCAATCGTTGGAATTATATGGCAATTTGGAACTCCCTGGATTTTGAATGGAAAATATGGCAATCGTTGGAATTATATGGCAATTTGTTTGAACTATGCGCTAACTATAATTTATGGTTGATAACCATAGTTTTTACATAGTAAAACAAAAAACGGCGATTTCGTAAATCTCGTCGTGGCATTAAATATAACATATGGTTATAAACTATGGTCCTGGCGGTCTATACAATATGTGATTGGTGGCATATTTGTTATAGCCCGTGGTATAGTTGTTGTATTATCCATCTGTTGATTACACGCTGATCCATGTAACTGTTGCCAACTGCGGAGCATCGATAATATACGCCATGGGTTTGGCGGGCTCTGCCAACGCTTACCCCACTGCTATTCAAACAAAGTTTAAGTATAATAATGCACCCATGTATTATCAAAGCACGAGCATGGTGTAACAGTAAAATTTTGTGGTGTTAAAATGGAGGTCACGGGTTCGACCCCCGAATCTGCCCATCCAACCTTTGCGTTGACTTTGACATGTATCTGTGTTGACTTTGACTGCCACGTGTCACACTAAGAGACTGTCACTTTGCCTACAAGGCCCAATCTTTTTACTTTTTTTCCATAAACTTCAAAGTGTGTTTTCTCCTTCATACAAAGGCCATTTTAGAAACCGAATATACTGTCAGAATCAGTGCTACGATCTCTTCGACTTGGAACTATTTTTGCAAGCATCCAAGACTGTAAAATTATAAGCATTTAAAGGATCCTCTCCACTGGAAGCTTTTGGATACCAAAATTTTGGTTTTAAGCAAACATGAGGTGAGGGTACAACTCCCTCACCCTTCTGATCTCCATCCACCTTTCTTTTCTTGGATTCATGCTTTTGAGTCCCACTCGAAGATACTCAACATATCCATGCCTAGAAGTGTGGACCTTTGTGTCTAAAATGGTATCTTCCTATAGGTAAGTCATACATTTAGGTGAAAGATCATCTACAGTAGGAATTTGATCATTTTCCTCTAGATCCATGATCATAGGAGGTTCATACAACTTCAAATTTTAAACATTTACAATTGAATATATGTGCATGTATGGATGCAAATTTAACTGGAATGCATTGTACCCAATATTTTCAACAATCTTAAATGGACCATACCTGATAGGTTCCAACTTTTACCTTCACCTTTCATCCTTTATTTATTGATGTGTAGCCATACTTGATCACCAACCTGGAAGTGATGATCCACCCAATGCTTGTCATGGTGCATTTTATACTTGGCCTGACTTTTCTCCAGTTCATCCTGCACTACTTTATGAATCTTTTGGATTCTTTAATTGAACTTGATTGCTTTTTCGGTATCTCCATGTCCATCCTCCTTAGCTTCTTCACCAAACATGAAGTTCATTGGTAATTTTGGTAGGTAACCAAAACATGTCTCAAAAGGAGATATACCTGTAGAAGAATGCAATGCCCGGTTGTAAGCATGATGAACATAATGTAAGGATTCATCCCACAACTTAGGATGCTTTCTGCAATAGACTCTGAGAATATGTACCACTATTTTGTTCACCGCCTCTACTTTCCCATCAGTTTGTGGATTAAAAGTTGTGCTCTTTCTTAATTTAGTGTCCATGAGTCCCCACAAAGTGGACCAAAACTCTCCCATGAAACGAGAATCCCAATCTGAAATGATAGAAGTAGGCAACCCAAAATGAACCCATACGTTTCGAAAGAACAATTGTGCAATTTGTTCAGCAGTAACTTGCTTTCTACATGTAACAAGAATACACATTTTTCTAATTCTATCAACCCCAACATAAAAATAATCATGCCCTTTTCTAGACATAGGAAGTCCCCCTACAAAATCCATAGATATATTGTCCCATGGTCGAGAAGGAACTGGAAGTGGCATATACAAACCTAAATTTTTGTTTCTTGGATTTCTCGTTGAGCACATGACACAACCCTTGATGTACTTAGCAACTATTTCATTCATTCGAGGCCAATAGAAATACCTTCGTAACTGTGCCATTGTCTTACCTACACCAAAATGCCCTGAAACACGAGAATAATGTGCTTCCCTGATCACATGTACTCTTTCACCCTGTGGTATGCACAACTTTCCAAGATGGTACAATAACCTATCATGAACATGATAATTCACTTCTTCCACTTGAGCACCATGAGTTAGTGATTCATAAACATCTTTGAAATCAATATCTTCAACATATTGTTCAATGTAAATTTCATGTGCTAAAGAACTATTTTGAAGAATAATTGAAGCATTCAAAGAAGGTCTTGATAACATATCAACTACTTTATTGGTGGTACCTTTCTTATATTTGATTACTAAGTGGAATTGCTACAAAAACCCCATCCATCTATAATTTCAAGACTGTTGTAACTTAGTTTGAGATTAAAGGTACTGAAGTGGCTGATGATCTGTATGAATCATTGTTTCTTTGCCCATTAAATAATGTTTCCATTTTTTAAAACTTTCCACTAATGCATATAATTCTTAATCATATGTTGGATAGTTTGCAACTGCTTTAGAAAATGTCATTGAATGAAAACAAATATACTTCCCTTTTTGCAATAACATTGCACCCATTGCATACCCACTAGCATCAGTTTCTATTTCAAATGGTTGTTGAAGGTCTGGTAATGCTAAGATTGGAGTTGTCACAATTTTCTACTTTAAAGTATGAAATGTTTTTTGTTGTTTTCCTCCCCACTGGAAGGAGACTTTAGAACATGTTAAAGCATGAAGTGGTGATGCAATAAAAGAGAAATGAGAAATAAATTTCCTCCAATACTGAATTGCACCCAAGAAACTTCTAACTTCCGTCACATTTTGAGGTCTTGGCCACTTAAGGATTACATCAATTTTAGCTGGATCTATTTTAAGATGACCTCCTCCAACTATGTAACCAAGATAAACTAAGGAAGTTTTCCCAAATTCACACTTAGAAAGTTTGAGATACAGTTTCTCTCTTTGCAACACATCAAAAACCTGTTTAACATGCTTTACGTGTTCTTCCAAGCTTGAATTGAAAATAAGAATATCATCAAGATAGAATATGACAAAAATTATCAATAAAAGGACGAAACACATCATTCATAACTATCATAAAAGTTGCTGGAGCATTGCATAAACCAAACAGCATAACCAACCATTCATAAAGCCCTTGTCTAGTCTTAAATGCAGTTTTCCATATGTTATTCTATGCAATACGAATCTAATGAGAACCACTTCTTCAATCTAGTTTTGTAAAGTAAACATCATTCTTTAACTGATCAAGAAAGTCATCTATTCTCGGAAGAGGATACCTGTTCTTGATGGTGATTTTATTTAAGGCTCTAAAATCAACACACATTCTCCAAGTTCCATATTTCTTAGGGACTAATATGATTGGTCATCCACATGGAGAAGAACTAGGTCAAATGAAGCCTTTATCAACCAATTCCTGAATTTGTTTCTTAATTTCTTCATTTTCTATAACTGACATATGATACAGCCAATATTTGGAAGAGAGGCATCAGATTGTAATTGAATCGCATGTTGTATTTATTGTTTTGAGGTAGAATTTTTGGTTCTTTAAACAATTCTCTATAAGAATCTACTATTTCAACCAATTTGTCTTTAAACTAAGAATCACACCCTTTGAAATCATCATACTTATCTTTAGGTTGTTCTTTAAAAAACATGAGAACATACTTTTTACCTGAATTTATGAGTCTTTTCATTTGTTTTATATTGATTAAATCCAAGCTTGTCTTCATTCTGTGTGCCCTGACAATGTATTCAATTCCTTCTTTAGAAAGATGATACTTATTTTCCTTTCTATGAAATATAGCATCTTGATCATAAAGATAAGGACTAACCAACACAACTCCACATATATCCAAAGGAATCACATCTAAATCAACTTCATCAACAAAATTAGCTGTAATTGCAAACCTTAATCGACATTGTTTTGTGACTTGCATCTGAGTGTTTTCTTTCAACCATCCTAAAGGGTATGGTTTTGGATGATTTTTAGTTTACAATCCCAATTTCCTTACTAGTTCCTCAGATATTATATTTTCCTACTATCCATTATTGAATAATGTATCTATTTTAGTGTGCTTGGAGATAATCCTGATATGAAACATATCAACTCTCTTCTTTTCTTCAATCACCTCGTTAGATTTTGAAGAAGATGCAGAATGAGTAGAACTAGAGCTAGATTCAGAAGGATTACCTGTCAGACCCATAGCGGTTATCTTCTTTTCATCACCAGAGTCGAATCCAAAATATTATTGGACTGCAACATTAGCTTTCATCTCACTCTTCTTCTTAAGGAACTTCTTTGGCTTAAGTTCTGAATGAACCTTCCAACACTTGGAGTCATCATGCCCAACCCTCTGACAATGAGTACAAGTATGCCTTTCCCCTTCTTTCTTAGTTGTTGCTGATTTCTTCCCTTTCATCTTGCTCTTCCCTTTTCCTTCTTTGGAATCTTTTTTCTCTGAATGCTTGAATGGTTTGTTTGTAAAGTTTGACTAAAAATGTCTTCCACCTAATTCAATATGAATGGCTTGCACACACACTTCATCAAAGCCAATTGGATTAAACATAAGCAATGTGTGTCACAAATAAGAATGAAAACTTCCAATATACTTTAACAAAGTATCCCATGTGTTTAATGGAACATTTAGTGCCAATGCCTTTTTCCTGAATTCCTGTGTAAACTCTTGCACACTCTGTCCTTTACCTTGCCTTAAATGCTACCAATCCATTACAACCTATTGCATATATCCTAAAGGAATTGCTTTCTAAGAACTTTAACAAACTTAGACCATGAAGAGATAATTTTACCTTTATGCTTCAAATCTGATTTAGTTTTAATTTCCCACTAAATCAAAGTTGTTCCCCCCATTCTAAGTGTAGCTAAATGAATTTTTGCAGATTCATAAAAAAATATTCTGAATTCTACAATACACCTAAAGTTGCTTTATCCCGTTATCTAACTTTTTAGGATTCATTTCACCATCATATATTTGCAACTCAAACTTAACATCAAGCTTAAAAAAGGAGATTTATTTTGCATCTTTTGTGAGTTTTAATGTGAACTGGAATGATAAGAGGATGATGAAGAAGAAGAAGACGAAGATGGAGGAGTTTCCTTGCCCTTTTTCACTTTCGTTCTTTTATAAGACGAAGGTGCATCTCTAGTCTTCTTGTCTTCATAAAGTTCTGCAATCATCCTTTGAATAGTAAGGAATATCTGTTGAAATTTCTCCTCGCTCTTTGTCTTAGGAGCTTCTCCTTCATTTGAACCTGCCATCTTTTGTGAGCTTTTCCACTTTCCAATCTCTGGATTTATCTCTTCAAGTTTCCCTTCTCCACGTTGCGACCTGGATCTAGTCAACATTCACATTGGAAAATATCCTTCTTATACATGATCAACTTTTCTCTGATACGAAAATATGATCCGAAAACAAAGGATTGACTATTTGCTCAATTTCAGCAAATATTAACTAAGGTTTACTTTATGTGAATGAATGAGAGAAATTGATTTTTAAGTTCCTTTAAACATAAACTTGAAATATTAACATAAGCATAAAAAATAGATAAAATAAGAAGCAAACTCAAGATATTCGATGATGGAGTTCATCCCTCCTGGACTACATCTCCAGGTCCGCTTCCAAGTGGGTGTCCGCTATATTAGGAATGCTCAAAAAGTCTCTTTACATAAAATTATCCATTCTGGACTGTGCACGCAGGCACCCATGGCTACTGTCAGAATGAAGGCCTCAGCTTCTTCTCTTCAACACAACTTTTCGTTCTAAAAAAGGCCAAAGGATGGCCAAGATATGCCCAAAAAGGAATTTACAGGCATAAATAAGAAATAGTTTTGAAACTCACATTCTAACTCCCTCTGCATTGGTGCAATGGAAAATATTTTATAAGTTCGTGGGCTAGTCCCAGGGTTAAACTCGAGGACCTCTCGGGCTTTTGAATGGAAAACATGGCAAT
The DNA here is from genome assembly GCA_031772625.1 of Pinus tabuliformis. Classification (NCBI taxonomy): domain Eukaryota; kingdom Viridiplantae; phylum Streptophyta; class Pinopsida; order Pinales; family Pinaceae; genus Pinus; species Pinus tabuliformis. Next base: position 620,316,960 of record CM062811.1, on the reverse strand, counting down.
CGTTGGAATTATATAGCAATTTGTTTCAACTATGCGCTAAATATAATTTATGGTTGATAACCATAGTTTTACATAGTAAAACAAAACTGACGGTTTTGTAAATCTCCCCATGGCATTAAACATAACATATGGTGATAAAATATGGTCCCAGGGGTCTATACAATATGCAACTGGTGGCATATTTGTTATAACCCATGGTATAGTTGTTGTATTATCAATCTGTTGGTTGTGCACCGATCAACGTAACTGGTGCCAACTGTGGATCACCAATAATATACACCATGGGTTTGGTAGGGCCATTAGGTTGGCAGGCTCTGCCAACCCTTACCCCCGTTGTTATTTAAAAAAAAATTAAGTATAATAACGCGCGCATGTATTATCAAAGCACGAGCATGGTGTAACAGTAAAATTTTGTGGTGTTATAATGGAGGTCACGGGTTCGACCCCCGAATCTTCCCATCCAACCGCTGCGTTGGCTTTGACCTATACATGCATTGAATTTGACCACCACATGTCATGCTACGAGACTGCCACTTGGCTTGCAAGGCCCATTTTTTGACTTGTTTTCCATCAACTTCAGAGTGTGTTTTCTCCTTCATACAGAGGCCATTTTTAAAACCGAATATACTACCAGAATCGGCGCAACGAGCTGTTCAACTTGGCGCTAGTTTTGCGAGCATGCGAGACTATAACATTCTAAGCATTTTGAGGATCCTCATAGATCAAGGGCCCATCAAAATATTTTACCAATACATTATGGACATCACACCATCACCGAGGTTGTGGGTGACAATGCTTTTGAGCTAAGTATCCCCCCTTTTCTTGGCTTGCACCTAGTGTTCAATGTGGACCGCCTTCAGCCATACTTTCCACCATTGTTAGACACATAAAATATCACAAAACATTTGAAACTGACAAAGCCCAACCTAGATTACATTGAACATGCCATGACTGATCAAATCGTGAACACATAGATTAAGAACACTTGCCAACAAAGGATGCATTTGTATTGGGTTGTCAAAGCTAGCCAACTCTTACACCAAGACAAGTGGTTCAATGGGGGCCAAGTTGAGAAGAAGTTTCCCCATCTATTGGAGGAAATTAATGCAATGGTGACCATCAATTTATAACCGTGGGGGGCGCGGGGCGGGTGGAATGATCTTGATGGATATCGGTGGCCACCCACCTATTCCACTAGCTCACAACATAATTTTTTTTTATTTTGGTAGTTTTTTTTTTAGTTTTTAGGTCTTGAACTTCTTCAGTCATTTTGAGGCCTTAAACTATTTTTTTTTTGGAAACGATATCTTAATACTGTGCAATAATTTTTTTTACTTCTCATTTAGACCTTTCCAGTGGTTTATCATGCACATCAAATTGAGATCGTATGGCAAAGTTATGACCCCAAGAAGTTGATGTTCCAACTTACCCCATCGGGGCCCATAAGCCTTTAGTGCTTCATCTCTTAGGGTTACTTTTTCGGATGTTTAGGGTTTCTCATTTAATTTTTATGATAAAAAGGAATCCAAGCCTCATTGCAAGTTAGTTCAACAAAGGCGTGTAGTCTTCACATCTCTTCTTAGATATAAGCTACCACCATGCGAGCTAGTTGTTTTCATTTTTCATTTATACAATTTCGACATTTTTCATTTATTAATTGAATTCAAGCATTGTATATCTATGTTTGGGTAATAAATATATATTTCATTTAATTCCCTTCAAAAATTCAAATCAGATTCTCATAGGGATTTCTTCATTTATGATCCATAGTGTTAAGGAAACATTGATGGGACAGTTTGATATGAAATATTTTGGACTTCTGCATTATTTTCTTGGTACATGGGTTATTTAGACTTCACAAGAGATCCCCATATTCCAATATAACTATGCACTTTATTTACTTAAGTGCTTTGACATTCTTATGTATAAGCCTTTCCTACTCCATTTTAGTCAAGTGTTCCCATTTCTACCTATTTCTCAACACCAAATTATAATACTTTACTAGATCAATAACTAGTTTAGAATCTATTGTAGCTTACTCATACACATCCTAATAGCTCCTTTATATTAGGGCTTCTCTCTTGATTCTCTCAAAATCCTAATGAGAGTCACTAGAAAGGCTACAAAAAACATTTTGAGGTATTTTTAGGGTACTTCTACCTTTGCTGTTTAGTATATCTATGGTGCTTCTTAGCTTGTGGATTCATTGATTCTATTAGGTCGGTTTAGTTGATGATTAGAAGTTCACATCTAGCTTTTTCTTTCACATTGGATCTTTTCCTATTTCCTTGTCTTGCAAGAAGCAATCAACAATTTCATTATCTTCTATAGAAGCTTAGTATTGTGTTATAGTTCCTACCAATCAAGAAATTATTTGGATTCAACAACTAATGATAGAGTTTGGCATTCATCAGGATCATCCTAACACTCTTTGGTGCAATAATAAAAGTTCCATACACATTTCTCACAAACTAGTCGAGCATCAAAGGAAAAAACACAGTGAGATCCAAATGCACTTCCTTTAGCAACTCATCTAGGAAGGGATTTTTTAGCTTGGAGTATTTTCCTATTAAAGAACAATATGTTGACACATTCATTAAACCTTTGGCATCACCTTGTTTTCTACAATTACGATTGAAGGTTAGGGTGAAGGAATTTGTCCTTGGGGGGTCATCTTGAGTCCTCCTTCCTTCACTTTTCCTTTTTGTTATTTTCTCTCTTTTGGGGAGAAGTTTTTTTCGTATGGGTCTTTCTCCCTTTCTCTACTTATGAGTGTTTTTACATGGGCAAGTTAGCATGCCTAGTCATTGTGACCCATTTTTGTGTTCCTTGTTTACTCCCTACATCTTGATTTTGGGGGGTGGGTGTTAGAGTTATTTTCCAACTAATTGATTTTTCCAATGCAACCAACTAGTATATGTTGTGTTGCTTTAGGCGAGGGGAGCTTCTTATAGTTATTTTCCAACTCATTGATTTTTCCAATGCAACCAACTAGTATTTGATGTAAGCTCATATAGGTACTCATATCTTCTAGGTGTGTTAGCTATTTGCTACGAATATTCCATTGCTATATATAGACACACTCTCATGTATTTTCCATACCATATCTCTAACCGATCTAATATATCATTCTATACTTTCTCTTGTTTGTAATATTTCTGGTTTTTGTACTAGTCTTTTGGTTCCTAGGATATTGTTTTTAATATTTCACTCGATTTTTTTCAAATAAATGAATTTCCTTGACAACATAAAGAAAATAATATTTGAATATATAAAAAAAATCCACAAAAACTTAGTCATCCATCCATTCATCTAGACTAGTACACTTATATTTCCAAAAAGAACTAATTATGATAAGGAGGTTTTCTTTAGTCACTATGGCATATAGTAATTTGTTGTCTTCTTCCTCAATAAGTCTCAGATAATGAGAAATCAATTTAAGAATCTCCCTAATCTTTGATTAATCTCAATCCCTGAATATTTCTTTGTAATGTCCAACTCCCAAGGATGTTGGGTCTATGAAACCATAGACCTTATTACCTTCATTTTCATACATGGTGGGAAAACCTATCATAACTCGGTTGTCATACCAGCATTGAGGACAACCATCACTAACTTTTATCTGCAATACAGGTTGAATCATAATCATTATTCAAGGAAAACCACACCACCTGCAATAACCCAATGGTGGTCCATCAGGGGGAAGGCTATCACTCCTGCTAGATTGCTCTGGGTCTTGGGTCATTAACATGTTTCCTTACGTATGAGGAAGACAAGCTCTTAGCCAAGCAGAAGAAATTTTAGATTACTTTCATTTTCATTCAACTCCAAAATAGTATTTTATATTTTTCCTATAATTTATAAACTTCTAAAAATATTTGGTGTTTTGGTTCCCCGCCTCTATCCATAAAGATTGGATCTTAAGGTGTCATTCCTTTTCCTAGTTGAGTAATAACTTGGACCTAAGGATTTCCACGTATCTTCTTCTTTCCATGTCATATTGTGCCATATGGACTACCTTGTGCTCTTCATATATCACCTCAAATTTCTATTCAATTTCCTTGAGAAATCAATCCCAATGTTTTTTTCTCTCCCCCACCCATATGACTACTTTCTCTTTTCCTTAGCTGTTGTATATTGTGCACATGTAGGGACATTTGAATTTGACTGATAACTTCTCCAATTCTCTTGAATTAGACTTTGAAAATGATCCCCTTCATGCTAATGAGGTTTGCATTTAAAATGAGATTCCTTTTTTTTCACCCTACATAAGTCTAAAGATAGGATAATGGTTAGAACATTGAACCTTAGCACCCACATTTTGAACCAATCAATCCTTTATCATATCACATGATGTGCAATGAATTGATCAAACCTTTTGGAAACCTTACTTAATCCATTTTTTTTTGTTTCTCCAAGTACAAAAACATTAGATAGGTTTGATGTCTATCCAACCTACCAATTCAAATTTATCAGTGAAGTAATTAGTTAATCTATCTTCTCGTGCATATGGACCCTAGATTTCCTCTCTACTCAATATCAGATTTAAGTATCCCTCAATAATGTGATCATTAATCCATAAGTAATTTAATACTAAGTATTTATAATGTAAGATTTCCTTACCCTTGTACAGATCCCATATGTGCAGTTTTTAAGTAAAATCTTATTAATTATCTGAAATAATATGAATATTTAATGTATATGTCATTTTTGTTATATTCATTGGATGAAATGACATGATATTTTTATTACAACTGTTTGATCAAATTACCTGCAATTATTATTGAAATCTAGTGTTTGTGTATTATTTTAATTTTGGCATTGTATATGGGTAACTGAACACCAAGGGTGGCATTACCTCAAGGGGGAGGGGATTGTGACAACCCACCCAAGGTTCTCACATAAGCCACCTTGTAATGTGTTGTTAATATTATGAAATGTTGAAATCAATGAAAAAGGGTACTGAGTCAAAGGGACACAAAACCAAGAGCCGGGGGAGGAGGATTGTTGCTTGGGATGTTACGGTTTCTTATGCAAAGAAGAAACCTGAGTTTGCAGGACAACCATTGAAGGTTGGCTAGTGCATGAAGTTACTGACTTGGTCCTTGAAATTAAATGGGCTTAGGAAAAGTACTCACACCCATGATTGCTTGAAACAAAGCAACAAGTAAAGAGGACAACAATTTATGAAGGGATGCAAATAGCAAGGAGGCAACAATAAAAAATGTTGATAGAAAATGCAATGAGGATAAAAAGTACAAAATTAGGAGGAATTCAAACAGAGAGAGGGGATGCATATTCGAAAGGAGGAGGAGACTCAATTGAAAGGAAAAACAAAAAAAGGAAAAGGGGGACTCAATTGGAAGAGGAGATACATTTTCTTGGAGAGAGAGAGAGAGACCCATTGAAACTCCATGCAATAAGGGAAGCAAAGACCCTTTTGTTTGGAGGTATACCGAGGAGGTGAATCGAGCCTCCAACATAAGATTTCAGCAGGAAATAGTAAAGAGAAGAGAAGATAAGATAAGGGGGTCGGTTCTCTCTCGCTAGATGCTAATGGTTGAGTTGCTAGTATCTGGAGCCCTATAACAACTTCGGGTCCTTGGAGGTTGTGGGTTGAGATAGGATTCCTGGATCCCTATAACAACATAAGTCACTAGAGGTTGTGGGTTGAGACAAAGGTCTATGGAGCCCTATAACATCTTGGGTCCCTGGAGGTTGTGGGTTGGGATGAAATCTCTGGAGCCCTATAATAGCTTGGGTCCCCTAGAGGTTGTGGTTTGAGATGACATACTTTGAAGCCTTGTAACAGCATGGGAAGAGACCATCCTGATATAGAATTCGAGGAAGACTTGCTCAAATAACTTTTGGATGTTTCCCAATTGGTATAGTGGGTTTTGGACTCTCTAAAAAGGGGGTGAATAACTGTGTGTGCACTTCAGGTGAGGTAGGGCACCTCTGGACTCCTTGTGTTGGTAAAGAAATAAGTAATTAGTTGGTGGGATTAAGGAAGGAAGTCTTGTGGTGTCCCTGTTTCAGTTGGCAGTTGGTGTGTAGTCCTAGAAGCAAGAATTTCCCCCTTAGACTCTAGAATTTGGCTCGGGGGTGACAACTGCAAGAAAAGTGGTTGTAACTTTCTATGGTTGGGTGGAGAGCCCTTTCCCCAATCTTAGTTTCCCTGCAAACTTAAAGATAAGTATTTGTGTGTGCTTGTTTACTCTAATGAATCATGTGGCATTGTTGTTACTAATGGTGCTGGAAATTCAGGGACTACATTTGTATTGTTAATGCTTGCATGGTGCTTGGATATGTAAGAAAAACATGAGTGATGACCAATTTATGGTGAATGTAGTGCATCTGACAAAACACATAATAATATTGTCTAAGAAATATGGCTAAGTTGAGCCTGAGTATAAATGAAATGCTTAACTGTGTTAAGAATAATATATTAACAAAAGTAAACTAACTCCACAATATATGTTATAGGTCATATCCAAAGTCAATAGAGCCTGAAGTGAACCTTGAAAAGAAGTGGGTTTTGAGACCCTTCTTATTATTATATTTTTTACATGGGAGATCCTTTGCTAGCAGGGTCTATGATTGTTTTATAGCCATGTATTTGTTTACAAGTTGTTGTGTTTCTAGGAAAGCAAAGTATGCATATCAAAGGGAGTTCCCTTGGGCTATTCGATCACTGCAACTTTACTTAGATGTCCATCAGATTTACCTAAGTGGCCTTTGGCCATGCATTTTAAGTAGGCCGGATATCTGTAAGTGACGTCCTCATGTTGGTGATAAGGCATAAGAAGGCTTGGTGTAGTTCCACCAAGCCACTTGTAGAGTCAAAATGGACTTTGAAATGGTTAGCGTGTGGAAGGTGAGGTGGGAACCTCTTGGATGCTTGTTCCAAGCCCATGGTAGGTAATAGATGTAGGAGCACCTATGTTTCCATGCAAGGAATTCCCTACCCAAAGGCAGGGAAGGCCCACAGGATAGGAATACCTCATTGTAGCTATCACCTAGGCTAGGAAGGGGTAACATCGTGGAACACTTTAATCTAACACTGATAGAGTGGTGAAATATTGAAGGAAATCTAGAGGTCTATGAGACCTCTAAGGCAAAGTTGTGTCTAAGAAGATTAGCTGAAGGAAGCCTGCGTGGTTGTAGGGCTTATCTTTAGGGAGAGCATAGAGATCCCTATCTAACACATTTCATAAGGCAAAGACGAAGTTCCTTGACCAAGCCATCATAGAATGGTAAAGGAAAAGTATTCATTGCGACACAAAGGAGCGAAGCCCTAACCTTATAGAAAAGGTTAGATTCTCTTATCCATTTTCTGATCAGAACCTTAGGCGGGAATACTTCCTAATGGAATGACCGGATTCTCCCTTTACACGATTGGTCAAGAAGCAACTGACATGGATTGACTGTGGAGACCACGCAGCCAGATGTACGACCTAGAGGATCATTTCAGTCCTAAGGGTATAACAGAGGTCGGAGGTCGAAATTGATGCCTCGATGGTAACAAGAGAAGAGTGATGTCGGCCCTGACTAGTTGGACATCGGGTAGTGTGCCAAAAGAAAGGAGCATGGTATCAAGGATTGCTATACCGACCCAACTGGGATGGAAGTCAGAGGTCAGGCCTTCAAGAAGAAGATAAACCATGCGCTTATATAATGGGCCTATCTCGACTTAATCGAAGGTCGGGGGTTGGGATGTTAGACAATGTTTGCGAGTGGAGAGACGTGCATGCCTTGACCCTTCTGCTTAACTGATTGATGGGAGATCCAATGGTAGAATTCCACATGGAAGTGAGAGACAGGCGACCGTCATTCCCTGTGTGTGAGAGAAAAATAAAGGAATATACAAGTAAACAAAATAAAAAAGAGAAAAATAGATATATATATATATATATATATATATATATAGGAGAATTCATGCAAGGGAGTGATGATTTGAGCTTCGTAGTCCCATTGCCATGACCATACAATGGATATTAAATCCATCGGTGATTACTCTCTTGTTATAGGTGGGTAGGGGGTATGTTACAACAAAAGTCTCTTCATAATTGACCCCTTCCTTTTGTTCAAAACCTTTTACCACATACCTGAATTTATTCTTTCCAAGTGAGCCATTTGTTTTATACTTGTTCCTGAAGACCCATTTACATCCAATTAGTTTAGTTCCCAATGCATGAACAAACAACTTCCAAGTTCCATTCTTTATCAAAGCAACATATTATTTTTTCATCGCTTATTTCCATTCATCATGCGAAGTGACTTCTTTGAAGGAAGTTGGTTCAAAATTTGTAGACAAATTTACTTCACAATCATATGAAACATCCATATCAACAACTGAATCAGAATCGTCTATATCACCTCCATTATGTCTAGTTGAGATTCTTGTCCCTGTCTTTCCAACCTCATAAGTATGAACACTTTCAAGTGTCTTTATGAGACATTTTGGAGGACCTTTCTGAGATGGACCAGGTTGTTCAATTGACTGAGATGGGGTTGAATCAAGATTTAGCCTCCCAATTCTCTCAATCACATCACTCAAAGTGTCATCTTGATCAGTGGATAGAGATTCATGAGGGGGAGAGAGTGATTCAAAAGGAGATTCCACAAATTGTTCTAGTATAGGAATCCCCCCTTCAAGGTGTGGAATGTCATTATCAAACTCTTGAAAAGACTTTACATTCTCGAATTAGTCCAAGCCATCAAGTTGCCACTCAACAACATTGTCAGTCTTGGAATATACAAGAAAGAGTGGCATCTCTAGATATTATAAATTTCTTATTTACTTCATCATAGATACTATATGCCTTGGAGGCATCTAAGTACCCCCAAGAAGATACATTTTCGACTCTTTACACCAAGTTTGTTTCTTTGTTCCTTAGGTATCAAGGCATAATAGGTGGAACCAAAAACCCTGAGATGCCTCACCAGAGGAATGTGGCCATACCAAATTTCATAGGGATTCTTGTTTTTTAGAGCATGAGATGGACAACTATTCTATATATGAACAACAAATAGAATTGCATTAGCCCAAAACATCAACTTAACATTCTTGAAAAACGTCATTGAACGAACCATATTTAAGATTTTCATGTTCATTCTTTCAACAACTCCATTATGTTGGGGATTATAAAGCACAATTGTTTGATGTTTGGTTGCATGATGACGAAGATATTTTTCAAATTCATTTGAAGTATATTATTTTCCATTATTAGTATGAATAGAGCCAATATCAAATTGTGCATCATTTTCAATCCATGCATGAATTTTCTTGAATGTTTCAACAACTCCAGATTTGTTCTTCAATAAATATACCCAACACATTTTGGCATAGTCATCAATAAATGTCATCATGTATTTATTACCATTTGCAGAAGGAACAGACACAGGGCCCACACAAATTAGAATGAATGAGTTCAAGCTTTCTATGTGTTATGGAATGAGAATCCTGAAAAGACTGTTTGATGTGCTTTCTTAAGATACAAGCATCACATTACTTAAGTTTCCTAGGAATTGTAGGCAAGCGAGTAACACCATTTTTCTTCAACAAACGAAAGTTGTCATAGTTCAAATGTCCAAATATAGCATGCCATTAAGTACTTGATGGAAGTGTACCTTTATCATAGCGATAATTGTATGAAAAGTTATGTGCATGAGCAGAGGTTCCTTGCAACTTCAATTGTCTTTCTTCTTCTATCACAGTCATGACAAGTGAGTCATTTGATGCTTTTCTGACCTCAACCTTGTTATCAAATATGTGAATGGAGTGTCCCTGCCAGTGGATGTGGACTAAAGACACCAAGTTTAACCTCAACTATGGGAGGTATAGAACATCATGTAGAAGAAAGTTTGGAAGACTAGACAGTTTGAGCCTCATGGTGCCAAGCCTTGATGGCTTGAGTTTTGACTTATCTGCAAAGTAGACTGCTCCATCAACATTGTTAGTGAATTATTCAATAAATATTTTCTAAAATTCATGTGGCGAGCTCCTGAATCAAGCAACCAAGCATATTTCCATGAAGCAAGTGAAGCATTAAATAAGTCTTTAGTTACTCCAATGTTTCAATGTGCCACAAAATAATGAGAAGACTCAGGTGCTTTACCTATTCCTTTTTCTGATGATTTCCCTTTCTCTTCATCCCTTTCCTATCTAATCCTGTCCCATGAGAGATTACATGTGGAAGCATCATGACCATTTCTGTTACATCGTATGCAATGAAAATCAGACCTTTCTCCTTCGAAATGTCTGCCCCCTACCTCTAAAATTATTCCTTCTTGTCCTTTTCAGCCATCTCTTCCTCTAGAAGAATATTGTCCCTTATTATTCTCTTTTTATGCAATGAATACAACTTCTTCAAGGGACTGAGCATTTGTCTTCTTCTTCCCAAAATCTTTCTCTTTCAGCAAACTTGTCCACCAAAGAACTAAAAGAAGTCTCTGAAAGTTTTTTGCTTGTTTTTAATGACTCAAGTTAATGGGAATAAGTAGGATACAATGCCTTGAGAAAAGCAGTGAGAGGGACATCCATTTTAACTCCAGTAGCTTCAATATCATGCATTATGGCTCTTATTTTTTATGTTAAGGAAAGAGGGTCATCATTTTTCAACTCAATATTGAACAACTTGATCATCAATTGAACAACTACAAGCTCAAAGTGTTAGTCATATTATTCCTTCAACTTCTTTAGAGCTTCAAAAACATTTGAAAATGGGGAAATATGACAACTCACCTCTTCATTCACTAATGTTGGAATCAAGGCATAGGCCTCTGTATTCTTGACTTCCCAAATGGAAAGCTCCTTGTTAAAAGTGGGCTTCTCGGGAGGAGTTTGTCCTTCTCCTTCACAAACTCCTTTCCACAACTCATTGAAAATCAAGGTGTGTTTTATCTTCCTGGACCACTCATGGTAGTTCTCATTGCTAGAGAGAACTATTCCAACTATGGAGATAAGTAAATGCATCATAAACTTAGAACTAGACTCAAAAAATATAATATTTGCAACAAACACTATCTTTGCAATAAAATTGATTTACAAAAAAAAAAAAAAAACCAACATTTTCATTAGAAAAACTCACTCCCGGCCTAACACTTTTATATGGTATTCAACACCATACAAACAATACGACTTTACATATGGAGAGCACCCAAATTATATATATATCAGTCACACTGAATTTAATCATCAAATAATGTAGCATGAATGCATATAAAAGAGCAAACACCCATGTTCTATACCACATTTCAAAAAGAAATATGAATTCACCAACACACCAATCAGTTCTATACGACATTTCCACAATCAACGCAAGAATATACCACGCATAGCTAGTTATATATATGCATTTACGACCTTTCAACTGTGAACATAAAAATATACAACACACGGTTTGAACTCAACACAATTTTTGCATGTGTCAGAAGTTTCTCGCAACACACCAATCAACAAAGGTCTTCAAGAGAAAAACTTAACGCACGGATCTAGGTGTCGTAATACGCATGCATAGTTCTTCATATATGGAGTATGGACTCGCTCCTCCAAACACACAGATAATTATGAGGAAAATAAAAGGAAAACTAGAATAAAACAAGAGTTACAAATCTAAAACGGGATTTGTGCTCTGATACCATGTGAGGAAAGGAACTCTATAAATGAATTGTTTTTGCATTAAGAGAAAACAAGGATATATACAAGGAGAGAAAAACAATTGGGAGTCATTTTTTCAATGTCTTTTCATTTCCTAACGTCTTTTATTTTCTTTGTGTAATGTTTACATCATTTTTTCTAATCCCAAAGGTTATGTGTCAACACCTGGGGAGACTCTAGCAATTGATTTACAATTTGACTATTATTAGTTTAGCTTTGACTTATGCAAAATCTAATGTTAAACTTTAGAAATAAATAGCTTATTTTTTATCATAATTTAAAAAATTAATTTGTAAATATTGAATTGGACAAAAAAATTGATATCTTATTTCAACCTTAACCCATAAGGTTAAGGTTTGTTAGTCTTGGCGCCACCTTTCCCTTTGGTGGAGAGACGCTTTTGGTATTTTTATTGACCATCTTATGGGGTAGACCCTTCTCTAAATCCACTTCTACACATATTTTTTGCATAGGAAAATTGTTGCCCTTTAGGCTCATCCCAGTCAAGGTAGTGACTAACACCATTTGATATTGTTTTTAAGCAGTCGTTGCTCCAGTAAGATAATGGAAATCGAGGGAGATTGACCCACACTCACATCGCCTTAGGAACATCGTTGCCTGGGTTGAAATCAAGAGACCATGTGTTAAGATACATACCTATGGAGTGAAAGAAGTAAGGTTCGTTTCTGAAAACGACATTGCAATCCTCCTTGCATTCGAAAAGTAGAGCAAAGAAGTCGTTCCCCACTTCATATGCATTGAGGTGCCCCTTCATCATTGGCTTCCAACTCTTTTTTTTCCACTGCTCTACGGACTTGGGAGAAGGCCAAAGGCCCATGAAATTCTCGACTAGAGCTCTGTCATGGAAGGTCAGGTAGGTTTTGTGGAAACTTTGAGAAAGGATGATGACAAGTATATTCTCCACCTTTTTAACGAATTTTGTATGCAAATTCCTTTGAACACATATTAGTCTTAAGGTTGGAGATCAACACATGAAAGCAACCTCCTCATCCCCGGGAGGGCCTGAGCCCCTACACCCTACGACCATTGTAACTTATGTAAATGACGTCCTCATGTTGATGATAAGGCACAAGAAGGCTTGTTGTAGTTCCACCAAGCCACTTGTAGAGTCAAAATGGACTCTGAAATGGTCAGCGTGTGGAAGGTGAGGTGGGAACCTCTCGGATGCTTGTTCCAAGCCCATGGTAGGTAATAGATGTAGGAGCACATATGTTTCCATGCAAGGAATTCCCTACCCGAAGGCAGGGAAGGCCCACAGGATAGGAATCCTTCATTGTAGCTATCACCCAGGCTAGGAAGGGGTAACGTCGTGGAACACTTTAATCTAACACTGACATAGTGGCAAAATATTGAAGGAAATCTAGAGGTCTATGAGACCTCTAAGGAAAAGTTGTGGCTGAGAAGACTAGATGAAGGAAGCCTACGTGGTGGTAGGGCTTATCTTTAGGGAGAGCATAGAGATCCCTATCTAACACATTTCATAAGGCAAAGACGAAGTTCCTTGACCAAGCCATCATAGAATGGTAAAGGAAAAGTATTCATTGCGGCACAAAGGAGCGAAGCCCTAACCTTATAGAAAATTTCAGATTCTCTTATCCATTTGCAGATCAAAACCTTAGGCGGGAATACTTCCTAATGGAACGACCAGATTCTCCCTTTACACAATTGATCAAGAAGCAACTGACATGGATTGACTGTGGAGACCACGCAACCAGATGTACAACCTAGAGGATCATTTAAGTCCCAAGGGTATAACAAAGGTCGGAGGTCAAAATTGATGCCTCGATGGTAACAAGAGAAGAGTGATGTCAACCCTGACTAGTTGGAGGTCGGGTAGTGTGCCAACAAAAAGGAGCATGGTATCAAGGATTTCTATACTGACCTGATTGGGACGGAAGTCAAAGGTCATGCCTTCAAGAAGAAGATAAGCCATGCACTTATATAATGGGCCTTTCCCGACTTAGTCGGAGGTCGGGAGTTGGGATGTTAGACAATTTTTGCGAGTGGAGAGACGTGCATGCCTCGACCCTTCTGCTTAACTGATTGTTGGGAGATCTAATGGTAGACTTCCACATGGAAGCGAGAGACAGGCGACCATTATTCCCTGTGTGTGTGTGAGAGAAAAATAAAGGAATATAAAAGTAAACAAAATAATAAAAGAAAAAAAGAGAGTGTGTGTGTGTGTGTATATATATATATAAGGAAAATTCACACAAGGGAGCAGTGATTTGAGCTTTGTAGCCCCATTCCCATGACCATACAATGGATATTAAATCCATCGATGATTACTCTCTTGCTATAGGTGGGTTGGGGGTATGTTACAACAAAAGTCTCTTCATAATCGACCCCTTCCTTCTGTGCAAAACCTTTTACCACATACCTCAATTTATTCTTTCCAAGTGAGCCATTTGTTTTATACTTGTTCTTGAAGACCCACTGACATCCAATTGGTTTAGTTCCCAATGCAGGATCAAACAGCTTCCAGGTTCCATTCTTTATCAAAGCATCATATTCTTTTTGCATCACTTATTTCCATTCATCATGAGAAGTGACTTGTTTGAAGGAAGTTGGTTCAAAATTTATAGACAAATTTACTTCACAATCATAAGAAACATCCATATCAACAACTGAATCAGAATCGTCTATATCACCTCCATTATGTCTAGTTGAGATTCTTGTCCCTGTCTTTCCAACCTCATAAGTATGAAAACTTTAAAGTGTATTTATGAGCCACTTTGGAAGACCTTTATGAGATGGACCAAGTTGTTCAATTGATTGAGATGGGGTTGAATCAAGATTTAGCCTCCCAATTCTCTCAATCACATCACTCAAAGTGTCATCTTGATCAGTGGATAGAGATTCATGAGGGGGAGAGAGTGCTTCAGAAGGAGATTCCACAAATTGTTCTAGTATAGGAATCCCCCCTTAGAGATGTGGAATATCATTATCAAACTCTTGAAAAGACTTTACATTCCCGAATCAGTCCAAGCCATCAAGTTGCCACTCAACAACATTGTCAGTCTTGGAATATTCAAGAAAGAGTGGCATCTCTAGATATTATAAATTTCTTATTACTTCATCATAGATATTATATGCCTTGGATGTATCTAAGTACCCCCAAGAAGATACATTTTCGACTCTTTACACCAAGTTTGTTTCATCGTTCCTTAGGTATCAAGGCATAATAGGTGGAACCAAAAACCCTGAGATGCCTCACCAAAGGAATGTGGCCATACCAAATTTCATAAGGATTCTTGTTTTTTAAAGCATGAGATGGACACCTATTCTATATATGAACAAAAAATAGAATTGCATTAGCCCAAAACATCAACTTAACATTCTTGAAAAATGTCATTGAACGAACCATATTTAAGATTGTCCTGTTCATTCTTTCAACAACTCCATTATGTTGGGGATTATAAGGCACAATTGTTTGATGTTTGGTCGCATGACGGCGAAGATATTTTTCAAATTCATTTGGAGTATATTATTTTCCATTATTAGTATGAATAGATCCAATATGAGATTGTGCATCATTTTCAATCCATGCATGAATTTTCTTGAATGTTTCAACAACTTCAGATTTGTTCTTCAATAAATATACCCAACACATTTTGGTATAGTCATCAATAAATGTCATCATGTATTTATTACCATTTGTAGAAGGAACAAAAACAGGGCCCACACAAATTAGAATGAATGAGTTCAAACTTTCTATGTGTTATGGAATGAGAATCCTGAAAAGACTGTTTGATGTGCTACAAGCATCACATTGCTTAAGTTTCCTAGGAATTGTAGGCAAGCCAGTAACACCATTTTTCTTCAACAAACAAAAGTTGTCATAGTTCAAATGTCCAAATATAGCATGCCATTAAGTACTTGATGGAAGTGTACCTTTATCATAGTGAGAATTGTATGAAAAGTTATGTGCATGAGCAAAGGTTCCTTGCAACTTCAATTGTCTTTCTTCTTCTATCCCAGTCATGACAAGTGAGTGATTTGATGCTTTTCTGACCTCAACCTTGTTATCAAATATGTGAATGGAGTGTCCCTACTAGCGGATGTGGACCAAAGACAACAAGTTTATCCTCAACTATGGGAGGTATAGAACATCATGTAGAAGAAAGTTTGGAAGACTAGACAGTTTGATCCTCATGGTGCCAAGCCTTGATGGCTTGAGTTTTGACTTATCTGCAAAGTAGACTGCTCCATCAACATTGTTAGTGAATTATTCAATAAATATTTTCTAAAATTCATGTGGCGAGTTTCTCCTTAATCAAGCAACCAAGCATATTTCCATGAAGCAAGTGAAGCATTAAATAAGTCTTTAGTTACTCTAATGTTTCAATGTGCCACAACATAATGAGAAGACTCAGGTGCTTTACCTTTTCCTTTTTTTGATGATTTCCCCTTCTCTTCATCCCTTTCCTATCTAATCCTGTCCCATGAGAGATTACATGTGGAAGCATCATGAACGTTTCTGTTACATCGTATGCAATCAATATCAGACCTTTCTCCTTGGAAATGTCTGCCCCCCTACCTCTAAAATTATTCCTTCTTGTCCTTTTCGGCCATCTCTTCCTCTAGAAGAATATTGTCCCTTATTCTTCTCTTTTTATGCAATGAATGCAACTTCTTCAAGGGACTGAGCATTTGTCTTATTCTTCCCAAAATCTTTTTCTCTTTTAGCAAACTTGTCCACCAAAGAACTAAAAGTACTCTCTGAAAGTTTTTTGCTTGTTTGTAATGACTCAAGTTAATGGGAATAAGTAGGATACAATGCCTTGAGAAAAGCAGTGAGAGGAACATCCATTTTAACTCCGGTAGCTTCAATATCACGCATTATGGCTCTTATTTTTTATGTTAAGGAAAGAGGGTCATCATTTTTCTGTTAGATATTCTACAGCTTTAACAATGATTCTGCATGCGGAATAAACTCAAAGAATCATTAAACCTTATTGCCCAGGGATACGAGTTACCTCCAGCCATTGGTGATGTATTGATGCAGGCCACAGTCCACAAGCTTCTTCTTCAGCATTCCAGCTTCTGTCCCACAGTCCACAAGCTTCTTCTTCAGCATTCCAGCTTATGTCCAAGCAAAAGAACACAAAATTCCGAAGGCACTTCCGAGCTCTGCTATCTCAGCTAGATGGTGTAGAACTGAAGGGGGTTGAGATATGAGCTTGGGGACCAACAGATAAACATATAGCTAAGCTTCCATCAAGCTTCTAAAAGCTATGTGTTAGAAAAACCACAAATCAAGGTAGAGATATCAAAGTGATGGACCACTTTAGTAGCTCCTAATTATAAATTTAGTAATTGCAGTTGATTTTCTTAACTTAAGGAAACTACTGCAGTTGGTTTCCATAAGTTAAGAAAAGCTGCAATTCCATAAATCAAGGTAGCTTTTGTGTAAAATCAATGGAGCTTAACATTCTCCCACTTGGTCCATACTTCCAAACTTAATGTCTCAAAAACCATTGACAATCTTTATTAAGTAATAGATACATGAATCATGGCGATAAGTCCTCTAA
Organism: Pinus tabuliformis; assembly: GCA_031772625.1. Taxonomy (NCBI): domain Eukaryota; kingdom Viridiplantae; phylum Streptophyta; class Pinopsida; order Pinales; family Pinaceae; genus Pinus; species Pinus tabuliformis. The sequence continues at coordinate 620,299,743 of CM062811.1, read as the reverse complement.
TGACGAGTATTATCTTCCATGTATTCCTATGTATTTATTCTTATTATACTTTATGTGGCAACAATTTCTTAATGAATAAACCCTATGTTTATTCTTGGTCCTTCTTAAATGAATTTTCTCAAATCAACTTTAGGTGCACATAAATATGAGAAAAAACATCACAATAATTAAGAATTTCATTAACATTGTCCATACAATGAAAAAATGCATAATGGAACCAAGTCCCATATTCAATACATGATCCTTGAATTTAAACGGTGGAATGCCCTTAGTCAAAGGATCAGCGATCATTAACTCAGTGCCGACGTGCTCAATGACCACTTTATTTTCTTTAACACGTTCCCTTATAGCTAAATACTTAATGTCGATGTGTTTATTTCGACTCCCACTATTTTAGCCATAAAACCAGCAGCTGAATTATCACAATATATTCTCTATGGCTTAGAGATAGAATCCATAACTCTAAGCCCAGAAATGAAATTCTTAAGCCATACACCATGTAAAGCAGCCTCAAACAGGATATACATAAGCATGTAGTCTTTGGTCCCTTGAAGGTACCTCATTACTTTCTTTGCAGCTCTCCAGTGGTCTAAACCTGGATCACTCTGACATCGTCCCAACATTCCTACATTAGGCTTCTGACAGCAGAAGCATATGAAATGTTCTTCATTTGTTCCCTTTCTAAGTCGTTCTTCGGGCATTGGTTCAAATTGAACCTATCACCCTTCACAATGGGAGCTATACTTGGTGAACAATCCTTCATCTGAAATCTCTCTAAAATTTTTATTAATATAGGTTTCCTGGGACAGACCCAAGATGCCTCGAAATCTGTCTCTATGGATCTTAATGCCAATGACATAAGATGCCTCACCTATATCCTTCATATCAAAACTTTTTAGAGAGGAATTGTCTCACCTCATGTAGCAAACCCTTATCATTGGTTGCTAGCAAAAAGGTCATCCATTTGTAAAACAAGAAACAAATTTTACTCCCACTAACCTTCAGGTATATACATTGATCCATAATGTTTTCTTTTTTTTTTCCGGAGAAAAAAACGAACTTTTTATATATAGAATAGATAAAAAGTTACAAGCAGATGCTAACGCATTCAGTTACAGCGAGGAGATACCCCTCAACTGACCCAGAGAAAATTTCTTCTCTGAAACTGTCCAAAGACAAAAACCAAAAAAGCCATATCCCCTGACAGAGGAGGCAGTTCTGTTCTTTTTGCAAGCAAAAACTATAAACCACGGCAGATTCACTGCCTGCAACATAAACACCATATACAAGACCCGTTTGTAACCAAAACGTGGGCCTCCATGACGGAAAACAGCCCACTGTTACAAATATAAACGCCCGAAACACTTGGGCTGTAGAAAAAAACAAACTGTCTCATCAAAAACTACATCAGATAATATGTGCATATGGACAAAAAACAGACAACCGTGACCACAAAATTAGACATAGGGAGGCTGGAACGACTCCTGTAACTGATCTTGTTTCTTTTCAATCACTTTCCATACGCCCAGAGCCTGCTGCAGAGCATCTTTAGATAGTTTATCCGCATCTTCATTCCGCCTCCTGTATATGTGTTCAATAGAAAATACATTAAAAGACTGTTTTAATAGCAGAATTTCTTCAAGGAGGGGTCTCAGCATATAGTTTTTACATCTACTGTTGCCATTAACCCATTTAATCACATTTAGAGAATCCCCAAAGATCTGAATTGCGAAGATGTGTCTATGTATAAGCCAGCAAAGGAGTAGCTTGAGAGCTGACAATTCAGCGAAGTTGTTTGAACCAGTACCAATGCCCACCGAAGCCGAGAGCGAATGGGATTCATTAAGATGAATGACTAAGCCTGCCCCTGCTGTGTTATTTTGTGAAGCCCCATCGAAGTAGGCCCACGGAATGTTTGGTCTTATTTGTTCTTCCTTGGATTGATCCTTTTTACTTGTTTCCTCCGACACAGGGATACTTAAGAAAATGGCTGAGCTTTGAATGGCTATGGATTCAGCTAGAGGGGATATATCTTGAAAGATGGATTTGTTCCTGGCAATCCATACTCCCCATGAGATGATGGGAGGGAGATTCCTCCAGTTCCCCCCCGGGTTCTGATTCCACCATAGCTCCCAAGCTGACATAATGGAAGCCCCTTCCCATCTAAGTTGCTTCTTTAAAAGGCCTTGCACCTCTTCCCACACCTTTTTAGTGAAAGGGCAGAATAGGAACAGGTGGAGGATGGACTCTTCATCATTTTTGCACAGTGGACATCTGCCTGGTCCTTGTAAGAATCTAGCTTGTAAAATATCCCACGTTGGGGCCTTCTTCTTCAGAACACACCAGAAGAACAACCTAGATTTTTTAGGGCATTTTAACTTCCAAAGGGATTTTGCCCACCAAACAGGTTCTTCCCAACCTTTCTTTGTCATTAAGAAACTATACCCTGCTTTTGGGGCATAAGAGCCTGAGTCAGCATGGGCCCATACCAACTGATCAGGTCTATCCGATATCCTTACATTGGATCTTGACAGTTCCTGTATAAAGATGTGCCACTCATCCCACCAAATAGGATCTAGATCGAGGTCTTCACCAGATTTCCACGCTTGCCCCCAGATGGAGGAGTGACCAATTTTCTCTATCTGGTGCAGGTGAAGAATTCCTTTTGTATCCAGATGTCTAATGAGGCCTGGAGATAAAGCATAATGTTCATTACAACCCACCCAGGGGTCCCTGCCTATTTTAACACTTCCCCCACTGCCCACCTGCCAGGACAACCCTTGCTCTATGACTTTAAAAGCTTCAGTGGTAGCTTTCCAAATGACTGAGATATTCCTCCCTTTTTTATTTGGTTCACGAATCCAATTTTCCAGAGACATTGGATCAATATACTTGTGTTTTACAACTCTTGTCCAAAGATTCTCCGATGATATGATCCTCCACCCAGATTTGGCTGCCAATGAGGTGCTAAAATCATTAAGATTCTTTATGCCCCATCCACCCCCATTCTTTTGGCCTGGCAATCTTGTCCCATGCAACCCAAGGGAGAACCGAGTCTTCCTTTGCCCCTGACCAAAGAAACCTGCAACAGATTCTCTTAATCTTATGGAGCGTGCCTTTTGGAATCCAGGTCAAAGCTGCCCAGAAGACCGGCATGGCTTGCAACACTGAATTTACCAGTGTCAGCCTTCCTGCTCTAGACAGCCATTTGAAGCTCCAATGGGTTATCTTAGCTTCTATTTTAGCCACCAGCCAGTTCCAATCTTGCTTTTTATAAGAATTTGGCTTGAGCCAAAATCCTAAATATTTGAAGGGCGAATCCATGCTGTAAATTTCAAAAGGAAGAATAGCAGTGATCTGAGAGCTTTCATTCCTGTTGAATCCTTCCATAATAAAATGGGATTTTCTGAGATTGATCTGCATTCCTGTGGCTTTCATGAACAGGTCCAGGATGTTCTTAAGTTCCTTCACTTCACTCAGACTTCCATTAGTAAAAAGCAAAATATCATCTACGAAAAGGAGGTGTGAAATGAAGAGATTTACAGCTACTTCCAAACCTTTAATCAAACCTGTCCTTTTCGCTTCCATAATCAGCCTGCTAAGACCCTCTGCCACAAGGAGGAAGAGCAGAGGCGAAAGGGGACATCCCTGTCTCAGTCCCCTTTGACCTTTGAAGAAAGAAGACGCTGCCCCATTGATTAGAACTGCAAAGCTTACACTGGTGACACACCCCATTATCCAGTTTATGAAGTCCAGCTTGAAACCAAGGTGTGTTAGCAGCATCCGGAGATAAGTCCAACAGATTCTATCATATGCTTTCGAGAGATCAATTTTGATCACAGCCCCTTTCTTGATTGTCTGCCTGATGCTATGAATTGTCTCCTGTGCTACCCCTATGGCTTCATGAATCTGCCTTCCATCCAAGAAACCAAATTGTTCACTTGAAATGTTGTTTGACAAGATTGGTTTCAAGCGCACAGCTATGATTTTTGCTATGATTTTATACACACAGTTGCAGAGGGAGATTGGTCTAAAATCTTCAAAGGAGTCAGGGTCCTCCTTTTTTGGGATAAGGGCGATAAAGGTAGCATTGAAAGGAGCAAAAATCTCACCCTTCCTTCTAGATTCTTCCACAACTTCAGTGAGCTCATCACCAATTGATTCAAAGAAATGAATGAAGAGCTCAATGGTCCACCCGTCTGGGCCTGGGCTTTTGTCTTTTGCCATGGTTTTGATAATATGCTCCACTTCTTCCTTTGTCACGACCTCCATTAAACTTTCAGCTTCCTCCTCTTCAACAAATCTGGGGAAACATTGGGCAGTTCTGATAATTTCTGCTAGGGTAATCCCTCCCTGGGCTGTAAAGAGATTTTGGAAATGGGCTTTACCCATTCTTGATAGATCCTCAAAAGAGGAGGCTTCTCTTCCGTTTTGATCCCTCAGCTTCCAGATAGTGTTAGCATTTTTCCTGCCCTTTGCATAATTGTGAAAGAACTTTGTGTTCTCATCACCAGCTTTCAGCCATATAGCCCTGCTTTTTTGCCTCCACTCCTCTTCTCTCTCGAGGAGGATCTTACTTCTTTGTTTTTCTAACAACAGGATCTTGTCCTTTGAGCCCTGATTTAAATACCCATCAGCCTCAGGCGCCTCAAGGTCTCGAAGTTCAGCATCTATGAATCCATAATGTTTTCTACAAAACCAAAAGAAGAAATTACATTATGAAATTTCAAATACCATTGGGAGGATGCTTGTTTTAAACCATACAATGACTTCTTGAGCTTGCAAACCAATTGCTCACCATGACTAGAGGGGAATCAATGAAGATGTGTTATTCATGAAGAAGTGTTATCAATCATTAATGGAGAAGCGTTATTAATCATCATATTTTAGTGCCAGTGTGAACATGCATTGAATCATATGTGACTTTGTTTTGCAGTAAATACCATTAGACAAAATACCATTCCCAACATAATCAGAAAAAGATTTTTCTGAAAATTTTAAGGAATATCCAAAATGTACAAGCCTTGAAACTGAAATCAAGTTTCTAGAAACTTGGAACATAAAAGGTCTTTTCTGACTCCAAAACAAAACCACTACTTAAAGTTAAATAACATGTTCTCATAGCTTCCACATGCGAGCCCATCTTGTTTCCTGATAAGATGCTTTGCTCACTTCTCACTGGCTATTAACGTTAACCATATTAGATTCATAACAAACAAACGAGATTACTTCCTCAAGTTCGGGAATGTCAGAACGAATTTCAGAGAAATTTGCAGGTTGTACTACTGCATCAAAATAAAGAATCACATGCTTATGTTGAGGCTTAATAAACTTTCATGTTCTACCAATGTAAAACATGGTAAAAAGAATTGAATCAAATGACATGAAAATTGCCTGTGGGCTAAATTTTCAACTCAAACAGATTCAATAAAACTTTATGAACTTTCATGTTTTACCAATGTAAAACATGCTAAAAAGAATTGAATCAAATGACATGAAAATTGCCTGTGGGCTAAATTTTCAACTCAAGCAGATTCAATAAAACTTTATGAACTTTCACGTTTTACCAATGTAAAACATGCTAAAAAGAATTGAATCAAATGACATGAAAATTGCCTGTGGGCTAAATTTTCAATTCAAGCAGATTCAATAAAACTTTATGATCTTTCACATTTTACCAATGTAAAACATGCTAAAAAGAATTGAATCAAATGACATGAAAATTGCCTGTGGGCTAAATTTTCAATTCAAGCAGATTCAACAAAACTTTATGATTTTTCACGTTTTACCAATGTAAAACATGCTAAAAAGAATTGAATCAAATGACATGAAAATTGCCTGTGGGCTAAATTTCAATTCAAGCAGATTCAATAAAACTTTATGATAAAACTTATTAATTCATAACTCCTGTGGGTAGGTTATGAAATTTTATCCTAATTAATCACATAAATATAATAAAAATTCCTGTGGGATAAAATTTATTATATTCAGTGTAATTAATTACAATTTAATGTCTAAATAATCTTTATGTGATCTTGCCAATCAATATATAATTTTATTTAATTAAAGATGCTGTGGCTACTCTCTAATTAATTAAAATTACATGGATCACTAGACATTAATTTTGTTGCATAAAAAAAACTTAACCAGAGAGAAAAATAATGTTTACTGAAAGGAGTAAGTCAAAATGACACTTTAATAAACTCCATATAACTGTAATAATTCTCCACCAAAATCAAAAGCAGTCAGCATTACCGAAAATGACTACAAATTGATTGTTCAATTTATAAACTTAACCCGGAGATTGGCTGAATCAGCTTTGATCTACTTTGCATTTGCATAGCAAATGCATTTCGAAGACTAGCTGGCTTGACTTCAGGCTCCATCCTTAAGTTTATAAAACAACAAAATAGACCAGAAAACAAGCGATTTTGCTCACAAGATCTGAACCATGATTTATATCAACAACAACCTTTATTCACACACAAATATTGTTCCTTCAATCCATAAAAAGGAAACATATTTACTGATTTGTTGTGATATTATTTAAATGAAAATAATATAAATGAATAAATTATTTTCAATGATCAATTAATGAATTTGCTTGAAAATGAATATAATGTGGTTTAACTTTCCGATTCTAAAATGGATAATATCCCATTTCATTTTCAAGAATCTAATCCAACTGATCATTCAATCCATTCAGATGGGCTGCATATAATCAAGCATATAACGCTTCATTCTTATAAATGTACTCTTGCAATACAGTTCCAAAGAGTAGAAAACTGAGATGCAGAAGATAAAGTTGAGCGTTAAATAAGAAATGTAAAATTACGCAATTTCCCACTTTAACATTTAATGCTCTCAATCTCTGGATTAGTAAAAACATCAAAGTTTTAAATTGAAATCCACTGAATTTAGATACTTCCAATATCTATGATGCAAGCAAAAATGTAAATTTTACATTAAATATGTAATAAAATGGCTACTATACCCTAACCCAACATAGAATACCGTTGTAAACAATTAGCCCTTGAATTCATATAACAATAGGAAAACCATGCATACCTACATAATTTCATATCTGCATACTCGCAATTGAGTGCGAGACTCCCAAAAATAAAAGGGGAAAAATAAAAAATAAAAATCGCGATGGCAATCACTCTTTAATTTTCTCGATAAAGAAAACAATCTTTAGTTCGATAGAATCCGGGTATCCTGTTACTGAAATGGAGGTCATGAAATGGTTATGTAAATACCATATAAAACAAAAACCAACGTATCAAAAATACGTGGCAAGGTAATGGTATGGTTATATGAAAAGGAATATTGTTATAACAAAAACCATAATATATATTAATCCCCTCATTCACGTGGACATAACATATGGTGAAGTTTGGGATACGGTAGGCAAGTCGTTGAATTTATTGACGCATGTATAACAAAATACAAATCTCAACGAAAATACCAAATTTGTAAGAACTTTAACATTCAAAACAAGCTCCCGAAATTAGTACTTACAGAGTTGCAGCAAATAATATACAATTTATTTTGTTAGAGGGGCTTTTGATCACTCCACAAAATTGTAGCAATTATATATGCAACCCACAAAGCCTTTCCCCAACCCCAAAAACAATCGTGAAACCCAAAGCATACCTCCCCCAAGAAGTTCACAAAATGCACACCGTGTTTTGAAACATAAAACTGCTTTTGGACTATTAGAGTTGCAGCAGCCAGACAATATACATAATTCACGACTCCTCGAAACAGAATCAAATAAGTCAAATAATTCAAAACTCTAGATGGCAATGCAGAGAAACTGGACTTACATGGCAGCCATAATTTCGTGAAATGGGTACAAGGAAATTCTGAATCCTAGCCTGAATCCGAGACACCCACTGTCTCAAAAGACTCATGAACGTGCTTCAGCATGGCCTCGTCCCTTGCCCAGTCCTGAAGCGGAGCATTGACAAAATGGGCATAGAGCTTATTCCTCGCACAGGTCACAGAAATGAGACTGTGGGCCATGGGGCTATCACTCTCAAAATCATAATAGAGCTGCCCGTTGGCCTCATTCCTTCTCTCAATGGAAGTTATGCTCTCAGTGCTCCAGAAGTTATTGAATATACAACAGGCAACATATCAGACATACGCATGTATATATATTTTTCTATTGGCACACATCCACAGGCTTTCTTGTCTTTATTTGCTATGGGTAGTAGTTATGGACAGGAGTTACCATGTAGAACGGCGCATCTCCTCAACCGGCTGATTCAATTGACGGCTTCTCACCTCCAACGTGCCACCGTTAACAGACATAACTAACAGCATATAATTAACAGTTTAAACAAACCTTGTTACGCCCTTCAAGCTTCCGGCCATCCGTAGTAAAACTTCCATTTAAAGCAGAAAATAACTACCACACTCCAGATCCTCATGAATGCACGACTGTGGTCCTTTTACCCACGAATTCATGGTAATATCAAGATACCAATCTACTACAGACAATTCCACAGTCTCGGCGCCGGTATATGGACAAACAGTGATCATAAATTTGCAGGTATATTATTTAATTATAAACAGAGGTAATAATCTTGGAGAACCAGAGGCATGGCTCAATCATAATTTAAAGTTATATGTCGTCAAGCAAGAAAACTAATTCAACTATGAACGCATCATGACGGCGCATGAGGGACAAAACCGAATCATTCCAACACACAGCAAGGCAGAGGTAAAAGGGCTCTGATACCAACTGTTAGATATTCTACAGTTTTAACAATGATTCTGCATGCGGAATAAACTCAAAGAATCATTAAACCTTATTGCCCAGGGATACGAGTTACCTCCAGCCATTGGTGATGTATTGATGCAGGCCACAGTCCACAAGCTTCTTCTTCAGCATTCCAGCTTCTGTCCCACAGTCCACAAGCTTCTTCTTCAGCATTCCAGCTTCTGTCCAAGCAAAAGAACACAAAATTCTGAAGGCACTTCCGAGCTCTGCTATCTCAGCTAGATGGTGTAGAACTGAAGGGGGTTGAGATATGAGCTTGGGGACCAACAGATAAACATATAGCTAAGCTTCCATCAAGCTTCTAAAAGCTATGTGTTAGAAAAACCACAAATCAAGGTAGAGATATCAAAGTGATGGACCACTTTAGTAGCTCCTAATTATAAATTTAGTAATTGCAGTTGATTTTCTTAACTTAAGGAAACTACTGCAGTTGGTTTCCATAAGTTAAGAAAAGCTGCAATTCCATAAATCAAGGTAGCTTTTGTGTAAAATCAATGGAGCTTAACATTTTCAACTCAATATTGAACAACTTGATCATCAATTGAACAACTACAAGCTCAAAGTGTGAGTCATCTTATTCCTTCAACTTCTTTAAAGCTTCAAAAGCATTTGAAAATGGGGAAATATGACAACTCACCTCTTCATGTACTAATGTTGGAATCAAGGCATAGGCCTCTGTATTCTTGATTTCCCAAATGGAAAGCTCCTTGTTAAAAGTGGGCTTCTTGGGAGGAGTTTGTCCTTCTCCTTCACAAACTCCTTTCCACAACTCATTGAAAATCAAGGTGTGTTTTATCTTCCTAGACCACTCATGGTAGTTCTCATTGCTAGAGAGAACTATTCCAACTATGAAGATGAGTAAATGAATCATAAACTTAAAACTAAACTCAAAAAATATAATATTTACAACAAAAACTTACATATCTTTGCAATAAAATTGATTTACCTAATTAAAAAAAAAAAACAAAAAAAAAAAACCAACATTTTCATTAAAAAAAAACTCACTCCAAGCCTAACACTTTTATATGGTCTTCAACACCATACAAACAATACGACTCTACATATGGAGAGCACCCAAATTATATATATATCAGTCGCACCAAATTTAATCATCAAATAATGTAGCATGAACGCATATAAAAGAGCCAACACCCATGTTCTATACCACATTTCAAAAAGAAATATGAATTCACCAACACACCAATCAACAAAGGTCTTCAAGAAAAAAAACTTAACGCACGGATCGAAGTGTCGTAATACGCATTCATAGTTCTTCATATATGGATTATGGACTCGCTCCTCCAAACACACAGATAATTATGAGGAAAATAGAAGGAAAACTGGTATAAAACAAGAGTTACAAATCTAAAACGGGACTTGTGCTCTGATACGATGTGAGGAGAGGAACTTTATAAATGAATTGTTTTTGCATTAAGAGAAAACAAGAATATATACAAGGAGAGAAAAACAATTGGAATTCATTTTTTCAATGTCTTTTTATTTTCTAATTTTCTAATGTCTTTTATTTTCTATGTGTAATGTTTACATAGTTTTTTTCTATGTGTAATGTTTACATAGTTTTTTCTAATCGCAAAGATTATGTGTCAATAGGTGGGGAGACTCTAGCAATTGATTTACAATTTGACTATTATTAGTTTAGAGACTCTAGCAATTGATTTACAATTTGACTATTATTAGTTTAGCTTTGACTTATGCAAAATTTAATTTAAACTTTAGAAATAAATAGCGGATTTTTTTATCATAATTTAAAAAATTAATTTGTAAACACTGAATTGGACAAAAAAATTTGATGTCTTATTTCAACCTTAGCCCCATTTGTCCTAGTCTCACCGATAAACTCTGCTAACTCTGAGATGGAATTCCGTTTGTACATCATTGTGGATTTGGGGTTGAATCTAAAGCATCCAATGCGCTAACCAAAAGCAGTTGGTATGACATTTTCCAACAACAATTGGATTTGCAGTTTTGCTAACAACAACATCATCAACAACAACTTTAAATTTTTTTTCATATTATTCTGTTCTATCTATGATTTTCTAGTTTTACTATAATTCTTTTGTCCTAAATAAAAATTTGCTTCTAGTAAGTTGTTGATTTATGTCCTAAATACCTTGTTGTCAACTAAGAATTCTGCAATTCCCGCCTTAAGCTCATTAAATGACGCCAGGTGACAAATTTGCAGTGCTTCATTTTCTCAAATGATGCTTCCTAGGTTGCTACTGGACTTTAAAGTTTTAATAGAAATTGTCCGACTTAACGCAGAGCTTGAGAATAGAGATGAACGCTTTGAAGTGATAATAGGAGACCTTGTTATCAATTGTATACAAAATCTTTATATGTGCTCGTCCTAAAGCCAAATCATAGCCACATATGAGTTTTCATCACTCAAGTATAACCTCATGTTAAAATTGCTCAAATTACAAGAGAAGTTATTTCTTGATAGCCTTCTTTTGTTGTGTCACAAAGCCAATAAGGTAGCAAGATAGAGAATAAATTAATAATAATAAGACATGCTTCTAAAAGGATTGCAGTTCTATGCACTATATTAACGTAAAGCCTTAAGTGGTTTGCCAGATATTTGATTACGTCTCACCAACTAACTCCAGACAAGTTCATTTCAAGGCTTAAGCTTCATAGACAATTGTATTCATTTTGTACTTTAAAGTTCTTCAAAATATCAAATTAGAGGTGAAGTTTATCTCTTTACTCATTTATTGATGTCTGCATTAAAAAGAAATGGAAAATTGATACAACTAGAATACTAAAGTCGCTTCTAGAAATCAGTCTAGTCATGCCCATAGTATCATAGAAGGGAAATTTTGTTAGATTTCGACATATCTATTGCAACGAAGCTTCTTGATTTCAACTTTTTCCTATAAATTTGGAATAAAATACGTGGAAGTTCATTCCAAATTTCACAAGAAAAACATTTCATTTTAAATATTTATAAGCTTAAAAAGAATGTTTTCCTCACATCAAAATCCATCCAAATTTGGCAAGAAAAAAATGAACTTACACACATTTATTTCCTACACTTTACTTATTTTGTTAACATCATCCATGGCTTCTCCAATTAGCTAATTTATTTATTCAACAACCGATATCCCTTTGACAGGCTTCACCTTTCGGCATCTTAATGCTCACAAAGGTATTCTCATCCATTTACCACACGTTGAGACAGGTTTTCAAGTGTAAGCTTCCCAACACTTCCCCCTCTGCATTGTTTTTTTATTACCATACCTCATATAAACTGATCAATAAAATGACATATGTGGTTGAATAGACGTGCTGCCTTATACTGCTCACATTCCATCCTTCGCTAACACATGGGGATGGGTCATGGTACTGCATGCTTATTTACCCTAATCTGGCCTATATTCCCCAAAGGTTGGTTTTGCTTATATAAATGTCGAGCACAATCTTGTCGATCCTAGATGGTGGTGGTGTTCTATCTAGAAATTTCGCTGCCCACCAAAGGCAAAGTTATTTATGTGGTGTATCGTGTCTAGTAAAGTGTAAACCTGGGATTTTCTCCGTAATCGTTTCCAACACGGTCTTGGATGGTGCTCTTTATGAAGCTAAAGATAAATTGATCACCCATCGTTTGGACAACAAATTTGGTCTCACTGTAATCAGTCAAAGCTTCTATTGGTTGGATATGACTATTGAAGATGCTTGGCAATGCATCTCTTCCTCTGATTATTGCTTGGGATATATAGCTTGCTCGTAATCGAGTTATTTTTAAAGGAAATTCCTCCTCTACTTGTTTTATTGCAGGTGAAGCTATGGCCATTTTGAGCCACTTCCCCCAAGGAAAAAAATGTGCGTAGAGTCTGATTAATAAACTCATAAGTCCTTGATTTCTCTTTTCCTTGGGCCCACTTCGATGGGGCATCAAGTGCCTCGGGGATCGTTGTGGTGGCAAATTTACTTTATACTTATTACTTTCTCATTTCTTCCACGTTTCTATGGGTTTTGGATTTGGTTCGAATAATTATGCCTAGATCCATCTAACTCTGGATCTATCATGCCTAGATTTATGAAAGAGCCATCTACAATTTTTCCGGAGTACATAATTGAAAACATAAGGATTAGATGAATTGATTTTATCTAGATGCATTAATATTGGGGGAAGGATTTGATCCATCTAACTATAGAGCAAAAAATATAGAGTTTTCCTTAGAGAAATTATGCCTAGAGCAATATAGATATAGATGAAAGGGGGAGAGAGGTGCATTCTATAGCTCAGTATGATGTGTAAGTGTGTCTATTTATCATTAAAGTTGAATTTTTTCTCATGTTGGCCAAAATAATTTTTTTAAAAGATCTAAAAGTAAAAATAATTAATTTAAGTGTTTTATATACTTATTCAAATTCAACGTATATGATCAATTAACTATTAAACGCAATAGATATTTGTATTGTAATACAATTATCTTATGTGTTTAATAGTTATTTTATCATATACATTGAATTTGAATGGATCATAAATTTACCTTCAACAAAAAATTTTACCACATTAAAATTTCAAATCAGGTAAAATTTTAAACATCTTTACTCTTTACTAAAGTCAATACAATTTCTTAAAATAAAGTAAAAAGGTTATTTCAACACAAAGAATCCAAAATCTTTTAATATTTATTTTAATTAAATATTTGTAAAATGAATCAAGGAAAACCATATCCTATGGATATATTAAAATCTCTAAAGACATAAATATTTCCACGTCAAAGTTGTAATATTTGAAAATTTTGTTATCATGTTATGTAAAAAATATCATTAAATCTAATATTAATATTAATATTATAAATTTAATAACTTACTATTAATACAATATTAAATTTAATATAATATTAAATTTGTTATATTATAATATATATTGATATATCTTGATATATATTAACTCTAGATATATATGGGAGGGAAGAACAAAGACATGGTGATAGAGGTGGAGAGACAGGAGGAGTCGGAGGAAGGGAGAGAGAGGAAGGATGAGAGAAAACTTAAGAGACAGGAAGAGAAAGGGAGGGATAGAGAAATGGTGTTGGAAGGAAAGAGAGGGAGGGAAGAATAATCACATAGAGAGATAAAAGTGGAGAGAGAGAGAGAGAAAGAGGAAGTGACAAAGGAGAGATGGAGAGAAAGTGTATATGTTTGGGGCTGAGATAGAGAGACAAAGAAGGAGAGATAGAGAGAAGAGTGGGACGGAAGGAGAGATAGTGACAAAGTTGAAAGGTGGAGAGAGAGAGAGAGACAAAGACAGAGAGATAAGGGGGAGAGATAGAGGGGGGCAAGAGAGGAAGGAAGAGAGCTTGAATGTGTGTGAGAGAAGGAGAGTGGAAGGGAGAGAAAGAGGGAGGCAAGAAGAAAGATATAGAGAGAGAAATATGGAAAAAGAGATGAGTAATAAAGGATATGGAGAGAGAGGATGAGAGGAGAGAAATAGGGGAGATAGGGAAAGAAGGGGAAGAAAGAGAGAGAGGGAGAGGAAGAGGGAGGGAGAGAGATAAATATGGAGAAAGAGTGTTTATGTTTTGGGAGTGATATAGAGATACAAAAGAGAGAAAAAAAGAGATATATATATATATATATATATTTGTGTGTGTGTGTGTATGTGTGTGTGTGTGTGAGGTGAATAGAGGGAAGAAGAGAGAGATATAAAGAGGGAGAGATAGATATATATGGAAGGAGAAAGCATGTGTTTTTGGGGAGGAGGGGTGAGTTAGAGAGACAAAGAAGGAGAGATGGAGGGAGATATAGATATAGATGGAGGGGGAGATAGCGAAGAAGAATGCTTGCACTATATGCATTGATTTCAGTGTAGATGGTGATTTCTAATACTATTTGATTGCTTGCATTGAAAGAAGTAAACTGAAGGACATGGGAGAGGAGGAATGAAGAGAGAGATAAAGAGAGAAGTGAAAGAGGGAGAGAAGGTAAGAGAGAGAGGCAGCCACAAAGATGGAGTGGGGAGAGAGAGATGGAGGGAGATAATGATAGGGTTGGAGAGACGGGGGGAGAGAGAGGGAGATGGGAGAGAAGGGGAGAGAGATGACTTGAGAGAGAGGAGGAGGGAGAGAGGGAGAGAGAGGATAAGAGAGGAGGAAAAAGAGATGGATTTGGAAGGGGAGAGAGGGAGGGAAGAAAAAATACATACAAAGAGAAAAGTGGAGCAAGAGAGAGGGGGAGTGAAAAGGAAGAGATGAAGAGAGTGTGTGTATGTTTTGGGGTGAGATAGAGAGACAAAGGAGGGAAGGAGGGAGATATAGATATAGATGGAGGGGGGAGAGAGAGAAGAATATTTATTGCACTAAATAGATTATATTCATGATAGATGGTGATTTCTAATCCTATTTGATTGCTTACACCAGGTGCATTAATTTCAGTGTAGATGTTGATTTCTAATGATATTTGATTTCTTGCACTAGATGCCTTGATTTTAGTGTAGATATTGATTTCTAATCCTATTTGATTGTTTGCACTAGATCATTGATTTTAGTGTAGATGTTGATTTCTAATCATATTTGATTGCTTACACTAGATGCATTGATTTTAGTGTAGATGTTGATTTCTAATCTTATTTGATTGCTTGGACTAGTTGCATTGATTTTAATGTAGATGTTGATTTCTAATCATATTTGATTGCTTTCATTAGATTCGTTAATTTCAATGTATATGTTTTCTAATCATATTTGATTGTGTGCATTAGATGCCTTGATTTCAGTGTAGATGATCATTTGTGATTTGAAGTAACTCCATGTATGATGGTACCTTAACTTAAAGTGATTGGATTAACAATGTGCATTGATTTCAGTGTAAGCACCAAAAAATGATTGACAATTTGCATTGATTTTTGTGTTATAGTAATTCAACCTATTAATATTGGAGAGCAAGAGAGACAAGGTATGATGTTTACTACAATAGTTCGAGTTAAAGAATTGAATGGTTTACAATCTCAACTATCCTTTTCATATAATAGATATGAAAAGATGGAAAAACTAACAAATAATTTAAATATTTTGTAAATCTGACCACTCATTAAAAAAAATCAAAATTACATTATTTCTTGAATTTTGCAAATCAAGCTATAGATAAAAAAAATTCATCAAAATATTTTGAAGAAAATAAATTATTTCAAACATTAGTAATGAAACAAATGATTTCAAGAGTAAAAATTATTAAAACTAGTCTTCAAAATATATTTAGTAATACCTAGAGAGACACTACTAAGAATTATTACTTGTCAAAATTTGTGATACATAAAATTAAATGAAATATATGTGTAGTATCAATCCTCTTGCAAACTATCGACAAGATTACGTACCTTCTTCATCACCAACTAATTACTAATATACAATTACATACACATATACAAATATAACACAATAATTGTAACATTCACAAACATTACCATCCAAATCCAATCACATAAATACACAAATCACTCAAAGCATCCAATTGCAGACGTACAAACCATTCAAGGCAATCAACAAAAACAAAATTAAAGAAGAGAATGATATAGTCACGTCAAACAAAGAAAACATACTTTAAATTCAAAGTATGAAGTTTATCTCAAGCATATACATAATAGTGATAATCTAAAAATGTGTCATTGTTGCCCTCAACTGGAACCAACCTAGATCCATCTAACTCTGGATCTATCATGCACCGAGAGGGATCAAATCCCTCGAGGTGAAAACCTTTCCTCAAATTCCACACTCCAAAAAGAAGGTTTGCACCTCGAGGGATTTGATCCCTCTCAGCGCATGATAGATCCAGAATTAGATGGATCTCGACTAGTTTTATTGCAGCTGAAGCTATGGTCATTTTTATCCACTTCCCACAAGAAAAAAATGTGCATAGAGTCTGATTAATAAACTCAAAAATCCTTGATTGCTCGATCTCGATTATTTTTATCGCAGCTAAAACTATGCCCATTTTGATCTGAAGCTATGATCATTTTGATCCATTTCCCACAAGAAAAAAATGTGCATAGAGTCTAATTAATAGACTCAGAAATACTTGATTTCTCTCTTCCTTGGGGGCTACTTCGATGGGGCATCAAGTGCCTCGGGGGTTCTTTGTGGTGGCATATTTACTTTATATTTATGGGTCTTTACTTTCTTCCACGTTTCTATGGGTTTTGGGTCTGGTTCATGCTGAATTATTATTTTGCGACAATCTTCTCCCCTTGGTATTAAAATAGGGCATTTCAAATTTATAGTTGTTTAGTGACTCTCTTCTTTTTGTTAATTGGATTAACTGTACACGCTTACATAACTATTTTTTGTCTTCTATATTGGATCATACTCTGATATTAAAAAAATTATTTAATTCTTTTTCATATCAACACATATTTGGGGAGCAGCATAGGGAAGCAAATTGTCTATCCAAAGCAGATCTAAGTCTGGATCATGGTCTCTAGTAAGTATAGGAGGTTTAGGATGGTATTTCTTCTTTATATATTCGTCACTGTGGCCGTCCCATTTTCTATACATATTGATCTAGTTTTATAACTTTCTTTTGTTTTTTCTGTTGGTTTTTCATTTTTTTCCTATTGCAAAGACATTATATGAACTTATTTTACTGCTCACTTTTAATTCTTTTCTATACATGTTGATCTAGTTTCATAACAAAGCTCCAACATCGACCATGATTGATTTGCTTGCATGTTTTTGTGCTGTTTTAACTTTTAAAAACGTGTGTACCAATTCATTTGTTTTGCACATGTCCTAATAATTGTGAACAAGGTTTAGGGTATGTTTCACATCATAGTTTACTCCAAGAATAATCTAGGAGTCTTGGTCAGATTGATGGGAACTCTTGAATCCAGTCAGCGAGATTTTAACCATTTAGTGAGTAAGGGGAGGGAGATAAGCTTATTTAATCACTGTGCATTCATAATTTTAGTAAATTCCCATCAACGCAGAATTACGATTATCCAAAACTATGTTGCTATTAGATATTTGTTTATTCATATAATTTAGAAAGTGGAATTAAATCATCTATCTTAAAAACGAAAGAAAATTTAAATTTTAATCAACTTTATATAATTTTATATATATATTCCTTATTATAATGGTTTATATTTAATTTATAAGTGATAATTATTTATTTAAATTATATAAAATTAGTTAAAATGATTATTTATTTAGCTTTAGATTTTATATATATATATATGGGTTAATTTTAATCAAAATTTTGTAGATATTTTTAAAATTTTCAATTAAAATTGTTTAATTTGTAAAATTTGAATTCCCAAGAGTTTTTTAGAGTGCTAAATTTATTTATACATCCAAAAATATATTTTAAATTGCAAAAAATCATAATCTTGCTTGAGATTGTATTGTCAAATTTAAGTAAAAAAGTCATGTCATTTCGTCTATAAATTGACTATATATAATTTAGAATATCTATATATATTACTTGTTATAAATTTTAGTGTTTTTCCTGTCATATTTTTGGGTAGAATTTGCTCATAATCAAATAAAGATGTGTTGGAATCACAAGTGTAAATTGTGAAAACTCTACAATCCTAATGTCTGAGAAGTTTTTGATGAAGTTGAATTTATATACGACTTAAAAACAAGTTTGAAACAACAAAATATCATTATTTGACTAAAAATTGTTACACCCAATTCTAGTAAAAAACTCCAACTATATATATATATATAAATAAATTTTAATTTTTTTTTCCAACTTCAACTTTTAATTCTTCCATATTTTAAACCTTTTCCTTGTGAAATTTTCCTTTAAAATTATTATTTAATATTTTATAATAATAAAATAATATATTTAAATAACATTTAAAATTATAAAAAAATGTATAATATTTTACCTTTATAGTTAAATAAGTATTTATAATCAAAACATAATTAATATAAAATTAAATGATAAAGTGATTATTATAATCATTATCAATGAAATGAGATGAGTAATACAAACATTAAAATTTTAATATGTCAAATTAATAATAAATTTAATGTTTACAAAACAAATTGTTGGTGACCAAACATTACAAATATTAACCACCATGCACTAAATTAATGATTGACTTATTACCTTTCTATCTTGTTTGTTGCATGAGAATAAAATGATATTCAATGGACATGATGAAAATGTAGTAAGTCAATCATTGGGTTGTTGCTCTTTCATCCTGTCTATTGAATATTATTTTATTGTCATCCAACTAATAAGATGGAAAAATAGTAAGCCAATGATTGACACACTGCATGGTGCTTAATATTTGCTAGCATTACATCACTGCCTTTTCATCATATCCATTGAATAACACTTTATTGTGATATAACAAACAAGATGGAAAAAATAAATCAATAGTTACAAACAAGATGGAAAAAGTAAGTCAATAATTGACTTCCTGCATAGTGATTAATAAAGAAAAAAGAGAAAAAAAACTCGTTTTCATTAAAAGTAAATTTTCATTTACATAATTTTACTTCTATTTTTCCCATTCACACAAAAAAAATTGGCTGCCCTGCACAAACCTAAAAGAAGATTTAAGATGGTAAATACATATTTCAAAACCCAAATTAGTTAAACCAAAAATGGATTAGTAATTTGTTAAAACTACCCTTAGATTTCAATGTACCTAGGCTTTTGGAACCGCCACTGGAATATACATAATAAATATTTTGTAGAAACAAAAACGTAGATTAAAATTTTGGTGCGCCAGTCAAACTTAAATATTGTACAAACAGAATATGAAACAACACGTCTGAGCTCGCCCGGGGTGTGAGACCAGAAGGTTAGAATATTTATGCGCTAACTGGATTTAATATTTCGTAGAAACAAAATTGCAGATTAAATTTTGGTGCGCCGGTCAAACTTATATATTGTACAAACAGAATATGAAACAGCATGGCCGAGCTCAGGTTCGAACAGGCGACGTCTAATTGTTTTGTGCAAACAAAATATCAAACAGCATGTCTGACCTCAGATTCGAACCGGGCACCTCTAGTTGTTTGGTGCAAACGAAATATGAAACAGCCGGACAGGAATCTTGAATATTCTGTACAAACAAAACAGAAAACTTCATGTCTGAGCCCAGGTTCGAACTGGGGAAACAGCATGTCTGAGCCCGGATTCGGACAGGAATCTTGAATATTCTGTGCAAACAAAAAAGAAAACTTCATGTCTGAGCCCAGGTTCGAACTGGGGACCTTTAGTGTGTGAGACTAACGTGATAACCAACTACACCACCCAGACACACACGCTGATCATGACTTATAACCCTAACCAATATTATGGGATTTTATGATGATACCTTCATCCCATATGCGCAGCTGTTAAGTTAAATTTTATTGATTATTTGAAATAATATGAATATTTAATGTATATGTCATTTTTATTATATTCATTTGATGAAATGACATGATATTTTTATTACACCTATTTGATCAAATTACCTGTAGTTATAATTGAAATCTAGAGCTTGCACTAATTGCTTCAATCTGAACTTAATATTGATATTAGGGTTTTCATAAATATTGATGTGTGGACTCTGGAGTATACTACATTTGTTACAGTTCTTTCTTATTTTTGTTGAAGGCGTTGTTTCTTATCCTCTGAATATTTTATTAATGGATGTAATTTGTTTTATGTTTTCTATTTGAATCAATTACTTTGTTTATAAATGTGTATGTGCAGAGTATGCCTACATGCTCGAGACCAATAAAGTGACATCTATATTTGGAGTGTTGGGAGTGCCAATGTTGGAGCTGGTTACCTGTTAATGTTGGAGCTCGCAATTTGTACTTTTGGAGATTTGCCTTAATTCATTTTCTTAGGAGTAGCTATTAATTTTTCATTTTCCTGAAGTAGCTATTATTAAATCTGTGATTTCATTTTCGATTCTTCCAAACTCCATACACATTCAAGGGTTAAGGGTGATGTCAGCATTTCATCCCATTGGTATATTTTATGGTTTGGTTCTCCTTCCGAATTAAATACAAGCCAATTCCATGAATGAATATAACATTGCACTCAGTAATTTATTTATGTACATTGTAATCTGCATGCAGTACATATGGATCAATTCAAATTCTTATTCTATGTCATTAACCTTGTAATAATGTCACTTTTATAAATGGATTGATGAACAAGGAAGGCTGCTAAGGCAGCAAGTCCCTGCCACCAAAGCAGCATATACCGAGTTGGAAAAGACACGGGTGCCACCAAAGCAGCATATACCGAGTTGGAAAAGACACGGGTGGGGCTAACATGCATGATATACGTGTCTTGCATGCATGCTATTTCTCGCATGCCACTCTAATGTTCCTCTCCTAAATGCGAAGAGTCGATTGGCACGACGGCTTGCATGGGCTTGCATGTTGAACAGGTGCACCCTCCGAAAATGTTATGTCGACTTTCAAAGCTAGTGGCTTGTTTAGTTGCAGAATGAGCTAAGAATGAGTCTGTTACAGCGCTTGCTACAGACCTGCGAAGATAAAGCCGAGATAATGCCAGATTCAGTGAGATAAATCCATTGACCGCAGAGCCGGTTGGAAGCTCAAAGCATTTCATTGGAGTTTAGGCTTTGGGAACTTGGAGTACAGTTCCAAACTTGATGGCTCTCACTGTTGGTGTTCATCGTAAGAAAGAGAGGAGATATTCTTCAGCACTGCAATGA
Source organism: Pinus tabuliformis (assembly GCA_031772625.1). Lineage (NCBI taxonomy): Eukaryota > Viridiplantae > Streptophyta > Pinopsida > Pinales > Pinaceae > Pinus > Pinus tabuliformis. The sequence goes on along the minus strand of CM062811.1, from coordinate 620,278,282 downwards.
CGCCGAAGCATTTAATTATAATGGCATTCAGAATCGTGAATTCTCTGTTGCTTCTGGCGTTTTTAGGACCTGCATTGGCGCAAAACAACCTGCAGGTTGGATTCTACCATAAGCCGGAATTTCGTGCTCGGGAACAGGCCGAGTGACGGGGGTATTGTTTGGCTGGCCGAGTGGACGATGGGTCTGGGGGTCGAGTCCCTTGCTCAGCAATTTTCTTTTGATGTGTGTGTTCCAGTAGTTCTTTATCTCGTTGTCCGTCCGTCCGGGCAATCTCCCTGCAATTAAAGACCACCTGCACAGTTTCACAGACTGATTAGAAATCACTTCGATCAGTAACTGAGACTTCAAAAGTGAGATTTTCATGACAGATCCAGCTTTAAAAGGAAATCCATTGCAGCAACAGCGGAGATAAAATGACATACTTGTTGCCAACGAAGGAGTGGAGTTTGATGATGAGCTCGTCTTCTTCTTCTGTGAAGCTTCCACGCTTCAGATCGGGACGCAGGTAGTTTATCCATCGCAGTCTGCAGCTCTTGCCTTCGCAAGTAGAATCGATTGTGCGCGGAGTAATCACAAGTCACTTTGCTACCGACAAATCTCTTCCTACTGCCCTCCTGCGCATGCATTTTCATGACTGTTTCGTAAAGGTAAGCGTGCACTTCTCTGGAAATCATAGTCTCCTTTAAATTCAGGATTTATAAATATAAATTGAATGGCGTGGAATTAATAAATATATATGTTGTTGAAGGGCTGCGATGGATCAATTCTGATTGATAGCGTGGGCAATAACGTATTAGAGAAAGTCGTGTGCTGATATTGTTGCACTTGCTACACTTGCTACCAGAGACGCCGTATTCCAGGTATATTCCAGGAACACCAAATTTGAGATTTTTTAAGCGTATTTTGATTTTAGTTCAATAGTTGAAGTGGAATGGCGGTCAACTGGGTACACAATAAAAATTGTTGTTGAACTGAAACCGTGGGTAAGTGCTTGCCTACCCTATTTTCTTTTCATATTTCCTAATAGTGATTGAATCCCCAAATAAGAAATCTGCCTGAAATTGAAAAAATATGAAAAAAATCAGAAGAACAGGGAGCTCAACAAAAAAATTGACCTGACTGATATTTGTTGGTTTCTCTGGCCGACTGTTCTGTGTTCGTAATTGTAATAGCGTTGTCTTCGCTACTGCTTATGGCCGAAATGGAAGCGAAATCCAAGCATTGGTAACGGTGAAAATACAACAAATTCCGATGAATGAATGGATGCTTCTTAATCTCTTAATGTAGTTATGCATATCGATTTAGATATGCCTGTTCTGTAGACACCGCAGCATGCAGAGCATCTGTTCTATAGACACCACAACAACATGCATGCAGAGTGACACATTGCAACAGTGGCAATTTCAGTAATCCTTACCCCGCGTGATATCAACCAGTTCAGCTTCGTGATAACTCAAATGCAATAAGAGCTAGCATTTTATATTGCCAGATTAATGTTAGCATTAATCAACAGCTCCGGAAAATGAATGAGAAAGACCCAGGAAAATGCAAGATAATATATGGTTGCAGGGCCTCTGCCTCGAGAAGAGGCCAAATAAGACCATAAACCACTATGATCTAAAAAACTTTGTTTATACTCGATAAACAGGGTTTATGATCTAAAAAACTTTGTTTATACTCGATAAACAGGCGCATTCAAGCAGGTGAACTAATGTTAAGTACATCGGAAACGATTACTATAGTCCCTGGCTATTGCCAGATGGCAGGGACTAATAAGATAAGTAGAGCATATCCTTGAGTTTCTGCATTAAACATAATTCTAGATTTACGGTTTACAGCCGGATTTGTTTCAGAGGTTGCTCAAATCTATTCCTCTGGCCATGATGGTGGTTCGAGAGATTGAGAATGATTTATCTCTTAAGGTAATCAACTTGGAAGAAGAATGAGATGGATGCAACTGCATAGAGATTATTCCTTTCCCTAATTATGCCAGGATAGTTTTTACATAATTTTTGCCTTTGTGTAAAATAATAGCAAGAAGGAATATATATATATATATATATATATATATATATATATATCTTTGAAATACATTTACAAGTTATTATAGTCTTTGAACGAATTCAATGTCAGGCCAAGATTAATAATATAGAGCTGTTATAATGCAAATTAGAATTTAATGTATAGCCAAATTAATTTTATTAACATCCATGTCTTTTTGTTTCTCTATATTTTGGATCTGTAGAAAGCAGAAAGAAACTATGAAACTGCATATATATGTCAAGGAAAATATGAAGTGGTTGGTTGTTTAAAATTGTGAAACTACAAATAATTTTCTGGAAACGAATGCAAAAACACTGGGTTGTTAGAAAAAAACACGGTGACTACATTTACTTATGATCATACTTACTAGATAATAATTTAGTATGGATATGCCATAGTGAATTTGAAGCACTAGGTTTTCCATTGGCCTTAGTTACAAAAGTTAATTGGCAATGATGCCTTCCACCTATATCAACCACATTTACTAATGTAGTCGTGCTATCTATATGTAACAACAATAATTATATGTAGATATTTTTTAAGTTGTGAGGTTTTTTTTGTTGAGAGGAGAGGCACATTCCAATTTATTTTCGAAGAGATCTTGTAATGTCCTATTATGTAATGTAAATATTTTGACTCGTAAAATATATATATATATATATATATATATATATATATATATATATATATATATATATATATATATATATATATATATATAGATATATATATATATATATAACCCAACCTAGATCCATCTAAATGTTGCCAAGAGAGATCAAACCTCTCAAGGTGCAAACTTTTCTTTAAGTTTTACACTCACGAAAGAAGTTTGCACTTTGAGATATTTGATCCTTATCAATCCTTAATAGATCTAGTGTTAAGATGGGTATAGGCTCCAACATTGGACCATCCATATACAACGCCTACATCGTGGCATATAAGTCAAGAGGTAGGTGTTCCTTTTAAATAAACTAAATAAATTATCTAATTAAAATTTATCATGTTTATTGAAAATAAAACTAGCCTAGATCCATCTTTACTCGAGATCTACCAAGTGTCAAGAGGGATAAAATAGAGATTTGATCTCTTACGCATTTGGTAGATCCAAAGTTAAGATGGATCTAAGCTAGTATTAAAATTATATTATATACTATTTTTTTTGTTAGATAATCTGAATCCTAAGATGACTGACCTAACTTGTGGCTTTAATAGCCCTAACCCAAGGACATCTAAGTCATCAAAATCATCCATGGATTGCATCTAACCTCAGCCACACTAGTCTTTAGCGTGGCTATATGTTTGACCACAGGGTTTGAACTAGTAGTCTTTTTACCATGAAGTACCTTAATAAAACACCCTATCACCATCTATTCTATGCCATGTGGACATTATATTATATACTATTAATATAATAATATATTATAATATTAATATTATAGTTTATTATACTATTAATATAATAATTAATAATATTATATTAAACGTTATTAATATAAAATAATATTTAATATAATAATAATAAATAGATTTTACTTATTTGTCGAAAATGCCTATTAATCATTTAATTATCATTTATATTAGCTAGTGCATTACACTTTGTTCTTAAAGCCACCAAAATTGAAAAACAAATTCAATCGACTTAGTTAAGATGCACAAAAACATGGGGTGAATGAAATGAGACATCCATCACCAAGCTACGAGGATAGCTGGAAAGAGCCACACAGTGTCCATTAAATCATACACTAGTGGGCAAAGGTTATGGAGGAGTCATGGTGCGAAGCTGCAGAGCTTACCGTTGGAGTGGAATTAAAGCTCCTAAACTTATAGTGGATTGACATTACTAGGTTTAGGAATGAGCTATAGTGGATTGACATTACTAGGTTTAGGAATGAGCTATTTTGTTTTGATATCTATTCTATTTGGAAAAATAAAAAAGAAATTAGCAAATTACACCCACTATTATTCATCTTTTTCTATGCCAAGATATTCACATTCATTAGTGTTGAGGCTCATGCTAATAGTTTGTCAAAATAGAATGCTTTCATTGGTAATAGAGATCCTGGTGTAACTCGAATTACCATCAGGTTTACAGGTAAGGGCTAATGACAAATATCTAATATATGAAAGGAAAAAATACATATTATAGGTCCAATAAAGGAAAAATCACTTCGAATCAATGAATCAAATTAACATGAACTACTCATGGGCTCTCAACAGATTGACAAGTCAAGGCTTCGAATGGAATTCTTCGTTATATCTAATTCTGACTAAGTTCAAAATATCTTCCTATAAGACAAATATATTTTGTTTGTAAACTTCTTAACCAATACTTGTTATTTCAAGAATTACTGACTCTTATTTTAAAAAAAAATTAGTACCCAAAGAAAATATTTTTTACAGTTTTTACTTAAACAGAGTGATTTTTAAAAATTCTAATGAATACAAATAATTGAATTACAATTAAATACCTTTTACCATCTTTAAATTTAATTTTAAGCATAATTTTAAGCATGTGATAAATAAACACCATAACAAATCAATGGAAATAGTAAGAAGGAACTTGTTGATTAGTGAACCAAATATTATCTTACCTTTTATCTCCATAAAGGGTTATCCATAATCTGTAATTGTAAAGATGAAATTTAGAAAATTGTAAGATTTTTATTCTAAGTGATGTAAACGTGATGTAAAAATTCATAGTTTTATTAAAAGTTCATTAATACTTTAATGTGGAGGTTTTAGAGCTGATAGATCCAATTATTAATGTGAAATTGAAGGTGAAAATATTGCCAAAGTGAGATTATTGGTTTGATTGATTGCAAAAGAGTATTGATTTTCATGCATGTATCTCGAGTTAAGTCGAAAATATTGTTATGGAGAGTAATAATTTTCATTTTGAAGGTCAAGTGGAAGTATCGTTTATTAAAAACTAAAATAGAGATGCAATAAATCATTATATAAAGATAGGTAAAATTTGCATAAAACACACTCAAAGAGGCGAGGGAATTTTGAATAGTTTTACCTTGTCGACAAACGCTCTTCTTGCAACCGCTTTTCACCTCCTCCTCCTCCCACCTACTCTTGTCCATGGACAAATTCAACGATTGAGTGATTGATTGATAGATAGATTCTATGGTGTATGTTTATTTATATATTTACTTTTGATTTGTTGAAATTGGTATTTAATTGGCTATATATATATATATATATATATATATATATATATATATATATATATATATATATATATATATATATATATTGTGTATCCCAGCCATATGTAATGTGTAATAGAAATGACGTTTAAAAAATGTTGACATATTTACATTACATCTAATTTCTAATTCGTACACATCTCCCCTATACTGGGCTATAGAGCGCATATTAGTGTAATAAACTATTATTTTCAATTTATTTAGTTATAAATAATCAACCAACGTCATAAGTGTAGTTAAATTTTTCCCAAACACGTCTTGGCAAGTAAAAATAATGCTAGATTTTTTTCAATCTCTCATAACACATGAAGGATTGAGAGTTATTAGCTAATTTCATTGTCGGAAAAGCAAGGGCTGGAAAAACACTACAACTCTCATGTTATTAAGTGTCGATAGAATAAATATTGAAAGAAAACCAACCTACTACTCGCCAACATTTAAATGTCAGATGAATCCAACAACCAACCTGTTTATCACCTCTCTTCACATGAAAAAACATTTTCCTAGAAAAAGAAATGCAACTATAATATTTTATAGCCATTGAAACAATAATGATCGAGACATTAATAGAGATACATTCACCAATACATTAACAATGTAATTAATCTTAGCATGAACACACTAAACAACGACCATGCCTACTTTTCTTAAGGAAAAGAGAAATTCCAATTTCATTTAGTCTCCTCACTTCTCCCTTATGCATGGGCAAGCTTGCTAATTTGGGCCTGCAAGTAGTCCTTAAAAGGTAAGTGGTGACCACTTAAACCTCTCCCTAATTGAAATTTTGATTTCCATTTTACCAAGTGCTCCCTTGTGATATCATTACCTCTACCTTTTTTTTGTTTCCATCTTCGTTTTCTCATTTCACGTGGTGTTTTCCTTGTGTTTCATTCAGTGCTTGGTCTTCTTACCTTGTGGTTTATATTGATGACCCCATATTTGGTTGGTGTAAGGATGGTGGCTCCCTTATTACATGCAACTTATCTCAATAAAGGGGGAACCCCAATATTGTTTGGTCTCCTTACTACTTCCTTGTGGACAAGCTGTCAAGATTGTAAGCTTCAAAAAGCTATGTGTGACCACTTAGATCTCTTCCTGCTTGATTTTTTTTGTTTTCTTTTTACCAAGAATTTATTTTTGGTTTCATTTCCTCTTCCTTTAATTCACCTTCTCCTTCCTCTTCTCATTCTACATGGTATTTACCTCATGTTTTGTTTAACATTTGATCTTCTTACCTTATGGCTTGTCTTGGAAACCCCATTTTTCTAGTATGTAGGTGTAAGCATGACAACTTGTTTATTCCATGCCATTTTGATCTAGGTGGATATTGGTGGACACCTGCCTATTCCACTTGGACCCCAACACTATTTCCTTTCATTTTCCTTATTTCTAGCACATTTTACTATTTTTGGTAGTTTTTCGGGTCGTGAACTTCCAAAGTCATTTTGAGGCCCTAAAAGATTTTTTTTTTTTGGAAAAGGGCATTATGATTTTGTAGTTGAAATTTGTTTTCCTCGGATAGAAATTTCTAATCAGGTATTGTACATGCCAAACGAATATTGTATGTCAAAGTTACAACCCCGAGAAGTTGATGTTCCAATTAACCCCAATGGGGCCCACAAACTTTTGGTGCTTCATCTCCTAGGGGTAGGGTTTTAAATGTTTAGTGTTTTCCATTGTTTCTTGATGATAAAAGGTATGTGAGCTTCATTGTGACACAATTCAGAAGGTATGTAATTGTCACATCTCTTCTCAGAGATAAGCTACCATCGCCCAAGCCAATTTGTTTCTCTTATGTATATAAATAATTTCCAACAGTTTCTATTTATTAATTTAAGTTCTATTTCGTTGTATCTTTGTGTTTTGGTTTGAATCTGTACTTCATTTTTTTCCTTCATACTATTTGGATTAGTGGTATTATAGAAATATACTCTTTCCCTATTTTTTTATGCATGTCCCTAATGAGGTCGAGGCATAAGGAGTTGAGACTTGAACTGGTTGAAATCTTGCAAGACCAGCCTCGCCAACCCCAATAGCCTCCCATGGTGGAATAAAGATGAGGGAGCAGGAAATCCTTTCAAAATGTTGTTCGAAGAAGCCCTCAAGTAACAAAGGAACGAGATGGTGGACAAGTTTTCCTAGATCCTTCGGCAAGTTTCAGAAGATGAAGCATCTTCATCCAGCAGTCACTCGGAGGCACCATCCCCTTTAAGGTACAAGTTAACTATGACATTCCTATATTTAAAGTCCAAATAGACGCAAATTCCTTGGATAAATAATTAAATCTACTGCAAGGATAAATTTTCGTCCATGATTATTATGATTGGGAAAATATTACTTTTTCACTCTTCAAAGTTGCTCCCCATGTCGAGGACTGGTGGGAAACTTACTGTGAGTATAGGGACAAGGAGGAACCCTCACTATATTCAGTTGCAACCTCTTTGAATTCTTTTTTATATGTCCTTAAGGAACAATATTACCTTGTAGGAAGTTATGAAGATAAGTACATAAAGTGGACCACACTACAATAAGGAAGGGACCAAGATGTGCCCAAGTTCACAAACATTCTCCATACCCTAAGCATGAGGTTGGGTATTAAGGATTCTAAGTAGCATATGATACTCAAGTACTTTGGTTGTTTTCACAAATACATCCAGGAAGAAATGGAGTTCATGGACATCTCCTCGCTTGGCACTACGTACCGATATGTTATGAGGATCAAGTAGAAATTTAAACAGAAGAAGTAGGACTTTATATCTGTCAATTCAAAATAGGGAAAAGGACCTCCAAAATGTAGAAAAGAGGAAAAAGACAACGTTGAGTGTCTTGAGACAACCTATCAAAGCCACAAGCAAAGAATGGCACCATGAAGATGAAGAATGACTCCAAAAAGTGGTGAGAGTTGCACAAAATCCCCACCCACAACACACATGAGTGTCGCACTAATCAGTGACTGGTGTTTGAGCTAAAATATTCAAATTCAAATGAATCTTCTAATTCTGAGCTAGAACACGAAAAAGGGAATGAAAAGGGGAAGCCAATTATTGATGCAAAATTTAGTGCCACGATTGCCACCACCAAGGTTCAAAAGATTGAGCCTGAAGATCTAGATGAGGGGAATTGTCTCTTCCACTCATAGATGTGGGTGAAGGGCTCTCCACTACAATTCATTATCAATAGTGGGAGCCAAAAGAAAATCATCTCATCAAATGTCGTTAAGCAATTAAGCCTGTCAACCACACCACACCCACATCCATACACCATCGGGTGGCTTCACCAAGGATGATATCTTTGTGTCAGCGAATAGTGTCACCTTCTTTGCAACATCAATCCCTTCACGAATGAGGTATTATGTGATGTTGATCCTCTTCAAGTCTGTGATGTTTTATTAGGCCAATCATACTTGTGGAAGCATCATGTTGTGTGCGTCTAGAACATTTCTTTGGGTAGAAAACTATACAGGATACTGGAGGTAGCCCCACCTACTTCCATTTCTTTGATCTCTGCTAAGCAATGTAATAAGATCATCTCCTATAATGGTTTTGTTTTGTTTTGTTTTGTTTTTTGTTTTTTTGTTTTTTTTTTTGTTTTTGTTTTTCTTTTCTTTTCTTTTCGCTCTCAAAGTAAGGGGTAGGTCGCGGCCATATCCATGGCCCCCAGAAAGGGTTCCTCCACATGGTAGAAGTAAGTTGACATGGTTGTGGAGGAATACAAGGACATATTGTCCTCACCCACAGGGATACCCTTGCACTGCCATGTCAAGCATTTGATCGATATGACTCTTGGGAAATCTCTACCCAATGGGCTAGTATACTATTACTCCCTTTTGGAAAATCATGAAATCAAGTGGAAGATCCAAGAGTTGCTACAAAAATGGCACATCATACCAAGTTCCTCACCTTGTGGGAGCCCAATTGTACTCATATAGAAGAAGGATGGAACCAAGAGACTCTGCATTGATTAACAGGCACTGGATAACATCACTCTCAGGAACACATACCCAATCCAACATATTGATGACCTTCTAGACTAGCTCAAGGGGGCCAAGTACTTTAGCAAGATTTATATGAAGTTTGTCTATCACCAAGTTCCTATAGAACCCACAAATGTATGGAAGACCACCTTCAAATACAAGGAGGGCCTATTTGAGTGGTTGGTCACGCTCTTCGGGTTGACAAATTCCCCTATAACTTTTACGAGGTCATGACAAATGGGGCTTATAAAGGCAGGCCTCTGGACCACAATATGAATGCAACAGCATCTGCAAAATGTAATTTCTCCATATTAATAGAAATTACGACTTTTTCCTTATGGGAAAAAAAGGAATTTACAGATTGATTTATTTATTTATTTAGTTTTTATATATATATTATTATTATTTTAAAAGAATAATTTTGAGATTTTAATTTAACTATTAATTAACTTGCATATTTTAAAATATTTATAATAGTAGATAATAAATTAAAAGTTGATATTTATATCAAAAGTAATTATGTTTTTTTTTTTTCCATTGGTTTAATTAATTAAGAAAAAAAGTCATATGAACAAATGCCATATGAAAAAATGTTGCAGCTTAGTCTTTGCTATTCAAGTATTATGCTTGCAAATTAATACATTAAGTAAAAAAATTAATTCTTTACTAAAATGTAAGGATTTCTATAAATTTTGAGGGGTAAGTTTATACATTCCCATTTTTACTCCTATTTATTAAAGTGCTTAAAAACACATAAATAATAGTGAGTAATAACTCCTTGTAATTGTTCTTATCCCATTTTATGTAAATACTTGCTTAAAGTAAGGTGGGAAGCAATTGATGGTAAATATGTTATTTAAGTCACTATGAACTATTTTGAAGAATTTTAATTTTGGATGGTTTTCCTATGAAGCTTAACGATGAAAACCACTACACAAATATCTAAAAAACATGGCATAAATGTTGCAATTGAATCCACAAATTATAGTATAAAAATGTGAGGCAATTATTCGCATGGTATTCTATTAAGCCATGATATTGTAACAAAGTCTATTTATAGGTTAAAAATCTCCATTGTAAAGTTGGGTTGAATTTCCATGGTTAAGAATCTTGTTATATGTTTTTTTAAATGTATATAAATTTAATTTTATATTAATTTTGTAATAATAATAATAATAATAATAATAAAACTCTTTTTTTTAGTTCTTTTTAATTTTGACAACATGTTTCGTCCGCCTATGGGGGGCAAGCTCCTGCCCATATCGTCAGTGAAGCCCAGCTCCCACTGTCCAAATGGTCCAGGCCTCACTCGATGAGGTTTTGAAGTTCTCTGAAAGTGCCATAATCTTCCGTTTCAATGGTGCTCCCACAGTCCAAATGGTCCAGGCCTCACTCGACGAGGTTTTGAAGTTCTCTGAAAGTTCCATAATCTTCCGTTTCAATGGTTTTTGGCTGCGGCAGACAGCTCTCCACAGTTGGATCTCAGAGGTATGGAAGCCTCTAATTCCTGATGCAATTAATATCTACCCCTGTGCTATGGGTTTCTTTATAGTAGATTTTGAAAACCCTGAAAGCAGACAATGTATTCTAGATTCCGGCCCTTGGTTTTGGGAAAAATCAGGCCTATTCATGAGGCCATGGAACCCATCATTCGATCCCTCAACAACAGTCATAACCTCAACACCAGTTTGGGTGAGATTGCCAAACCTACCCTTGCATCTATGGAATTTCTCTTTGCTAAAAGCCATTGGAAATGCAATTGGGAAATTTCACTGCAAGTGCCCAGAAACAGAGGAATATGACGGAACCACCTATGCACGCATCTGTGTGGAAATGGACTTCAGCGCCGGATTCCCAGCTGAAATACACCTAACAAGTAAAGACTATGTGTGGAACCAGAAACTCGATTATGAAAGTGTCCTCTTCAGATGTCGATCTTGCTTTGAGACAGACCACCTAGCTAAAAACTGCCCAAAAGCATCCCAGAAATATTTTGCTAGAAAAAATCACCACAGATCTACATGGTGGGAAGGAGCACAAAAAGAACACTACACTATCATTAGAGAAGAACACTCTCGAGAAAACTTTGAATCACAAGAAATCAGACAAGAAAGAAACAACTCTCAAGACAAGCAGAGGGAAAGCCCCGCCCAACAACAAAAGAGTGAACTCGACAACCCCTCAAGCATCAACACTTATGAGGATTCGAATACCGCACAAAATAAATCTTCATTTAACAGCAAAGCAGATCTCCTAGACTAAACTTCTTCTTCGACTATCTTCAAAAGGACAAACACAATAGATCACGAAGCTAAGACACCAATGGAACCAGAAGAGATGAAGGAGATGCAAGATAAAGAAAGTTGGAAGACCGTAGAGAAAAAAAAGAAAGCTACAGCACCAACCTCCCCAAGAAAGACGAGGAGCCAGACAATTAGAAACTAAGAAAATTATAGGTCCAATAGACCAATTTGGTCTCAGAGAACGTTAACCACCACCACCACCACCACCACCATCATCATCAAATAGTCGTTTTGATATTTATTATGGATTAATGCCACTTGATATTTACCAATCATTTAATTTATACAAATAGATTAATAAAAAAATCTTTAAAATACATATAAAGACCATCGTAATAAAAAAAAACCTATGACCATCGTAATAAAAAAAAACCTATTAACTACAGAGAAAACTTATAATAAAAAAAACTATCAAGTACATACAAAACTTATAATAAGAAAAACTATCAACTATATACAAAACTTATTATAATGAGACACCATCAACCAAACTTATAAAATCTAAATCTAATGCCTTCGCCATCAAAATAATCATGTATTTTTGTTTTTTTAATATAGATAATGAAATGATATCATACAAAATGGAGAATTGAAATACCCTACTCCTCCCAACAAAGCTACGACATCGACCATGATTGATGTAAGCCCAAGCTTATCCCAATTTCCTTGCATATTTTTGTGCTCTTTTAACTTTTAAAAACGTGTGTACCAATTCATTTGTTTTGCACATGTCCTAATAATTGTGAACAAGGTTCAGCGTATGTTTCACATCAATCTAGGAGTGTTGGTCAGATTGATGCGAGCTCTTGAATCCAGTCCGCCAGATTTTAACCATTTAGAGAGTAAGGAGAGGGAGATAAGCTTATTTAATCACTGTGCATTTATAATTTTAGTAAATTCCCATTAACGTAGAATTATGATTATCCAAAACTATGTTGCTATCCGATATTTGTTTATTCATATAATTCAGAAAATGGAATTAAATAAAATTTAAATTTTAACCAATTTTATATAATTTAAATAAATAATTATCACCGGTAAATTAAATATGGATAATTATAGTAAGGAATATATTAATATATTCTTTATTATAATTATCTATATTTAATTTATAAGTGATAATTATTTAAATTATATAAAATTTGTTAAAATGATTATTTATTTAACTTATAGATTAACTGATTTTTTTCATGATATTTTTTCTGGTTAATTTTAATCAAAATTTTGTAGATATTTTTAAAATTTTCAATTTAAATTGTTTAATTTATAAAATTTCAATTCCTAAGAGTTTTTAGAGTGATAAATCTATTTAACATTCAAAAAATATATTTTAAATTGCAAAAAATCATAATCAGATTGTATTACCAAATTTAAGTGAAAAAGTCATGTCATTTCGTCTATAAATTAGACTATATATAATTTAGAATATCTATATATATCACTTGTTATACATTTTAGTGTTTTTCCTAGCATATTTTTGGATGGAATTTGTTCATAATCAAATAAAGATGTGTTGGAATCACAAGTGTAAATTGTGAAAACTCTACAATCCTAATGTCTTAGAAGTTTTTGACAGAGTTGAATTTATATATGAGTTAAAAACAAGTTTGAAACAACAAAATATCATTATTTGACTAAAAATGATTACACCCAATTCTAGTAAAAAACTCCAACTATATATATATATATATATTATTCAATTTTTTTTTCAACTTCAACTTTTAATTTTGATTCTTCCTTATTTTAAACTTTTTCTTTGTGAAATTTGCCTTTAGAATTATAATTTAATATTTATAATAATAAAATAATATATTTAAATAACATTTAAAATTATAAAAAAAATTATAATATTTTACCTTTATAGGTAAATAAGTATTTATAATCAAAACATAATTAATATAAAGTTAAACGATAAAGTGATTATAATAATCATTATGAATGAAATGTGATTAATAATACAAACATTAAAATTTTAATATGTCAAATTAATAATAAATTTAATGTTTACAAAAGAAATTGCTGGCAACCAAACATTACAAATATTAACCACCATGCATTAAATTAATGATTGACTTATTACCTTTCCATCTTGTTTGTTGCATGAAAATAAAGTGATATTCAATGGAAAGGAGGAAAATGTAGTAAGTCAATCAGTGGGTTATTGTTCTTTCACCCTGTCTATTGAATATTATTTTATTGTCATCCAAGGAATAAGATGAAAAATAGTAAGCCAATGATTGACATACTGCATGGTGCTTAGTATTGGCTAACATTACATCACTGCGTTGTCATGTAACAAACAAGACAAAAAAAGTAAGTCAATCCCTGCACGGTGCTTTAAAAAAAAAAACTTTCATTAAAGTAATTTTACTTCTATTTTTCCCAATCACAAAAAAAAAATGGGCTGCCATGCACAAACCTAAAAGAAGATTTAAGATGGTAAATATATATTTCAAAACCCAAATTAGTTAAACCAAAAATGGATTAGTAATTTGTTAAAACTACCCTTAGATTTCAATGTACTTTTGGTGCGCCAGTCAAACTTAAATACTGTACAGACAGAATATGAAACAACATGTCTGAGCTCGCCCGGGGTGTGAGACCAGAAGGTTAGAATATTTATGCGCCAACTGGATTTAATATTTCGTAGAAACAAAATTGCAGATTAAATTTTGGTGCGCCGGTCAAACTTATATATTGTACAAACAGAATATGAAACAGCATGGCCGAGCTCAGGTTCGAACAGGCGACGTCTAATTGTTTTGTGCAAACAAAATATCAAACAGCATGTCTGACCTCAGATTCGAACCGGGCACCTCTAGCTGCTTGGTGCAAACGAAATATGAAACAGCATGAGCCCGCATTCGGACAGGAATCTTGAATATTCTGTACAAACAAAACAGAAAACTTCATGTCTGAGCCCAGGTTCGAACTGGGGAAACAGCATGTCTGAGCCCGGATTCGGACAGGAATCTTGAATATTCTGTACAAACAAAATAGAAAACTTCATGTCTGAGCCCAGGTTCGAACTGGGGACCTTTACTGTGTGAGACTAACGTGATAACCAACTACACCACCCAGACACACACTCTGATCATCACTTATAACCCTACCCAATATCATGGGATTTTATGATGATACCTTCATCCCATATGCGCAACTGTTAAGTTAAATTTTATTGATTATTTGAAATAATATGAATATTTAATGTATATGTCATTTTTATTATATTCATTTGATGAAATGACATGATATTTTTATTACAACTATTTGATCAAATTACCTGTAGTTATAATTGAAACCTAGAGCTTGCACTAATTGCTTCAATCTGAACTTAATATTGATATTAGGGTTTTCATAAATATTGATGTGTGGACTCTGGAGTATACTACATTTGTTACAGTTCTTTCTTATTTTTGTTGAAGGCGTTGCTTCTTATACTGTGAATATTTTATTAATGGATGTAATTTGTTTTATGTTTTCTATTTGAATCAATTACTTTGTTTATAAATGTGAATGTGCAGAGTATGCCTACACGCTCCAGACCAATAAAGTGACATCTACCTGTTAATGTTGGAGCTCGCAATTTGTACTTTTGGAGATTTGCCTTAATTCATTTCTTAGGAGTAGCTATTAATTTTTCATTTTCCTGAAGTAGCTATTATTAAATCTGTGATTTCATTTTCAGATTGTTCCAAACTCCATACACATTCCAGGGTTAAGGGTGATGTTAGCATTTCATCCCATTGGTATATTTTATGGTTTGGTTCTTCTTCCGAATTAAATACAAGCCAATTCCATGAATGAATATAACATTCCCCTCAGTAATTTATTTATGTACATTGTAATCTGCATGTACATATGGATCAATTCAAATTCTCATTCTATGTCATTAACCTTGTAATAATGTCACTTTTATAAATAGATTGATGAATAAGATAAGTAGAGCATATCCTTGAGTTTCTGCATTAAACATAATTCTAGATTTACGGTTTACAGCAGGATTTGTTTCAGAGGTTGCTCAAATCTATTCCTCTGGCCATGCTGGTGGTTCGAGAGATTGAGAATGATTTATCTCTTAAGGTAATCAACTTGGAAGAAGAATGAGATGGATGCAACCGCATAGAGATTATTCCTTTCCCTAATTATGCCGGGATAGTTTTTACATAATTTCTGCCTTTGTGTAAAATAATAACAAGAAGGAATATATATATCTCTATATCTCTGAAATACATCTAACAAGAAGGAATATATATATATCTCTATATCTCTGAAATACATCTACAAATTATTATAGCCTTTGAACAAATTCAATGTCAGGCCAAGATTAATAATATAGAGCTGTTATAATGCAAATTAGAATTTAATGTATGGCAAATTAATTTTATTGACATCCATGTCTTTTTGTTTCCCTATATTTTGGATATGTAGAAAGCAGAAAGAAACTATGAAACTGCATATATATGTCAAAGGAAAATATGAAGTGGTTGGTTGTTTAAAATTGTGAAACAAAAACACTGAGTTGTTAGAAAAAAACACGGTGACTACATTTACTTATCATCATACTTACTAGATAATAATTTAGTATGGATATGCCATGGTGAATTTGAAGCACTAGGTTTTCCAAAACTCAGAAACTAATTGGCCTTAGTTACAAAAGTTGATTGGAAATGATGCCTTCCACCTATATCAACCACATTTACTAATGTAGTGGCTATCTATATGTAACAACAATAATTATATGTATATATTTTTTAAGTTGTGAGGTTTTTTTGTTGAGAGGAGAGGCACATTCCAATTTATTTTCGAAGAGATATTGTAATGTCCTATTATGTAATGTAAATATTTTGACTCGTAATATATATATATATATATATATATATATATATATATATATATATATATATATATATATATATATATATATATATACCAACCTAGATCCATCTATATGTTGCCCAGAGAGATCAAATCTCTCAAGGTGCAAACTTTTCTTTAAGTTCTACACTCACGAAAGACGTTTGCACTTTGAGATATTTGATCTTTATCAATCCTTAATAGATCTAGTGTTAAGATGGGTATAGGCTCCAACATTTGACCATCCATATACAACGCCTACATCGTGGCATATAAGTCAAGAGGTAGGTGTTCCTTTTAAATAAACTAAATAAATTATCTAATTAAAATTTATCATGTTTATTGAAAATAAAACTAGCCTAGATCCATCTTTACTCGAGATCTACCCAGTGTCAAGAGGGATAAAATAGAGATTTGATCTCTTACACATTTGGTAGATCCAAAGTTAAGATGGATCTAAGCTAGTATTAATATTATATTATATACTATTTTTTTTGTTAGATAATCTGAATCCTAAGATGACTGACCTAACTTGTGGCTTTAATAGCCCTAACCCAAGGACATCTAAGTCATCAAAATCATCCATGGATTGCATCTAACCTCATCCACACTAGACTTGTGGCTTTAATAGCCCTAACCCAAGGACATCTAAGTCATCAAAATCATCCATGGATTGCATCTAACCTCAGCCACACTAGTCTTTAGCGTGGCTATATGTTTGACCACAGGGTTTGAACTAGTAGTCTTTTTACCATGAAGTACCTTAATAAAACACCCTATCACCATCTATTCTATGCCATGTGGACATTATATTATATACTATTAATATAATAATTAATAATATTATATTAACCGTTATTAATATAAAATAATATTTAATATAATAATAATGAATAGATTTTACTTATTTGTCGAAAATGCCTATTGATCATTTAATTATCATTTATATTAGCTAGTGCATTACACTTTGTTCTTAAAGCCACCAAAATTGAAAAACAAATTCAATCGACTTAGTTAAGATGCACAAAAACATGGGGTGAATGAAATGAGACATCCATCACCAAGCTACGAGGATAGCTGGAAAGAGCCACACAGTGTCCATTAAATCATACACTAGTGGGCAAAGGTTATGGAGGAGTCACGGTACGAAGCTGCAGAGCTTACCGTTGGAGTGGAATTAAAGCTCCTAAACTTATAGTGGATTGACATTACTGGGTTTAGGAATGAGCTTTAGTGGATTGACATTATTGGGTTTAGGAATGAGCGAATGAGCTTTAGTGGATTGACATTATTGGGTTTAGGAATGAGCTATTTTGTTTTGATATCTATTCTATTTGGAAAAATAAAAAAGAAATTAGCAGATTGTACCCACTATTATTCATCTTTTTCTATGCCAAGATATTCACATTCATTAGTGTTGAGGCTTATGCTAATAGTTTGTCAAAATAGAATGCTTTCATTGGTAACAGAGATTCTGGTATAACTCGAATTACCATCAGGTTTACAGGTAAGGGCTAATGACAAATATCTAATATATGAAAGGCAAAAATATCTAATATATGAAAGGAAAAATCACTTCGAATCAATGAATCAAATTCAAAGGATCCACCAAACTCAGCCAAGAACTAAATTTTTGGATCAGAACTCTTAACTAACAAAATTAACATGAAGCACTCATGGGCTCTCAACAGATTGACAAGTCAAGGCTTCGCATGGAATTTTTCGTTGTATCTAATTCTGACTAAGTTCAAAATTTTGACTAAGTTCAAAATATCTTCCTATAAGACAAATATATTTTGTTTGTAGACTTCTTAACCAATACTTGTTATTTCAATACTTGTTATTTCAAGAATTACCGACTCTTATTTAAAAAAAAAATTCTTCTCATCTTAATAAATAATAATAAAAAAAAATTAGTACCCAAAGAAAATAGTTTTTACTTAAACAGAGTGATTTTTAAAAATTCTAACGAATACAAATAATTGAATTACAATTAAACACCTTTTACCATCTTTAAATTTAATTTTAAGCATGTGATAAATAAGCACCATAACAAATCAATGGAAATAGTAAGAATGAACTTGTTGATTAGTGAACCAAATATTATCTTACCCTTTATCTCCATAAAGGGTTATCCATAATCTGTAATTGTAAAGATGAAATTTAGAAAATTGTAAGATTGTTATTCTAAGTGATGTAAACGTGATGTAAAAATTCATAGTTTTATGAAAAGTTCATTAATACCTTAATGTGGAGGTTTTAGAGCTGATAGATCCAATTATTAATGTGCAATTGAAGGTGAAAATATTGCCAAAGCAAGATTATTGGTTTGATTGATTGCAAAAGAGTATTGATTTTCATGCATGTATCTCGAGTTAAGTCGAAAATATTGTTATGGAGAGTAATAATTTTCATTTTGAAGGTCAGGTGGAAGTATCGTTTATTAAAAACTAAAATAGAGATGCAATAAATCATTATATAAAGATAGGTAAAATTTGCATAAAACACACTCAAAGAGGCGAGGGAATTTTGAATAGTTTTACCTTGTCGACAAACGCTCTTCTTGCAACTGCTTTTCACCTCCTCCTCCTCCTCCCACATACTCCTGTCCATGGACAAATTCAACGATTGAGTGATTGATTGATAGATAGATTGTATGGTGTATGTTTATTTATATATTTACTTTTGATTTGTTGAAATTGGCATTTAATTCTCTCTCTTTATATATATATATATATATATATATATATATATATATATATATATATATATATATATATGTGTATCCCAGCCATATGTAATGTGTAACAGAAATGACATTTAAAAAATGTAAACATATTTACATTACATCTAATTTCTAGTTCGTACACATCTCCCCTATACTGGGCTATAGAGCAACCAACGTCATAAGTGTTGTTAAATTTTTTCCCAAACACGTCTTGGCAAGTAAAAATAATGCTAGATTTTTTTCAATCTCTCATAACACATGAAGGATTGAGAATTATTAGCTAATTTCATTGTCGGAAAAGCAAGGGCTGGAAAAACACTACAACTCTCATGTTATTAAGTGTCGATAGAATAAATATTAAAAGAAAACCAACCTACTACTCGCCAACATTTAAATGTCAGATGAATCCAACAACCAACCTGTTTATCACCTCTCTTCACATGAAAAGACATTTTCCTAGATAAAGAAATGCAACTATAATATTTTATAGCCATTGAAACAATAATGATTGAGACATTAATAGAGGTACATTCACCAATACATTAACAATGTAATTAATCTTAGCATGAACACACTAAACAATGACCATGCCTACTTTTCTTAAGGAAAAGAGAAATTCCAATTTCATTTAGTCTCCTCACTTCTCCCTTATGCATGGGCGGGCTTGCTAATTTGGGCTTGCAAGTAGTCCCTAAAAGGTAAGTGGTGACCACTTAAACTTCTCCCTAATTGAAATTTTGATTTCCATTTTACCAAGTGCTCCCTTGTGATATCATTAGCTCTACCCTTTTTTTGTTTCCATCTTCGTTTTCTCATTTCACATGGTGTTTTCCTTGTGTTTCATTGAGTGCTTGGTCTTCTTACCTTGTGGTTTATCTTGATGACCCCATATTTTTGATTGGTGTAAGGATGGTGGCTCACTTATTCCATGCAACTTATCTCAATAAAGGGGGAACCCCAATATTGTTTGGTCTCCTTACTACTTCCTTGTGGACAAGCTGTCAAGATTGCAAGCTAACTTCAAAAAGCTAAGTGTGACCACTTAGATCTCTTCCTGCTTGATTTTTTTGTTTTCTTTTTACCAAGAATTTATTTTTGGTTTCATTTCCTCTTCCTTTTATTCACCTTCTCCTTCCTCTTCTCATTCTACATGGTATTTACCTCATGTTTTGTTTAACATTTGATCTTCTTACCTTGTGGCTTGTCTTGGAAACCCATCTTTCTAGTAGGTAGGTGTAAGCATGATAACTTGTTTATTCCATGCCATTTTGATCTAGGTGGATATTGGTGGACACCTGCCTATTCCACTTGGACCCCAACACTATTTCCTTTCATTTTTCTTATTTCTAGCACATTTTACTATTTTTGGTAGTTTTTCAGGTAGTGAACTTCCAAAGTCATTTTGAGGCCCTAAAAGACATTTTTTTTTTGGAAAAGGGCATTATGATTTTGTAGTTGAAAGTTGTTTTCCTCAGATAGATCTTTCTAATCAGGTATTGTACATGCCAAACGAATCTTGTATGTCAAAGTTACAACCCCGAGAAGTTGATGTTCCAATTAACCCCAATGGGGCCCACAAACTTTTGGTGTTTCATCTCCTAGGGGTAGGGTTTTAAATGTTTAGTGTTTTCCATTGTTTCTTGATGATAAAAGGCATGTGAGCTTCATTGTGACACAATTCAGAAGGTATGCAATTGTCACATCTCTTCTCAGAGATAAGCTACCATTGCCCAAGCCAGTTTGTTTCTCTTATGTATATAAATAATTTCCGACAGTTTCTATTTATTAATTGAAGTTCTATTTCGTTTTATCTTTGTGTTTTGGTTTGAATCAGTACTTCATTTCGTTCCTTCGTACTATCTGGATTAGTGGTATTATAGAAATCTACTCTTTCTCTATTTTTTTGTGCATGTCCCCAATGAGGTCGAGGCATAAGGAGTTGAGACTTGAACTAGTTGAACCCTTGCAAGACCAGCCTTGCCAACCCCAATAGCCTCTCATGGTGGAATAAAATAAAGACGAGGGAGCAGGAAATCCTTTCAAAATGTTGTTCGAAGAAGCCCTCAAGTGACAAAGGAACGAGATGATGGACAATTTTTCCTAGATCCTTCGGCAGGTTTCAGTTGACGAAGCATCTTCATCTAGCAGTCACTTCGGAGGCACTGTCCCCTTTAAGGTACAATTTAACTTTGACATTCCTATATTTAAAGTCCAAATAGACGCAAATTCCTTGGATAAATAATTAAATCTATTGCAAGGATAAATTTTCGTCCATAATTATTATGATTGGGAAAATATTACTTTTTCACTCTTCAAAGTCGCTCCCCATGTCGAGGACTGGTTGGGAAACTTACTGTGAGTATAGGGACAAGGAGGAACCCTCACTATATTCAGTTGCAACCTCTTTGAATTCTTTTTTATATGTCGTTAAGGAACAATATTACCTTGTAGGAAGTTATGAAGATAAGTACATAAAGTGGACCACACTACAATAAGGAAGGGACCAAGATGTGCCCAAGTTCACAAATATTTTCCATACCCTAAGCATGAGGTTGGGTATTAAGGATTCTAAGTAGCATATGATACTCAAGTACTTTGGTTGTTTTCACAAATACATCCAGGAAGAAATGGAGTTCATGGACATCTCCTCGCTTGGCATGACGTACCGATATGTTATGAGGATCAAGTAGAATTTAAATAGAAGAAGTAGGACTTTATATTTGTCAATTCAAAGCAGGGAAAAGGACCTCCAAAATGTAGAAAAGAGGAAAAATACAGCATTGAGTGTCCTGAGACAACCTATCAAAGCCACAAGCAAAGAATGGCACCATGAAGATGAAGAAGGACTCCAAAAAGTGGTGAGAGTTGCACAAGATCCCCACCCACAACACACATGAGTGTCGCACTAATCAGTGAATGGTGTCTGAGCTAAAATCTTCAAATTCAAATGCATGTTCTAATTCTGAGCTAGAACACGAAAAAGGGAATCAAAAGGGGAAGCCAATTATTGATGCAGAACCTAGTGCCACGATTGCCACCACCAAGGTTCAAAAGATTGAGCCCGAAGATCTAGATGAGGGGAATCGACTCTTCCACTCATAGATGTGGGTGAAGGGCTCTCCACTACAATTCATTATCAATAGTGGGAGACAAAAGAACATCATCTCATCAAATGTCGTTAAGCAATTAAGCCTGTCAACCACACCACACCCACATCCATACACCATTAGGTGGCTTCACCAAGGATGATATCTTTGTGTCAGCGAAAAGTGCCGCCTTCTTTGCAACATCAATCCCTTCACGAACGAGGTATTATGTGATGTTCATCCTCTTGAAGTCTGTGATGTTTTATTAGGCCAATCATACTTGTGGAAGCATCATGTTGTGTATGTGTCTAGAACTCACACTATTATTATTTCTTTGGGTAGAAAACTATACAGGATATTGGAGGTAGCCCCACCTACTTCCATTTCTTTGATCTCTGCTAAGCAATGTAATAAGATCATCTCCTATAATGGTTTTGTTTTTTTTTTGTTTTTTTTTGTTTTTTCTTTTCGCTCTCAAAGTAAGGGGTAGGTCGTGGCCACATCCATGGCCCCCAGAAAGGGTTCCTCCACATAGTAGAAGTAAGTTGACATGGTTGTGGAGGAATACAAGGACATATTCTCCTCACCCACAGGGGTACCCTTGCACTACCATGTCAAGCATTTGATCGATATGACTCTTGGGAAATCTCTACCCAATGGGCTAGTATACTATTAATCCCTTCTATAAAATCATGAAATCAAGTGGAAGATCCAAGAGTTGCTACAAAAATGGCACATCATACCAAGTTCCTCACCTTGTGGGAGCCCAATTATACTCATATAGAAGAAGGATGGAACCAAGAGACTCTGCATTGATTAACAGGCACTGGATAACATCACTCTCAGGAACACATACCCAATCCAACATATTGATGACCTTCTAGACTAGCTCAAGGGGGCCAAGTACTTTAGCAAGATTTATATGAAGTTTGGCCATCACCAAGTTCCTATAGAACCCACAAATGTATGGAAGACCACCTTCAAATACAAGGAGGGCCTATTTGAGTGGTTGTTCATGCTCTTTGGGTTAACAAATTCCCCTATAACTTTTACGAGGTTGTTGGATGAAATCTTGCAGCCTTACACCAATTTGTTTGTAGTTTTATATTTGGACAACATCCTCATCTTCAGAGTTGGGCAGAGCACTTGATACATATTCAGCAGGTCCTTCGAAACCTGTGGAAGCACAAACTATGTGCCAATTTGGAGAAATACTCCTTTTCCATGAATCGGGTCCATTATTTGGACTATATAATCAATGAGAAAAGATTCCATGTGGATCTGTCCATGGGGGCTTCACTCAATGAATCCCTGGCATATTACACGCATTCGTGGCATACTAAAAAATACCCCTAATTTGACTACATATTGAAAAATACCTCTAAAAATCACATTATTTAACCCCCCACCAATATGAACCCAATACACCTTCCCAATTTAAAAAGCCCCTAATTTCATTAGATATTGTAGGTATCAATTTTTTCATTAACATTTTTTATACCCCTTTATATTTTTTCATTAACTTTGAGCTCCATTTTTTATACCTGCCAATATAAAAACCGTTTACCCCCTATTATATGCTCAATATATTATGTCATTTTTTCCTCAATATATATCCCCCAATATGAATGCATGTGGTATGGTATTTATCCCCCAATGAATCCCTCGTGGATCTATCTAAGATCCAAGTCATTTGGGATTAGCCAATATCAAAAACTCGCGCAGAGCTTCACAACTTTTTAGGCCTTTCCAATTTCTATTGAAGGTTCGTGTTGGGATTATTTCATTTCACTTGGCCTTTGAGTCAAGTTATAAAGCGAAGAGCGAAAGAATTTTTTTTTTGGTTCACGGAACAACAAACCACATTTGTTCAACTAAAAAATAATGTTTTCTCTGTGCCAGTATTCACATTTCGAAACCTGCAACAACCATTTCAAATTGAGACAGATGCCTCCAACTATACTATTGGTGCAATTCTCACCCAGCAAGGATATCTGGTGGCCTATCGTAGTGAGACACTCTTTGATACTATTCAGAAATACCCCATCTACAACAAGGATATGTACTCCATCATGCACATGTTGTGAAGTAAAATTATAAGTGAGGACACGAACGAATTCCTCTAGCCTGATAATGGGTCTAGCCACAACATATACATTCTATGGAAGATTTCCTTAGGTTAGAATCAATTAAGAGGGCCTACCTCTTGGTCGCTTATCCTACTTGATGATGTCCTTGCTTTCTTGCTCCAACAATCTTTCGCTTCCTTCTTCAAGTTCCTTAAACAAGTAAACAACAACAACACATAAACATAATAATAGACAAATTGCAATTCAACCTGCTTAATGAGTCAAGAAACATCAAGCCATGAATATGTAATATTACAAAACATGTAGGAAATCAATTAATAGTTGCACATATTAATATTAAAGAGTTACAACCATTCATCTTGACGTCACAGTCTTCCTCTAATAAGACCGGGTTCCCACACACTTCTGCTAGCACTCCATGAAGCTTCAAACAACAATAGTTTAACGGCTCTTCCCTTTAGGCTTCACTCCAAACCAAACACACTTCTCCCTCACACAACTAGATGGATACAACTAGTAATAGCTTACTTGTCTAATCAAAATAGTATACTCACACTCAGCCAACACTCTAACTAGCTTGTGCTTGGGAAGAAGGGAGGTTTATATAGGAAATATGGATGGGAGATGGATCCTCTTCTCATGGTAGAAGGACTTATCCCTTGAGGTAGTTCCATCATTATAGGGGAAAGGAGACCAAACTATCGTCCTCAACCCAATCCGGCCAAACCAATTACCAGACTTCCATTACAGAGCTTCTAGAGCTAGAAGCTTTGGCTCCAAATCTAAAAAACTTCCCATAACAGGACCGACGCGACTCGAACACAGCTCAGTCACACCGATCAGCGTGGGGAATGGTGCTAATCTCTTCACATTGGCGTGGGGGAGGCAAAGGTCATTAGCGCCGGCCTTGTAAACTAGGCAAAACAAAAGTTTCAAGGGAAATGGTGCAAAAGTGAAATGATCTACTCATGAAGAGGGACACAATGGGAGTTTCTTCATGAAGGAAAAGCATGCAGGGTTCACTATATAGGTCCTCCAGGATCAAGGAACAGGGAGTACAGGGACAGCGACAAAATGTTGTGTAACAGATGCCCCCTAAAGTGTGAAGGCCGAGCTAGAGTGAGGGATGAAATGCTTTATAAATCAATGTGGGGAACCGATCCGTCGTCGGAAAACTTGCAAGAAAGTATAGATACATATACATAAAATGAGATATCTATCAAATGATACATGAATCATGGCATGGACACAGCCATCTAGATAATGATCATGTAAATGGATCCAGGTATCGACGTAGCCATCCAATAATGACAAGGATCACATATGATAACTCTTGGTCTGGTCGCAGCCAACTATATGATAAAGACATGTATATCATCATAACCATGTCACATTGCTTCGCAACCTAGACTTTTTTGATCTGAGTCCAGGGTCTTACGCTCCAACACGACCCGATCAAAGTACAGATCCCAACATGCGAATAGATGTGTTGACGCCGAACATGCTAGAAAGTCGCTTGATTACCAGCCAATGATGTAAACTATTAACAAGCGCGAGAGAACCACCAATAATGACAATGGCCCTCAAGGTACTATTAGCACAATTCACGGAATGTGAATATAGGAACTGAAGTCGAACACCCGTGAAATCACTCGACCGAAAGGTAATGATTTGAACTTGTCGTCTAGTGCGAAGAACTTGCCATTGAGGCATGCAAGCTCTAAGGTACTAGAAGGGAGTCTCTCGGTCAACTTTTTGGATAATGAGTTGAAGTCGACCGAAAGCGACCGTGTTGAAGGAGGGCCATAATGAATCCCACATCATCGACACAAGATGCGAGGATTCAAAATGATTTTGGATGATACAGAGAATTAGAGGTAAGTGTAACTGTAGAAGGACAACTCTTAAACATATCGGCAACACAACTGGAAGTTTGGAAGCTTTTGGATCCATGGGATCAGTGGTCATGATGACGTGGTAGAGATCAAATGGAAGGAAAAAATGAATGGCCCAAACCCAAGAAGGTCAACGATGCAAATAAGGATGTCCCAACCTAACACGAAGCAAAGAGCATTATGTTCAAGAGTAAGCTGTCGACACGACTCGATAGATTTCCAAATTTTCCCCCACCATTTCTGGCGAGTACCCCAATTATTTTTTAATCATATACTTGCACTGTAAGTTCATCCTTCAGACGAATCCAACCTAGTAAGTTTAACGAGCCCTAGGAAGGAGAAGCTCATGTTCGTCATGGTGATGAATCAAATGTCATTTAATAGTTTAACAAGTCCAACAAAGGTGTAATTCAGTATCTTTTTCACATTTAGAGAGTTTGAAAAAGACATGTAAAAGAAAACTCCACGTGGTCCCTTTTCGTATGTTTGTGTCTCTCAAGCCCGAAAAGGTAGAAAACAACGCTTGAGAGAACCACTTGACCATTTTAGTAAAGGAGTACCTTTTTCGTAAATAGTGCCTCCCAACCCGAAAAAAGGGTAAAATTATACTAGGCGCACGACATTTCGCATCCATTAACGAGTTCGAAACAACAAGGGCTCGGCCATCTTTTCATTTTTAAAGGGTCGAAAAGGAGCTAAAAGCAGACCCCCCATTTTTATTCTCTTTAACGAGTCAAAAAAGGGAAAAAATACTCAACAATCTTTTCATGTGAGTTTAACGAGTCGAGGAAAGAGCTGAAATGTGACTCATCGTCATCGTTGAACATCCATCACCTGTTGCTGCACAAGTAAGGCAAAGTGTATTATCGAGTCCTTGAGGTAAAATAGGTCAAAAATATTTAGAAAACTTGATATTTTCATGAAAAAATGAATAAAAAGGGGAAAAGTAAATATATTTTTACCATTTAACATTTTACCTTGAAGACTTTTTACCCAATTTTGCCCTAGTTTTTCTGGAGCAGATTACGGGAGATCCGGGAGGTCAATCGACAAGCTGTCAGTTCCAAGTAACAGTCGAAGCCCTAAGCTCCATTTTCATGCCATTCTTTTCTGTTTTTAGCCAATTTTTAGGATTTTTAGGGAGGTTTTTGAGAATTTTTTTCACCCTCAGTCAGCGTGATTTCCGGGTACGAGATCACGCTGGCCAAGCGTTATTTGCATAACCATTTGCGCTGACCGATGCGACTGTTTCTAAAACAGGCACGCTTGCATCGTGGATAGGGAAAATTCATCTTTTCTCAAGAGCTGATCATTAAAACTTGAATTTTATGTTTCAAAATTGATCATTGACTTAAATAAATGACTTTTGCATGAGAGAAATTGCCAAAAATGGTGGATTGGAAGGAAAGAGAACACGAAGAGGTTGACACCCAGGCATTGAACTAGACTATCTCATAGAGGTGAGCTAGTGAACTTGTATGGGTCACGTCCAATCGGGCCAAGCATATCTTACCTGCTTGCCGAACATTGTCCTGAGGCCCTGAAATCAAAGAGTGGGAAGATATATATTTCTAGTGTGCGGGATCTGACACCTAGGGTGCTTCTGTTGACTATCAACAGACTGGCAAGGTCCCAGGTGGAACATGAGACTAACAAGTCAAAGTTCCTTTATGCTATTGACTACACAGCTCCTACGGTCTTCAACGGGGCAGAGGCCATGAAGATTAACATCAAGCGCCAGTTGTCCAAGGCCAAGGCAGGGAATCTGAAGCAATTTGGCTTCAAATCTGTACTTGTGACCTTTTTTTCCTGAAACGAGTGCCACTGTTCTAGTATTAGTTGACTAAGGTTGATCCTCCTATGCCATGTGATCCGCTGATGGCTGGCTCGAGTTGTCTGATGCCCAAGATCACTGGGGGTCAGCATATGTCATACTGACTAGCATTCTTCTCATGGCTACGATGACAAAAGATCGTCGTGGAGGACTAGCCATACAACGACACCGATTTCCCTTGCAGACCCAGATATGCCCTTACCATATGGAGAGGACTTCAATGACGAAGGTAGACAATCAAATTTTTGATTTTGATGTGTTTTAATTATTTTTGGTATATGCATGCTTATAAGATTTCTCCTGTCTATGCGGATGTTGGACTAGAGTGGTCAGCTGGGATGTCCTTGATAGCCAGGCGGGTCCCCTGCCCCATCGATGTTGTCACCCCTTATCAGGAAGGGAGCGACAACAAGGAGGAGATCGCGAGAAAACTCGAGGGGTTGACTCATGGTATCCCGAAGTATGCTCGGATAGGAGACATGCCTCAGCAATACCAGAGGCACACATTGGGAGTCTCAGATCGGATTCGCCGATTACTAGTCGTGTCACACGAGTTGTCTCGTGCTATCATGACCACCATGCTGAGTAGTTCCTAGGTCCAGTACTTACATTTTTTTTGAGGCCTGCATGCCACGGATGTACGAGGCGTACGAGCCGTCGATGTTATTATAGACACACATATTATATTTTGGGTTCTGATGTATCAAACATTCTCTCACACACACACACACACACACACACACACATATATATATTGTATTTTCCTATCTATTATGGTACAAATGGTTTGTCTTATCTTTCACATGTTTCACAAATGTCTATCCAGCACATAATTAGCTAATGCATCTATTAATGTATTCATGCGTCTAAGAATATGATGATATGTAATATAATCAAATTTCTTTCCAATAGATGGATACGGAGATACATTGGTAATATTTGAGGGTTCCTAACGAAATATTTCCCATTGAGTTGAAGGACGACAAGCTATGAATCCAGGTTGACAACTAATTCTCTAATGCCCAGAGCGATGGCTTCTGATAACAGTTCGATGACTGGACTATATTCAACAATGTTGTTGGTTGTAAACCTAGGCAGATACCTTGAAGGTCAATCAACTCACTGTTAGGGTTGTAGATAGCCCATGTCGCGGATGATAGGTTCCGGGTACTTCGGCAAGCACCATCGGCGAAACCAATGTGAGGAGCTGCAGATATCTACAAAGCAAGAAAATCATAGTAAACAGGAACGTTGTTTGAAAACTATCACGCAAAACCACGCTGTACAAAAATGAATCACACACTAATGTACATAAGCAACTATGCAAGATGTCCTAAGCATAGTACTTTTTGAGGTAAAGCCTGTTTCGGGGCTTATCGAGAGGATTTCCTTCATAATCAATAAGCTCATGGGCTCCTTGTTGTGTGTGGAGCATGATTGTTCAGAGGTCTTTGTTTCAGCCGAATGTATACCCCAGGAAGTTTGTACACCCCTCCACGTGGGGGGGTGCGGGGGGGACTTGTCCCCCCCGCAGGGGTTCGGGGGGGCTGATCCCCCCCGGCTGGGGGGTCTAAGGGCCAGCGGTCCCCCGGCGGGGGTTTCAGGGGCAGCGCCCCCGAAGCTAAAAACAGATGTAAAATTGCCTTGTAAAAGTATAGTAATTTCTAGTCAATCTGGGCCGTTCATTAGGCAGATGATCTGACGATAGAACTTATGTTTAGTTTAGGGTTTTTCGCCCTAGAAGGCAACCCCTCTATTTGTATGAGGGCATTGTATTTGAGGCTGTGTAATAGATGTGTATTCTCCGAGCGAGAAACAGAGAGGTGAGACTGTGAGAGAAAACAAAGGATATTATAGCAGATATGTTGTAGGTTGTGTCTCTTCATTTTGTTGGATAATAGAAAGGAAGGACTGGTTGTTCAAGGTGGATGTAGCCCAAACTGGGTGAACCACGTATATCTGTGTCTCTCTGGTTTTATGCGTTTTCTGTGTTTATATTTCTACAATATTTTATGTGTTCCATTGCTCCGTAATATATAATTTTCTAACAACTGGTATCAGAGCCGAAGGTCTATTTGGCTAATAAACTCGCAGGAAAGAAGGGTTCCTCGTTCGAGTGGGAGCAATGGCGGAAGATGGTAAGTTTAGGGTCGAGAAATTTAACGACCAAAACTTCTCACTGTGGAAGATGCAGATGGAAGATTATCTGTATCAGAAAGATCTATACCTACCATTGGGCGGAAAAACAAAGATGCTGACAGGTATGACAGATGAAGAATGGAACCTTCTCAATAAAAAGGCACTTGGAATAGTACGGTTGTGCCTCACAGCATTGGTTGCCTTCAACATTTCGAAGGAAACAACGATAGAGGGTTTGATTAAGGCTTTGGAGAAACTATATGAAAAACCCTCGGCCTCAAACAAGGTATTTCTTATGAAACAGTTATTTAATATGAAGATGTCAGAAGGTGGATCTATTGCAGACCATTTAAATGATTTTAATACTTTTACAAGTCAGTTATGTTCTGTAGGGGTAAACTTTGATGATGAAGTTAGAGCTCTGTTATTCTTGTGCTCATTGCCAAAAAGTTGGAATGGTTTAGTAATGGCCATTAGTAACTCTGTGTCTAGATCTAGTACTTTAAAGTTTGATGATGTTGTCGGTGCTATCCTTAGCGAGGAAATGTGACGGAAAAGCTCCGGTGAGACATCGGGTAATGCTTTGAGTGCAAAGTCTAGGGGAAGAAAAATGGAAAGAGGAAAGAGCTCAAGATATCGTAGTAAATCAAGGAAAGGTAGATTCAAGTCCAGATCGGGGATAGTGTGCTAGAAATGCAGAAAGAAAGGACACCTAAAGAAATATTGTAGATCTCGGAAGGGAAAAGAAGGAGATTCACAGCGAGAAAACAATCATGAAGTAAATGTGACAGGTGAGGTGTTACAAGATGCTTTAATTCTTTCTTTCGAAAATATTACTGATTCCTGGGTGGTAGATTCAGGGGCCTCATTCCATGCCACACCTGATAAGAAATACTTTCATAACTATGTTCAAGGAGATTTTGGACAAGTTCGTTTGGGTGATGATAAAACCTGTAAAATTGTTGGAATGGGTAAGGTTCTTGTAAAAAAACAAAATGGAAACCAATGGCTACTAAAGGAGGTAAGGCATGTTCCAGATCTAAAGAAAAATCTGATTTCAACAGGGCAATTAGGTGGTGAAGGTTGTGTGACAACTTTCACAGATAAAGATTGGAAGGTCACCAAAGGAGCCTTGGTAATAGAAAAAGGCGAAAAGGTTGGTACATTGTATTTATGCAATGGTATTTCTAACTATGTTAATGCTTTAACTTCCAAAGGAGCAGATGTAGCATTATGGCATCATAGGCTGAGACACATGAGTGAAAAGGGGATGAAGATTCTTCACTGAAGGAATTTGTTGTCGGGTTTGAAGAATGTTGATTTGGACTTCTGTGAGAATTGCATTTATGGAAAATAGAAGAGAGTCAAATTTCTCAGAGTTGGGAAAGAAAAGAAGAGCGAAAAATTAGAGCTTGTGCATA
Organism: Pinus tabuliformis; assembly: GCA_031772625.1. Taxonomy (NCBI): domain Eukaryota; kingdom Viridiplantae; phylum Streptophyta; class Pinopsida; order Pinales; family Pinaceae; genus Pinus; species Pinus tabuliformis. Next base: position 620,246,695 of record CM062811.1, on the reverse strand, counting down.
TAGATGTATGGGGACTCGGTGGCTCTCGGTGGCTCTCGTTATTATGTTACTTTTATTGATGATGCAATTAGAAAAACTTGGATTTACTGTATTAAGAATAAATCTGATGTATTTGATACTTTCAAGAAATGGAAAGCTTTGGTTGAGATTGAGATAGGAAAGAAATTGAAGTGTCTCAGATCAGACAATGGAGGTGAATATTGCAGCAAAGTGTTTGATAGGTACTGTTCAGAGCATGGAATTCGTAGAGAGAAGACAGTTCCAAGAACACCACAAGAAAATGGTGTGTCAGAAAGGATGAACAGAACAATCATGGAGCATACAAGGTGCATGATATTTCATGCAGGATTGCCTTTACAGTTTTGGGCAGATGTTGTAGATACTGTTGTTTATCTAATAAACAAAGGGCCTTCAATTTCCTTGGATGGTGATGTTCCAAAGGAAGCATGGACAGGTAAAAAGGTAAACTACTCGTTTTTAAAGCCTTAAGGTTGTGAGGCCTTTGTCCATATTGATAAAGAAAATAGAACAAAGCTTGAGGCAAAGTCAAAGAAATGTACCTTTATTGGATATGGTGTTAATTATTCTGGTTATCGCTTTTATGATTACGAAAATCACAAAATCATTAGGAGCATAGATGTAATATTCAATGAAAAGGTCTTGTATAAGAATCAGTTGCAGGAAAAAGAAAACAAGGAATACGCAGTTTTTGATGAAATCACTGAAAAAGTAAAGGTGCATGAAAATAATAATAATCAACAACCACAACAACAACAACAACAACCACAACAGCAACAGACACCCCAAACACCTGAAAGTGGTGTTAGAAGATCTACCAGGATAAGTAGACCCCCTGAACGATACTCTCCTTCTTTATATTATTTATTGTTGACTAATTCTGGTGAACCCGAACGTTATGAAGAGGCAATGCAGGTTGAAAGCAGGAAGAAGTGGGAGGTAGTCATGGAAGAAGAGATGGAATCCTTAATGCATAACCAGACTTGGGATTTAGTCAGGTTTCCTGCAGGAAAAACTACATTGAATAATAAATGGGTTTACAGGCTGAAGGAAGAAGATGGAGGAAAACAGAGGTACAAAGCTCGACTTGTGGTCAAGGGGTTTGCACAGAAGAAAGGTATTGATTTTGATGAAATATTTTCTCCTGTTTTTAAAATGAATTCAATCAAAACTATTTTAATTCTAGTAGCAGTTGAAGATTTGCATCTTGAGCAGTTAGATGTAAAGACAACCTTTCTCCATGGGATTTGGAGGAAGAGATATATATGCAGCAGCCACAAGGATATGAGGTAAAAGGGAAGGAGAAACTAGTGTGTAGGTTGAAGAATAACTTGTATGGCTTAAAACAGGCTCCAATGCAGTGGTATATAAAATTTGACAAGTTTATGTCTGAACAAGGTTATACTAGATGTCACTCTGATCATTGTGTTTATCTGAAAAAGCAAAATGATGGAAGCTATATTATATTGTTATTGTATGTAGATGACATGCTTGTTGCAAGGTCTAACATGCAAGAAATAAATGTGCTCAAAAGAAAATTGGCAAATTCATTTGCAATGAAGGATTTGGGAGCTGCAAAACAAATCCTTGGTATGAGAAGAACTAGAGATAGGAAAAATCTTAAATTAACATCGTCTCAAAATGAGTACATACAAAAGGTGTTGAAAAGATTTAATATGCACATTGAAAAACCAATTAGTACACCTTTTGCTAGCCATTTCAAACTTAGTAAGGAAATGTGCCCAAAGACCCAAGAAGACATGGATTATATGTCTAAAGTTCCATATGCATCAGCAGTTGGAAGCTTATTGTATGCAATGGTCTGCACAAGTCCTGATATTTCACATGCAGTGGGAGTTGTAAGCAGGTACATGAAAAATCCAGGAAAGGAACATTGGATGGCAGTGAAATGGATTCTCAGATATTTGAAAGGTACCACAAATCAAGCATTATGCTTTGGTGGTTCAAACATTTCTCTATAGGGATATGTTGATGTAGATATGGCAGGTGACAGAGATAACAGGAGGAGCACTACAGGATATGTATTTATTGTTGGTGGAACAACTATCAATTGGGTTTCAAAAATCCAAAGTGTTGTTGCACTTTCAACAACAGAAGCAGAGTATGTCGCTGCTACAGAGGCGAGTAAAGAATGATTTGGTTACAAAGGTTTATGGGTGAATTGGGTAAGGAGCATGATATGGGCACGTTATACAGTGATAGCAAAAGTGTCATTCATCTTGCAAAGAACTCAACATTTCATTCCAGGACTAAACACATACAACTCAAGTACCATTTCATACGATCAGTGTTGGAAGATGGAGAGTTGAAGTTGGAAAAGATACACACTAGCCAGAATCCTGCAAATATGCTAACAAAAGTTGTAACCAGGGAGAAACTGATAATATGCTCAGTTTCAATTGGTCATCAAGGATGACGATGAAGATGAGAAACGGCCAGGTCCAAAGAGGAGTCATTGTCCAGCACATGAAGCAGCGGTGGAGTTGCTACAATCATTCTCCAAGTGGGAGATTGTTGTGTGTGGAGCATGATTGTTCAGAGGTCTTTGTTTCAGCCGAATGTATACCCCAGGAAGTTTGTACACCTCTCCATGCGAGGGAGTGCGGGGGGGACTTGTCCCCCCCGCGGGGGTTCGGGGGGCCTGATCCCCCCTGACTGGGGGGTCCAAGGGCCAGTGCTCCCCCAGAGGGGGTTTCGGGGGCAGCACCCTCGAAGCTAAAAACAAATGTAAAATTGCCTTGTAAAAGTATAGAAATTTCTAGTCAATCTGGGCCGTTCATTAGGCGAATGATCTGACGGTAGAACTTATGTTTAGTTTAGGGTTTTTCGCCCTAGAAGGCAACCCCTCTCTTCGTATGAGGGCATTGTATTTGAGGCTGTGTAATAGACATGTATTCTCTGAGCGAGAAACGAAGAGGTGAGACTGTGAGAGAAAACAGAGGATATTACAGCGAATCTGTTGTAGGTTGTGTCTCTTCATTTTGCTGGATAATAGAAAGGAATGACTGGTTATTCAGGGTGGACGTAGCCCAAACTGGGTGGACCATGTATATCTGTGTCTCTCTGGTTTTATGCGGTTTTTGTGTTTATATTTTTGCAATATTTTATGTGTTCCATTGCTCCGTAATATATAATTTTCTAACACTCCTTTCTGCAAAACATGTTTTACAATATAGGGCCCATGCCACATAGGGTCAAACTTTCCTAACCACATCTTATCGTTAGCTTGGTCGTATAGCAGGACCAAATCACCCTTAGATAAATCACGAGGGGAGACCGACTAATCGAAATGGGATTTGACCCGTTTCTTTTATGCTTCGATGACCAAGGTAGTGAGATGATGAGTCTCGTCCAGTCGTTCTAAATATAAGAGGTTTTCCTCTTGAGGTGATGTTTTGGGGAGGAGTTTAACAACTAGCTTGAGTGAAGGAATCTCACATTTGATCAGCAATGTTGCTTCTAGACCATAGACCAACTGGAATGGTGCAAAACTAGTTGCGTCTTTGGTTGAAGTTTCGTAGGCCCACAGAGCTTAAAAAATAATGAGATTCCAATTTCACTTGTGCATCCCAATACTACACTGAAGCATGGTGACCAAAACCTTGTTCACGGCTTCAACTTGGCCATTGGACTGAGGCTAATATGTGGTCGAGCCATCATGGCACAAGCCCAATGCAGACGTCAGTTCTGCCATCATGTAATCTCTGAAATGGGAGCCATGGTCTATGACAATGGCTTGGGGTACGTTGAACCTGGAAATAACATGATTAAAAAGGAATTGAGCCATCATCTTACCATCTGCGGAATATGTAGGCATTGCTTCGGCCCATTTGGTGAAATAATCCACAACGATAACAATATAGCCATGCCCCCCCACCGAACGAGGGTTACATGTCATATAATTGATGCCCCATTTGGTAAAAGAACCAATGGTAATGACAGGGTGTAGGAGAGCAGGTGGGACACACATCTTGTGTTGGTAAATTTGGCATTCTTGACACTTGCGAACAACAAGAATGTAGTATTTGAAGATAGTCAGCCAGAAATAACCAGCACGAAGGATTTTCTGAGCTATAGCGTAACCAGACATATGACCACCACATGCCCCAAAGTGGCAATCATTGAGATCTCTTTCAGCTTCCTCGATCGTGAGGCGTCGATGAAGAACATAATCGACACCGACATGGTATAAAGTATTGCCAATAATATGATAGGGTTAGGAATGATGCTGAATCGTTCGATGATCATCTTTGGTCATCGCGGACCAAAACGTGGAGGTTTAGAGATACACAATGATATCATCGTACCATGGATCAAGGGTGCTAATCAGGAAAAGGGTCTCATCTGGGAGTTGTTCATCTGCACCAGCAGGGAGAGCTTTGGAGGGAAGGGAACAAATCAATTCAGTGAAAACAAGTGACTTCTTAGATTTGGCCGTAGTGAAGACCAAATCGAATTCTTACAGGATAACGATCCATTTAGAATACTTGCCCCCTAGCAATTGACGAGTCAGGATATAGGTCATAGGGCTGCATTCAAAAATCATTGTAGTCGTATGTAAAAGAATATAGTGCCAGAAACGTTGAACAGCCTGAACGGTAGCCAAAGCCAACTTCTTGACATGTGCATAACGCGTTTCGGTGTCGAGGAGATTGTAACTAAGGTAGTAGATCACATGTTTTCCACTTTCGTCGTCGTCTTGAACCAACACCATAGTGATGGTGCTGGGGGTTGCGGCTAGGTAAAGGAAGTAATCTCGATAATAGTCTGGTGGATACAACAAAGGATCATTTATGAGGACGGCTTTAAGATCATTAAAAGATTTTTGGGCTGCCTCATCCCATGTGAAGGGCGTTCCTTGTTTGAGCAACTGGGTAAATCCTGTAGTTAGCCCGACGTAGTTGGGTATAAAATGACGGAGAAAGTTGGCCTTTCCTTACTGGCTCTGGAGTTGGTGCGGTGAAGATGGAGGGGGTAAATTTACAATGGCCTCGACTTTTAATGGATCCAGGAAAATTCCGTCCTTGGAGACAATAAAGTCGAGGAGTTATCCTAATTCCATGCAGAAAACACATTTGTGTGGATTTAACCGAATTTTATAGTGTTTGTAGCGGAGAAAAATCTGCCGAAGATAATCTGGGTGGTCTTGGCGCTTACAAGAATGAATAGGATGGTCATCCAAGTAAGGCTAGACAATGTTGTGAATATCATGAAATGCATAGGACATTGCCCGTTGAAATGTGGCTCCAGCATTTTTGAGGCCGAAAGGGAGCTTCTTGTACACGAACGTACCCCATGGGCAGATAAAGGTTGTCTTCTCTTGGTCGGCCGGTGCGATATTGATCTGGTTATAACTAAAAAAACCATCCATAAAGGAAAAGATCTCGCTCCTGGCACATTCATCAATGATTTGATCAATGAAGGGAGTAGGATAGTTGTCTTTAGGATAGGCACGATTAAGATCTCGATAATCCACACAAACGCGGATCGTGCCTTATTTTTTAGTCAATGGGACAATATTGGACACCCAGTTTGTAAGGGGGATGGGATAGATGAACCCAGCTTTGAGAAGATTTTTAACTTCACCCTTAATAGCAGCGGCCTTCCTAGGATGCACCTGGCAAAGCCGTTGGCAAATGAGCTTCACGTGTGGATACGTTGGTATTTCATGCACAACAATGCTATGATCGATGCCAGGAATTTCTTCATATGACCATGCAAACACATCATGAAATTCCTGAAATAGATGAGTATATGTCATGATCTCATCCGAAGAACAAGATACACCAATATGAACATGTTCGCTGACACTGGGTTTGATAGAAATGTCAATCAGTATCGTTTGGGTAATATTACCTAAATTTCCTTCTGACCATACTTCATGGGTAATATTCGGTGGCAGAAATGGAGAAGAGGACTCTTCGAAAGTGGTAGACAAGACTGTCAGGCAAGGAAGGAACGAGGAGCGATGATGGGTATCGATCCATGGTGGTTCTTCAAGAGACATGACTTCCATGACACCTTCATCTGCGAGGAAGATCTTGGGTAAGGGATCGAATGGTTCCAAAGTGCCAAGCCAGGGGGATTGAGAATACATATCCAGAGAGGTGTTCGACATATGAGAAATAGAGGATGCAGAGTTCGAAGCCAAAATAATTTCCACGTAATTAACTTCGGAGGGAATAAGCGGCATGACCTCACCCTAGGAATCAATAAGATATGGTGTAGGTATGACCTAGGGATCATATTTGACCAAGACCATGTTGACAGAGGCAACATGAGGAGGTGGGAGTGGAAAATTCCCATTAAGGAAAACTATTTGAAGAGACTTGCCCCCACACTCTCATAGGGAGCATCCGAGTGCTTGACATACGGAACGTTGCCATCCAAGGAGGAAGAAGCAAAGAAAGACAGATGATTGACAGTGACAATCTTCCCTTGAAGGGGAAAACAGATCACGTGAAACAAAGAGGAGGCCTCGGCATGCATGGCATGAGTCCAACATTGACCGAGTAGAAGATTATAATTGAGATTGGCATCAACAATCTCTAATTTGACCTGCACTGTCTTGCCTTCCAGGGTGATGGAAAGGTTAGGTAAGACACTGAAGGGTTGCGAATCGCTCCCATCGAAAGCTTCCAAAGTGTTCGGAGACTGGTTCAGTGCAGGGGAACCAATAGCCTTCTAACATGCAGTTGACATGATGCAGGTGGAAGCACCTTCATCTATGATAGTGCGGTGGATGGTCTTCTCATTAATGATTACCTGAATAAGAAAGGAAATCTAATGAGGGAGCCATAGAACATGGTTCTCCAAATCGAAACAGATCAAATTAGAATTGGTGGGATCGATGCCCCCGATAGCCGACAACAAAGATTTCCACTATGATGGGAAGCTTTGGAGTACCTCGAGAGCCAACATGGCTGATGGCGCCTGAGCCAAATCCTCAACAATATTATAGTGTTGAGCAGCTAGGGCATTGGGATTATACAAGGATTTCCGCAGCACACCTCAAGAGGGTGGCCGCGTAGCGGAATCAGGGTTAGGGCGCTCGATTTACAGAGGGTCGGAATTCGGGGTGGAAGAAGAAGGAGCAGCTTCTTTTTCTTTCCCAACTGTTGGAGCCGGAGTTTGATAATATTTTGATCGGGTAGCCACATTAATGGGCGTGATCATCATGAACACTTGACACCTAGAGGAAGCAGATCAGGGTTGGTCTACCATTTGAGTCTGTTGAGACAGAAATGGCTCTTTAAGGACATCAGGGGTCCCTTTGAGCAGGCGACTAACTTTGTATCGTCTTGGACAATCCTTAGTATAGTGATCCTCCTTGAAAATGAGGCAGGGATACTTAGTTTTTCGTTGCGAAGATTCGCCAATAGACGATTTGGGAGGACCCTGTTTCGAGGCATCGACTTTATCTTTACCTTTGCCTTTCTATTTTCCTTTCGAGGATTGGTCCGCTGTGGTAGATTGGACAGCGTGGGCCTCTAAGGTTTTACCAGGTCCTGGTGGATTTTGAGATGAATTATTAGGAGAAACATTTGAGACTGACTTCTTTTTGGAAGAAGTTTTAGTGGGGGTTTGGAATACTGAACCAATAACTCCATCAACGGGCGGAACAACTGGTGACTTTGATGCTGCGGGATCGGATGATGACCGCAGAGCATTGGGTAACAATTCGTATAAGGTGCCAAACTGAGAGTAAACCAGATCCAAGTACTGGGCATGGGCAATGGCTTGCTCTTCATTGACGCATCCACCAATAGCTATATCGCGAGTTATTGGGGCTACGAAAGATTTGGTAAACCATTCAGTGAGCAACTAATCAGCTATTTCAAACTTGATTAGGTGACATCTATGTCTCCATTCATGGATATGATCAAATATGTGCGTCGCAGTGTCTTGCTTAAGTGATGTGGGCAAATAGGTGCCAGATTCATAACGAATCAGCATTTGAAAATGCATGAGGAAAGCCATGACTAATGAGTTGAAGTCATGGAAAGTAATTCAAGGTAGCTCGATGTACCCTTTCGCTACGGCACCCGTGAGGGTTCGTTGGAAAAGATGAAGATGAATGGAATCGTCCATGTATGAGTTCGACGAGCACCAGAGGTGATATGTCATCACATGGGCCTGAGGATATTCTTTAGCTTTTCCATCAAACTTTGGGCAATCACTTGGTATCTTGGACGACACCAGAGACCAGTATGGCGAATGAAGAATCATATCATTCGTAAGACGTGATACGTCTGGCAACTTGAGTGTATCCAATAAAGGTAATTGAGTGTTAAAAGGCATGGGAGGTCGATAAGTGGGCCCATAAGGAGGAGCCCATCCCTGCTGGTAAGGATTTTGACCCCACAGTGGGGGATTTTGGCCATATGGCATTTGAGGCTGCCCCCATTGTGGATTACCTTAACCAAAGGGAGGATTCAGACCTTGAATACCTTGAAACTATCCATGCACAGGTTGCTAATAGGAAACGTATGGGTTAAAAGGCTGTTGAGCCTGTTGACCTTGGACATGTGGGTATGGGACCTGTTGTCCTGGAACATAGGGCTATTGGGCATGTTGTCCCTGAACAAGAGGGTTCTGGACCTGCAGTCCTTGGGCATAAGGTTGATACACTTGTTGCCCTTGGACGTAGGGGTTTTGTACCTAGTGCCCTTGGTCGGCAGGATTCTGAACCTGTTGACCCTGGACAAGAGGATTCTGCACCTGCTGCTATAGGATTTGACCTTGACCCTATCCCTACAAAGTTTGACCTTGTTGATATGTATACAAGGGTTGCTGCTGCTCGGGTTGGTTCTATTGTTGTAAGGGCTGACCTTATGGTTGCAAAATTTGCCCCTAGGGTTGCAAAGGTTGGCTGATCTGGATTTAAACAGGTACACAAAAAATTACATAGATAACCATAAACACAGAGATGCAGTGGAAATAATACTTCATTACATTAATGAAAAATAATGAAATATGCTTACAAATAGTAATGGAAATAAACCAACTAGGGCGATGGTAGCTTATCTCTGAGAAGAGATGTGGCGACTACATGCCTCTGAATTGTGTTACAATGAGGCTCGAAGGCCTAATTATTATTGAGAAACAATGGAAAACCCTAAACATCCAAAAACCTAACCGTAGAAGATGAAACGACAAACTGTGGGCCCTGTTTGGGTAAATTGGTACATCAACTTCCCAGGGTCGTAACTTCGCCATATGATCTTTGTTTGATGCGCACAATATGTCGTTAGAAAGATCTATCCGAGAAATACAACTTTGGGAAGAGAAAAATCGGTCCATGGACCCATGTTGCTCCCAGTGTTCCAAAAAATGGTCGTTTAGAGCCTCAAAATGGCTCTGGAAGTTTAGGACCCGAGAAACTACTAAAAATAATAAATTGTGCTACAATTAAGGAAACTGAAAAGCTAAAAGAAACAATGTTGTGGGTCCAAGTGGACTTGGCAGGTGGCCACCAATATCCACCTGGATCATTCCTCCCCCCTTAGGAAGCAATGGTCCCAATTGCGTTGAGTTCCTCCATGAGATGAGGAAATTTCTGCTGAACTTGGTCCCTGGTGAGCCACTTGCCCTAGTGAAGGAGTTGGCCTGATTTGACAACTCGATAAAGTTGGATATTTTGTTGGCAAGTGTGCTTGATCTATGTGTCCATGATCCAATCAATTGCAGCTTGTTCCATGAAATCTAGATTTAACTCTGTCGGTGTGAGTTGTTCTGCAATGCCGAATGTGTCTAGTAATGGTGGAAAGTATGGCCGAAGGCGGTCCACATTGAACACTTTTCTTTTCTTTTACAATTGAAATCTATCTAAACCTAACCTTATTACATCCAAGGACTCAGATTAAACATTTGAGCTCCTTTTATTCATTCTACCTAATCTAATTATCTGCCAAGATTACATTGTTTGGTCAGATTTTATTCTTTATCTATAGACATGGAAATTGAAAACATGAAATAGTCAAGTTTACACTATTTAACCATTCATTGATTGTGGCATAAGTGACAAGCTACACACAACCTTTTATTTTTTATCAAAGTAAATAGTAGTGGCATTTGGACTTGCACACTTTCATGGTCTTCTTTTTCTTGGGGTTCATTTTTCATCTTTTTTGACCTTTTCTTTTTTATTCTTTTTATCCTTTGATTTTCTTTTAGGATATACCCTCTTTACAATTTTTATTTTTTTTGAATTTTTGAATATGGAAAACATTTGCATAAAGCAAAGGTATGTACATATTACAGAGATAAACTAAGTCAATCATAAATTATGACACCTATTCGTATAGGAACATAACAGTATAAACACTTTCAAGTGTCTTTATGAGCCATTTTGGAGGACTTTTCTGAGATGGACCAGGTTTTTCAATTGACTGAGATGGGGTTGAATCAAGATTTAGCCTCCCAATTCTCTCAATCACATCACTCAAAGTGTCACCTTGATCAGTGGAGAGAGATTCATGAGGGGGAGAGAGTGCTTCAGAAGGAGATTCCACAAATTGTTCTAGTATAGGAACCCCTCCTTCAATATGTGGAATATCATTATCAAACTCTTGAAAATACTTTACATTCCCGAATCAATCCAAGCCATCAAGTTTCCACTCAACAACATTGTCAGTCTTAGAATATTCAAGAAAGAGTGACTTCTCTAGATATTATAAATTTCTTTTTTACTTTATCATAGATACTATATGCCTTGGAGGTATCTAAGTACCTCCAAGAAGATATGTTTTCGACTCTTTACACCAAGTTTGTTTCATTGTTCCTTAGGTATCAAGGCATAATAGGTGGAACCAAAAATCCTGAGATGCCTCACGAGAGGAATGTGGCCATACCAAATTTCATAGGGATTCTTGTTTTTTAGAGAATGAGATGGACACCTATTCTATATATGAAAAACAAATAGAATTGCATTAGCCCAAAACATCAACTTAACATTCTTGAAAAACGTCATTGAGTGAACCATATTTAAGATTGTCGTGTTCATTCTTTCAACAACTCCATTATGTTGGGGATTATAAGGCACAATTGTTTGATGTTTGTTCGCATGATGGTGAAGATATTTTTCAAATTCATTTGAAGTATATTATTTTCCAATATTAGTATGAATAGAGACAATATGAGATTGTGCATCATTTTCAATCCATGCATGAATTTTCTTGAATGTTTCAAAAACTTCAGATTTGTTCTTCAATAAATATACCCAACACATTTTGGTATAGTCATCAATAAATGTCATCATGTACTTAATACCATTTGCAGAAGGAACAGACACAGGTCCCACACAAATTAGAATGAATGAGTTCAATATTTCTATGCGTTATGGAATGAGAATCCTGAAAAGATTGTTTGATGTGCTTTCCTGAGATACAAGCATCACATTTCTTAAGTTTCCTAGGAATTGTAGGCAAGCCAGTAACACCATTTTTCTTCAACAAACGAAAGTTGTCATAGTTCAAATGTCCAAATATAGCATGCCATTAAGTACTTGATGGAGGTGTACCTTTATCTTAGTGAGAATTGTATGAAAAGTTATGTGCATGAGTAGAGGTTCCTTGCAACTTCAATTGTCTTTCTTCTTCTATCCCAGTCATGAAAAATGAGTGATTTGATGCTTTTCTGACCTCAACCTTGTTATCAAATATGTGAATGGAGTGTCCTTGCTAGCAGATGTGGACCAAAGACAACAATTTTCTCCTCAACTATGGGAGGTATAGAACATCATGTAGAAGAAAGTTTGGAAGACTAGACAGATTGAGCCTCATGGTGCCAAGCCCTGATGACTTGAGTTTTGACTTATCTACAAAGTAGACTGCTCCATCAACATTGTTAGTGAAGTATTCATTAAATATTTTCTAAAAGTCATGTGGCAAGTTTCTCCTTAATTAAGCAACCAAGCATATTTCCATAAAGCAAGTGAAGCATTAAATAAGTCTTTAGTTACTCTAATGTTTCAATGTGCCACAACATAATGAGAAGACTCAGGTGCTTTACCTTTTACTTTTTTTGATGATTTCCCTTTCTCTTCATCCCTTTCCTATCTAATCCTGTCCCCTGAGAGATTACATGTGGAAGTATTGTGGCCATTTCTGTTACATTGTATGCAATGAAGATCAGACCTTTCTCCTTGGAAATATCTGCCCCCCTACCTCTAAAATTATTCCTTCTTGTCCTTTTCGGCCATCTCTTCCTTTAGAAGAATATTGTCCCTTATTCTTCTCATTTTATGTAATGAATACAACTTCTTTAGGGGACTGAGCATTTGTCTTCTTCTTCCCAAAATCTTTTTCTCTTTCAGCAAACTTTTCCACCAAAGAGCTAAAAGAAATATCTGAAAGTTTTTTGCTTGTATGTAATGACTCAAATTAATGGGAATTAGTAGGATATAATGCCTTGAAAAAAGCAGTGAGAGGAACATACATTTTAACTCAAGTAGCTTCAATATCATGCATTATGCTTCTTATTTTATATGTTAAGGAAAGAGGGTCATCATTTCTCAACTCAATGTTGAACAACTTGATCATCAATTGAACAACTACAAGCTCAATGTGTGTGTCATATTATTCCTTCAACTTCTTTAAAGCTTCAAAAGCATTTGAAAATGGGGAAATATGACAACTCACCTCTTCATTTACTAATGTTGGAATCAAGGCATAGGCCTCTGTATTCTTGATTTCTCAAATAGAAAGCTCCTTGTTAAAAATTAGCTTCTCGAGAGGAGTTCGTCCTTCTCCTTCACAAACTCCTTTCCACAACTCATTGAAAATCAAAGTGTGTTTTATCTTCTTGGACCACTCATGATAGTTCTCATTGCTAGAGAGAACTACTCCAACTATGGAGATGAGTAAATGCATCATAAACTCAGAACTAGGCCAAAAAAATATACTATTTGCAACAAAAACTTATACATCTTTGTAATAAAATTAATTTACTTACAAAATAATTATCAAATAATAATGCCATTATCAAATAATCATACCATTACATATAAAATATTATGGTTCCAACTTATAAAGATTTGGAACATTACACATCATATATATATATAGATTACCATTCATACCCAACGCATATTAATAACCATATGCCATAAAACTTTAGTGCACCACATAAAATATATGTAATGCATCATAAATGTTTACGACCTTCAAATTTAAGTGCATACAAATTTCAAGGAAGAGCTCAAATATTTCAATAGTATCATTCGTCTTTGTGCACGTGGTCCTTAAAAAAAACCAGCAGTTTCATTCAAAAAATTCACTCCAGGCCTAACACTTCTATATGGTCTTCAACACCATACAAACAATACGACTTTACATATGGAGAGCACCCAAACTATATATATCCGTGGCACCGAATTTAAAAATATACAACATTCAAAAAAAACATGAATTCACCAACACACCACCCAGTTCTATACGACATTTCAACAGTCAACGCAAGAATATACCACGCATAGCTAGTTATATATATGCATTTACGACCTTTCAACTGTGAACATAAAAATATACAACACACGGTTTGAACTCAACACAATTTTTGCATGTGTCAGAAGTTTCATGCAACACGCCAATCAACAAAGGTATTCAAGAAAAAAACTTAACGCAGGGATTGAAGTGTCGAAATACGCATGCATAGTTCTTCATATATGGATTATGGACGGGCTACTCCAAACACACATAATTATGAGGAAAATAGAAGGAAAACTACTATAAACAAACGGATAGAGAAAATAGAAGGAAAATAGAAAGGAGGAGAGGGGAGGGATAGAGAATTGGCGTTGGAAGGAAAGAGAGGGAGGAAAGAATAATCACATAGAGAGATAAAAGTGGAGAGAGAGAGGGAGTGACAAACGAGAGATGGAGAGAGTGTGTATATGTTTGGGGTGAGATAGAGAGACAAAGAATGAGAGATAGAGAGAAGAGTGGGAGAGAAGGAGAGATAGTGACAGAGTTGGAAGGTGGAGAGAGAGAGAGAGACAAAGACAGAGAGATAAGGGGGAGAGGTAGAGGGGGGCAAGAGAGGAAGGAAGAGAGCTTGAATGTGTGAGAGAGGAGGAGAGTGGAAGGGAGAAAAAGAGGGAGGCAAGAAGAAAGATATAGAGAGAAAAAGATGGAGAAAGAGAGGAGTAATAAGGGAGATGGAGAGAGAGAAAGAGAGGAGAGCAAGAGGGAAGAGAGACAAAAGGGGGGAGATAGGGAAAGAAGGGGAAGAACGATAGAGAGGGAGAGGAAGAGGGAGGGAGAGATAGATAAATATGGAGAAAGAGTGTTTATGTTTTGGGGGTGATATAGAGAGACAAAAGAGAGACATATATATATATATATATATATATATATATATATATATATAAGTTGAATAGAGGGAAGAAGGGAGAGATAGATATATATGGAAAGAGAAAGCATGTGTGTTTGAGGAGGGGGGTGAATTAGAGAGACAAAAAAGGAGAGATGGAGGGAGATATAGAAATAGATGGAGGGGGAGAGAGAAGAAGAATTCTTGCACTAGATGCATTGATTTCAATGTAGATGGTGATTTCTAATCCTATTTGATTGCTTGCATTGAAGGAAGTAAACTGAAGGACATGGGAGAGGAGGAATGAAAAGAGAGATAAGGAGATGAGTGAGAGAGGGAGAGAAGGGTAAGAGAGAGAGGCAGACACAAAGATGGAGGGGGGAGAGGGGGAGAGAGAGTAGGAGAGATGGAGGGGGATAATGATAGGGTTGGAGAGATAGAGAGAGGGGGGATGGGAGGGGAGAGAGAGGAGAGAGGAGAGGAGAGAGGAGAGAGAGGATGAGAGAGGGAGGAAAAAGAAATGGATTTGGAAGGGAGAGAGGGAGGGAAGAAAAAAGACATACAAAGAGAAAAGTGGAGCGAGAGAGAGAGGGGGAGTGAAAATGAAGAGATGGAGAGAGTGTGTGTATTTTTTGGGGTGAGATAGAGAGACAAAGCAGTAGAGATGGAGGGAGATATAGATATAGATGGAGGGGGGGGGAGGGAAGAATATTTATTGCTCTAAATGGATTGTATTCATGATAGATGGTGATTTCTAATCCTATTTGATTGCTTACACCAGATGCACAGTTAGATGGATCTCGGTTGGTTTTATTGAAGCTGAAGCTATGATCACTTTGGTCCACTTCCAACAAGAAAAAAATGTGCGTAGAGTCTGATTAATGGACTCAGAAATCCTTGATTGCTCGATCTCTGCTGGTTTTATTGCCACTGAAACTATGGCCATTTTGATATGAAGCTATGGCCATTTTGATCCACTTCCCACAAGAAAAAAATGAGTGTAGATTCTGATTAATAGGCTTAGAAATACTTGATTGCTCTCTTCCTTGGGCCTACTTCGATGGGGGCATCAAGTACCTCGGGGGATCTTTGAGGTGGCAGATTTACTTTATACTTATGGGTATCTACTTTCTTCCATGTTTCTATGGGTTTTGGGTCTAGTTCATGCTGAATTATTATTTTGCGACAATCTTCTCCTCTTTGTATTAGAATAAGGCATTTCAGATTTATAGTTGTTTGGTGACTCTCTTCTTTTGGTTAATTGGATTAACTATGTGTACAGGCTTGCATAATTATTTTGTGTCTTCTATATTGGATCATGCTTTGACATTAAAAAATTTATTTAATTCTTTTTTATATCAACACATATTCGGGGAGCATAATAGGTTGGAAAATTGTCTATCCAAAGCAGATATAGGTCCGGATCGTGGTCTCTGGTAGGTATAGGAGGTTTAGGATGGTATTTCTTCTTCATATGTTCATGATCCTGTGGCGGTGCTGTTTTCTATACATGTTGATCTAGTTTCGTAAATTTCTTCTATTTTTGTGTTTGTTTTTCAAAAAAAATTTCCTACTGCTAAGAAATTATATGAGCTTATTTTAGTGATTACTTTTAGATCTTTTCTATACATGTTGATCTAGTTTCATAACTTTCTTTTGTTTTTGCTTTTGTTTTTCAATTTTTTTTACTACTGCTAAGACATTATATGAGCATATTTCAGTGCTCACTTTTAGCTCCTTGATGCGAGCACAAATTTATATCTTTCTTGCTACTATTTTTTGCAACTGCTATTAACACTATCTTAGAACTTTATATGTTGATACTGAACTATTTTTGGACCCCTAAATGATATGATTCATGAGCAATTTTTTGTATGATGAACATATTTCATACACCTTATATGTCTACAAAATGTAATTTTTATTTCCTTGATAAAAATTAGGGTTTTTTCTTGAAAACAAATAAAAATAAAAAACCACTCTTATTATTTAAAAATTTGCATATTAAAAGATTAAATTAAAGAAAATATTTTAATTAATAAATGTATATTTAAATTAAATTAGTTAATACTATTTTTAGTCGGAATTAAATTACTGCAACCATATAAATTACATAATTAATAAATGTCTACACAAAAAAATAATAAATATTAAAAAGCCTAAAATAATAATGTTGATTAAAAATCGCTTAAAGACTACGTCTACTAAAATTATACCATTAACATTATTTTAAAATTAATAAAATGAGAAAAAAACATAATTGCTTTCTTTTTCTTGAGAACTTAACATACAGGCCATCCTTACCAGCCGTACGGATCCTTAAGATAAATGCAGTGTCCACCAACATCTTTTCATTATTTTGCAGGTCTTCGATGAGATTGTTCTTAGGATCTTGATATACAAGCCATCCTGTTCCTTTAACATAAATGCACTGTCTACATATCTTTTCATTATTTTGCAGGTCATATATTAGAATTTATAATTTTTTATATTTTATTTATTATTAGAGATAGGAATTTATAGATTTATATATATATTATTTAAAAAAAATAATTTTAACATTTTAATTTAATTATTAATTAACTTCTAACATTTAGAATATTTTAAAAGGTTTATAATAGTAAATAATAAATTAAAAGTTGATATTTATATTAAAAGCAATTATATATATTTTTTTCATTAGTTTAATTAATTAAGAAAAAAAGGTTATATGAACAAATGTCATATGAAAAAATGTTGTAGCTTAGTCTTTGCGATTCAAGTATTGTGCTTGCAAATTAATATATGAAGTAGAAAAATTAATTCTTTACTAGAGAGCAAGGATTTCCATAAATTTTGATGGGTAAGTTTATACATTCCAATTTTTACTCCTACTTATGAAAGTGCTAAAAAACACATAAATAATATTTAGTAACTCCTTGTAATTGTTCCTATCCTATTTTATGTAAATACTTGCTTAAAGTAAGGTGGGAAGCAATTGATGGTAAATATGTTATTTACGTCACTATGAACTATTTTGAAGGATTTTAATTTTGGATGGTTTTCCTATGAAAGTTTTAATTTTGGATAGTTTTCCTATAAAGCTTAACGATGAAAAGTCACTGCACAAATATCTAAAAAACATGGTATAAATGTTGCAATTGAATCCACAAATTATAGTATAAAAATGTGAGGTAATTATCCGCATGCTATTGTACTAAGCCATGTTATTGTAACAAAGTCTATTTATAGGTTAAAAATCTCCATGGTAAAGTTGGGTTGAATTTCCATGGTTAAGAATCTTGTTATATGTTTTTTTAAATGTATATAAGTTTAATTTTATATTAATTTTGTAATATAATAATAATAATAATAGCAATAAAGCTCTTTTTTTAGTTTCTTTATTTTGGCAACATGAAATGTATAATAAAATAAGTGTTTAGATATTTATTATGGATTAATACCACTAGATATTTACCAATCAATTAATTTATATAATTAGATTAATAAAAAAATCTTTGTAATACATATAAAAAAACATCATAATGAAAAAAAACTATCAACTACACACAAAACTTATAATGAAAAAAACTAAACTTATAATTAAAAAACTATCAACTACATACAAAACTTATAATAAGAAAAACTATCAACAATATACAAAACTTATTATAATGAGCCACCATCAACTAAACTTATAAAATCTAAATCTAATGCCTTGGTCATCAAAATAATCATGTATTACCTTTTTTTTAATATAAATAATGAAATGATATCATACAAAGTGGAGAATTGAAATACCCTACTCCTCCCAACAAAACTCCAACATCGACCATGATTGATGTAAGCTCAAGCTTATCCCAATTTCTTTGTATTTTTTGTTGGCTCCCTGTTAATGGCGGTGTAGAAGGTCAACGGTCCCGGTGTTTTGTGGCATGTGCTTAAATCTAGCGATGTGTCTGTTTACTAACACTTGCGGGTTTTGGTGTAACGGCAATCGTGGTTATAACAAGTGGTATCAGAGCCAGAGGTCTCGAGTTCGAAACACACTGGGCTCGCATTGGGGGGGAGATTGTTGGCTATAACCAAGTGGTATCAGAGCCAGAGGTCTCGAGTTCGAAACACACTGGGCTCGCATTGGGGGGAGATTGTTGGCTCCCCATTAATGGCAGTGTAGACGCCCCATTGGGGGGGGAGATTGTTGGCTCCCCATTAATGGCAGTGTAGACGCTCAGATCCAGAGGTCTCGAGTTCGAAACACACTGGGCTCGCGTTGGGGGGGATTGTTGGCTCCCCCATTAATGACAGTGAAACACACTGGGCTCGCGTTGGGGAGAGATTGTTGGCTCCCCCCATTAATTACAGTGTTTTGTACTCTTTTAACTTTTAAAAACATGTGTACAAATTCATTTGTTTTGCACATGTCCTAATAAATATGAACAAGGTTCAACCTATGTTTCACATCATAGTTTTCTCCAAGAATAATCTAGGAGTGTTGATCAGATTATTCGAGCTACTTAATCTAGTCAACCAGATTTTAACCATTTAGAGAGTAAGGGGAGGGACTTAATCTTATTTAATCACTGTGAATTTATAATTTTAGTAAATTCCCATCGATGTAGAATTATGATTATCCAAAACTATGTTGCTATGCGATATTTGTTTATTCATATAATTTAGAAAGGGGAATTAAATCATCTAAAATTTAAATTTTAACTGATTTTATATAATTTAAATAAATAATTATCACTAGTAAATTAGATATTATAATAACAAAAATATATATATATATATATATATAATATATATATAATGATTTTTTTATAATATATTTTTTGGTTAATTTTAATCTAAATTTTGTAAATATTTTTAAAATTTTCAATTTAAATTGTTTAATTTGTAAAATTAGAGTTCCCAAGGGTTTTTCAAAGTGCTAAATTTATTTAAAATGTATTCTAACTTAAAATGGTTAGAATAAGTAAGACACAAACTAATTTAAAATTGTTACATATCCAAGTTTTTATATAAATATTAGTCTATTTTTATAACTAACTAATATTTATATAAGAACTTGGATATCTAACAATTTTAAATTAATTTGTGTCTTACTTATTCTAACAATTTTAAGTTAATTTATTTTAATATTTGTAAGCAGAACTTCGGGGAAAATCACATGAGGAAAGAACTTTGTCGACCCGTTTCGAACTAACCAGTGTGGTTCATCGTCAGGACAAGTTGAAGAAACAGATCCAGCTAAGCATGTTAAATAGTCGATCAACGGCTAATTTTGACCTACGGACCCAGGTCAAATTATAGTTCATTAATTTAATTTAATTATTATTTTTAATATTAATATAAAATATTTATTTAATGGTTAGTTTTGAAAATTAATTAATTTATTTGTTAATACATATATATATATATATATTAAAGTACTAATAATAGGTTATTAATAAAAGTTAGGATTCAAAATAAATAAAATACTATTAGGGTTGGTTTAAGAAGGTAATTCACTTATTTATTTATTCACTAATTTTCGTTAATATAAAATATATATATATATATATATATATATATATATTGGTTAGTTAGAAAAGGTAATATTTAATTTAATTAAAATTAATGTGTTATTATATATAAGTAATTTTTTGTTTAATTCAGTTATTTATTAATTAATATTATATTAGTAAAATAGTCTTGATATTAATATATTATTAAAATTGGTAGACAAAATATCAATATTAATTTAATATTATTAATATTAATATTAATATTATTATTCTTATTAATACTAATATTGATATTCGTATCATTATTATTAATATTATTATTTATGGAAAAGAGTTAAAATAGGTAAGATAAAATGCTTTAAAGGTTAGTTAAAAAATATAATTTAATTTATTTATTTAAATTATATATATATATATATATATATATATATATATATATATATTAAAGTACTAATATTCGGTTATTTAGATAAAAGTTAGGTAAAAGACAGTTGAAAAAAAAACAAAAACAAAATTAATTAATTAAAAAATAAAAATAAAATTTAATATATATGGCCCTTTAACTTATATTAAAATTTAATTAACTATTTATAGATCACTCTATTTTTAATATTTTTGAAAATAATTTAATTTATGATAATATATTAATTCTAATATATATTTATAATGATCTACTTACATTTATAACCGTATTAACTTATTTAAATAAATAAAGTTTTTACCCCTTATCAAAGTCAAACTAGCCGTTTCCCAGTCAAATCTAGATGTTGTCATTTTAGCCGTTACTTTGTCTGGAAAATTGGGTCATGGGATATTCTGCCCTCTATTTAATGTGCAAAGCGAGATTTGCTCATTCAACTTGTCCTGACGATGAACAGGTGTCGACAAAAGTATCTCTATGTGATTTTCGCTGAAGATTCTTCAAAAAATTAAATTTAATGTTTACAAAAGAAATTGTTGGCTACCAAACATTACAAATATTAACCACCATGTACTAAATTAATGATTGACTTACTACCTTTCCATCTTGTTTGTTGTATGAGAATAAAGTGATATTCAATGGACATGATGAAAATGTAGTAAGTCAATCATTGGGTTATTGCTCTTTCATCTTGTCCATTGAATATTATTTTATTGTCATCCAACGAATAAGATGGAAAAGCTGTAAGCTAATAATTGACATACTGCATGGTACTTAATATTTGCTCGCTACTTTTTCATCATATCTATTGAATGACACTTTATTGTCATGTAACGAACAAGAAGGATAAAATAAATCAATAATTGGCTTATTACATCGTGCTTAATATTTTTTTTAAAAAGAGAAAATAAACTCATTTTCATTAAAAATAATTTTTCCTTTACATAATTTTACTTCTATTTTGCCCAATCCACAAAAAAATTAGTTCCCATAGTAGCTAAATACTTTACCTCCATCCATCATTACACCATATCTCAATACTTCCTACGTATATAAACTCCTACGTATATAAACTGATCTGAAACTAATAAGAATCCCATACACACACCCAAAAAAGATTTAAGATTGTAAATACATATTTGAAAACCAAGATTAGTTAAACCAAAATTGGATTAGTATTTTGTTAAAACTATCCTTAGATTTCAATGTACCTGGACTTTTGGAAGAATCCCATACACACACCCAAAAAAGATTTAAGATTGTAAATACATATTTGAAAACCAAGATTAGTTAAACCAAAATTGGATTAGTATTTTGTTAAAACTATCCTTAGATTTCAATGTACCTGGACTTTTGGAACGCGCCACTGGAATATACAGAGTAATTTATCAATCCATCCCTTTTTTTTCAGAGAGATGAGAATCAATCCATCTTTTTAATAATAAATCAATCTCAATATTTTATTCTCTGTATATATGAGAAAAATCCTTTTAGAAGTCATGATTAGTGACCTAATTCTATCCCTCTAGTGCAAGAGAGCTGGAGTTTCTAATGGATATCTCAGATTTTAGAATCACCCATTTGTCCTTCCACTTGACACAATACAAAATACCCCATAGTGCTAATAGCCCCACTCTCGTGTTAGAATGCCACTGAACCATCTAAACTATAAAAATATCCCTGCTTTATAATTAATAACATCTCGTTGCCACAATGCTCTCATGATAAGGCCCCGTCGTAAATTCCAGCAGGGAAACTGTTCCGAATATCCTTCCTAACATATCTTATTTTTGTTATCTTTTTAATGAGAGGACCTTTCTCCATGAAAAAAATGTCATGATCTTGATACAAGTACCCCTGACATCTACATTGATAAAAATTATTAGCTTTTCTAGCTCTGCAAATGCCCCATATAATATAGAAGGGAAATGTTTTGAATTCCTTATAATCTACGAACAA
The DNA here is from genome assembly GCA_031772625.1 of Pinus tabuliformis. Classification (NCBI taxonomy): domain Eukaryota; kingdom Viridiplantae; phylum Streptophyta; class Pinopsida; order Pinales; family Pinaceae; genus Pinus; species Pinus tabuliformis. The sequence goes on along the minus strand of CM062811.1, from coordinate 620,224,474 downwards.
TTGAGATAGGCAGGCGCCCCTCTCTGATCTAGCTCACCAATGTATGGTTCTTTAAATATTTGTCCTTAATGTCGTCGCCACAAACAACCCTTCATAAAAATTTTAACAACAACACTATATTAAAACTTTCCAGATTTTTAATACACCAACCGCCTAATATCACACGTCTAGACAAAGCCTCAAGATGCACAACGTAAATTTTCCTGTTATTGACAGACCCGGACCCAAGAAAATTGGCTGTAGCTTTTGGAAGTTTGAATATATGCATCCAATACATAGAAATATCATGACAAGTTTGCCTCCCAGTGATAGCCATTTGAAAGAACATGATTCCAGTAGAAACAATGATAGCCAATGGATGCGCTAACAGAAATGCAGATTAAATTTTGGTGCAAACAAAATATCAAACAGCATGCGTGACCTCAGATTCGAACCGGGCACCTCTAGTTGTTTGGTGCAAACGAAATATGAAACAGCAAGTCTGAGCCGAGGTTCGAACAGGATTAACAGCATGTGTGACCAAAGATACGAACCGGGCACCTCTAGTTGTTTGGTGCAAACGAAATATGAAACAGCAAGTCTGAGCCCAGGTTCGAACAGGAATCTTGAATAATCAGTACAGACAAAACATAAAATACAATGTCTGAGCCCAGGTTCGAACAGGAATCTTGAATAATCAGTACAGACAAAACATAAAATACAATGTCTGAGCCCAGGTTCGAACTGGGGACCTTTAGTGTGTGAGACTAACGTGATAACCAACTACACCACCCAGACACACATGGTGACAATCCCTTGTAATATGATGGGATGGTATGATGATACCATCATCCCATTGCGCAGCTGTGCTGTTAAGTTTTACTGATTATTTGAAATAATATGAATATTTAATATATATGTCATTTTTATTATATTCATTTGATGAAATGATATGATATTTTTATTACAACTGTTTGATCAAATTACCTGCATTTATAATTGAAATCTAGAGTTTGCACTAATTGCTTCAATTTGAACTTGATATAGATATTAGGGTTTTGATAAATTTTGGTGTGGGCTCTGGAGTATACTACATTTGTTACAGTTGCTTCAATTTGAACTTGATATTGATATTAGGGTTTTCATAAATTTTGGTGTGGACTCTGCTGTATACTACATTTGTTACAGTTCTTTCTTATTTTTGTTGAAGGCGTTGCTTCTTATATTGTGAATATTTTATTAATGGATGTAATTTGTTTTATGTTTTCTATTTGAATCAGTTACTTTGTTTACACATGTAAATGTGCAGAGTATGCCTACACGCTTCAGCCTCCAAGTGAACCAATAAAGTGACATCTATATCTGGAGTGTTGGGACTCGGGAGTGCCAATGTTGGAGCTGGTTACCTGTTAATGTTGCAGTTGTCTATAACACATAACACGACTTTTTGAAAGCTTTTTCGGCGGGTTTTTCGGTGGAAATCTGGCAGGAATTTATTGGAATCGCAAGTTCGATAGCTAGTTTCTGCGCAATGAAAGCGTCCCAAGGGTTTTCGAGAGTGCTGAATCCAAATATGCAGTTAAAAAACCATATTAACTACAACAAATCAAACCTCAATTTCTTCCGCCGGATTCCGTCACCGGAATCTCCAAAAAATCGCATTATAAACAACTCCGTTAATATTGGTGACAACTTATTAGTGTACTTTTGGAGATTTTCCTTAATTCATTTTCTTGGAGTAGCTATTAATTTTTTATTTTCCTGGAGTAGCTATTATTAAATCTGTGATTTCATTTTCGATTGATCCGCACTCCATACACATTCAAGGGTCAAGGGTGATGTTAGCATTTCAGCCTATTGATATATTTTATGGTTTGGTTCTTTTTCTGAATTAAATACAAGCCAATTCCATGAATGAATATAACATTGCACTCAGTGATTTATTTATGTACATTGTAATTTGCATGTACATATGGATCAATTCAAATTCTCATTCTATGTCAATCTCACTTTTATAAATAGATTGATGAATGGGATATAGAGTATATCCTTGAGTTTTTGCATTAAATATAATTTTAGATTTATGGTTTACATGAGGATTTGTTTCAGATGTTGCAAAGTTGTATTGTATTTCTGGAAACATTTTTTTGCTCAAATCTATTCCTCGGACTAGAATTGGCTGGGCTAGGCTTGTGGCTTGAGAGATTGAGAATGATTTATCTCTTAAAAAACTCAACTTGGAAAAAGGATGTGATAGATGCAGCTGCTGATATGCCAAATCTATAAAGATTATTCCCTAATTACGCAGAGATAGTTTTTACATAATTTCTGCCTTTGTGTAAAATAATAGCAATATATATATATATATATATATTTGAAATACATCTACAAATTATTAGAGCCTTGAACACATTCATTGTTTGGCAAAGATTAATATAACACTGTTTTGTTTTGGATCACTATTGGGAAATAAATTGCAAGGATGATGTTCATTGTTGCTTGTTCATATTTCTATGTAGTTGTTATAATGCAAATTAGAGTCTAGGTTATAGGTAAATTAATTTTATTGATATCTATGTATTTTTGCTTCTCTATATTTTGGATTTGTAGAAAGTAGAAAGAAACTATGAAATTGTATATAAATGTCAAGGAAATCTTGAAGCGGTTGGTTGTTTAAAATTGTGAAACTACAAATAATTTTCTGGAAACTAATGCAAAAACAATGGTTTGTTAGAAAAGAACACGTTGACTACATTTACTTATCCTCATACTTACTAGATAATAATTTAGTATGTCATGGTAAACCTAAAGCACTAGGTTTTCCAAAACTAAATTGACTGGCCTTAGTTATAAAAGTTGATTGGCAATGATGCCTTCAACCTATATCAACCACATTGTGCTAGTTATATGTAACAATTACAATTATATGTATATATTTTTTAAGTTGTGAAGTTTTTTTTTGTTGACAGGAGAGACACTTTCCAATTTATTTTGGAAGAGATGTTGTAATGTCCTATTAAATATCAACCACGTTTACTAATGTGGTTGTGCTAGTTATAGGTAATAATTATAATTATATGTATATATTTTTAAGTTGTGAGGTTTTTTTTGTTGAGAGGAGACACACTTTCCAATTTATTTTGGAAGAGATGTTGTAATGTCCTTTTATATTATCTAAACATTTTGACTCATTATATATATATATATATATATATATATATATATATATATATATATATATACCAACCTAGATCCATCGAGATCCAATCTCTCAACGTGCATACTTTTCTTCAAGTTTTACACTCAAAAAAGAAGTTCGCACTTTGAGAGATTTGATCCCTATCAACCCTTAATAGATCTATTGTTAAGATGGATCTAGGCTCCAACATTTAACCATCCATATACAACACCTACACCATGGCATATAAGTCAAGAGGTAGGTGTTCTTTTTAAATAAACTAAATAAATTATCTAATTAAAATTTATAGCCTAGATTCATCTTTACTCCAGATCTACCAAGTGTCAAGGGGGATCAAATAGAGATTTGATCCCTGTTAGAATTTGGTAGATCCAGAGTTAGGATGGATCTACACTAGTAGTAATATTATATCATATAATATTTTTTTTGTTAGGTAATGTGAGTCCTAACATGACTAGCATGTCTAACTTGTGGCTTGAGTAGTCGTGGCTCAAAGACATCTAACTCATCAAAATCACCCACGTATTGCATCCGAGCCACACTAATCCTTAACACGGCTATATATTTGACCACAAAGTTTGGAACTAATAGCCTTTTCACCACATAATACCTTAATAAAACACTCTATCACTATCTATTCTATACCCCTATAAACATTATATTATATACTATTAATATAATAATATATTATAATATTAATATTATCGTTTATTATACCATTAATATAATAATTAATAATATTATATTAAACGCTATTAATATAAGCTAATATTTAATATAATATTAATGTGGGTAAAAGATGGATTTTATTTCATTGGTCGAAAATGCCTACTAATCATTTAATTATCATTTATATTAGCCAATGCACTACATTTTATTCTTAAAGCCACCAAAATTTAAAAACAAATTCAATTGACTTAGTTAAAATGCACAAAAACATGGGGTGAATGAAACGAGACATCCATCACCAAGCTATGAAGGTAGCTGGAAAGAGTCACACAGTGTCCATTAAATCATACACTAGTGGGCAAAGGTTATGGAGGAGTCAGGGTAAGAAGCTCCAGAGCTTACCGTATGGAGTGGAATTAAAGCTCCTAAACTTATAGTGGATTGACATTACTAGGCTTAGTAATGAGCTATTTTGTTTTGATATCTACTCGATTTGGAAAAATCAAAAAGAAATTTGCAGATTGTACCCACTATCATTCATCGTTTTCTATACCAAGATATTCACAATCGTTAGTGTTGAGGCTCATGCTAATGGTTTGTCAAAATAGAATGCTTTCGTTGCTAGTAGAGATTCTGGTATAACTCGAATTACGACCAGGTTGACAGGTAAGGCTGAATGACAAAGATCTAATATATTAAAGGGAAAAATACATATTATAGGTCCAATAAAAGAAAAAATCACTTCAAATCAATCAATCAAATTCAAAGGATCCACCAAACTCGGCAAGAACTAAATTATTGGATCGAAACTCTTAACTAACAAAATTAACTTGAAGCACTCATGAGCTCTCAACAGATTCACAAGTCAAGGCTTGGCATAGAATTCTTCGCTATATCTAATTCTGACTAAGTTCAAAATATCTTTGTATAAGACAAATATATTTTGTTTGTAAACTTTTTAACCAATACTTGTTATTTTAAGAATTACTAACTTTTATTTAAATAGAAAAAAAAATATTAGCTTCTCATCTAAATAAACAAAAAAAATTTAGGACCCCAACAAAATATCTTTTGCTTAAATAGAGTGATTTTTAAAAATTCTAATGAATACAAAATAATTGAATTACAATTAAATATTTTTTACCATCTTTAAATTTGATTTTAAGCCTGTGATAAATAAGCACAATAACAAATCAATGGAAATAGTAAGAATGAACTTGTTGATTAGTGAACCAAATATTATCTTTCCCTTTATCTCCATAAAGGTTTATCTATAATCTCTAAGTGTAAAGATGAAATTTAGAAAATTGTAAGATTGTTATTTTAAGTGATGTAAAAATTTATAGTTTTATGAAAAGTTCATTAAAGTATTAATGTGGAGGTTTAAGAGCTTACAGATTCAATTATTAATATGCCATTGAAGGTGAAAATATTGCCAAAGTGAGATTATCGGTTTGATTGTTTGCAAAAGAGTATTGATTTTCATGCATGTATTTGGGGTTAAGTTGAAAATATTACTAAGGAAAATATTAATTTTCAATTTAAAGGTCACAGGTGTAAGTATCATTTATTTAAAACTAAAATAGAGATGCAATAAATCATTATATAAAGATAGATAAAATTTGCATGAAACATACTCAAAGAGACGAGGGAATTTTGAATAGTTTTACCTTGTCGACAAACGCTCTTCTTGTAACCACTTTTCACCTCCTCCTGCTCCCACCTACTCTTGTCCATCGACAAATTCAACGATTGAGTGATTGATAGATAGATAGATTGTATGGTGTATGTTTATTTATACATTTACTTTCGATTTGTTGAAGTTGACATTTAATTGTGTTTAGCTCTCTCTCTCTCTCTCTCTCTCTCTATCTATCTATCTATCTATATATATATATATATATATATATATATATATATATATATATATATATATATATATATATATAGTGTATCCTGGTCATATGTAATGTGTAATAGAGATGACATTTAAAAAATGTTGACATACTTACATTACATCTAATTTCCACTTCGTACACATCTCCCCTATACTAGACTATAGAGCGTATTTCAGTGTAATAAACTATTATTTTCAATTTATTTAGTTATAAATAATCAACCAACGTCAGAAGTGTTGTTGAATTTTTTTCCCAAACATGTGTTGGCAAGTAAAAATAATGTTAGATTTTTTTCAATCTCTCATAACACATGAACGATTGAGAGTTATTAGCCAATTTCATTGCCGGAAAAGCAAGGACCAGAAAAACTACAACTCTCATGTTATTAAGTGTCGATAGAATAAAATATTGAAAGAAAACCAACCTACTACTGGCCAACATTTAAATGTCAGGTGAATCCAACAACCGACCTGTTTATCACCTGTCTTCACATGAAAATACCTTTTCCTAGATAAAGAGATACAACTATAATATTTTATAGCCATTGAAACAATATGATTGATACATTGATAGAGGAATATTGACCAATACATTAACAATGTAATTAATCTTAGCATGAACACACTAAAAAATGACCATGCCTACTTTTCTTAAGGAAAAAAGAAATTCCAATTTCATTTAGTCTCCTCACTTCTCCCTTATGCATGGGTGGGCTTGCTAATTTGGGCTTGCAAGTGGTCCCTAAAAGGTAAGTGGTGACCACTTAAACCTCCCCCTAATTGAAAATTTGATTTCCATTTTACCAATTGCTCCCTTGTAATTTCATTACCTCTACCTTTATTTTTGTTTCCATCTTCGTTTTCTCATTCACATGGTGTTTTCCTTGTGTTTTCCTTGAGTGCTTGATCTTCTTCCCTTGGCTTATCTTGATGACCGCATATTTTTGGTAGGTGTAAGGATGGTGGCTCACTTAATCCATGCAACTTATCTCAAGAAAGGGGGAACCCCAATATTGTTTGGTCTCCCTACTACTTCCTTGTGGACAAGCTGTCAAGATTGCAAGCTAACTTCAAAAAGCTAGGTGTGACCACTTAGATCTCTTCCTGCTTGATTTTTTTGTTTTCCTTTTACCAAGATTTTATTTTTGGTTTCATTTCCTCTTCCTTTTATTCACCTTCTCCTTCCTCTTCTCATTCTACATGGTATTTACCTCATGTTTTGTTTAACATTTGATCTTCTTACCTTATGGCTTGTCTTGGAAACCCCATCTTTTTAGTAGGTAGGTGTAAGCATGACAACTTGTTTATTCCATGCCATTTTGATCTAGGTGGATATTGCTGGCCACCTGCCTATTCCACTTGGACCCCCAACACTATTTCCTTTCATTTTCCTTATTTCTAGCACAATTTACTATTTTTGGTAGTTATTCAAGTCGTGAACTTCCAAAGTCGTTTTGAGGCCCTAAAAGACATTTTTTTGGAAAATGGGCATTATGAGTTTGTAGTTGAAAGTTGTTTTCCTCGGATAGATATTTCTAATGAGGTATTGTACATGCAAAACGAATATTATATGTCAAAGTTACGACCCCGATAAGTTGATGTTCCAGTTAACCCCAATGGGGCCCACAAACGTTTGGTGATTCATCTCCTAGGGGTAGGTTTTTGGATGTTTAGCGTTTTCCATTGTTTCTTGATGATAAAATGCATGTGAGCCTCATTGTGACACAATTCAGAAGGCCTGTAGTTGTCACATCTCTTCTCAGAGATAAGCTACCATCGCCCAAGCCAGTTTGTTTCTCGTATGTATATAAATAATTTTCAACAGTTGCTATTTATTAATTGAGGTTCTATTTCGTTGTATCTTTGTGTTTTGGTTTGAATCTGTACTTTATTTTGTTCCTTTGTACTATCTGGATCAGTGGTATTAGAGAAATCTACTCTTTCTCTATTTTTTTTTGCATGCCCCCAATGAGGTCAGAGCATAAGGAGTTGAGACTTGAACTAGTTGAACCCTTGGAAGACCATCCTCGCCAACCCCAATGGCCTCCCATGGTGGAATAAAAGAAAGATGAGGGAGCAGGAGATCCTTTCAAAATGTTGTTCGAAGAATCCCTCAAGTGACAAAGGAACAAGATGATGGACAATTTTTCCTAGATCCTTCGGCGGGTTTCAACAAACGAAGCATCTTCATCCAGTAGCCACTTTTGAGGCACCGCCCCCTTTAAGGTACAAGTTAACTTTGACATTGCTATATTTAAAGGCAAAATAGACGCAGATGCCTTGGATAAATGGTTAAATATAATGCAAGGATAATTTTCGGTCCATAATTATTATGATAGGAAAAATATTACGTTTTCACTCCTCAAAGTTGCTCCCCATGTCGAGGACTGGTGGAAATTACTTGAGTAGAGGGACAAGGAGGAACCCTCACTATATTTGGTTGCAACCTCTTTGAATTCTTTTTTATATGTCGTTAAGGAACAATATTACCTTGTAGGAAGCTATGAAGATATGTACATAAAGTAGACCACACTACGATAGGGAAGGGACCAAGATGTGCCCAAGTTCACAAACATTTTCCATATCCTACGCATGAGGTTGGGTATCAAGGATTCTAAGTAGCATATGATACTCAAGTATTGTGGTTGTTTGCACAAATACATCCAGGAAGAAATGAAGTTCCTGGAAATCTCCTTGCTTGGCACTACATATCGATATGTTATGAGGATCAAGTGGAAATTTAAACAAAAGAAGCGAGACTTTAGATCTGTGAATTCAAAGCAGGGAAAAGGCATCGCCAAAATGTAGAAAAAAGGACAAAGCCAACGTGGAGTGCCCTGGGACAACCCATCAAAGCCGCAAGCAAAGAATAGCACCACGAAGACGAAGAAGGACTCCAGAAAGTGGTGAGAGTTCCATAAGATCCCCACCCACAACACATATGAGTGTTGCACTAAGCAGTGACTAGTGGTTGAGCTAAAAGCTTCAGAGTCAAATGCATGTTCTAATTCTGAGCTAGAACATGAAAAAGGGAATGAAAAGGGGAAGCCAATTATTGATGCAAAACCTAGTGCCACGATTGCCACCACCAAGGTCCAAAAGATTGAGCCCGAAGATCTAGATGAGGGGAATCGTCTCTTCCACTCACAGATGTGTGTGAAGGGTTCTCCACTACAATTCATTGTTGATAGTGGGAGCCAAAAGAACATCATCTCAACAAATGTTGTTAATAAATTGGGCCTGCCAACCACACCACACCCACATCCATACACCAGCGGGTGGCTTCACCAAGGATGAGATCTTTGTGTCAACCAATAGTGTCGCCTTCCTTGCAACATCAATCCCTTCACAAACGAGGTATTACGTGATGTTGATCCTTTTGAAGTCTGTGATGTTTTATTAGGCAAATCATACTTGTGGAAGCACCATGTTGATGTTTGTTTTTTTTTCGCTCTCAAAGTAAGGGGAAGGTCATGTTCCCCATAAAGGGTTCCTCCACATAGTATAAGTAAGTTGACATGGTTTTGGAAGAGTACAAGGACATATTCTCCTCACCCACAGGGGTACCCTTGCACTGCCATGTCAAGCATTTGATCGATATGGATCTTGGGAAATCTCTACCCAATGGGCTAGTATACTATCACTCCCTTCTGGAAAATGATGAAATCAAGTGGAAGATCCAAGAGTTTCTACAAAAATGGCACATCAAACCAAGTTCCTCACCTTGTGGGAGCCCAATTGTACTCGTATAGAAGAAGGATGGGACCAAGAGACTCTGCATTGATTAATAGAAATTGAATAAAATCACTCTTAGGAACATATACCTAATCCCACATATTGATGACCTTATGGACTAGATCAAGGGGGCCAAGTACTTTAGCAAGATTTATATGAAGTCTAGCTATCACCAAGTTCCTATAGAACACACAGATGTATGGAAGACAACCTCAAATACAAGGAGGGCCTCTTTGAGTGGTTGGTCATGCTCTTTGGGTTGACAAATTCAGGTTGTTGGATGACATCTTGAGGCCTTTCACCAATTTGTTTGTAGTTTTATATTTGGACAACATCCTCATCTTCAGAGTTGGGCAAAGCACTTGAAACATATTCATCAGGTCCTTCAAAACCTGTGGCAGCACAAACTATGTGCCAATTTGGAGAAATACTCCTTTTCCATGAATTATGTTCATTATTTGGACTATATAATTGATGAGCAAAGGTTCCATGTGGATCTATCCATGGGGGCTTCACTCAATGAATGCATGACGTATCATGTGTGTTCGTGGCATACTAAATAATAACCCTAATTTGACTACGTATTGAAAAAATACCTCTAAAATCACATTATTTAACCCCCTACCAATATGAACCCAATACACCTTCCCAATTTAAAAAACCCCTACTTTCATTAAATATTGTAGGTATCAATTTTTTCATTAACGTTTTTTATACCCCTTTATATTTTTTCATTAACTTTGAGCTCCATTTTTTATACCTACCAATATGAAAACCCTTTAACCCCTATTATATGCTCAATATATTATGTCAATTTTTCCTCAATATATATCCCCCAATATGAATGCACATGGTATGGTATTTATCCCCCAATGAATCCCCTGTGGATCTGTCTAATATCCAAGTCATTCGGGATTGGCCAATATCGACAACTCTCGCAAAGCTTCACAACTTTTTAGGCCTTTCCAATTTCTATCGAAGATTTGTGTTGGGATTATTTCATATCACTTGTCCTTTGAGTCAAGTTATGAAGGGAAGAGAAAAAGATTTATTTTTTTGGTTCAAGGCACAACAAATCACATTTGTTCAGCTAAAAAATCATGTTTTCTCTGTGCTAGTATTCACATTTCGAAACCTGTAACAACCATTTCAGATTGAGATAGATGCCTCCAACTATACTATTGGTGCAACTCTCACCCAACAAGGATATTTGGTGGTCTATCATAGTGAGACACTCTCTAATACTATTCAGAAATGCCCCACCTACGATAAGGATATGTACTCAATTGTGCAAGCTTTCCAACTATGGAAACATTACATTCTTGGGAAGGAGATGATCATCCACACATATCACCAACCTTTCAAGTTTGTACAGACACAAGGAAATTTGCAAAATGATTTCCATTAGAAATGGTCCATATACCTACAAAAAATCCATTTGAATATTATATACAATAAGGGAAGCACCAATAACATTACAGATTGCCTCAGTCGGCCCTCGGTTGTGGCATTTACCACTGTTCTCAACTCTTATGGGCATGAGAATTATATATGGTCACAACTGTACATAAATGATTTAGAATTTTCCACCGCCTACTAGATGTTCATGGATGGGAAGAAAGTACCATACTTATACCTCCAAGATGCATTATTATGCTACCTAGGGAACCTTTTTGTTCCTTCAAGCGAGTGTGGCAAGCTGATTTGGAAGGTGCACTATAGTCGGGTCGCAAGACACTTTGGTTTGGAGAAAATCGTGGTAGTACTACAGAAGTATTTTTAATGGCCAAAACTACGACATGGTGTTGGGAAATATATCATATCTTGCACTGCTTGTGTCATCACTAAGCCAATCATTAATAAGCAAGGCATGTACACTCCTTTGCCTACTCCTAGCTAGCCTTGGGAATCCATCTCCAAGGAGTATATGTCTAGATTTCCTTCTACCAAGCATGGTAATGACTATGTATTTGTGGCCATTGATAGATTTTCTAAGATGGCTATATTGATGGCTTGTAAAGAAGAGAATCATAGCAAAAGACATTGCTAAACTCTTCTTCAAATGAGCGTGGGTAAATTTTGGGATCCCACAAGCCATTATATAATATCATGTTAAAATTGGAAACTAGGGCCAAATTCCATTTTAGATAGATCATTTGATGGAAATTATGATTGCATTGAATTCCTCTTTTAGAGAGAACTAAAATTGATCTAAAGATCATCAAATTTGGACAAGAAGAAATGTATTTTTGAATTAATTCCCACACATGGGTAGATTTTCAAGGTTGGCCACATCATCATGTAGGCTCATGAAGCCCAAGAGACATGTCACTTCACCCTCAACGAATTGTATAAATATAAGTGACCTCTCACGCCATTTGACATCATCATCACTCACACATTCTTCTATCTCCTTCCCTCATTGGTTCATACAACTATTGTGAATTCTCTTTCTCTCACACATGTGTCAAGGAGGATGAATTTCAAACAGAAGTACAAGGTTGAAAAATTTAGGAGTTGACTGAAGTTTTACCAACATTGACCAATGACTATTTAACCAAGTTTGACTGTGATTTTGGAGGGTTTGACTCTGTTTGACCAAGTTGCATTGATTGGCACAAAAACTAATATTTTCTAGGTTGATTGACATGCATTAACTGTAGGCTTGCTTGAATGTAGGGTTGACTTCAAGTTGACCAAGTTTGACCACAAGTTTTATGACTATTTTGGGTTGAATTTGACCACTGCTAGAGGCCAAGTTTGACTTCCTTTGACTGAGCTTCAAAGGGGAATTTATGTTGTTGCTTTGACCATCTTTGACTTTCTAGTTAAGGCTGAATTTGATTGCAATTGACTACAAATTTGGCTAGGTTGTTTTGACTTTGATTTGGAAAGTCAACTTTGAACTTTTGTACTCTATCTATGTCTAAAATTTGATATAATAATAAGAAGAATTGATCAAAGGGTTTTCCCCACATTGGAGTTTTTCCCTGGAATCTACCAAATCTGGTGTCCTCTTGTCTTGGCTTGTCTTCTGCGTTTTATTTTATGTTTTACCTACACTTATTGTCAATGTGATTGCTATTGGAAAAATAAATTGGAAATTGTTATTAGGCTACTAAAGGAGCATTGAAGTAATTTTTCTAAGCGTAGAACATACTATTGTTAACAAAATTTAACATGGTATCAGAGCACAGGTGAAGACAAAGCCTAAGCAAGAGAGAGAAAAAAATTCATTAAGGGAGATCTGTTAGTCAAGAGTATTGGACTAGCCTCAATGGCTACCACATCTTAATTCAAATCTAAGGATAAGCTCAAGGAAAAATTTGACTATCATGCATGGAATATGACTTTGGATTTGACTTTGGAAGAGCATGGTGCCATGGACTATGTGCAGGGAAAAGTGGTGGAGTCTCCTTCAAATGCACCTTCTACTGCAAAGATGAAGTACAAGAAAGGTGAGGTCAAAGCTAAAATAATTATCATAGACTCCATTCAAAAGAATTTGGTTGCCTATATTTTTGATTTGGTGACATCTAAGAAGATGTGTGATAAGCTAGCTGGGATGTTCAAAGTAAACAATGCAAATCAAATCCTCTGTCTCAACAACAAGTTGAAAGAAATCAAGATGGATAAAGAGGAGTCTATCCAATCCTACTTTATGATAATAACACAAATCAAGAATGACCTACTATATATTGGAGAAGTTATTGCTGACAGGGAGCTCAATCTCATTACACTTGAAGGTCTTTCAAGAGCATGGGATGTGTTTAACACCACCATTCTCAACAATGACAAGATTCCTAGTTTTGATGAATTATTGACTAGATGCACTCAAGAGGAGACAAGGATGATGGAGAGAGACAAGCCTTCAAACGGAAATGAACCTAATACATTTTCTTCTCATGCTAAGAGGAAATATAATGTTGGTCCAAGGAGACAGGGTCGAGGATTCAAGCAGGGATTCAAAGAAGGAAGAAAAGGAAGGTGCTACAATTGTAACAAGTTCAGCCACTATTCTAGAGAGTGTCCTCACAAGAAGGATTCTCCAATGGATGATGAAAAGAACAACAAAAATTTAAAAGGTAATGGAAATCAAAGGAACAACAGGTTCAACAATAAAGGAAAGAGGAATGCTCCCGCTACTCGATATGGAAATGACCGACCTCCCAAAAGGATGAGAAATTCCAGGTATGAGGAAAGTAATATTGTATAAAAACAAAAGGAGTTTTATCTTATTTCCACTCTATCTACTATCTCTCCTCCAGATACTTTGGATCATTGGTTAATTGATAGTGGAGCCTCAAGGCACTTCATTGGGTACAAAGAGGCCCTCTAAAATTTGATTGAAAAACAGACTAATTTGGAGATCATACTGGAGATAATGCCACCTACCCTAGTAAAGGGATAGGTACTGTCACACTTCACTTGAATTAAGGTCAAACCATTCATCTACAAGAAGTATTGTATGTGCCTGATTTGAAGAAGAACCTGGTGTTTATTTTTGTGGTGGAAGATAAAGGCTTCAAGGTAGCATTCATTGATGGCAAGGTACATATTTGGCCAAGAAACCCTAAAGATGCATTTACACTTGGAGAAAGTCATTTGGGAGCCTTGACCTGTGATACTTCTCTTCAATCTCAATTATGGTAGCGAAGATTTTCCCTCCTTCATTAAAAAGCCTTACATAGGGTAAGGAAGATGGCCATAAGTATGCATGAGTTCAACATAAATCATGAAGTCGTTTGTTAGGGTTGTGTGGCTAGGAAACTTACAAAGGGACCATTCCCTTCTAGTGAAATCCAAACTACCAATATTCTTTAATTGGTCCATTCTGACCTATCTGGTATGTTTCCCATAACATCATTGGGAGGATACTTATACTATGCAATATTTGTGGATGACTTCTCATGCAAAACAAGGATCTATTTCTTGAAGAATAAGGATGAAGTGTTCAAATGGTTTCGTTCTTTCGAATCACTGGTGGAAAATCAAACATGGAAGAAAATCAAGATATTAAGGATTGACAATGGAACCAAATACTTGAGGAGAGTCAGAAGAGCTTATTGATAAGGCAACAACTCATGAGAATTGTGTGCCAAATTGGCCATGGTCATAATAGGAATAATTAAGGCTGGTGCAACTAAGAAAATGTGCATAGTAAGGTTGGTTTCGTAGGAGTAATGGCGACATCATATATCATTGATTCAAGGCAACAAGGACCATGATTGCGCAGGATGATTTAAAGGAGTTTGTCATGAGCTGAGACAAGCCATCCCTGATCTTACTTTCGTGCTATGAGAAATTGAATGAAGACTAGAGCCTTAGGTTTAGGATATTTGTTCATAGAAAGAACAAGAACCTTGTTGGAGTGTGCAAGATTGATTGAGGATTTATGTCTCAGCATGGGAACACTCAGTTGCCCATCCTCATGTTTAATGCAAAAACAATTGGTGAGAGAACGGAGCCCATTTTCAATGGTTAATGAGGTTGTAGTACCTATGTATTAGACGCAATAGAAGGAAGGAGTGTTAAGCGATAAGTACACTCAGAAAACATGAATGGAGAAATGATGGCTGACAGAGACAACAATGTTCATTGTGTTTCAGTGAAACAAAACCCAGGATTACAGTTGAGCAACGTGGGGGAAGCAACATTATTGCTAATGAGCTGTGTGGAGAGCTTTGTGCATGAGTGCGTTG
Source organism: Pinus tabuliformis (assembly GCA_031772625.1). Classification (NCBI taxonomy): domain Eukaryota; kingdom Viridiplantae; phylum Streptophyta; class Pinopsida; order Pinales; family Pinaceae; genus Pinus; species Pinus tabuliformis. The sequence goes on along the minus strand of CM062811.1, from coordinate 620,209,293 downwards.
TTCAAGAGATTCCAAGTGTGCTTGTGCAACAAAAAGATGTTGTGTATGTCTATGTTACGGATAAAAGGGGTTGTTTGAGCTTGTTCTATTGTGAGAGTTCAAGAGAGCCCATGGAATAGAACGTGCTAAGAGTTGAATGTATGTTGTTGAGAGCAGAGGGCTGAAAACAATAGAGTGTTTCGCGGGTTGTGTGTGAGTGAATTCTGTTGAGTGGAACAACAAGTTGTTGTAGAGTATGTAGAGGACAGTGTGCTACATGATCCAAAAGGCTGTTGAGGAGAACATAGCTGGAAACAGGAAGAGATGCTGCCAATTATAGTGAGCAGTAAGTTCCTTTTGAGTGTGGGTTAGAGCCTAAATATAGGAAGTTGGTGCTTCCATCTCTAGTGGGTGTTTGAGAAGGCTTTGGGGTTGGTGCCTCCTGCAATTTAATGCTTGCATAAATCCAAGGAGTTGCATGTTGGTGCTTGAAACAAATCCATGATTTGGTGCTTCAGATGGTGCTTCTAGTAGGTTGATCAGGTGTCTGCAAAAGGAGGGAGTTGGTGCTTCCTGCTAGTGGGTGCTAGCAAAAAATCAAAGGGAGTTGGTGCTTCCTGTGAGTGGTGGCTCACAAACAGATTGATGTAATAGAGTAGGTGCTCTCATTTTTACATCAATAAAAACAACAAGCTTTGGTGGTTTTTTTCCCAGAAGGGTTTCCACATTAAACCTTCGTGCCTCATTTCTTTGTTGCTCATGATGTGTATGCTTATATTGATTAACGTGGTCGTTGGTATGGTTTGTTAATGGTTGCTCTCATATAATGGATGCCAAGTTTGAATGAGTAAATATAAATTGGCATAAAAGTTTAAATTAGTCTTAATACTGATTCACCCTCCCCCACCCCCCCTCAGTATTAACATTATTTTCAACATATATATATAATGCAATAATATAGACTTGTTTAGGGAATGAAATGGGTGCAATAACAACTAATGAAATTGTAATAGTTCTAATTTATAACTAATATAGTTGTAATGGATGCAATGGTATATGCGGTTATAAATCTCTCTCAACCTGTAAAATGTGATTGCACTCAATTATGTCCTTAGTCTACATAAGTGTGAAGTATATATATAAATTTTTGCTCATAACTTAGGTTTGCAATATATATTTTTAAAATAATAAAAACATAACGAAATCATAAATTTTAAACCTTATTTGACTAATTTGAATTTGAGTAATTTAAAGCATAAGAAATTATTTTTAAAATACAAATATTATAAAATTTACAAAAATTTACAGTAATGATTTGAAAAATATAATATATGATTTTTTTTAATGGTTAATGAGTAATCTACTACATAATATTTATAGTTAGTGTTAAGTTTTGTACCATATTGATAACATATTTCAAGTTGATTTGATGGTGACAGATTCATAAATGTGAGTAGGAAATAATTTAGTTTAGTTTAGGTGGTTTTTTTTTATTATTATTATTTGATTTATTTTTATTGAAATTAATATATATATATATAATATGATTAAATATAAAAATATTTTATATTTAAAATAAAAACAATAAACAAATTATCATTTTTAAAATTTTAAAAGCAAAGTTAAAATTTTTTATAGAAAGTTATCTATATATTATTATAATTATTTTTTTGGTACAATAAAATAAATTTTGGATTTATAATTAAGGAAAATTAGAGTTTGGAATATATTTGAATATTTATAAAAAAATAATTGTGGAATAAATAAATTTTATAATTCGCTTAAAGACACGTATTGAGAAGTTTCATTTTTTTCTCTCTATTTTTTTTAGATAATTATGATAGCTCGATCAAACCTCTATTTAACCATGTTTAGGGATTGATCGAGGGTTTCTTAAATCCCTCAATCGACCTATTTGAAATTTTGTCTCAAATGCTCAATCGAGTTGTTGAGGGCCTAAAAAACAAAGTTTTAGTTCCTCTTTTGCATATTTCTCTACAACACCATTTTGTATCCTAGCAGACTTTAGGCAAAATGTGTCCTTAAGTGGCGGAGTTGATCATGTTAGATTTGGGAAATAATCCTCTATCCAATGGCATATGAGTTTGACATTTTCAAATTTATATGATATTTTTTATCTAGTTTCTTTTAAACATAATGCTTCAATTTTTTTTGGATAGTTTCAAAGAGGCTGAATAATAAACCAATAACATAAAATATATAAAATTTCAAAAAATACAATTTCTTTTTTGTTTACGAGTCCTCTTAAATAGGGTACTCTTGGTTTTTGAATTTATTTAAATAATAGAAAAAATTCTTATGCGAACACATGCGTCTACAAAATGCAATTGAGATATTACTTCACCAACTTCAAAATATAATAAAAATATATATAATTTTGCATAAAAAATATTTTTTTTTCTTTTTATTTTTAGTTATACATTTTAGATTGAGTTATGCTACATGAAACACATATACCTCTTAAGATGTCTGAAACTTTACAAGGAAAAACATTCTATTTAATGGAAAATTGACATATTATACGACACTAAATTTTTTTGCAAAAAATATCATTAGGACAACAACATAATTCTCTACAGATTGTACTTTTACTTTGAATCAAAATTCACAATGCTCATATGAATTTTGAGGGATTCGATTCGATAAAAGCGTAAAATTTCATCGCCACATTTGGCCCAAAAGTGTGACCCACCTTCATGCATTCACCCCTATATCCTAATATTCAGTAAGATTTGGGCATAACACTTGCAACATATTCAAAAGGTCCTTCACACTCTGCATACGCACAAGCTATGTGCTAACTTGGAAAAATGCTCCTTCAACATGCACAAGGTCCAATGCCTAGGTTACATTATTGACGAGAAAGGTGTTCATGTGGATCTAACCAAGATACATCTCATTTAGAATTGGCAAGCCTTGATGACTCTAACAAAGCTTCACATATTCTTGGACCATGCTAACTTCTACCAAAGATTCTTGTTGGGGTTCTCTTATATTTTTTTCCCTTTAGTCAAGTGACTAAGGGTGGGGTGAAAGAACATTTTTTTGGTTTGATTCACAACATAAGGAATTCGGTGAATTGAAACATTGTCATTTCTTTGCACCGGTCCTCACCCTATGGTACCTACAACAACCATTTGAAATTGAGAAATATGCCTCTAACTATGCTATTGGTATAGTCCCTATTCAGAAAGGACTTTTAGTGGCCTATCACAATGAAACACTCTTTGATATTGTTCATAGATACCCCCACACAAGGAAAATTTTAAGGATGAAAGTTTATCTTAAAGTTTAGCAACCTTGGTGAATCTTACTAGTCCCTAATATCCAAAGTTTAAAATGTTTGATGATAATTTTGTAAAAATGTTTAGAGTTATAATTATTTTATATTAGACAATATATAATATTGGTGATTTTTAACATAAAATAATTGTATACTATAAAATTTGGGTGAATTCATTTTTAGAAAAATGGAATTTGGCGATTTTTTTTTTTTTGAAAAAACATGGAATATTAGCCCACCTATGAATCTTAGCCCCAAACTTTTCCCAACCCACCTATGATAAGGAGATGTGTTCCATTATGCAGGATTAATGATAATGGAAACATTATATTCTAGGAAATGATACAATCATCCACATAGATCACATACCTCTTCAATTTATGCAAGCACAAGAGAAGTTACAAAATAACAACCATAAAAAATTGTTCACATACCTACAACAATTTTATTTAAACACTAAAAAATGGGTAGCACCAATCATCTCGCATACTGCCTCAATCAACCCCTAGTTGTGGAATTGACCACAATTCTCAACTCTTGTGGGAAGGATACCTCTAGGTGGCCAAAACTATACAATTGTGACTCATAATTCATTTCCACATACTAGATGTTGATGGCAAGCAAGCAAGTTCCAAACTTCCACCTCCGGGATCCACTTTTGTGCTACCTAAGACACCTTTGAGTTCCTTCAATAGAGTGTACCAAGTTGATCTAGGAGGCACATTACAATCGAGTAGTAGGGAAATTTGGTGTGGAGAAGAAAATGGTAGTATTGTAGAAGTATTTTTATTGGCCAAAACTTTGATAGGATGTTGGAAAGTATATCAGGTCCCGCACCGCTTACACCATCACCAAACCAGCCATTAAAAAGAAAGGCTTGTACACCCCTCTTACTACTCCTATCCAACCTTGGGAATCTATCTTGATGGACTATATATATGGCCTTCCTTCTACCAATCATGGTAATGACTACATGTTTGTGGCCGTTGATAGATTTTCTAAGATCACCATTTTAAATGCCTGCAAGAAGAGTATCACAGTAGAAGCCACTACCAATCTCTTCTTCGAATAAGTGTGGATAAATATTGGGATCTTACATACCATCATATCATATAAGGATAATAGGTTCCTAGTTACATTTTAGTATAGCCTTTGGTTATTGTTAGATTCTGCACTCACAAAATCAACTCTGTTCTACCCCCAAAATAATGGTAATATGGAGTTCATTAACATGATGATTGTGCACATTTTGTGCATGTACAACTTCAAGCATCTAGGTACATGGGATGAGAGTCTCCCCTATATTCAATACAACTACAATAGAGCTCTCCATAGCTAATATGGACACATCCCCTTTGAAGTGGGCTTGAGATTTCAACCATTGCATCCCATTGATGTCATGCTTCCCCTTGCAAATGAAGAGACATAATTTTCACACGTTTAATATGGAGCCAAAAAACTACCAATTTTATTGAATGAATTGAGCACGTCTACCAACAGGTCCATGATATCTTGCAAAATTTCAATACTAAATAAAATAATTCCATGATCAGAACTGGGTACCACACAAGTTTCAAGTTGGAAATAAGGTTTGGTTGCATTAGCAGAAGGAATGCCTTATAGGGGCTGATCCGAAAACACAAGATTGACTATTTGCTCAATTTCACCAAATATTAACTAAGGTTTATTTTATGTGAATGAATGACAGAAATTGATTTTTAAGTGCCTTTAAACATAAACTTGAAATCTGAACATAAGCATAAACAACAAAGAAAATAAGAAGCAAACTCAATATATTTGATGATGGAGTTCGTCCCTACTAGACTACATCTCCGGGCCCGCTTCCAAGTGGGCATCTGTTGTATTAGGAATGCTTAAAATGTCTCTTTACATAAAAATTAGCCATTATGGATTGTGCATGCAAGCACCCATGGCTACTGTCAGAATGAAAGCCTCGGCCTCTGCTCTCTAATGCAACTTTCTGTTCTCAAAAAGGCTTAAGGATGGCCAAGATATGCCCAAAAGGGCATTTACAAGCACAAATAAGAAATAGTTCTGAAACTCACATTCTAACTCCCTCTGCAATGGTGCAATGACAAATACTTTATAAGGCCGCAAGCAGGTCCCAAGGTCAAACCCGCAAAACTCCCGGGCTTTTGAATGGAAAACATGGAAATCGTTGGAATTATATGGCAATTTGTTTCAACTATGCACTAACTATAATTTATGGTTGATAACCATAGTTTTTACATAGTAAAACAAAAGCTAGCGGTTTCGTAAATCTCCCTGTGGCATTAAATATAACATATGGTGATTAACTATGGTCCTGAGGGTCTATACAATATGCGACTAGCGGCATATTTGTTTTAACCCGTGGTATAGTTGTTGTATTATCCATCTGTTCATTGCATGCTGATCCACATAACTGTTGCCAACTGTGGAGCATCGATAATATACACCATGGGTTTTCCAGGCTCTGCCAACCCTTACCCCCATTTCTATTCAAACAAAGTTTAAGTATAATAACACGCCCATGTATTATCAAAGCATGAGCATGGTGTAACGGTAAAATTTTGTGGTGTTATAATGTAGATCACAGATTCGACCCCCGACTCTATCCATTCGACCTCTGCGTTGACTTTGACTGCCACGTGTCACATTGAGAGACTGCCACTTTGCCTACAAGGCCCAATTTTTTTTACTTATTTTCCATAAACTTCAGAGTGTGTTTTCTCCTTCATACGAAGGCCATTTTTGAAACCGAATATACTGTCGGAATCAGAGTGATGAGCTCTTCGACTTGGCACTAGTTTTGCAAGAATTTGAGACTGTAAAATTCTAAGCATTTTGAGGATCCTCTTGGATCATTCCTCTGCACTGGAAGCTTTTGGACCACCAACAGTTTGGTTTTAAACAAACATGAGGTGAGGGTACAACTCCTGCACCCTTTCGATCTCCATCCACCTTGCTTTGCTTGGATTCATGCCTTTCTGTCCTACTCGAAGATACTCAACATCTCCATACCTGGAAGTGCGAACCTTTCTATCTAAAATAGTATCTTCCTATAGTTCAGTTATACATTTAGGTGAAAAATCATCTACAGTAGGAATTTGAGCATTTTCCTCTAGATCCATGATTATAGGAGGTTCATACAACTTCAAATTTTCAACATTTACAATTGAATATATATGCATGTATGGAGGAAAATTTAACTGGAATGCCTTGTACCCAATCTTTTTAACAATCTTAAATGGACCATACCTGATAGGTTTCAAATTTTTACCTTCACCTTTCATCCTTTCTTTGTTGATGTGTAGCCATACTTGATCACCAACCTAGAAGTGATGATCCACCCGATGCTTGTCATGGCACATTTTATACTTGGCCTGACTTTTCTCGAGTTGATCCTGCACTACTTTATGAATCTTTCGGATTCTTTGAATGAACTTGATTTCTTTGTCAGTATCTCCATGTCCATCCTCCTTAGCTTCTTCACCAAACATGAAGTCCATTGGTGATTTTGGCAGGTACCCAAAACATGTGTCAAAAGGAGATCTACCCATAGAAGAATACAAGGTGCAGTTGTAAGCATGATGGAAATAATGTAAGGATTCATCCCACAACTTAGGATGCTTGCTACAATAGCCTCTAAGAAGATGTGCCACTATTTTGTTCATCACCTCTATTTTCCCATCAGTTTGTGGATGAAAAGTTGTGTTCTTTTTTAATTTAGTGTCCATTAGTCCCCACAAAGTGGACCAAGACTCTCCGATGAAACGAGAGTCCCGATCTGAAATGATAGAAGTAGGCAACCCAAAATGAACCCATACATTTCGAAAGAACAATTGTGTAGTTTTTTCAACAGTAACTTGTTTTCTACATGGAACAAGAATACACATTTTTCTAATTCTATCAACCCCAACATAAAAATAATCATGCCCTTTTCTATACATAGGAACTCCTCCTACAAAATACATAGATATATTATCCCATGGTCTAAAAGGAACTAGAAGTGGCATATACAAACCTAACTTTATGTTGCTTGGTTTTCTTATTGAACACATGACACAACCTTTGATGTACTTACAAACTATTTCATTCATTCGAGACCAATAGAAATACTGTTGTAACTATGCCACTGTCTTACCTACACCAAGATGCCCTGAAACATAAGAAGAATGTGCTTCCCTGATCACATGTAGTCTTTTTCCCTGTGGTATGCACAACTTGCCAAGATGGTACAATAACCTGTCATGAACATGATAATTCACTTCTTCAACCTGAGTTAGTGATTCATAAACATATTTGAAATCAATATCTTCAGTATATTGTTCAATGTAACTATCATGTGCTAAAGAACTATTTTGAAGAATAACTAAAGCATTCAAAGAAGGTCTTGATAACATATCAGCTACTTTATTGGTGGTACATTTCTTATATTTGATTACTAAGTGGAATTGCTGCAAAAACTCCATCCATATATAATGTCGAGACTGTTGCAACTTAGTTTGAGATTGAAGGTACTGAAGTGGCTGATGATCTGTATGAATCATTGTTTCTTTGCCCATTAAATAATGTTTCCATTTTTTAACACTTTCCACTAATGCATATAATTCTTTATCATATGTTGGATAGTTAGCAACTTCTTTAGAAAATGTTTCTGAATGAAAACAAATAGGCTTTCCTTTTTGCAATAACATTGCACCCATTGCATACCCACTAGCATTAGTTTCTATTTCAAATGGTTGTTGAAGGTCTAGTAATGCTAAGATTGGAGCTGTCACAATTTTCTGCTTTAAAGTATCAAATGCTTTTTGTTGTTTTCCTCCCCACTGGAAGGAGACTTTAGAACTTGTTAAAGCATGAAGTGGTGATGCAATAAAAGAGAAATGAGAAATAAATTTCCTCCAATATTGAACTGCACCCAAGAAACTTCTAACTTCCGTCACATTTTGAGGTTTTGGCCACTTAAGGATTACATCAATTTTTGCTGGATCTATTTTAAAATGACCTCCTCCAACTATGTAAGCAAGATAAACTAAGGAAGTTTTCCCAAATTCACACTTAGAAAGTTTGAGATACAGTTTCTCTCTTTGCAACACATCAGAAACTTGTTTAACATTATTTACATGTTCTTCCAAACTTGAACTAAAAATAAGAATATCATCAAGATAGACTATGACAAACTTATCAATAAAAGGATGAAACACATCATTCATCACTCTCATAAAATTTGTTGGATCATTGCATAAACCAAATGGCATAACCAACCCTTCATAAAGCCCTTGTCTAGTCTTAAATGCAGATTTCCATATATCATTCTCTGCAATATGTATCTGATGATAACCACCTCTTAAATCCAGTTTTGTAAAGTAACCATCATTCCTTAAATGATCAAACAAATCATCTATTCTCGAAAGAGGATACCTATTCTTGATGGTGATTTTATATAAGGATCTAAAATCAACACACATTCTCCAAGTTTCGTCTTTCTTAGGGACTAATATGATCGGTGATCCACATGGAGAAGAACTAAGTCGAATGAAACATTTATCAACCAATTCCTAAATTTGTTTCTTAATTTCTTCATTTTCTATGACTGATATACGATACATACCAATATTCAGAAGAGGGGCATCAGATTGTAATTGAATTTCATGTTGTATTTCTTGTTTTGGAGGTAGAATTTTTGGTTCTTTAAACAATTGTTTATAAGAATCTACAGGCACAAATAAGAAACAATTTTGAAACTCACATTCTAACTCCCTCCACATTGGTGCAATGGCAAATCTTTTATAAGGTCGTGGACTGGTCCCGGGGTCAAACCCGTGGACCTCCCAGGCTTTTGAATGGAAAACATGGCAATCGTTGGAACTATATGGAAATTTGTTTCAACTATATGCTAAATATAATTAATAGTTGATAACCATAGTTTTACATAGTAAAACAAAACTGACGGTTTCGTAAATCTCCCCATGGCATTAAATATAACATATGGTGATAAACTATGGTCTCGGTGGTGTATATATGCGACTAATGGCATATTTGTTATAACCCGTGGTATAGTTATTGTATTATTCATCCGTTGATTGTGCACAGATCCACGTAACGGTTGCCAATTGTGGAGCACCGATAATATACACCATGGGTTTGGTAGGGCCACCATGTTGGCAGGCTCTGCCAACCCTTACCCCCACTGCTATTCAAACAAAGTTTAAGTATAATAATGCACCCATGTATTATCAAAGCACGAACATGGTGTAACTGGGAAAATTTTGTGGTGTTACAATGGAGGTCACGGGTTCGATCCCCGAATCTTCCCATCCGACCTCTGTGTTGACTTTGACTGCCACGTGTCATGTTGAGAGACTGCCACTTGGCCTGCAAGGCCCATATTTTTTCCCTGTTTTCCATAAAATTCAGAGTGTGTTTTCTCCTTCATACATAGGCCATTTTCAAAACCAAATATATTTTTGGAATCAGCAACGAGCTTTTCGACTTGGTGCTGGTTTTGCGAGTATCTAAAACGGTAACATTCTGATCATTTTGAGGATTCTCCTAGATCAGGGTCCCATCAAAATATTTTACCAATAAATTATGGAAATCACACCATCACCGAGGTTGTGGGTGACAATGCTTTTGAGCTAAGTACCCCCCCCCCCCCCCCCCCTTTCTTGGCCTGCACCCAGTGTTCAATGTGGACTACCTTCAGCCATACTTTCCACCATTGTTGGAAACATAAAATATCACAAAACATTTGACACTGACAGAGACCAACCTATATTACATTTAACATTCCATGACTAATCAAATCGTGAACACATAGATTAAGAAAACTTGCCAACAAAGGATCCATTTGTATTGGGTTGTAAAAGCTGGCCTACTCTTACACCAAGACAAGTGGTTCATTGGGGGCCAAGTTGAGAAGAATTTTCCCCATCTATTGGAGGAAATTAATGCAATGGTGACCATTACTTTCTAACGGGGAGGGTAAATGATCTTGATGGATATCAGTGGCCACCCACCTATTCCACCAGCTTACAACATAATTTTTTTATTTTGGTAGTTTTTTTTTATATTTCTTAGGTATTGAACTTTTGGGGTCAATTTTGAGGCCTTAAACTATGTTTTTTTTGGGAAACAAACTTCTCATTTAGACCTTTCTAGTGGGTTATCATGCACGTCAAATTGAGATCGTATGCCAAAGTTATGATCCCAAGAAGTTGATGTTCCAACTTACCCCATCGGGACCCATAAGCCTTTGGAGCTTCATCTCTTAGGGTTAGTTTTTTAGATGTTTAGGGTTTCTCATTTATTTTTTATGATAAAAAGGAATCCAAGCCTCATTGTAAGTTAGTTCAACAAAGGCGTGTAACCATCACATCTCTTCTTAGATATAAGCTACCACCATGCGAGCTAGTTTTTTTTCATTTTTCATTTATACAATTTCGACATTTTTCATTTATTAATTGAATTCAAGCATTGTATCTCTATGTTTGGGTAATAAATATATATGTCATTTCATTCCCTTCAAAAATTCAAATCAGATTCTCATAGGGATTTCTTCATTTATGATTCATATTGTTAAGGAAAAAATGATGAGACAGTTTGATATGAAATATTTTGGACTTCTGCATTATTTTCTTAGTACATGGGTTATTTAGACTTCAAAAGAGATCCCCATATTCCAATATAAATATGCACTTTATTTACTTAAGTGCTTTGGCATTCTTACTTATAAGCCTTTCCTACTACATTTTAGTCAAGTGTTCCCATTTCTACTTGTTTCTCAACACCAAACTATAATAATTTACTATATCAACAACTAGTTTGGAATCTATTGTAGTTTACTCATACACATCCTAACAACTCTTTTATATTAGGGCTTCTCTCTTGATTCTCTCAAAATCCTCATGAGAGTCACCAGAAAGGCTACAAAAAACATTTTGAGGTATATTTAGGGTACTTCTACCTTTGGCATTTAGTATATTTATGGTGCTTATTAGCTTGTGGATTCATTGATTCTATTAGGTTGGTTTAGTTGATGATTAGAAATTCACATCTAGCTTTGTCTTTCACATTGGATCTGCTCCTATTTCCTAGTCTTGCAAGAAGCAATCAACAATTTTCTATCTTCTATAGAAGCTTAGTATTGTGTTATAGTTCCTACCAATCAAGAAGTTATTTGGATTCAACAACTGATGATAGAGTTTGGCATTCATCGGGATCATTCTAACACTCTTTGGTGCAATAATAATAGTTCCATACACATTTCTCACAACCTAGTTGAGCATCAAAGGACAAAACACAATGAGATCCAAATGCACTTCCTTCAGCAACTCATCTAGGATGGATTTTTTTAGCTTGGATTATTTTCCTATTAAAGAACAATTTGCTGACATATTCATTAAACCTCTGGAATCATTTTGTTTTCTTCAATTACGATTGAAGGTTGGGGTGAAGGAATTTGTCCTTGGGGGGTCATCTTGAGTCCTCCTTCCTTCACTCCTTTTTTTTTTTTTTTTGGGAGAAGTTTTTTTCCTATAGGTTTTTCTCCTTTTCTCTACTTATGAGAGTTTGCACATGGGTAAGTTAGCATGCCTAGTTTTTGGGACCCATTTTTGTGCTCTTTGTTTACTCCCTACATCTTGATTTTGGGGGGTGGGTGTTTCAATTATTTTCCAACTCATTAATTTTTCCAATGCAGCCAACTAGTATTTGATGTAAGCTCATATAGGTACTCATATCTTCTAGGTGTGTTAGCTATTTGCCAGGAATATTCCATTGCTATATATAGACACACTCTCATGTATTTTCCACACCATATATCTAACAGATCTAATATATCATTCTATACTTTCTCTTTTTTGTAATATTTATGGTTTTTGCACCAGTCTTTTGGTTACTAGGATATTGTTTTTAATATGTCACTTGATTTTTTTCAAATAAATGAATTTCCTTAACAACATAAAGAAAATAATATTTTAATACATAAAAAAAGTCACAAAAAACTCAGTCATCCATCCATTCATCCAGACTAGTACACTTATATTTCCAAAAAGAACTAATTATGATAAGGAGCTTTTCTTTAGTCTCTATGTCATATCATACTTTGTTGTCTTCTTCCTCAATACGTCTCAGATAATGAGAAATCAATTTAAGGATATCCCTAATCTTTGATTATATATTTCTTTGTAATGTCCAACTGCCAAGGATGTTGGGTCTATGAAACCATAGAACTTATTACCTTCATTTTCATACATGGTGGGAAAACCTATCATAACTCGGTTGTCAAACCAGGATTGAGGACAACCATCACTAACTTTTATCCTCAATGCAGGTTGAATCATAATCGCTATTCAAGGAAAACCACACCACCTGGAATAACCCACTGGTGGTCCATAAGGGGGAAGGCTATCACTACTGCTAGATGCCTCTGGGTCTTGGGTCATTAAAATATTTCCTTATGCCCGAGGAAGACAAGATCTTAGCCAAGCAGAAGCAATTTTAGAATACCTTCATTTTCATTCAACTCCAAAAATATTATTTTATATTTTTCCTATAATTTGTAAACTTCTAAAAATATTTGGTGTTCTGGTTCCCCGCCTCTATCGATAAAGCTTGGATCTTAAGGTGTCATTCCTTTTCCTAGTTGAGTAATAACTTGGACCTAAGGATTTCCATGTATCTTCTTCTTTCAATGTCATATTGTGCTATATGAACTACCTTGTGCTCTTCATATATCACCTCAAATTTCTATTCAATTTCCTTGAGAAATCAATCCCTATGCTTTTTTCTCTCCCCCACCCATATGACTACTTTCTCTTTTACTTAGCACAACACTATTGTAAATTGTGCACATGTATGGACATTTGAATTTGACTGATAACTTCTCCAATTCTCTTGAACTAAACTTTGAAAATTCTCCCCTTCATGCTAGTGACGATTGCATTTAAAATGTGATTCCTTTTTTTTCACCCTTCTTAAGTCTAAAGATATGAAAATGGTTAGAACATTGAACCTTATCACCCACATTTTGAACTAATCAATCCTTTATCATATCACATGATGTGCAATGAATCGATCAAACCTTTTGGAAACCTCACTTAATCCATTTGTGTTGTTTCTCCAAGTACGGAAACATTAGATAGGCTCGATGTTTATCCAGCCTACCAATTCATATTTATTAGTGAAGTAATTAGTTAATCTATCTTCTTGTGCATATGGACCCTAGATTTCCTCTCTACTCAATATCAAATTTAAGTCTCCCTCAATAATGTGATCATTAATCGATAAGTAATTGAATTCTAAGTATTTATCATGTAAGATTTCCTTACCCTTGTATAGATCATATAGGATGAGTAGGAATAGATAAATGTCCATCTTCTTGAAAAGTACCATAATATAGAGCCCTCTGCATACAACAAGGCAACTAATTATTATGAAACTCTCTTTGAAATTAGTGATAATCTCCCCTGAGAATCCCATAGATTCCAAACCATAAAATCCCACCTAATAAAAAAATTTCTTCGTTTTATAATTATTATCTCACTTGGGCCCATTGTTTCCTAAATCACTACTTCTAGTCATTCAAGCTCTACTAATATTTCAAGGAATAATTATTTTTCCCTCCCTCCTAGGCCCCTCATGTTGATTTTCATGATCTTCATAGGGAAACTACCTTTGGGGCATTGCTTGTTCTAAGAACCATTAAGATCAAACACTATTTAAATTGATTAATTACCTATGAGGCCTTTGCTTGTGCATGTTTGAGGGAAGATTTATTCCCTCTTTTCAAAGGAACCATCTACCCACATTGATCAAAACCTAGAATGTCTGAGACTCTTTGCACTTGTGAGGGATTACTAGAGAAAAGGAGGTAGGGCTCCCTTCCCATAAAGGTCATGGGAGAGAAAATGGGAAAAGGTCAAAGAACCCTTACTTTTCAACATGAAAGGATTAGAGTCCCTTGATGGCTCTATAGTAAAAGATTCACCATCATTTTGCCCTTATATTTTGTTTTAATGAATTAAACCCTAAGGTGGGATGAGGGAAAAGGCATAAACACTATGAAGTTATATTAGATAGAGACTTGCCTAGAATAAAAGAAGTTAATGGAAAAGGGGATTTAATAACCTTACCTAAGAAGGAAGGAGAAAAACCCTAGAGCCACATTGCTTTTGTCTTTCTCCATTGAGACGTAGAGAATTCCAAATCACCAAAAGATTTTTCATTTATGCGAGATCATCCTCTCGACATTCAGAGCCTACAATTAGTGGTATGGATATATCCCCACATGACTAAATTATTCATCTATTCTAGCATAATAAATGCTTGATCAAGAATAATATCTTCATTTTTCACCTTCCTCCACATTGCAAGTGCACTAGAATAAACCTTCATCAACTAGAGATATTTTGGGGTTGAAACAATAACATATGGGTCCACCAACCATTTTCCCCAAAAAATATTCTAGAATTTATGTCGACAGTCAACCAAGACATGCCCGACCTTATGATAATGGGCACATCAAAATGAAATATTGATATAGTACAAAACCTAAATATATAACCTATTTCACACCACTAGGTTAACTGACTTGAACATAACTTGTTGTGCATCCAAATCAACTAAAATACATACCATCGACTATTTATTGTGAGTCTTGTACCTATTATTAACAATAATGAAAGATCCTAGAGCCTCCCTAATAACTTTCAACCCTATATCTAAGGAGAATTTGAGGGACAAATTTGGGATTTTGATTGAGTTAGGGGAGCTTGTCATAGTTTCTTATCGTATATCAAAAAGAGGATGCCATGAATAAATAGGCATAATGTGTTGGCCTTAGTGCCAACAACTTAAGTGAATTCACCATGTATCATTTTGAGTCTTGTAAATGAACCCTGTCCATCCATGATCTAGGAAATCGGCGATAGGACCATAACCCAAGATGGGAGGCCACTTACGCTACATCCACGAATTTAGGCTCAACATTGAAACAATTCTTCCATTAATTTTTCCAATCATTTTTTATCCTTTCAACTTTGGAATTTGGATGACCCTTATATCCTCTCTTAAAACCAAAGCACCACCACCCTCCTTTGAACTTCAACACCTTATTCTACTTTCAATAGGGGTTTTCACTTGTTTTCTTGACCTCAAGTCCTTATAGATCATCCAATTCTAGCTTCCCTCCAATAAACCCTAATAACTTGTGCTAACTACGATTGAAAACTTATGGCGACCTAAATGTATTACTATAAAGGCTCAAGATGAGAGTTAGTTGTGCATTTACATCTCCACATGGATCAAATGAATTCTTTCCAAGCTCCAAATCTAGTGTGGAATCATAAAACCCATCCAAATCTTGACAAGTAGCCATTGGGGGTCTGATGGATCTAAAAAGACTATCATTGTTAATTACTTCAACACCAAGCCATCCTTTAATGAAGTTATGTGGTGCACTTAAAATCTTGTCAATACGGTATGGCTTATATTCTAGGTCTTTGTGCACATGGGGAGCAACAAAAATCATATCATTTAAGATTGTGTCCTTGGACTAGTCCACTAGTTGTATCACATCCTTCATCCTCCTCGACTCTCAAACCTTGGGCATTTCCACTTGGTACTTTGCAAAACTTCTCATTCAAAAGCATGTCAAAACCCTCTATGGTCAATTACAACACCATCTACTCATATATGAGCCCTAATTCATACATAAACCCTCCATCACCCCCAATATTTTACCATTGTTCTTCATATATGTAATATGATGATGAAAGTTTTGGGATGCCATTGTTCTTACTTGAGTAAGAGTAAAACAAAATTTATTGTAGTTTGTTGTATTTATATAATAATGATTATGTTATGTGTTAAAATGTAATATGTATTATTTAAATTTGAATTTTGTTATGTTATATTTTTGGTTGGAAGTGAAATCTATATATTCTTTTTGTGAGAAGGTCGTAATTTCAAAACACAAAATATCTGATGACCCTAATACAATTTTATGTCTAACATGAATTTTCCATATTTTATGTTCAACATTCATTGATCAATTTTTTAACCAAAGACAAAATATTTCAACCAAAATATTGTGAATCGAGTCTAGGCAACACAACCCACATCAAAAAATGTAGTTCTTTTCAAATATACATGCATTACAGCATACAATAAATGTGATTGAAACTTGTCATCTATAAATCCCTATGCTCAATGAAAATGTTGTAGGGATCCTAAATGTTCCTATGCTTAGTGAAAAAGGGTTGTTGCATAGATCTCCTGATCATCAACAACAATAACCATAGACAAGGATAGCACTACAGAGCATAATAAGAATGAAGGAATTACATTATTCCCGTCTTCCCCGACACAATGAGATCCAAAAGTTTGTCAAACAAGTGGTTTTTAATATAATTGCAAGGGGAGCATATATGGGGTTAAATGTATATGCAATGGAGTGATTGTATATGTAATAAGGGTTGAATGATCTGAAAATTAGGCACTTAGGCTTCTTGTTTAACTTACAAGAACCTCTCCCACTTCCAAATCTTGAATATTCCCAAGTCTTATTGATTAACCAATGCAGAATTAAGGAATGCTTGAAATTATAGGTGTATGCTGGTATTTGTTTTTGGTTGTTAAGTGTTGTAATTACTGTTTCTTATGTTGATATTTTAAATATAAAGAGCAGTAAATAATGCAACAAGTGAAACACATACAGAAACAACAATATTAATTTGGAGTTCACCCACAACTCTTGGGCTACGTCTCTGTGAGCTCTAGTTAATTCAACTAGGCTCTCTAGGATTATAGTATTAGTCATTTTAAGGCAGGGTTCCCGACAATCTTTTAGCGTCTTCTTTATGAAGGTAAACAATTGGAGGATACATGTCCCCTGTCCTGCTATAATATTCAAAGAAATGCCTCCATTACCCTGTCCATGCGTCTGAGAGGGGGTGCTGTTGGACAGTCCTCTTCAGCTGCAGCCTTTTCCTATAAAGATGCAGTCCATTCTCAGAAGCCCAAGGAAAGAGCTCCTCCTGCTCAAGCTCCCAAACCCTTCTTAGTGGACAAGCTGGAGGATTCCCCCACCATTGAAATATCACATCCCTTGTTGGAAAAGCAACACCAGGTGTTTGCAGAGTTGGGCATCATTTGCAGGTTCAATGGTCTTTGGCCTAGTACAGCAGATCTGTACCAATGGATTCATGCAAATTGGACCAACAATTGCAAGGTTATTTTCTGTTCTAAAGGCTTCTTTATAACTCTGTTTGTTGATAGTGAGGATTACCAAAGAGTCTTAACTGGAGGCCCTTGGTTTTGGAATTCTGCGGGTCTGTTCCTTACTCCGTGGTTCCCAGAGTTCGATCCTTCCACAGCAGTCATCACCAAACTCCCGATCTGGGTTAGACTCCCTAACCTTCCAGCGCATCTATGGAACTTTGTTGTATTTGAAGCTATCGGCAATTCCTTAGGTCGCTACCTCGACACAGATCCCTCACGAGGGCTAAAAGGAATTTATACCTTCGCCAGAATCTGCGCAGAAATAGACATAAGTAGAGGACTTCCTGATCAGATCATTCTCAAAATAGGTGATTTCCATTGGACTCAACCTCTGGATTTCGAGAATACAGCATTTTGGTGCCGAAATTGTCATCTCACAGGGCACCTTCAAAGTTCGTGTCCTTCAATGCCTTTCCAAAAAAAGAAAGCTAAATCCAAGCCAAAATCCAAAAGCTGGAAACCTCATGATCCTCCCCCAATGGATGTTTTTTCCAGCTCAGATGAAGAGGACGAGGAGGAAGATGAGGAAGTCATGGACGAAATGCCAGAACAGGTTTCTCCTTCAGCGCGTCACGAGGAAGCAACAGTCCCTCCCGTCTCTCAGAAACGAACTCATGAGTCATCTCCTTCAGATTCAGACAAGGAGCTTTCGCCTCCAGCCCAACACAGTTTACAAATCGTTCTTGACCAACAGGATCCAAATGGTTGGGTCAAAGTCGGCAAAAAGAAAGGGAAAAAAGGTCGACCAAATGATTCCACCCTCGTTGTGTAGAATCTTTGGTTTGGACCGGACTTCCTTCTTCTTCTGGTTCTGTTTGTTCAGCTCTGCTCTAGTCTCTTCTTCTCTTGGGAGCCGAGGTGGATATTTTATCCTTTCCGGCTGCCCTGTCAGTCTTGTGGTTCTAAGCCGCCCTGCGTGGTGGGCAGTCTATTCTTTTTAGTTTCCTGAAGCTAGGCCTGCTGTTTAGCGGCCCGTTTTTCTGCAGTTTGCAGAAGTTTTGTACTATATTTTCCTTTAATACAAACGCTTACTTACACAAAAAAAAATAGTATTAGTCATTTTTACAAGATCTTGGCTCAACTCCTGTTGTTTTATACAAAAATAGTGGGTTCAGGCACCTTTTAATCCCCTGGCTCTTGAAGCTCTGACTCTTGGCTCTCGCTCTTGGCTCTTGGTTCTAGCTCTTGGCTCTGACTCTGGCTCTTTGGCTCTTGGTTCTAGCTCTTGGCTTTGACTCTGGCTCTTTGGATCTCTGTCTCTTCAGCTCTGGCTTCTTTCTAACCTCTACCAGTTCACATCCCTCTTGGCTTTTCACTCGGCTTCCAAGTGACCCCGTAGGCTGCTCTTTTGCTTCTGCGCTGCCTCTTTTGACTTAGCTTCCTGCTTTGTCTTGGCTTCCGTCAACAAAACCCAACAACAATCGACAACTACTCAGCAACTTATCCAGTCCCTCTGTCTTTGACATCCATGGCTTTTAAGCCAAAATGGCGTTGTTGATTCATTTCCCTCTCGGGCTCTTCATCTTCCTGTTTTGGTCTGCTTGAATCCCTTCTTTGAGTGTTAGCAATCATTACTAAACGCCCTCGAGGATGAATGCCACCTATTCCACAATGAAAGGAGTCACCGACGCTTTGAATCCTTCTGAAATAGTCGCTTTGTGTTTACATAGAGAACGTTGTAAAACACGGGAAAAACTGCATAAAGCATTGTTCACCGGACTTAAGGTTTTCATAAATGCACTTTATTTTCCTATCAAGTCCGCCCTCAATCACTGTCACAAATCGCAATTGCCCGTTCCGTGACTTTCCCTTTGCATTTAGAAAATATGTTAAAACACTGTAAAATCCCGCAAAACGGCCTTATGGCAGATTTGAAATATCATTCATTTTCATTTCAGAACCCTTTCGAGTCTGGTTTCATCGCATCGTTGTATATATAACATTTATCCCCACTCCTTTGGGTGGCTTCGATGCAATTTTGCGATGCGACTTATCACAATCGCAAATCACCTAAGCTCCGGGGTCTGTCCACATAGCCTGGCCTAAGCCGATGCGATTCTCTGACACCGATATCGGCAATTGCGATATCGCTTGGCCCGAGGTCCCACCTCTGCCTCGTGGCATCTCTGATTGCGACCTACCGATTTCAGCGATCGCACCATCGCACATCTGCCTCCGATATCTGCCAACTGCCTTCGTCGATTGCGATTGTAGATCAGATCTCGACCGTTGATCGGCCAGATCCGACGGCTCCTGTGCAACATCTGGTTTAAGCCTCTGATTACCTTATTTCTTCAGTGTTTTTTGCCTCTTTCTCAAGAACAAAAGGGGAACTTCTTTTGATGATAACTCCTTCATCTGAAGTCCATTTTCGCCCATTCAAGTTGCGTTGGATTCAGAATGAGGAGATCTCTGCAATGAGACTATTTCTAAGAGTAGCCTGTGACTTTCATTTTCCTATGATTTACAAAGGATGTGTGCCATTTGGCACCTTTCACCTCTTATATGAAGTCTTTTAGAGTTAGAGGTTTATCCAGGATCCATTTTGGATCACGCCTTCCCACTAAAAGAACTTTTGGTCTCCAAAAGACTGATATACTAATCTAAACAGTAAATGAGAGTGACTCACCCTCTTCTTTCAACCTCCCTACACTTGTCTTTGCATAGTGCCTCTAAACCAAAGTTTCTGACCACTTCCCTTCTTGGATGGGCTAGTCTTCCTTCTTGCCTTCATGCAAAACTTCTGCTGAAATGCTTATGGAAGGTAGTTTGAACTCTTCTACCTTGATCATTGATCCAAGGTGGCTCAACAAATGTGAAGTACATCTACTCCACAAGACTTTAATTTGTACCTGTTTGAAAGGCTGTCAACAACAATTGTTAACAACAATAGGCATACAGACAACAACCGGATGGACTAACTCCTGCTTTAACAAAAGAAATAGACTTCACATCTTGTGAACACCTCCATGTCTTGTATCTGCATACAAATGATGGACTAGATAACAAGCCCACAAAACATGCCTTTAAACAAATGACCCTTCAAGTCAAGCATGTAGAAAAAGACCATTAGGACTCTTTTTCAAAAGATGAAACACTTCATCATTATCTCCATTTTGAGACCAAGTTAAATTCTCCCAAGTCAACATGGCATCACATGCATGTCAAAGCAATCAACCCTGCAAGTTAATTACACATACATGTTCAACAACAAGGAAATCATCATCCCTGTGTTCATGCATATCATGCTCATGCATGCATTTCATCCTTCAACTTTCACTTAAGCACACTGTACTTTCAAAGCTGAAATGAAATATAATGTAGATGCATCAATAGACACACAATATTAATTAGATAAGAACTCTAACCGTTCCTTACCAATCCCTTTCAAAGGTACTACCTTTGTCTGCACATTAGCATCATCATGTGAATCATGTTGAGACACATCATTCATGGAATATTCACTTCCATTTTTGCCATCTTCTCTTTCCACTTTCTTCAGATTTTGTGGAAGCATTGCTGGATTCAAAGTCCAACATTTTGCAACAAGATGCCCTTGCTTATGGCAATAAGTGCACCGCATGTGCATCCTCTTGACAACATGATTTTCCTTGTCCAATGGACCTTTGGCTTCTTGCTTCTTTTCCTTCTTCTGCTTCTTGTATGTGGCCATTCTCTTCCAACATCTAGAAACATCATGGTTATCCAAACCACAAAAGGAACATGCAATTCTTTCCCCATACATATGTGGAAATTTATCATGCTTTACATAATCAAAAGGAAAATGTTTAGAACCAAATTTATACCTTTCTCTTTCACCTTTATCAACTTCATGAGGAGGTGAAGCAAATGAAGGAGTGGCTCCCTTTGGAACACCATCAATCTCTTCAAGGTTGTTGAAGTCTCCCCAACTCTCTGGTTCAAGTGTGTGCTTCTGAACACCTACATCCTACAAATGATGTTTCAAGCTATTGCATTCTTTTGGAATACAATCTTCACACTCTATAATGCAACCCCTTCTTGGAGTTGTTTCAATGGCCTCCATGGTAGCTTTGGAACTCTCTCCATAAGACTCTCCATTGCCAAGAGCCAAATACTTAAGCATTTCCTCAATTATTATTGGCTCAACAATACCTTGTGCATGTTTACCCAAGCCCTTTCCTTCATAGCCCATCTTGGACATTAGCTTGGAACCTATGCCTTTAGCATGTTTTTCAAAAGAACCAATATAAGCATCCTTAGAGGAATTTGAAGACAAACTGGAATGGTTTACCTCTTCTTCAAGCTGATACTTAACTAAGGCTTCTTGGGAAAAAAAGAGCTGTGTTTCCAACTCATGCATCATCTTCAGGTTCATATTTGCAATATGAAGTTGCCTCTCCATTTCCTACAGTCTGTCAGTAAGCAACTGCTTCTCTTCCTTCATAGAATTCAGCTGTTTTCTAAGCATGCTGCTCTTCCTTCCATCCTCATACATTTCTCTCACCATATCCATCATGGTGGACAATTCCTGCTTCATGTCTTCATCAAAGAATCTTGTGAAGAGAGCAGAATTTGAGGACCCACTTGTACAAGTTGTCATTATGCCAATGAACAAAAAAAAAAACTTCAACAAGATAAATAAAGAGCTTATTTAAGCAA
This sequence comes from Pinus tabuliformis, assembly GCA_031772625.1. Taxonomy (NCBI): domain Eukaryota; kingdom Viridiplantae; phylum Streptophyta; class Pinopsida; order Pinales; family Pinaceae; genus Pinus; species Pinus tabuliformis. The sequence continues at coordinate 620,187,080 of CM062811.1, read as the reverse complement.
CCTCTTGCAACAAACCTCTTGTGCTTTGGATTGCCTTGAGTTCCTTTGGGATAGAAGAATGCCTTCATCCCTTCTCCTTCTTGTCCTTCCTGGACTGAGCTATCAACAGCTTTCCCTTTACCTCTGCAAACTCAAAAAATGGTCAGTCTGCAAAACAAGCATACAATTAGCCTCTTGTTGTTCAAACACCTTTCATACAAGCAGTCTTTGCTTTGTCAATCAAGCATTCTGATATAACCTTCTTAAAGGTGTGGTTAACCAAACTTAAGCTCTGATAGCACCTGATCTAAAAATGGGGCACTTAGGCTTCTTGTCTAACTTACAAAAACCTCTCCCACTTCCAAAGCTTGAATATTCCCAAGTCTTATTGATTAACCAATGCGGAATTAAGGAATGCTTGAAATTATAGGTGTATGCTGATATTTGTTTTTGGTTGTTAAGCACTGTAATTACTGTTGCTTATTCTGAAATTTTAAATATAAAGAGCAGTAAATAATGCAGCAAGTGAAACACACACAGAAACAGTAATATTAATTTGGAGTTCACCCACAACTCTTGGGCTACGTCTCCGTGAGCTCTAGTTAATTCAACTAGGCTCTTTGGGATTATAGTATTAGTCCTTTTTACAAGCTCTTGGCTCAACTCCTACTGTTTTATACAAAAACGGTGGGTTCAAACACCATTTAATCCCCTGGATCTTGAAGCTCTAGCTCTTGGCTCTTGGTTTTGGCTCTTGGTTTTGGCTCTTGGCTCTGACTCTGGCTCTTTGGCTCTTGGTTCTGGCTCTTGGCTCTGACTTTGACTCTTTGGCTCTCTAGCTCTTCAGCTCTGGCTTCTTTCTGCCCTCTATCAGTTCACACCCCTCTTGGGTTTTCACTTGGTTTCCAAGTGACCCCGTAAGCTGCTCTTTTGCTTCTGCGCTGCCTCTTTTGCCTTAGCTTCCTGCTTTGGCTTGGCTTCCAGCAACAAAACCTAACAAAAATCGACAACTACTCAGCAGCAACTCAGCCAGCCCCTATGTCTTTGACATCCATGGCTTTTAAACGAAAATGGCGTTGTTGATTCATTTCCCTCTCGGGCTCTTCGTCTTCCTATTTTGGTCTACTCGAATCCCTTCTTTGAGCGTTAGCAATCATTGCTAAACGCCCTCGGAGATGAATGCCATCTATTCCACAACGGAAGGAGCCATCGACGCTTTGAATCCTTTTGAAATAGTCGCTCTATGTTTACACAGAGAACGCTGTAAAACACGGGAAAATCTGCATAAAGCATTGTTCACCGGACTTAAGGTTTTCATAAATGCACTTTATTTTCCTATCGGGTCCACCCTCAATCACTATCGCAAGTCGCAATTGCCCGTTCTGTGGCTTTCCCTTTGTATTTAGAAAATACGTTAAAAAATTGCAAAATCCCGCAAAACGGCCTTATGGCGGATTTGAAATATCATTCATTTGCATTTCGGAACCCTTTCGGGTCCGGTTTCATCGCATCGTCATATATATAACATTTATCCCCGCTCCTTTGGGTGGCTCCAATGTGATTTTACGATGCGGCTTATCGCAATCGCAAATCGCCTGAGCTCCGGGGTCTGTCCACATAACCTGGTCTAAGCCGATGTGATCCGCCGATGCCAATATCGGCAATCGCGGTATCGCTTGGCCTGGGGTCCCGCCTCTGCCTCGTGGCATCACCGATTGCGACCCGCCGATTTCAGCGATCGCACCATCACACATCTCCCTCCGATATCCACCAACTACCTTCGCCGATTGCGATTGACAATCGGATCTGGACCGTTGATCGGCCATATCTGACGGCTCCTATGTAGCATCTGGTTTAAGCCTCCGATTGCCTTATTTCTTCAGTTTTTTTTGCCTCTTTCTTAAGAACAAAATGGGAACTTCTTTTGATGATAACTCCTTCATCTGAAGTCTGTTTTCGCCCATTCAAGTTGCGTCAGATTCAGAATGAGGAGATCTCTGCAATGAGACTATTTCTGAGAGCATCTTGTGATTTTCATTTTCCTCCAATTTACAAAGGATGTGTGCCATTTGGCACCTTTCACCTCTTATATGAAGTCTTTTAGACTTAGAGGTTTATCCAGGATGCATTTTGGATCATCAACCTAATAAACCGCCCACATTTACAATGAGTAGGGATATATATAGAGAGAGAGGTCAATATGGTCATCGTAATATACTTTAATAAGTTGAGCTTCAACTTGAGGACATGCATGTCAAATATGATGGGATTACCTCAAAATTCAACATGATCAAAGACCAAACACATAGAATAAATGATTCCATTATCTCTAAAAAGAAAAATTGATAATATGGGTGTGCATAATGAAGAGAGACCATCAAAGGTGAAACCATAGCAACACTTTCATTACCAAGAAAGTTTTCAAGAAAGATAAGAAGGCTAATATTGATGTTACTAAGGAAGAAGATGAAATACTAATCAACAGACAAGGCATCACAAAACCATTATTTGATAGGGTTTATAAGAAACCAAAAACTACAACAAATTGGAGAAATCACAACAACAATATATATGGAATTAAAATAAAATAATGCAACAATTGACTCTCAGGATCAAGACCATAAAGAATTGAACTGACATGGATAAATGATCATCAATGGTAGAAAAATAGCATGGATATAAGGAGATCATATTATGTGGTTTCATCACATATGAAACCATTAAGTGCAAAGCTTTGGGAACAAAGTTTTTCTAAAAAAAGTAATATCAAATGACCCTTTTAAGAGGGGTAATATATGAAGTTAAATGTATATGTAATAGGGGTTAACCTAATATAAGGCCCACAAAGAATAAAAATAGATATCTAGAAAAGTTAATATAGTCATTATTGACTTAAACATGAGTTTTAGATATATAAACGCATGAGTTTTAGATATATAAATGCATTAAGGTATTGGTAAAAAATTCTCTTATTATATAAGAAATTATTGTGTATCCCATTTCTATTAACACTTTTGGAATTGTATTCTACATTATTGTATACACCATGGTTTATTATACTACTCTTGAAAATTTAGTATAACATTTCTACATTTTAAAAGGTGTTTGGTGCTCATCACCCCACTCATATTCCTATTTCTTTCCCATACAAGAACTACTTTGATGTCATGTTTAACCGGATGTGGGGTGTCATCGGTAGCTTATTGAGTTTTGGACATGGCCATAAAATTAACCCAAATGTCCATGAAAATGAGTTAGATAGATATGGTATTTACAGTGAACTTGTCAACATAGGGGAGTCTCCTGACTTTATCGTTGCTAAGAATGTTAGCCACCCGAGGTCTCTATTGATGGACCAAGAATCGCAGCTTTTGTAAAACATTAAACTGAATTTAAATGTATTGAGAGGGCATATTTTCTTTTGGATGTAATTGTTAAAAAAGGTTTCTAACAATTTTCATAAAACCATAAACGAGTAATAAATGGTTATCCAATTGTTTCGAGTTGGCAATGTAAATTGTCTGCGCCCGTCGCCTTCTAATCAGGCGATTGTGGGTTCGAATCCCTCTGGGCGTGCGTGTGAGCAGCTCTAAAATATTTCAACAACGTTTATTATTTCTTCATGGACGGTGTGGGATTTGGTTTTATTTTTCAAAAAAATGCGATCGACGTTACCTGGTAAGTTAATCTCAGAATAGGTTCAACCTGTGGATATTTAGCATGTAAGATTAAAGTGAGAACCAACTATACCAGTGAGAATGAGTAAGAAACTTATTGCTGGGAACTAATAAACAACCAGATCCACATTAATACATAAAATCTTAAGTAAACCTACATATATATATAGGTGAGTGGACATATAATGGGAGGATGCGATATCAAAGGTAGTGAAATTTCAAATATCTATTTATCAATAAATCAATATTAAATATATATCGGTGGTGAAATTTCTATTCATTAATAAATTAATATTAATTGGTGTTTGAGTGAATTAATTTAATATTAAATATATATCAAAAGTGGTGAAATTTCTATTCATCAATAAATTAATATTAATTGGTGTTTGATTAAATTAATTTCAATTGGTGTTTTTGATATCTCACAAATTATTGGAATATAAGGAAATGAAGGGTTGTTATGTATCAAGCTATTTATACTACAATTTAATTAAAGGTTGTGAATCACTGAATGTGATAGCAATGGACAAGCTAAAAGGAAAATGGTATGTCAAACGTAGTGTAGAAAATTCTGGTTGTAGGTGCTACGAAATGATTATATAGTGCTCTTTTAAAAACTTGAAGGCACTAGATGTTGCTTGAGCTCTGCACACACAAGAGGAGCCGACACAGCCACAGCGAGAGATTGCGCGCAACTCCAGCACCATGGCCCCAGGAGCGGACCGCAATCCGGATCCTTCCCTACCACCTGACCTTACTGCGTTCTGGGAACTAGTAGTGGCATGCAACAAATGACCAGCAACCGAAAACCAACAAAAGTTTGTCAAGAGAATGGATTCCATCCCCAAAGTTGCTCTGCCGACTAAAGAAGCCTGTAAAGCGGTGTTGAATCTAGCAGAAAGAGGGCTTATTGGATAGTTCACTGGGCTATGGTCCTCGTCTAAAGCTGTAGATGCCTGGGTGCAAAGGAACTGGCGATCTCTTGTCAAAGAAGGAATCAAAAGTCACTTCGTTGACAAAGGCTTCTTTGTATCCGTATTTGAAGCGATAGAAGACAAGAATCTCATATTCAAAAATGGCCCGTATTTCATGGGGCCTTAGGGCTTGTATCTGAATCAATGGACTCCAGACTTCGATCCGACATAGGATGTGCCCTCGGTTGTCCCGGTTTGGGTGTGCTTGCCTCATTTACCTCTACATTGCTGGAACTCCAAATTCTTAGAAACCATAGGAAATAAACTTGGCAAATACATCGATCGAGCAGAAAGGAGGGACCAGTACTCCTGTGCGAGAATTTGTGTAGAAGTAGACCTAGAGGAAGGCCTCCCTGAAGCTATAAAACTCACAGTGGCTGACTGGACTCACATCCAAGTGTCAGCATTGCCATGGCTATGGGCACTTTTCTAAGCACTGTAAAAATAAATCAGAGGAGGGGGCTGAGTGAAAAAGGAGATCAATGAACTCAGGTCCAGAAACTAGGAACACCTAAGTAGAATAACAGATCCAAAGGAAAAGGAGTACTCACGGGGAGTGGTGCTCCTCCCATAGGCCAAGTGGAGGGGAGCTCTATTCCTCCAAGAGCAGACATACCCACAAATCCCTTTGAAATTCTCAGCACACCAGAAAAACTCCTAGACCCAGCAAATAAAGAGGCTGAGCAGCAGGCCATCACCATGGAAGAAGACAAAAGGCAAGAGGAAACAAGCCCTCCCCGAACTAGAACTCCAAAAGGAGTCTCTAGCTCCCCAACTTATGCAGATATGACAAGGAAGAAGACTCCAGAGATTTTGGGATCCTCAGAAAATGAGAAAAATGAGAGGCCCTCAAAAAGAGTGGGGAGGAAATCTCACAAAGAGGCCAGAGAAGAAGAGGCGAAGAGACAAAAAATGCAAGGCAGCCAACCCACGATTGAGATGTCCATCGACAGAAATACTAGAACCAGGCCTCCCAAGGGAGGTACTGCCCCACCCTCTGCTAGTAAATAATGCGATTAGTCTCTTGGAATTGCAGAGGACTAGGGAATCCCTCAAAAGCTGAAGCAGTCAAGAACCTATTGAAATCAGAATTTCCTAAGATCCTCATGCTCCAAGAGACTAAAATAGAAGGGGAAGCCCTTCTGGAACTTAGCAAAGTAAAATGGAAAACAAAAGCTGGAAAAGAAGTAAGTGCAAGGGGTACATGTGGTGGGCTTGCCACTCTCTGGGAGGAAGACAAGTTTCAACTTGAGAGTTCCTTTCAGACGCAACACTGGATTTACATCAAACTCTGGCACCTTCCTAGTAAGATTACCTTTGCTCTCTTTAATCTTTACGTACCTGTCCTCTTTGCAGAAAAGAAAGTCTACTAGCAAACCCTATCCGACTTCCTTGAAGCTTACTCCCTCAAGAATATAATTCTAGCAAGAGAATTCAATCTAATCATTGACCCAAAGGAAAAAAGAGGAGGAATCAGTAGCAGGGACCACTTCCTCCCCATCGTGGAAGACCTGATTCAACAATGGGATTTACTAGACTTTAAGCCAAAAACAGGGCTTTACACTTGGACAAACAACTGAGTTAAGGCAGAGCACATTTCAGCCCGGTTGGAAAGATTCCTACTTCAGAGCACCTTCCTCTTTGAAAAGAAGATCATATCCACAAAAATTCTGCCAAAGTTGACTTTCGATCATAAACCCATTCTTCTTCTGTTGGAAGAAAAGGAAAATTTGGGGCCACTCCCCTTCCGGTTCAGCCCTCTTTGGGCAGACAGAGAAGGGTTTATGGACACAGTCAAGAAGGCCTGGTCCATCCATGTTCTTGGATCACCCAACTATGTCTGGGAGAGAAAGCTAAAGGCCACCAAAACAACCCTGAAAGAATGGATAAAAAAGCCCATGGACTCCCCCACTAGTCATAGAAAACAAAATATACAGCAGTTGCATGATTTCCAAATGGGCCTGGAGCTGCAAGACATTACCTGCTCAGAAATTCAGATCAAGCAAGAACACCAAATTATCACTTTCCGATCATTCAGAGAGGAGGAAGAATCCTTGAGGCTCAAATCTCGCAATCTCTAGCTTGTGTCTGGAGACAAAAATTTAGCCTTCTTTCACAAGCAAATTCGAACTCAAATTTCTAGAAACCATATTGCTGAAATCACCTCACCAAATGGGGATGTTCTCAAAGGCACAACTCTGATAAAAAGAGGCCGCAACCTATCACTTCCAGCAATTGTACAAAGAAGAAGGTGTGGATGATGATGAGGAAGCACAAGACTTCCTCAAGCACGTTCCAAGACTGGTTAACAAGGAGGATAAATCAATATCCTAAAGCCCTTCACTGAAGATGAAATCAGCAATGTCATATGGAAGATGGAACCAGACAAAGCTCCAGGACCCGATGGGTTCTCCATCCATTTTTATAGAATCTATTGGGACATCATCAAGGCTAATTTGCACAGAATGATCAAAGGCTTCATCTGAAAAGCCAAAGTGGGAGGAAGCACAAACTCCAGTTTCCTAACACTAATACCAAAATAATCGAACGCGGTGGCGTTCGACCGCTTCAGGCCAATCTCGCTATGCAATGCATCCTACAAAATACTCACCAAGTTATTTGCAAACAGAATAAATCCGCTGCTGGAAAAACTCATCTCTCCCAACAAAGGTGGGTTTGTCAAAGGCATGCATATACTGGACAACGTGATACTGGTGTAGGAAATCATCCATTCCAGCCATCAACGTAAAGAGCAAGGTATGCTCATTAAGTTGGACATGGCAAACGCCTTTGACCGAGAAAGGCATCTTTCTTCCTCCAAGTTCTTTCTACATTTGGTTTCAGTTCTGATTCTGTAAAATTGATTAAAGCATGTATTGGAGAACCTTGGATAACCCCTCTAGTAAATGACAGGCCGAAAAACTACTTCAAAGCCACGAGGGGCATTAGGCAAGGCTGCCCTCTGTCCTCCTTCCTGTACATTCTGATGGCAGATTCCCTAAGCCAAAAGCTTACAGTAGAGAAGATCAATAGGACTCTTCCAGGCATTAGGGCAATAAATGGAACAACACTAATCAACCATGCCTTGTTCGCCGATGACTCAATCCTTATGGGAGGAACCTCCATTAAAATTGCAAGGGCCTTCAATGAAGTAATAAAAAGCTTCTACAGAGTCTCCAGAGCTATGGTCAACAAGAGGAAAAGCGCAGTGTATGGTTGGGCAGTAGATCATCAAACTATTCTCAGGATTTCCCAAGTCCTGGGCTTCACCGACTACGTCTCTTGGGACAATTTCAAGTACCTAGGCCTGCCTCAACATTGGGAACCAGCAAGGGCCCTCATTGGATGGAAATTATCAACAAAATCAAGGAAAAAATGACTGCATGGGGAGGGCAGTGGCTTACCACAGCCGGGAAGCTCATTCTTGTTAAATCAATTCTCTCCTCCCTTCCTATCTATCAGGCTGCGTTTCTTTTAGCTCCAAAAATGATCACCAAACAACTATCTAAGCTGATTCGAAATTTCCTATGGCAAGGAGGAAAGGGGAACCAAAAAAAATTTCACCTTGTAAGCTGGGACATAGTGAAAAGGCCAATAACTGAAGGCGGACTACAGGTAAGAGATCCAAGGTTGGCCAATCTAGCTTTAGGAGGTAATATTCTCTAGAAAATCTTCTCAAATCAAAGACACCTTGTAAGTCAAGTTCTTATTAAAAAGTATCTGCACTAACTCTCAATAAATAATATGGAAGAAGGAGCTTCCTTAAAAGGAACCATGCTATGGAAACTTTACAGCCGTGGTTGGGAGTTCTTTAAAGACCATCTCTACATAATTCCAGGAAACATCAAAAGAATTGGGTTGTGGGAAGACAAGATCATGGGCCTCCAACCCTTAAAAGTGGCCTCAGAAATTGCAAATTTGCGCAATTGGCTCATCCAGAAAGGTACTCACAAGCTTGCTGATATATGCTCTTGGGACTCCAGAGGGAATTGGAGAAATTGGGCTCTCCATTACCCTCCTGACTGGATGCTCGCTCAACTTCATCTCTTTCTAGCTAAGCTCTCTGGTTTGGCTCCTGTGCATCTCCATTCGAGGGACAAGGGGGGCTTGGGGAAGACCGGAGCTTACTCATCAAGGCAGGGATTTGCAGCTCTTCAAGAAAAATAACCTCAGATGCACTCTACAAAGATTTGGCAACATGTTTGGGACCCCTTTGGTCTCCCAAAAATCAACTTCTTCAGCTGGATTCTCATGCACAGAAGGGTCCTCACTGGAGATAATTTAGTGAAACGAGGAATAATCGGCCCCCATAGATGCCCTCTCTGTTGCATGGCTCAGGAAATAATTGAACATTTGTTCATCGACTGCCCCTTCACTCAAGAAGTTTGGTTGCAAGCAATGTTGGGGCTCAACGTCCAAATTCCAGCGCAACTTTCAATAGTTAGTCTCTTCGTCTCATGGGAAGAGCGTTATCCTCACATTCTGAAGAGAAAATCAACATGGGCTAAAATCTGGAATGCAATTCCAAAATACATCTGCTGGGGAATTTGGTTAGCTAGGAATGAAGCCATCTTCAACAACAAACTTCAACCCACCAATATAGTGACTGCCAAAGCCAAAGCTCTGCTGTTGGAAACATATGAAAACAAACCTCAAAAGTCAGACAATTCTCTCCTCCCCGAAGAGCTCAGTTGGCTAGGTGAGTCCCTGAGGTAGGACAGCAATAAAATGAACTCCTCCTGGCCTTGCCTCAACCCAGAATGGCGGCTTCGTATCACTGAGTCGAACTTTCAAAAGTGGTGGAAAAAACAGGGCAAAAATTCGATATTCTTCAACGAAGCCTCCAAAGGAAACCCGAGGATATCAGGGGCAGGAGGATCAATCTACTCCTCAGATGGACAAAAAAAGGACAGCTTTAGTTGGGGCCTAGGACAGAGCACTAACAACCAAGCTAAGATTCTAGGACTGCTCAAAGCATGTCAGCTGGCTTAGGGGAACAGAGGGGAAAATCTTCAAGTCTTTGGGGACTCGGAAATCTTGATAAAAATACTAAACATTAGTGATCAACTTAATAGCTCAATGCTCAACGGGACCCTTGAAAGAGCAAGAAATATGATGCAGAACTTCACTACCTTCTCATTCTACCATATCCTCCAAACTCTGAATAAGGAAGCAGACATAATGGAAAATAAGGGATGTCTATTAGCTCAAGGTCTTCTGTCAAAGAACGATGAAGCAACAGAAACACATCCAATTCCTTAAAAGAGATGGCCAGCAGAGCAAGGTCTGGGCATTCAATGCTACACTCTCCCTATGCAATGTCTTTGTCTCCATGAAAGACCAAAGCTTGGCATAGGCAACATACATCCAAACCTCCGAACGCTGAAGATCGATGTTGTCAAACGTTGTTTAAAAGACGATGTTCGCATTCGAAGCAAGATATGGATTCATCACAGCTCCAACAGTATAATACGAACCTCGCAAAGGACCACAACTAACGCGATCATCACTTAAGCAGTTAACTCAAACAGTGAGATAATGAAACGACTTAACAATGTTTTCATAAATAGAGGCTACAGGTTGTTGAGTTGCTGGAAACAATTTTGGGCAAAGCCAGGTTCACCTTATCCAACCATAGAAAAGCGAAAAGGATCCTTAGATGCCTCCCTTGATTTTAGATTCTAAGCACTAATCAAGGATCTCTTAGCAATCCCAAAAGAATCAAATGTATCAGCGAAAGTCTATTGGATAAAGCCAGATTTTGAGGATTCTGAATCGCCAAAAATCATACAGGAGAATGTAATAGGGGTTGTTTGGCCCAGGCCCAACCTCACTTCTTAATAAAATTCATTCGTTCTTGTAAAAAAAAAAAAAAAAAAACTTGAAGGCACTACGAAATGATTTCATAGCACTCTAAAAAACCTTTGTTTTAGAATTTGGGAAGGTGAAACGACTCGGTCCTTTGCAAAATTGATTCCTCCACGGTCTAACTCGTCTCCCAATTCAGGGAATGTTCTCCTCCCACCTCTCCTCATCAATGATTACACTCCTGCTCACTAATGGTCTGCATTCCAATCAAATGGGCGTGCCATTGCCTAAAATCACAAAGGCGTTGCGAAATAGTTTGAAGGGTATCCGTAAGTGGAATACGCACAAGTTATTGCAACTTAGAGTCAAGTTTTACAACATAAGGCATTTCACAAATGGTCAAAACGAATTCTTTTGAAACTTAAGTAAATGCACACACAGTTCGATTGGAAACCTGAGAAGAAAAACACAAATTTTATGAATAAACACAGTTGCAAAAACTTTCTTTCATTTGCCTCAACATACATACTCGAAGGCAAGAGAAGAGTTGCCCCATCTCCTATTCGATGCCTCTTTTATTCACAACTTGAGCAAATGGTTTTTTTCCTCTTCTCTCCAAATGAGGGAAGTCGAAAAGACACTTTGTGAACTAATTATTAAATTGAGAAATAACTCTTTAATTTCCAAATTCTTTGATTTACTCCAATCCTACACTTACATTAAATTTTCAGAATTCTAACAAAAACAATAAAATTATTTTCTAGCATTAACATGTGGTCAATCCACCACATTATTAAGCTTTGCTCCATTTCTTCATCTCGAGCTCGGTATAATGGTCCTGCATCAAAATGAGATCCATAGTCCAAAGTGCACCACAAGGTCATCACCTCAACAATTTGTAATGATTTATGACATGTTACTCCCAAATTGATCAAGTATTATATGGGTGAGGGACAATATGGGACAAGTTTTCAATAGAGAGTGAGATGTGGAATGGTTGGAAGATTATAGTTGACATCGATATTGACAAGCTTGCTATGAGCATGGTGGAAATTACATAATGAGTTTGTGGGCCTCATCCAAGTGATTCAAAATAATCGAAGAACAATTTACAATGTTTGAAATCATTGCACCTATTTCAATCTATTTTCAAAAGTAGATAACAAATATTAAAAGTTCATTGATACATATTATAGCTTATTTTGCCAAGAAATGCGCTACAACCCAATATGGAGATATATTATAGTGGTACAATGGATGAAGCGTTAAATCAAATAATAATAAAATGTCGATTCAATTAAAAAAGTAATAAATCAATTCAATTCAATTTTTTATATTATATTTTTTATTTTGCTTTAAAACATTCTACAATTCATTATAAAAATGATTTTATAATAATATATGAGATAAATTGTTAGATCAAAAATAATAAAATATAATTTCAACTCAATTAAATAAATAATATTACTTATTATTTAAATTTAAATATGAAATTCTGATTATTAATATAAATTAATATTTTAATTTTCTATAATAAAATTAATATATATGATTATTAATTAAACTTTTTAAATTTTCACATAATTAATTACTAATATAAATAATTATTATTTAAATTCTTACACTATATCAATATTCTATAAATATGAAAAATATTATATTATTTTAATATCAAAATGGCTCACATAAAAAGTATACATTATAAAACCACCATGTGCACATGAAACATATTACGTTATTCTCGTGTTGATATGACCTACACCCATGGCATTTCTCCATGGACATGAAAAGTATTGCATTATACATATTACGGTACTAGATATCAAATATATATATATATATTAAACGAAGGAAGGAAGTAGTACATTATGCCAATACCATAGTAGTAGAGATGAAAAAAATTACATTATACAAGAAGACATGAAAAGTATTTGCAATATACAACATTACATCATGTATGTAAAAAATATTACATTATAGAACGACATGAAAAGTATTTGCAATATACAACATTACATCATGTATGTAAAAAATATTACATTATAGAACGATATGAAAGGTATCATATTCCAAAGACATGAAAATAATTACATTATTAAACAACACATGAACATGAGAAGTATAACATTATTGAATGACACGTGGACATGACAAATATAATATTTTTGGACGATACATGGACATGAAAAACATTATAAAAGCATTTATATTTTTGGACAATAAGTGGACATGAAAATCATGGTATTATTGGATGACAGGGGACATAAAAAGTATTATGAAAAATATTATTTTATTGGACAATACATTGATATGAAAATCATTATGTTATTGGATAATTTGTTTTTTTTCGTTGGGTAATTTGCTAAAAAGTATTTTTTTATTAGACGATTTATGGAAAATATTGTATTATTTGTTTTTATGGGGTAAGTAAATATTTTATTTCCTTTTAAATAGGAGTGCATATGGATATAATAGATATTTTAGGTCAATTTTTTATTGGGAAGATTAGACCATAACCAAAAGTTTTCTTTCTGTAGAGTGGTATAAGATAGTATAGTGTTCAAGAAACCAAAAAAGATTATACATAAACTAAAAAGCAGGCTAGATTGACCATGAGAATAGACTGTGATGCCAAAAAGAAAAATAAGCATGAGCATAGCATATGACTAAGCAGAGGGATCAAAGTTCATAGTTGCAACCTGAATGGACTCCTCATTGTTGTCAAGGGTGTTTCCTATTGGGGGAGGAATAACAAGGGGTTGCTCATTGTGATCGAGGCGTTGGTCTAGGTCTCTCATATGATGAGGCAAATGCTCCAGAGAGTGTAGGATGTCTACTTGATGCTTGAACCAGTACATCATGATTTTATTGAGGAGAAATTTCAAATGCCAATATAAGTTGATGGTGTAGATGTATTGGTTGAAACAATTGCGTTTGTGTTCAATATCCACCACCCAATCTGTCAATTTTGCAAGAACCTAGATGTCTGAGAGTTGATTCCGATGAGAGGCCCCTTCTCACTCCATACGGGAGAGCTCATGTTGGATAGGGTCCAAGGTGAGCTCCCAAAACTAGGTAGTTGTTTCCTTTAGGAAGTGATGGATACATGAATTCCCACAAGAGGCTTGTTCTTGGTAATAAGCTTCTCCTTGGTGAACACACACACACACTAACGAGGCATGGTGAGGGCCAAAAAAAGATTGAAGAGCAAGTTGTCAAATGGGGAAAGGTATAGGCAGAAAGCATAAAGAGAGGAACCCTGTGTAAAAGAGAAAGAGCTAGGTGACAGGGAAATAGAGGAGGCTAGGATCCAATAAAGAAGAAAAAACAAGCATTCCATGAAAAGGATGAGCTAACTCGGTTGGGAGTGAACAAGAAGGGACAATGCATGCCAGAAAAACAACAAAGGAAAGAGGACAACACTAGGTGACAAAGCATAGAGAGAGCACAAAGACACAAAAGCAAGGTAAGAAACATGAGAAGAGCACCAAACAAGAATGTTGGGCAAGGAGATATCAGTAAAGAATTCAAATGTAGAAACAAAGACCAAACGAGGGGAGATATTTAAACCAAAATTTATCAAGAGCACTCCCATTGAAGGCATACGACATCCAGATAAGCACTCATCTTGCATGTTGGAGGAGCCAAAATTAGAGGCAACATCATGCGCATCGAACTTTTGAGAAGATGGAAACAACTGAGTAGGTCATATACTCCTTACTAACAACTAGAAATTGCTACTTAAACTCAAATTCATGAGGGAGGGTTGATTAATTTTGGAGCAACAATTGCATGTCAAGGGTGGTAGAGTAGGACTTGGCTAAAGCTTAAGAGGGTGGGCTAGCCAGTGACCCTAGTTCAGAGTAGTGAGATTCAAAGCTTAAGATGAAAAGAGGGGGCTCTGGCTTCCAACAACACAAAGTGTGAATTGAATCATGAAGAGGGGTGCCATAAACTGCATTGTAGTAGGACTAAATGTCACACCAATGGAAGCTTAGCAAGCAGTCTGGTTGGATAACAAACATTCAAGACTAGGGGAATGATCATGCATGAGTTCAAATGAATTGTGATTAGCCTGTATGTGGTTAGCCCTTAGGATTTATAGTGCGATAAACACTCTTTATGGGGGCGTGTTGCCACATCCCCAGTCGCTTGGCCAAGTGGGATGATGGTAGCCCTCCTCCCCACCCCCAACCTTTTTCACTGTAAACACCCCATCTGGGAGAAAAAAATTACATTATTAGATGACATGACATTTGGATATAAAATACATTACATTATCAACCAACCATTGATGCAAAAATCATTCAACATGAATAATATTATATTATTAAATGACATGACACTTAAATATGAAGAACATTACATTTTTAAACGACACAACGTTTGAATATGAAAAGCATTATATCATTTAACATTTTATTGATGTAAATATGATTTATTTGGATATAATAAATATTACATTATTGGATAACAATTTTTTTTGTTGCACAACACACTTATATATTAAAAGAATTTCATTACATTTATACACGAAAACTTGTATAATTTGGTATATTATTCCAAAGGCTAGAACATGTTTAGGATCTTTTAAATCCTTTATTACAAATTGGTGAGGTGAAAACTCTATTATTTTACCTTCACTTGAATGAGTGATTTGATATTCTAATTAAAAGTTGCAACACAAACTTGGAACACATAATACAGTATTGGAATTTCTGTTATATTCCTTAGTTGTTATAGACTCTATGAAATTTATCATCTCCAACAAATATTTGTTTGGTGTTAAAATCATTAAAAGAAAAAAAATTACCCTTATCCTTAACCATATGATAATATGCTCTGGAATCAATAAGATGCTCATCATCATGAGAAGAAGAGGATGCATTGAAAGAGAAATTTTAAAAAAAAATGTCCATAAGAGCTAAGCCCAGGTGAAATATTTAGAGGAAACAAAAACATGGTAAGCTATCTAAGCCTAGGTTTGACCTATGAACATTTGGTGTGTAAGATGAATGTGCGAACCAACTATACGAGTCAAACAAAATTACTAAAAGAATCCATGTTAGGGACTAATAAATAACCAAGTTCACCAACCTTTCAAAAATATTACATCAATATAAATTTGTTGTCTAGGGGACGTGACAAGTATATGAGAAAAAATATATTAGCATACCCTCAAAGTAGAAAGTGAATGCAAAAGTGAATTAGGGTGGTCATGTTGTTCAAAGATCAAGCGATAAGCATATTTTAAATAGAAAATGAATAATTCAAAAGGTCATCTTGTGAAGGTAAATATGAGTGGATATATGATGGAAGGATGTGATGTCAAAGGTCATGAAATATCTATTAACCACTAAATATAATTCAATTGGTGTTCCTAATATCCCCAACACTATTAAAATATAAGGAAGTGAAGGATTGTTGTTATGTATTAGATCATTTTTGTTGCAATTCAATCAAAGACCATGAATCATTGATTTAGATGAGATTTATAGTCCAAAGTGCACAACAGGGTTATCATCTCAACAATATGTAGTGATTAATGAGATGTTACTCCCAAATTTATAAAATATTATATGGGTGAGAGATAATATGGGACAAGTTTTCAATATAGAGTGAGGTGTGGAACAGTTGGAAGATTATAATTGATGATGACATACACAAGATTGCTATGAGCATGGTGGAAATCACATAATGAGTTTGGGGGCATCATCCAAGTGATCCAAAACATTCAAGGAATAATTTATAATATTTGAAATCACTGCACCCATTTCAATCTATTTTCAAAAGTATATCACAAATCGTAAAAGTTTATTGATACATATTTGAGTTTATTTTGCCAACAGACACTCTATAGCCCAGTATGGGGTAGATATTGTAGTGATGTGTTAGATGAAGTGTGAAATTGAATAATAATAAAACATAATGTTGACTCAATTAAAAAGTAATAAAAATAATAAATTGATTCAATTCAATTTGTTATATTGTATTTCTTATTATGAGGGAGATGTTGTAGTGATGCATTAGATGAAGTGTGAAAAAAAAAAAAAAAAAAAAAAACATAATAATAAAACATAATGTTGATTGGACTAAACAAATATTAAAAAAAAATAAAAAATTATATGTTTATTGATTAAATTTAAATATAAAGTTATGAAATATGATGGTCATGAATATGAATCATTATTTTAATTTGTATGGTAAAATGAATGTTTATGTGTGTGTATGTGTGTTTATTTTTAAATAAATGTTTATTATCCCTACGAAAAACATAAGTAAACGCAATCCATTTTGCGTTGACAATGAATTAATTTTGACTAAAAATTAAACAGTATTCCCTGTCGCGGCAGGGATATACCACATTCGCGATGACCATCAAATAAATTGAACCTTAGACTAAAAATTAAACGTATATGCTATAATGCCAACATTATAAAATCAAATAAAATAGTTTTTTATTATTTTAATTTTATTTTTTCAAGCTTCTCATTAGTTAATATTCTTGGGGTCTTATTATGTAATTATAACAACGTTGCGGTCACGGATTAGACTGACACAACTGAACATTCGTACCAACAATTTTGCAGGATTTGTAATTCCCAAATCAAATGTGCGTGATTGTCAACGTTTGCTTCCTATGCCATTTAAAATTAAAGAGAACATAAATCAATGTCCAAATCAAGCATTCATTAAAGTCCTTCCACCACTCTTAATATTGTACACGCCAACTATGTGCAATTATAATTTTAATGTGTTGTCTTCGTAAGTATTTTCCCATAACAATTTATGTCAAATTCCCACAACCATTTTTCATCTTTTTTATGACTAAAATATAGTTAGATTTATTTGTGTGATTGGATAGTTAAAAACAAGGTAAATAATTGATTTTGTTAATGAGCATTTGAATGACACCTACGCACAATCTAATTAAAAATGCTCTATTGTGTGATTGGATAGTTAAAAGCAAGGTAAATAATTGATTAAATTTAAAATACGGAAGTATTATTTAAATTATATTTTAAACAATTTCACTAAATTGTCTTATGAAATGATACATTTTATTTTGAGAAATATAAAAATTATTAAAAAATGTAATAATTAGATAAATTATTATTCTACAATACTTAGGTTACATAATTTTTAATTTATTGGTTTTTGAAATACACCGTTTTCATCATCAAAGATTTTAACATATTTTTTTCTAACGTCCTTGATATAATGGTTAGTTAAATTATAATTATATATTTTTTAAATGACATTTTTAATATCAATTTTTCCAAAGCCTTTATTCACTTTTAAAGGTCATAAAGTTATTAATGCAAATGTAATTTCTTTTATATATTTTTGACAATACATTGGAATCTAGCTATGCAAGTCATGGTCAAATTGTCACTAGTCAATTTTGCCTAAAATATAAAAAAAAAAAAAAAAAAAAAAAAAAAAAAAATTAATTGAAATATCTTTAAATTATTATACATTCAAAAATACATTATTAAAAAAATATATATCGTGATTTTGTTAAAAATTATATCACCTAAATATAATAATGTAATTGTGTATTTAATACATAAAACATTACAGCGTCAACATTTTCTTAATTTGTTAGTTCGTTTATTTTATTGTGTTTGATAAAAATCACTACTTGAGTGTTCATTTCACTTGTGTAGAACATATACTTTTTTTCATGTTTAGTATATTCATATATATTTTTGATATTATCTTGAGCATATTCATATGTATTGGTACAAATGTAATTTTGTATAAAAATAGAATTTGATGAGAGGTTTATATATATATATATATATATATATATATATATGCTTGCAGTTTTAGTTAGCACATTTCCAATGCAAGATAACAATATTTTTTTTACTATTTTTGGTAGAAACATTTTTTGTTTTGGAAGTATGGTTCTAGAATTTTGGTTCCAAAGTTCAGATACTATAAGTCCGAGGCCATTAGCAGTATTTTATGGCTACTAAAAAAACTTCGTTCATTCACTCATGATTGTGTTTGATAAAACTCTCTACTTGAGTGTTCATTTCACTTGTGTAGAACATATACTTTTTGTTCATGTTTAGTATATTCATATATATTTTTTATGTTTATATTCATATATATTTTTGATGTATATATTCATAAAATTAACTTTTTAATAGTAGCAAATAACAATATATATTATTTAATTTTTGTTTTTAGGATTTCAGATAAATTAAATTAAATTAAACCAATCTAGATCTATCTTAACTCGGATCTACATAAAATAAAAAGTATTTTATTAGCCATTATTTTAGTGTGCATTTCCAATAATGATAATCATGCAATTTGATATGTGACCTCACAAATTATTGGTGGCCTGGGTGCAGGTGATATAGACAAATGCCCAAATCCTGATATGATTTCTTCTAATTCTCGTTGAAATCCTTCTTCTTCTCTCACTGGAGTATCAGTCATCTATTTCTAGGCTAACTGTTTATAAATGCCCTTTACCTTCGAAATCACCACTCTTTCCCCCTTAATCACCCCAACCCTTTTTATCAACACAATTTATTACATAGAGCCTCTTATCCTCTATCGGGACTATAATTCCATAGGAATTATAAAAATACACTATCGGAGGGCTTTTGAATGGAAATAACGCAAATAGTGTAAAATACACTATCGGTGCTGTAAACCAAAGAAAATGTGTTTAAACGCAAAATACACAGTCGGCGGGCTTTTATTCCAAAGGAATGGAATAACACTATCACGCTTAAATACACTATCGACGACTTATTTCACGGGAACTGAAATAACACTATCAGCGCTTTAACATCAGTGATTCCCCGATGTGATATGACACATGGCTATCGGCAATCGCTATCGGTGATTCCAATACACCCCGCTAAGCACTCCCCGCTAAGACTTGCGATGCGATAACACTCGCGAACCCGATATGCTATCAAAGACTCCCTATAATATTTCAAGCCCGAGGTATCGCTACTTCGGACTTCGGCGCTTTGAAGGGTTAATTCCCCTTCGCTATGGTTCTGCGATGAGATATTGGTTCGAACCCGATATGGGTATAAGCCAGATGTGATAATATTTCAGGTCCGGAACTCTATTCCAGCTAAGTATTTTCACGATTTCCCTGTGTAAAATAGAGTTTTGCCTACGGAACTCTGTAATGCAAATAAAGAAGCCAGGGCTTGCCAATATGAAGGAAACACAGTCTAAAGGCTTCAACCAAAGTATTAATTGGAAAATAAGGCTAAATCACTGATATTCAGACTCAGAAGAAAGCAACGAAGCCAAATACACATACAAATACCAGTTAACAGCAAACACAGTTCTGATGCACAGAAAAGCTTTCGGAGGTCACCACGCCTCTGGGATCGACCAATACATAGAGAAAAAACCCTTTTTCCCTTGAAAAATATGTGATAAAGGCATGCGGTCCAAATCCCATTACAATAGCATCAAACTTACATATGTACTGGTTCATGTTAACAACTAGTTCCTAAAACAGGGGCTTTATTTAATACAACTATTAATTCTGCGAGATATCCTCCTCGAGAACCTCCACAATGCTTAACTAATCCTATTTTTTCAGCGAGGACATCTCCTCGAGAACCTCCGCTATGGCTTAACTATTTAGTATTTATTATATCATGATTTATTCCTAGATTCTATCTCTAGGCTAAACTAGAAAAACATGGAAATTGATGGCTAAAGGATCCCACTCCTTTACTTGTAGATTTTTTTGTGTTTTTGGAATAAATTTGAAGATTTTCCCTCTAAGTCTCATGCTCCTGCATCATAATCCTGAGGACAAAATTCTTCATGGGCTCCTGTCCATGAGCTCTTCTACAGAACTGCCCAGCGTCTGTAGTATGCTTTCTGTTACCTAAGTAGCTTCAGTGGTTGGCTGATCCTTCCATTTTACCAAATACTAAAAGTACTCCTGTCCTCTGGTCTTCTTGAACACATTTTTATCTAAAATCCTTTCTGGTTGTAACTCTTTTGTTTTAGGTAATTGCTTTACCCAGTCAATCTCTTGTGTTTCTTGATCTTATGTTGTTTCATCTACAGTTTCACCTTCATACTTGTATAGGTCAGCAACATTGAAAATTGGAGATATTCCAACATCAAGGGGTAATTCAATCTCATATGCATTTTCAGAAAACTTCCTTAATACTCTGCATGGTCCAATTTTCTTGAACTTCAATTTGTTATACTCCCTCTTTGGAAATATTTCCTTTCTGAGGTGTGCTAATACCAAATCTCCAACTTCAAAGTTTACCTCTCTTCTTCTCATGTCTGCTCTGGTCTTGTACTTGATGTTGCTATCCTGCAGTTGTTGTTTCACTTGTTCATGTATTGCTTGCATTTCTAAAGCAAAATCTTCTCCCTATGCACTTCTCATCTCTTATTTTCCCATGTTTCTCAACTCAGATACTCCTCTTGGGTGCATTCCATAAACTATATGGAATGGACTCTGTCCTGTACTTCTGTTAGGTGAATCATTGTATGCATATTCAGGTTGTGCCAACACTTGATCCCACTGTTTTGGATGTTCTGCAGTAAGACTTCTCAAAAGATTGCCCAAACTCCTATTTACAACTTCAGTTTTTCCATCACAAAACTCTGTTTTACACAGGGAAATTGTGAAAATACTTAGTTGGAATAGAGTTCCGGACCTGAAACCTTATCACATCTGGTTTATACCCATATCGGGTTCGAACCAATATCGCATCGCAGAACCATAGTGGAGGGGAATTAACCCTTTAAAGCGCCGAAGTCTGAAGTAGCGATACCTCGGACCCGAAATATTATGGGGAGGCTTTGATAGCATATCGGGTCCGCGAGTGTTATCGCATCACAAGTCTTAGCGGGGAGTGCTTAGCGGGGTATATTAGAATCGCTAATAGCGATTGCCGATAGCCACGTGTCATATCGCATCAGGGAATCACCGATGTTAAAGCGCCGATAGTGTTATTTCAGTTCCTGTGAAATAAGCCGCTGATAGTGTATTTAAGCGCAATAGTGTTATTCCATTCGTTTGGAATAAAAGCCTGCCGACTGTGTATTTTGTGTTTAAACGCATTTTCTTTGGTTTACAATGCCAATAGTGTACATTACACTATTTTGATTATTTCCATTCAAAAGCCCTCTGATAGTGTATTTTCTGATAAAGGATAAGAGGCTCTACGTAATAAATTGTGCCAATAACAAGGGTTGGGGTGATTAAGGGGGAAAGAGTGATGATTTTGAAGGTAAAGGGCATTTATAAACAATCAGCCTAGAAATAGATGACTGATACTCCAGTTAGAGAAGAAGAAGGATTTCAGCCAGAATTAGAAGAAATTATTTCAGGATTTGGGCGTTTGTCTATATCGCCTGCACCCAGTCCACCATTAGTGGTATCAGAGCCTAATAGTGGCCTAGGTACAGGCGATATAGACAAATGCCCAAATCCTGATATAATTTCTTCTAATTCTGGCTGAAATCCTTCTTCTTCTCACACTGGAGTATCAGTTATCTATTTCTAGGCTGATTGTTTATAAATGCCCTTTACCTTCAAAATCACCACTCTTTCCCCTTAATCACCCCAACCCTTGTTATAGGCACAATTTATTACGTAGAGCCTCTTATCCTCTATCGGGACTATAATTCCACAGGAATTATAAAAATACACTATCCGAGGGCTTTTGAATGGAAATAATGCAAATAGTGTAAAATACACTATCGGCATTGTAAATGAAAGAAAATGCATTTAAATACAAAATACACAATCGATGGGCTTTTATTCCAAAGTAATGGAATAACATTATCGCGCTTAAATACACTATCGGCGGCTTATTTCACAGGAATTGAAATAGCATTATCGGCGCTTTAACATCGGTGATTCCCCGATGCGATATGACATGTGGCTATCGACAATCTCTATCGGCGATTCCAATACACCCCGCTAAGACTTGTGATGCGATAACACTCGCAGACTCGATATGCTATCAAAGCCTCCCTATAATATTTCGGGTCTGAGGTATCGCTACTTCGGACTTCGGCACTTTAAAGGGTTAATTCCCCTCTGCTATGGTTCTGCGATGCGATATTGGTTCGGACCTGATATGGGTATAAGCTAGATGTGATAAGATCTAATATGCAGGTTATTGGCTTATGGTGTTGTGCTCGATCTGAACCAAGGATGAACCTTAGCGTTTGATGAAGGATAAGATCTAATGATGTATTAGGATCTTAAGGCTTGAAGTGAATTATCTTTATGTGGTTTGATCATGTGTCTGCATCACTGGCGCATGTTGTAGTATGTAAATATGATGATCTGGGTATGATTGAAGTCTGGAATAGTTGTAATGTTTAAATCATCATTTACAGATCTGTGCACAGGTTTACTTTAGAAAAGGAGTGTATACACGCTGGTTTTGCGTATCAAAGCAGTGTATACATCATAAATTTGATTTGCAGATTTGTACGTTGGTTCGCTTTGAGGAAAGCATGTATGCAGGCAAGTTCGAAACATGGAAGTAGTGTATACCTTATAAAATGTGTTTTATTTGCTTCTGTTTGCTGTTGGAGTATTCTGGGTTCTGGCTTGGGGTCTGGTTACTGTATTCTGGTAACAACATTCTAAATGATCAGATTGATGGGTTTTCAAAGTGGTTGATTGATTCGGTTGTGGTTGGTTCAAAAGGAGATTGGTTGATGCAAATGTATTTGATGATTGAATGATGTTGTTGATGGATCCAGTCTGAAAATTTATGAAACGTGGTCCTTGGTAGAAAAGAGAAGGTTGTATCCTTCTATAGGCCACTGCCTATGTACTAGTAAACATATCAGCTAGTACAAGAGCTAGGGGGTTGTAGCTCCCTTCCAGTAGAAGCTGGAGAATGAGAGAAGGTTGTAGCCTTCTGTAGGTAGAAGCCTGCGTACTGGTATAAGACTGCACCAATACAAAAATTGTAAGCAGAATTTTCTTATTATAAAAAGAAGATAGAAATGACAGCAGCAAGTGGTTTTTACCCACATTGGGTTTCCACCTTATATCTTACTGTTCTTATGTGTTGCTTATGTGTGATGCTTTATTCTGCTTTTACTGCACTGTCTAATGAATTCTTGATATACTGATTGAAGTTCAATACATGATAATTTGGGTAAATCTAAAGATCTCTGCATATACGCTGGTTGCATTACGTACAGTTGCGTATACACACTAGTTCACTAACCTGAAGTAGCATATACAAATCAGTTTTTGAAAATTAAATTATTGATCTAATAATACTGATTCACCCCCCTCTCAATATTATTTCCAACAATTTCCTTGCTGAACAGATAGGATTAGTTAAGCATAGTGGAGGTTCTCGAGGAGGATGTCTCACAGAACTAATAGTTGTATTAAATAAAGCCCCTGTTTTAGGAACTGGTTGTTAACGTGAACCAGTACGTAAGTTTGATGCTATTGTAATGGGATTTAGACTGCATGCCTTTATCGCATATTTTTCAAGGGAAAAGAGGTTTTTTCTCTGTGTATTGGTCGATCCCAAAAATGTGGTGACCTGCAAAAGCCTTTATGTGCATTAGAACTGTGCTTGTTGTTAACTAGTATTTGTATGTGTATTTGGCTTCGTTGATTTCTTCCGAGTCTCAATATCAATGATTTAGCCTTATTTTCCAATTAATACTTTAGTTGAAGCCTTTAGACTATGTTTCCTTCATATCGTCGAGCCCTGGATTCTTTATTTGCATTACAGAGTTCCGCAGACAAAACTCTGTTTTACACAGGGAAATCGTGAAAATGCTTAGCCGGAATAGAGTTCCGGACCTGAGATCTTATCACATTTGGCTTATACCCATATTGGGTCCGAACCAATATCGCATCGCAGAACCATAGTAGAGGGGAATAAGACAGATGTGATAAGATAGTTGAACACCTTAGAATTCAACCATATCGAGTCCGAACCTTGGACCAATACCATGGACCAAATACTTCGGACCAAAAATTTAGTTTTCCAAGGTATACGCACTTTTTCTTCTGTGAAAAATCATGTGTACGTATACGCGACTTGTATACATTGAACCTGCGTGTATACACAGCTTGGTCAATGGTGAACCTGCATATACCACTCTTTCTTCATTCAGTGAAGACTAATCTGTCATTCTTTGTTGTTTACCTGCTATACTGTGATCTTTCATCTGAGTGAGTTTCCTTCTGAACTGATTCCTTGAAGCTGCCCTGCATTTCATTGCATCATTTCTTCCCTGGAGTTCTTGTACCTTTGATCACAATTTCTCCTGTATCAAGCTCACAAAAAACACATCCATTTGATCGAAACACTACTTCATTTCCTTGATCACACATTTGACTCACAGTCAACAGGTTGTGCTTTAAGCCATCAACATACATAACATTCCCAACTTTAACTTTTTCTTTCAAGAAAACAAAGCCTTTACCTTTTATGATAGCAGGAGTGTCGTTTCCAAATGAGACACTCTTTTCCTTTTCTAAGGCATTATATGAGTGTAGTTTTTCTTTGTCACATGTCATGTGTTTTGAGCATCCACTATCGATGTACCACTGGTTTTCTTGTCCTTCTGCATACAAGGCTATACCACATCTTTCTATTTGTGGTTCTTTCTTTCTCCATATTTTGGGATTTAATGGAGTTTGCTCCTTTTGAGATATTTGCCGAAATTTACTCCTGCATTTAGATTCTTCATGGCCAAAGTTGTTACAGATTGAGCATTTTATTTCATTTTCAAGAAGAGAAAAGTTATTATAGGAACTTTTCTTGATCCCTATCACATTCCTTTGATTTCGTGCTTCTCTAGTCATGATGGTTTTGTAAGCAACACATTTAGCAGCTTTCTGTCCAAAATTATGACATGAGAAACATTGACCATTAAAGAAGTTCCTACGATTATCGAATCTACTGACCTGGTGATTGTAGTTTCTATTGATATTCATCTTTGAAGCAAATTGAGTACGATTTACCTGAGGTTGGTTGTGGCTTCTGTTCATCCTTGAAGTAAATTGAGCCTGATTTACCTGGTGATCTGCTTTATGCCTTTGTTGACAATTGTCAAACTGTCCACTGCTCTTTGCTGCATCAAGATAGCTTTTAGTGGAGTTTGACGACTTCTATGATTGGGATGTTTCTTCAGTATATCCAAGACCTATCTTTATTAGAGGAGAACGCTGCACTTTGATAATTTCATTTAAGGTTTATGATCCTTTAGCAAATCTAAGATTGAGAGCTTTTGTTTTCTCAAGATCCTTTCTTAGACCCACAATTTCGCATTCTAGTTTTTCATTGTGCTTTTCTCTTTCAGCAAGTTGGTATATCAAGGTATCTATAATCATATTATTTTATTCTAAACATATTTTGAGTTTAGAGATTTCTTTATAAAGGTCGTCTTCATCTAAAACATCCAAGAAATCATCATCTTCATAAGCCATCAGAAGTCTATAGTCATTATTATTTTCATCTTCATCACTATTTGATAAACCATCGCTATCTTCATGAGTATAGTAGCTCTTTTTACTTACACTTTGTTTTCTATTCTATTTTGCAGATTCCTTTCCTTTATCATTTTTATCTTTATGAGGACATTTGGCAGCATAATGACTAACTCTACCACAAGCAAAACATTTGAAAGGTAGTTTACCTTTGAATCTTTCGGAACCCCGTTGAAGCTTCTTGACAAAGTTTAGTTCCTCTTCTTCTTCTTAAATATGTCTTGATTCATTGAGTTCTTCTTTTCCTTTTGCTGAAGCTTTAAATGCGGCTTCTCTCATATCTGATGGACCTCCTTTTCTCATTTCAAAGGCAGTTAAGATTCCGTGAAGCTGTGTCATAGTAATAGTCTATAGATCCTGCTTTTCTTCTATGGCAGATACTTTTGATTCAAATTTAGCAGATAAGGATCTTAAAACTTTTTCAACTAAGGTAACTTCCTTTATCTCTTCACCCAGATTCTTCATGCAATTAACAACCTCATCTACATGTAAGAAGTAACTAGCTATACTTTCATCATTGTGCATCTTGAGAGTTTCATATTGAATTTTGAGAGTTTGCAGTTTAGCACGTTTTACCTGAGAGTCTCCTTCGTAGCTTAGAACGATTTTGTCCCATATTTCTTTGGCTAATTTGAGCTGCATAACTTTGACAAACTCTGATTGTGACAGACTTCCCAATAATGTATTGACCGCCTTGGCATTGGTTTCATATTTCTTTTTACCTGCCGTATCTGTAGGAATTGCTAATGGAAATGTATATCCTCCTTCCACAATTTCCCAAACATCTGTTCCAAGTGATTGAAGATAGGATGTGGTTCTTACCTTCCAATAAACAAAGTTGCTCCCATCAAATATTGGTGGTCTGATGGATCCCCCGCTTTCTTGATTACTCATGATGATGGATCTTCCTTCAAGCGATCAAGCTTCTTCTGAAAGGACCCGCTCTGATACCAATTATTAGAAATAACACTGAGAAGGGGGGTGAATCAGTATTATCAGATCAATAATTTAATTTTTAAAAACTGATTTGTATACGCTACTTCAGCTCAGTGAACTAGCGTGTATACGCAACTGTACTTAATGCAACCAGTGTATATGTAGATATCTTTAGATTTACCCAAATTATCATGTATTGAACTTTAATCAATATATCAGGAATTCATTAGACAGTGCAGTAAAAACAAAATAAAGAATCACACATAAACAACACACAAGAACACCAAGATATAAGGTGGAAACCCAATGTGGGTAAAAACCACCTGCTACTGTCGTCTCTGTCTTCTTTTAATAATAAGAAAATTATGTTTACAATTTTTGTATTGGTGCAGTCTTATACCAATACACATGCTTCTACCTGTAGAAGGATGCAACCTT
This sequence comes from Pinus tabuliformis, assembly GCA_031772625.1. Lineage (NCBI taxonomy): Eukaryota > Viridiplantae > Streptophyta > Pinopsida > Pinales > Pinaceae > Pinus > Pinus tabuliformis. The sequence continues at coordinate 620,159,751 of CM062811.1, read as the reverse complement.
CTCTCGTTCTCCAGCTTTTACTAGAAGGGAGTTACAACCCCCTAGCTCTTGTACTAGCTGATATGTTTACTAGTACGTAGGTGCCGGCTTACAGAAGGCTACAACCTTCTCTTTTCTACTAGGGACCACGTTTCATAAATTTTCAGACTGGATCCATCAACAACATCATTCAATCATCAAATATATCTGCATCAACCAATCTCCATTTGAACCGACCACAACCGAATCAATCAACCACTTTGACAAGCCATCAATCTGATCATTCAGAATGCTGTCACCAGAATACAATAACTAGACCCCAAGCTAGAACCCAGAACACTGCAATAGCAAACAGAAGCAACTAAAACATATTTGATAAGGTATATGCTACTTCCATGTGTCGAACCTACGTGCATATGCGCTTTCCTTAGAGCGAACCAACATACAGATATGCAAATCAAATTTATGATATATACGCTGCTTTGATATGTAGAACCAACGTGTATACACTCCTTTTCTAAAGTGAACCTGCATACAGATATGTAAATGATGATTTAAACATTACAACTATTCCAGACTTCAGTCATACCCAGATCATCATATTTACAGACTACAACATGCGCCAGTTATTCAGATACATGATCAAACCACATAAAGATAATTCACTTCAAGCCTTAAGATCCTAATACATCATTAGATCTTATCCTTCATCAAACGCTAAGGTTCATCCTTGGTTCAGATCGAGCACAACACCATAAGCCAATAACCTGCATATTAGATCTCACACTTCATCAGATATTCGATACTTGCACACTTGGCCTAATGATCTTCTCCTCCTTTTATAGTTTTAGGCCTTTCTCAATACCATGGACCAAAACCACTTAGGACCCAATACCTGGGGTCAATACCTCGGACCAGATACCTTGGACCAATACCATGGATCAAAATACCATGGACCAAATACTTCAGACCAAAAATTTAGTTTTCCAAGGTATACGCACTTTTCCTTTTGTGAAAAAACGTGTGTACGTATATGTGACTTGTATACAGTGAACCTACGTGTATACACAGCTTGGTCAATGGTGAACCTGTGTATACCTCTCTTTCTTCATTCTGTGAAGACTGATCTGTCATTCTTTGTTGTTTACCTGCTATATTGTGATCTTTCATCTGAGTGAGTTTCCTTCTGAACTGATTCCTTGAAGCTGCCCTGCATTTCATCACATCTGTAAACACTACTGTCATGCATTCTCTCACATCTGATATCTCTTCTGTAGATTCATCATATACAAGTGAGTTGTTCTGCTACAAGTGGGTTGCCATCAAGTACAACACATACATCATAATGCCAACAATCTCCTCGAGAACCTCCACTATGGCTTAACTATTTAGTATTTATTATATCATGATTTATTCCTAGATTCTATCTCTAGGCTAAACTAGAAAAACATGGAAATTGATGGCTAAAGGATCCCACTCCTTTGCTTGTAGTTTTTTTTGTATTTTTGGAATAAATTTGAAGATTTTCCCTCTAAGTCTCATGCTTCTGCATCAATTATCAAAAATATGTACTACATACATAAAATACTAAAAGTACATTCTAGGATATATATTTATTTAATATATATTAATAACGTATAATGATTTTTATTAAAATGAATAATGTTAATATAGGAAATAACTTTCACTATGTTAATGATGTAATATACTATTAAGTATTTTTTAAAATAAAGTATTATGAAATAAAATAAGTTGTTTTTTTGTTTTCATAATAGTGAAAGGTTAGATAATAAAAATAAGTCTTTTTAAAATGTGATATATAGATTTACATTAAATTTTTAAAATATTTGTAATAATATTGGTATTCTTAATTTATTAATTCATCAAAATTATAAAGAATTTTAAAAAAATTCTAATTTTTAATTTTTTTTTTTAATAGAAATAAAATTGTAAAACAAACTATTTATTTCTTTGTGATTTTTCTTAAAGTTTAATACACCAAAGTTGATCTTATACAAGGTAATAATCATCATGGTTGTTGTCATCAATATTCATATAATTAGTATAAACTTGAAATAGGTGAAGGGAACATTGAAGTGAATTGAGGATGCACATATAAGTTGAGTTGAGAAATAGTTTTTGCTATTTTGGCTTGTATAAGATTGCAAATTAATGACTAAGTATCTCATTTGTGGTTATTGGAGCAATTGACTAATTATCATTGAAGATCCCATCCTTAGCTATCTTCAATGAGCTAGGACTTAAATTCACTAGACTAAAGTGAAACCTCTTTGGCTACCATTGTCATTTATTTAAAGAAACAATAACATGACACTTGAGAGATTGATGGCTCCTAGAAAAGATGTAATGAAGATAAATTTTTATAGTCAATAATGGCATATATCACACCATGGAGAGTGAGGGTGGCAAGTGGCCATGTGGTCTCATTTTTTCTTAATTTAGTTCATTGATCAAAATATATGCATTTTCCATTTGTGACATGTCCAAATGGTAGTAAAGTAAACATAATTTACTAACAATTATCATCTACCATGATTCTTCAATACATATACAACAAGAAGCAAGTTGTTAGAGGGGGAATGTGACATCTATTCTTCCCTAAGTCAAATGAATCAATGCTTGCAACACACTCTAAACAACCCACTAACTCAACATTGTGTTACATGGTATCTTATTTCAATTCTCTTTTTGTTTTGGACAACACTTAGCTATATATAAGAGGAACTTATTAATGGAGAGAAAATTCAAAATCAAAATATCTAAATATTATCCAAATACTTCCTCTTTAAATTAAAAAATAATGTTATTTAAAAATAATTTATTTTACTCTGATAAAAATAATAATTATTTTATATTTTAAATTTACATATGAATAAAAATAATTAAATGACAGTCACAATTAATGAATAATAAAACCATTTAATCAATCAATATATTAAATTAAAGTAAAATAATAAACGGATTTCATAAATATATGAGTGAAATTAATCAATCTTAATTAAAATCAATAAATAAAATGTAAAACAATTCCATATTTTAATTATTTTAATTTAGTTGTCCACAGAGTCTTGGATAGACGGTGATTGAGTGCCTTGTTAATCCACTCTTAGATTTTAGGTCACTCGTTCATTTTCCCTCCCTATTTAGGTGTTATTCTTGGACATGAACATGATGTAGTCTCATTGTTTTCAAACTTACCGAATTTTTTTTATTTTATTTTAGCTATATTTAAACTAAGTGGCAAGGAACTCTAGCTATATAACCTTATTAATTGAGATTGTTAAATTTTTATATATTTACATCGAACGTCTCCCTTTTGAAATTGGTCAAAATATGCATTCCTCTAAATCCACTTCATCTCCATTTGACATGTGTTCGTCTATTATTTTGCCTATTAAATAACATCTGTTCAAAATTTGATAGATATTATAAATAACGCATCGTACACGTTGCATGCATAAGAGAATACGTAGGGTAGCGAAGGAATATCCGTTCATAAATTCAATCGTTCAATCTAAATAATGCAAGGAATCCGAAAAATTTAAATCGAACAATAAATTCCTCAGATTTATTTCAGCTTTAAAGAATGCATATGTTATTTTTCGAGAAACGAAATAATAGTTGATAAGAGTTAGAAATTTCCAAAACTAAAAATTTCTTTTATTAGCTGCTATGCCACAATTTTTATTAAATTTAAAGGTAAGGTTGTATTTTTTAAAAAATTTGGACCATTTATCAATTTGTGCGTGTAATGGTTGGGCAGGGGCTATCCTAATCTTCTCTGTATCGTTTCAATTTGCGCAGGGACTATCCTAATCTTCTCTGTATCGTTCCAATTTTATCGGATGTCTCCGAAAAAACAAAAGTAAGCTTGTATTATTAGTAATATTATTTCTTCTGTCAATTAGGGAAGAATCTGGCTTCCCTTTCCACATTCTGCACCTTTTCATTCTCTTGTCCATGCACTCTACTTCTAATTCTTAATTTTGTTGCACTCTACTTCTGATTCTTAATTTTGTTGGATTTTTTTTACAGTGGGTATTTTTATCTAGATTGCCAATTTCTTGGGCCAGTCAATTTTTTGAGCACGCTTATATCCATCTGATTACAGAATATTCCAGAATCAGCAATCAATATAAACTCAGGACTTGCTATAGTGGGTAAAAGATGCTGCATGTGCTTCAATACTTAATTTTGACACATTCTATCTTTCACATCTGCGTGACATCCCTCTTTAGACTTCAACTCCTCAATTGCGTTCGCAAGCTCTCTGTTTAAAGCATCAAAGTAGTCTGGCAAGTCCTCCATTTTATTCTATCCAGAGCTTCCTCCCAGAGAATACATAAATGTGAGGAGGAAAGTGCGAAAAGGGTACTCCCAAAGGCAAGGCCATCAATGGTAATGGGATGTGCAAAAGAGAGAACAACTAAAAGTAGAGTAGTCAGTGGTAATTCTGGCGAAGACTATGAACTCTGGTCACTGATAAACTCTGGTGAGAGGACGCCTTTTTATGAGATTTGAGGTATCTGGGAAAAATCTAGCCCACTACAATAGACATGAGACAACATGAATGAAGGTAATCATCCATCGAAGTGGTTATGATCTCCTAAGCAGGTCTATTGATTTTCAGTGCCCTATCATGAGCGATGAATGTCCAGAGCGGTCAAGCGCTTCGATTTCACGGCGAACGCCCATCATAATTAATTCTTGTTAGATTGTTTAACAATGCACCAAATTCAGTAAAATTAGTATGTAATCAAAGAAAATTGTGGTGGTCATTCATCTTTGTATAATCCGGGAAAGATCTATACTTGTAGGCACGTTCTTTTGTTACTGATGACATATTGTGGGTAGTTGATACATTTTAAACTCTTAATTTTCAATTCTGATACTAAGATCATTCTTTTGAGCAAAGTTCTGCTAAGTTATTTGTGGGTTGCCATAGTTTTCAAGAAAATTAAATTTTCAATTGTGATACTAAGATCATCTTTTTGAGCAAAGTTCTGCTAACTTGAAAATTAAATTTTCAATTCTGATACTAAGATCATCTTTTTGAACAAAGTTCTGCTAGGTTATTTGTGGGTTGCCCTATTCTTTTGAGCAAAGTTCTGCTAAGTTATTTGTGGGTTGCCATAGTTTTCAAAGAAAATTAAATTTTCAATTGTGATACTAAGATCATCTTTTTGAGCAAAGTTCTGCTAAGTTGAAAATTAAATTTTCAATTCTGATACTAAGATCATCTTTTTGAACAAAGTTCTGCTAGGTTATTTGTGGGTTGCCCTAGTCTCCAAGAAAATTAACTTAATGCTCTCTTCCTGGGTCAATGATGCGCCCACTGCCCTTACTCTACCCAAGTTACTTAGGGCCAACCCATTTAGAAGTAGAACTGCTTCTTTTAGCCAAATAAACCTCCCATCTTTCTTTTCTCCTAAAATGATTTTCAAACAAGTGACTTTTTAACTTTTTTTATTGTCATATAAATTTAATCTATTTCTTATTTTAGTAGTCAGGGTTGTTGGGAGTATAGTTTGTTCTCCCATTCATCCTGGTTCAATTCCAAAAATGATTTTGGGCTGTTGTAATAAAGCTTAAGGAATAGGCTCTCCGGCCACATGACTTTCAAATTATGGAATATATTCTTGATATAGTAGCAACTAGTAAGTTTCATTCTCAACCTCACCCAAATTATTTCAACAAATTACCAATTCAATATAGTTAAACAAAAAAACAATCTGCACCTTAATTCCCATAAAGTTCTCTCATATGGCCTTCCAATTCACTTGCACATAGCTAGAGCTGATAGAAAAATACATTTTTATGATCACACTACTGTCAACGAAAACCCAGTGGCAGTTGCCTTTGCTTGGATTATGAATAACAGACATTTCAATTTGATCTTAATTTCAAGCTGGCTGGGCTCAAATATAATTAAATACTTATTATGCATATACTTTCTCACCGTGATTTGGGAGGTCTGCATTCAAACCCAACTTATCACAACATTTATTTTAAATGCATAATTAAAACATCATATAAGTTGGTCCTTCAATTATATTCAATAAAGAAGTCAATTTCCCTGTATCACTCATGGTTTTGTGTATCACCACATCAAGCTAGTAGATTCACTTGTGGGTAACAAATCTGTAGACAAAGTAATGGAGGAGAAAGATCCCTAAAAGGTTCACTCAGCACATCTCTTACCTCTGAATATTAATTTAATACAATAAATCCAAACAGAAAGAATGATGACCATGAATACATGCTTCATTTGAATCTTAGTTTGAGTTCTGCAACTTTGATACCAAATTCGATCCGGAAAATGCTGCAGGCCCACAGACAACAGATAACAAAGCCACTACAACTTGCAATGCTACTTCCTAACTTGAGTCATCGGGAACAAAATATGCACACAATGGCCCTGCAATCAGAAGAACTATTGCTAGATATAGAAGTGCTCCAGGTGTGCTAGTATCGGTGCCAGTGGCTGCCGAAAGTATACCGAGCTCCTCAGTGCTTTTGAAAGAAGGCCCAGACTTTCAATTTTAAAAAGAGAGAGACCAAACTTTTCAACAGCAGATATTAGACCTTCCTTCCCTGCTTTTGATAGCAATCTCAGTTGTTCCACCCTCGAAAGCAACTTTATTGATGAGCCCTAATATTATATTTTGGTCGTAAAACAACAGCTTTATCATCTAGTGGAAGAACCTTAACCTGCATGATTGAAAAATATCACTAAACCAGATGTCAAAGAAACAGAAAAATTGATAATATACCAATACCTAATTTGATGGCAACATACAAAGTAATCACCATCAACCATTCAGCAGCTTGATTTGCACACAAAAATAAGATGTGTACTCTAAGGAATTCACATGTATTCTCTATTGTTTTCCAGTACAGCAATATGAGTCACCTTAGCACATAATGTTGCAACTTACCAGAGAGCTGCAGCAAAGGCATCTAGAATACCTTTCTGTTATTCAAAAGAACCTTCCTGTTTAGAATTTGTTTGGTCCACATTTCAAGATTAAACCTGTGCGCTCTATATATATATATGTTTAGAAATATTTTTCTTTATTAGTATTATATTTATTTAATTTTAATATCTAAATTACAATTAACTTTGTTATTTATTTATTTTTAATATTTAAAAAAAAATAATGATAATTTAATTTTAAGATTATGGCTAAATTAGATATTAAATTGATATATGAGATTTTTCATTTAAAATTTATAAAAGTATATGTATTTTAATCCTTTTTAGATTTGAATATATAATATTTTACCAAAAACCACACACTCTTATATATATATATATATATATGAATTTTTCTCCTTTATATTTATACTTTATTAATATGAAATTGAAATTTATAATTTCTCCATTCCACATACAAAACAAATATATATAAAATAAACAATTTAATAATGGAGTGGTCTAACGAGGCGGAGTAATTGCCTGGACAGCCAAAAGTGGTCGGAATCTTGGCAAAAATAATTTCAAAAAATCTTGTAGAGACAGTGTTTGGATCGTGTTTTTGATGGTGGAAATGGATTCAGAACCATCAAAAATGTCTAGGACACCTAAAATTTTGAAGTTTAACAATTATAACTTAGATTTACAAAAATCGTGCTAGATTTTCTCTAAATATGACCGGAATTTCCATAACTTTCTGGGCAATTCCTCCGGTTAGTTAGACTACGGCTTTAATAATGTGAAAATTTTCCAAACTATAAATACATATCATATACTTAGTAGGTACTCTTTCAAATTAAGAGTGAGGAGCTTTCACTCCTTGTTTCAAATAAAAAATGGGAAAATGTTTACTCACTCATTATTAAAGAAAAATAAAACATAATAACAAAATTATTAACAATGTTAACATTCAAATGATGGAAAATTTATCACAACAATTAAATAAGTCACTTTCATTTAAACTAAATATTTCCATTTAAAAAAATATATTATGTCTATTTTATTTTTTAAATATAATAACTATTTAAGTTATTTATAAAAAGTTTCCAGTTAATCAAATTCACTTTTAATTAGCATTATTTTAAATATTTCACATTTAAATCTTATGTTAATAAAATCTTGATAACCTTATTTTTTACAATTATATCACATATTTAAATTACTAAGAAATAAAAAATAAATATGCATCACTATGATATGACATTGAAAATAAAATATAAATACGCAGGTTCATGCAACATATTAATTACGGAAGACATAAAATATTTTATTTATTTATGTAATGTGTAGTAGAATATTTATTTATATATCATAAATAAAAACTAGTCGAATATTTATTTATATATCATAAATAAAAACTAAATATATTCATTTTTTGGATGTGGGTATGGAGTTTCATGTTAAAAATCCATGATACCTAAATTAAATTGATTTAAACAAGTCATTTTCAACATGACTTTTTACACTATTTTTTATGCTAGCATATTAATAAATATGATAATATTTACATTAAATTATATATTTTTAAAGATTTCCTTTAGATGCTTAGGAGATTATTAGGTAGAATGATATAAAATATTTAATTAAAAAATTAAATGGGCTTAATTTTGATTTTTTTCAATCAATTTACAACTAGATCATAAGCTAACCAATTTTTTTATACAATCCAAAATACCTAAATTTTTTTATCATGTTTGTATCGAAATTTTGACTTTGGGGATTCTTAAGATAATTCACACATAAAATTGCTTTAACTAATTATGATAAAGTCTCACCTTAAATCGTGTTCAACCTAAGACATTATTAGGTATTTTTTTGTTTAAGAACATGGTTCTTATATTCGACCCTTTTCTTGTGAAGTCTTACAATAAATGCCCCCATGTTCTCGACAAACCCCTTGCTGAATAGATTACCCCAAGAGCTAGTTGCCAGAATATCTGCATAACTTTTCCCGTTGTCTTTGAAGGCCTCACATTCTAAAATGAAATGTTTTTTTGTTTCCACTTTTTCAGAAGAGCAAAAAATGCATACTCTTTCCTCCCATGGTTCTTTTGGTATTTTCCAACACTCTGTTTCACAACAAAGTTGATGAGAATTAGTCCTTAGCTAAGCAATACAAATTTTGGCTCTCCAATAAATATTGGCCCCTATGTAGGCTTTTTGTTGATGATTATGAGTGGGATTAAACTTATCAACATAATATTTTTTTCTTTCTCCCTAGCTCTTTCTCCCAAATATGCTTGTGCAACTTATCCATAAATTGTGATTTTATGTTGTTTTAAATATTTTTTAATTATAAATAAATTTAGTTTAAGCACATGTTCTATTATTTAGTCAAATTGTAATTTTTTTTAATATGTATAAATAAATTCAACTCACTTATAAAATTAAAATTATGCAAATTTAATAAATACAATTATTAAAAAAACAACAAAAACTAAAAGGTAGAAGATTTAAAGAACAACCTTTTGGTTTAGATCCATTTTAACCATAGATTTACCAAGGTAGGATCCATTCCCTTGATATATGGACCTCTTTTAGAGTGCAAAATTTGAAAAAAGTACGCACCTCAAGAAATTTAATCCTCTTCAAAATGGATCTATATTAGTTCTATATATGCATATAGCATGTGTAACTTTTCGTTTTTTTAAATGTATATTTGAATGTATAAATGGATACACCTTGAAAGGTTACTTGGACACTTGGATTGTGTAAACTACATCACATAAATTTGTAATTCCAACAAATCTTTTCTAGACAGGATTTAAATTTAAATTTAAAACTAGAATTAATGGCTCTAGGAAAATGACTCTCAATTAATTTAAATTTTTTAAGAGATAGCTAAAATTCTAAAACGAACCCCCTTCTTTATGTCGATTGTAGAATATCCTAGAATCTGAAAGTCACTCGAGTGGAAGACATTATTTATTTAAGCTCATTATCAACACACACTCACTTTAGTCATTTCTTCTGTGCAATTTCATTTTTTGTGTGCCAGTGCCCACCAGGACCTATGGTAATGTTTCTCCTCATTACCCTACATGTTATAGCTTGGATATAATATGTATATAATATTTTGACATAGTGGTATGATTGGAAAAAAATTATTTAGCTAAGAACAATGGTTTGAGCAACATCTATTAGATAGGCATCGACACAAGTATGAGATTATTGCAAGCATGAACACATTTTCTCCCCTCCATCCTCCATCCTTTAGGTTGTTATCTTTCCTTTGCGGCAACATTTTTGCAGTAACATCATAGGCATGATTTATTCCTTCGTTGTATCTTTGCACCTTTTGGGTCAATTGCTAGTTATTAATTATATCTTCTAAATGGTTATTAATATGTCATTATTATTTTAATTTATTTTAATTTAATATGCATATAAAAACTTAATAATCTCTCTCTCTCTCTCTCTCTCTCTCTCTCTCTCTCTCTCTCTCTCTATATATATATATATATATATGTCAATTGAGTTTAGCTTGCTTGGTTGGACGAAACAACTATTATCCTCCCCATTTATGGTTCAAGTCTCATAAATTGACATGTTGATGCTATGGAATAGAGTAACTTTGTTGTGATGTTAAGTGAGTCTATCATGAGGGTTGGCCTAATACCAACAACCTCTCTCTTGCCTTCGGCCTAAGAGGGAGGCTAACTTTATTCCCTTATGCATATCACATTAAAAAATTAAATAAATAAGATTATAAAACATGTCAAAAAATAAACCAAGTTTGTATATATTTAACTATATGTATTATCAGGGTTTCAATAAAATAAAAAATAAGAATATTCTATATAGGGATGTGAAATTTATATAAATATAAATAATATTGTTAATACCAGCATAAATCCATCTTAATTATGGATCTACCAAGTGCTGAGAGGAATCACATCTTTTGAGGTGCATACATTTTCTTAAGTTTTTCACTTTAAAAGTGTTTTCCCTCTTGACGCTTGGTAGATCTGGAGTTAACATGGATCTTTTAAGAATTTCAAAAACAACTTTCTATATATTATGATAAAACTATTAAAAATAATTAGCTTGCAATGAGGGGGTAGCATTTAGTGTGCAAGATTAATGTGATAACTAGCTAGACTAATCAAACGTAAATGAGTAAAAGACTTCGTGGTTGGGAACTAATAAACAACCAAATCCACCACTATTCTCAAAATCTTATATCTATATGAATCCATTTTCTAGGGGACATGATAAGTACGTGATAAAAATACACTAGTATACCCTCAAAATGGGAGAAGTGCACGTTGAAGTGAATCATGGTAGCTATGTTGTTCAAAGATCAAGGTCTTTTACTTTTGTATAGAAAATGAATACTTTAAATAGTCTTTTTGTAGGGGTAAATATGAGTGGACATATGATCGGAGGATGTGATGTCAAAGGTCATCAAATACACATGTATCACTAAATCAACATTAAAATTGATGTTTCACTAAATTAAACTCAATTGGTGTTTCTAATATCCCAAGGACTACAGGAATATAAGGAAAAATGAATGGGTTTTGTTATGTATCAGGTCATTTTTGTTATGATTCAAGTAAAGGTCGTGAACCATTGATTCAGATGAGATATATGGTCCAAATGTAACGACCCTGGTGAAGATTCCATGTAATAAAAGTTAATAAAGCCAAAATAATAACCTCAGTTGATGGGACACTTATTCCAAATTGAAATGTTGGGAAAAACATAGTGATGGGGATCATTGGTGATTAATTAATGGATAAGAAAATTGGAAAAGGCTTTGGAAAGGAAAAATGACATTTTTGGCAATCTATTTATGAAAATAATGGAAATTGGGGGAAAAGGGAGGTGGAAGGTCACAGGTTGCATGTGAGGACGAAAATGAAGGAAAATAATGGAAAATAAAGAAAATAGAGGCCTCATTAATAAAAAGGCTTATAAGGATCAGTACACAGACGTTTGTCAATTAAGTTTTGGAGCTCTCTTTCTCTATTCTCTCTCTTGTATACTCTTGGACACTTAGAGTTTCTTGGAGCACTCTTGGAAGAGTGTGGCATACTTGGAGTTTTGGAGCAAGAAGGCAAAGGAATATTAGGAAAGCACAAGAGGACATTGGGATCAACAACTATAATAAATTTTTCTTGTAGATATTGAGTTGCATGTATGTTTTCCTCACTATTTTTGGCATGTATGGCATATGCATGAGGTTTATTGGTCATGATTTGTCACTGGCATGGAGGATTGCCTGGATTGACAGTGGATTTTCCTAGCCTTTCCATTTCCTGGATAGTCATGGTGTTGTGGGTTCATTTCTTTATTTTTCTGGTTGTTTCTCATATTTCCTTAGCTTGGGTTGAGTTAATATTCCTGGAGACTTTGTTGGACAAATGATTTGGAGCCTTGTAATAGCTTAGGTTGAGTTACTAGTCCTAGAGCCTTGGTTGGAAAATGCGTTGGAGCCCTTGGTGGGTTGAGTTACTAGTCCTTGAGCCTTGGTTGGACAAACTCTCTGGAGCCCAACAACAACTTTGGGTTGAGTCACTAGTCCTGGAGCCTTGGTTGGAACAAACTCTCTGGAACCCTGGAAGGCTTGGGTAGATACCGATCTAATGATGGTTTTCGATGTCCGACTGTGAGGTGGAATCACTATTTGATGGGTTGAGGTGGTTTGGCCTCTAGAAGCCCTTGATGGTTGTGACTGATGTGTTTTATGAGATCCCACATTCATGCTTGGAATATGGCAAAGGGGTGACTGGCTGAAGAGATTTTTGGCTGAGCCATGTCTATGGTCGGGTGGTTCATGGAAGTCCCACAACTGGTTGGCCTTTGCATCATTAATATGGGGTTATTTATCCTTGATATTTCATGAGTATTGTATTGGTTTATATGTGGATTATATGGTTATTGTTCCTAAGTATTTTTGTTGCTATTATGTTGGTTATGAATATGTATTATGATAGTGGCTATGTATGGCTCTCATCATGTTTTTACTTGGCCTAATGAATGAGATGGAAACTAATATGTTGAGGCATCAATGCTTATTAGCAATTATCTTATGAGTATGAGACCCCTATACTCAGATCTATTTTTTACACATGTAGATTACATATTTGTGATATGTTTGATGAAATTCCTACCATGGCTAATAGGGGTCCAGTTAAGGGCTTGTTCAAGTAATTGCATTTATATTAGCATTCCCTTGTTATCTTTCTATTCTGAAGGTGTCATTTATTTCTGTGCAGTGACCTGGGCTCTGGGCCTGAAAAGGTGGCTCAAATCCTAGGGATGCTCGCACAACACAAAGAAAAATAGTCTCTAGAAGTTGGCATACCATGTTGTGGGAGTGTCCAGATCCCTCTGGATGCATGCATGTCCATGTCATGGGAGAATTTGTGGGTTAGTTGGTCTAAAAACTCAGTGGGACTTAGGTGTTGGTTACCTGAGAGGTTGGAATGATTCCTGAGAGTCCTGTCACTGAGGTGGAAGGTCTGTATAGTGTGTTTCCATCGGTTCTACTTCCTTAACATGACTTAGGAGGTCAAATCATATCATAGTAACTTCTCGTCACATGTTTACCCTGGTTGGTCAGTTACTTGGGTATATGTGGGAGGAGGGTGTTACATAGTGGTATCAGAGCATGGTTCGCCCCTTGGACTAGATGGGTTGTGTGTTGTTCATGCATTCATGTCGGTTTCATATGTGTTCTTGTGTTGTAAAACCATGTGCTTGTTGCATTTTTATGGTATGTGTCATGGTTGTAGTGATGTTGCCATGAGAAGTTGATGGTGTTGTTGTGGAGTGTGTCATCATGAGTGTATGGTTGATTATGCATTGCTTATGCATGTTAGTTTTCACATGTGGTCAAGTGTACAGTGATGTGGTGGTTGTTGTCATGAATGAGGTCAAAGTATGTGTAGTTGATATGGTCATGCATTGATGACTGGACTTTAGCTATAATGATGGTTATATGGTCATATGCTTATGTGTTATATTTCTATATGTTGTCATGAATATGTTATACATGTAGTACGTTGATTGGATGATCTTGCAGATGAGGTATCCTCCTTGAATTATGTTAATGTATGTTGGTTTATTGTGATTCAGTTTAGCTAACATGATATACCTTGTAGGAATAATATCAAAGATGACTAGCAAGATGGTAGATGTCCTTATGGATTAGATGAGAAATGTGGTGTTGGGAACTCTTCTGATTTGGCAGACACATTAAGGAGCTTAAAGGCATAAATAAGGAGTTGTAAGGAAGACAATGACAGAATCATGCAAGCACAGGAGAAACAAGCAGAGGTAAACACAATAATACTTCATAATTTTTTAGAATTGCAGTGACAGGGACCACTTCGTATCAGCCATGAGCAGGAGGATAGAACTAATGGGGCATATGGTAGTAGGTCTCTTGGTGATCCTAGGTTAGATAGAGATGACATGGTTAGAGATGACAGGTTGTTGGATACTCCGGATATGAGAGGTGATATACACATGTACTATACTAGTTATGGTTCTAAAATGCATGATGATCACCATCATTATCATCCTTACAGGAGGAGTAATAAGGGGTATTTTCCAAATAAGTTTAAGAAAGAAAATCCACCTACATTTGATGGAAAGACGAAGAAATCGTAGGATGAAAAGGCATGGTTTCTTAGCATGAGGAAGTTCTTTATCTTGCATTATTATTCAAATAACACGAAAGCCAGAATAGCTACATTCGGTCTTAAAGGTAAAGAAGATATTTGGTGGGAAGGTGTGAATAATGTCAGAGGTATTCAGGAGGAGGACTTGACTTGGAATTAATTCGAGAGACTATTCAAGAAGAAGTACCGATCGGAGAGATAATTTGATGACAGGGAAAAAGAATTCTATGAGCTAAAGATGGGATTGATGATAGATGAGGAGTACACTAGTAGGTTGTTGGAGCTACTAAGGTATGTGCATTACCTCAAGGAGGAGAAGGCAAATATTCAAAGATTCATTAGTGGATTACTGATTGCATTCGAAGATAGGATTGAGCTCGATGAGCCTAGATCATTGGAGGAGGCCATCCACAAGCTAAAGCATTGCTATGAGCAATCGAAGCGTAGATCTGAGACTAAGATGGACTAGAAAGGTAATGCAAGGAACAAAGGAAAGTGGGACAAGAAGTGAGAAAGACCCCAGGGCACAAGTAATAAAGAGAATGCAGTGCCATCTAAAAAGTTCAATGTATCTGATAGAGGATAAGGACTTCGATCTAGGAGAAAAATAAGGAGCCTGTGCAATGTTGGACTTGTGGAGGAGATCATCGTAGGAGATATTTTCCACAACATCAGGGTGGTAGGCCTCAGATATATAGTGCACAAGAGGTGCAAACTATTGGGGATGTTGGCCAGAGCGTTCCTCGTATCTATGTAGCACTAGATAACAAACAGGAAGACCATTATGCATCTATCATTGAGATGGATGGTAAGATTTGTGATCAAGTTGTTTCTATTTTGATTGACCCTGGATCTAATTATAGCTATGTTAGTCCTGACTTGGTGGATAAGTGTGGTTTGAATAAAGAAGTGCATGCAGAATCTTGGTTAGTGCATTTGGCTATAGGTACAAAGAAGCGAGTTCATCATTGGGTAAGATCTTGTGCATTTGATTTGAATGGTATGCCTACCGCAACACATTTGAATGTATTACCATTGGGATCATACAGTATGTTGTTGGGAATGGATTGGTTGTACCTTCATAGAACCAAGGTGGATTATTATGACAAATCCATTGAGTTCTTGGATGACAATGGGGAGAAAATAGTTTTGGGAGGTAAGAAGAAAGCGACATTAGTTAGGATTGTGACAGCTATATAGGAAAATCGTAGTTGCAGGAAAGGGTGTGTGTTATTTGCAGTGAAAATTTCTAGTGACAAAGGTAAGGAAGTTGAGGATGTAGATGTTTTGAGCAAATACCCAATTCTACAACAATTTTAGGATGTATTTCCTGCAAATATTTTAGAGTTGCCACTTCACAGGGAAGTAGACTTTTCTATTGAGTTGGTGCGAGGGGAAACACCAACATTAAGAGCACCTTTTAGTATGAGTACACCTGAGTTGGTAGAGTTGAAGTTGCAGTTGAAGGAAATGTTGGACAAGGATACATTAGGCCAAGTGTATCACCATGGGGCGCACCAGTACTGTTTGTGAAGAAGAAAGATGATACTCTCAGATTGTGCATTGACTACAGGAAGTTGAACAAAGTGACCATCAAGAACATATATCCATTACTGAGGATTGATGACTTGTTCGATCAGTTAAAGCAAGAAACAATGTTCTTGAAGGTCGATCTGAGATCCATATATCTTCAGGTACGCATTAAAAGAGAGGACATCTACAAGACAACTTTCTGGACTAGGTATGGGAATTATGAGTTTTTCGTAGTTCCATTTGGTTTAACTAATGCTCCAAATACCTTTATGTTCTTGATGAATAATGTGTTGCATCCTTACTTGGATAAGTTTGTTATTATGTTCATTGATGATATATTGTATATTCTAAAAATGAAGAAAAGCATGTCGAGCATTTAGCAGCAGTGTTGAGATTGTTGGGAGGGCATTAGTTGTATGCTAAGCTTAGCAAGTGAAGTTTCTTTCAGACTTAGGTACATTACTTGGGGCATGTTGTCTCTAAGGAGGGCATATCAATGGATCTAGAAAAGGTAAGAGCTATCATGGAGTGGGAAGCTCCTAGGAATGTGGATGAGGTGAGATCTTTCATGGGGTTAGCAGGTTATTACAGGATATTCATCAAGAACTTATCATAGATTGTTTATCGTATCACGTCATTACAGAGGAAAGGTAAGAAGTTTGAATGGACAGAGCAGTGTGTGTCTAGTTTTGAGCAACTCAAGTTGTTGTTGACACATGCACCAATGTTAAAGATTGCAGATCTAGACAAAGAATTTGTAGTATGTACTGGTGCTTGCAAGAGAATACTTGGTGGAGTCCTTGTGTAGGATGGATAGGTGGTATGATAGGAATCGCGATAGATGAATGAGCATGAGTAGAACTACCTGACACATGATATTGAGTTGGCAGCAACCATACATGCACTGAAGATGTGGAAGCATTATCTTCTGGGCAAGAGGTTTATATTGATGAGTGATCACAATGGTTTGTGATATCTACTTTACCAACGAAATCTGAATGATAGGCAGGCTCAGTGGTTGGTCATGATCAGTGAGTTCAATTTTGAGATCAGGTATATCAAAGGTAAGGAGAACAGGGTGGAAGATGCTCTTAGCAGGCTGATACAGGTAAATCACTTAACAGCTATGAGCTCCTATGGGACATACTTACAGGATAGGATCTTGTAGGCAGGTCTGCAGGATGTCAAGTATATGGAGATTATGCACAGTTGCAACAGAGTTCAGGTAGTGGTATAGGTACAAGTACAGGTACAAGTAGTAGTATAGGTACAGGTACAAGTAGTGGTACACATACAGGTACTGATGCAGGTGCACAGAATGTGGACTATCATCTCACTATAGATAGATTGGTTAAATTAGAGATAGCATATATGTGTCGGATAACAGTGAGATCATGGAGGTGATATTGAGGGAATTTCATGGTAAACCATATTCAGGTCACCCAGGATATCAGAAGACATTGACATCAGTGGAGAAATTCTATTATTGGTAGAATTTGAAGAGAGAGGTAGCAGAATTTGTGGCTAGGTGTTTGGATTGTCAACTGGTAAAGGCATAGTGTAAGCATCCAGGTGGATTGCTACAACCAATTGCAATCCTAGAGTGGAAATGGGAGGTCATTTCCATGTACTTTATCACAGGTTTGTCGAGGACAATGAGACAACATGATTCCATCATGGTAGTGGTGGACAGGTTGACCAAGGTAGCGCACTTCATTCCAGTGAAGTCTACATTCTCAGCAAGTGATGTGGCACAGGTCTTCATCAATGACATGGTCAAATTACATGGAGTTTCAAAGAACATGGTGTTAGATAAGGATGTGAAGTTCACTTCCAAGTTTTGGAAGGAGTTATTTGTAGGTTTGGGTATAGAGTTGGCCTTTAGTACAACTTATCATCCATAAACATATGGACAGACAGAGAGGGTCAACAGGATACTGGAAGACATGTTGAGGATGTATGTGATGCATTAGTAGCGGAAGTGGGAAGAGTATCTTCCACTGGTAGAGTTTTCTTACAACAATGGGTACCAAGAGTCACTAAGGATGAATTATAAAGCTCCATGGGTAGTATGTTTTTCTTACATCCGCCTTGTTGGTTGTAGGTGTTGTTGAACACTAAAGACGATGTTCCCCCAAGGGGGAGGGTTCTGTAATAGCCCTGGTGAAAATTCCATGTAATAAAAGTTAATAAAGGAAAAATAATAACCACGGTTAATGGGACACTTACTTCAAGTTAAAGTTTGGGAAAAAGCATAGTGATGGGGATCACTGGTGATTAATTAATGGCTAAGGAAATTGGCAAAGGCAATGGAAAAGGCTTTGGAAAGGAAAAATGGCATTTTTGGCACATTTATTTATGAAAATAATGGAAATTAGGAGAAAATGGAGGTGAAAGGTCACAAGTTGCATGTGAGGAGGAAAATGAAGGAAACTAATTGAAAATGAAGAAAATAGAGGCCTCATTAATAAAAAGGCTTCTGAGGATCAGTACACAGATTTTTTTTAGTTTAGTTTTGGAGCTCTCTCTCTATTTTCTCTCTCTCATACTCTTGGACACTTAGAGTTTCTTGGAGAACTCTTGGAGGACTGTGGCATACTTGGAGTTTTGGAGCAAGAAGGAAAAGGAAGAGAAGGAAATCATAAGAGGGCATCAGGATCATCATCTACAGTGGGATTTTCTTGCAGGTACCAAGTTGTGTTAGGTAAAATTGACTCGGGGTTTGAATCAAGGTTGACCAGGTTAAGCAAGGATGATTTTGGGGCACATGGTTTTATGCCCATGGTATTGCATGTAATGGAGCCTATAAAAGGCTGGAAATACTTCATTTTAATGTAGGCCAAGGACGTGAGCAGTGAAGGCTCGCTTGGGCTAGTTGGCCAAGGTTTTTGCCAAGGCTAATGAAATTTCATTAGGATGGGTTTTTCCCGAATAAACATTTTTGTTTATGGTTTATGATGGTTGCTGGTTATTGTTCTTCTTGGTAAATCTCGGTAAATAATTTATCTCTCTACAATAAATTCTTAACAATTGGTATTAAATCCATTTTGGATTTAGAGGGATGTTTCTATTGCCAAGGGTTTGTATTGATCTAGTAGATAGAGAGATAACTAAGTTTTCTTGCAGATATGGAAATATGGATCAAAAGCCATAGATTTTGAATCAAGATGTAGCGAAACCCTAGCAGGGTTGTATTATTCTTTTAGTTTGGTGTGGATTATATCAGATTGGTCGAGAGAAGTAGTGCAAATATAACTAGTTATTCTACAATGCTGGGATTTACTTGTGTTCATTACAATTGTTATCTGTCAGATACCTTGTGTGCAATGTATGGTGTCTATGCATGAGTTATTCAACATTAAAGCTTAGGGGATCATGGTAGAACCATTGTTGATGGTTTTGAAAGTGGCAGAGGCTACGAGTTGCTCTGTGTCAAGGGAAAATGTCATATCATCCTGTTAGGGGCGAGAATGGATGGCCAGAAAGTGGGCTAGTTAACCCATGAAGGAATGCAAGAGTTAGTCGACAAGATGAAGCTCAGAGTGGTCGAGGTGGTAGCCACAATTAGGTTTTGCTGGTTAATCGAGGTGTCGAGGTGAGAGAGCGCTCTCGCAATAGTCTTCTCCACCCAGGACCACATCTTCATAACTATTTCCTGTAACATTGCTACGAAGTTTGCTTGGAAGGGTGAGTTGTTGCAAGAGTACTCATCGTGCACCAAAAATTTGGGTCCAGGCGATGGACATGATTAGATGGTTGATGAAAGTGATGACTTAATGTAGTCGATCCATGAGGAGGGTGGCTTGGATCTTGTGATCGGTGTCTTGGACATTGAAATTTGGATGGAATTGTAAAGTGAAGATCGAAGGGTCCAACAATATAGACATGATTGACATATTGACGTGGTCTACGTCAGATCAGGCTATTGATGTCGTCATTGTTGTGTTGCACATCGTTGACTAGCTTGAGCACTTAGACATTGTCAAGAAAGAAATGATCCCCACAAAGGTTGATCATTGCCATGTGTTTGCAAGGGCTACATGTGGTGTCGCCCAGGTGGTCACAGGTCTCACGTTCTATCCATGGCTGTTGGGTCATTGGTGTGCAACGCGGGATTGATAAGTTTTTCAAGAAAATGTGAGCATGGGCACGTGAATGTTCACACAAAAAGTGGAGGACACGTAGAGAAAGGTATGCCAAATGGGATCGAGGAATACGTCATTAGATTTCTAAATTAGAGACCCAGGATTAACCAGAAGTATTGAGCATCATCAGTATTCAGAAAAGATTTGGTTTTACTCAGCGTCAGAAAGTTTTGAGGATAAACGGGACCCAGATAACGTGTTAAGCTTGGAGCAAGGGAAAAGATTGGCTTTCAGATTTGTGATTGGTCAAATGAAAGATCAAGATACATCTGTCCTTATAAACTCCCATAGTGGTCACAACTAGAGTGAAGGGTGTAGACTTTTTGAAAAGGTTTAGAGAGGTTATGGGGTATTGGTTTCATGCAAAGTATTTGATGGAATGTGTTAATAAAAATGTTTGAATAATGTAAGGGCTGGAGCAGGCTTTGAAAATGGGAAGGCTAAAGGGTGTGCTAGGAAAGCAACAAAACAAAACAAAAAGGTTTTATAATGGAGTTGAAAATTATTACATGTAAATGGGAATATTGTTGTAAGACCTGGTAAGGCATGCGTACCCCTGGGTAATCAATGGTACTATATGGGTTAGACTTAGGTGATAGGGGGTGTTGGGTTAACATATACCTAGTATAAAATTTGAGGAGGGTAAGGGCTAGAGTTAGCGGGGTTGTCTCACTTAGCAGTTTTGGCTAGATTTAGTCAAGGAACCTCAAGTCAAGTTGAAGGGGGGAATTGTAAGGTAAAAATGACTTGGGGTTTGATTCAAGGTTGACTAGGTTAAATAGTGATTATTTTTGGGTAGATGGTATTGTGTACCCATGGTTTTATGCCCGGTATTGCATGTAATGGATCCTATAAAAGGCTGGAAAGACTTCATTGTAATGTAGGACAAGGATGTGAGAGGTGAAGGCCCACTTGGCTTGGTTGGCCAGGGTTTTGGCCAAGGCTAATGAAATTTAATTCGAGTGGGTTTTTCCCCGGAGTTAGGGTTTTCCCAGATAAACATTTTTGTTTATGGTTTATGATAGTTGCTGGTTATTATTCCTCTCAGTAAATCTCGGTAAATAATTTATCTCTATGCAGTAAATTCTTAATAAGTTGCATGTATGTTTTCCTCACCAGTTTTGGCATGCATGAAATATGCATGTGGTTTATTGGTCATGATTTGTCACTATCATGGAGGATTTCCTGGATTGACAGTGGATTTAGCTAATTGCCATTTCCTGGATAGCCATGGTGTTGTGGGTTTATTTCTTTGCTTTTCTAGTTGGTTAATCATGTTTCCTTAGATTGGGTTGAGTTACTAATTCTTGGAGCCTTGGTTGGACAAACGATCTGGAGCCCTGTAACAACTTGGGATGAGTTACTAGTCCTGGATACTTGGTTGGAAAAATTCTCTAGAGCCCTTGGTGGGTTGAGTTACTAGTCCTAGACCCTTGGTTGGACAAATGCTCTAGAGCCCTCTGTGGGTTGAGTTACTAGTATTGGATCCTTGTTTGGAACAAACACTCTGGAGCCCTGGAAGGCTTGGGTAGAGACTGATATGATGATGGTTTTGTGATGTCCAACCATGAGGTGGAATCAATGTATGATAGGTTGAGGTGGTTTGGCCTCTGGAAGCCCTGGCTGGTTGTGATTGATGTGTTTTATGAGATCCCACATTCATGCCTGGGATATGGCACGGTGTAAATGGAAGAAGAGAGTTTTGGCTCAACCATGTCTATGGTCAAGTGGTTCATGGAAGTCCCACAATTGGTTGGCCTTTGCATCCTTAATATGAGGTTATTTCTCCTTTTTATTTCATGAGTATTGTATTGGTTTATATGTGGATTATATGGTTGTTGTTTCCTTGGTATTTCTATTGCTATTATGCTGGTTATGAATATGTATTATGACAATGGCTATGTATGCCTCTCATCATGTTTTTACTTTTAAATAAATGAACAATGTATCTATGGCCTAGCGATTCTCAAATGAGTATGAGACCCCTATGCTCAGATCTGTTGTTTACACCTGTAGATTACATATTTGTGATATGTTTGGCGAAATACTTCTCATCGCTAGTAGGGGTCTAACCAAGGGCTTATTCAAGTAATTTCATTTGTATCATCATTCCCTTGTTATGTTTCTGTTCGGAAGGTGTCATTTAGTTATGGGTGGTCACTTAGTCTTTGGGCTTGAAAAAGTGGCTCAAATCCCAGGGAAGCTCGCAAAACACAAAGAAAAATAGTCCCTAGATGTTGGCATACCATGTTGTGGGAGCATCTAGAGCCCTTTGGACGCATGCATGCCCATATCATGGGAGCGTTCGAGGGTTAATTGGTCAAAAAATTAGTGTAACTCAAGGGTTGGTTACCTAAGAGGTTGAAATGATTCCTGAGAGTCATGTCGTTGAGGTGGAAGGTTTGTTGGTGTGTTTCTATCGGTTCCACTTTCTTAACGTGACTTAGGAGTTCGAATCATATCATAGTAAATTATCGTCACATGATTATCCCGGTTGGCCGGTTATTTGGACAGATGTGGGAGGAGGGTGTTACACCAAAGTGCACAAGAGGGTCATCAACTCAACAATTTGTAGTCATTTATGAGGGTGTATTCCCAAGTTGATATAATATTATATGGGTGAGAGATAATATGGGACAAGTTTTCGATGAAGAGTGAGGTGTGGAATGGTTGTAAGATTACAACTGATGTTGACATACAGAAGCTTGCTATAAGCATGTTGGAAATGACATAATGACTTTGTGGACATCATCTAAGTGATTCAAAATAATTTATGAATAATTTATAATATTTGAAATCACTACACCCATTTAAATCTATCTTCAAAAGTAGATAATAAATATTAAAGTTTGTTGATGCATATTGTAGTTTATTTAACATTTTGAAAAATAACTTTATGTATACTATGATATAACTTTTAAAATTAATTAGCTTATAAGGAGGAGGTAACATTTTGTATTTTTTTCCCCGAGAACAAAAAACTTCATATTTAATGTTCAAATCTGAAATAAAAATATACATTAGCAACATTCTCTTGTATGATGTCCAAAATTTGGAAAGTTTTCAACCTACCAAAGCTCTACTTATTACAATCATCAAGGAAACAAGATATATGCATATGTAAGACCCCATGTCTCAATTTTTGAGAACCACAAAAAATACCCATATTGACACATGCAAACGCACACAAAAATCCATTACTTTAGAGTTAGCAACCTACACCATATCAAAAGATTGCATATTCAAAAGATAACTCTTCCCCATTGAACACTTGCACAACCCATGATCCTTCCCATAAAGAGAAAACACATGTGGAAAGAGAAGCTCTTTTTGTGTGTAATTCTCTAAAAAGGGTAGCATTCTAGTTTATCTAGAGATGAACAATACAATAATTAACAACTATAAAACTACTTTACTATCTCTTACTCCCATGTCACCACCGCATCCCATAGAGGAAACATGTTAGAGTCTAGTAGTCACCACCATTGACAAAACTAAACTATGAATATCTCATGATCCCACTTCAAAGCACTCTTGAAAATTATTAGCTTGTTTGTTAAAAAATGTAAACTTTAATTAATAACATAACAATTTTCATCAAGACCTTTGCATTGCACTATAATCAATGGTAGATCAAGTTTATCTAAAGTCTAAAGTTGATGGTTAATGTGTTTCCATATATCTATTTGTTTAACTTCATCAATCATCTAGGCCTCCACTATTAAGTTTCTAGAGATTGTAAATAAAGATAAATGCTTATAAGACAATCAATTACAAAGATGAAAGAATGTTTGATTGAAAATGTTTTTTTTATTTGCGAATTATTTAAAATGAGTATCTGAATATGCCTCTTGAATAAATTAAAACCACATCTATGTAGCTACCAACATTGTCATAGGGTTGACTACCACAGAGTCCTTAGCATTGAACTTGTCTAGGCACCATTTCTACAACAAATTCAAGAAAAAGAGAGAGATTAAAATGACTTAATTATAAGCTTAATTCGACACTTATGTCAAGGTTCCATTGATTAGTTATAAGGAAGCTATACACATATGAATTATAAGAAGTTATATGTGAACAAATTGTTGAATTTGAAAGGCCAAGCCCATAATTGTATTTCCAATTTTTCGAAATTATAAATCCCAAGCTATTCCATTATATAGAGATAGATTTTTAGATGTAGTAGTGACCTACCTAACCATGGATTTATTCTCAATTCCAACATTTCCACATGTAGACTATGAGTAGGTGATAAAAGGTTGTTCAAAATTGATTGTATTTGTCAAAAAATGTCTTCCCATAAAACACATTTTTTTTGTTCTCTCTTGTCACACCCTATCTTGAGTATCCATTAGTATTACGATTAATTATAATAGCATTGCCTATGTGGGCATGTAGATGTGAAATGAGTTAAACCAGAAACAAAATTTTTTGTTATGTATTTGTAATAAAATGTTGAACCATTGATGAAAGGGATAGAGCACTTCCACAGACCATAATCCATGAGAGGGGGAACTTGGTAAGGGGAATATGGTGGCATCCTTACCTATGGAAATTAACCCATACCAAGAATTATTTTGTTGAGCTAAATAATTAAAAACCCAATTTCCCAAGAAATCAATTAGTGAGGGAATGGGTGGTTGAACTATCAACTCCTCGCAATTATAAAAGTAGTTGGGTTAGTACTCAACTCTCACATTAAGGTATTAGAAATGTACCCATCTAGAGACTTATAAGTTGACTAATGAATATGAGGAAGAACCTGCAAAATTTAATTCCATAAGGAAAAGAAGGTAAGAGAGAGAGTACACTTGAAGTATTTTCATGTCCTGGAAAGAGCGGATGCTCATAGATAGTTTTGGGGACCAAATATGGAAAAACATTGTGCTATAATTTTTGTTGGTTGATAACAAAATCATGAAGGATCATCTGATTTGTTTTATGGTTGAGAAAATTGAGCACAAGTGCCCAAATCCCAAGCAGCAAGTAAAATTTTCATTTTTGGGTGCTTGCTAGGGAAAGTATAGAGATGCTAAGAGGAGATGTTACTAAGGGACTATTGGAGTAATAAAGGGGCTCCCTTGTGTTAATCAAGCATATTGAGAAACCACCCATGGTTTCAAAGGGCTTAGAAGTTTTTAGTGGGAAACTTTTTGATTTTTGGAGTATGAAGGACATTAGCCTTCATGAACCCATCTTTTACTGTGAGAGAGAGACAGAGAGAGAGTTCCCCTAATGGATCATGGTATGACTAGGGGGTGGATAACTACAAAAGAATGGAATAGGCAACTTAGCTTATGGTTTGGTGGAAAATGTCTCACCTTTCATTGGTTACAAGCAACCATTTATCTTAATTAGATAAATACCTTTATGGTTTGTAAATGTAAATTATGTTAAATTAAATGGAAATGATGTTTTGGTTGTATATAGTATGTGCTTCCTATTGAGTTTTGATTTTGTTCATGGATGCATGCTTATGGTTGCATGCCTTTATTTAATGATAATCATCTACATAGATTCGTAGGAACGGATGATTCCTTGATATCCTTGATGCTTATGGTTATTTGTTTAGAGTAATGAAACCAATGAATAAATTTTGCATAGAATATGAAAGGGACTAATTGTCTTTCATTTATGGCTGAAATAGGCCTTTTGGAGACAAAATATATAACTGAGAAGGCATGGGAAGGAAGCTCCTCATCCACTTGAACAACCATAATGATTAAAAGAGTATGTAGGACTCTTAGGAGGTCTCAACAATTAAAGTTGGATCTACTCCATCTAGGCCAAATATGTCATGAACCTATTGCCTATGGGCGAGTTGTACTATTGGAAATTTGGACCAAATTAAACAAGAAAATATCATTTTTTTATAGTGAAGACTTAGTTGGAAGAGCCTTCACACAAAGTTTGAAATAATAAATTAAATAAACCACCAATGAACTAATTAAGCCTATAAATATGTTATAAAATTGAATTGGGGCCTTTAGAGCCTTTTAAATTGATGTATTGTGAGTGTCTTTTTTGGGACAACTATAACAATGAATCAACATAAATATGTTTATGAATTGGGCCAAGAAGTCTTGGATGTATCCCTTGTGTGGTTAACTTAGAAGGATATGGTGATTTCCTTGGTTGTGACAACCATAGAGCATAACCTATGTTCAAACTAGGAAGTTTAAATGCTTTAGGTTGTCATAAATCTTAAAGATCCTTTGGATTGTCATAAAGTTCCAATTAAGAGTCCTTCAGGCTATCATGAATTTGGAAATTATCATTGTGGTAATGAATATCCCAAGTTGTAAACCTTGTAAGATTGCCATTATTTCATGTGAAGACATTGTTCACCATTATTTGCAATTAAAATATTTTGTTTGATGTTTCCAGTTTCACTATGTAATGTGGTCGATCCGTCTAACATTTTGGATGGTGACTCTATCCATCATCAGGGACCAAGGAGAGCATTGTAAGTAAAACAATGTTGGAAAGCCTATTTATAGGAGCAATTATAGGACTATAAGTCAATTGTTATAATGGTTAAATGTGATTTGTATAATGGTCACTTGAGTAAAATAATAATATATTTGTCTAGTATACATTAAAAATTATATTTAACCACTAGAATTAACGAGAATGGGATATCGAAAAGATTAACGAGGTGAAGAATTCTTAAGAATTTTTTTATGGAAATGTGAATCTTCGGAGATAAAAGTGATATAAGAGCTTTAATTAAATTAAAATTTTATTTTTATATAATCTAAGATTTATGATGAAAATGACTTTTAAACAATATTAATTTCATAAATACACCATTCAATTAATAAAGTAACTATATGTTGGCAAATTAATATAGTAGGGGGAGTTTTAATTACTAGATAACATAAGATGAAGGTTAAGAGAACTCGCTTTATCTGTGCACACCATGCACGATATTGAGAACGATCGTTGCCAACATATTCAAGGCATCTGATGCCTCAGATCCATTTACTTCACCTTTCCTATTACCTTTCTCATGACTATACTACCACTATCCATTTACACCAATGGACCGAACCAATCTAACCAATTGTCATAGTCTTACCTTTCGTTGTGCTTACTCATATACTGAGCTTCATTTGTGTCTTACATTACCTGTTGGGTACCACATATCTCACCCTGAGCCCATTAACTTTCCTCTTTCCCAAACCAATTCCCAAGACTCAAAACATAAAAGGAAAGACAAGAAGCAGACAAGAAGAAAACCATGAAAACCAATAACAACACGACACCACAACAAAGTGGCAAGTCCTTGCACCAGACATAAACAACACTGCAAATCAAGCTCAACAATTCACAAAAGATCAAAAGAACAAGACTAGCAACATACACCATGACCCAATCCCCATGGTTCCCAAGGAAAGCTTAACCAAAGCCTTCTTCAATATTTCATGGTAGCCTTTCTTTCCATGCAACTCCCTGCATCATACTACCATAAACATATAATTGTCAGTGCATAAGTAAACATAACAATACTCTGGTTACCTTACCTTGTTGTGCCAAGCACGTTGCTTGCAACTAAACACATCCATGCCATCTCTCAAGGGACTCCAATTCCCTTTACACATCCACATGTAAGTAGAGACTAGATAATATACATGTCAAGTACATGTTAACAAATATAGTACATACCCGCATAATTTTAGGTAAGATTAGGGTTAAGAAGGCTTCATGTCTGCAAAGAAATCATTCATTTGGAATTAGAGTTTCCAATCATATCCAAAGGAATTCTTGCCCAATTCCCCTCTTTTACCTTTTTACCTTGTTGCAATCGAGGCTTACTGTGTACTATCACATCACCCAACTATTATTTATATAAACACATAGACTATTACCTTGTCATGCTAATACCAAGCATGTTACCTTGCAACTGCTCACACATGTCAACCACATGTTCCAAAAATCAATACAATTATATTTATAAATTTGAAATCAACCTTTACCAAGACTAACAATCATGTCATAATCCATAATCATCTCATAGTCATTAGACATAATGCTACAACTGTCACCTATTACACTCAAGTACATATCAACTGTCTCAACACGTATGTGTGAGTAAAACCAACTTAAAACAAGATCATTTCTTGATGCAACCTTATAGCCACATACTCATAACATGTGATTAGTCAAACATTCAACAACAGATAGATGACATAATAGACACCAACACTCAAACACAAAATAAACGACATAATCAAACATTTAAGCACAAAGTAGATGACATCAGCAAGCTCGTACCTTAATGTATCTTAGGGGAGGTTGTCTTGTCTACACAATCAAGCTAGATTAGCACGATATAACTTCACAACATATCAACTCAACCATAAATAAGGTCATGATATCCGTAAAAATAACCAGCTAACATGTTCACATAGTAATCTCATAAACAATTATCATTCATACATAATAATCACATCTACACAGTTGGTCTAGATTAGTATGACATAATATCACAACATATTAGCTCATACCTGAATGTAATAACCCTAACAATTTGCATAGACCAATCCAAGTTAGTGTGATATATAACATCAAGATATTAATGCTATAACCCTAATCATCAAGTTAACTATCATATAACAACAACAAGTCAACCTATGGTATACTCAACAACAATAGATAACATATAACATAATCATCAAGTTATCTAACCTAAAACAACAAGATAAATGCATACAACTACAGGTTAGTATCATTCATGACTATATGGCACATGTGCATATGACTACACTAATCAACTAACATCTATCATGTATGTAATCATAACATCAATCAACATGTACATAAACCTAAGGTATATATCCATAATGCATATAACAATCCATTAACTAACATACATGCATGCCAAACATACAATACCTATATGATGATATGCTCCTACCCCAAAGTTTAATGTCGCAACCTCATTCCGATGATCTTCATCTTCTTCTCTATCTTAGCCAACACATTAGCATCATAACATACCAATATCATCATGATGACCTAATTACATACAATGACCTCACGCACAACAACCTTCACCGTGACAATGCATGCATCACAACATGTAGATACTGACATGCATAACAAATGCATATACAACCATACACTCATGACGACACATTCCACAACAACACCATCAAACTTCACATGGTGACATCAGTACAACCATGACCCATACCATACAAATGCAACAAGCACATGGTCTTACAATGCAAGAAACACATATGCAATCGACATGAATGCATGACCACACAGAGCCCATCCAGTCTAAGGGGTGAACCATGCTTTGATACCACTTTGTAACTACCCTCCTTCCACATCTACCAAGTAACTGACCAACTAGGGTAAACATGCGACAAGAGGCTACTATGATTGGATTCAACCTCCTATGTGACCTTAATGAAATTGAATCGACGGAAACACAACACATAGACCTTCCACATCAGCTACAGGACCCCTAAGAACTATGTCAACACTTCAAGCAGCTTGCCCCTGGGTCCTACTAAAGTTTTTGATCACTTGACCTTTGAACGCTCTCATGCTATGGGCATGCCAGCATCCAGGGACCTATAGACGCTCTCACAAGCCTACAAGTCAGCATCCAGGGACTCTTTTGTCTAGTTTTGTGTTGGCATCCCCGGGATTTGATCCATTTTTCCGGCCCAGAGCCTAGGTCACTACCTAGAATGGAATGATGTCTTAAGAGCAGTAAAATAATATGGAAACAATGAAGTAGAAGAAATTATTTAAACAAGCCCTTAACCAGACCCCTACTAGCCATGGCAGGCATTTCGTCAAACATATTGCAAACATGTAATCTATAGGTGTAAACAACAGAATTAAGCATAAGTATCTAATACTTATCCAAGAATTTCTAAGAACCATTTTTCCCTCATGTCATTTGCTGCATTATCATCTCTTAGGTCATAGACACATTGTCCATTCATTTTCGAGTAAAAACATACTGAGATCCATACATAGTTGTTGTCATAAAACATACATATAACCAGCATAGTAACAACAAAAATACCATAAATATATCAGCCATAAAATCCACAAATAAACTAGTACATTTAGACATGAAAACCAACGGAATGAATTTCTCATTAATGAATGTAAAAATCAAACAGAGATGGGATTACCATGTTCCACCTAGCCATATATTGGCC
This sequence comes from Pinus tabuliformis, assembly GCA_031772625.1. Taxonomy (NCBI): domain Eukaryota; kingdom Viridiplantae; phylum Streptophyta; class Pinopsida; order Pinales; family Pinaceae; genus Pinus; species Pinus tabuliformis. The sequence continues at coordinate 620,129,270 of CM062811.1, read as the reverse complement.
GAGCCAAATCTCTCTTCAGCCAATCACCCCCGTGCCATATTCCAACCATGAATATGGGACTCATAACCAAACAAGCATGGATGCTACCGAAGTTATCCACCTACACCGTGAGGAATTTGAGTGCCTTCTAGGCTCTTAGGATCTACCATAATGCACAGTCTGATCAAGGGATCACTAAGCCCTACACCGAGACCCACTCTCCAGGATTTACTGTACATCCCATCTCAGGACTACTAGGCCCAACGAAAAGCAATTCACCTCTTGGCTTTATAGTATATCTCTTCATTCACTAGCAAGAATTCTTAGGCCCACCGAGGCACACAATCCTGGCTTTAACGTAACCCACAATCTGGCTCAAGGGTTACTAGGCCAGTGGATTTAGCATGATCCATAGTCTGATTCAAAGATAATTAGGCCATGCATTTGTCATTTTGGAGATCCACCCCACTCAACTTAAAATCCATCTGACAATCCAGCTCAACCGAAGTATGAGAACCCATCTCATCAAGGTTATCAGGAAATGGCAAGGCTAGGCTGAAAACACGATCACACCTGGAAAAACCCATGCCATGATAGAAAAAAAGTACATGCATGCCAAATATAGCAAGGAAAATACACATGCAAATTGATACCTGTAATGAATCCTGTTGTAACTACTTGATCCTGCCTTTCCCTGCTTGATCTTTGCTTCATCTTTCCTTCTTTTCCTTTCTTGCTCCAATGCCAAAGTGCTCCAAGAAAACTCTAAGGGTACAAGAGAGAGAGAGAGAGAGAGAGAGAGAGAGAGAGAATAATGATAAAGCTCCAAAACTAAACTGACAGAAGGGTATCAACTAATCATCATAAGCCTTTTTATCAATGAGGCCTCTATTTTCTTCATTTTCCATTTTTTTCCTTCATTTTACTTCTCACATGCAACCTATGACCTTTCACCTTCCTTTTCTCCTAATTTCCATTATTTTCATAAATAAATGCCTCATGCCTTTCCAAGGCCTTTTCCATTGCCTTTGCCAATTTCCTTTAGCCATAATAACCGAATGAAGACCCACTAGGATGTTGTGCCCACCATTCAGCTTGGAATACGTGTCCCATCAATTGTGGTCTTATATTTTTTTACATGGATTTTTACTAGGGCTGTTACAAATGGGTTGTTATGTGGCTAGGCCCCATCCTATGAATATTGCACACCATCTTATTAGAATTGGATCTAATATCAACCATCTCTAAGGAAGAGATCAAATCTTCCATGCCCTCTTGAAATTGATCCTACATGATAAAACCTCATTTTCTTTCCCGAGAATGGTAGGTTGTGTTGAAGTCCCCGCCCCAACCCACCCCCAATAATACAGTCATTCATCATGTTTATCTCTCTAAAGGATAACAATGAGGCCTAACAGTTAGTTTTTTCTAGATATTTAATACAGACATAAACATTGACTACAATGCTTACCTTATTAGTTGGAAGATGGAGTAATAAAACTACAATACAATATGGCAAGGAACACAAATATACAAGCATGAAAAGGTAGACTAAATCATGCAAACACCCACTTAAGTGTCTCATGACTCTACCACTCGAAGATCACAATATTTACAGATATTCGATAATCTTTGAAGGGACTCTCCTTCCCCTATTTTCATCTCCTGGAGTAGGATAATTGTAGGATGTTATTTATTAACTAGAGATCTGATTTCTACAATCCTTTTTTTGAGCCCAATCCCCTATAGTTCTAGGAGATCAAATTCATTGTTTACTCTAAGATTTGGTGCCTCTAGAATTGATCCCTGATAAACCTTTTCTTGCATACCTGTTGGCCATATGAGTTGGATCAATGATCATTTTGGTCTGTGTTTCCTTGTCCTTCTCATATTGTTCAATCATTACTTTTCCATTGGTTTCACTTCCCACCTTATGATGAGAGTGCTCCAATTCATTTTCCATTCCTACCTCTAATTTCTCATCAACAGAGTTTGCTAGCAATGATCCAGTGTGGACCTTGAGGGCTCGAGTGGTTTGAAACTCCTCCTCAGCAGATTTAACAACTTCTACGATGTGGTCAACATGGTCATCCTCTAATGGAAACATTTCTTTTGGTATCATACCTATGGAAATTTTGGAGTTTCCTAATGGTATTTCTACTTGTTTGGTAATAATTCCCCCCTCCTTCGTTAACTAGTTCAAGGAAACATGTTTTTCTCTTATGATATTTTATTGATATTGCCTGAAGTTCCTTATCCCAGGGCTATTATTTTTTTGGAGGCATTGTCCCTTTCCCTTTAGATCCATTGACCTTTGGAGGTGGAGCTTGGGGATTTTGTCTTGCAAGACCCCTTCATTGTTTCATTTATTTCCATTGATCACCCTATTTTGTTTGGTTTTTCTTTTCTTCTCCCTTCTTATTGCATATTCTTGCAAAATGGCCATATTCATGATACATTTGCACTTAAAAGTAAGTTTATTATAACCAACTTCCCAAATATGAGGCTAGTTTCCAAGTTGAGGTTGATGGAAGCAGGCGGTCCCTTATCCATATCCACTTCAATGCAGATTTGAGCACAATATTGCAACCCCTCTTATGATTCAACACAATTGATGTATTTCCCTAGGATATTACTAATACTCCTAAAAGTTTCCTCATTCCAACAGTGAAGTGGGAGGAATGGAACCTTCCCCCACATAGGAATTGCAAACAAATCATCACATTTTGAGTTAAAGTTTGGATTCTGTAGATCCATATATAACTCTTTCTCCCCCATAAACTAAGGGTTGCTTCTAAAAATACGATCATGGTCTAATTTTTCCTCGAACAAAAGGGTGTAAAATGTCTACAGAAGGACAAAGATACCTTGTTTTTTATCATAGGCTTCCAATTCTTCTCAATCCAAGCTTTCAAGAACTTGGGAGAGGGCCAAATACCTTTAAATTGGCTAATCATACCCCGATCTACAAGCTTGAGGGTCATTAATGTCAATTGAGGAGCATGGAATTCAACCTTCAGGATCTCATTGAGCTTCTTAACAAACTTTGATGGTTTTGATTTTTGAAATCACAGTCCTTGAGCAACTAGTACGTTAAAGGCAACAAAAGTGTAAGAAAGCAAGGGAGGGGAGGGTGAAGAAGGCCTTCCTAAGCCAACAACCATCACATAGAGAGAGATCACAACACCAAAAGTACTAAATCGGGCCTACAAAGTAGAGCAGCTTAAAACAGGGAAAACGGAGCTCAGTTCCTAGCTACATTTTTTAGCAATCTAAGGAAAAATGAGAGGAATACTTGAGATTCTCTAAACTATAACTAGTAAATAATTCTCTTATTTGAAGAACTCTTCTAAAAAGAATGAATCAAGGACATAAAAATGGAAGTAAAGCATAAAAATAAAAATGAGTTAAAAGAAGAAAAAGAAGAGATTAAGGAGAAAGAGGACCAGTTATCTATGATACGAAACTTTCTTGAAGTACTCATTAAGAATATTCAACAATTAAACAAGGAAAGAAAAGTAAAGGGAAGTGGGAAAAGGATGAGTCAAGGGAATAATTAAGGAAGAAAGATGAAGAGATATGTAGATTATGAAACCATCATAAAAAAGCACTAGATGAGGTGAAGAGATTGAAATAAGAAAAGAAGCATTGTGAAAATAAAAAAAACCCAATAATCTTGTACAAAGAGACTACCAAAAGACTTGAAGAGGATATCTACAGTAAGATTTAGGAATCCTTAACTACATGTAACAACCCTCGTCAAAATTCCATGTAATAAATTTAATAAAGGAAAAATAATAACAAAGGTCATGGGGCACGTATTCCAAGTTAAATGTTGGGCAAAACATCCCAATGTGGATGTTAATTTGGTTTATTATGGCTAAGGAAATTGACAAAGGCGATGGCAAAGGCTTTGAAAAGCAAAAGAGGCTTAATTGACATTTTATTTATGAAAATAATGGAAATTAGGAGAAAAGGAAGGTGAAAGGTCATAGGTTTCATGTGAGGGGGAAAATGAAGGAAAATAATGGAAAATGAAGAAAATAGAGGCCTCATTAATAAAAAGGTTTTTGAGGATCAGTTCACAACCTTTTGTTAGTTGATTTTTGGAGCTCTCTCTTTGTTCTCCCTCTCTCATACTTTTGGACACTTAGAGTATTTTTGGAGCATTCTAAGACTGGGGAAAGAAGGAAAAGGAAGGACAATAAAGAAAGAGGAAGCAGGGATCAAGCAAGGAAGAGTGGGAATCAAGCAGCTACAGTGGAATCACTTGCAGGTATTGAGTTGCATGTATGATTTTCTTACTATTTTTGGCATGCATGATACATGTGTGTGTGTTTTTTGGTTCTCTTGTTATCATTGGCATGGGTCTTTCTAGGTGTAATAGTGGTTTTTAGTCTTTCCTTTTCATTTACGGATAGCCATGGTGTGATGGGGTTCTCTTGTTTTGGTTGCACTGGATTGAGGGATGGATTCGAAGTTGAGTGGGGTGGTCTCAGGATTAATCACAAGCCCTAATAATTTATTGGTGGGATATATGGTAAAGCCTGGTTGTGAATACCCTTGATTAGGCATAGGAATCCCTTGACCAGTAATGATTGGATACACGGTAAATCCCAGAGGGTGGTGACCATGTAATCTTAGGAATCCCTTAACTGGTAATGGTGGGATACATGGTAAAGATGAAAGGTGGAGACGGAAAAATTACTCACTATTTAGGAGAAGAGATCTAGAGGCATCCATGCTTGTTTAGGGCCCAGTGATCTGGTGGGATTGCGGTAAAACCTGGTTGTATTGATGAGGGTTTCATGCCTAGGAATCCCTTGGTGGATATACATTAAAGCCTGAGGAAGCCTTGATTGGTTTTGTTGTGAATCCCACATTCTTGTATGGAATATGGCACGAGGGTGATTAGCTGAAAGAAAGATTTGGTTCAGCCCAATCTATGGCTGGGTATTTCATGGAATTCCCTGACTTGGTTGGATTATGCATAAATTAAGAACTCTTTTACCTTTGGTATGTGTAAAAGTACTTGTTAATATTTGGTTTTCATGGATGTTCTACTCTTGTTATTTTGTTGGTTATATGTTGGTTATAAGCATGGTTTATGACAAACTCTGGTAATGGCTCTCATCATGATTTGATTAGTACATGAAATATGAATGAATATATGACCTAATAGATGATAATGTATCTAATGCGATAAGGCATCAATTCTTCTTGACGATTCTCAGATAAGTATGAGACCCCTATGCTCAGATACGTTGTTATGACTTGTAGATTACATGTTTAAGATATATTTCATGAAATGCCAATCATGGCCTGCAAGAATGTTTACATTAGTAGCTTTAATTATTTTTTATTTATCATTTATGGAAATTTCATGAAGTTATGGGCAGAGGCCTGAAACCTAGCCCTGAAAAAGTGGCACAGAATTTTCAGTTGTTGGCTTAGAATTGCCTGAAAAAGGCCACAGTCACATGCATGCCTTGTTGTGGGAGTGACTGGAGGGTCTCAGTTGCATGCATGAATTTTCAAGGGCGCGACTAGGGATCTAGCTCAGTGAAATGGCAAGTTGTATCAGGGGTTGGGAACCTGGAAGGGTTGGTTGTCTCCTGAAGGTTTTGTAGCTCCTGAGAAAGGTCATATTGGTTTTGTTTCATCGGTTTCACTTCCTTAACTATACATGGGGAGTTTAATCACAACATCATAACTCTTCATCACATGTTTACCCCAATGGACCAGTTAGCTCGGGTAAATGTAGTAGGAGGGTGTTAGAGATTGGTATTAGAGAATGGTACACCCCTTGGACTAGATGGGCGGAATGTGTTGGCCATGCATACATGTCGGTTGCATATGTGTTCTTTATCCTTGTGGTCTATGTACTTATTGTGTAGGAATGGTTGCAGTTGTGTCACCATATGAAAGTTAATGGTGTTGTTATTGGATATGGTCATCATAAGTATATGTCGTTTATGCACTTGTTATGCATGTCAGTGTCTATACATCATTATTCATACACTGACATGGTTATAGTTGTTGTGCATGAGGTCATGGTATGTGGTTGATATAGTCATGCATGGTAACTAGCTAATGGTTGAAATTATGTTTATGTACTAATGTGATTATGTTAATACATGTATTGCACTAATCTAGTTGATCTTGCAGACAAGATCATCCCCTGAACTATACTAAGGTATGTTGATTATGTTACGTTTTGGTTTAAGCTGACATGGTATACTTGCAGGAAGAAGATCAAAGATGATTAGAAAGATCGTAGACTACAGTTCACAAGACTCTCCCTATGGATCAGGTGAGAAACATGGTGGTGGGCACTCTTCTGACTTACCAGACACATTGAGAAGTTTGAAGGAAAAAATATGAAGCTGCAAAGCAGATAATGACAGAATTAGTTAGGTACAGGATAAACAAGTAGAGGTTAATGTAGTAATCCTCCAGAGTTTGTCAGACTTACAGAGATAGGGACTGCTTAGGATCATCGGACTGCTTAGGATCATCCATGGGTAGGAGGATAGGAATAATGGGGCATATGGCATTAGATCTCATGGTGGGCACAGGTTGGCTAGGGATGACACGATTAGAGATGGCAGGTTCTTGGATACACCGGATAAGAGAGGCGATGCACATAGGTTATATTCTAGTTTTGGTTCTGACAGGTACCATGGCCATCATCGTTATAATCCTTACAAGAGGAATGAAAAAGGATATTTTCCAGATGAGTTCAAGAAAGCCAAGCCACCTACCTTAGATGGCGATTTGAAGAAGCTAGAGGGTGCATAAGAATTTCTACTCAGGATGAAGAATTTCTTTGAGCTGCATGATTACAAAAAGAACATGAATGCCAAAATATCTATCTTTAGCCTCAAAAGGAATGCAGACGTGGTGGGAAAATGTGAAGTGGGTTAAAGACACCAAGATAGAGGAGGTGAGTTGGCCTGAATTCAAGAGACTTTTCAAGAAGAAATATTTGTCAGAGAGGTACTATGATAGCAAAGCCAAGGAAATATATGAGCTAAAGATAGGGTTGATGACGAATGAGGAGTATACGACCAAGTTCCTAGAGTTGTTGAGGTGTGTAATATATCTTAAGGATGAAAAAGCCAAAGTTTAGAGATTTTTCAGTGGATTTCCATTAGTATTTGGAGATTAGATTGAGTATGATGAGCCTCGGTCACTTGAATAAGTCATTGGGAAATTGAAGCACTGTTGTGAGCAATCAAAGAGTAAGATGGAATGTAAGCAAGGTTGGAAAGAGAAAAGCAAAGCTAAAGGTAAATGGTAGTCGAAGCAAACAAGACCTTTGAAAGCAGGTGAGAAAGAAAATGTTGCACCTTACAAAAAATTTAATGGGTCACATCCTAGAGGGCAGTATAATAAAGGTGATGGTAAGGGAGAGTCGCAATGTTGGATATGTGGTAAGGAGCATCTCAAGAGGGATTTTCCACATAATCAAGGTGGTAGGACTCATATTTGTAGTGCACATGACATGAAAATTGTTGGGGATGTTGAGCAGAGGATTCCATGTATTTATGGAGCATTGGATAATGAGCAGGCAGATAACCAGGAATCTATTATTGAGATGGATGGTATGCTTTGTGATCAATTTGTTTCTATTTTGATTAATCCTGGTTGTAATTATAGTTATGTAAGTCTTGGCCTGGTGGATAATTGTGGTTTGAATAAAGAAGTGCATGCAAAATCTTGGTTAGTGTAGTTGGCTACAAGTACAAAGAAAAGAGTTCATCATTGGGTAAGAGCTTGTGCATTTGATTTGAATGGTATGCCTATTTTAGCATATTTGAATGTATTGTCATTGGGATCATATAGTATGCTTTTGGGTATGGACTGGTTGTATATCATAGGACTAAGGTGGACTACTATGAAAAAGTTATTGAATGCTTGGATGACAATAGGGAATAACCCTACAGTTATTGAATGTGACAAAGCATTTTGTTGGTACTTAACACAAAAATAACCCTACAATAATTTGAAGTGAAATTGAGGATGCAGAGAAGGCATCAAGAATTTAACAACTCACAACAGATGTAGAGGTAGAGGAATAAGTTGGTGGTTGGGTTCTAGACACGAGAAACTTTAGAATGTGGCGTACAAGGTATATGAAAACATCTATTAACAACTCAAGACAATTATGGGTAAAGTGTTGGTTGAGCGATCAAAAGAGCAACATGAAATATTGTTAAGTGTAAATGAAGCGCAAAGACAAATTAGAAGATTAGACAACAAAATCATAGTGTTAGCAAAACAAGGTAACCAACATAGAATTCATAGACTAGGATGAGGAGACAAAAGCACTAAACCCAATCCAATTGAATTGTCTTACTAGATAGAAATTGTCCATTACATTTGTTGTAATGTCACTCAATCATATTATTATTTAAAATGTTCATCAAGCCTTTAAAATAAGATTTAGTTTGTTTAGAAACAATACTTGTAAGAATTTATAATCAGTTTTAAACTTTTTACTTAAACAAAGGCAGTAATTCTAGTGTGGTATTCATGATTTCTGGAAGTATGATTGGTAAATCGCACATCAATTCCTGAACAGGAATACAAAGAAACTCTCCGGAGTCTTATTTGCAAACATTTGACTTTTTTGTCTATGTGTCAGGCGCCTCAGGGATGTGATTGATTGCGAAGGTGGTTATTGCGCAGCTTTTTTAAAACATTAAACCAAACTTAAAGGCATTGAGACTGTACATTTTCCTTCGGATCTAATTGTAAGAAAAATGTCTACAGCAAATTGAAGATATCAGAGAGAAAAAGCGAGAACTAAATTCATCTGCGCCCGTGGCCTAATGGATAAGGCGTCTGACTTCTAATCAGGCGATTGTGGGTTCGAGTCCCACCGGGCGTGTGTGGTAGTCCTAGTTATTCATTTTTCCCTCTCAACTGCAGTGGGATGTATATTACTTTCTTGCAGCAACAGATTTATTACTTTCTTTCCTCAAAGAGACTTTCATCCTGTGATGTTAGCGATTGTGGGTTCGAGTCCCACCGGGCGTGTGTGATAGTGCTAGTAATTTATTTATTTTTCCCTCTCAACTGCAGTGGGATGTATATTACAATTACTATTTTTCCCTCTCAACTGCAGTGGGATGTATATTACTTTCTTGCAGCAACAGATTTATTACTTTCTTTCCTCAAAGAGACTTTCATCCTGTGATGTTAGCGATTGTGGGTTCGAGTCCCACCGGGCGTGTGTGATAGTGCTAGTAATTTATTTATTTTTCCCTCTCAACTGCAGTGGGATGTATATTACTTTCTTGCAGCAACAGATTTATTACTTTCTTTCTCTCAAAGAGATAAAACTTTCTTTCTCTCAAAGAGACTTTCATCCTGTGATGTTAATTTTTCCCTCTCAACTGCAGTGGGATGTATATTACTTTCTTGCAGCAACAGATTTATTACTTTCTTTCCTCAAAGAGACTTTCATCCTGTGATGTTAGCGATTGTGGGTTCGAGTCCCACCGGGCGTGTGTGATAGTGCTAGTAATTTATTTATTTTTCCCTCTCAACTGCAGTGGGATGTATATTACTTTCTTGCAGCAACAGATTTATTACTTTCTTTCTCTCAAAGAGATAAAACTTTCTTTCTCTCAAAGAGACTTTCATCCTGTGATGTTAATTGCAAGTTAGTGGGATGTATATTACTTTATTTTTCCCTCTCAACTGCAGTGGGATGTATATTACAATTACTATTTTTCCCTCCCAACTGCAGTGGGATGTATATTACTTTCTTGCAGCAACAGATTTATTACTTTCTTTCTCTCAAAGAGACTTTCATCCTGTGATGTTAATTGCAAGTTAGTGGGATGTATATTACTTTCTTGCAGCAACAGATTTATTACTTTCTCTCTCTCAAAGAGACTTTCATCCTGTGATGTTAATTGCAACTTGCAGTAACAGATTTATTACTTTCTTTCCTCAAAGAGACTTTCATCCTGTGATGTTAATTACTTTCTTGCACCAACAGATTTATTACTTTCTTTCCTCAAAGAGACTTTCATCCTGAGTGCAGGATCAAATAGACTTTCATCCTGTGATGTTAATTACTTTCTTTCCTCAAGGAGACTTTCATCCTGAGTGCAGAATCAAATAGACTTTCATCCTGTGATGTTAATTACTTTCTTGCAGCAACAGATTTATTACTTTCTTTCCTCAAAGAGACTTTCATCCTGAGTGCAGAATCAAATAGACTTTCATCCTGTGATGTTAATTACTTTCTTGCAGCAACAGATTTATTACTTTCTTTCCTCAAAGAGACTTTCATCCTGAGTGCAGAATTATTACTTTCTTGTAGCAACAGATTTATTATTATTTTTTTCTCTCTCTCAACTGTAGTGGGATGTGGAATGTTATGAACAGAATTGTGTTAGATGTTATCAACAGAATTGTGTTAGAGTTTGGATACTTTTTTGGAATAAGTTTAATTTCCTCAAAAAGCTTTCATTCTGGTTGCAGAATTATTACTTTCTTACAGCAACAGATTTATTACTTTCTTGCCTCAAAGAGGCTTTCATCCTGGGTGCAGAATTATTACTGTTTTGTAGCAACAGATTTATTACTTTCTTTCCCTAGTGGGATGTTATTAACAGAATTGTGTTAGAGTTTGGACACTTCTTGGATGTTATTAACAGAATTGTGTTAGAGTTTGGACACTTCTTGGAACAAGTTTAATTTCCTCAAAAAGACTTTCATCCTGGGTGCAGAATTATTATTTTTTTAACAACAAATTTATTACTTTCTTCTTTCCATCTTCAATGCTTATCATGAAGTCTGAACCTATAACCTAAACTAAACCGTATTCAAGTCTGAATTCAAAACCTAAACTAAACCGTACTCAGACCAACTAATTTACACCTCAGTGACAAAATTACTTGAACCACCACACCAGCGACACAATTAATAAAACCATTCTGAACTGTTAACAAAACTTCAGATTCTTAAATCCAATGGAGAGGAACGAAATTCAGTCTTATGAATTTTCCTCCTTTCCCTAAGTTTAATTTAATCGCATAGTTATGTGCAACGACAAAATTTTTATTTTTTCTTTTAATTTAATCCCATAGTGCAGGTTCTCAAATCCAATGTAGAGGAACAAAACTCAGTCTTACGATTTTTTTTGCGGCAACGAAACCTAAATGCTCTGCGAAGTGATTTCTGTTTTCTCCCCAAGGTTTTAATTTAACCCCTAGCGCAGGTTCTGAAATCCAATGGAGAGGAACGAAATGCAGTCTTGTGATTTTTTTTCCTCTCTGGGTTTAATTTAATCTCATAGCTATGTGTGACAACAGCATTTTTATTTTTATTTTTTCTCATGGAGTGGGGGTGTTATCAACATAAATGTGCCTTTTTTGGATAGTTTATTTTCCCAGAATGATTTCCATAGCATCTGTCATAAAATTTGAACTTATGGTAAAACTAAATTCTACTCAAACTAATTAGTCTATATTTTCTAGGTGCAGCAACAAAATTATTCATTTCTTGTGACAATATATCTATTATTTTCGTCCTTTTATCTTCAGCGTCTCTAAAAATATTTAAATCCGAGACCTAAACTAAAGCTTACCAAAACTAACTAATCTACCCTTCATAAATACAATAACAAAACCTAACCAAAACTATAAATACAATAGTAAAACCTAACCAAAACTGTACACAGCAACAAAATTATTACTTTATTTTTCATAGATACAATGACAAAACCAGACCAGAACTATATTGATCTACACCCCAACCATATTGTTACTTTCGTTTGCTACAAAATCATCACTTTCTTTTTCACGGGTGCAGTGACAAAAACCTGGCCAGAACTAAACTAATCTGCACCGCAACAAAATTGTTACCTTCTTTTTGTTTCCCCTTTGCAAAATGGGAGGGCAAATAAGCTTTGCCTTATCTCAAAGTAAAATTTTTTTGCAAGAAAATTATCACTTTCTTTTTCATGGGTGCAGTGACAAACACCTGGCCAGAACTAAACTGATCTACACGGCAACAAAATTTTTACCTTCTTTTTGTTTCCCCTTTTGGGAAATGGGAGGGCAAATAAGCTTTGCCTTACCTCAAAAAAAGATTGTTGCGCATCCAGGGAATCGAACCCTGGTCAGTACCGTGGGAGGGTACTATGATACCACTACACCAGATGCGCAATTGATAAAAAGCTTTTCTGCACAACTAATTTTGTATTCATCTGTATGTTAATAGAAATATAGTACCATTATTTATGTAAAAATATAGGAGTGAAACACTAGTAGCATTTGCGCATGAACTCACTCGAATTTTTTTGGCAGCTATGAAAACATCATATAAATTTCATTTTCGTAATTTACTTTTTTAACGTTGGATTATAAATGCACTTCATTATTGTTGGTGGAATCAAGGTTACATGATGCATATTTAAGCCTAATAATAAGATCAAAGATACATATTAAAGTCTTGGATGATTGTGTTTGAACAAGGACATCCATGATCAATGGTTAATTACAATATACATATTATCATTTTAATTTTAATGTAGGTTACGTATACTATTGTTATTAAAATTGTATTTATATTTTATTTTATTTTATATATATTTAATGTTTTCTAATAATTTTATTTTAATGATTAAAGTTAATAGTGCACTTAAATTTATCACTTTTATGATTTATTAGTATAATTTAATTTTGTTATTTATAACAATGAATTAAAGATATTTATTATTATTAAATTCAAGTTTTGTGATCTATATCAAGTTTTTGAGACAATGTTTTCGGGGATAATCACATCAAAATTTATTTGTCGACCCATTTCGAACCAACAAATGTAGTTCATAGATGAAATTTTCACATAATTCGTACTTGGTTTTAAATGTAAAGGGTGTACTTTTTCTAAACAAAGTTTGATAAGCACAATGTACATTAAGTTTCCATTCCCCATTATAGTAAACTTTTACGATTTTTGTATTGAGAGATGTATTTTATAGTTAATATGTGATTTCGTTAGTGTCTAATGTGAGGTTTAGGCTTGGTTTTTTTAAAAATAAAAATAAAATATGAAATCAACTATAATAGTAAATATACATATTTCATTGCCCACGGGGCTTTGGATTGAGGCTTGGTTTTTTTTAAATAAAAATAAAATATGAAATCAACTATAATAGTAAATATACATATTTCATTGCCCACGGGGCTTTGGATTGACGGTGAATGGGTGCACTGTTAAGGCACTCCTTGTGATAGGTAACTGGTTCAAATTCCCGTGGGTGCTTACCTACCAAAAAAAAGATATACATATTTCGTTAGTTTTAATTATTTCACTATGCTTACTAGGTTAATTGATATTACAACCTAATATGAAAGAGATATAAAAATATAAACACATTAAAACACTTATCAGTGTGTTGTTCAAAACTAGCATATATCCATCTTAACTATGGATCAACCAAGAGCAGAGAGAAATTAAATCTCTAGAAGTGCAAATCGTTAGTTTTAATTATTTCACTATGCTTACTAGGTTAATTGATATTACAACCTAATATGAAAGAGATATAAAAATATAAACACATTAAAACATTTATTAGTGTGTTGTTCAAAACTAGCATATATCCATCTTAACTATGGATCAACCAACATATATCAATCTTAACTATGGATCATTATTTCACTATGCTTACTAGGTTAATTGATATTACAACCTAATATGAAAGAGATATAAAAATATAAACACATTAAAACATTTATTAGTGTGTTGTTCAAAACTAGCATATATCCATCTTAACTATGGATCAACCAACATATATCCATCTTAACTATGGATCAACCAAGAGCAGAGAGAAATTAAATCTCTAGAAGTGCAAACATTTCCTCAAGTTTTGCACTCAAAAAGAGGTTTTCATCTTAAGAGATTTGATCCCAATTAAATCTCTAGAAGTGCAAACATTTCCTCAAGATTTGCACTCAAAAAGAGGTTTGCATTTTAAGAGATTTGATCCCTTTGGGCGTTTGATAGATTCAGAGCTAAGATATATATATATATATATATAGAGAGAGAGAGAGAGAGAGAGAGAGAGAGAGAGAGGGCCGAATGTTGAAAACGCAACAAGAAAATTTGTCCTTGAATTAAATTAGGAATAAAATTGTAATTCCACTTCTCATGACAACTTGTATTAGTTAACTATGTTAATTTGACTTAGTTGGCTCAATTAATTGAAGTTGAAGGTCTAACTTGAGTCATGTAGAGTGTATCCTACATTATAGGATCCCTGGTTGAGTTTATTTTGAGTTGTAATTAATTAATTCAGTTTAATTGAGTTAAAGTCAGTTAAACTAATTCCAACTATTGAAGGAACTAGTGGGAGGTCTAGTAGTGTGGTGTTTCTTGCAGTGTAGTGTGGTGTTGCCTGCAGTGATCAACCAATAAATTGATGATTCACTCATAAATAACTCATGCATGTCAAATATGAGAGTCACCTAGTTGAGATTAGAGTTCAGGGACAATATACTATCATTTGTATAATCATATGAATGGTATAGGTGGTGCATGGAATCAGAGTAAGGCCTATGAGGATTGCATAATTTCAATTGAGGAATTTCCTTAATTAATAGGGGCTAACTCCTAAGAAAAAACACAAGGAAATAGGGACTTGGGAAAGTAGAAAATTGGTTAAGTATTGCCCTGAGCTTCTTTAGGAAGTTGTGAGACAAATAGAGATAGTGCAAAGGTTGCTCGGGCTTGAGAAAAGCATTGTAATCTTCTCATATTTTCTAACTTTTGCAATATACATATAGCAGAGGTTTTAAGTTGTGGCTTTCCCCATGAAATCATTGTGTAATGTGTTGATTGAATTCCTTCTCTTGTATGATTTGTGATTTCGTGATCGTTCAATTGTTTTTTATGATGAGTAGAGTATATTCAATTCTATTGCTTTAGTGAATTACAATTACAGTTTGAATCCACAAGGAATTTCTACATGGTATTAGAGCATAAATCACTCTAGAAAAGGAAAATATGAGTTTGTCTTTACAGGTGAAATTGAATTTGTAGTATCATACTTCAGATCTAGTAGGATGTTGTTCTACAAATTGAGACTTGAGTATTCCCTTGAGGTTATTGTTGTACCTCAAAAGACAACTCCTGGTTGTGGAGGAATTAGTGCCCGAGACATTTTGAGATTAATTAAAAACAATTTAAATTCTATGGTTGGAAGTACAAGCCATGAGGTCTTGCAAAAAAATCTTCCAATTCTAAAACCCTAGCCTTCTAACGCAAAAGGGCCATAGAGGCTATGAGAGTTGTAGGGTGGAAATGTAAAGAAGAAAATGGAGGAGACAAAATTTTGGCATAGGCAATTAAGAATATGTGCTTTAACTCTGTAGAGAGAATGATGTAAGACTGAGAAAATATGAATGAGGTTCCTGGATGTGGAGCATCCATTAAGGGATTTAGGATTAATTTTAATGAGTACAATTACGTAAATTCATCAAAAACTAAACCAAAGCACCAATTGCATCTTACACTATCCAAAAGAGGAAAATACATAAATGTGAATGTTGAAACTGAAGAAAAATACAATCACTGCAACTTCCCAATGTTGGAATCAAACTGCGATTTCATCTTCAGATTTCAGAGCGTATATTTTTGTTTACATTGCCAGTCATGGATCACTATGATCTTCGAAACCATTTTCCCATCTAATTCCTAAGCTTTTATTTCTGCCTCTTAACCTAACTGTCAAATCAGTTTTGAAATTGACTTATTAAAATAATTACTAAACTATTTTTAAAACAATTATACAATTCTCCAATTTTTTTACAAAAATATAATAAATTTCATGATATTTGAAACTAATAGAAAGTAAAGAGGAAGGTTTTGCCACCTTCGGAAAAAATTTTGAGGTATATACTTGTATAATTAGGGAGCCCCTCTTTAACTTAATAAATTTTTAAAAACACTGTCATGTGATTGACTTTTCTGGAGAGGAAATTTAAATGGGCCCCAATGTTTGTTCTCAGAACACATCACTAAGCCAAACCATAAACAAGTTACGGGGGCACTTGGGAAGTTTCCATAACAGAGAACCAGCGCTGTCATAATGATTGATAGTTGTCGATCCATAGATGAAAGGTTAAGCCGGGCACTCCTCACTTTAACCTCCACGCATTTCATGGCACAGGCACCCCGTTGGATCTTAATACAGCTATCGTGAGCCATCAATCTGTATTGTTTAACGCTGCCCCGGCTAATTCCCTTTCTAATAAGTGTTGAATGGTTCAAAGAATTATATGAAACCAATTTAGATTTACTACAATTCGAGGAATTCAGATAACTAATCTCAACAGGACCAAAACATTTCTCTCTGCAAGTTTAGAATCTGTCTACGAGCATCCATCGTTCTTGTCTCTGGTATTGTGATCCTTAGTGATTACTTCCAAATCTTCTTCATCTTCCTTTCTACCTACCTTCCCCTTCTAGTAAGCTACCACTTCAGCCTAGCAACTTCGTTGTAGTCACAGTTTGCTTGCATCATTTACAATTGAGCGAACTCGTGTAGCATAAGAAATTAAGTGTGATCTTGAACTTTCTGCATTCATCTGCGTTCCAGAAGTGCGTCTCCTTTCTATCCCTTTACATACAATAACTTCCAGCTCTTCAAAGGTAGATATAATCACAAGAGTGACATTTTTCACCATAACAAAACCACTTCAAGCGATCTAAAACATCGCAGTGTCACTTCCACTAGAATGTTTTACCAAGACTGCCATTTTCCGTTTCGGCCTTCTCTAGAAATATTTGTGGCTTCCTCATACCTTAAACATCATCAAAGTAGAGTTGCTCGACTCTCTCCATGCCCTTTAGAAATTTACTTGGGTGACAAAACACCAAGTAGATGGTTGCATCAATTATAAGAACGTTGAATTATATCACTATGTAAAAATCTTAAAAATTATATAATTTATGCCGACATAAAAAATCTCATATGCCAAATTCTCTGACCTAAAACCTAAGTCAGCTGACAATAATCATAGAGTCATGTAACGACTCAATAAATTCTAATATATCCCTATGTTTTTCCAGAATTTACAACAAAAACTATAGAACATTTTTATGAAAACTGATGTTTGAAGGAACCCACAAAATATCTTAAACCACTAAGAATTTCTAGAAAATTATTTCGTCTAAGTCAATATGGGTCGTTCTGTAAAAAAACCCAGATCGCGGATTTTTGAAATGTTGCTTTGTTTTCCCACAATAAGCAGTCAAAATTCACCTCCTAGGGCCACCTGCGAAAATCAATTTGCACAATGATTGATTTCTTCAGTTCGTAGCACTTTGTATGTTTCTTCCATTACTGAATGAAAAATCCTTGTATCGTAATGAGGGTTTTCACGGTTGGAATTCATAACCCTTTTTCCAAATTTTCCAATCAATCTCTTCCAAAAATTGCAAGCAGTGGAAGTCAAATTCTACAGGCTCGAAATTTGAAAATCTAAAGAACACTGAAGTGAAACAAATCCATATTCACAAAGGATTGGTGTGACAGACAGCTCAATGATCTTATTACTTTTATATCAAGAAGTATAAGATGAAGCGGTTCATCTACATCATGAAAGTTGAAATCAATGAATTCTTTCAAAGAGGATATTTCCTCTGCTTCATATTTGGTATCCTTGACAACATCAAGAGCACTATTTGCTTTGGAAAAAGCCTCTAAAGCTGAATTAACATCCGATGTATGTTGCAATATGTGGTTAATAAGTTGATGGCTTTGAGAAACAATCATATGATTTCCAGATGATTGTAGAGATCCAACTCCCTTTACTGGATTTATGGAAGGGTCCTTCTCCATCAGGACATGGTTATTCAAGTTATCCACATCTAGTGCTGATGAAAAAGGGAACTCACCAAGTGAAATCATCTGCAAAGCTTCTTTCAGTTCATGATGATCTCTTTTTATGCCTACATTTTAGCGAGTACCACATGCATACGTGATAATGTAATGCATTTGTAAGCCAAAACAACAGTTGCCAAATCATTGTTTGTTGATATCCATTTGCACAAGACCTTTGCCCTATCTGCCTTTTATTTCAAATCTGTGGCTTCCTTAAAACTAGATTTGTTGTACCCTGAGGATTTTCCTTCTTAACTGGACTTGAAAATTCCTCTCTTATTATTCCTGATAATAGACTTACTAACCATTGGAAGCTTCATTTGGCAGTACAAATCTCCATCAATGCTTCTACCTGCTTTTCTAGGAAATTTTGAAGATTCTCTTCTATAGGTGTTCAACACTGATCCTTCTAGTTGATTGTTTCTACTGGGAAAACCTGCCAATCCAAAGTCATGACATTGTTCCTTAGAATGATTTGTTGAATGGGGTGAAGCTTCAACTTTAACTTTATTTGAATTTTTTCTGCCTCCCCATTCCTTTTTGTCAAGGATTAATTTGGGGACTTTTATCATACAGACGATTGTTGTAAACTATAACTTCTAGCTTCACAAGAAATTGGCCCAGACTTGCCCTTTGAGTGAGAATCAAGACAACAGATTTCTCGAATTTCATCATCTAGCATATCACTTCCTTTCTCACAATAAACACTTTTGTTCCTATGAAGAATAGTAACATATATCAAAATCATGGTCATTGCTCTGTGGTTTGAATTCTATCATAAAAACAAGAATGTCTTCCCTTTGAAGAGCTGTCAGCAAATGTTATCAGGTGCCATCAAATTCACAACTTTAATCCTGTACTGAAAATTTTTCTTCAAGATCTTTGATATTTTATTTGTGCTAGAATGAGCTACAACATCTGGCTCCAATTGGGGGACGCACTTTGAGCGCAAAGTGTTGAGAACTGCAGATCAATTGCCTTAGTTGGGCATGGAGTCCATAATTTTGAAAATCATGAAATATAAAAACTAAAATATCTCATTCATTTTTTTTAACCTAAAAACCTTTCCAAACCCGTTTGCAATTGGAATTGTGACCCTTATTCATCAACTAAAAACTGAATTGAAAAAAAGAACTTATTTATGTACAGGTTCCTACATATGTACATGACTAATCTCATTTAGGTGAAGTCAACCTTCCAATGGCACCATCCCAACACCTGTGTATTGGACCTTGTGCCTCCATACTACTCGGATTCAGAAAATAAAATTAATACGCACCATAAAATAATTTTAGACAAAAAATTTGGCACATACCCCAGAAATGATATTTGTTGCTGATCAAATAATGTTTCCATATAGTCAGCTATTAGATCATAAGGTTGAAAAAGAATGTTTCAACTGCCCCCTTCTCCTGGACAATCTGCTCACATATATTTTCTTAGATAAGTCAATAATACTCACTTTTTAACTCCTGAACTCGGGGTTGTACAACAACCTACTTGTTTGCATAATCATACAAAAGAACTTCTGCTTCAGAAATATTCCTGTATAAAACTATGGTCAATCTTTCACACATTTCGATAGAATCACAATTGATCTAAATATAAGAATTTGAAGATGATGCCATGTGTTTTAGTTCAGCAAATTGATGATGTCATACATTTTTGCTAGAAACCAAAAAACTTTCATTACTGTGAGCAAAGTTCTCTGTATAATGTGAGCATTCACTTTCAATTTTCACAACATTTCCTTCAAGAAACACCATGTCAGATCCATTCATTAATTCAGGAAATGGGAAATCATCTGCTATAGAAGTAAAGTTATTTTGCTAAGGAAAATTGTTTTAACTCATAAGAATTTGACTTACATCCTGGAAAATTTGAGGAAGGAAAGTTTAGATCAGATGATTGTACTTTTGATTCCTTCTTCTGTTGATTTATTCCTAGATTTGTAGAAATATTTTGATAGGGAAGCTTCCCACATGCCCATAGATTATCCTCAATTTCTTATGCATAGAGAAACATTTGCTCCATAGTGTAAGGCTTCCTTTCCCTACAAAAAAATGCCAAGTCAAGAGGATGAGCTGCTAAATAATACACCATGGCAGCAACTTTAGGAGGTTGAATTTCTTTGGGCATGCTAAAATAATTTTTTTGAAACCTCCTCTTAAACTGAGTGACCGATTCATTTCTCTGCCTTTGGATAGTATATGATTCCAATAAGTGTTTTTTGTATGAATTTTGCTTGCCCCAATATTAAGAAAGATATCCCGAAAACTCTAACATGAACTAATTGAACTTACCTCCAAATACTGGAACCATTGCTGAGCCTCTTGCTTTAATGTATGACAAAAAAACCTCATAACAACATCTTCATAAATAATTTGAAATTTATCCAGAAAGTACTCAAATTCTAAGAGATTTTGTTCAACTGTAACATCATCATTCTCTCCAAAGAAACTTGGAAGAAATTTGAAGCTTCTTGAAAGATACTGATGAAGAATTGTAAGGAGCACCAAAGGTTTAAATATTGCCTTGGCTCCAAGCTGAAAAGCAGTGAATTGTTTATGAGACAGAAACTTATCTCCTAAAGATGATGAATCATCACCTTTATGCCCAGACTGTGACTGATTATCTTCAAAAATTATAATACATTAGTCATCTCTCCTCTCATATTTAGGAGATAAGGTTGTGTCAAAGTCAATAATACAAGAAGAAGAAAGGTATTCTTTTTCCAATAAAAAATGTACTTCTTGGGCTTTACAATCTTCTAAGAATATAAAGCAGGAAATAATATTTTTAATGTGAAGGGGAAAGTATACCACAGAGATGATAATAAAAAATAAAATTTCCTTAAAAAACCTGAAAGCCTAATACTTGAACTTTTCATGTTGCTTCCTCATTTTCTTGCCAGCAAAATTTTAATTCAATGAAGCCTTCATCATTGGAGTCACCAGGTGAATAATAAACAACCAATTTCATATCTAAATCTTGTTCACCATCAAGAAATAGATATTTAATACCCAGGGAAAAATAACTTCGTGTTTCTATTCCCTGACAATGGCACCAAAAAAAGTTGTACCTCAGGAGACAGTTCCTGGCTATGGGGGAACCGGTGCTCGAGACATTTTAAGATTAATTAAAAACGATTTAAATTCTATGGATTGAAGTAAATGCCATGAGGGCTTGCACACAAATCTTCCAATTCTAAAACCCTAGCTTTCCAAAGCAGAATGGCCAGACAGGCTATGGAAGTTGGAGGGTGGAGATGTAAATCAGAAAATGGAAGAGACGTGATTTTGGCATAGGAAATCAATAATATGTGCTTTAACTCTGTAGAGAGAATGATGTAGGACTGAGAAAATATGAATGAGGTTCCTGGATGTGGAGTGCCCATTAAGGGCTTCATGATTAATTTTAATGACTAAAATTATGTAAATTCATAAAAAACTAAATAAAAGCACCAACTGCATCTTACACTATCCAAGAGATGAAAATACATAAATATGAATGTTGAAACTCAAGAAAAAGACAATAACTGCAACTTCCCAATGTTGGAATCAAACTGCAATTTCATATTCAGATTTCAGAGAATATGTTTTTGTTTACGTTGCCACTCATAGATGACTGTGACCTTTCGAACCCTTTTCCATCTAACTCCTGAGCTTTTTTCTATGCCTCCTAGCCTAACTCTCAAATCAATTTTGAAACTGAGTTCTTAAAATATTTATTAAATTGTTTTTGAAACAATTATACAACTTTCCAAAATATTTTTACAAAAAATATAATAAATTTCATGATATTTGAAACTAACAGAAAATAAAGAGGAAACTCTTTTGATGTATATACTTGTATAATTAGGGAGCCCCTCTTTAACTTAATAAATTGTTAAAAACACTATCATGTAATTGACTTTATCAGAGAGGAAATTTAAATGGGCCCCAATGCTTGTTCTCAGAACACATCACTAAGCCATTGGATCATAATATTGTTATCGTGAGCCATTGATCTATAATGTTTAACACTTCCCCGGCTAAATTCCCTACCAATAGGTGTTGAATGGTTCAAAGAATTAAAAGAATCCAATTTAGATTTGCTACAATTCGAGGAATTCAGACAACTAATCTCAACAGGACCAAAACATTTCTCTCCGTTCTTGTCTCTGGTGTTGTGATCCTCAATGATTGCTTCCAAATGCTCTTTATCTGCCTTTATACCTACCTGCTCCTTCCGGTAAGCTACCTCTTTAGGCTAGCAACTTCCTTGTAGTCACATTTTGTTTGCATCATTTACAATTGAGCGAACTCGGGTAGCATAAGAAATCAAGTGTAATGTTGAACTTTTTGCATTCATCTGCATTCTAGAAGTGCGTCGCCTTTATATCCCTTTACATACAATAGCTTCCCGCTCTTCAAATGTAGATATAGTCACAAGAGTAACATTTTCCACCATAACAAAACCACTTCAAGCGATCTAAAACATCGCAGTGTCGCTTCCACTAGAATGTTTTACCAAGACTGCCATTTTCCATCTCAGCCTTCTCCAGAAATATTTTTGGATTCCTCATACCTTAAACATCATCGAAGTAGAGCCGCTCGACCCTCTCCATGCCTTTTATAAATTTACTGAGGTGACGGAACACCATGTCAATGGTTGCATCAATTATAAGAACGTTGAATTTATACTACTATGTAAAAAACTTAAAAATTATATAATTTCTGCCCACATAAAAAATCGCATATGCCAAATCATCTTTGACCTCAAACCTAAGTCAGATGACAATAATCATAGAGTCATGTAATGGCTCAATAACTTATGATATATCCCTATGTTTTTCCAGAATTTACAACAGAAACTACAGAACGTTTTTATGAAAACTGATGTTTGAAGGAACCCAAAAAATATCTTAAACCACTCAGAATTTCTAGAAAATTCTTGAAGTCAATGTGGGTCGTTTTGTAAAAAACCCAGATCGCGAATTTTTGAAATGTTTCATTTTTTTTCCCGCAATAAGTAGTTGAAATTCACCTCCTTGGGCCACCTGCAAAAATCAATTTCCACAATGATTGATTTCTTCAGTTCGTCGTATTTTGTATGTTTCTACCATTATTGAATGAAAAATCCCTGCATCATAATGAGCGTTGTCATGGTTGGAATTCATAACCCTTTTGCCAAATTTTCCAATCAATCTCTTGCAAAAATTGCAAGCAGTAGAAGTCAAATTCTACAGGCCCGAAATTTGAAAATCTAAAGAACACTGAGGTGAAACAAATCCATATTCCCAAATAATTGGTGTGACAGACCTCAACTCAATGATCTTATTACTTTTATATCAATCAGTACAAGATGAAGTAGTTCATCTACATCATTAAAGCTAAAATCAATTACTTCTTTCAAATCAGATTTGGTATCCTTAACAACAGCAAGAGCACTATTTGCTTTAGAAAACAAGTCTAAAGTTGAATTAACATCTGATGTATGTTGCAATATGTGGTTAATAAGTTTATAGCTTTGAGCAACAGTCATATGATGCTAGATGATTGTAGTCATATGATGCTAGATGATTGTAGAAATCCAACTCCCTTTACTAGATTTATGGAAGGGTGCTTCTCCATCAGGGCATGGCTATGCAACTTGTCCACATCTAGAGCTGACGAAAAAGGGAACTAACCAAGTGAAATCATCTATAAAGCTTCTTGCAGTTCATGTTGATCTCTTTTTATGCCTCCATTTTAGCAAGTACCACAAGCATACATGCCACTGCAATGAATTTGTAAGCCAAAACAACAGTTTCCAAATCATTGTTTTGTTGATATGCATTTCCACAAGACCTTTGCATTCCAAATTAGTTGCTTCTCTTAAAACTAAATTTGCTGCAGCGTGAAGATTTTCCTTCTTAACTTGATTTGCAATTGCTCTCTCATTATTCTTGATAATATATTCACTAATCATTGGAAGCTTCATTTGGCAGTACAAATCTTAATCACTACTTCTACTTGATTTTCTAGGAATTCTTGAAGGTTCTTTGCTACAAGTGTTCAACATTGATCCTTCTAGTTGATTGTTTCTACTGGGGAAGCCTACCAATCCAAATTCATGACATTGTTCCTCAAAATGATTTGTTTAGTGGGGTGAAGCTTTAGCTTTGAATTTATTTGAATTTGTTTCTGCCTCCCCATTCCTTTCTATCAAGGATTAATCTGGGGATCTTTCTCATGCAGACGATTGTCATAAACTGGAACTTCTAGCTTCACAAGAAATTGTCCCAGACTTAACCTTTGAGTGAGAATCAAGATAACAGATTTCTCGTCCTTCATCATCTAGCATATCACTTCCTTTCTCACAATAAACACTTTTGTTCCTCTGGAGAATAGTAACATATATCAAAATCATTTTCATTGCTCCATGGTTTGACTTCTATCATAAAAACAAGAATGTATTCCCTTTGAAGAGATGGCGCCATCAAATTCGCAACTTTAATTCTATACTAGATTTTTTTCTTGAAGATCTTTGATATTTTAGTTGTGCTAGAATGAGCTACAACATCTGGCTCTAATTGGGGGCAGAACTTTGTGCACAAAGTGCTGAGAACTATATATTAGTGGCCTTAGTTGGGCATGGATTCCATAATTTGAAAATCATGAAATCTGAAAACTGAAATCTCTCATTCATGTTTTTTTAACCTAAAAACCTTTCCAAACCTATTTGCAACTGGAATTGTGACCCTTATTCATCAACTAAAAACTGAATTGAAAAATTAGCTTATTTATGTACAGGTTCCTACATATGTACATGACTCATCTCATTCAGGTGAAGTCAACCTTCCAATGGCACCAACCCAACACCTGGGTACTAGACCTTGTGCCTCCATACTGTTGGGATTCAAAAAATAAAATTGGTATGCACCATAAAATATTTTTAGACAAAAAGTTTAGCACATACCCCAGAAATGATATTTGTTGTTGACCAAATAATGTTTCCATATAGTCAGCTACCAGATCATAAGGTTAATAAAAGAATGTTTTAGACGCCCCCTTCTCCTGAACAATCTGCTGACATATGTTTTCTTGGATAAGGCAACAATACTCACTTTTAACTCCTGAACTTGGGGTTGTACAACAACCCGCTTCTTTGCATAATCAGACGAAATAACTTCTGCTTCATAAATATTCATGTATAAAATTGTGATCAATCTTTCACACATTTCCAAAGAAGCATAATGTTTTTGAAATAAGAATTTGAATATGAGGCCATGTGTTTTAGTTCAGCAAATTGTTGATGTGACAAAATTTTGCTAGAAACCAAGAAACTTTCATTACTGTGAGGAAAGTGTTATGCATAATGTGAGCATTCACTTTCAATTTTCTCAACATTTCCTTCAAGAAACACCATGTCAGATACATTCATTAATTTAGGAAATGGAAAATCATCTGCTACAGAAGTAAAATTATTTTGTTGAGGCAAATTGTTTAACTCATAATAATTTGACTTACAGCCTGTATAATTTGAGGAAGGAAAGTTTAGATCATATGATGGTACTTTTGACTCCGTCTTCTGCTGATTTATTCCCATATTTGCATAAATATTTTGATAGGGAAGCTTCCCACAAGCCCATAGATTATCTTCAATTTCTTGTGCATAGTGAAACGTTTGCTCCATAGTGCAAGGCTTCCTTTCCCTAAGATAAAATGCCAAGTCAAGAGGATGAGTTGCTAAATAATACACCATGGCAACAACTTTAGGAGGTTTAATTTCTTTGGGCATGCTAAAATAAAAATTTGATACCTTCTATTAAACTCAGTGACCGATTCGCTTCTCTGCCTCTGGATAGTATATTATTCCAATAGGTGTTTTTCGTATGAATTCTGTTTGCCCCAATATCTAAGAAAGTTATCCTGAAAACCCTGCCATGAACTAATTGACCTTGCCTCCAAATACTGGAATCGTTGTTGAGCCTCCTGCTTTAATGTATGACAAAACAACGTCATAACCACATCTTCATAAATAATTTGAACTTTGTCCAGAAAGTACTCAAATTATAAGAGATGTTGTTCAACTGTAATATCATCATTCTCTCGAGAGAAACTTGGAAGAAATTTGAAGCTTCTTGAAGCATAATGATGAAGAATTGTAGGCAACATCAAAGGTTTAAACATCACCTTGCCTCCAAGCTTAAAAGAAAGATAATGAATCGTCACCTTTATGCCTAGACTGTGACTGATTATCTTAAGGAATTGTAATACATCAGTCATCACTCCTCTCATATTTAGGAGATAAGTTTGTGTCAAGATCAATAATACAATAAGAAGAAAGGTCTTCTTTTTCCAATAAAGAATGTACTTCTTGGGCCTTACAATATTCTGAGAATATAAAGCAGGAAATAATATTTTTAATGTGAAGGGGAAAGTATACCAGAGAGTTGATAATAAAAAATAAAATTTCCTTAAAAAACCTGAAAGCATGATACTTGAACTTTTCATGTTGCTTCCTCATTTTCTTGCCAGTGTTATCACTCAAAACTTTTCCTTAGAAGTTTTGGAATAAGGGAAGGCTTCGAGGTAACCACAAACCAAATTTTAAGCATAGGCTCTAGCCAACCTATGGCTCAGAGAGGGCTCTCTCTATATAATTTAGCTATGTTTTCTTAGATATTAGGCTAGTTCTAGAGTTCAGGGGGTTTTTGATTTGTATGAAGATTTGGTGGTGGAATCCTTAAAACAGGTTGATAGGTTGATGCCTTTAGGCCATTGGGCAATGGAGTCAAAGAAGGGACATCAAAGCTGGGGTTAAATCAGTAAAGGGAATGTTCAAGGGGCAAGATAGTAGAGTGAAGTACAAATCCTTGGACTAAATGGTGAAATGAGTCTTAACGGGGGTGAGAGGGAAATCAAGAATTCTTAGACCGGGGCTAAGATGGGGGAACAATAGTGAATCATGAGTAAAGGGCAATTAAGAATCATTTACTATAGACCAAGGGAGAAACTACAGAAGCTAAGGAGTAGTTAATAATTCCCTAGCTAAGATAGTTTAAGAGAAACATTAAGAATGTATAACAGTAAGACAGAGTACAGTTAAGAAAATTCTGAAATAATATTCAAGTTAAACATTCAGACTTCTAAAACATTTAAGATTATGAAACAACTTTAAGGGAGATAAAACAACACAATAAAATTACTCATTTGTACTTCGCTTTACACATGAATCCCTTGAAATATCTGATCTTTATTCATCAATCCAGCATGCTGGCCCAGTCAGTGATACAAAAGCTTTTACAGTCTTTGAACAAAATTCTATTGAAAGTATAAGAATCCACCCCTACATACTTCGATTTATGAAGTATTTATACAAAATGTTTTTACAAAATATCCCAAACTAACTTGGGAATTAATCTAGGAAATTCAAAATATCTTCTCGCAGGAAGATAGTGACAACTATTGAACTGTTTTCTTGTTGTCCCTTTTATTGTGGTTTAGCTGGAAGTTTATGGTTGCTATGCTCTGTGCTAGCCAAAGGCTGCTGTCTTTTATATTGATACTCTTTGACATGGATACTCTTTGACCTTGTAACCACTTGACTCTGATGCTCTTTTACCTCGTTGACTGTGTGTTTGACCTTTAACTGTGTTCTGCTATAGTAAGTTAGTCAACTTTTCCCATTCTTGATCTGTTGGTAACCGGATACTCAACATTCTCCGGTAAGTTTCATCTGCCTCAGTGTATTTGGAAAATGAAGGCTTATTTACAAACAGATGTTTTACCTCATGTTGGAGGTAAAATAGATTTTCAAAGGCACTGTACAGTACCTTTCCTGTTGGCATTCCTGAAACCTGTGAAGTAGCCACTTGCTGTCTTGCTACATCCCTGAGTTTGTCGTTGTAATCTCCTTGTTCCATAAGTTTATCATGAATGACTAAGGGATTAGGTAATCCCTTCTCTTTTAGCTTATCAAACTTAGCCATGAACCTGTCAATGGCTACTTGCATTTCCTTGCTCTTTTCCTCTAACTTTTGCATAAGGTCCCTCTTGGTGAGGACTTTCTTTACCTCCAGAATAGTAGCAGTCCTGTCTTCAATTTCCAGTTCCTGTAATTGGTACTTGTTCTTTGAATTTAAGAATTGGATGAGCTTGGTAGCCTCTCTAGGCTTGTTGCCTAATTCTATCTTCACTTTCTCAATAGCCTTTGTTATTGATCCAAATGGATCCTAGAATACTCTCTAAGTCTTCAAAATCATTCAAAAGATCAAAATTATCGCATGGGAAAACCTTCATAAAACAACAGAAAACACTATCGGCAGCCAAAAACACCAAGAAACAGTGGAAAACAGGCTTATCGGAGGCTTGAACAATGAATGCATAGGAACCATCGGATTTGGCCGTTCAACAGTCCAGATCCGATGGGAAAATTGCAATCGGCAAAGGCTATCGGAGGTGGCTATATGGGAAGCGCGATAGCGGGCAGCGCGACCAAACGAGAGTCAATCACACTATCGCATCGCTAATATATATATATATATATACACACATATGGAATTAACCATGGCCCGGGAGGATCAGTGACATGCAATTGCGATATCGCAATATTGCATCGGAGCTATGCATAGGAGTGGGGCCGATTATGACTAAGACTGCGATAGACCGGACCCAATAAAAATATAAACGCTATTTCATAAGATTTGAGATCTGTCAAATGGCATTTTTAATGTATTTTCATGTATTTCATTTATTAAATGAAATACAAGGGGAGCGCCGATGCAATGAAAAGTGGACCCGAAAGGGTTTGGGAATGAAAATGAATAATATTTCAAATCCGCCCAAAGCCATTTTTACGGGATTTTTCAGTGTTTTAACGTATTTTCCAAATGCAAAGGAAATCCACGAAACAAGTGGGATTTCGGGAGGAACAAAGCGGTAAGTGGTTTGGGCCGGGCTCCGCCCGAGCCCATACATTGGCTGCCACGTGTCCAGGCCGAGGAGAGAGAAAACCACCCTCATCGGGCAGTTAACCTTCGTACGGAAGGGACGCCCAAAATAGACCACAACTGTTGGATCTGGATCTACCAGATCAACGGTGGAGATGTGATATCGCTACAAAGGCGGACCCAATAGGAGTTATAAAGCGGATTCATAATATTTCAAATCTGATGAATAGTGTTTTGGAGGATTTTCCATGTTTTTGCAGCGTTTCTCTGTGTTAACGGAAAACGACCAATTTTGGTATTTCAAAGGCTTGATGACCATTCCGTTGCAGTACAGGTGGCCACCATCCCTGGAAGCGTTTAGGAATGATTGCTAACGCTCAGAAAGGGATCTGAGCAGACAGAAGTTGGGAAGCCAGAGAATCTGAGAAGGAGAATGAACAGACACCACGGATTGACTTTAAAAGTCATAGACCGACAGAAACAAAGGCAGGCAGTATTGAAGGCAGTGCGAAGACAAAGCAACAAAAACAGAGAGTCAGTGAGGAGAGTCTGTGTACTCAGAAGAGACTTGGGGGATCCAAGTAAAGCCTTATTGTTTTGCATCTGTTGTGTGAGGCTCAAATTGAGCTCACTGTTGTAAAACTCTGTTTTTAAGACATAATAGAGAGTTTACCACTGAAGGCTGGACCAAGAGATGTAGCCCAGGAGTGTTGGGGGAACTCCTTTTTAAACTTGTTGTGTTTATGTGTGTTGTCTATTATGTTTCTTTTACTGCTTCATTATCTATGTATTTCGCAATCTTATCAATCCATTGCACAAAATAACATAGGAAAATCCATGCACATGAGTCTGTAATACCTTAATAATTGTCTTAGATCTCATTATCAGATCAAGTGGTATCAGAGCTTTAGGTTGCTAAGGTTAGACAAGCTTGTGCTGGATTGTTGAATGATAACTAGGTCAAAGCTAAAATTAGGAGAAGGAGAATTGGTTGAAGCTAACCCAGAAATAGGAAGAGTCTATCCTAGGAGGAAAATGGCAGAAGAAAGTCCCTTGGAATCAGACTCTCAGTTCATGGACAGTTTCATGACCATGAGAGCCATGGTAGAAGAGATGTATTGAGAATTTAAGAAAGGTCGAAGTGAAGATTCTTCAACCTCCAAACAAGACAAAGGAACAGAGGAACCTCTTCTAGATGGCCATTCTGAAGGCAAAGGGAAAGGAAAAGAGCCTCCTCTAACAACACCTCCTTCTAGCCCTTTGATTAAATTAGATGTAAAATTTGATTTGCCAATATATGATGGAGAATTAAATGCAGAAAAGCTAGATAACTGGATTAGACAGATTGATGTATATTGCAGGGTGCAGAACATCAATTCAGAAAGGAGAAAGATTCAGCTGGCCAGCCTTCGCCTTGGAGGAACTGCCCTAGTGTGGTGGGAAGGTAGGACACAAGCTGATTTGAAGAAGCATGGTAAAATTCTTTCTACCTGGGGTGAATTTGTTTCTTCCATTAAAAAACAGTTCTATCCACTAGCTTCTATGCAGCAAGCTATGATGAGTTGGCAAACTCTTCGCCAATTAAAGGGGCAAAGTGTACAAAGCTATACCCATGAATTTAGAAAAAGAGCTTTAATTCTAGGCATTTCTCTAGACTCACCTGAAACTTTGTTGAAGTATATAGGTGATCTACACAACTATTTGAGGCACACCATTCTCATGTTTAACCCTACTAGCATAGATGAGGTATCTGTTTAGGCTACACATCTAGAGGCTAGAGGCAAGAATGTGAACCCAGAGATTGGGGGATCATCAAAACCCACTGCAAGCAAAAACAAGGAAAAGAGGACGCAAAAATGGAAAGAGAGGAAGGCAAACATTGTACAGAAAGACAAACCTTCATGCACTTACTGCAAGAAGGATGGACATGATGATGAACATTGCTGATCTTTGCATCCAGAGCTGAAACCCAAGAAGTTCAATGGAAAGAAGAAGAAGATTGCTGCTGCTATACAGAAGGATTTGGGGTTAGACTCAGGGGATGGAACAATAATCACAGCTACAGGTATAAAAGGTAAAAATTCTGAAGCATCTACTAATAATTCTGCACAAACTATTGATAATGAAGAAAATGAGAGGAAAAGACATGAGATTTTTCATATTAGAGTTATTTCCAAGCATCAAAAGATTGATACTTTATTTGATAGTGGCTCACAAGTAAACTTGATTTCTGAAGCAATTGTAAAGAAATTGGGACTACTAACCACACCTCACAAGAAGCCATATCCGTTAGGTTGGGTATGTGATAAAGAAAAGCTACAAGTGACTAGACAATGTAAACTTAGGTTTGCTTTTGGGTCAGCATTTGTAAATGAGGTTGATTTAGATATAGTTCCCTTGGATATATGTGGTATTGTTTTAGGAAGTCCTTACTTGTAGGATAGAAAAGCCATTTTCTATAGAGCTGAAAATAAGTATCAACTCATAAAATATGGAATAGAATATATTGTAAGAGCTCATCAGCTCAAAAATAACTACACTCTCATTAACTCAGGGCAGATGAAAAGAATTGTAAATTCATGCAAGCAATTTTTACTAATGGTTGTAAAGGAAAAGAAACTTGATAAAACCAATATATTTGAAGGTTGTGATGCTAAACAGCAAGCTGATTTAGAAAAAGTTGTTTCAGAATATGATATCCTATTTCAAGAACCTAAAGGTCTACCACCCAAAAGGGAAATTGTACATGATATTCATTTTCAACAAGATGCTCCATTGCCTAACATCAGAATGTACAGGTTATCCGCTTTAGAGAATGTAGAGATCAAGAAGCAGGTACAAGAGCTGCTCGAGAAAGGGTTCATAAGACCAAGCACATCACCATGCGGATCTCCAATCATGTTGGTGAGGAAGAAAGATGGTTCGTGGAGGATGTGCATTGATTACAGAGCACTTAATAAAATAATGATCAAGAATCGTTATCCCCTTCCTCGCATTGATGATCCATTCGATCAGCTGAAAGAAGTTGTTTACTTTTCCAAGTTGGACTTGCATAGTGGCTATCATCAGGTCAGAGTAGCAGAAAAATATGCATGGAAGACTGCTTTCAAAACGAATCAAGCGTTGTATGAATGGCTAGTTATGCCTTTTGGCTTAACTAATGCTCCTGCTACTTTCATGAGAGTTATGAATGATGTACTCAAGCCTTTTATTGATGATTTTTTAATTGTATATTTAGATGACATTCTTGTTTTCAGTAAAACATGGGAAGAACATTTGAAGCATGTAAAGCAGACTCTAAATGTTTTGAAAAAAGAAAATCTCTATGTTAAGTTATCAAAATGTGAATTTGGCAAAACATCTTTGAATTATTTGGGTCATATTGTAGGGGGTGGTGAATTGAAGATAGATCCCTCTAAGGTCGAAGTCATTGTGAACTGGCCTAAACCCAAATCTGCTACAGAAGTTAGAAGCTTCCTAGGAGCAGCACAGTATTGGAGAAAGTTTATTGCTAACTTTTCCTTAATTGCAGCTCCCTTACATGCTTTAACAGGATTGAACAAGGTGTTTCAGTGGGGAGGAAAACAACAGAAAGCCTTCGACACCTTGAAAGAAAAAATTAGTACAACACTAGTACTAGCATTTCCATATCTTCAAAGACCATTCGAGATTGAAACAGATGCCAGTGACTATGCCATGGGAGTAATGTTGATGCAACATGGTAAACCCATATGTTATCATTATGAGACATTTAATTCTGCAGTAGTTAATTATCCCACATATGATAAATAATTGTATGCATTAGTGCAAGGTGTGAAAAAGTGGAAACATTACCTATTGGGCAAAGAAACAATTATACATACTGATCATCAACCACTTCAATATTTGCACTCACAAACTAAATTGCAGCAATCAAGACACTATAGGTGGATGGGTTTTCTACAACAGTTTCATCTTGTCATCAGATATAAGAAAGGCATACACAATAAAGTTGCAGATATGTTGTCCAGACCAATCATAAATGCATCTACTATACTTAAGCATAACTTAGTATTGCATGAAAGCTACATTGAACACTATGCTCAAGATGTAGATTTTAAAGATGTATATGCAACTTTAAGTCATGGCAAACAAGTACAAGAATTGGATTATCATGTTAAGGACCAACTCTTATATCATTTGGGAAAGTTATGCATTCCTCAAACTGAAAGAGTTAACATAATCCGAGAGGCACACACTTCTCTAATATCAGGTCATTTTGGTGTAAGTAAAACGGTTGCACGGCTGCAAAGATTTTGTTATTGGCCAAGAATGCATGAAACAATTTCTAGATATATTAAAGGGTGTACCATGTGTGCTAAAAGCAAGCCCAACAATAGAAAACTAGGCTTGTACACTTCACTTCCAATTCCTTCTCATCCTTGG
The DNA here is from genome assembly GCA_031772625.1 of Pinus tabuliformis. Taxonomy (NCBI): domain Eukaryota; kingdom Viridiplantae; phylum Streptophyta; class Pinopsida; order Pinales; family Pinaceae; genus Pinus; species Pinus tabuliformis. The sequence continues at coordinate 620,096,037 of CM062811.1, read as the reverse complement.
GAAAGTGTTTCCATGGACTTTGTTGGGGGACTGCCAAAATCTAGAAAAGGTCATGATTATTTATATGTTATTGTGGACAGGTTCAACAAAATGTGTATTTTAATACCTTGCAACAAACAGATTACAACTGAACAAACAATGAAGTTGTTCTTTCAGCATGTATGGGTTCATTTTGGGTTACCCACTTCCATTGTATCTGATCGAGATTACTGATTTGTTGGGAAGTTTTGGTCATGTCTGTGGAAATTGATGGACACCAGACTGAAGAAGAGCACAACCTTTCATCCACAAAAAGATGGCCAAACGGAGGTGGTCAACAGGACAGTGATCCAGTTGCTTAGTGGCTATTGCAGCAAGCATCCCAAGCTTTGGGATGAACATTTATGTTATGTGCAACATGCTTACAACCATGCTAAACATTCTTCTACACAAAGATCTCCTTTTGAGACTTGTTTTGGTTTCATACCAAGGTCTCCCTTGGATTTTATCTTTAGTAAAGACATAGCAGTTGATGGACACAGTGATGTGGAAAAAGCAACCAGGTTCATTGAACAGATCCAAGAAATTCATCAGGGAGTGCAGGAACAGCTGGGAAAGAGCCAAGCCAAGTACAAGGCAAGGCATGATAAGCATCGAATTGAGCATAGCTTCCAAGTAGGTGATCAAGTCTGGCTGTACATTAGCAAAGACATAATGCAAGGTGAAGGTAAAAAAGCTGAAGCCAATAAAGTATGGGCCTTTCAAGATACTTGAGAAAATTGGTGAGAACGATTTTTGCCTTGATTTACCAGCTTACATGCACATCTATTCAGTAGTTAATGCAGAGAACTTGAGACTATTTGAACCTTCATTGATTGAAGATCCCGAAGAGCAAAGTCAGTTGCCTTCTATTGATGATCTGTTGCCTGAATATCTCAATGAGTTGCAGGAAGATACAGTTCTGGACAGGAAGGTGAGAACTACGTGCAGAGGGGATGTTGAGTACCTCAGAATCAGACTCAAAGGTTCAAAACCAAGCAGTGCAAGATGGATAGAGATTGGGCAAGTGAGGAAGTTGTATCCTCACTTGATTGATGCTTAAAACCCAACTTTTGGTGGTCCAAAAGCTTTTTCAGTGGGAAGGTGTGATCCAAATGGATCTTCGAATACTCTCTAAGTCTTCAAAATCATTCAAAAGATCAAAATTATCGCATGTGAAAGCCTTCATAAAACAGCGGAAAACACTATCAGCAGCCAAAAACACCAAGAAACAGTGGAAAACAGGCTTATCGGAGGCTTGAACAGTGAATGCATAGGAGCCATTGGATCTGGCTGATCAACGGTCCAGATCCGATCGGCAAATCGCAATCGGCAAAGGCTATCGGAGGCTATCGGAGGCGGCTATATGGGAAGCGTGATAGCAGGCAGCACGATCAAACAAGAGTCGTTGATCTATGCGCGCAGATCAACGGTCCAGAGTCAATCGTGCTATCACATCGCTTATATATATATATATATATATATATATGGACTTAACCACGGCCCGGGAGGATCAGCGACATGCGATTGTGATATCGCAATATCGCATTGGAGCTATGCATAGGAGCGGGGCCGGTTATGACTAAGACTACGATAGACCAAACTCGATAAAAATATAAACTCTATTTCATAAGATTTGAGATATGTCAAATGACATTTTTAATGTATTTTCATGTATTTCGTTTATTAAATGAAATACAAGGGGAGCGTCGATGCGATGAAAAGTGGACCTGAAAGGGTTGGGGAATGAAAATGAATAATATTTCAAATCCACCCAAAGCCATTTTTACTGATTTTTTAGTGTTTTAACGTATTTTCCAAATGTAAAGGAAATCCACAAAACAAGTGGGATTTCGGGAGGAACAAAGCAGTAAGTGGTTTGGGCCGGGCTCCACCCGAGCCCATACATTGGCTGCCACGTGTCCAGGCCGAGGAGAGAGAAAACCACCCTCATCAGGCGGTTAACCTCCGTATGGAAGGGACGCCCGAAATAGACCACAACCGTTGGATTTGGATCTCCCAGATCAACGGTGGAGATGTGATATCGCTACAAAGGCAGACCCGATAGGAGTTATAAAGCGGATTCATAATATTTCAAATCTGATGAACAATGTTTTGGAGGATTTTCTGTGTTTTTGCAGCGTTTCTCTGTGTTAACAGAAAACAACCAATTTTGGGATTTCAAAGGCCTGATGACCCATTCTGTTACAGTACAGGTGGCCACCATCCCTGGAAGCATTTAGTAATGATTGCTAACACTTAGAAAGGGATCTGAGCGGACAGAAGTCGGGAAGCCAGAGAGCCCGAGAAGGAGAATGAACAGACATCGCAGATTGGCTTTAAAAGTCACAGACCAACAGAAACAAAGGCAGGCAGTATTGAAGGTAGTGCTAAGACAGAGCAACAGAGACAGAGAGTCAGTGAGGAGAGTCTGTGTACAAAAAAGAGACTTGGGGGATCCAAGTAAAGCCTTATTGTTTTGCATCTGTTATGTGAGGCTCAATTTGAGCTCACTATTGTAAAACTCTGTTTTGAAGACATCATAGAGAGGTCACCACTGAAGGCTGGACCAGGAGATGTAGCCCAGGAGTGTTGGGTGAATTCCTTATTAAACTTGCTTTGTTTATGTGTGTTGTCTATTATGTTTCTTTTATTGCTTCATTGTCTATGTATTTCGCAATCTTATCGATCCATTGCACAAAATAACATAGGCAAATCCATGCACATGAGTCTGTAATACCTTAATAATTGTCTTAAATCTCATTATTAGATCGGTTATTAATGCTATGAGATCAATCTGCTCGAATATGACCTGTATGGATGGCCAAATATCATTGACAAAGTCAATGATATTGGCCCACAGTTTTTCCTTAGCTTCTCTAAGAGGCTCCCTTTGTTGAAAATGCAACAAGATGATGGAGCTTAGTGAAAAGAAGTCGCCTTCACTAAGTGAGCCCGCAGGCTATTTTTGGTGCAAAGTCTATTTTTAGACATATGGATCATGGTCTATGAGTTGCAGGATGCTATTTATGGATGATTGGTCATGTTGGTAAAAATAGATGGACTTCTATTTTTAGACATATGGGCGGAGTCTATTTTTAGACTGCCAGTCAAAAAAATAGAACAGCCGAATATTATTAGCTCTTAATAATATTTGGACTATAAACATTATCTTATCCTCTTGCAGCACTTCAGTTCGAGCTACGGATGTGGCACATGCAACTACCAGAAGGAAATACGATTTTGCTATGGGTTAGTTGAGCTATTGCATGATGGACTTCAGTTAGAACTCAAGTGATTGAGTTTGGTGGAGTTGATTGAGGAGTTGATGGAGTTGTGTTCAGTTTGACTTAGTTGAACTAGTTGTATTTAGTCTAACTTCCAAATACACTAGTGATGAGTGATGTGAATTAATTATTAATTAATTCACTAATTATTAACTCATAAGTCAACTAAAGAATACATCATTTAACTCAGTGCATGGACAGTTCAGTGGAGACAAGTGTTAGAGGTGGGTGAAAGGGTGAGACTACTATCAGTTGTGACTAAAGCTGTGCATGAGATTTGCACAATCATTGATTGAGATTGCCAATGATGATTGCACAGTACAAACCAAGGGAATTCGAACTTGGATCAGATCTATTCTCAACTTGGATTGCGCAGTAGAGGCATGCAAACAGTGGAGGATATTTGAACCTGTGACTTGTTCAGATCTGAGCTAGTTTGTGTGTAGCAGGCAGAGATAGTACTGAGTACTTGTGAGGAGTATTGTACTATGTATTGTTACATGTTCTCTATCATTATAATATACAGATAGTTGGGGGTTTTCAGCTGTATGCTTTCCCCAGTACATACTGTGTTGATATGTGTGATTGATGTTTCAATGTGCGCATGTGATTTTTTTTAATTCCGCAAATTGATGATCAACATAGAGGAGGTTATGTATTATGCATGCATTCCGCAAATAGTGTATAATCAGGATAATCTCTGTGAATAAGTGTTATATTATTCAAAATTTCTACATGGTATCAGAGCAGAGTTGATCATCAGATCTATTATTCAGAAAGTGATTACATTTTATTTCTTCAGGCAGAGTCTGTAATCGGGCCAGGTAGCTTCTGGATTCATCCTTCTTTTGGAAGGTGAGATATCTGGTAAATGCCCATACAGTCAATCTCTGTACGAGAAATACTTTGTTCTCATGAATTTTAGATCAAAAGCGGTTGAGTTTTGAGTTGGTGGAATTCGAATTTGCAGCAGTGTTTTCTTGGTGTCGAAGTTGAAATGTCTTTCAACGGATTGTGATTGGAGTATGCCCTTGAAGGCAGCTCGAATTATATTGCATGGAAAGACAGGATGGAGGTGGTGTTAGATGACAATGGGTTGAAGGAGTTCATAGATGCTGAGGTCCCAAAGCCTACTGATGCTGCTCACGTTGAGGCTTGGCAAAAGAAGACAACAAAGTGTCGAAGGATTCTGTTGGAGGGAGTGAAGGATCACATTGTATCCAACCTGCATGGAAAGGCTTCTCCATACTTGATGTGGAAAGCGTTGACAGAATTATTCCAAAGCAAGAGCGACCAGAGGAAGTTGGCGCTCAAGGATAAACTCAGAAACATTAAGTGTGAGAATGGAGACAGTATGCCCAAGTATCTCACGAAGTTCACCCAATGCCGGGATGAGCTGGGAAGTGTGGGGGTGACTGTCGATGATGAGGACTTGGTGAGCTTGGCTCTCCTTGGTCTTCCGAAGAGTTGGCATTCCTATCAGGACTCTGTCAATGGTCGGGAGAAATTGCCAAGATGGGAGAGACTTTGGTCGGATCTTGTGCAAGAGGAGATCAGGTGGAATACCAGGGACGGATCTTCATCAAAGGCATATGATGAAGAAAATTGCGCTTTGGTTGCCAAAGCAAAGAAGGGGAAGGAGAAGGGTTCTCTTTCCGAATCCAGTTCTTCCAATGATGGGAAGAAGGTTGACAAATCGAAAGTGCGATGCTTTCGTTGTCATGAGGTGGGCCATTATGCTGCAAATTGTCCACGAAGGAAATCCAAGAAGGGATCCGGGGAAGGATCTGAAGGTGAGGCACTTGCTTCATAGTTTGAGTTGGATTTCACACTCTTCGCATGCATGGTTTCATCCATGGTGGGAAGTGGTTGGTTTCTTAACAGTGGAGCTTCTTTCCACATGACCGGTGACAAGAGTTTTTCAGTACTTTGGAGGAGAAAGATCTCCAGATACTCATAGCGATGGGTAATGATGAGAAGTATAGTGTCTTAGGTGTAGGCACGGTTATTTTTCAGAGGGAGCATGGAGCTTGCCTTACCTTGACCGATGTCAAGTATGTACGAGGACTGAAGAGAAACTTGGTGTTGGTCGCGATGTTGGAAGACAGAGGCTATGATGTAGTCTTCAGTAAGGGAAAGGTTTTCCTTGGACATATCATCACTAGACAGGTGAAGCAGATTGGTTCACGGGTCAAGAACCTGTATGCTCTTGAGGTTCAAGATGCATGCAAAGCCTTGAGTAGCGAGGCAACTGATGGAGACTTGGTGGTTGAGAGGGAGCGTATATTACCTCTCAACATGCAGAGCCAGAAGAAGTCTCAGACGATTGTGGAGGAGCCACGATTGGTGCAGCAGCTTCAGGAGGTTGTGGAGCAGCCACAACAAGGGAAGCTGAGAGGAGATCGAGTAGAGACATCTACTCATGCAGAGACCTCCAGTAGGGGGAAACTTCGAGCCAGGTGGGCTGAGGGATCACATGCAGCCATACCTCTAGGTAGGAGGTGGGGCGATATAGAGTGATCGTCCCAAGGAGGAGGGGCAGGATCCTTGAGGTACCCAACCTCTTGGATGAGACCTTGCTATGGGAGCCCTGATGTGGAGTAGCAGGAACTGACTGATTGGGTAGAGACAAATGCGGATGGAGCAACAAAGAGAGCGACACTGTAGGGAATCCCAGGACAGCTCATAGCTAGCAGGCTGCAATAATGCGAGAGGCACAAGTGTTTTGCACAGTGCTAGGTGGCACAGAGAGGTGTAAAATGGTGCGAGATGCATGGAGATGTTGCAGTAGCGCAGATGTCAAAGAGGGAGCACTTGTCAGCAGTAGGTAGAGCTTCAGCATCAGAGTATGTTCCTAGCCCAACAGAGTGGTCAGTTGGGAGTGTTTTTGTTCCAAGTGTTGTTGGAGCAAGTGGACTGGGAAAATGTGTTTCATGCAGAACATTCCAGAGTTGTAGGATAGGGGTTGCAGATAATCCATATCTTGTTGAGAGGGAGTGTTGAAAATGCAACAAGATGATGGAGCTTAGTGAAAAGAAGTCGCCTTCACTAAGTGAGCCCGCAGGCTATTTTTGGCGCAAAGTATATTTTTAGACTATGTCTATTTTTAGACATATGGATCATGGTCTATGAGTTGCAGGATGCTATTTATGGATGATTGGTCATGTTGGTAAAAATAGATGGACTTCTATTTTTAGACATATGGGCGGAGTCTACTTTTAGACTTCTAGTCAAAAAAATAGAACAGTCAAATATTATTAGCTCTTAATAATATTTGGACTATAAACATTATCTTATCCTCTTGCAGCACTTCAGTTCGAGCTACGGATGTGGCACATGCAACTACCAGAAGGAAATACGCTTTTCCTATGGGTTAGTTGAGCTATTGCATGATGGACTTCAGGTAGAACTCAAATGATTGAGTTTGGTGGAGTTGATTGAGGAGTTGATGGAGTTGTGTTCAGTTTGACTTAGTTGAACTAGTTGTATTTAGTCTAACTGCCAAATACACTAGTGATGAGTGATGTGAATTAATTATTAATTAATTCACTAATTATTAACTCATAAGTCAACTAAAGAATACATCAGTTAACTCAGTGCATGGACAGTTCAGTGGAGACAAGTGTTAGAGGTGGGTGAAAGGGTGAGACTACTATCAGTTGTGACTAAAGCTGTGCATGAGATTTGCACAATCATTGATTGAGATTTCCAATGAGGATTGCGCAGTACAAACCAAGGGAATTCAAACTTGGATCAAATCTATTCTCAACTTGGATTGCGCATTAGAGGCAGGCAAACAGTGGAGGAGATTTGAACCTGTGACTTGTTCAGATCTGAGCTAGTTTGTGTGTAGCAGGTGGAGATAGTACTGAGTACTTGTGAGGAGTATTGTACTATGTATTGTTACATGTTCTCTATCATTATAATATACAGATAGTTGGGGGTTTTCAACTGTATGCTTTCTCCAGTACATATTGTGTTGATATGTGTGATTGATGTTTCAATGTGCGCATGCGATCGTTTTTAATTCTGCAAATTGATGATCAACGTAGAGGAGGTTATGTATTATGCATGCATTCCGCAAATAGTGTATAATCATGATAATCTCTATGAATAAGTGTTATATTATTCAAAATTTCTACACCCTTAGTGTCAAGTCTCTTTCCATTGACTTGAAATTTTCCTTTATCCTGGCAGTCTTTTGTTCCTCCTCTTTCTGCATAATCTTGGCAAGCTTACAGTATGTTTCTAAGCTTGCCACCTGTTCCTTTAGCTTGTTTATCTCATTTGTTTGAATAGATATTTATTCCATGGCATGAACAAGCTTGGATGCTTCATCTGTTGCTATACCTGCTGAAAGACGAGGCCTCTACACTCATCTATCTCTGTATCATCTGGGTTCCTAAGGATGATGGGGGTTGTGTTTCCTCTGAAGGAGCAGTACCTTTACTCCTTTCTGGCTCAGAATCAGTTATTTCAACTGAGCCATCGGTGTCTTCCTGTTCTGACACAGGATTGAGTCTAGGTCTTTTGCTTTGGCCTCTTTCATATTGAACATTGAAGGCTTGTGTCCCTGAACTTGATCCTTCCTCCCTGCCCCTTTTGGGATTTTTCTCCTCATTCAGAGGAGTCTGCATGATAGGGGGAGTGCTCATTGTCCCTTCCTGAGGTGGTACCTACAGAAATGAATTTTCATCAAGTTGATTTTCCAGATCTAATAATGTGTTTTCCACAACAACTTCAGTATTATCCCTGTCCTCTAAAGTGTTTTCCACCCATTGCAATTGGTTGGCATACTTTTCTATCTTAGGGATGCGGTGATGGATATATGGAGCCATCTTGTTTTTTTTTCCTTCTTTTGCAGATGAAATCCAAGGGATCATATCTCCATATGAAGCTCTGTTTTAATTTTAATCTTTGAAGGATCAGGTCTGCCTCCTTTCCAGCTTCTCTGCTATTACAAATAAAAGGACCCAATTGGTCTTTGATCTTGAGCTGGGATTTCTTTTTGGCTTTAACAAAGTTTACCTCATCTGAATTTATTATCTGCCTGTAGTACTCCAGGGAAAATAACCTCATTGGGAGGTATTTAGGTAGTTTGTATGGGGCTTGCTAGCACGCATAAATCCTAATTTCAGTGTGGTTTTGGTACAATTACCAATCTCCCACCTGATGATTGATGTTTAGGTGAAGGACTCTCCTAATCTCAGGACTGATTCTTAATGGAGGGGTTCCACTGAGTGTGGTCATCACAGGGTGGACAAAGGAATCTATGAATTCATTGTATGAATAGGGGGAGGAATATTGATGAATCAATGGGGTCCAGAATATGACTGATCTTGGTTGGCCCTTGGTGTCCAACTTTTGCAAGGTAAGTGGGAATCTGTCTGACTGGTAATATAGGAAAAGGTGATACAAGACGGAGGAGTATTTGAAGACTCTCTCATTACTCATTCTGAGGAACTGTTCATGCATCCTGTCAGCTATGAACTGAGAATAGTCATATATGATAGCAGGAGGCTACCTTGGAGTGTATGTGGACATGAAGGCTAAAATAATCTCCTCAATATATTCACTGGTGGTATAACATAGGACACTAGATATCATATCCACAATATTTCTACCCAATAAGGAGAAAATGGTAGCTACATATGGAGGAGGATCCTTTGGGATGTGTTTTTCTTCTCTTATGAAAGTTTGGAACATTTCTGCCAATTTTGTAGTAGTAAGCTTAGGGAACTGGTCTAATAAGGCTCCAATTGAAAGAGGAGTCAAGTTTTGACCAAGATGGAGTTGTAACATCTCATTTGTAGATTCTGCAGTGAGAGTGAAAAGTATAGCCTAGTTAGGGGACATGACTGCTCTTTGACTAGGGACATAGTTGGCATGGCAATAATGTACAATTTCTGGGAAAATGTGAACTTGAGGAAATTGGTATTTAGGCAAATTGGAATCCCACAGACCAATTTCATCTGCATGGTTCAAGTACCTATCCCTACTTTGGTAGTATACTTTGAGCGGGGATTCTTGGACAGAGGTGTCCTTTATCTGAAAATCTTTGTTGGCTAGGGGAAGGTGGTCCAGGTCTAGATGGGGAGTGGTGACAGGTCTTACATCCATGGCAATTGGGGCAGCCATTCTCAGTTCTTGTGGATTTGAGTATGGGGGGTAATTTGTATTTTTAGGGCAATGGTGTTCAACACAGAGTAGGTTTGAGTCCTTGAGCTTCTTTGATTAATTTTTAGCTTAATTAAGAAAACTCAATCACTGGTTTCTTTGAAATTGATAGGATTTTTGATGAATTGTGGCTTAAATACCTGGAACTGGGGTGAAATGGTTCTGAGCAGGGCGGCTGGCGATTGCAAATGGTTGAAGGGGTTTTGTATAGGCTGTAAGGTTGTCTGGGTGGTCTGCGGCGTCTTTGGAGTGCAATTGGACGTGGGTTGACGACTTCGACGTTCATAGGTGGTGTGCATGCGTACAGAGGTTTACAGTTGAAATTCCAGTGAAAACAAATGATTTGGGGCTTTTTGGCTTTTTATATGGAAAAATGCTTTTTGGCGGGTACGGGTGAATAACGACTGATTTGTCGCGTAGCGGGGAGGTGGTAAGCGGTTAATTTCGCACCGCTTATGGGTGTTGAGTGGTTTTTGGGAGGGGATACCCAATTCCACTCAGCGACTGACATGTTGCCAGGGCGGTCTCGTGGAAAACAACTTTTTCGGCCGTGTATCGTCCGGCGGAGGATCTCGCCCGAAATGGTTTCGGGGCGTTGGATCTGGGCTTCATATGGGACGGTGGTCAAGGCGCGATTGTGCACGGAGGTTAATGGGGTCCGACGAACACTTTAAATGTGGCGGTATCAGGATTAATGACGGATTAAGGCGAGATTATTGGTCTATTAAGGTGGGATTATTAATTTTGATCGCAGATCGACCAATTAGAGATTTTGGTCGGGGTTTTAGGTGAGAATAATAGTTGATAGTTAAACTAGGGTGTAGGGTTAATTAACACATAGGAGCTATATACAGGGAAATGGGTTTTTCATCAGGATTTAATAAAATAAAATTAGTAATTAATATGAAAAAATGAGGGAAAAAGGGAAGAATCGTTAAGTAAATGCTCTTTTTGTGAATTTGATGTTTTTCACATATTAACATTAATACTTCAGGTAAAGTGTTTTGGTGGGTTTCTTATATATTAAATGCTTTATGTGGGGGGGGGGGGGAATGCTTTTCCTAGGCAAAAAGTGTTTTATCCTTAGGAAAGGAACATTATTTAGGAAAATGAATGAACTAAAGTGGGGGGTGAATTTTTATGAGGGGAATTTAGTACTTGATATCCATAAATCATTGAGCCGAGGGTCTGGTCCCTCCAAAAGTTAGAGAAATGCTCTGAGCCCCTTTGACTTAAAGTTTTTTAGTACTTAGAACTTTATTACGGGAAATTAGTTAAGTAAAATAGGTAAAATGAATGGGGGAAGTTAATCAATTAACCTTGAAATCCATCTTCATGCTTGATTGACCATTTACATTTGAAACCTATGATGAGAGATGATAAATATGCTTTTTTCCCTATCATCATATTTCTGCAACCTTTCTTCTACTTACCCATCTACTTGTCCTACCATTTTTTCTTCACTTTATTAGGGTGCATTTAGACTAGCAAACCCTTATTAAAACATTTTCTTTTCTTTTCACAAAGCAAACTATCTAATTCTATCACTATATCATCCAAGGGCTTAGATTAAACTGATGAGCTCCTTTTATTTTACTCTACCTAATCTAATGATCTGCCAAGATTAAATAGTTTGGTCAGATTTTATTCTCTAACTATCAACATGAAATTTAAAGCATGGTATAATCAAGATTAAATAGTTTGATTACCCTGGATTGTGGCATGAATCACAAGCTGCACACAATCATTATTTTGCATAAATTAAATAGTAGTGGCATTTAGACGTGCACACTTTCATAGTCTCTTTTTGTTTTTTTTTTGGGGTTCATCTTTTTCACTTTTTCTTTGGACCTTTTTTCTTTATTCTTTTTGTCCTTTCACTTTTCTTTTAGGACATACCCTCTTTTCATTTTTTATTATTTTTTAATATGGAAAACATTTGTAGAAAGCAAAAGTATGTACATATTACAAGGCTTAACCTTAGCCATTCAAAATTATGACTCCTATTGGTATAGGAACCTAACAGTGGCTCCACTTGGGGATGGCATTTCCTTGTGAAATGTCAAGAACTTTGAGATCAATAGCCTTGGAATTTGACTTCAGTTACCTTGTGATTTGTCACCTTTCCACCTGCTTTATTCATACTTATGATAATAAATCCTTAAAAGCTTAGGGCCTTCTCTCTGGGCTTCAACTCTAAAGGTTTACCATCCAATCCAAACTAGACTTTTTCAAAATAAAATATACACACATGGGAAATAACAATCAGTAACTAGGTTCTATGTAATGTTTGAGCATTCGACCATTCACTGGTCCTCCTCCTTCTTCAGTACCATCTAGTCCTTTAAGGAAGAAAGCATTGTTCCCTCTGTAAGCATAAATGATATAGGGGCCCTTCCATAGGAAATCAAATTTCCCATGCTTACCCTTATCTTCCCTTCTCAAGTCCCACTTGAGTACTTTATCACCTAAGTAGAAATCATCTGCCTTGGTCCTTCTATCAAAAACCTTTTTGATCTTTTCCTGCACAAGTTGAGATCTGATGTAGACCTCTTCTCTAGTTTGCTAGAGATGAATAGTCTGGTTTATTCTCCTCTGGATATCATTTGGTTCAGATTGCAATTCTTGGAGCATCTTCATCACTGGTACTCCCAAAGAGGATGGAAAAACAACTTCCATGCCATACACTAGCTGATAGGGGGATGTACCAATTGACTTCTTGGTGGTCAGTCTGTCAACCATAAGGCTTTGACTAACTTCTTGTTCCATGTTTTCTTATTATCTTCTAGTAACTTCTTAATAACGTTCACCAAGATTTTATTTGAAGATTCTGCCAGTCCATTTCCTTGAGGGTAGTAGGTTGTAGAATGACCCAGGGTAACGTGATACTTATTGCAGAATTCTATCATTCGTTTGGATTTAAAAGCTGCTGCATTATCAGTAATGAGCTTGGTTGGGCATCCAAATCTAGACAGAATGTTGGCTTCAAGGAAGTTAATAATAATAGTATCTGTGGCTTGCCTTGAAGGTATGGCCTCTATCCATTTTGTGAAATAGTCTGTGGCTGTGAGGATCCACTTATGTTGGGCAGAGGAGGGCGGGTGAATTTCACCAATGAAGTCTAAACCCCATTGTTGAAAAGGTACTTCAACAGTGATTGGTTTAAGGGGTAATGGTAGAAGTTTTCTTTTTCCTTCAAAAATTTGACACTTGTGACAAGAGGTCACAAATTTCTTGACATCAGAGAATAAAGTTGGCCAATAGAAACCTGCCCTTAAGAGGTCTGCCTAGCCTCGTGTAGTTGGTATCCCTTCCTCGGCCATCATGCCCGAAGGTCTGCCTGCCCGATAGCACTGCCTTATCTACCAGGTAAGACATAGTCTATTCCTTACCAAACCAATGATACCTTTCCTTACCCGAGCGAGTGGTATAACCCGAGCGAGTAGTCTAATATAAGGGGCCACCACAGACAGATACCTTTCCTTATCTGTAGTATCTTCACTAACTCGTTTGGTGCCAGACCCCCAACCTGGTGTCTATTTTATATGAGTCTCTTCTCACGAAGCCGAACTGCTTTAGATCTGGTCTTTATCGGAATATGGTTCTGCATAGGCCTCTTTATTATACCCTAAAATAATAGTAGTGTTGTCAAGCTACGAATAAATGGCGACTGATTGGGCAAAGCAACTATCTTTGGTTAAACATATGAAGCTTGTAGAATAAAGGAATGATAGGTCAGATGATACAAAATGTCAAATATCAAATATCCTAAAAGTTCCATCCTTGACATGTAAAGTGAATATTTATAACTCAATAATAGATATAAACCATAACCATCATCATTTAAGAACTGATTAAATATTACCTCATGAACCATGAGTTCTAGAAAACCTTATTTATGCAACTGTAGGCTTTATCAGTAATTAGTTTTGAGAAAGCAAGGTAACAAAGTAGATCATAATATTGAATTGACTTCTATACCATAGGCATGGCCATTGCTGCCAGCAAGCATCTATAGCTTCGATAGGGATGCCTTTTTAACCCATTGAGATGCCAATGTTCCATCTATTAAAAATAAATACATAGTTACAAGAGAATTTCAATTTACTTAGATGTCTACAGAAGATCATTGTTCTGGCATGGTTACCAGTTAATAGCAATGCCATTCATAGGAGCTAACAAAAGTAAACAAGTCATCCCATGATGAGACCTCTTGTCCTTCAACTCTATGACCAAAGGCCATTAACCTGGCTTGGTGACTGATAGTGATAATTTCATTTTATTAGGACCTATGATCATGGTAGGTCAGCTCGTGATGAGACCTCTTATCCTCCAGTTGACTATTTTTGTTTAAAATTCAACTATGGTTATTATTAATCAACAAAATATTACTTAATAGATGGGGTGGAAGCTCAGCTCTTTAAGAGATAGGGATGGCGAAAAAGTTTTGCAATAACTATTTTCAACTTGGTGAGTCTTACTTCTCGAAAAGTAATAACCTTAAAATGATTGTTGATAAATATATTTTTCTTTGTTAAGATTGGGGTTGAGTAACAGTTCATTAGATAGTGATAGGAATATTTAAGTACAATTTTGTGGTAATCATCATAAATTTTACAAGATCAGGGACTTGACAAACTAAGAAAGTTGAAAGTTGGCAGGATGAAATCATCTTTGCATAATTATTCCTTAAAAATAATATTATTTTTATTGATAAATAAAGATAAATTGACTACCCAATCATTATGTCAAAGAGACCTAGAACATTAAGAGTATTTCACATTCAAGAAGGAGAAAAAAATTGGAAGACCTACATGTCTTGAATCAAATTTGAAAATCATCTGCAGTGGTTCTCTAATAGAGGTGTCCACCACAGTCACCTGCATGAAAGTATTGTATAACTTTGTCAGCCTCATCTTTTATCAAACAGTTAAGGAGAATTCCTTCATGATTTTTCTAAAACAAAGCATTATCAAGTATACAAAATTTCAAAGATTTCATTTTTAATAACACATCTTTGGTTCTATATAATCCAAGAGGAGCTTGTAAGTTTTGTAAAATGTAGATGATATCAGCATACCATGGTGATTCAACAAAGTCTTGACTGATCGGTGGAGTCGCCATCTCCTCTCCTTCATCTAGTGCAGCAATAAAGTTTATGTCCAAGGCCTGACAGTTCGACTTAGCCATAAGTTTAGCTAAGCCTTGGCCTTTGATTAACTTTGTGGGTTTGATCTCTATATCATACTCTAAGATAGTAGCAATCCATTTTCCCCTTTTCCCATCAAGACCTTCCTGAGTCAAGATGTCTTTGACTACAAAATTGGGAACATAGGCTACTATATGAGAATACAAAATATATACCCTAAAATATTTGATAGCTTTGACTAAAGCCAATGCTTGTTTCTCCATTATGTTGTATTTTAAGGGAGCATCTCTTAAGGCTTTTCTAAAGAAAGCAATGGGTTGTTCATATCCTTGGTCATTTTTCTACAGTAAAACTGCAACTATTGTATGCTCAGAAGCAAAGGAAAACAAAATGAAATCCCTATCAAATTTGGGACTAACTAATATTGGGGTTTTTGTCAAGGCTAGCTTGATATCTTCAAATGATTTCTTAGCTTCGACAGTCCAACTTAGGGTCGAATCTTTTTTCAACATGTTATTTAGTGCTCTAATTAACTCTGCTAGGTTAGAAATAAATCTTCTAAGGAAGTTAATCTTTCCTAAAAAGGCTTGTAGTTCTTTGATATTCCTAGGGTGTTGTATCAGCAAGATGGCTTCAATTCTTGCAGGATCTATTCTTATGCCATCTTTGGAAATGATATGTCCTAACAATTTTCCTTCTTCCAATCCAAATAAATATTTCTTGGGGTTTAAGGAGATGCCATACTTTCTGCATTTTATAAAGACCTGCCTTAGATGATCTAGATGTTGATTGTCTGATTTTGAGAAAACAGTAATATCATCAAGATATATCACAAGGAAATCATGGATTTCTTTGGAAAAGGCTATATCCATAGCCCTCTAGAAAGTGGCTCCTGCATTCATTAGCTTGAAAGGCATTTTGACATACATATAAGTGCCCCAATGAGTGGTGAAAGTAGTCTTGGGTTTGTCATCAGGGTGAACCAAACTTTGATTGTAACCAGAAAACCCATCCAGTAATGAGATTCTGGTTGACCCAACTACCATTTGTAAGATGTGGTCCATTTTGGGAAGAGGGTAGTTGTCTTTAAGTGATGCTTTATTCAGGTTTTTGAGATCTACACAGAGTCTGATCTCACCAGTTTTCTTCCTGGTTGGGACCAAGTTTGAGACCCATTCAGAAAACCTTATTGGTGCAATTATCTTGGCATCATACATTCTCTTAATTTCTTTTTCTATTGAAGGTAATAATACAGGATTAATTCTCCTAAGCTTTTGTTTGAAAGGTTTTTTATTCTCTTTGAGAGGAATTGTGTGTTGGATGATGTTGGTGTCATAGGATTTAAGGTCCTCATAGCTCCAAGCAAAGACATCCTGAAATTCTTTCAATAACTCAATGTATTTCACCTTTTCTGTTGAAGGGAGTGACTTTGACAGTTTGATTAGCTTGGGATTGTCTTCAGTGCCTATGTTACACTCTTCAATATCAAATTTTAATGGTTCCATCTTAGGCTTCCTAGGAACATCATTTGAATCGAATAATTCTTCCAGAGGGGTTAAACCTTTTGGTAAGAAATTATCCTTGAGATTAATTACTTTGTTTTCGTCATTAATTGTTTCATCAATCTCAACTTGTTCTAGGTTGTCTATATCTGACCTTGTGAATTTAGTGGGATTAAAACTATCTACTTCATTACCTTCTAGCTCATTTATTATTACTTCATCCCTAGAGTTAAGATCTATGGATGTATCAATGTCTATGTTACTATGTGCAAATTCTTCTTCTAAAGTTAAGAAGTTGTTTATCTGTCTATCATTTGAGAATACTTTCCAGTTCTGCACATTATCTGGGATTGAAGGTCTATGCCTGACCTCAACAGTGTACTGATGGTTAGGTTGGAAGGGTAACCTACAGGTACTGGAAAACATTGCTAAACTATGGGCTTGCATATTGTGCTTCCTAGGAACTACTGCAAGTTGTGTTTCTAGGAAAGTATTGAGTATTTCTACAATGGTTCCTCTATAATAACCTAATCTAGTGTCTTTGGTCATATATACACTCTTAATCTGATTTACAACTAGCTCTGAGTCTCCTATGATTGAAACTCTTTGAGCATCTAAATTCCTAACTACCTTGAGACCTATAATCAAAGCCTCATACTCGGCCATATTATTGGTACATCTGAAATTTAACCTATAGGCATGGCCCTCTGAGTGATTTTTTCTAAATTATAAATCCATACTCCTGCTCCTGTTCCTAACTTATTTACAGAGCCATCAAATTCTAAATGCCATAAGATTTCATGTACATAGTTCTCATCATCAGTATCCCATTTATTTTTATTTCTAGCAACTTGATTACTTTCTTTATTGCACAATTATGAAGTTTCTTTAGATTCATTACTAGTGGAAACTGCAATTTCTTTTGGTTCTGCAACAACACTGTTAGGAGTTTCGTTTGGTGTTTGATCAGTGTTGAACATGATAAAAGAGTCTACATCCGAATGCATGGAGTAGATGGGATAGTTTTGAGGTCGATCTTGGTTCCTTACCATGTATTTCATGAAAGTTTCTTTGTATAGTTTCTTGGGTTGTCCAAACACAGAAATTGTGGCATATGACATATCCAGTTGGAGGGATCCTTGAAGCTTGGCTCCCCAAGATTTGGATAACATCATGCCCTATTTTGCTGAGATATCAGCCACTACAATGTCCATGAGGATGCTTTTGGCACGATATTGAACTAAAGTAATACACAAATCTTTGATTAACCCTAGACAGTCTACTTGACTTGAATCAAAGGAGAACAAGTCTTTGTAAGGTCTAGTAATGTCTAGTTTCAATTTTTCTCTTACTGATTTTGGCATTAGGTTGTGAGAAGTCCCAGAATCTAACATGGCATTGTGTAGAATTTTGTCACGAATATTAAGGCTAATGTAAAAAGGTGGAATTCCTCCTTCTTGCAGTTTTCCATTAACATCTGGTCCAAATATTAATTATGGTTTATAATCAAACAAATTAACTAAGTCTTCATTTTCAGTAATGTTCAAGGTTTGATTTACCTGTGATTTGTGAGTTTTGTTTTTAACTAGTTCACTCAAAGGGACTGAAATTTTCAGCTTGGATATCTCTGCTCCCAAATTGAATGATGAGGAAGGGTTGTAGACCTTTGGAACAAGGTGAGTGGAATTATCTTCCTTTTGTTTACTTGGTATTTCCTTATGGGGACTTTCAGATATGGAATTATAGGTGTCTTTCTCTAGTCTTTAAGTGGAACTGATGTGGATCGTTGCTCAACCAAGGGTTGGTTGGCAGTTATTTCTTCAATGATGGGACTGGGGGGATTTTGGTTTGGTCTAGGGAGTATTTGAAGTACTTCTGAATCAGGAACTTTATTTGTTATTTTGGGTTGATTTGCCATTGCGTTCTTAGTTTGGTCAGGAGGACCAACATTCTTTTTACTTCTCAAATTATGTTGTTTGTGCACTTCAAATATGGCAGAGTCATATCCCTGTTTATAGTCAAATGACTCTCCAGACTAGGTTTGAAGCTGTTGTAACTGTAGAAATTTCACCTGTAGATCAACTTGATATATGCAATGTACTAAAGCATAATACTTGATCTAGTTCTACAAAAATTAAGTGGAAGCATAATCGAATTCATGAGCAACATCAAGCATAAACAGATATAATTGAGTAAGAGAAATAATCAACCATAACACAAGATATATCACTGGGGAAAGCACCAGCATAAAACCCCAACACTATATTATTAATCAAGTGGAAATCCTCTTCAGTTACAAAAAGAATCAGCTCAAGAGCTATCATGTACTCTCTGCAATCAGAAGATGAAGATCATAGACTACCTAGGCCTCAACATATAGGCCACAAGTCCTCCAATCCCCTATTTCCTTGTGCAATTTTGATTGGGGTCCAATTACATAACATGTGTGAATTGGCCCTAGTCATACCTGCTATCAACCTCAGGTCCAACTACGCAATCCTTGAGGACTCAAGTTCCTCCTACATGCAAGGAATATTCACTAGGAATATCCTAGCAACTAACAGTACACTGTCCCTCCATCTGATCTCAATTGGGTCTCTATCTGAACTTCCATGCATCAGTTATCCATGAGAGAATACTTAGTTATCTGAAAATAATAGTTGTCACATGCATGCAAGCATCAACAAACTATATCTCATTAATTTAACAATTTGTTAAATTAATCAAACTGGACTTGACTAAGTTAAACTAAGTCAACTGATCCTCTCATTATAGAACTCATACTTGATTCCTCAATCAGTGGAGAAAATCAAGGATAAATTCCTCAATTAGTGGAACAACTAATTGCATGTTCTCACAAAGACTTCAAGTTTAATTTTCCATAACTAATTAACTCATGGAAAATTAATTAATTAATAATCAAACTGCTGGTAAGACCAAATTCGAATTTACTTCCTATAGTTAGACCAGGGATTGCTAAAAATAGGAAGGGACCATGAAATGCTATTTTTAGCAGTTTCACCTCTCACCCAAGGTGACCAAAATTCACACTGGCCATACTGTTATTTTTAGAAGTGATATTTTTAGCAGTTCTATTGTTAGCAATTTCTAAATTTAGCACTTCTTGTTGCACACTTTTCAACACTCCCTCTCAACAGGAAAGGGATTATCAGCAACCCCGATCCTATCTCTATGGAAATTAAACTTGCCCTTTGACAATGCCTTTGTCAAAATATCTGCATCTTGTTCCTCGGTCGAAATGTACAGCAACATCATGATCCTCTTGACCACACAATCCCATAGATGATGATAGCGGATATCTATATGCTTGGACCTGTCATGAAACATTGGATTCTCAGAGAGTTTAATGCAACTCTGATTATCACAATATATCACGATAGGATCCATCATCTGACCAAACAATCCCACTAGAATCTTCCGCATCCAGATGGCCTCACATGCAGCTTGACTAGCAGCCATGTATTCAGCCTTTGTTGAGCTAAGTGAAATTGATCTCTGTTTCCTGCTATACCAAGAAACCGCAGCTGACCCAAGGTTGAAGATTCCTCCAGAAGTGCTCTTCATGTCTGATGGACTACCTGCCCAATCTGCATACGTGAAGCCTTGGAGCTTCACTCCCTCTATCCGCCTGTACCATAATCCATACTGTGTAGTGCCTTTTGAGATATCTCAGCACATGCTTTGCTTCCTTCCAAAATAACTTGGTTGGCCGAACCATAGCTTGACTCAGCTGGTTCACCGCAAAGCACAAATCCGGTCATGTGTTCACCAGATACATGAGTGAACCCACACGCTGTCGATAAAAAATAGCAACTACTACCTCACCTGAAGTAGCATCCTCCTTCCTCTAGTTACCTGCTAGAGGAGTCTCCATGGGCTTGCACATCTCCATGCGGAAGCGCTTGAGTATCTCATTGGCATACTTGCCTTGAGACACAAATACTTGCCCATCTCTCTGCCACACCTCCATGCCTAGAAAGTAGTGCATGAGGCCCATGTCCTTCATCTCAAACTCTCTTGAAAGGTCCTCCTTGCAAGACTTGATCAACTGATCATCACCTGTCAAAATCAGATCATCGACATAAAGTACAATAATCAATAGCTTACCTTCTACCATGATGTGGTAGAGGTTCGCATCCGCTTCACTCTTGGTGAAGCCCAACCCGGTGAAATAGCTGTCGATCTTGGTATACCAAGCATGGGGTGCTTGCTTCAACCCATACAATGCTCGCTTGAGCCGGCACACATGCGACTCACGATCAAAGGTCTCAAATCCCTCAAGCTGCTCAATGTATACCTCTTCCTCAATCTCCCCATTGAGGAAAGTTGTCTTCACATCCATCTAATGGATCTTCCAACCCATCTGAGCTGATAGTGCTAGAATCGATCTGATCGATGAGTACCTTGCAACAGGAGAAAAAGTCTCATCATAGTCAATCCCCTCAACCTGTGAGAAACCACGGGCAACAAACCTTGCCTTGTGTTTCTCAATACTGCCATCAGCTGCTTGCTTTACCTTGTAAAGCCATCGAGAAGTAACCATTGACTTGTCCCTCGGTCTAGGGACAACATCCCACACACTGTTCCGCATGATAGAATCATACTCCTCTACCATTGCATCCACCCAAACTGGTTGTTGCACTGCCTCCTCAAAAGAAGAAGGCTCAGTCGCTACACACTCCCCAACCAGGGCCATGTAGCCAGTGTATCTATCGTGAGATATCCTCTATCTGCGCTAAGAGGATGGCTGCCACACATTCTCTCTCGCATACTGCATCAATTTGTCATCTTCCCGTGAGTTTTTCTGCCCATCTCTGGAAGACCCTTCAACAATGGTGATATCCACTACTGGAATCTCTGCATGTGGATGATCCGCATCATCTGGAGGCTCCTCCTCCTTATGAACTAATAGTTACTCATCATCACCATGCACCTTGAGCTCCCTCTTAAGTGACACTCACATGGCTCGCTGCTCATCGAACTTCAGATCCCTGTGCACTACAGTCCTCTGACTGGCAGGTAGAAACACACGATAGTTGTGAGGTGTATCCGTGTACCCCACAAGTATTCCCAACTCAGCTGTTGGGTCTAGCTTCTTCTGAGCATCTTTGGTCACATGACAAAAGACTGGTGATCCAAAGATGTGGAAGTGACTCACATCTGGTCGCTTCCCCGAAAAAGCCTCCATAGGTGTCTTCATCCCCAAAATACGATGAGGACTTCTGTTCTGAAGATACACTGCTATATTGCATGCCTCAGCCCATAGATGAAGTGGTAGGCCTTGGTCATGTAACATCGCTCGAGCTGCTCCCACAATAGACCTGTTCTTCCTTTCGGCCACCCCATTCTGTTGTGGGTTATGAGGTGCCGTGAGTTCCCGTTTAATTCCTTCTGAAGCACAGAAGTCCTTAAACTACTGGGAAACATACTCTCCATCGTTATCACTCCACAAGGCCTTTACTTTCATCCCTGATTCTTTCTCTACCAAAGCTTTTAACTCACAAAACTTTAAGAAGGTTTGATCCTTCTTTTTCATAAAGTAGATCCAACATCTATGAGAAAAATCATCAACAGAAATAACATAGTACCTTTGCTTTGCGGTGGAGGCTGTAGAGAAGGGCCCACATACATCTGAATGAACTCGCTCTAGAATTGCTTCTGCTCTACTATCCCGATCCTAAAAGGAAGCTTTTGCATACTGACCCAAAGTGCAACCTTTGCATGTGCTCGTTTGCTCCAGCTTGCACTTGGGTAATTCGGTAGAAATTTGCTTCATGATCTTCAAGGCTCCATGATGCAAGTGGCCGAGTCTCCTATGCCATAACTCGCCAATATCTTGGCCATGCACCACCTCTGCTTTGGAACTCAGTGCAGCACAATCATCTACTTGTAACTTATAGAGATTCTTAATTCGAATCTCTATCTGCTTGGTTTTCCCAGTGCCGATATGCCTTAGGAAAACCTTTCCCAAACTAAAGACTACATCATAGCCTTTATCCTCAAGCACAACAATAGACACAATATTCTTTTTCAGCCCTGGTACATACATAACATTAGAAAGAGTGAGGGGAGAACCATACTCCCTCTGAAACACAATCATACCTTCACCTGAGACACGGTACTTTCCGTCATTGCCCATCTCGATCCGTATCTGGAGATCCTTCTCCTCCAAAGTGCTGAAAAGATTCTTGTCACCTGACATGTGGAAAGAGGCTCCACTATCCAGGTACCAAACACATCCCATGCTAGATGAAACCATGCATGCAATAAGTGAGAAATCCAACTCAAACTATGAAGCTAGTGCCTCACCATCAGATTCCTTGGAGGAACCTTTCTTGGACTTCTTCTTTGGAAAATTAGTAGCATAATGGCCCAACTCATGACAATGAAAGCATCTTACCTTCGACTTGTCAAACTTCTTCCCACCTTGAGAAGACTTGGATTGGGATGCCTTCCCTTTCCCTTTCTTAGCTTTAGTTGCTAAAGCCAAATTCTCTTCATCATCATGTTTTGATGAAGATCCATCCTTGGTGCTCCGTCTGATCTCCTCCTGCATCAAATCTAACCATAGTTGTTCCCAATCTGGCAGTTTATCCCTTCCATTCACTGAGTCCTGGTAGCTATGCCAGCTCTTAGGAAGGCCAAGGAGTGCTAGACTCACCATATCATCATCAGCAGTCACGACCCCTACACTTGCAAGCTCATCCCTGTAGGTGGTGAGCTTGTTCAGGAACATAGAGATAGTGTCACCCTTTTCGCACTTGATCTTGCGAAGTTTGTCCTTCAGTGCCAGCTTCCTTTGATCACTGCTATTCTTATATAAATCTTTCAATGTTTTCCACATTGCAAATAGAGTCTCCTTCCCATGGAGGCTTGAGATTATGTGATCTCGAACTCCCTCCAGGATGATTCTCCTAGCTCTAGCCACAAACTTCTTCCATTCCGCCAGTTGAGTAGCATCAGTAGGCTTAGGGACTTCTTGATCAATGAATTCCTTAAGGCCATTATCTTCCAATACTACCTCCATGTGATCCTTCCAAGCTATGTAGTTTGAGCTGCCATTAAGGGCATACTCAAGCCTCAAACCATAGAAAGCCATCGGTGAAATAGATGTGATAAGAACTTGAGATCTATATCTCGAATAATAAACTTCGAATTTCTCTTGCCTGTATACTGTTCTTCCTTGATCACCTGTGCTCTGATACCATGTAGAAAGTTCACCTGTAGATCAACCTGATATATGCAATGTACTAAAGGATAATACTTGATATAGTTCTACAAAACATTAAGTGGAAGCATAATCGAATTCATGAACAAATCAAGCATAAATAGATATAACTGTTTAAGAGAAATAATCAACCATAACACAAGATATATCACCGGGGAAAGCACCAGCATAAAACCCCAACACTGTATTATTAATCAAGTGGAAATCCTCTTCAGTTTACAAAAAGAATCAGCTCAAGAGCTATCTTGTACTCTCTGCAATCAGAAGATGAAGATCATAGACTACCTAGGCCTCAATATATAGGCCACAAGTCCTCCAATCCCCTATTTCCTTGTGCAATTTTGATTGGGGTCCAATTACATAACATGTGTGAATTGGCCCCAGTCATACCTGCTGTCAACCTCAAGTCCAACTACGCAATCCTTGAGGACTCAAGTTCCTCCTGCATGCAAGGAATATTCACTAGGAATATCCTAGCAACTGATAGTACACTGTCCCTCCATCTGATCTCAACTGGGTCTCTGTCTGAACTGCCATGCATCAGTTATCCATGAGAGAATACTTAGTTATCTGAAAATAATAGTTGTCAAAGGCATGCAAGCATCAACAAACTATATATCATTAATTTAACAACTTGTTAAATTAATCAAACTGGACTTGACTAAGTTAAACTAAGTCCACTGATCCTCTCATTATAGAACTCATACTCGATTCCTCAATCAGTGGAGAAAATCAAGGATAAATTCCTCAATCAGTGGGACAACTAATTGCATTTTATCACAAAGATTTCAAGTTTAATTTTCCATAACTAATTAACTCATGGAGAATTAATTAATTAATAATCAAACTGTTGGTAAGATCAAATTCGAATTTACTTCCTATAGTTAGACTAGGGACTGTTAAAAATAGGAAGGGACCATGAAATGCTATTTTTAGAAGATGCTATTTTTAGCAGTTTCACCTCTCACCCACGGTGGCCAAAATGCACACTGGCCAAACTACTATTTTTAGAAGTGCTATGTTTAGCAGTTCTATTTTTAGCAATTTCTAAATTTAGCATTTCTTGTTGCACACTTTTCAACAGTAACATATGCAATTCTTCCTCATCCTGGGAGAGGAATACAGGGTTTTGATCATCTAATGCCATTAGATTGATTTGGGTATCTTGTTTTGGATCATCAGGATCAGATGATTTTGCATAGATTTTTTGAAAAGGGGGCCTAATGTTTTGATCAGGTCCATTCTTTCCTGTGTTTTGGTTTTGATTTTGGTTTTTTCTGAAATTAGCATTCCTAACTAGGGGTACTTGTTGGTTATCCCATGTTTTTCTATCTAGGTTGTTAAGTCTATCCATGATTCTTTCTACAGTTTTGGCCAAAAGATCTACTTTACCATCAGACGTTGAAGTTTTGTCAGCAAATCCTACTCTCCTTTCTATCTTGGCTTGGGATTTTTTGTCTAAAAGATTAGCCTCTACTTTTACTGCATTGGTTTGGCTTTGCTCTAGGGTTGTAAGCTCTCTTTCCCTAAGTTGGTAGGCCATATCTAGATCAAAACCATCAGGGAACTTCATCATTGTGAGATCAGGAGGAGGCTTAAGGTTGGTAGGAATGGCATTGTAAGTGTTATTAAACCTGGTGCAGTAGTCTTGAACTGATTCTTTAGGACCTCTCCTAATGTTCTCATACTCATAAAGTATCTGCAATGGGTTTTTCTTCCTCTCCCATCTCTCGATGAACATCCTATGAAAGTTTGTCATATCTGCAATACTACCAGCAGCTAAGTTTCTAAACCAAGTTCTAACTTCCCCAGCTAATGTTTGGGCAAAAAGCCTCATTCTTACATCTGCATCATCTATCTCATGTAACTCAAAATAATCGTTCATTCTGTTAACATGTTGCTGAGCAGTGTATAGGCCTGTAGCATCAAATAATTGAATTTTTCTTTGATAGTCCTGAGGTAGGTCATGTAACTGACCAGGCAACACCAAAGGGGCATATCTATTGGCCATGGCTAAAGCCTTGGCTTGGCTCGGAGATAAGGGAAGATTAGTTTGGGTTGAGGTGGAGATGGATGAGCTAGCAACACTTACAGTTGAAAATGGAAGATTGCCAACAGAAACTGGAGTATTAACAGTGGAATTTGGAATATTAACAGCTGAAGTTGGAATATCTACAAATGAAACTGAAACATTAACAGTGGATGAAGGGGTTTCTATAATGGAAATTGGGATAAAAGGGACAGTTGTGTGTATAGGGGAAATGGAAGTATCTATAAGTGAACTCGAAGGGCTAATGGGTGAAGTGGGAGTGTCTATAGGTGGAAACAAGATTCTAGGTTGTATAGGGAGCTGTGGAATGAATGGGCCAGTGGAATGAACTGTAGTAGAAATAATGGATGGTGTGGTAGTGATGGAAGGGGTATTAATAACGTTGGAGGATTGAGCATGATCCGAATTGGATCCATGAAGAATAAGCAAAAGAAGTATGGTTGTACCAGGTCGGGACAGGCTTCAAAGAATTGAGAGTAGCGATCAAAAACACCTCTAAAATAGTGGCAGTTGGCAGCCAGCATGGAACGACGGGGACCTCGGTCAAAGCGCGCTGACCGAGGCCCATGGAGACTGCGCAGGAGGCGAAATTAGCCCCTGGAAATCCCGGATCGGGAAACAGAGGGAGTTTTTGATTAATCGCACATCGTTGGGCAAAAACCCTCAAGAAGGAGAGGCCTTGAGTGCATGGTCGCATGGGAGCCGGGAAAACCATGGGGAAAAAGTGCTAAAGGCTAAAGGCAGGACCCGCCCCAAAACCGACGGTATCGATCGGGGGCATCCTTGGGCAGTAAGCAGTTTTGGTGAAAGCAGAGCGATTCCACTCAGCGCCCGACGCGTGGCAAGCGGAGGAGAGAGAAAACTACCACTCATCGCGCGCTAACGGTCGAGCAAGTCAACCGTGTGAAATTAGCGGATGGCGTTGGATCTAGGGGATCTAGATCTGACAGCTGATAACGCACCCGACAACAAGACTAGATTTAACGAGGGATTAAGCTGTGATTCAGAAGAATTTGAGGTTCGCTTTGACCGCCAAGGTGGCGGAAGACTCATTCCACAACGTAACCGAAGAATTGAACCGACGGAGAAAGCTGGCGCAGTTTGTAGGAGGACAAGTGGCCACTCCCTGTGAGCCTGATGATGACGCTGAAACAGGGAACTCCAAGCACAACTGCAGCAGGTGATCCGATGGAGGTGGAAGAGGAATCAAACCGCCATGAGCTCGAATGGCTTTAAAGCCATGAACAAGATAAAGCAGAAGACAGGGGAACACCGAAGACATAAGACAGAGAAGAGAAGAACCAATGAAGGAAAGAGCAGAAAGAAGACAAAGGGCTAAGCTGACCAGAGGCAGCGTCGAGCACCAGAGATCTTGAGAGATTCAAGCCATCCCTGAGAGGATCTGTTAGACCAAAGAGGTCAAAGAGCTGGTAAGGAAAAGAGTCTGTGTACTCTAGTGGCTTGGGGAATCCAAGAACCACCCTGCCAAGCAAATCTATTTCAGGAGACTCATATTGAGCTCTTGCACTGTAATTCTCTGCTTAAGACACAATAAAATAAGGCCACCACTGAGAGCTGGACTGAAGACGTATCCCTGGAGGATAAGGTGAACTCCTTATTAATTCCTTGTGTTCTTTTATTTGCTTATTTTATTTCTCTATTGTTTTCCTTCCCAAGTGTCTATGTATTTGCAAGCTAATTGATCCATTGCCTAAATAAAATAGACACACACCAGCACATGAGTCCGTAATACCTTCATCTCATAATTCTTAACTGAAATCACTCATAGGGTGATTATCAGATCAAGTGGTATCAGAGCTCTAGGCTGTAAGGGTATACACGCTTGTGTTGGTTTAGCTGTTGAATGCTCACTAGATCAAAGCTCAAATTGGGAGAAGGAGAGTTGGTCGAAACTAATCCTGAAATTGGGAGAGTCTATCCTTGGAAGACAATGTCAGAGGAAGGTTTTGTAGGACCAGACCCTCAATTCATAGAAAGTTTCCTAGCTATCAAATCTATGGTAGAAGAAATGTATAGGGACTTTAGAAAGCATAAGGATGAAGATTCATCAGGTTCTGAACAAGACAAAGAAGAAGATGAGTCTCATTCCCATGACCACTCAAAAGGAAAGGGGAAAGAGGAAAACTTTCTCACATCTCCTAATAGCCCTGTGCATAATAAGAAAGCATCTTTGATCAAGCTAGATGTTAAATTTGACTTGCCTATATATGATGGAGAGTTAAATGCTGAAAAGTTGGACAATTGGATTAGACAAATTGATGTGTATTGCAGAGTAAAAAACATCGACTCAGACAAGAGAAAAATTTAGCTGGAAAGCCTATGCCTAGGAGGCACTGCCTTGGTTTGGTGGGAAGGCAGAACCCAAGCTGACATGAAAAGACATGGGAAGACTATCTCTGTCTGGAGTGAATTTGTTTCTGCAATCAAGAAGCAATTCTATCCATTGGCCTACATGCAACAAGCCATGATGAGTTGGAAAACTCTTCGGCAGTTAAAAGGGCAAAGTGTGCAAGGGTACACTCAAGAATTTAGAAAGAGAGCATTGATTCTAGGTATTTCATTAGACTCACCAGAGACTCTTTTGAAGTACATTGGTGGTCTACACAGCTACATGAGGCATACCATCCTCATGTTTAATCCCACTAGTATAGATGAGGTATCTGTACAAGCTACTCATCTAGAAGCTAGAGGAAAGAATGGAAATCCAGAAGTTGGGGGACCATCCCAACCCACTGCAAGCAAAAGTAAGGAGAAAAGAAAGCAGAAGTGGAAAGCACGGAAGGATAACACTGCACAGAAAAGAAAAGCTTCATGCACTCACTGTAAAAAGGATGGGCATGATGATGAGCATTGTTGGATTTTGCATCCAGAGCTGAGACCTAAGAAGTCTGAGGGCAAGAAGAAGAAGACTGCTGCAGCTATCCAGAAAGATTTGGGGTTAGACTCGGGAGATGAAACAACCATTGCAGCCACAGGTATAAAAGGTAAGAATTCTGAAGCATCTACCAGTAATTCTGCTCAATCTATTATTGATGAAGAACATGAGAGAAAAAGACATGAGCTTTTCCATATTCGAGTTATTTCCAAATATCAAAAGATTGATACTTTGTTTGATAGTGGCTCACAAGTAAATTTTATTTCTAAAGAAATTGTAAAGAAATTGGGATTAGCAACTACACCTCACAAGAAACCATATCCATTAGGATGGTTGAATGATAAAGCACAACTACAAGTGACTAGACAGCGCAAACTCAAGTTTTCTTTTGGGTCAACATTTGTAGATGAGGTTGAGTTAGACATGATTCCTTTGGATATATGTGGAATGGTTTTAGCAAGTCCTTACTTGTATGATAGAAAAGCTATTTTCTATAGAGCTGAGAACAAGTATCTACTTGTTAAAGATGGAATCGAATACTTTGTAAGAGCTCATAAGCTCAAGAATAATTATACTCTCATAAACTCAGGGCAGATGAAAAGAATGATAAATTCATGCAAACAATTCTTACTGATGGTTGTAAAGGAAAAGAAACCTGATAAAACCAATGTATTTGAGGGTTGTAATGCTAAGCAACAAGTTGATATAGAAAAGGTTGTTTCAGAGTATGATGTCTTGTTTCAAGAACCTAAAGGTCTGCCACCCAAAAAGGAAATAGTACATGATATTATTTTGCAGCAAGATGTTCCATTGCCTAATATTGGAATGTATAGGTTGTTTGCTTTAGAGAATGCTGAAATCAAGAAGTAGGTGCAAGAGTTGCTCAAGAAGGGGTTCATCATGCCTAGCACATCACCATGTGGGTCACCAATCATTTTGGTGAGAAAGAAAGATGGCTCGTGGAGAATGTGCATTGACTATCGAGCACTGAATAAGATAACGATCAAAAATCATTATCCCCTTCCTCGCATAGATGATCTTTTAGATCAATTGAAAGAAGTTGTTTATTTCACCAAGCTGGACTTGCATAGTGGATACCATCAGGTCAGAGTTGCAGAACAAGATGCATGGAAGACTGCTTTCAAAACAAAGCAGGGATTGTATGAGTGGCTGGTTATGCCTTTTGGCTTGACCAATGCTCCTGCTACTTTCATGAGATTAATGAATGATGTACTCAGACCTTTTCTTGATGATTTTGTTATTGTATATCTGGATGACATTCTGATTTTTAGTAAAACGTGGGAAGAACACTTAAAGCATGTTAAGAAGACATTAGATGTTTTGAAAAGAGAAAAACTTCATGTTAAACTCTCAAAATGTGAATTTGGCAAAACATCTCTAAATTATTTGGGTCATATAGTAGGGGGTGGTGAATTGAAAATAGATCCCTCTAAAGTGGCAGTCATTGTAAACTAGCCTAAACCCAAGTCTGCTACAGAAGTGAGAAGCTTCTTAGGAGCAGCACAATATTGGAGGAAGTTCATCTCTAACTTTTCCTCAATTGCAGCTCCCTTACATGCTTTGACAAGATTGAACAAGGTGTTTCAGTGGGGAGGCAAACATCAGAAAGCCTTCGACACCTTGAAAGAAAAGATTAGTACAGCACCTGTACTAGCACTGCCTGATCTACAAAGACCATTTGAGATCCAAATAGACGCCAGTGACTATGCCATGGGAGCAGCGTTGACGCAGCACGGTAAACCCATATGTTATCATTCTGAGACTTTTAATCCTGCAGTAGTTAACTATCCTACATATGATAAAGAATTGTATGCATTAGTTCAGAGTGTGAAAAAGTGGAAACATTACCTAATGGGCAAAGAGATAGTAATACATATTGATCATCAGCCACTTCAATATCTACACTCCCAAACTAAGTTGCAACAATCTAGATATTACAGGTGGATGGGTTTCCTACAACAGTTTCATTTAGTCATCAGATATAAAAAGGGCATACATAACAAAGTTGCAGACATGTTATCTAGAGCCATTATAAATGCATCTACTATACTTAAGCATAATTATGTGCTACATGAAAGCTACATTGAACAGTATGCTCAAGATATAGACTTTAAAGATGTATATGCAACTTTGAGTCAAAGCAAAAGAGTAGAAGAATTGGATTATCATGTGTAGGACTGACTCTTATGTCATTGTGGGAAACTCTGCATTCCACAAACAGAGAGAGTAAAGATAATCAGAGAGGCGCACACTTCTCTGATATCAGGTCACTTTGGGGTAAGTAAAACAGTTTCACAGCTGCAAAGGTTTTGTTATTGCCGAAAATGAATGAGACAATTTCTAGATATGTATGAGGGTGTACTATGTGTGCTAAAAGCAAGATCAACAATAGAAAACTAGGCTTGTACACTCCATTACCAGTTCCTTCTCACCCTTGGGAAAGTGTTTCCATGGATTTTGTGGGAGGACTGCCTAAATCTAGGAAAGGTCATGATTATCTATATGTTGTTGTGGATAGGTTCAACAAAATGTGTATTTTGATACCTTGAAATAAACAGATTACAGCTGAAAAAATTGCAAAACTGTTCTTTGAACATGTATGGGTTCATTTTGGATTGCCCACTTCCATTGTATCTGATCGAGACACCCGATTTGTGGGGAAGTTTTGGTCCAGTCTGTGGGGACTGATGGACACCAAACTGAAGAAAAACACAACTTTTCATCCAAAAACTGATGGCCAGACAGAAGTAGTGAATAGGACAGTGATCCAGTTACTCAGAGGATATTGCAGTAAACATCCTAAGCTTTGGGATGAACACTTGTGTTATGTGCAACATGCTTACAACAGAGCAAAACATTCTTCTACACAGAGATCTCCTTTTGAAACCTGTTTTGGTTTCACACCAAGGTCTCCTTTGGATTTTGTCTTTGGTAAAGATACCACAGTTGATGGACACAATGATGTGGACAAGGAAACTAGGTTCATTGAACAGATCCAGGAGATCCACCAGGCAGTACAGGAACAACTGGAAAAGAGCCAAGCCAAATACAAGGCTAGGCATGACAAGCATTGGATGGAGCATAGTTTTCAAGTTGGTGACCAGGTCTAGCTGTATATCAGCAAGGACAGGATGCAAGGTGAAGGTAAAAAGCTAAAGCCTATCAGGTATGGACCCTTTAGGATACTTGAGAAGATTGGTGAAAATGCTTTTCACCTTGATCTACTAGCTTACATGCACATCTACTCAGTCGTAAATGAAGATTGCTTGAGATTGTTTGAACATTCAATGATTGAGGATCCTGAAGAGCAAAGTCAGTTGCCTTCTATTGATGACTTGCTACCTGAATATCTTAATGAATTGCAAGAAGACACAGTGCTGGATAGGAAGGTGAGGACAACGCACAGAGGAGATGTTGAGTACCTTAGAATTGGACTCAAAGGTTCGAAGCCGAGTAGTGCAAAGTGGATTGAGATTGGACAAGTGAGACAGCAGTACCCTCACTTAGTCGATGCTTGAAAAACCAACTTTTGGTGGTCCAAAAGCTTTTCAGTGGGAAGGCCGTGATCCGAATTGGATCCATGAAGAATAAGCAAAAGAACTATGGTTGTACCAGGTCGGGACAGGCTTCAAATAATTGAGAGCAGTGATCAAAAACACCTCTAAAACAGTGGCAGTTGGCAGCCAGTGTGGAACGACGAGGACCTCGGTCAAAGCGCGCTGACTGAGGCCCATGGAGACTGCGCAGGAGGCGAAATTAGCCCCTGGGAAGCCCAGATCGGGAAACAGAGGGAGCTTTTAATCGCGCATCGCTGGGAAAAAACCCTCAAGAAGGAGAGGCCCTAAGCGCTCGGTCACATGGGAGCCGGGAAAACCGTGGGGAAAAAGGGCTAAATGCTAAAGGCAGGACCCGCTCCAAAACCGACGGTATTGATCGAGGGCATCCTTGGGTGGTAAGCAGTTTTGGTGAAAGCGGAGCAATTCCACTCAGTGCCCGACGCGTGGCAAGCGGAGGAGAGAGAAAACCGCCACTCATCGCGTGCTAACGGTCGAGCAAGTCAACTGCGCGAAATGAGCGGATGGCGTTGGATCTGGGGGATCCAGATCTGATGGCTGATAATGCGCCCGATAGTAAGACCGGATTTAACGAGGGATTAAGCCGCGATTCAGAAGAATTTGAGGTCTTCTTTGACCGCCAAGGTGGCGGAAGACTCATTCCACGACGTAACCGAAGAATTGAACCGACGGAGCAAGTTGGCACAGTTTGCAGGAGGACAAGTGCCCACTCCCTATGAGCCTAATGATGACGCCGAAATAGGGAACTCCAAGCGCAGCTGCAGTAGGCAATCCGATGGAGGTGGAAGAGGAATTGAACCACCATGAGCTCAAATGGCTTTAAAGCCATGAACAAGACAAAGCAGAAGACAGGGGAACACTGAAGACAGAAGACAGAGAAGAGAAGAACCAGTGAAGCAAAGAGTAGAAAGAAGACAGAGGGCCGAGCTGACCAAAGGCAGTGTCGAGCACCAGAGAGCTTGAGAGATTCAAGCCATCCCTGAGAGGATTTGTTAGACCAGAGAGGTCAAAGAGCTGGTAAGGAAAAGAGTCTGTGTACTCTAGTGGCTTGGGGAATCCAAGAACCACCCTGCCAAGCAAATCTGTTTCAGGAGACTCATATTGAGCTCCTGCATTGTAATTCTCTGCTTAAGACACAATAAAATAAGGCCACCACTGAGAGCTGGACCAGAGACGTAGCCCTGGAGGATAGGGTGAACTCCTTATTAATTTCTTGTGTTCTTTTATTTGCTTATTGTATTTCTCTACTGTTTTCCATTCCAAGTGTCTGTGTATTTGCAATCTGATCGATCCGTTGCCTAAATAACATAGACACACACCAACACATGAGTCTATAATACCTTCATCTCATAATTCTTAACTGAAATCACTCATAGGGTGATTATCAGATCAGTGAAGAAAGTTCAGCAGTTAGAGCAATATTAATGGATGATAGTGGAGTATTCAGAATATATTCATTGATTGATCTATTAACTCTTTGAACTTCAAGGTCTGCAATAAAATTAGGATCTAGAACAGTTTCATTAAGCACACTTTCAGATTTTTTTCTAAACAATGAGAGATCAAATTGCAGATCGAAAGGTAAATATTCTAAAAACAACCACTAATGAGGACAAGAATTAGCTTTAACTAATGGAGTTTTATCAACTGAACTCTCTTCTTTTTGGGATTTTCTTATAATTTTGTCTAGATCATCCACAATAACTACAGGGTTTGAATCTGGGTTGGCCCTGGTATAATGAGTTTTCCTCGGAGCCAAAATTATAAAATTTTAAATGTTTTTTAGTGTAAATTTTAAAACTTCTGTAAAAACTGAGTTTAAGGGGCTCAAGATGATGATTAAGATTTCCTTAAAGTTCTAAGAGATTGAGGTTTGCCTCCCAAATATGGTCGCCACTATGTTATCACTCAAAACTTTTCCTTAGAAGTTTTGGAAGAAGGGAAGGCTTCGAGGTAACCAAAAATCAAATTTTAAGCATAGGCTTTAGCCAACCTATGGCTCAGAGAGGGCTCTCTCTATATAATTTAGCTATGTTTGCTTAGATATTAGGCTAGTTCTAGAGTTCAAGGGGGTTTTTGATTTGTATGAAGATTTGGTGGTGGAATCCTTAAAACAGGCTGATAGGTTGATGCCTTTAGGCCATTGGGAAATGGATTCAAAGAAGGGGAACAAAGTTGGAGTTAAATCACTAAAGGGAATACTCAAGGGGCAAGATAGCAGAGTGAAGTACAAATCCTTGGACTAAATGGTGAAATGAGTCTTAACGGGGGTGAGAGAGCAATCAAGAATCCTTAGATCGAGGCTAAGATGGGAGAACAACAGTGAATCATGAGTAAAGGGCAATTAAGAATCCTTTACTGTAGACTAGAGGAGAAACTATGGAAGCTAAGGAGCAGTTAAGAATTCCCTAGCTAAGATAGTCTAAGAGAAAACATTAAGAATGTATAATAGTAAGACAGAGTGTAGTTAAGCAAATTCTGAACTAATATTCAAGTTAAACATTCAGAGTTCTGAAACATTTAAGATTATGAAGCAACTTTAAGGGAGATAAAACAACACAAGAAAATTACTCATTTGTACTCCGCTTTACACATGAATCTCTTGAAATATCTGATCTTTATTCATCAATCCAGCATGCTGATCCCTACATACTTCGATTTGTGAAGTATTTATACAAAATGTTTTTACAAAATACCCCAAACTAACTTGGGAATTAATCTAGGAAATTCAAAATATCTTCTCACAGGAATATAGTGACAACTATTTAACTGTTTTCTTGCTGTCCCTTTTATTGTGGTTTAGCTGGAAGTTTATGGTTGCTATGCTCTGTGCTGGACAAAGGCTACTGTCTTTTATACTGATACTCTTTGACACGTATACTCTTTGACCTTGTAACCACTTGAATCTGATGCTCTTTTACCTCATTAACTGTGTGTTTGACCTTTAACTGTGTTTTGCTATAGTAAGTCAGTCAACTTTTCCCATTCTTGATCTGTTGGTAACCGGATACTCAACATTTTCTGGTAAGTTTCATCTGCCTTAGTGTATTTGGAAAATGAGGGCTTATTTAAAAACAGATGTTTTACCTCATGCTGGAGGTAAAATATATTTTCAAAGGCATTGTACAGTACCTTTCCTGTTGGCATTCCTGAAACCTGTGAAGTAGCCACTTCTTGTCTTGCTACATCCCCGAGTTTGTCATTGTAATCTCATTGTTCCATGAGTTTATCATGAATGACTAAGGGATTAGGTAATCCCTTCTCTTTTAGCTTATCAAAATTAACCCTGAACCTGTCAACGTCTACTTGCATTTCCTTGCTCTTTTCCTCTAAATTTTGCATAAGGTCCCTCTTGGTGAGGACTTTCTTTACCTTCAGAATAGTAGCAGTCTTGTCTTCAATTTCCAGTTCCTATAATTGGTACTTTTTCTTTGAATTTAAGAACTAGATGAGCCTAGTAGCTTCTCTAGGCCTGTTGCCTAATTCTATCTTCACTTTCTCAATAGCCTCTATTATTAATGCTATGAGATCAATCCGCTCGAATATGACCTGTATGGATGGCCAAATATCATTGACAGAGTCAATGATATTGGCCCACAGTTTTTCCTTGGCTTCTCCAAGAGGCTCCTTTAGTGTCAAGTCTCTTTCCATTGACTTGAGCTTTTCCTTTATCCTGGCAGCCTTCTGTTCCTCCTCTTTCTGCATAATCTTGGCAAGCTTACAATCTGTTTCTAAGCTTGCCACATGTTCCTTTAGCTTGTTTATCTCGTTTGTCTGAATAGACATTTCTTCCATGGCATGAACAAGCTTGGCTACTTCCTCTGTTGCTGCACCTACTAAAAGACGAGGCCTCTACACTCATCTGTCTCTATATCATCTGGGTTCCTGAGGATGATGGGGGCTGTGTTTCCTCTGAAGGAGCAATACCTTTACTCCTTTCTGGCTCAGAATCAGTTATTTCAATTGAGCCATCGATGTCTTCCTGTTCTGACACAGGATTGAGTCTAGGTCTTTTGCTTTGACCTCTTTCATATTGAACATTGAAGGCTTGTGTCCCTGAACTTGATCCTTCCTCCTGCCCCTTTTGGGATTTTTCTCCTCATTTAGAGGAGTCTACATGATAGGGGGAGTGCTCATTGTCCCTTCCTGAGGTGGTACCTACATAAATGAATTTTCAACAAGTTGATTTTCCAGATCTAATAATGTGTTTTCCACAACAACTTCAGTGTTATCCCTATCCTCTAAAGTGTTTTCCACCCATTGCAATTGGTTGGCATACTTTTCTATCTCAGGGATGCGGTGATGGATATAGGGAGCCATCTTGTTTTTTTGCCTTCTTTTGTAGATGAAATCCAAGGGATCATATCTCCATATGAATCTCTGTTTTAATTTTAATCTCTGAAGGATCAAGTCTGCCTCCTTTCTAGCTTCTCTTCTATTACAAATAAAATGACCCAATTGGTCTTTGATCTTGAGTTGGGCTTTCTTTTTGGCTTTAACAAAGTTTACCTCATCTGAATTTATTATCTACCTGTAGTACTCCAGGGAAAATAACCTCATTGGGAGGTATTTAGGTAGTTTGTATGGGGCCAGCTCGCACCCATAAATCCTGATTTCAGTGTGGTTTTGGTACAAGTACCAATCTCCCACCTGATGATTGATGTTTAGATGAAGGACTCTCCTAATCTCAGGACTGATTCTTGGTGGAGGGGTTCCATTGAGCATGGTCATCACAGGGTGGACAAAGGAATCTATGAATTCATTATATGAATAGGGGGAGGAATATTGATGAATCAATGGGGTCCAGAAGATGACTGATCTTGGTTGGCCCTTGGTGTCCAACTTTTGCAAGGTAAGTGGGAATCTGTCTGACTGGTAATATAGGAAAAGGTGATACAAGACGAAGGAGTATTTGAAGACTCTCTCATTACTCATTCTGAGGAACTGTTCATGCATCCTGTCAGCTATGAACTGAGCATAGTCATATATGACAACAGGAGGCTACCCTGGAGTGTATATGGACATGAAGGCTAAAATAATCTCATCAATATATTCATTGGTGGTATAACCTAAGATGCTAGATATCATATCCACAATATTTATCCCCCATAAGGAGAAAATGGTAGCTACATATGGAGGAGGATCCTTTGGGATTTGTTTTTCTTCTCTTATGAAAGTTTGGAACATTTCTGCCAATTTTGCAGTAGTAAGCTTAGGGGACTGGTCTAATAAGGCTCCAATTGAAAGAGGTGTCAAGTTTTGGCTAGGCTGGACTTGTAACATCTCATTTATAGATTCTGCAGTGATAGTGAAAAGTATAGTCTGGTTAGGGGACATGACTGCTCTTTGACTGGGGACATAGTTGGCATGGCAATAATGTACAATTTCTGGGAAAATGTGAACTTGAGGAAATTGGTATTTAGGCAAATTGGAATCCCACAGACCAATCTCATCTGCATTGTTCAAGTACCTATCCCTACTTTGATAGTATACTTTGAGCGGGGATTCTTGGACAGAGGTGTCCTTTATCTGAAAATCTTTGTCGGCTATGGGAAGGTGGTCCAGGTCTACAATGGGAGTGGTGAGAGGTCTTACATCCATGGCAATTGGGGCGGCCATTCTCAGTTCTTTTGGATTTGAGTATGGGGGGTAATTTGTATTTTTAGGTCAATGGTGTTAAACACAGAGTAGGTTTAAGTCCTTAGGCTTCTTTGATTAATTTTTAACTTAGCTAAGAAAGCTCAATCACTAGTTTCTTTGAAATTGACAGGATTTTTGATGAATTATGGCTTAAATACCTGGAACTAGGGTGAAATGGTTCTAAGCAGGGCAGCTGACGACTGCAAATGTTTGGAGGGGTTATGTATAGGCTGCAAGGTTGTCTGGGTGGTCTGCGGCATATTTGGAGTGCAATTGGACGTGGGTTGAAGACTTCGACCTTTGCAGGTGGCGTGCATGCATACAGAGGTTTACAATTGAAATTCCAGTGATAACCAATGATTTGGGGCTTTTTGGCTTTTTATATGGAAAAATACTTTTTAGAGGGTATGGGTGAATAACGATTGATTTGTCGCATGGTGGGGAGGTGGTAAGCAGTTAATTTCGCATCACTTATGGGCGTCAGGTAGTTTTTGGGAGGGCCACCCAATTCCACTCAGCGACTGACACGTCGTCGGGGTTGTCTCATGGAAAACAACTTTTTCGGCCGTGTATCGTCCGACGGAGGATCTCACCCGAAATGGTTTCAGGGCGTTGGATCTGGGCCTTTAGATCAGACGATGGTCGGGGCGCGACTGCACGCGGAGGTTAATGGGGGCCTGAAGAGCATTTAAATGTGGCGGTTCGGGATTAATGGCAGATTAAGGTGGGATTATTGGTGGATTAAGGTGGGAAAATAAATTTTGATCGCAGATCGACCAATTAGAGATTTTGGTCGGGGTTTTAGGTGAGAATAATAGTTTATAGTTAAACTAGGGTGTAGGGTTAATCAACACATAGGAGCTATATATATACAAGGAAATGGGTTTTTCATCGGGATTTAATATAATAAAATTAGTAATTAATATGAAAAGATGAGGGAAAAAGGGAAGAATCACCAAGTAAATGCTTTTTTTGTGAATTTGATGTTTTTCACATATTAACATTAATACTTTGGGTAAAGTGTTTTGGTGGGTTTTTAATATTAAAATGCTTTTTATGGGGGGGAATTCTTTTCCTAGGCAAAAAGTGTTTTATCCTTAGGAAATGAACATTATTTAGGAAAATGAATGAACTGAAGGGGCGGATGAATTTTTATGAGAGAAATTTAGTACTTGATATCCATAAATCATTGAGCCAAGGGTCTGGTCCCTCCAAAAGTCAGATAAATGCTTTGAGCCCCTTTGACTTAGATTTTTTTAGTACTTAGAACTTTATTACGGGAAATTAGTTAAGTAAAATAGGTAAAATGAATGGGGGAAGTTAAATAATTAACTTTGAAATCCATCTTCATGCTTGATTGACCATTTACATTTGAAACCTATGATGAGAGATGATAAATATTCTTTTTTCCCTATCATCATATTTCTGCAACCTTTCTTCTACTTACCCATCTACTTGTCCTACCATTTTTTCTTCACTTTATTAGGGTGCATTTAGACTAGCAAACCCTTATTAAAACATTTTCTTTTCTTTTCACAAAGAAAACTATCTAATTCTATCACTATATCATCCAAGGGCTCAGATTAAACTAATGAGCTCCTTTTATTTTACTCTACCTAATCTAATGATCTGCCAAGATTAAATAGTTTGGTCAGATTTTATTCTCTAACTATCAACATGAAATTTAAAGCATGGTATAATCAAGATTAAATAATTTGATTACCCTGGATTGTGGCATGAATCACACACTGCACACAATCATTATTTTGCATAAAGTAAATAGTAGTGGCATTTAGACTTGCACACTTTCATAGTCTCTTTTTGTTTTTTTTTTTTGGTTCATCTTTTTCACTTTTTCTTTGGACCTTTTTTCTTTTTTTTTTTGTCCTTTCACTTTTCTTTTAGGACATACCCTCTTTTCATTTTTTATTATTTTTTTTTAATATGGAAAACATTTGTAGAAAGGAAAGGTATGTACATATTACAAGGCTTAACCTTAACCATTCAAAATTATGACTCCTATTGGTATAGGAACCTAATAGCCAACAAAATCTTAAGTCAATGAAGCCATTGTCAGCGGAGTCGCCAGGTGAATAATAAATAGCCAATTTTATGTCTAAATCATGTTCACCATCAAGAAATAGATCTTTAATACCCAGGGAAAAATAAATTCATGTCTTCGTTCCCCGGCAACAACGCCAAAAACTGTTGTACCTCAGGAGACAGTTCCTGGCTATGGGGGAACCAGTGTCCGAGAAATTTTGAGATTAATTAAAAACAATTTAAATTTTATGGCTGGAAGTATAAGCCATGAGGGCTTGCAAGAAAAGCTTCCAATTCTAAAACCCTAGCCTTCCAAAGAAGAATGGCCAGAGAGGCTATGAGAGTTGCAAGGTGGAGATGTAAAGTAGAAAATGGAAGAGACAAAATTTTGGCATAGGCAATTAAGAATTTGTGCTTTAACTCTGTAGAAAGAATGATGTAAGACTGAGAAAATATGAATGAGGTTCCTAGATGTGGAGCGCCCATTAAGGGCTTCAAGATTAATTTTAATGAGTACAATTACGTAAATTCATCAAAAACTAAACCAAAGCACCAGCTGCATCTTACACTATCCAAGAGAGGAAAATACATAAATATGAATGTTGAAACTCAAGAAAAAGACAATCACTGCAACTTCCCAATGCTGGAATCAAACTGCAATTTCATCTTCAGATTTCAGAGAGTATGTTTTGTTTACATTGCCAGTCATGGATGACTGTGACCTTCCGAACCCTTTTCCCATCTAACTCCTGAGCTTTTATTTCTGCCTCCTAGCCTAACTGTCAAATCAGTTTTGAAACTGAATTCTTAAAATAGTTAATAAACTGTTTTTGAAACAGTTATACAACTATCCAAAATATTTTTACAAAAATATAATAAATTTCATGATATTTGAAACTAATAGAAAATAAAGGGGAAGCTTTTTTGATCTATATACTTGTATAATTAGGGAGCCCCTCTTTAACTTAATAATTTTTTTAAAAACACTATCATGTGATTGACTTTGCTGGAGAGGAAATTTAAATGGGCCCAATGTTTTTTCTTGGCACACATCACTAAGCCAAACTGTAAACAACTTACGAGGGGCAGTTGAGCAGTTTCCATAACAAAGAACTAGTGTTTCCATAATGATTGATAAACGTTGATCCGTAGATGAAAGGTTAAGCAAAACCACTTTACGGGGGCACTCCTCAATTTAACCTCCGTGCATTTCGTGCCACAGTGACCTCGTTGCATCATAATATTGTTATCATGAGCCATCAAACTGTAATGTTTAACCTTGCCCCAACTACATACCCTGCCAAGTGGTGTTGAATGGTTCAAAGCATCAAAATAAAACAATTTATATTTTCCACAATTCGAGGAATTCAGACAACTAGTCTCAACGGGACTAAAACATTTCTCTTTGCAAGTTTAGAATCTGTCTACGAGCATCCATCATTCTTGTCTCTAGTATTGTGATCCGGAGTGATTACTTCCAATAATTTGCCTTTCTACCTGCCTGTTCCTTCTAGTAAGCTACCACTTCAGCCTAGCAACTTCCTTATAGTCACATTTTGCTTGCATCATTTACAATTGAGCGAACTCAGGTAGCATAAGAACTTAAATGTGATCTTGAACGTTATGCATTCATCTGCGTTCCAGAAGTGCGTCACCTTTCCATCCCTTTACATACAATGGCTTCCAGCTCTTCAAACGTAGATATAGTCACAAGAGTTACATTTTCCACCATAAGAAAACCACTTCAAGCGATCTAAAACATCGCACTGCCGCTTCCACTAGAATGTTTTACCAAAAATGCAATTTTCCATCTCGACTTTCTCCGGAAATATTCGTGGCTTTCTCATACCTTAAACACCATTGAAGTAGAGCCACTCAACCCTCTCCATGCCTTTTATAAATTTACTGAGGTGACAGAACACCAAGTCAATGGTTGCATCAATTATAAGAATGCTGAATTTATATTACTATGTAAAAAGCTTTAAAATTATATAATTTCTACCGACACAAAAAATCTCATATGCCAAATTCTCTGTGACCTCAAACCTAAGTCAGCTGAAAATAATCATAGAGTCATGTAACGACGCAATAACTTCTGATATATCCCTATTTTTTTCCAGAATTTACAACAGAAACTACATAAAGTTTTTATGAAAACTAATGTTTGATGGAACCCACAAAATATCTTAAACCACTCAGGATTTCTGGAAAATTCTAGCCTTGAAGTCAATATGGGTCATTTTGTACAAAACCCAGATCGCGAATTTTTGAAATGTTTCTTTTTTTCCCGCAATAAGTAGTCGAAATTCACCTCCTGGGGCCACCTACGAAAATCAATTTGCAGAGTGATTGATTTCTTCAGTTCGCCATGTTTTGTATGCTTCTGCCATTACCGAATGAAAAATCCCTATTTCGTAATGAGGGTTTTCATGGTTGGAATTCATAACCCTTTTTCTCAATTTTCCATTTAATCTCTTCCAAAAATTGTACGCAGTGGAAATCAAATTCTACAGGCCCAAAATTTGAAAATCTGAAGAACAATGAGGTGAAACAAATCCATATTCATAAAGGATTGATGTGACAGACCTCAGCTCAATGATCTTATTAGTTTTATATCAAGCAGTACAAGATGAAGCAGTTCATCTACATCATGAAAGTTGAAATCAATGACTTCTTTCAAAGAGGATATTTCCTCTGCTTCATATTTGGTATCCTTCAAAATAGCAAGAGTACTGTTCTTTGGAAAAATCTTCTAAAGTTGAATTAACATCTGATGTATGTTTCAATATGCAGTTAATAAGTTGATAGATTTGAGCAACATTCTTATGATTTCCAGATGATTATAGAGATCCAACTCCCTTTACTAGATTTATGGAAGGGTCCTTCTCCATCAGGGCATGGTTATTCAAGTTGTCCACATCTAGAGTTGATGAAAAAGGAAACTCACCAAGTGAAATCATCTACAAAGCTTCTTGCAGTTCATGTTGATCTCTTTTTATGGCTACATTTTAGCAAGTACCACACGCATACGTGCCACTGCAATGAATTTGTAAGCCAAAATAGCAGCTGCCAAATCATTGTTTTGTTGATATGCATTTGCAAAAGACCTTTGCCCTATCTGCCTTTTATTTCAAATCCGTGTCTACCTTTAAAACTAAATTTGTTGTAGCCTGAGGATTTTCCTTCTTAATTGGATTTGCAATTTCTCTCTCATTATCCCTGATAATAGATTCACTAACCATTGGAAGCTTCATTTGGCAGTACAAATCTCCATCACTGCTTCTACCTGATTTTCTAGGAATTCTTGAAGATTCTCTGCTACAGGTGTTCAACATTGATCCTTCTAGTTGATTGTTTCTACTGGGCAAGCCTGCCAATCCAAAGTCATGACATTGTTCCTCAGAATGATTTGCTGAATGGGGTGAAGCTTCAACTTTGACTTTATTTGAATTTTTTTTTGCCTCCCCATTCCTTTCTGTCAAGGATTAATCTGGGGACCTTTCTCATACAGACGATTATTGTAAACTAGAACTTCTAGCTTCAAAAGAAATTGTCCCAGACTTACCCATTGAGTGAGAATCAATATAACAGATTTCTCAGCCTTCATCATCTAGCATATCACTTACTTTCTCACAATAAACACATTTGTTCCTTTGGAGAATAGTAACATCTATCAAAATCATGGCCATTGCTCCATGGTTTGACTTCTATCATAAAAACAAGAATGTGTTCCCTTTGAAGAG
Organism: Pinus tabuliformis; assembly: GCA_031772625.1. Taxonomy (NCBI): domain Eukaryota; kingdom Viridiplantae; phylum Streptophyta; class Pinopsida; order Pinales; family Pinaceae; genus Pinus; species Pinus tabuliformis. The sequence continues at coordinate 620,052,687 of CM062811.1, read as the reverse complement.
TTGTCAGTGAATGTTATCAAGCGCCATCAAATTCACAACTTTAATCATGTACTGGAAATTTTTCTTGAAGATCTTTGATATTGTAGTTGTGCCATAATGATCTACAATAGGTAGTTCGAACTATATTTCTTGGAAGATAGGATGGTGCCAGTGTTGGAAGACAATGGGCTTAAGGAATTCATAGTTAAATATATTTCTAAGCCTCCGGCAGTTGATGCTCAAAATATGGAAAAGTGGAGAAAATGTGTTGCAAAGGCGAGAAGGATTATCCTATAAGGAGTTCGATATCATATTGCCTTGAACCTCCATGGTAAGGAGAATCCATATGCAATGTGGAAGGCATTAACATACCTATTTCAAAACAATAGTGACCACGGGAAGTTGGCACTTAAGGACAAACTCAGAAAAATCAAGATGGAGAAGGGTGACACTATACCAAAGTACTTGACCAAGTTCACCCAATGTTGGGATGAGCTTGGAAGTGTCGGTGTTATAATTGTTGAAGATGATCTGGTCATCCTAACACTTCTAGGCCTTCCCAAGAGCTGGCATAGCTACCAGAACTTAGTAAATGGGAGGGAGAATCTACTAGAGTGGGAGCATTTGTGGTCCAACATGGTGCAAGAAGAGATTTAGCAGAACACCAAAGATGGATCCTCATCCAAGCATGATGATGAGGAGAACAATGCCTTAGCTAGAAAGGTGAAGAAGGGGAAAGGAGATTCATCCCATTCCAAATCAGATTCTAGTCAAAGTGGCAAGAGGAAGGACTTGTCAAAGATTAAATGTTTTCACTGTCATGAGTTGGGACATTATGCCACGAAGTGTTCACACAAGAAGGCTGACAAGAAGCTCTCAAGAGGAGAAACGGGTGAAGCTCTTGCTTCATAATCGAGCTGGATTTCACCCTCATCGCTTGCATGGTGACATAAGTGATGGGTAATGTTTGATATCTAGATAGTGGGGAATCATTCCATATGACCGGAAACAAATAATTCTTCAGTGACTCAGAGGAGAAGGACCTCCAGATGCACATTGAAATGGGACTTGATGGGACGTACAAGGCTACCGACATTGGTATTGTTACCTTTCAGAGCGAGTCTAATTATTCTCTAACATTAAAATATATCATGTATGTTCCGGGTTTGAAGAGGAATTTGGTTTCAGTTGCCATGTTCAAGTATTGTGGCTACAATGTGATATTTAGCAAAGGAAAGTATTTCCTTCGTCACATAGCCTCATGACAAGTGAAGCGGATCAAGGTTTGGGTGAAGAACCTCTACAAATTGGATGTAGAAGACTGTGTTGCCTTGAGCACAAAAGCAGAGAAGGTGCAGAGTTGAGACATCGGTGAGTTGTGGCATAGAATATTGGGTCACTTGCACCACGTAGCTTTGAAGATCATGCAACAAATTTCTACAGGAATTCCCAAGGGTACACTAGAGCAGAGAGACACGTGTAAAGGGTGTACATTGGGGAAGTACACCAAAGCTACCTTTCATGGCAAGGACATTCGAACGCAAGCGATCCTTGAAAGAGTTCACGTAGATGTGTGTGGATTATTCTCGACAACCTCCACGACTAAGAACATGTATTATGTAATATTTGTATATGATTTTTCTCATAAGTGCTAGATTTTCTTCATGCAAAAGAAAGATCAAATGTTTGCTAAATTTTTTCAATTTAACAAACTTGTTGAGAAAGACACTGGAGGAAAGTTAAAGCTCGGAGGAAAGTTAAAGCTCTTAGGAGTGATAACGGTAAAGAATATGTGTCGAATGAATTCAAGAACTTATGTGCATCAGAAGAAATTCGACAGGAGTTAATAGCACCCCATAACTCACAACAAAATTAGGTTGGATGAAAGGAAGAACAGAAGAATTGTGGGAGTTGCGCAGGCGATGTTACATGATAAGGGCCTACCATTGCACTTGTGGGCTAAAGCATGCAACACAGTTGTATATGTGCAAAACATGAGTCCTCATCAGATTCTCGGGATGAGTACACCAAAACAAGATTTTTCAGGTAGAAAACTAGATGTGGCACACTTCAAGATATTTGATTCATCAATTTACTTTCATGTTATCAAGGATGCATGAAAAAATCTAGAGCCAACAACCGATTTGGGAATATTTGTGGGGTACACTGATACACCTCACAACTATCGACCGTACCTTCCATCTCATAGGATGAAAGTGGTTCGTAGATATGTGAAGTTCGATGAAGAGAAGGTGATGAGATGTTCCCTTGAGAGGGATATTCAGTTGCATGGGGATGAGGAGCTTTTAGCTCCAAAGGAAGAACCTCAAGATGATATGGAGCAGCCACATGAAGAGGAGCAGGGAGTGGAAGCACCCACTCATGCAGAGACTTGTAGAGATGGAAGGAATCACACCATAGAGGCTGACAAATGGATGCATGATTCTAGAGAGAATGTGGGAGAACGCACATCACAACGCAGCCAGAGGGGGTCACTAGATTGGTACATTGGATAAATGGCTCTGATGAGCGAGATCATAGAGATTAAGTCATCCTCATTCAAGGAAGCAGTGAAAAAACCAGTATGGTTTGATGCCATGGTTGAGGAGTATGACTCCATTATTAGAAAAAGTGTTTGGGAAGTGGTCCTAGGACCAACAGCCAAGTTAGTGGTGAGTTCCAGATGGATTTATAAGGTAAATCAAGCAGTAGATGGGAGTGTGGAGAAACACAATGCCAAATTTGTGGCCAGAGGGTTCTCTCAGGTGGATGGAATTGATTACGATGAGACCTTTTCTCTAGTAGCAAGGCACTCTTCAATCAGATTTATTCTAGCACTTTCAATGCAGATGGGATGGAAGATACATCATATGAATGTGAAGACAACATTTTCTCAATAGAGTGATTGAGGAAGAGATGTACATTAAGAAGCTAGAAGTATTTGAGACCTTCAACAGAGAGTCGCATGTGTGCAGACTCAATTAAGTGTTGTATGTATTGAAACGAGCACCCCGTGCTTGGTACACTAGCATTGATAGTTATTTCACCAAGTTGGGTTTCACCAAAAGTGAAGCATATGTTAACCTTTACCATATTATGGTTGAAGGTAAATTGTTGATTATATTATTATATGTTAATGATTTAATTCTAATGGGTGATGAGAAGATGGTAAAATATTGCAAAGAGGATCTTGAGAATTCGAGATGAAGGACCTGGGGCTCTTGCAGTATTTCCTTAGTATGGAAGTATGGCAAGGATATGAGGAATTGTTTGTCTCTCAGGGAAAGTATGCCAACGAGATATTGAAGAAGAGTAGCAAACCCATGGAGACTCCTTTAGTAGGAAATTAGAGGAAGCAATATGCTACTTCAAGTGAAGTAGTGGAGGATACTATTTATAGGCAGTTTGTGGGTGAAAATTTCACTTATGTATTTAGTGAACACACAAATGGACATATTTTTTGCAGTTAACTAGCTTAGTCAAGCAATGGTTAAGCCAACCAAACTCTATTGGAAGGAAGTTAAACATGTTTTTAGATACCTCATAGGAACCACTCAATTTGTTCTTTTGTACATATGGACAGAGGGAGTGAAGCTTCAAGGCTTCACAAATGCAGATTGGGCAGAGAGTCCATCCAAAAGGAAGAGCACAACAGGGGGAATCTTCAACAATAGTTTGTTGGTATAGCAGGGAGCAGAGATCAGATGCACTCTATTCGGCAGAAGCAGAGGACATGGTTGCTAGTCAAGCATCTTGTGAAGCTATCTAGATGAGGAATAGCCTTGTTGGGTTATTTGGTCAGCAGATGGATCCTACAGTGATTTACTATGACAATTAGATTTGTATCAAACTCTTTGAGAATCTAGTTTTTCATGATCGATCGAAGCATATCGACATCTAGTATCACCATCTACGAGATTGTGTGCAGAGGACAATCATGTTGTTGGAGTACATTCCTATGAAAGAACATGTTGCAAATATTTTGAAAAAGGAATTGTCAAGATGAAAATTCGATTTTCATAGAGGCAGGATCGGGGTAGTAGATAATCCCTTTCTTGTTGAGAGGGAGTGTTGAAAATGCAATAAGAAAATCCTAACTTAATTTTGTCCTTGAATTAAATTAAGAATAAAATTGTAATTCCACATCTCATGACAACTTGTATTAGTTAACTAAGTTAATTTGACTTGGTTGGCTCAGTTAATTCGAGTTGAGAGTCTAACTTGAGCCATGTAGAGTGTCTCCTACATTATAGGAGCCCTTGTTGAGATTATTTTGAGTTGTAATTAATTAATTATGTTTAACTGAGTTCAACTAGTTCCAATTGCTAGAGGAACTAGTGGGAGGTCTAGGAATGTGGTGTTTCCTACAATGTAGTGTGGTGTTTCCTGCAGTGTAGTGTGGTGTTTCCTGCAGTGATCAACCAATAAACTGATGATTCAATCATAAATAACCCATACATGTAAGATCTGAGAGTTACCCACTTGAGATCGGAGTTCATGGACACTGTACTATCAATTGTATAATCATTCAAATTGTACAGGTGGTGCATGCAGTCAGAGGAAGGCCTATGAGGATTGCGGAATTCCAATTAGGGAATTTTCCTAATTAATAGGGGGTAATTCCCAAGGAAACAACACAAGGAAATAGGGACTTGGGTAAGCATAAAATTGGTTAAGTATTGGCCTAGGCTTGTCTAGGAAGCTGTGAGACAGATAGAGATAGTGCAAAGGTTTCTCAGGCTTGAGCAAAGCATTGCAATATTCTCATATTTCCTGACTTATGCAATATACAGATAGTAGGGGTTTTTAGCTATGGCTTTCCCTAGGAAATCATTGTGTAATGTGTTTATTGAATTCTTTCTCTTGAACGCTTCGTGATTTCACAATCGTTTAATTGTCTCCGCTGATGAGTAGAGTAGATTCAAGTCTATTGTTTTAGTAAATTATATTTAGAAGTTTGAATCTACAATGAATTTCTACTCCAAGGGTTAGTTTAATTGGTCGAGTCCCCATTGTTAAAGCACATTTTATATTATGAGGTAATGGGTTCAATTCTCTAGACATTTTTAGGGCTAGGATCGACAATTGAGCTCACAGGAAGTGATCCCTTTGGATGGATCTAATTGGTACAAATATTTCGTGGACGTAGCGGTCACCGATTTTCGGGGTCTCTGAACCACATAGAAAAAGTGAAGTGAGTAATCTAATAAAATATTTTTTAGTTTCTAAATGCATGTTTTATATAGATTTAAATGACTTAGTCTAACTAATAGATGAAATAATCATTTTCAAGGCATTTTTTTGGTTAATTTTAACTAAAATCTGGAAAAGATTTTAAAAAACTTGAGTTGATGTTGCTTAATTTGTAGAATCTGATTGCTCCAAGGGTTTTTTAGGGTGTTGAATCCATTTATATTTGGAAGAATTCATGTGCAAAGAAAACACACATAAAAAAAAAGAGTCTATTCCATTAAAAATCATACAAATACATCACATATTTATGGTACTCATGAGATCCAACGGATCCCAAACAAAGAGATTGGTTGTTAAAAAATTATCTCAATAACTCAACCAACTAACAAACCAAATCTACCTACTATAGTAAGTGTTATTTATAATTCCCCCCTTTAACGCTTACATTATTACATAAATCACAAATTACAATAGAAAGAACACATATTACAACAACATAACTGATCTTTGTCTCACTGGTCTTGATCAACACTCATATCCACTCTGGAATCTCGCAAACACTGCTCTTTCTTCACCACCACTTCTTCGAGTTGTCACTTGAACTCCATTTAAAACATGCTTGCCTCTAACCATCATTGATGAAATTTGCAAGATTAACATGATTGACAACTCGGCTCGTCAGGGTTTCTGCGATAAAATATGTCAAGTAATGAACCATCCTATGGACCAATCACCATCTGTCGGATATTTCACTTTTGACTACCTGTCAGTTGCTAGGAAGATGGTCTGGATACTGAATGTGTTCAAAATTTTATCAAACAACTTGACTTGTTTCACACACATGGATCTCATACTGTAACCTATATTCGTTGTTCAGGGGTTTCCGAGCAACAAGAATAACAAACTATAACAATATAAACACAATCAAACTAGTGATGTGTTCAAGGGTTTTCGAGCACCAAGAACCACTAATTTGAATAATGAAACACTGTTCAATAATTGGTTCTGTACCTTTTATTTTACTAACAATATCCACCAACAAATTCGCAACAACCACTAAAATATTTCAAGATTCTTTAGCAACATCCCACTATATTTATATAGTATCACTCTGGAATTCCAAATATTTATTTTTGGCCCATAATTGTAGAAAAAATTGAAGCAATATATACAAAAAATTAAATTCCATAAGAAAAGAGGAAGGATAGAAACACACGGCCTCAACTCAACATACATGGTAAATCAACAGAGTAAAACAAAATGTTGATTCTGTTGTCACTCAACTGTAAAATGTGTTTTCAGTTGCCTAAAGGGTGCAAAAAAACAGAAAATTTCGCAGCCATCTCCCAAATCGCATAACCACTCAAAGCCAAATCGGAGCCCCTCCATTGCATAGTGCTCGGAACGAGATTTCTAACGGTATATGGAACTCCTCAAATGGACCCCGGAATCATAAGATATGACCTGTTAAAGATGAGGGTTTTATCACCTTTGAAAGAAGGAAAGAATCGAAGATCGGAGGTCTGGGAACATATCGCAAATTGCAAATTGGCGGATCAGGTGGTGATGAGGCAATCAACACTTCATGTAGCAGTGCTCTGATATCGGCTATCGCACATTAATGATTCCTCATAAGTAGCACTAAGCGCATATCGACATATTGGCTATTGGAGGCTCCAACGATCCCTCATATCGGTGATTGCAAATGTCAGAGGTCCAAGGCAGCGATCAGGCATATCGACGGGTTGAATCGGAAATCGGTGATCGCAACAGCATAAATATATCACAAATCGCAAATTGAAGGATTAGGCAGCAGGGCATATCTGAGGTTCCAACGACATGGCATGTCGGTGATCGCAACAGTGCAAGATCGATGCATCGCAATCGGTGATAAAACAAATGACACCCTTCCAAAGTTTCAATTGTGATTAAAAGTGTCGGGATTTAAGCTGATAGTACAAATCACTGGGAAAGGGTTGAAAACATTTAACAAAGGAAATCAACGCAAAACCAGGGGTAGGTGGGCCTTTTTCTCTCTCCTCTAGGAGGCCATGTGGTAGAATATTATTGGATCCAGTAAAGACATGGTGGCGCTGATGTCAGCATGACATGGCAGTACAGAGGACACGTGGCATACAAATATGACATTTTCAAGGGTCCAAAGAGGGGATATTCGGGTGACACATGTCACCACTAAGGAAATTCCACGTGGCAGTGATGATGTCACATTGAGAATCGCAAATCGGAGGTTGAGGCTTATTGACACTTTGTAATGTAGCATGCACATGGGAAAGTGTGATCAAGGGGCTCTGATACAAGGGTTGGCCCACAGTCACATAAAAAGCTAAAAGAACCAAGGGCTAAGCACGAAGGGTGATCGAGGATCGATAATCAGCGATTGTGGTGTGCATCAAAAAGGGATTGCTGATTGCAAACCTTCGATTAGGGGGCTCCGATAAGGGGGTTGGCTGGTGGTCACATAAAGAGCAAAGGAACCAAGGGGTAAGCACTGAATGGTTATCGCAAACATGTTGCGGCTACAATATAGAAACCCCAAGTGGAAACCTTCAATGTAGAGGGGCTCTAATACAGGGGTTGGCCCGCAGTCACATGAAGAGCCAAAGGAACCAAGGGCTAAGCGCGGAAGGTGGTCGACGATCGACAATTGGTGAAACCTGATATTGCCTCACTCCAAGTTGAATCCCTGATTTGAAAACACTGACTGGGGAGCTCTGATATAAAGGCTGAGCCCTAGGTCACAACTCGCGGTCCTATGATGAAGAAATACTGAAAGGGGCTAAACCAAAGGGGGCCAAGGAGCATCAGGACTCACTGTTATGTAACGCCTTTAAGAATAAAAGTCCCGATGCAGTAATGTTCTGATAGCGCGGTACAAAGATTTAAAGGCAGATGGGTCGGCAGCTGAGGTATTGAATGAAGGCATGGTGTAGCGGTAAATCAGTATGGGGACTCAGGAAGACTTAATGCCTCAGCATGGAGCTCCACTCAGGCATAAATGTAAAGGTGGACAAACTCTGCTTCTTCTCTGTGACAAGCAAACACAGTTGATCACTACCAACTCCAGAGAGTGGAGAAGTCGGGAAGTTAAGGTGAAAGCGATAGGAACTAGCTGAGCAGCAGAAAAGGAACATCGTGGCAGAGATGTCGCTTGATCAAGGGCCTTCACAGGAATAGAAGAAGGATATTTTCCTCAGTCATCTTTCCATTTTTCTTATTTATGTTTATTTCTATAATATTTATGTATTTTCAAGAAAGGAATTGAATCCTTTAGAATCATTTTGGTCAACAGAGCTATCGCAGGCCGAAGCAGCTAGTCAATTGGACAGCTGGCCCTTATCTAAGATATTTTGTAAATGTTGATTCAAATCCCCCGCTTCACTATATAAATAGGGGGGAGAAACACTTAATACAGGTTCCAGAATTCTGCACCCAAGTGGTCCAAATTCTTTGGTTCCATTTTGGTTCTAATTGCTTGTTCATGAGGGACTAGAGCGATATACATGTTGAATGTAATGGACTGGGGATTGGGACTCAAGGATTAATGAAACTATTCTGTTGATTCCTATCAGAGCAATGTGCAGTATGTTTCCTCTTTTGTTTATCACTTCATGTATGTTTTTCTCCCTTTGAAATAGTGTAATCAAGCTGTTGGTTTCTCTCTGATTCATGGATTTATCTAGGCTGCTAAATAAGCGAACAATACATGTGTTTAAGAAATAGTTACTTCTGTTAGTCTGTAACCTGCAGTACCTGTGTACAAGACATATTTACTTATGTTATTCGATTAACCTGTAGTACATGTGTGAGCCTAGATTTACTCAGGTTGTTTGGCGATAAAGGTACCCATGATCTATCTGGCATGAAACCTTCATTAGTGCTCCACTGTTTCTACCATTCCACCTCTTCAATCTTCCATACCTCTGTCGGGACATTGTTTCTTAAGATTATGTTACAACCCTATGCATTGAATCCCTTCCTTTCTCTCCTCCTCTTCACCTTTACTACAACTGCAATATTAAGTTACCTGTTGTTGTGTGTCAGCCACCAGAACAAGGAATTTCTCTTTGAGGTTGGCCTGATTTACCCCCTGAACATTTAGATTCATGTCTTTGCTTGAGTTTACCTTAATGAAGGCCTATTTGAATTAAGCCCCCTTTTATTATATTTTCAAATTCGTGACAATTGGAGTGCTGCCGAAACCCCTCACTGATAATCTTCCAAAGCACTCCTCTATTTAAGATGTCCTAGGCATTGGTCTACAATCAACCCAGACATTGTCTCTAGGAAGCTTTTTAAGTCTCCCAAAGCACTTGTTCTATGGGTGCCATTAAAAGTGATAACAGGTTCACTGACCTTGCATGCCTCAGCCAAAGAACCCAAACATTCCACACATTTGAATTCATTGATATTGGATTTAAAATATACCCAAACCAGCACGCTCTCTAGCTCTGGGTGCTTCTCAGACAAAGGCCAATCTCCATGTCTGGACACCTTTAGCACCATTGACAGTTCCTTGTGGAAGGTATAAAATCTAAGTCTGGCAATGGCATCCAGGAGCCAATTCCTTCTGCTTATATGGCAGTGAACATGCAAAGACATTTTTCCTTTATATTTATTCAAATGTGCAAGATCTTCGTCTTTCTGTAGCCTGTTATACCATCCCCCTGGTTGATCTTTATTGATTGTTTGAAAAATATCCAACGTTAATTTTTTTTTGATGTCGATGTGTGTGAACGATGTCACTTGAACAACGAGATCTAACCATCCTGGAAAGCACAATGTCAACGAAGCAACCATTCTCAAATATTGTGAACACCACCAGGTATTGCGAGCAATATTCTAGGGGTAATTTTCCCCTAAATCATGTGAAAATAACAAGAAAGAATAGTCATCAACAAAAAAAGTGTATGCATGGATATATCATTGTAAAAAAATGCATTTTAGTAACTGTTCTCTCTGTATGATTTATTGTCTCCTCTGTAGGTCAAGTCCACCATAGATTTGTGACAAAAAATAAGGCAGCAGACCTCTCACATTACATCGTAGACAACAAATTTATCATCCAAGTTATCTAAGTCGCCCATCAATGGCTTAATAGGTGCAGCTTGCAAATAGGAAGAATTATTTGTACGGTCCATAGGAGCTCGTAGCAGATCCTTTCTTCTTAGGGGTGGATTGTATGCAACAACGCTCTCCTTTGTATCAGCCAACTCCTAAGGAGTTCCTTTGGCCAGATTGAAATCAAGATTAACGATCTCATTCGGTTCTATCAAATCCATTATGGATTGTATATATTCCTCTTTGTGGTTGACGAAATTGTGATAGCAAATCTTCTCTTCTTCTTCCTCATTTATGGAATCATTGATCTCTTGCTCAACTTCAAACAATATCTAATATTCTTCTTCATCTTTGAAGAACACCACATAATCACATAATCGGTTGTGGTGAGAATCCCCATGGCCTGCATTCAAACAAACAACTCAAGAAACTATTTACTCTCACACACCCTTGCTCTGATACCAATTTGGAAGAATTCATGTGGAGAGAAAACACAAAGACATTTTTTTCTATTCCATTACAAATCATACAAATACATCACATATTTATGGTACTCATGAGATCCAAAGGATTCCAAACAAAGAGATTGGTTGTTGAGAAATTATCTCAATAACTAAACCAACAAACCAAATCTACCTACTATAGTAAGTGTTATTTCCAAGTTTTATATATTCAAAAATGTATTTTAAACAACAACAACAAAACACAATCTTGCTTGAAATTGTATTGTCAAATTTTAGTGAAAAAATTATTTCATCTACAAATTAGACTATGCCGATTTAAACACTTCCATTTTTATATCTTTATTTATATTTGAAAAAAAATGTAATAAATATAAATTTTCCTTTAATAAAATTAAATTAATAAAAAAAAACTGATTGTAATAATTGGATATAATTATTTTGAGCTTTTCAATTTAGTATTTTTAAATGTAACATTTTATTAATTTAATTATTTATAAATTAAATTAATATTAAACAAATAACTTATTATATAAACGATTATTATTATTGTAAAAATATGCTCATTAATTACATCACAATTATTTGCATTATCATCCCTACCATTAAGTACTAATGGTGGTAGGAAAATAAAAACAATTATAAAATAATAAGAATCGTATTGTATCTCTTTGTACTGAATTTGTAACGTGAGCAAAATCAACCATCCATAATATAGTTCCTTATGGAAATAGCTTACACAATTGTTTGAGCTATAAATCTTACTATCGATCTTTATGACTTTGCGTGATATGTTTATATATTAAGTCCGCAAAGTTCTTTATAAGATATGTTAATTAAACAAATCAATCAATTTTTATGTCACGCTATATATATATAAAACATGAGTTATATGCACCATGAACATTAAGGGAGTGTCAGGAGGGGTTGTTACCTCCACCAAGTTGGGAGATATGCTACGGGTAGTAGCTCTCTACACGGGTTTAGGGTAATATTTTTAAAAATGGCAGATTTCAGCATTTCCTTTTAGTATTTTTTGGCCCATAATTTTCCCAAAGTGATTTTGTGATGTATGGTGGTTTTTCTCATGATTGTATAATTTTTGTTAAGAATTTATGGTTAGATTGACGGTTCATGTATGTCATGGATATATATTGTATTGTAATGTTGTACATAATATATAAAGAAAAAAAACTTGTTGGTTTTCTCAGATTTGGGTTTCCAAGATAAAATCTTTGCGTAAATTTGTGTGTCTGTCATTATATCTATCACGTTTTACAAAATATTTGTTTGCAACTATTAATTGTATAGGGTTAAAACTTACATTTGTTATCAAAGCAATTTTGGCTTCTAGGGGATGCCCTTATGGCTAAGGGGTTTGGCTTAGTCCTATGGTAAAATCCATTACAATGGGATATCTGCGAAAGCGATTCTTGTGGTGAAAAGAAATGGTGAGCAATTCAAAAATAAAGATCGGGAAATTCAATGGATAGAGTTTTGAGCTATGGAAGCTCAATATGGTAGACTTGTTGGTTGGCAGAGATCAATGGATTGTCTTGGATCTAGGTTGTACACCAACAGGGATGTCAACAAAACATTGGATGAAGTTGAATCGGAAGGCAAAGAGCACAATATGATTGTGTCTCACAAATTCATCATTATTGAATGTGTCAGGGGAAGCTACAGAAAAGGATTTATGGGACAAATTATGGGCTTCATATCAGTCGAATCTTTGGTGAAAAAATTGTTCCTACAAAAAAAGTTGTATAACCTAAGGATGAAGGATGGAAACTTAGTGACAAAACATTTGAACACCTTCAATATTGTGATGAATCAGTTGTTATCTATTGATATTAATATTTTAGATGAGGATAAGTGCATTAGTCTATTATATTCTCTACCAAACTCGTGGGATACTCTGGTTGTTACCATATGTATTAATGTGGCTACCTTAAAATTCAATGAAATAGTCTCATTATTGTTGTTGGAGGAGATGAGATGGTAAAACATGGAGATTCAAAACATAGATGCTTTGTTTGTAAGAGGACACTCCCAAAATTGAAATAGACATAAGTACTCAAATCGGATATCTAAATCTAGAGGACGATTGAAATCTTCAGGAAAGTTCAGAAAGGTATGTTGGAGATGTGGAAAATAAGGGAATTACAAGAAAGACTGTAAACTCAAAATTGCATAGAAAGGAAAGGAATTTGAAGATGCTCCTTGTATAGAAGCAAAACCCCCCTCAAATAACAGAGTGGATGTGTACTTGGCTTCTTCAAGTAGAGAGGGAGATCATGAGGTATAGTTGGTCGAATCAGGCACATCTTTTCATATGGCTCCTCAAAAGGAGTGGTTTTGTAAGTATGGAATATTCGATGGGGGTGATGTTTTCTTAGGAGACAAATCGACTGCTAGAATCATAGGACAAGGAAATTCAAGTTGAAGCTCATGGATGGAAGGATTAGGAAGCTCCTTGGTGTTCTAAACATCCTAGGATTAGCCATAAATTTGATTTTTGTAAGCAATATGAGCGATGCAAGGGTAAAAATAGTGTTTGAAAAGGATACCTGCAACATGGTTCAAGGAGAAATGGTATTTCTAAGGGGAGTTCAGATTATCACTTCGTATAAGCTATTGGGAAGCACTATTGGTAATGGGTGCAACAGTTTCATTGTTCCCAAGAGTGGAGAAGAAGAAGGAAAAACTCTTGTAGTCTCTAGAGAAAAGACTATGTTGTGGCATCAAAGACTTGGACATATTGGAGAGAATGGCCTTCGAGTATTACATGGTAATGGTATCATAGAAGGTATGTCTAATTTCTCTCTATATTTTGATTTATTTTAGCATTGTTTATATGGGAAGAAAAACAGGTAAATTCTCCTGTAGTGCTAATAGGGCAAAGGGAATACTACAACTAATGCATAGTCATGTGTTTAGACCTATGTCAATTCCATCATTGGGTAAATTTTTGTACTATGTTCCATTTATAAATGACTTCTCAAGGAATACATGGATATATTTCATCAGGAATAAATCTAAAGTATTCGATAGATTTAAAGAAATTAAGGCTATGGTGGAGAGTTAGATAGATAATAAAATAAAGGTATTGAAGATAGATAATAATGGAGAGTTCTGCAGGAAGGAATTTGAAGAGTTCTCTAAGAAGTGTGGTATAGCACGACAGAAGAATACCTCATACACCTCTCAACATAATGAAGTTGTAGAAATGATGAATAGGATAATGATGGAAAAAGAAAGGAGCATGCTTAGTGGTGTTGGGTTATGACAACAATTCTGGGAAAAGGCGGTGGATACTACATGTTACTTGCTAAATAGATCACCCACATCAGTGTTGGATGATGAGATTTCACATGAGGTATGGACTGGTAAGAAACCATCTCTCACACATCTTAAAGTATTTGGTTGTGATGCATATGTACATGTTGCAAAGGAAAAATAAATAAATAGTTGAATAGAAAATTTGAAATATGCATCTTTATTGGTTATAAAGATGGTTTTAAAATTCACAAGCTTTGGAACCCAAAACAAAGAAATTTGTGTATGTTAGGTCCCTATAATGCTAGTGTATCCCCCTTATTGTTATTGTTAGTGTAACCACCTATTTTTATTGTTGTTCCCATGTACCCCCCATGTCGTTATTGTTGTGCCCCATAGAAGTCTGTTATAGTTATTGTTGTGCCCTTACATTATTATTGTTATGTAGGCTTTGATTATATTGTGACCCCTTAGACTCCTATATATACCAAGGTGGTATTATAATTTGTATCATCCAAGAATTGTTCATTTATGTGATGTAAAGGAGGTTCCCCCTCAAAGATACTATTTCTCAAGTCGTTGATCTATCTTTTCTTGTATTTTGTGAGCTGGTTGCATAACATTTGGTATCAGAGCTTTGGATTCTAGGGTTTCACTACTGCAAACATGACATCTTGGAATTTTCGTTATAAATTTTATTTTACAAAGTTTCAGAAGATGAAATTTCTATCACATGGAACCGAAGTCACGATGAAATTCCAATAAACATATCAGATCTTGGTTCGATATATTTTCTGAGATATGGTCCGAAAAAGTTAGGGTTTTTTCATGCTCCAAAATTTAGTCTCAAAATGACAACCTTGGGAAAATCGTAATAACTTTTGCTCTGAGCCTCAGATTTGAATTTAGAAAAAAAATTGATGAAATCAAATGGACTGTAGCTTTTCGTGTATCATTTTCAAGGACGAAGGCGAAACAATGACATGTGGCACTCCATACAAGTTTTCTCTATTGAACAAGTCTATAATTAAGTCATCATGGCATATTGAAAATAAAATTATCTTGAAGAATCCATTTTTGGTCTGACATGTGGAGTTGAAAAGAAGATTCAAAGGGATACCAAAGATTGGAATTTCAAATCTTGGAGATTTGAAATTATAGAGATACAACAGTTTCAATATTGAGCTAAAAAAAAACAAGAAAAAGGTGTGTATTTTTTAAAAATTTTGCATATGTTTTGTTTGAAAAATCAATTTGAAGTGATTCAAAGGGCATAGTGAAGCATATATATCATTGTTTGATTCCAAAATTCCTCGAAATAATAAAATGGACACATATAGTAAGAAACTAGAAAGCTCTTCTATGGCGCATGAAAAAGAGGAATAAATGCAACATGATATATCAAAATTACGAGACCAAGTGCAACAAATTTCACTCTCGCAAAGAGTAAACAAAAATGAAATGGAAGCTAAGATGGATGGTATAGACGAAAAAATGAAAGGAAACATTGAATATTTGAAGAATGATTTAATAGAAGACATGGAAGGTTTGACAAAGTCGTTACAAGAAATGCTTCCTAGTGGTGACAAGGTACTCCATCAACATAAAGATGAGGACAAAAAGAATATGAAATATGATTTTAGAGACTCCAACATTGGGTTTACGACCCACCACATTCTAAAGATAGATATGAGGAAGTTTTATGGAAAGGATTTGGTAACATGGATACTACATATGGAGCAGTATTTTGATCTCCATGATGTGAAACACACACAAAACGTAAGCATTTCATATTTAGAACCCAGTCAATTTGTATGGTATTGATGACTTTTTTCTCATAAACCACTTGTCACTTGCTCAATTTTTAAGGAGGAAATGATAACACATTATGAGTATAAAAATAGAAACACCTTCTTCAGCCAATTGATAAATCCCAAACAAATGGGTTCAATGGTGGAGCACATTGAGGACCTCCAAAAATGGAATATTAGGGTAATTTATATTTCAGAGGAGCATAGGATTGATGTCTTCATAGGGATTTTAAAGGATAACATCCAACATGAGGTTCGTCTTTGGGAAATTGATTTATTGGAGAAGGAATTCAGCGTGGGAAAAATTTTGAAAGCAAAATTTTGGAAACAAGGAAGTCTACCACTCACAACTATAAAGATGGAAGTGTTACTACTCCTAGCCTTCCACAACCTACAAGGTTGACACCATAAAAATTGGAGGGAAAAGCAACAAAAGGGATTTGTTACAATTGTGATAGAAAATACACTAAAGGTCATAAGTGTGTTTAGAATAAATTATTCTACATAGATTGTGAAGAGGAGGAAGAAAAGGAATAAGAAACATCAAAAGAAGAGGATATACACTAGGAACCAACCCTAGAGAAAGAAGAAATGAATCTGACCATATCTTGTAATGCATTGGCAGGAATTACTACTTATCAAACTCTCAAGATAGAAGGATATTTCAAGAAGAAAAAGGTAATAGTGTTGATTGATTCAGGTAGTACCCATAATTTTATTCATTGTAATATAACCAAGGAATTGAATTGCTTCCTACATCTAGCACCAGAGTGTCAAGTGATGGTTGCAAATGGAGGAACTATAAATTTCTCTGGAAAGTGCCATAATATCAAGCTCACCATGGGTGAATATGTATTGAATAGTCTAATGCTTTCCATTCCAATGGGTGGTGTTGATGTTTTACCAGAAGTCAAATGGTTACAATCTCTGGGGACGATAACTTTTAATTTTCAAGAACTTTTCTTGAATTTTTTTGGGAATGAAAGGAAGTTGAATTAAGGGGTATCACAGGAAACCAAGAAATATAATCATCTCTA
The DNA here is from genome assembly GCA_031772625.1 of Pinus tabuliformis. Classification (NCBI taxonomy): domain Eukaryota; kingdom Viridiplantae; phylum Streptophyta; class Pinopsida; order Pinales; family Pinaceae; genus Pinus; species Pinus tabuliformis. The sequence continues at coordinate 620,035,848 of CM062811.1, read as the reverse complement.
ATGGCATGACAAAGATTATTAAGAAATAACAACAGGGAATAATTGCACAATTATGCTCACTAGAGGTTCAAACATCAAAATCATCTATTTCTCCAAATCTCCAAAAATCCTTGGACAATCATTCCAAGATATTTGAGACTCCCAAAGGCATTACACCTATTCATGATCATGATCATGCTATTAATTTGATTCCAGGAAGTATTCCCCCAAACATCAGACCTTACAGATATCCCTATGCCCAAAAGAGTGAAATTGAACATATGGTTGCAAAATGCTAGAGGCCAGTATAATTCAACCTAGTCAAAGTTCTTTCTTTGCTCCAGTAGTATTGGTGCACTAGAAGAATCGATCATGGCATATCTGTCTGTATTATAGGGAGCTCAACAAGCTCACTATTAAAGATAAATTTCCCATTCATGTCACTGATTAATTGTTGGATGAATTACATGCAAAAATTTTCTTCACCAAGGTAGTACTTCGTTTAGGATATCATCAAGTTAGAATGAAGATCGAAGACATTTTGAAAACAATATTCAGAACTCATGAAGGTCATTATGAATTTTTGGTCATGCCTTTTGGCCTTACTAATGCACCTTCCACATTTCAAGGTTTGATGAATTCCATTTTCAAACCCTTCCTTAGAAAATTTATGTTAGTATTTTTTGATGATATAATAATCTACAAAAAGTCTTTGAAGGATCATGTGCAATATGTTGACATGGTACTCAAACTACTGGAGGAGAAACAATTATATGTAAAAACCTCGAAATGTTTCTTTGGAGTACGGGAGGAGGAATATTTGGGTCATATTGTATCTCATGAGGGTGTTAAGGTAGACCCTAACAAAATTAAAGCCATTAAGGAATGGAAAATCCCCACAACCATAAATCATCTTCGAGGATTTCTTAGGTTGACAGGGTATTATCACAAGTTTGTTAAGAATTATGGAAGAATAGCAGATCCTCTAACAAAGTTATTGGAGAGAGATTCATTTTCTTGGACTCTAGAAGCAACTAAGGCCTTCGAACATCTTAAAGAGGCAATGTTCCAAGCACCAGTCTTAGCTACACCAGACTTCACAAAAACCTTTATTGTAGAATGTAATCCCTCAGGAAATGGAATTGGTGTTGTTTTAATGCAAGAAGTAAGACCCATTACTTTTGAAAGTCGTCCAATGAAAGGAAAGTATTTACACAAACATATTTATGAGAAGGAAACGTTGGCAATAATAAATGCACTAAAGCAATGGCGACCTTACCTAATGGGAAGAAACTTCATGGTAAAAATAGATCATGATCGTCTATAATAATTTTTGGAACAAAGATTATCTTCAGAAGATCAGAAAAATGGGTCACAAAGATGTTGGGTTATGACTTTGAAATCATCTACAAAAAAGGGAAGCAAAATGTTGTTGCAGATGCACTCTCAAGAAAGGATGAGGACGTGGAAGCATTTGTTTGCGCCATTTCTATTATCCAACTTGATTGGATAGCCGAGGCAAGGGATGAATGGAAGAATGATGAAGAAGTGTCGACACTCATTCAAACATTGCAACAAGATCCCAGTACAGCTCATACATTTAGTTGGAAAAATGATTCATTGTGGTACAAAGATTGCTTATATCTTTGTAAAAATTCTCAACCCAAGAAAAAGATTCTTTTGGAATTGCACACCTCCCCCTTAGGAGGGCATTTAGGATTTTTAAAAACTTACCACAGGGTCAAGAAGGAATTTTTTTGGGATGGCCTTAAATATGATATTCAAAAGTTTGTGGCAGAATGTTTGGTTTGCCAACAAAATAAAGTTGAGACAATTAAGACCCTAGGTCTGTTACAACCTTTAGCCATTCCAAGTCAGTGTTGGGAGGAGGTCTCAATGGATTTTATCACAGGTTTACCCAAGTATGAAGGAAAGAGTGTCATCATGGTGGTAGTTGATAAACTTACCAAGTATGCACACTTTTGTACATTATCTCATCCTTTTAAATCCAGTACAGTTGCTGGTGCATTTATGGAAACAATTTAAAAGCTACATTGAAAACCAAAGAATTTTTTAAGTGATAGAGACCCCATTTTGACTGGAAATTTTTGGATGGAATTATTTTCTTATCTTAGTACTCAATTATCTCATAGTTCATCTTATCTAATGGGAAAACTGAGATAGTGAACAAATGTTTGGAATGATATCTTTGTTTCTTTGTATCTTATAAATAAACATAATGGGTCAAGTGGTTACCTCTAGATGAATGGTGGTATAACACTTCCTTTCATACTACAACAAAAATGACCCCATTTATGGCACTTTATGGATATCATCCACCATCCATCACATCATCTTTTATAACGTTCAAGCAGTGGAAGATCACATCGAGCATCAACAACAAGTTCTCCAACTCTTAAAGGATAACCTCACTCTTACACAAAATCCAATGAAACAACAGGTAGATCAGCATCACAGTGAAAGAATTTTTGATGTAGGTGACTGGGAAATTTTGCGGCTACAACCATACAAAAAAATCTCCCTCAAGCAAGCTAAGAAGGATAATAAATTATCACCCCAAGTATTATGGTCCTTACAAGGTGTTGCAAAATATTGGTACTATGTCATAAAAATTGGAGTTTCTTGCATCTTCCCGAGTACACCCAGTTTTCTATGTTTCATGCTTAAAGAAGGTTATCGGTGACAAGCTCCCAGTTCAAATAGTGTTTCTAGAACTTGACGAAGAAGGAAAAATAATATTTTATCCTAAAGTAATCATGAAAACAAGAACCCGACGGCTGCAGAGTCGATTAATTTTAGAGTATCTCATTAAGTGGAAGAACTTACCCATTGAAGATTCCACATGGGAGGATGAGAATTTTATACATAAGCATCTGAAACTACTCAAGCATTGGGGACAAGTCTGTTTTGAAGGAGAGGGGTATGTTAGGTCCCTATAATACTAGTGTATCCCCCTTATTGTTATCATTAGTGTAGCCCCCTAATATTATTGGTGTACCCATGTATCTCCCATGTTGTTATTTGTGTGCCCCATAGAATCCCACTATTGATATTGTTGTGCCCTTACATTATTATTATTATGTAGGCTCTGATTACATTGTGACCCCTTAAACTGTTATATACACCAAGGAGGTCTTATCATTTGTATTATCCAAGAAATGTTCATCTATGTGATGTAAAGGAGGTTTCCCCTTTGAAGAGGCTACTTCTCAAGTCGTTGATCTATCTTTTCTTCTATTTTGTGAGTTAGTTGCATAATAGTGTATAGTCGAGATGTGATATTTAGAGAAGTGAAAGATGTTATCAAACAAGTAGTCCTACCAAGGGAGAAAGAACTGGAGAAGATATATTTGGAACTAAAGGGTGATGATTTATACTCTATAGAAGAACGGCGGTCAGAGGAAGAAGAACCACATAATTTGGCTTTGAGGAGATCAGTTAAGGAAAGAAGGTAGCCATAAAGGTATACTCCACCTATTTTCTTTTAAAATTTTACTTTATTTATTACTGATGATGATCCTAGAATGTTTGTTAGGGAGGCACTGGATTCAAAGGATGGAAAACTATGGAAAAAGGCCATGATTGAAGAAATAGTGACCTTAGACAAGAATGAGGCTTGGGATCTAGCGGAGTTTTCGACTAGAAGAAAACCCATAAGAAACAAATGGGTGTTTAAGAAGAAGTTGAATGTAGAAGGAAAAGTGGAGAAATACGAAGCTTAATTAGTAACAAAAGGATATTCCTAAGTGCAATGAATTGACTTTAGAAATATTTTTTCTTTTGTTGCACAGTTAGCTTCTAATAGATTTCTTTTATCTGTTATTGTTTCTTTTGATTTTGAGGTAGAACAGATGGTTGTGAATATAGAATTCTTACATGGGGATCTGGACGAAGGGGTCTCCATGGAGTAGCTAGAAGGATTTACAATGAAGGATGAGAAACAATTGGTACGAAGGCTAAAAATGTGGTATCAAAAATTTAATACATATGTATAGGGACTTGGCTTCACAAGAAACAAAGGGGATCATTGTGTGTATTTTAAATTAGCTCGTGATCATATTATTTATTTTGTCCTGTACATAGATGATATGTTGTTGATTGTATGTTATGAAACCAGCTCACAAAAAGAGAGAAAAGATAGATAAATGCCTTCAAAATAAGCCTCTTCAAGGGGGCAACCTCCTTTACATTACACAAATGAACAATTCTTGGATGATACAAATGAAAAAACCTCCTTTCTATATATAGGAGTCTAAGGGGTCACAATATAACCAAAGCCGACCTAACAATAATAATATAAGGGCACAAAAATAACAATAGTGGGCTTCTATGGGCACAATAATAATAATATGGGGACAATAGGGGCACAACAATAACAATAAGGGATACAATGACAATAGTAATGGGGGAATCACTAGTATTATAGGGACCTAACATGCCCCTCTCCTTAAAAAAAATGTTTTCCTCAACGCTTGAGTAGTTTTGGATGCTTTTGTATAAAATTCTCACCCTCCCATGTGGAATCTTCAACGGGTAAGTTCTTCCACTTGATGAGATACTCGATTGATTTCATAGCTGTCGAGTTCTTGTTTCTTTGACTGCTTTAGGTTCCAATATGATTTTTCCTTCCTCATCAAGTTCTGGCAATATTGTTTGAACTGGGAGCTTGTCACCTATAACCTTCTTTAAGCATGACACATGGAAAACTGGGTGCACTCGAGAAGCTGCAGGAAGCTCCAATTTGTATGCCATAGTACCTATCTTTTGCAACACCTTGTACGGACCATAATACTTTGGTTATAATTTATTATCCTTCTTAGCTTGCTTGAGGGACATTTGTTTATATGGTTGTAGCCGTAGGAATACCCAATCACCTACATCAAAACTTCTTTCACTGCGATGTTGATTTTCCTGTTGTTTCATTCTATTCTGCGCCAAGGTGAGGTTATCCTTTAAGAGTTGGAGAACTTGTTGTTGATGCTCGATGTGATCTTCCACTGCTTGAAACTTATAATTTTGTCTTAAATATGATGTGATGGTGGATGATATCCATAAAGTGCCATAAATGGGGTCATTTTTCTTGCAGTATGGAAGGAAGTGTTATACCACCATTCAGCCAAAGGAAACCATTTGACCCATTGTGTCCGTTTATCAGATACAAAGCAACGAAGATATCCTTCCAAACATTTATTTACTATCTCAGTTTTCCCACCAGATTGAGGATGATAAGATGAGCTATGAGCTAACTGAGTACCAAGAAAAGAAAATAATTTTGTCCAAAAAAATACAGTGAAAATGGGATCTCTGTCGCTTACAATAATCTTTGGGTTTCCATGTAGCTTTTGAATTGTTTCCATAAATGCAGTAGAAACTGTACTCGCTTTAAATGGATGAGATAATGCACAAAAGTGTGCATACTTGGTAAGTCTGTCAATTACCATATTGATAACACTCTTTCCTTCGGACTTGGGTAAACCTGTGATAAAATCCATTGAAACCTCCTCCCAATGTTGGCTTGGAATGGATAAAGGTTGTAATAGACCCGGGTCTTAATTGTCTCAACTTTATTTTGTTGGCAAACCAAACATTCCGCCACAAACTTTTGAATATCCAATTTAAGGCCATCCCAAAAAAATTCCTTCTTAACCCTGTGGTAAGTTTTTAGAAATTCAGAATGCCCTTTTAAGGGAGAGTTGTGCAATTCCATGAGAATATTTTGTTTGAGTTGGGAATTCTTACATAGGTATAACCGATCTTTGTACCATAACGAATCATTTTTCCAGCTAAATGTATCAGATTTATGGGGATCTTGTTGTATCTTTTGAATGAGTTCCCAAACTTCTTCGTCATTCTTCCATTCATCCTTTGCTTCGTTTATCAAATCTGGTTGGATAATAGAAATGGCGCAAAGAAATGCTTCCACATCCTCATCCTTTCTTGAGAGTGCACCTGTCACAACATTTTGCTTCCCTTTTTCGTATATGATTTCAAAGTCATAACCCAACATCTTTGGGATCCATTTTTGCTGCTCTTCTAAAGATAATATTTGTTCTAAAAAGTATTTAAGACTATCATGATCTGTTTTTACCTTGAAGTGTCTTCCCATTAGGTAGGGTCGCCATTTCTTAGTGCATGTAGTATTGCCAACATTTCCTTCTCATAAATAGCTTTGTGTAAATACTTTCCTTTGATTGTATGACTTTTGAAAGCAATGGCTCTTTCTTCTTGCATTAAAACAACACCAATTCCATTTCTTGAGGCATCACATTCCACAATAAAGGTTTTTGTGAAGTCCGGTGTAGCTAAGACCAGTGCTTGGCAAATTGCCTCTTTAAGATGTTCAAAGGCCTTCATTGCTTTTGGAGTCCATGAAAATGCATCTTTCTTCAATAATGATGTTAGAGGTGCTGGTATTCTCCCATAATTCTTAACAAACTTTTGATAATACCTTGTCAACCCGAGAAACCCTTGTAGATGCTTTATGGATGTGGGGATTTTCCATTCCTTAATGGTTTTAATTTTGCTAGGGTCTACCTTAATACCTTCACGAGATACAATATGACCCAAATATTCCACCTCTTGTACTCCAAAGAAACATTTGGAGATTTTTTCATATAATTTTTTCTCCTCCAATAGTTTGAGCACCCTGTCAACATGTTGAACATGATCCTTCCAAGACTTGCTGTAGATTAGTATATCATCAAAAAATACTAACACAATTTTTCTAAGGAAAAGTTTGAAAATGGAATTCATCAAACCTTGAAATGTAGAAGGTGCATTGGTAAGGCCAAAAGGCATGACCAAAAATTCATAATGACCCTCATGAGTTCTAAGTGTTGTTTTTGGAATGTCTACAGTCTTCATTCTGATTTGATGATATCCTGAACGAAGATCCAACTTGGTGAAGTAAATTGATCCATACACTTCATCCAATAATTAATCAATGACAGGAATGGGAAATTTATCTTTAATAGTGAGCTTGTTGAGCTCCCTATAATTTGGACACATGCACCATGATCCATCCTTCTTGTGAACCAATGCTACTGGAGCAGAGAAAGAACTTTGACTAGGTTGAATTATACCAGCCTCTAGCATTTTTGCAACCATACGTTCAATTTCACTCTTTTGGGCATAGGGATATCTGTAAGGCCTGATGTTTGGAGGAACACTTCCTGGAATCAAATGAATAGCATGATCATGATCACGAATAGGTGGGAAGCCTTTGGGAGCCTCAAATACCTTGGAATGATTGTCCAAGACTTTTTGGAGATTTGGATAAATGGATGATTTCGATGTGGGAACCTCTAGTGAACATAATTGTGCAATTATTCCTCGTTGTTCTTTCTTTAGAAGCTTTGTCATTCCGTTAGAGCTGATTATCCTTCTCGGTTTCCCTGCGATACCCCTTAATTCAACTTCCTTTCCTTCTGAAGAAAATTTCATGAAAAGTTCTTGAAAATTTAAAGCTATTGTACCCAAGGATTGTAGCCATTGGACTCCTAGTACTACATCAGCACCACCCATTAGAATGGAAAGCATTGGGCTATTCAATACATATTCTCCTATGGATAGCTTGAGATTATGGCACTTTCCTGAGCAAGTTATGGTTCCTCCACTTGCAACCATCACTTGATACTCTAGTGCTGGATATAGGAAGAAATTCAATTCCTTGGCTATCTTACAATGAATAAAATTATGGGTATTGTCCGAATCAATCAACACTATTACATTTTTCTTCTTGATATGCCCTTCTATCTCGATACTTTGAGGAGTGGTAATTCCAGCCAATGCATTACAAGATATGGTCAGATTCATTTCTTCTTTCTCTAGGGTTTGTTCCTGGTGTATATCCTCTTCTTTTGACGTTTCTTGTTCCTTTTCTTCCTCCTCTTTACAATCTATGTAAAATAATTTCTTCTCAGCACACTTATGACCTTTAGTGTATTTGCTATCACAACTATAACAAAGCCCTTTGCTCTTTTTTCTTCCAATTGTTGTGGTGTCAACCTTGTAGGTTGTGGATGGCTAGGGGCAACAACACTTCCATCTTTATGATTGTGAGTGGTAGGCTTCCTTGTTGCCATAATTTTTCTTTCCATTTTTCTTGCCAACTTAAACGCCTTCTCCAATGAATCAGGTTCCCAAAGGTGAACCTCATGTTGGATGTTATCCTTTAAAGTCCCTATGAACACATCAATCCTATGCTCCTTTGGAATATCTTTTACGCTTATATTCAACTTTTGTAAGTCCTCAATGTGCTCCATCATTGAACCCTTTTGTTTGAGATTTACCAATTGGCTAAAAAAAGTGTTGCTTTTTGTATCCTCATAATGTGCTATCATTTCATCCGTAAAAATAGCCCAAGTAACAATTTGTTTACGAGAGCAAAGCCATCGATACTATTAAAAATTGATTTGGTTCCAAATATAAAGTTGCAATGCGTACCTTTTGTGTGTTTTGGACATTATGGAGATCGAAAAATTGCTCCATCTGTAGTATCCATGTTGCGGGATCCTTGTCATCAAAATTCCTCATATCGATCTTTGGAACATGGTGGTTCTTCGATCCAATGTTAGAGTCTATGAAATCATGATTAACATTTATTTTTTTCTCATCATGAGTTTCCTTTACTATTCTTTCGGCATTAGTACACATTTCTTGTAGAATTTTTGTCAAATATTCCATCTTAGCTTCCATGCCTTTCTTTAAATCATCCATCTTAACTTCCATGCCATCCATCTTAGCTTCCACGCCATCCATCTTAACTTCCATGTCACTCATCTTAGCTTCTACGCCTTTCTTTAAACCATCCATCTTAGCTTCTACGCCTTTCTTTAAACCATCCATCTTAGCTTCCACGTCTTTCTTTAAACCATCCATTTTAGCTTCTGTCACTTTTTGTGCGAGTAAAATTTGTTGCACTTGTTCTCATAATTTTGATATATCATGTTGCATTTCTTCCTCTTCTTCATGAGTCATGCTAGAGCTTTCAGGTTACTTACTAGGTGTTTCCATTTTATTTCTTCGGGGCATCAATTACTGATAATAATTCTTCACTATGCCCTTTGAATTCCTTCAAACTAATTTTTCAAACCAAACTTATGCAAAAATTAAAAAAAAAAACTACAAACCTTTTTTTCACTTTGTAGGAGCTCGATATTGAAGAAATTTAACTCTCTAAATTTGGATCTCCAAGGTCTAAATTTTCGATCTGCAGTATCCCTCTATGCCCTCTTTCTAATGCCACTAGTCTGATTGAAATTGGATTCTCCAAGAAATAGTTAAGCCCCACCTCCCAAGATGACTTGCTTATATACAGGTTCAGTAGAGCGAACTTGTATGAAGTGCCACGTGTTACTGTTTCGAACTTTGGACCTAAAAAAAATAAAAAGGAAAGTACAATCCGTCCTCTTCCTATAGCTTCTTACGAAATTTCAATCTGATGCTTAGAGAGAAAGTTATGACGATTTTCCCAAGGTCATCTGTTTAGAATGTAATTCGGGAGTTTGCAAAAACCCTAACTTCCTCAGATTATATCTCTGAAAATATAGCGAGACAAGATCTGAAATTTAGACCCGAGCTTCACCAAGATTTCGGCTCAAATGGGTTTTAATTTCAGAGTCTGAACCTGCGTAGAAACAAAATTATAGTGAAACTTCCACGATGACCTGTTTGAGATGAAATTATGGAGCTTGCAAAAACCTTAACTTCCTTAGATCATAGTTTCGAAAATATAGCGCGAAAAGATCTGAAATTCGGACCCGAGGTTCAGACCGATTTCTTCTCAAATGGGTTTTTTTTTTTAGCTTCTGAAACTTCATAGTGAAAAATTTATAGCAAAAATTCCACAATGACCTGTTTAGAGCAGCGAAACCGTAGAATCCAAAGTTCTGATACCAAATGTTATGAAACCAGCTCACAAAAAGATAGAAAAGATAGATAAACGCCTTCAAAATAAGCCTCTTAGAGGGGGCAACCTCCTTTACATTACACAAATGAACAATTCTTGGATGATACAAATGACAAAACCTCCTTTCTATATATAGGAGTCTAAGGGGTCACAATATAACCAAAGCCGATCTAAGAATAATAATATAAGGGCACAAAAATAACAATAGTGGGCTTCTATGGGGCACAATAATAACAATATGGGGACAATAGCGGCACAACAATAACAATAAGGGATACAATGACAATAGTAATGGGGGAATCACTAGTATTATAGGGACCTAAAATTGGAAATGACAGGAAAATCATCCAGGAAGTGAAAACTCAGTTGTCCTCTAAATTTGACATGAAGGATCTCAGTGCTGCAAATTTTATCTTGGGCATGGAAATTAAAAGAGATCACGTAAAGATGAAACTCTAGTTAAATCAAAGAAAGCATGTCAAGAAAATATTGTAAAGGTTTAATATATAGGAAAGTAAACTAGTGAAGGTCCCTATTCTTGTATGTGTAAATTGTTTTGTAGAACAATGTCCCAAGACACAGGAAGAGTGTTGGGTTGTGTTATATTCTTTCCACGACTAGCCCCAGTAGTCGCAGCGAGAGTGTGGCATCCCCCCTGTCGAGGGGTTTGAGGGGGGCGCTAGCCCCCCTCTATGGGGTCTGGGGCAGTGCCCCAGGAAATTTTTTTTTGGACCCAATATTAGGTGGGAAAACCTACCTATGGTTTTGTGCATGGATTTCGCACATGGCTTTGGGCGCGATGGTTTTCGGTCCATGGTATTTTGTAGATCTGGTCAAGGGAACTACAGTTATTTTTTAATCTAAGGTTAATGGATTGGGGTTTATGGATGCTTCAACATGCATATATATGCATTGTAACATTGAAAGGAACATAATGAAAAATCAACCTGGTAATCCCAGTTTTAGGATCCATGGGAAAATATCTGTGTATATTTGTTTTATGTGTTATGCTCTTGCCATGGTTTATTTTCTGTTTTTAAAATTCGTATGCAGGTAATTTCTGTACGGGGTTAAAACCTACAAAGAGGAAGAGAAAATGTCATGTATTCCATATTCGAATGTTGTTGGAAGGTTAATGTATGCAAATGGTTTGTACCAGAACAGACATTGCACATGCAGTGGATGTATTGAGCAGGTATATGTCAAAACCAGGGAGGGGTCATTCAACAACAGTTAAGAGAGTTTTTAGGTATTTGCATGGCACTACTGGATATGGGTTGTGCTACCAAGGAAGACCAAGATTGGATAGAGTGTTGGGCATTCATGGCTTCGTTGATGCAGACTGGGTTGGAGATATAGATCATAGAAGATCTACAAGTGGGTATGTTTTTAACCTATTTGGAGGAGAAATTAGTTGGATGATCAAGAGACAATATGTAGTGGCACTTTTAACTACAAAAGTTGAATACATGGTATCCACTCATGCAAACAAGGAAGAAATTTGGTTATATATATTTTTTTCAAGTATGGGTTTGGTACAACAAGCTATAAGGATATATTTTGATAGCTAAAGTGCAATTTTCATGATGAAGAACCATGCTTATCATTCAAAGACAAAGCATATTGATGTTAAATATCACTTTGTGAAGAATATGATAAGAAAATGTTATTGGTAAAGGTGGACACTTTGAATATTGTTACAGATGCATTAACAAAATCTATGAGCACTAAAAATTTCTCTTGGTGTAGAGAAACAATGGGCATCACTATCATGAATTGTTGATTGTGTACTCTTGTGCCCCCCGTATGCAAAGAAAACAACAAGTGGGAGAATGTTGGGTGTGTGTTATATTATTTTCACAATTTATATGCACCAAAAAAATTGGGCGAGTCCTAGCCAACCCCCTTTGTTGGGGCATTATGTAGGGGGAAGTAGCCCCCCTGTATAGGGTTTGTGGTAGCATCCTGGTGTTGAAGAAAGTGTAACTAGGTTCGGTCTTCATAAATGTAATTTTGATATTTGTAATTGTAAAAGAAAAGAATTATTATTTTTGTCATTATCAAGAATGGGTTTCTTGCCTATTTGATAGGTCAAGCACATGTTTAAGTGCTTCTAGGAAAGTCAAAGATTCAATGTAATTATTGAAGACCTATGAGGGCATGTTACACTATGTAATCTATGTATTAGATTCAAAGAATGACCTCCAAGCAAATTCATAAGCCTCTCTCATATGTCGGCCTCAAAAAAGGAAGTAATTCAAAATTTAAAGGACAAGTCGGCCTCAATTGATCAAGTCGGCCCAATAGGAGGGACTTACTCCTATATATAGGGCCATTCAACCTCACCATATATGCATCAAGTGATCTCTGAAATCAACGAAGAGGAGAGGGTGAAAATAGGTGTGAAAAAGAAAGAAAAGGATCTCTATTTCAGCAAGTAAGGAGGAGCATCCTAGCCGAAGTTGGGGGACTAATATGGAGATAGATTTTTGTCACACGTGTGAAGAGAAGGGTTCATTCTGCTGCCACATCAGATCTTCCATCATAGTGATAATAATACTCTCGGTTGGGCTAATGGAAAGTCACTAATTAGCCTTCCTCATCAAGCGAAGGAAGAGACACTTAAAGCAAAGGAAAAAGGATAAGTAAAGCATCAATTCATGAAGATATCCTCCCACACGTGCGAAGGAAAGACACCAAACTGCTACCACCTCATATTTGTAACTATAGTAAGGAAGAGAGCTTGGATGATTCAAGAATAAGGTTTTCTCCTCAATCAAAGAAGGCTCCACCTCAAGCGAAGAACAATAAGGAAGAGTGTTTCCTCAATGGTATGAATGACTAGGATTTTTGCAGTAAAGCCATCAGTTGAAGAAGCACGAAAAAATGAGGTCGAGGTACTGCAAGACGAATTAATCTTGAATCAAAGGGAAAGGCTTGATTTGTGCTTGGAGGATATTCTTGTCAAGGGCCTAGGGTTTGGAATTTTTCAATTGAAGCTTCAATAAGAGAAAATTGCAGAAGGGTTTTCCTCTCTATGAGAGAGAGGTTTTGCCCTGGCTGAGAGCCAACATCATGTGTTCTTGTGTATTTTATTTTGGTAATTGTTTGATGAAGTAAGATAACACACTCTAATAATAATAAGAGAATATTGTGCTCATAAGAAAAATTTAAAAGTACCTCACAAATAGTTATCATCGTTAGAAGAATCTCATCCTACTTAGATGCCATAGATTCTTCAACATGGTTTCAGAGCTAAGGTGACACATCAAGGAAAGGCATCTAAAGAACACATAGAAGATCAAAGAATTAAGATCAAGAAGCAAAATCACACAAAGGTTGAAGCATCAGATCCACAAGCAAGGATTCCAGATCCATCAAAGATAAGGATGATTACCATATCCTCTCCTAGATCCATCAAGAAGGACCACCATCCTGAAAACGAAGAAAGAAGAAAGCCTTCCATCTAAAGGCATCTACAAGAAGTTTCATCCAAGAAAGGCTTACATCAAAGACTCATCATTTTCAAAGGAAGGTACTTATATCCAGGCTCATCATTGAAGATATCCAGATCTACACATTGAGAAGTTTTCATCAACAAGCAAATATCTCACAAGGCACCTTGAAGGAAGCATCTTGAAGAACTCCAAGATCCAAGAAGTTGAAACTTCATTCATCAAGGAAGCAACAAGATCTCCTCATCACTAACACTCTCAAGTAATTATTTTTATGTCCTCTTCTGAAAATATCAAAATGTCTTTTTGCAAGGAAATCAAAAAATTGGTTGGAACTGCTAATTTCCTTGCATGGAAAAAGAGGACTATTCTACTTCTTAAATAAAATGAGCTTTTGAACTACGTCAAAGGGAGTGTCATTGTTCCGACTAAGGAAAAAAATAAATCCCTAGAAAAGTATAATAAGGATGAAATAAGGGTTCAAAGGATTATGATAGAATCCATCAAGGACCCTCTCATTCCTTATGTTTGCAAACTTGAAACATCTAAAGAAATATATGATAAGTTGGTGGAGCTATTATCAGTTAGTAATGTTATCACTCCAGGAAACTCTCCTAGGTTGTAGATCGGAGATGCCTGGTAACATGTAATCTTCAATATTGTTCTCTGAACTATTGGAATAAATGATGGTTTGGATCAAGTTAGATAACCATTTCAACTCTGTTCTCACTCAAGACATGCATGAACACCCTCACCAACACAAGGCCTCAATAGTTTGTAGATTTAATGGATAGATGGAGAATACTGACAGTACCAGCAGATTGCATACGTGAACACATACGAATGGCTAGCTACAGGCAGCAAATGAATTTACTGACACAGATGCATATATAATAACACTTATAAATGGCTAGCTACAGGTAGCAAAGAAGCTTGCTAATATAATATATCAAAGCAGAGATAAGATGATAGTTATCTAGCCTTACACACACAGAAAACCTGAACAAACTGTTCAAGTGCAAGCGTAGAACAACATAAAGGGAATGGACATTGAACATCTAATGGCAAAAGAAGCTTATATTTCTTAGAATGAAGATGAGAAGCTTGAATAAACAGAGGAGGAATAATCTCCAAAAGTTGAACCCTATTACATCTTACTAACAACTATTTATAGCCTGTTTACAATGATCCTGAGCCTTTTGAGGCTTCAGGGGTCTTAATCTGCCTGATATGCATTGTTAACTGATTCGATGCCTTCTAGGTAAGCATGGCTCGACAGTTTTCCTCTTCTGACAGAGGGATAACTGCATTCAGATATTTTGGGCAGTTGCTGCGCTGTCTGGGAGCTTTCTCAGGCTAGAGATGCCCCATAATGTTTGTTAGGATGGTTGTTGCACTGGCAGGACTGTTGATGTGGTTGTTGCGCTGTTGGAGCTCCCTGAACTTGTTTGATTTGGCTGTGTGGCGCGTTGTGGCTCCATGATTGCTACTCGGCCTCTGTCTCCCGGTAGTTATTTCCCAGCAACTGTCTCCTCGGCGCTGTTATACGGTGAAATAGGTCTTGGGGCCTTTGAAACCCCTCTAAAATGTGGACAATGACTGGTCTTTGTTTAATACAAAAAAATGATGAAATACTGTGAACTCCCGCCTTCTCTGTGTATTTTGGAAATACATGAAAAATACTGAAGAAACAGGAAAAATCGGCCTTGGCGGACTTGAAAAGTCTTCAAACATGGCATATATATCTATCGGGTCCGCCCTTTGGGTCGCTATCGCAAGTCGCATGTGGCCTGGTCCCTTTGTTCCCTTTGTATTTTGAAATAGCCGAAAAACACGGGAAATACATGAAAAAATATTTTTGGGTGGACTTCAAATTCCCTATATTCCACCTCCCAGACCCTTTCGGGTCCGGGCTTCATCGCTATCGGCGCTGCCAGGCTTCCTTTGTATTTCATTAAAATAACGAAAATACGATAAAAACATTGAAAAATGCTTGGGCGCAGACCTCAAATATTATAGAATATTGTTCATAATGTCATCGGGTCCGGCCTTATCGCATCGCACATAGGAATATGTAAAGGCCCCGCCCCTTGGGTCAGCACTGATGCGATATTGTGATGCGATCTGATCGCAATCGCATATTGATACTCCCCCGGCCATTTAAACAATGCTCCATACTATCTCCGATAGCGATCGTCGATCGCCATCGCCATTTCCCTTGGGCCCGCGTCGATACTTCGTCGATACTTCCACTGATGCGACCCGCCGATGCGATTAGCCGTTTAGATCTGGGCCGTTGATCGGCCAGATCTAACGACTGCTGTGCAACCACTGTTTAAGCCTGTGCCTGTGGGTTTTTTTACTGTTTTAAGGTGTTTTATCATCCCGATAGTGTATTTCCGCCCATCCAAGGGCTTTCCTCCCGCGACCATTTCGACTTTGAACGATCCTTGAGAGGATTTTGAAGACTTTTGGGGCATACTTGGATCCTTTTTTGGACCATTTGCCCACAAGGCTAACACTGGCTCCCTCTAGGGATGAAAGCCTCCCTATGAGGTTTTAAGAACTGCAAATCAATGCCTTTCATGTAAAAACAAAAAATAAATCTTCCTTCTAGTGTTCCATTAGGCATGGAGTATATTTTGTAATGAAATAAAAACTTGGAAAAACATATTTACAATAACAAGGCCTTAAGGTCTTAAATGAAATAAAGTTTTAAGAACCACCCATTTACTGGGCTACCAAAGGTCTCTCCTCCTTCCAGACTGTGCAGAATGAATGTATTGTTCTGCTGAACTTGAGCGATGACAAAAGGACCTATCCATAAGGAGTCAAACTTGCCATGATTTCCTCTCTTTTCCTTAAATGCATGCCATTTAAGAACCCAATCACCAACTTGGAAATTGTCCACTTTTGCTTTCTTGTCAAAGGTTCCTTTTATTTTCTTTTGATGAGCCTTTGACTTCTCAATCAGCTACTCTCTGATCTGCTATAGTTCAACCAGGTTATTCATTCTTCTTACCATGTCGTTTTCTTCATCTTGTTCTTCTTGCAAGAACTTAGCTATAGGGAGAATCAGCTGGATGGGGAAAACAACATCAGCACCATAAACCGGTTTAAATGGAGAATTCCCTATGGATTTTTTGATGGTAACTCGGTCATCCCATATAGCAAACTTCAGCTTGGAATCCCAGCCCTTTTTGTTGTCCTCTAACAACTTTTTGATTACTACCACACTCTTGTTAGATGATTCTGCTAGGCCATTGCCTTGAGTATAATATGAGGTAGAATGCATCACTTGAATGCCCATGGATTCAGTCATGTCCATCAATTCTTTTTCCTTGAACGCTACTACATTATCAGTGACTAGTTTGGTTGGACAACCAAATCTAGTGAAAATATTCTCATTCAAGAAGTTTATGACAACTTGATGATTAGCATTCTTAGTGGGTATGGCCTCAATCCACTTGGTAAAATAATCAGTGGCTACTAAGATCCATTTGTGTTGGCCACTGGAATGTGGGTTGATCTCACCTATAAAGTCCAAGCCCCACTGCTGGAAGGGACCATTGACATGTATTGTCTTTAAGGGCAGAGATTTTAGCTGCTGTCTTCCTACAAACCTATGACATTTGTCACAAGATTTTACAAAAGAAAACACATCGGAGAACAAATTAGGCCAATAATATCCAGCCCTCAAGATTTTGTGAGCTGTGGTTTTCCAATAATGGTGCCCTCCACAGATGTTAGAATGAAACTGGTGTATGACCTCTAGAGATTGTTCTTTATCTAGACACCTCAAGAGGATTCCTGATGGGTATTTCCAATAAAGCAAATTTTTATTAACGTAGAATTTGGCTGATCTGAGTTTAATGGCACGAGCTTGACTTGAGCTAAGTCCTGGAGGGACTTCTAGCTTTTGCAAAAAATGAACTATGTTGTAATACCATTCACATGTGACTAGATTTTCAGCCAAAGACTGATCCTGCTTTTGCTCTTCTGTTGCTCCCTCTGCCTGCTCATAATCTGAATTTAGACCCATGGAATTTATATCTAACAAGCTGCAATTTTCTTCAGCCATAAGTTTAGCCAAGCCCTGGCCTTTGACAAGCTTAGTGGGCTTCACCTCTATGTTAAACTCTATGAATTTTGCAATCCATTTAGCTCTCTTCCCATCAATATCTGGCTGAGTTAAGACATCCTTTACTGAGGCTGAAGGTACATATGCAACTACTTTGGAATGCAGAATATAAATTCTGAATGCCTTTAAAGACTTTATGAGAGCATAAGCTTGTTTTTTGATAAGGTCATACCTTAGTTCAGCATCCCTTAAAGTTTTGCTGAAAAAGGCCACAGGGTGCTCTATGCCTTCATCATTTTTCTGCAATAGAATTGCCGCAAGTGTATCATAAGAGGCAAAAGAGAAGATACAAAACTCCTTAGTGTAATCTGGGTTGATTAGAGTGGGAGCTTCCATGATAGCTTGCTTGATGGCTTCAAAAGAGCTTCTTGAAGCATCTGTCCATTTTATTTCTACTCCTTTCTTCAACATGGAAGTGATGTGCTTTACAAGCTCTGCAAAGTTTGGAATGAACCTCCTTACGAAGTTAATCTTACCCAAGAAGGATTGAATGTCCCTTTTTGACCTTGGGATGGACAATGTCTAAATGGCTTGAACCCTGGCTGGATCAATCTTCACACCTTCAACAGAAACAATATGTCCCAGAAGTTTGCCTTCTTCTAGAGAAAACTGTGACTTCTTTGGGTTCACTAAAATTCCAAACTGTCTGCACTTTAGGAAGACCTTCTTTAAATGCTGTAAATGGTCTTTGTGGCTACTGGAGAAGACTGTTATGTCATCCAGATAAATAAGGACAAACTTTTCCTTCTCTCCCACGAAGGTTACGTCCATGGCCCTCTAAAAGATAGTGCCAACATTCATCAGTCTGAAAGGCATCTTGGAGTACATGAAAGTGCCCCAAGGAGTAGTGAAGGCAGTCTTTTCTTGATCTTCAGGGTGTACAACAATCTGATTGTAACCTAAAAATCCATCTAGGGTGTACAACAATCTGATTGTAACCTGAAAATCCATCTAAGAAAGACATGACTCTAGCCCCTAAAACTCTTTGCAGCAAGTGTTCCATCTTAGGCAGGGGATAGTTATATTTTTTAGAGCACTTGTTCAGATTTCTAAAGTCAACACAAAGCCTGATTTCTCCATTTTTCTTTCTTACTACCACAAGGTTAGCTATCCATTTTTAATACCTTAGGGGCACTATACTTTTGGCATCCAATAGCTTCTTGATCTCTTTCTCAATCAAAGGCAATAAGAGAGTGCTGATAGGTCTTAGCTTCTGCTTAAAAGGGGTGGTATTCTTTTCCAATGGGATCTTATGCTGAATGATGTCTGTGTCATAGGTTTTAAGATCACTATATTCCCAGGAAAAAATGTCAGTGAATTGCCTCATAAGGGTGCAATACTTGGAATTCTGGGCAGAGGAAAAATGCGTGGACAAATTCATGTTTTTTGGATGGGCTGGTCTCCCTATATTATGTTTACAAACAACGGATTCATTTTCTGTTTCAGCAGGCTTATATGGCACATCGTTTTGGTCGAAAAGCTTCTCTAGAGGCACCAATCCTTTTGGTATGTGATTACTAGGCAGCTGGACGATGCTTCGTCAACCGATCTCGCTTTTTAGCTTGGGATGGCCACATTCTCTCATGGCTTCATTTTTTTGATCGATGTGCATTTCAGAAAATTCCTCCACGACTTGCAAAAATCTGTTAATTTCCTCATCGTCTTAAAAAACCCTCCAATATTTGACATTGTCAGGCAGAGACGGTCTGTATTTTACCTGAACTTCGTATGTCAATTTAGGAGGTAAAGGAGGAATAAACATGCTAGCAGAGACAGTGAGGGAGTTGGCAAGTTGGTTCTTCATTCTTGGAATATAAGAAATGTTGAAATCATTAAAAGAATCCTTGAGCCTCCATACCTCATCTCTATATGCTTTTAGCTTTGGATGCTTAGCTTGGAATGTTTTATTTACCGGCTGAATAATGAGGTCCGTGTCTCCAAACATTTTCAGGCCTTTGATACCCATTTCTTTAGCAGCGGTTAAGCCCAGAATGAAAGCTTCATATTTTGCGATGTTGTTTGTGACCTGAAAGGATAATTTGAAAGATAAATGAATGTATTCCTGTGTTGGGGACACAAGGACCACACTTTCCCCTGCAGCTTCTTTAGAGCAAGCCCCATCAAAAAACATATCCCAAATTTGTGGGTTTTCTTCCTCAACGATCTGGCAAACTGGTTTCCTGAGCTGCGTGGAGGCCAACTGAGATTCTTCAATATGAAGGATACAAGCTCCAAAATCAATGTCAATAGCATATATGGGATGATTGGTGGGATTCTTTTCATCGCTGATTATATAAGCCAACTGTGCCTCTCTGTATAATCTCTTGCTCTCACCTCCAAAAACTGGGACAGTAGCATAGGACAGATCATTTTGTAATGATCCACCTAATCTCTTGATCCAACCTCTGGAAAGTAACATGCCAAACTTGGGAGGTACATTTGCTACCACAATGTCCATCATCATGCTTTTCATAGGCAGCTGAGACAAAGTGATGGCTAGGTCCTTGATTAACCCTAGACATTTCACTTTTCTAGAGTCAAAAGAAAACAGGTCATGATAAGGCTTAGTGATGTCAAGACCCAACTCATCCATGACAGCCTTGGGCATTAGATTATGGCTGGCTCTAGTGTCCAAAAGGCAGTTGTGAAGGATTTTATCATGAATAGTCAGAGATACATAGAATGATGGGGAGTTGTCTTCACAATTTTCAATCATTGTGTTGAGGATAACAACTGGCTTGTCATCTTGCAGATTTACATAGTCGGTAGAGGCTTGGATGGATTTAGGTTCAAGGACCTCAAGGATGGATCTTTTGAAGGACTCATTCTTCACTAGTTCAATCAGAGGCATAGGTATTCTTAGCTTCTGAATTTCTGATTGAAAACTGAAAGGAGAAGGGGACTTGTTGAGGCCTCTTACCTCATGAGCTGGAGCTTTGAGGATGATGGGATCAACTGCCAGTTGTTTTTTCTTATTAGCTTGTGGTACTGTAGGGACAAAAGATCTTTGAACAGGAGTTTCCTTGGCATTATTTATCTTTGACCTTAAATTATATCTTTGCTGATCTACAACTTGTAGAATAGCTTCACCATCCCATTCTTGGCTGATCTGGTCATTGCATAATGACTTTTCATATGCAGCTGAGGTCAAAAAGGAAGCATTTCCTTTGTCTTCTAGACAATGGATCTCATCATCTTCTTCGAACTGCTCTTCTTCCATGACTGCATTTTGAAAAGGAGCCTTCACCCTTTGGTCTTCATTTGCATTTTTGTTTCTTTGCAAAATCTGCAACTGCTCATTCGTTCTTCTATATGGATTTCGATTTAGATTTCTTGGGGCAAAAGTATTAGGCATTCTTCCTTTCCCCGGTTGCTGCTCAACCTTTAGTTTGTAGATTTCAGAGGTTAATTAATCTATCATTTTGGTCATTTTATCTACCTTAGGATCAGAGGATGATGAAGACTCGCCCCTCTGTCTTCTTCTATCAACATTTTCCTTAAGCTTCTCTGCAGCCATGATATTTGACTCCACTTCCAAGGTTGCATCCTGCATGTCAGCCAAAGTAGCACATCTCCTCTCTCTCAACAATAGGCAGAAGTTAGAGTCAAAAGCATTGGCATAGGTGAGTTTGGCAGAGGTAGTAGTGGGTTTTACTTCAGCTGGTATCTTGCTGTACATATGGTTAAACCTTTTGTTAAAATCTAACAGCAGCTCACCATTTTCTCTTTTTAAGTTTCCAAACTCAGTGTGGTAGTAGAGGAGGTCCTTTTTATCCCCCCAATGTTTGAGAAATGCATCATCTAAAGCTTCAATATCTGCTATAGATCTGGGGGTTAGTTCTCTGAACCATTTTCTAGCCTCTCCATCTAGGCTTTGGACAAAGACTCTCATCCACACATCATCTTCACTAATGTCCAGATTATCAGCATAGCTATAGGATGACTGAAGATGTTCTTCAACAGTAACACCTTCAGTCCCAGTGAATTTAGGTCTATATTTCTGATATTCTCTAGTAGGCATGGCATTTAAAGGAGTGGGCAGTATTAGAGGCCCATACCTAGCAGCTATGATTCTTTCCATTTTGGTAGGTGCTTGTGGACCTGCCATAGCTGTGGTAGCTAAAAGAGTACTGGCAGTCTAAATGATAGAGGGTTGAGGAGAGACTGTCAGGACTAAAGGAGTATGATGGATAGGAGGTGAGGTTTCCTTTGGGCTTAAATCAAAAGGAGAACCTAAAGAATAAGGAGATTTATGAATCTTTGAGAGTTTTTTTTCATTGCTAGTATTAGATGCTATACTCTCAACATGTATTTGTTCTATTACAAGCCTTTCTTGAAGAGATATAGAAGAGTGTTTAGGTTTACCTGAAACTGATGCTCCTTTCTGCAATACCTTTCTCTCTTTGATGATTTTTTCAGGATCGGGCACTGGCTTGTAGCTTTTGAGGATTTCTTTGAGTATGACTTACAAACTGAGCCAGAATTATGAAGTGGAGTCACCAAGAGGTTTGACCTCCAGTAGAGTCGCCAGATAGATGATTACAACCATAAAAGTGCCCAGACTTTGTCTATCATCAAAGCTGGATCTATGTCGTTTCCCAAGGAAGCTGAACTTCAGTTTCCTCTCCCCAGCAATGACGCCAATTATGTTATCACTCCAGGAAACTCTCCTAGGTTGTAGATCGGAGATGCCTGGTAACATGTAATCTTCAATATTGTTCTCTGAACTATTGGAATAAATGATGGTTTGGATCAAGTTAGATAACCATTTCAACTCTATTCTCACTCAAGACATGCATGAACACCCTCAGCAACACAAGGCTTTAGACCACAAATGCTCAATAGGTTGTAGATTTAAAGGATAGATGGAGAATACTGACAGTACAAGTAGATTGCATACATGAACATATACGAATGGCTATCTACAAGCAACAAACGAACTTACTAACTATACTGGAAGATGCATATATAATAACACATATAAATGGCTAGCTATAGGCAGCAAAGAAGCTTGCTAATCTAATATATCAAAGCAGAGATAAGATGACAGTTATCTGGCCTTACACGCATAGAAAACGTGAACAAACTGTTCAAGTGCAAGCGTAGAACAACATAAAGGGAATGGACATTAAACATCTAATGGCAAAGGAAGCTTATATTTCTTAGAATGAAGATGAGAAGCTTGAATAAATAGAGGAGGAATAATCTCCAATTGTTGAACCCCTATTACATCTTACTAACAACTATTTATAGCCTATTTACAATGATCCTGAGCCCTTTGAGGCTTCAGGGGTCTTAATCTGCCTGATATGCGCTGTTAACTGATTCAATGCCTTCTAGGTAAGCATGGCTTGACAATTTTTCTCTTCTGACAGAGGGATAGCTGCATTCAGATATTTTGGGTAGTTGCTTCATTGTCTGGGAGATTTCTTGGGCTAGAGATGCCCCATAATGTTTGTTAGGATGGCTGTTGCACTGACAGGACTGTTGATGTGGTTGTTGCGTTGTTGGAGCTCCCTGAACTTGTTTAATTTGGTTGTGTGGCGCGCTGTGGCTCCATGATTGCTGCTCGGCCTCTATCTCCCAACAGTTATTTCCCAACAACTGTCTCCTCGGCACTGTTATATGGTGAAATAGGTCTTAGGGCCTTTGAAACCCCTCTAAAATGCGAATAGTCACTGGTCTTTGTTTAATACAAAAAAATGATGAAATATTGTGAACTCTCGCCTTCTCTTTGTATTTTGGAAATACATGAAAAATACTGAAGAAACAAGAAAAATCGGCCTTGGCATACTTGAAAAGTCTTCAAGCATCGCATATATATCTATCGGGTCCACCCTTTGGGTCGTTGTCGCAAGTCACATGTGGCCTGGTCCCTTTGTTCCCTTTGTATTTTGAAATAGCCAAAAAACACGGGAAATACATGAAAGAATATTTTTGGGCAGACTTCAAATTCCCTATTCCACCTCTCGGACCCTTTCGGGTCTGGGATTCATCGCTATTGGCGCTACCAGGCTTCCTTTGTATTTCATTAAAATAACAAAAATACGATAAAAACATTGAAAAATGCTTGGGCGTGGACCTCAAATATTATAGAATATTTTTCATAATGCCGTCAGGTCCGACCTTATCACATCGCACATAGGAATATTTAAAGGCCCCACCCCTTGGGTTAGTGCTGATGTGATATTGCGATGTGATATGATCGCAGTCGCATATCGATACTCCCTCGGGTCATTTAAACAACACTCCATACTATCTCCGATAGCGATCGCCGATTGCCATCGCCATTTCCCTTGGGCCCACGTCGATACTCCGCCGATACTTTTGCCGATCATGCGACCCGCCGATGTGATTAGCCATTTAGATCTGGGCCGTTGACTGGCCAGATCTAACGACTGTTGTGCAACCACTATTTAAGCCTGTGCTTGTGGGTCTTTTTATTGTTTTAAGGTATTTTATCATCCCGATAGTGTAATTCTGCCCATCCAAGGGCTTTCCTCCCGTGACCATTTCGACTTTGAACGATCCTTGAGAGGATTTTGAAGACTTTTGGGGCATACTTGGATCTTTTTTTGGACCATTTGCCCACAAGGCTAACAAGTACAACCCGAGAAGTGATATCGTTGCGTAATGAACTATATAAAATGAAGATCTCCAAGGAAGAAGGAATAGATCCCTACTTCATGAAGGTCTCTGAGATGAAAGACTAGCTGCAAGAACTAGGAGAAGTTATGTCTGATAGAGAGATGACAACTTTGGTGCTCAATGCATATGCATTACCTGAGGAATGGGGAAACTTCACATCAAGTGTATATGCCAAGAAGGAAGCTATCCTGCTGAATGAACTTTGGTCTCTATGAAAAATTGAGGAGACTGGACTCAAAGCCAAAGATGATGTGGGATAAAAGGAGCAAGCATTGGTGCTATGGACAAGAGAAAAGGGAAATTTGGCATGTTTGGTCCACAGAGAAAGGGTAAAAGGGATATGTCCAAAGTCCAATGCTTTGGCTGCCAAGAATATGGACACTATAAAAGGAATTGTACTAAGTTTAATAAGGACAATAATAAGAGGAAACAAGAAGAAGCCCATGTTACCCAAGAAGTGTAAGAAAAAGATAAGAAGCAGAAGAAGGAGGACCTTCCGGATCTCTACTATGATTGAAATCAACTTCTTCACATAAGTCTTCTTTAAAGTCTTGGGTATCATAGGAACATGTAACAGTAGGATAGAATGCATGGTTTATGGGAATGGCATCTTTAGGAATATAGGAGCATTATGTAGAGATAACTTATATAGAGATATTCATGTAGGAAGGATGTATCCATTGAATGACCGCATTAATGCATAAAGGAATGATCACGATCAAGAAGAATCATCTTAGAAGGCCACTATCATCAATGGGGAGGAACATCTGCAGGATGAGGACTACTAGAATCCTCTGATGAAATATTCAATAGAAGGTTCATAATCTTCAGAAAAGGAATATGTGTAAATGGGAATTCCACTTATGGGGATTCAAGAAAGGATGATATGTAGGTAAGGAAAGATGTATCAAAGAAAAAGAGATTGAGGTAATATCAATCCAGGAAGTTGTCAAAGGAAGCTAAGATGATCAAGGAAAGAACTAAGATGAGGTATGTATGCATCTATGTTTTCAATTAAATTCATGTCATCATTTGTGTCAATGAGCATGGAAAATTTATCTGGAAGCATGGTTAAGGACAAGGTAGATCTCTTTCATTGAATAAAATGCACGAAGGAATGGTCCTCTCACTGATAAAGGTCAACATGAGAAAAGTCATCATATGAAGTATGATGTGGTTGACAAAGAAAATATATAAATAAGAATATGAGGTAAAGAAATCAAAGATAAAAGGACACTAGGAATCAACATCCGACACATTTGTTGAAGGCATCTCCCGAAAGAAGGCACAAGAATTATGAAAAAGGAAGAAAAATATCAAAGGACCCTTGACACTTGGAAATGCCTTGGAGATGTGAAAATACAGGATGTTGATGATTAAATCCAACAAGATGTCATGATGGAAAGCCATCTCGTAAGGTACTATTTTATTTAATGTTATGCTTTGTTTCTTGAATAATATCTGGATAGGTTCATGTAGGGATACTGGAACAAAAGTTGTAAGTATAAGTACAACTAGCATTCATGTGGTGAATGGAAATTCCTGAAAGAAGCATGATGAGAAAGAAGTAGCCATATGAATAAGGATCCAGATACATACCAAGAAGGCCACTTTCCATGAAGAAATGAATGACATGACGAACTAAGAAGGGAAGTGATTGATGGTTGATGCCCTACAAGGAAGAAGTCGGACTGAATTTCATGACATCAAGGAAATAAAGTGATCAAACAGTTGAAGGACCCACAAAAAGAAGTTTTTGATGGAAAGGAGAGTCCCTAGTTGAGAGGGAGCTCTGACAAGTCCCTAATTAAGAGGGAGCTTGGGAAAAATCGTGGCCGGGGAGCTTGGGTACATTCCTTCACAGGAATGGGAATATATTCCCTAGTTGAGAGGGAGAGATAGACACAACATTCTTGTCTTCACTTGGGAAGAAATAATGGACAATCGGGTAATCATCTGGCATCTGGTGCTCTTTGAGGATGTGTAGGGAATCCAAGATAAGAGTAGGCAAGAGGACATATATTCTTTGAGGGTTGGGAACCCAAGATAATAATAGTCCTAGAAGGTCATACTCAGTGAACACCGAGGTGGGTATGTACCTTGAGAGACAATGATGAAGGTTTCTATAATCATTGGTCTCACCAATATTGTGCTTTGATCTATTGGGAGATAGAGATGTCATTCAAGGCCTTGTTGTGGAAACACTGTTGGTTACTATGATTCTATAACAGATGGATTTCCAATCCGATTTCTCTTATGTGAATTATTCAGATTGAAAATGTCCAAACACCTTGTAATGATTTATGAATACGTCCCTAGTTAACATGGAGTGTTGAAGAAAGTGTAACCAGGTTCGGTCTTCATAAATGTAATTTTGATCTTTATACTTTTAAAATAAAAGAATTATTATTTTTTCCATTATCAAGAATGGGTGTCTTGCCTATTTGATAGGTCAAGCACATGTTTAAGTGCTTCTAGGAAAGTCAAAGAGTAAATGTAATTATTGAAGACCCATGAGGGCATGTAAGACTATGTAATCTATGTATTAGAGTCAAAGAATGACCTCCAAGCAAAGTCATAAGCCTCCTCCATATGTTAGCCTCAACAAAAGGAAGTAATTCAGAATTTAAAGGACAAGTCGGCCTCAATTGATCAAGTCGACCCAATAGGAGGTACAAACTCCTATATATAGGGCCATTTGACCTCACCATATATGCATCAAGTGATCTATGAAATTAGCAAAGAGGATGGGGTGTAAATAGGGCTAAAAAGAAAGAAAATCGTCTTTATTTCAACAAGTAAGGAGGAACATCCTAGCTGAAGTTGGGGGATTGATCTAGAGACATATTTTTGTCACATGTGCAAAGAGGAAGGGTTCATTCTGTTGCCACATCAGATCTACTATCATAATGATAAGAAGACTCTCAGTTGGGCTAGTGGAAGGTCACTAATTAGGCCTCCTCGTCAAGCGAAGGAAAAGACACTTATAGCAAAGGAAAAAGGACAAGTAAAGCATCAATTATTAATGATATCCTTCCACGTGTGTGAAGAAAAGAGACCAGGCTGTTGCCACCTTAGATCTGTAACTACAGTAAGGAAGAGAGCTTGGATGTGTCAAGAATAAGGTCTTCTCCTCAATCAAAGAAGGCTCCACCTCAAGCGAAGAAAAATAAGGAAGAGTGTTTCCTCAATGGTATGCACGACTAGGGTTTCTACAGTAAAGGCATCAGTTGAAGAAGGATGAAAAAAGAGTTCGAGGTGTTGTAATATGAATTAATCTTGAATCATAGGGAAAGGCTTTACTTGTGCTTGGAGGATCTTCTTGTCAAGGGTCTAGAGTTTTGCATTTTTCAATTGAAGCTTCAATAAGAGAAATTTACAAAAGGGTTTTCCTCTCTAGGAGAGAGAGGTTTTTCCGTGGATGAGAGCCAACATCTTGTGTTCTTGTCTCTTTTATTTTGGTAATTGTTTGATGAAGTAAGAGAACACACTCTAATAATAATAAGAGAATATTGTGCTAATAAGAAAAAGTTAAAAGTACCTCACAAATAGTTATCATCTTTAGAAGAATCTCATCCTACCTAGATGCCGTTGATTCTTCAACACCTGGAAAATAAATAAATAAATAATGGGCGATTTTTTGCATCCATTTCTTATGATTTTCAACCCACGTTTTTTCTAAAAGTGGTTTTGTGGCGCATGGTAGTTTTACCCATGGTTTTGTAGTTTTAGTTAAGAAACTATGGTTGGATTGCAAGTTCATGTATGATGTGGGATATCAATTGTATTGTAATATTGTACATAATACCTAAGGAACAAAAACATGTTGGTTTTTGCATGTTTGGGTTTCCGAAATAAAATATTTGTGTAAATTTGTGTGCTTTCCATTGTATATTTTTTGTTTTACAATGCATTTGTTTGCAATTATTACAAGGTTAAAACTTACTTGAATATCCTATAAGATCACAAGTAAGATATTCATATCTCTTCCACTTGACAAAGATCACTAGCAATTATGAATTATTAAGATCAATAATGTTATAAAACCAGCTCACAAAATATAGAAAAGATAGATAATTGCCTTCAAAATAAGCCTCTTCAAGGGGGAAACCTCCTTTACATTACACAAATGAAAAATTCTTAGATGATACAAATGACAAGACCTCCTTTCTATATATAGGAGTCTAAGGGGTCATAATATAATCAGATCTGACATAACAATAATAATGTAAGGGCACAATAATAACAATAGTGGGCTTCTATGGGGCACAATAATAACAATATGGGGACTACATGGGCACACCAATATAATAAGGGGTTACACTAGTAGTATAGGGACCTAACATGCCCCTCTCCTTCAAAAACTGTTGTCCTCAATGCTTGAGTAGTTCTTGATGCTTCTGTATAAAATTCTTGTCCTCCCATGTGGAATCTTCAGCGGGTAAGTTCTTCCACTTGATGAGATACTTTGAAATTGATCGATTTTGTAGCTGTCGGGTTCTTATTTCTGTGATTGCTCCAGGTTCCAATATGATTTTTCCTTCCTCGTCAAGTTCTGGAAATATTGTTTGAATTGGAATCTCCTGCAACTTTTGAATGAGTGGCCACACTTCTTCGTCCTTCTTCCATTCATCCCTTTCTTCGTTTATCCAATCTGGTTGGATAATAGAAATAGCACAAAACAATGCTTCCACATCCTCATCCTTTCTTGAGAGTGCATCTGCAACAACATTTTTCTTCCCTTTTTTTAGATGATTTCAAAGTCATAACCCAACATATTTGTGACCCATTTTTCTGTTCTTCTAAAGATAATATTTGTTCTAAAAAGTATTTAAGGCTATCATGATCCATTTTTACCTTGAAGTGTCTTCCCATTAGGTAAGGTCGCCATTTCTTATGTGCATGTAGTATTGCCAACATTTCCTTCTCATAAATAGCTTGCTTGAGATGTAGCCATAAAAATACCCAATCAGCTACATCAAAACTTCTTTCACTGTGATGTTGATCTGCCTGTTGTTTCATCCGATTCTGAACCAAAGTGGCGTTA
Organism: Pinus tabuliformis; assembly: GCA_031772625.1. Classification (NCBI taxonomy): domain Eukaryota; kingdom Viridiplantae; phylum Streptophyta; class Pinopsida; order Pinales; family Pinaceae; genus Pinus; species Pinus tabuliformis. The sequence continues at coordinate 620,006,647 of CM062811.1, read as the reverse complement.
TCCATTAAAAGTTGGAGAACTTGTTGTTGATGCTCGATGCGATTTTTCACTGCTTGAATCTTTTTCTTCTTGATATGTCCTTCTATATTGAGAGTTTGAGGAGTGGTAATTTCTTCCAATGCATTACAAGATATGGTCAGATTCATTTCTTGATGCTCGATGTGATCTTTCACTTGTTGAACATTTTTCTTCTTGATATGTCCTTCTATCTTGATAGTTTGAGGAGTGGTAATTCCGGCCAATGCATTACAAGATATGGTCGGATTCATTTCTTCTTTCTCAATGTGATCTTTCACTTCTTGAACCTTTTTCTTCTTGATATGTCCTTCTATATTGAGAGTTTGAGGAGTGGTAATTCTTGTCAATTCTTTACAATATATGGTCAGATTCATTTCTTCTTTCTCTGGGGTTGGTTCCTGGTGTATATCCTCTTCTTTTGATGTTTCTTGATCCTTTTCTTCCTCCTCTTCACAATCAATGTAAAATAATTTCTTCTCAGCACACTTATGACCTTTAATGTATTTGTTATCACAATTGTAACAAAGTCCTTTTGCTCTTTTTTCTTCCAATTGTTGTGGTGTCAACCTTGTAGGTTGTGGAAGGCTAGGAGAAACAACACTTCCATATTTATAGTTGTGAGGGGTAGAATTCCTTGTTGCCATAATTTTGCTTTCCACTTTTCTTGTCAACCTGAATGCCTTCTCCAATGAATCAGGTTCCCAAAGACGAACCTCATGTTGAATGTTATCCTTTAAAGTCCCTATGGAGACATCAATCCTCTGCTTCTTTGGAATATCATTTTCCCTTATATTCAATTTTTTAAAGTCCTCAATGTGCTCTACCATTGAACACTTTTGTTTGAGATTTATCAATTGGCTAAAGAAGGTGTTTCTCTTTGTATCCTCATAATGTGCTATCATTTCCTTTGTGAAAATTGACCACGTAACAAGTGTTTTATGACAACAAATCCCTTTATACCATAAAAATTGATCCAGTTCTAAATATGAAGATGCAGTACATACCTTTTGTAATAGTTGCACCTCATGTAGATCAAAATATTGCTCCATATGTAGTATCCAATTTACTGGATCCTTGCCATCAAACTTCCTCATATTGCCTTTTCTTGATTTTAGGAGCTCGATCTTGAAACGACTATAACTCTGTAATTTCGGATCTTCTAGTTCTGAAATCACGACCTGCAGTACCCCTCTGCGTCCTTTTTCTAATGCCACCAGTCTGATCAAAGTTGGATTCTCCAAGAAAGAGTTATGCACAATCTCCCAAGATGACTTGATTATACACCTTTTCAGAAGAGCGAACTTGTATGAAGTGCCACATGTCACTGTTTTGACCTTTGGATTTGAAAGATACACAGAAAACTACAGTCCATCCTCTTTCTGTAACTTCTTACGAAATTTCAATCTGATGCTCAGAGAGAACGTTATGATGATTTTCCCAAGGTCACTTGTTTAAGATGTAATTCGAGAGTCTGCAAAAACCATAACTTCCTTAGATCATATATCCGAAAATATAGCGAGACAAGATCTGAAATTCGAACCTGAGGTTCAGACCGCTTTCTTCTCAAATGGGTTTTGTTTTAGCTTTTGAAACTTCATAGTGAACAGGTTATAACGAAACTTCCACAATGACCTATTTTAGATGAAATTATGGAGCTTACAAAAACCCTAACTTCCTCAGATCATATATCTGAAAATATAGTGAGAAAAGATATGAAATTTGGACCCGAGGTTCAGCGAGATTTCATCTCAAATGGGTTTTTTAATTAGCTTCTGAAACATCATAGAAAAATAGTTATAGTGAAAATTCCACGATAACCTGCTTGGAGCAGCGAAACCCTAGAATCCAAAGCTCTAATACCAAATGTTATGAAACCAGCTCACAAAAAGATAGAAAAGATAGATCAACGCCTTAGAAATAAGGCTCTTTGAGGGGGCAACGTCCTTTACATTACACAAATGAGCAATTCTTGGATGATACAAATGACAAGACCTCCTTTCTATATATAGAAGTCTAAGGGGTCATAATATAATCAGAGCTGACATAACAATAATAATGTGAGGGCACAATAATAACAATATGGGGACTACATGGGCACAACAATATAATAAGGGGGTTGTACTAATAACAATAAGGGGTTACACTAGTAGTATAGGGACCTAACAAATAAATTCATTATGACTAAAGAAAGCAATATCTTAATATTACTGACATATTTTTTTATAAATAAAATTATCATATTCTCATTGGCATAATACATTGGATTATATATTCATGAGCAATGGGAGGAGGGTGATGAATTCATTATTGTTCTCCAAAATTTATGAATTTATGTGTTATAATATAATTGAAATTTTTCATGGTAGCAACAACAATAACATGTATCACAAATAATGATAAACTTAATATACCATGGTTTAAATTTCTCAGGTATCCTAAATGTAATCTTAATGTGAGTGTTAGTCTCTTGAAATTTTGGAAAAAAACAATTTGAGGAACATCTATTTTATTTTTTGTATATGGTTCATAGATACCACTTGATATACGATGTCACATGACATCCTTTTCATTTGGTAAAGCATGAGAATTAGATACAAAAACTTTTAAACCATAGCCTTGACATTATTTGTTAGTTTGTTTCAATATAAGTCCTACAAATAATAGCATAGAAGGAAAGTTTTCCATCCTCATATAATTAAACCCTAGTTTTTTAATGTATTGTTTTCCTAGTACACGTTTTTAATACTTTTTCCATCCTTGGCATTAAATGATTTATTGAAGTTTCTAATTCAATAATACTTGTTATTATTTCTCTACAAGAATCCTTGACACATGTGGACTACCTATTTCCAAGTGAGGAGGGCATCTTCACTAGGTTTTTGATAACTCATTGTTTATCTTATCGTCTTGGCTTTACCAAAGCACACAAAATTTGAGCTTCTGATATCATTTTTAATATTTGAAATATGTTTTTACTTAGATGTTATACAATTTTATTGGGAAACACTTGTCCCATTTCATCAATTTTAGTTTCATCCATGTTATCTACAAAATTATTGTCAATATAATTTTGTTGGGATCCTCCCTAGGAGTTTAGTGGAGGAGAAAATGGCCCATTAGAGTAACACAGTGGAGGCCATTCAATATAAGGTGGACTAGGTCCACTATGCTTTATATTATTAAACCAAGCACACTATGATAGCTTGTTTTGAATAAATGTAATGTGGACCCATTAAGGAAGGTCCATAAGGTAGTTAGGAGGTTGTTATGATTAGGGTTCTCTTGTTATCTATAAATCGGGATGGATTTCTCCTTGTAGGATGTGTGTAAAAATATTTCAATTGGAGCTTAGTTCATTAATAGGTTTCCCAAACTTAAGAGGCAAGCGTACAAGAATGCATTCCTTCCAAAAGGATCATCCTAAGGTGTTTCACTACCATAGGGGTATTTTGATATAACCAAGTAAAGGGGTTTTTCTATCTTATTCTCAGATATCTTGTTTGTGGTAGCATATTCATATCTAGGGTACCTAGTATATTTTCACTATAATTGTAGATTAAGTTTTATGAAATCCTAATTGTCTTACATTATTTTTGTTTGTCATTATATGATATTACCCCACACACAATTCAAACAAAAAAAATTATATAATCTATATGTTAAACAATATGTTTAAACTATTTTAAGCACACTGAAATGATTTTTTTTTAAACATAATAATCTCAAATGTACATCAATTGTAATTTATGCATATACAATCTACAAAGTATAAAACTCAAATGGGTTAACATGTTCAAATTCAATTCATTAATGATATAAATATCAATGTTGACTTGCTTATGTGACTCTCCCACATTGTGAATATATTACAATACCACTTGTTTATTTAAGTCTTTGTCTAGTTGCTTGATATCTCTCTAGTCCCTTTGCTCTTTGTCACTAAGTTCCCCATCACCTAGTATCCCTCTCAAACCTTGTTATCATATGCCTCCTCATATCTAAATCCAAGGAAAATTTTAGGGGCTAATATTCACCCATGGGCTAATTTTCTATACTTTTTCCAAAAAAAAGATTCGCTAATTTCCATTTTTTTGTATAAATGATTTGCCCAAATATTATGGAATGAAATTATTTTACCTTAAAAATCGCCAAAAGTTATATATAGACTATATAAAACTCTTATAAATTTGAATATTTTTACAAAAACATCTCCAAACATTTTATTGATTTCATATTATGGAGTAGTGGGATTCGCCAAGGTTTTTAAACTTTAAGATAAATTTGCATGCTTAAAATTTTCCCTGTCTAAATCCCCCTCGACCTTTGTTGTTGAATTATACAACACCTCTCAAGCCCCTTTGCTCCTTGTCATTGTCCGCCTCCTCATCTCTTAAGCCCAATTGCTCTACGTCCCTAAGTGTCCCATCACATCTAAGGCTCATTTACTCTACATATTCATGTGTGTCATCACCTCTTCAACCCCTTGCATGGAGTCATCCCTTTTTAAGTAGTCTCAATTTTTTTTCTCTCCATCTCATCAAGTGTGATCATACTTTATTTTACATTTAGTCATCTTTCCTATATTTAAGGAATTAAGAAGTTAAAAAATAATAACTCATGTTTGGAATTTGCAAACTTTCATTTATGCATTATTCTACGTTTCCATTTTATTCTCAAGAATCATAACCCAAAAGAAAATGTTCATAAGAAAAAATCCAAATTGTAAAACCCCAATGCTAAAAATCAATAGAAAATGTTTATGTGTGTGTGTGTCAAAAATCCCTTTAATTTTCTCTTCTCCACCCAAAAAAAATAAAATCCGCTCTTCTTTTTCTCTATTATAAATTCCTTTTTGCTGGCCCAAGCCAAAAAAAAAATTGTACTTAAAGTATTTTTAGCAAGAGTATACTTATAACCCTCAAACAAAATAATTTTCAATAAAAAACCCCAATAGTGTGGTAGGACTATAAAAAAATAGTGGGGAGTTTTGTCCAATTCTTGTCGAAGGTTTTTAGCATGAAGATGTTTAGTTCAAAGTAACTAGACAAAAATCCATTTGGGAGTTTCCTTTCTCAACTCTCCCTTGATAGGTTTGCATAATTTTAGTGTAATCTCTTGGTGAATAGTTCAAATAAACTCTCAACCAAAATAATGTCTTGGTTGATAGTTCTAACCAACCCAAACAATTGAGAGTGTTGTAATTTTTAGGTTACTATAAATTTTGAAAGGGAAAACCCTTATATTACTTGAAGATTTTACATTAGACCTACTACCACTGGGTCTGAATTTGAATCTAGTTTTAAACATTATTTGTATTTTTTTTTATCATTTTTTATATACATTTTTTCCAAGGAATACCTCATAGTAAAATCCAAGAGGTGTTTCCTCACATTCATGGGAAAAAGGCTTAGTAAGCTAGTCAACATAGTATAATGTGTCTTGCTAAGAGAGATTAGAACTAGGAACCTATCAACACAAATCAAGCCAAATTCCTAAAAATATTAGTGACTACAAGGTACCTCAACTGGCTACCACTAGTTTTGGTGGGCACTTGGCTTGTGTCGATATTATTGCATGGGAAATATGAATCACTCCAAATGCAATATTCTTTAGGGGTAAATCATCCTATCCTCTTGAAATATTGTATTGCTTCCAATATATCCACCAAGACCTAAAAAAACCTTGTGTTTATAAGAATCTTAGAATTTCTAATCCTTGCATGGTAGGTAAGTCATATGTTTGGGGTTTTCTTGATGGCTCTAACCAAGGAAATCTAGGTTTATGTGGGGCAAAAATTGTCTTGTATTTACTCAATGGATGAACTTTCTCTTTCAAGTTATCATTATGGCATGGAACTTAATCTAGATTGGATCATTATATTATATTTCATCTATCTCAATGCTTCCAGAGTGGAAAATATTAGAGGAATAAACTCGCAAGATCATTTTAGCTATAAGTCCTAGTTTGGAAAATTGGGGTTTGAAACCTTTTGAAGCCATTTTGAGGCATCAAATGACATTTTTTTGGGTCAAAAATTTCTTACCTTTAATCGATATCCTTTGGTATTGATATATTCTTAGCACGTCAATTGGAGCTCATATGAAAAAATTATGGCTCCCACAACTTGATCGACCATGTTGACAATCATGATATGAGAGGATGCCATGTCAACCCCCATTAATCATGCATATGGGGCTATCCATGTGTGGAATTTCAAGAAGATTATAAAAGGTCCAAAATTGTAACTCTAATTGGGGGTTGAGGAGGTCAAAATCCTACCCCTAGATATAAGGAAATGTTAAATACTAGTCCATAGGGAGAAGAACAGGTTCCATTATATTTCATTGTGTTTGTTCCATAGGGGAGAACATATAGGAGTGAGAAGTTAGAGAGAAGAATAAAGGGGTATAATATTATGTGGAAACGTTACAAGCCACGAGTCTCATGTAACTCCACAAAGAGTACCTCTTTTTTTTATATTTTCATATTGCCACACTATATAAAAGAGAGTAGAGCAACCTCACCTTCTAGTTGGGTTTTCTCTGATATGGGTTTCCTTAAGTAAATATTGTATTTATATGTGGACAATGTGTGAGTAATTTTTATGTTCTCTCTTTTCCACATTTTAGCCATTTCATAAATTTAAGTATACAATTATTAAGTTAAACAATCTAATATCTAAAGGAAATTAACCTTCATAGTAAATATTTATGTATTTTGTCAAATCTATTGTGACAAACTATTTCTCTAAAATATCCATAGTAGTATACATATCATAACCAATAATTGGGTTGAAATGCATATATTTCTTTGTAAAAAACGCAAGAACAAGAAGAAGAATATTGAGAAACTACTTCGAGATCCATCACATAGGTTTTTTGTTCTCGACGTTTTGAACAAACAAGTGTAGTTGAGCTTCAAGTAAGAGATATGGTGAAAAATTGATATTATCAGGAGCAAACCATAAGAAAAGAAAACCTAAAATTAACACCAAACTAACACAAAGGAAAATCTAGGAAATTATTATTGGTTTTATTATAATATAACATGATATTAAAATGTTTTAATAATAACTTAAAACAAATGGATGTGTAAAAATATCAAGGGCTAAAAGGAACCTCCTAAAAAATATAGGTTATTAATAAAAAGTACAATCTTATGATTAGTAATATTGTTAATTATTACTAATGTTTAATTCGATTATTAATAATAACATTAATGATATTAATTAATAATTATATTAATATGATTGATAGTATGGTATTGCTATTAATAAGATATATTGTTTCATTAATAATCAAATGATATTCATAGCTTTGAGGATTAGCTCAATTGGTCTAGTCTCTTTGTTAAAGCATCTTTGATATTGAGAGTCACAAATTCAATTTTCTCGACACTCTTGGGGTCAAGCTCTATGGTTGACCAGGCAAGAAGTCATCCCTTTAGGTGGATCTTCCTGGTATAAATATTTTGTTGATGTAGCGGTCATCGATCTCCGAGGTCCATGAACCACATTGAAAAAAAATCCTTGAGGGTTAGCTCAATTGGTCCAGTCCCTGGAATTAAAGCACCTTTGCTATTGAGAGCTCACGGGTTCAATTCTCTCGACACTCTCACAGTCAAGTTTTGTGATTGATTCGAAAGGAGTTGATCCCTTCAAGTGGATCTTTTAGGTACGAATATTCCATGGACGTAGTGGTCACCGATCTTCGGTGTCCGTGAATGACACAAAAAATAAATAAATAAATAAATGGTATTAATAATATGGAGATAATAAAATAGGATATAGTATATGGTAATAATAAGATATGATTCTAATGATATGGTATTATTAATAATAATATTAGTATTAAAAAAAATATAATTTGATCAAATGTAATATAAATTATTAATAAAGAATACAACATGTATAAAGGTAAAACTATATAATATGAAATTAGGTTTCAATGGAAATAAGGAAATGACAAGAAGAGAAAGGAATTGTTAGGAAGAAACATACCTCGATGCTAATGCAAGAACCCAATTATCTCTGATCTTCCATCCTTATCCATGTTGAGGTTATTAGAGCATTTCTCGGTTTCTATTGCTTCTCTATTTTTTTTGCAATGATAGTGATCAATTTTGGCAAGGATACTAACATTCTCGATACAAATTTGGTGTTTTTTTTTTTTTTTTCTCTCTCAGTGTTCTTCTATGGAAGAGGAATGAAAACAATTATGCTTGATATCAGTGGAGTGCTCTTGAATTCTTATCTTTATGGAATAGGTTATTCCATCCACATATGGTTTACCACAAGAGAATGTGATTAAGTAGATTCCTTTCATAATAGAAGGGTCTATGGGATCTTTGACCAATCTAAGAGAACTATGAATGGTGTTAATAGGTTTTTAGGTGGCCCTAATGTTCTTATTTTTTAAATATGAGTAAGTTTTTCGATGGTCCCTTAATGGATGAAGGGGAGAATCTAAGGGAGCTATGAATGGTGTTAATAGGTTTTTAGGTGGCCATAATGTTCTTATTTTTTAAATATGAGTAAGTTTGTTGATGGTTCCTTAATGGATGAAGGGGAGATAAACATTGGCTACTTGATTGTTTAATATTTCTTTTCTTTAGGTCCCTTAATAGCATTCTAGAAGGCCTTAATGCCTTGGTGCCTCACGTAATCGTTATTCTTGAACACCTCAAGGAGATGGGTTTTCTCAAATTCTAAATGGTTTTTTTTAGAGATTCTTAAAGATATGGTGGCTAAGGTGTTTAAGACCCTAAGATTCTAGGTAGGATGATGATGGGATTTGGCATGGAGACATGGTTATATATGAATCATTTTTTGATATACTTGGTGGGAAATCGAACCATTCTCATTTTTTGTTATAAGGAAATCAAGAAAGGGAACGTTTCCATTCACTTCAACCGCCACTATGAGATTGATAAAATCTAATTAACTATTCATGTGTTAATTGAAAATTTCTAGTTTCTCATGACCATGGGGCCAGACGATAAAGGTATCATCCAAAAAAAATCCAAAGTTTGGGGTCACAAGGAGAATAATTTAAGGCTTTGGTTTCAAATTCCTCCATGAATAAATTCAAAACAATGAGCGAGACTGGGGAACCCATGGAAATACCACGTGTTTGTACATAAATTTCCTCCTAGAAGCTAAAGAATGTGGATATTACACATATTTCAATGAATTTAGCAATATTAGGGTCAATGATATTTTTGACAACCCTTATGGCTCCATTAATAGGGATTTTAGTAAAGAGAGACACTACATGAAAGCTAACCAAAATATCATTGTAATCAAGTTTAACATTCTTAATCTCATTAACAAAATAGGTGGAGTCTTTAACAAAAGAATCAATATTTCCAACTAAAGGTTTTAGTTAACAAGCTTAGTGTTTCACGAGTTGGTAAGTAGGTCCACCAATAGTATTAAAAATGGGCGTAAGACTTCTATAAAAGGGATTGAAATCAATGAATTCACTCGAAGTAGTATAGAAAAAGGATTGAATTTGCTATATCCCCTTGTAAAATCCATTTTGAAGACATGTTGTGTAGTATTGATTATGGTATTAAAGATATCGACCCTGAAAACATTAGATAGGAAGTGAGACAAGATTTTTCCATTATTCTGAGGAAAGCTAAAACCTCGTAAAGAAACATTAGTAAACAAGAATCATATCTCTAGAAGTATCGAACAACAACCATAACATTATTGTGTTAAAAGTAGACAAAGGTGGGGTTGTGGTCGTCATGAATAAAACTAATTATGTTAATAAAAATGTTGGACCACCTAGTAACCCAATACAAGAATATAAGTAGGAATCATTTAATAAAATCTCAATGGATGTTCCTAATTCCATCAAATATATTAGTGAGTGTTGTTACCTCAACAAGAAATTAATTGAAATCCATATGCTCGCCCCTAATATCTCTGGCCTTCTGAATATCTATAAGGAAGGGAATCCCATTAAACCCATTATTAATACTATTGGTGGACCTTCTTACCAACCTACCAAACACTTGCTTGTTAACTAAAGCCCCTATTTGGAAATATTGATTTTTTTGCTAAAGACTCCACTTATTTTTTTAATGAAATTAAGAAATTAAGACTTGATCGCAATGATATTTAGTTAAATTTTATGTGGTTCCGCTCTTTAATAAAATATCTATTAATGGATCCATAAGGGTTATCAAAAATATCACTCATGTTCATACTGCTAAATTGGTTAAAATCTACTTAAGATCCAGAGTCTTTAGCTTCCAGGAGAAAATTTATGAACATGAGTTCCCCACTCTCTCTCATTGCTATGAATTTATTCACATAGGAATTTGAAACCAAATCCTTAGCTTCTTGTCCTTTCGATCCCAGTCTCTAGAAAATATTTGTCGATGATACCTTTATCATATGGCCCCGTGGTAATGAGAAACTAGAAATTTTGAAGCAACACCGAAATAGTCAATATGATTTCATCAAATTTAAAATGGAGGTTGAAGTGGATGAAAACATTCCCTTCCTTGATTTACTTATAACAAAAAATGAGGATGGTTCCATTTCCCACTAGATATATCAGAAAAAGACTCACACAAAACAATATCTCCATGTTGAATCCCATCATCATCTTACCTAGTAGCTTGGGGTCTTAAACACCTTAGCCACAAAAGATTTAAGAATTTCTAACCAAAACCAATTGGAATATGAGAAAACCCATCTCCTTGATGTGTTCAAGAATAATGGTTACATGAGGCACTAAGGCATTAAGGCCTTTTAGAATGTTATTAAGGGACTTAAAGAAAAGAAGGATTTAGAAATTAAGTTTCAAAGTTTTTCTCTCCTTCATCTAAGGGGCCATAAACAAAATTGCTTAGACTTTAATAAACAAGAATATTATGGCCACCTTTAAACATATTAACATCATTCATAGTTCCCTCAAATCTATCAAAGATCCCATAGACCCTTCTAGTATGAAAGGTGTATGCTTAATCATGTGCTCCTCTGGTAAACTATATGTGGGTGAAACAAGTTTTTACTAAAATATTATAATTTAGGAGCACTCCATTGATATCAATCATAATTATTTTCATTCCTCCGCCTCGACAAAACACTCCAAGAAAATAAAATATTTTTATCGAAAATGCTAGTATCCTTGTCAAAATTTATCATTATCATCGTAGAAAACTCAGAGAATCAACTGAAATTGAGAAACATCCTAATAGCCTCAACAAGGATGAAAGATTAACAAAAATTAAATACCTACATTAACATCCAGATATATTTTTTCCTCGCCATTACTTTCTCTTCTTGTCATTTTCTTTGTTTACACTTAAACTTTAATTCTATATTATATAGTTTTAGCTTTATACATATAATACTCCTTATTAATAATTATTATTTTATTTTATTAATAAATATTATTATAATTTATCACTTTATAGTTTTAAGTACTGATATTATTATTAATAATAACATTTTATTAGAATAATATCCTATTAAATTACCATATCATATTTCATTAACTCCATATTATTAAAATCGTTTGATTACAATCCAACATTATATATTATTGTTACCATATTATTATTATCAAAATATAAGTAATAATTAATAATATTATTAATATCATTAATATTATTAAGATCATGTTTAATTTTTTAAATGTTTAATTTGTTGTGATGCTTCATTTCATAGCATATTATGTTAGGATATAGTTTTGTTTACAAGTTGTTGGCTTTGATAACAGTATACTAGTATATTTTTGTGATGTTTAGAAAAATGTGAGAAATATATGACTATCGAATAGTATATGATACTTTTTGATGTAATGCAATATTGCCACTATAAGAACTCTATAGTTTCCTAGTGAATACACATGTTAGAGTGTATGTACAAAATGTAATTTTTTCATTTATATAAATAAAATTACAATTTTTCTCGAGGAAAAAAAATATCATTATTAATATCTTTCATTAATAATAATTAATGATATTATTAAAGATAATAAAATTATCATTATTAATATGTTTCATTAATAATAAGTAACAATGGTATTAATCATAACATTGTACCTTTTATTAATAAACTATATTTTATAATAAAACCTATTTTTCTATTTTTAACTTTTTATGCAGTTCCTTTTAGCCCATGATATTTTTGCACATAATTTTGTTTCAAATAATTATTAAAACATTATTAATACCATATTATTTGAAAAAAAAACCTAGGTTTTCCCTTGTTTGGATTTTATGTTATTTTTAGGTTTTCTTTTCCTATTTATTTCCAAAGAAGATCAATTTTTCACTATTTCTCTTTCCTGGAGATGAATCACATTTGTTGATTCGAAACGCCAACAACAAAATACCTATGTGATGAATCTAGAAGTAATTTATCAACATAAATCAAATCACCAAAGTCTTAATTTTGAAAGAATATTAACAATTAAACCCCTATTTCCTTAAATTTAGACTAATTCTAGTCTAATCCCCTTTGAATATAGGACAACAAATAACCTTTCTAAATTCTAATTTTTGGGTTTTGATCTGTAAAATGTTATAAATATTGCATTGTAACAATTAATCACAACAAATCTAATAAAATAAATAAAATCTATATTATGAAGGTTAAGTTCCTTTAGATTCCAAATTCTCTAGTTATTGATTTTCTACTTAAATACGTGAGATGAGTGAAATGTGAAGAATAGAGAATACACACACACGCTCATCAAGAATGTGAGGTTTCTTTTCTCTTGTGTAAGGAAATGTGCAAGTACAAAGAAAAAGGTACCCTCTATGGATATACCTAAGACCTATGGCCTATAAAGCTGCTACAAAATCTAACCCCCTTTATTTTTCTCTCTATCTTTCTGCTCCTAGTTTCCATGCTCGACTATGGAACAAAATACAATAACTTAGAATAGAACCTCTACTCCTCCTAGTAGCCTGATATTTAACATAGCTCGATTGCCATATAGCAGTTACGTTTGACTTCCTCAACCCTCAATTAGTGATATGGCTCTTGGACCTTCTAGAGACTTCTTGAAAGCTACCTTGTGAATATCCCTACATTTGTGAGCCATGGAGCTGACACAACATCCACTCGTACCATGGTAGTCAATAAGGTAGGTCATCTTGTAGGAGGCAAAACGTTCTCATTAAAGCTTTGATTGAGGAGATTATTGTGTCATTGGAAAGGTATTGATGTACATAATATTTCATCTTGGTCCATAGTAAGTTTAAGAGGACAAAAGTTATTTTCCGAGGCCTCAAAATGACTCCAAAATATTTTAGGCAATTTTTTCACCTCTAATTTTCCAAACTAGGAAAACCACCAAAATGACTCTCCAAGTTGATTTCTCCATTTTTTTCCACTCCAAAAGAATCAAGATAAATGAAAATTAATATAATGATCCAATACAAATCAATTTTCTAAAGTGAAAAAATTAGTTTCAAAAGTGTGACTATCGGGTTCCAAAATTGATCTGTTATTGAATGTTAGTTTTGCTGTGCTAATTTCAATTACAGATTTATAAACATGTGCTTGTTCATTTCTTCCTGTGAATAGTTTTCCTTAGGTTGTTTGGTTATTGAAACAAGTAAATTTCATCAAGTTTAATGTGACAGACATGAACAAAATAGCCTAAAAAACAAGTACTTAACAACAGACATTCAAAGTATAGCAGACCATCAAAGAGACACTTTAACACAGTGTTTTGATGAAGGAGTTCACCCCTCCTGGATTACATCTCCTTGGTCCAACTTCCATGTCTTGGGCCTCTGTATTAGCTCAACATCGAAAAAATGTTGTTTACAAAGCTCTATTGCTCCTGATACTTGCATAAATGTGTTCAGAATGTCGAAATTAACTAGGAGCACCATTTCCTAAGCTCAATTTGGTTGAAAAATGCTCCAGTTATGACTCAGACAATTTTTTCCTTGAAAAGCTCCTCCAAAACTGGAATGACTCTAGTTAGGGACGCTAAATTAGGAGTTGGCACCAAAAATGTTGGGACTGCCAAAACTCCATCTGTTTAATCTCAGAGTTAACTACGAATTAATCAAATGCTAAACCGAGATTAGCACTTAATTATGCAGATAAACCTGACTGTTTCCGAAATCGTTGGTGGTTTCGTCAGAGGTGACACATGTCACGGTTTGTTAAACATCGTGGTTTCGTAGCGCTGGACGCCAGGTTAGCTGACCTCCACTGTAGTCGTCGGATCCGTTCACATGGCGCTAACCGTCAGGGTCATGGTCTATGTTGGAGCCACCACACTAACCATTTGGTGTAACCATTGTTGCGTTCACATGGGGAGGGTTGGCCTGTGGGCTGGCCCTCCCCTAACCACCATACCAATAACCGTTACAGTTTAAATATGTATGGTCTGCTATAGGGGTAAGCAACAACTAGTAACGAAGTTGGTAGAAGGCTTTGCTCTACTAAGGGAAGTCATGGGTCGAACCCTGACTCCTTTAATAAAATTTTGCTCCAGTGTTGAGTCTGCCTACGCTATTGGGAGGTGCCACGTGGTGGCCTTCGAGCTTGCCACGTGGCATTCTCTCATTGGCCCAAATGTTAACCAATCAAACTATGCCAACGCACCTGCCACATCACCAACTACAATCAATCACTGTGACACTTGTTGAGACATGATTGAATGTTGACCAAATTGACCCTACCTAGTCACTTGCCATGTCAGCAGTACGGACTGATGACTATGCAGTGACTGAGCATTTTTTTTCAAATTTCACCTATTTAGCAAAGCAAACAAAACATAATAACTTCCTCATACGAACTCAATTGTCAGTGAAATGAGTTGCGTTAGGATCAATTTTTTGAGACAGATGTAGTAGTTCAGGTTTCGGTCCATTCTGAGAAATTTTATTTTTGAGCTAAATACTGAGTGCCTAATCATTCCTCCCCTCTAGAAGCCTTTTGGACCCCAAAATATATTATGAATTGTTCAAAAGGTGAGGGGACAACTCCCTCACCTTCTCGATCTGCAACCATTTGGATTTAGAAGGATTTTTTCCCTTGAGTCCCACTCTAAGGTATTCGACATTCCCTCTTTTCGAATTCCTTATTCTTTTGTCAAGTATGAGATCTTGCTAAAGTTCATCAAGATATTCTAGCGAGAAATCATCTATTGATGGCAACTGAACTTCTCTCCTTGATCATCAATCGAAGGAGGCTCAAACAATCTCAAATTCTCAACATTAACAACAGAATATATTTGCATATAAGGAGGCAAATCAAGCTTAAATGCATTGTAACCAATCTTTTCTAGAATTTTAAAAGGACCATAATGGATTGGAATAAGCTTTTTACCTTCCCCTTGAAGTCTCTCTTTGCTAATATATAACCAAGATTCGTCTCCAACTTGAAATTTGTGATCAACCCGGTGTTTGTCATTCCTTTCCTTGTAGCTACTTTGACTTTTCTCAAGATGTTCCCACAGTGTGCGAGGTATCAAATGAATTTTCTCTATGAACTTCCTTGTCTTATCGATGACACTATGACCATCGATGGTGACAACTTTCTCAAAGATGAAGTCCAATGGTGATCTTGGAAAGTACCCATAACATGCCTCAAATGGCGATGTGTTTGTGGAAGAATGCTTTGCCCTGTTGTATGCATGTTGTATGTAATGCAACTATTCATCCCACAACTTGGGATCTTTGCTGCGATATCCTCTAAGAAGATGAATGATTGTTTTATTGACCACCTTAGTTTGTCCGTATGTTTGCAAATGAAAGGTTGTACTCTTCTTCAACTTTGTGTCCATCATGTCCCACAAATTTGACCAAAAATTCCCAACAAATCGAGAATCTCGATCACTTACAATAGAAGTAGGAAGACCAAAATGCACCCAAATGTTTTTGAAGAAAAGATAAGTTTTTGTTGTTGTTGTTTTTTTTTTCCCATAGGAAAATTCGTAATTTTATTAATAATAACAAAATTACATTTTGTAGATGCTGAAGCGCATATTCAAAAGCAGGTCAAAAGACTATTGTCAAAAGAAAAACCAGAAAGAAAGTAATCGGAAGAAAATAATGTACATTTGGGGAGAAAATTATGCTTTTCTCCCTTTTTTCTTCTCAACCTTTCGCCACTCCCCTTGAGTCGGTGATGATGAAAATAGTACGAGAGAAGTGTCCTCCACAAGGCAAGGATTTTCCTTGTCTAAATCAGAGTGGTCTGAATAATGATGTCTTTTGGCTCCACTGGTGTCCATTGTGTCTGGTATCTTCTCCGACAAGGAGTCCATCAGATCCTGTGATACAAATTCCTTAGTTTCTGGCGCCTTGTGTGTCTGATTGTTCGCTTTGGGAATGGGGTGTTCTTTTTCCATAGCTTCCTCCTCAACAGGGACATCATCAGGATCTGGTGGAGGGATTATTGCCTCCTCATCCTCTACTATTTCATATGGATTCACTGTGCATTGCCAACCTCTTAGTTTTGGTGATTGTTTCTTATTTCTTCTGGTGTCTTTTTTGGCTTGTGGGTAGGTACTAAGAAGGTGACCTGTTTGTTGATAGCCACGACACCAGAATGCCGTATTCTCATAATCTAGTGGTTGTTTCCACTGTGTGTTGTTATGGATCAGAATTATGCTGTCAGGTAAGCCTTGACTAAGATCTACCTCTACACAAATTCTGGCAAAGGTATGTATGCCTCTTGTGACTCTTTCCACGTCTAGCTTGAGGAATTTTCCTATCGCATTCCCCATTCCTTCAAAGACTTTGGGTAGCCAGAAGTGTAGCGGGAGGTTGTGTATCCTGACCCATACAGGAATTTTGGAAACCACCATAGTAGAGGCATCAAAACCTGGGAACCAGGGAATCATGAAGAGTCCTGCATTGCCCCAGAACCATGGTCCCTCATGGAGGACATATTCCCTTTCCTTGACCATGTCGAATTTGACAATAAAAAAACCTTTGGAGCATAAATGGATGTCACAATTTGTTGTCCATGTGGAGTAGATCCATTGTTGTAATGCATCTGATTTGGGCCAAAAGCCATTGAATCTGCATATGAAATCCCTTGTATAAAAATCAGTATAAAATTTATTTACCTCAGGCAGAGAGATAGTCAGTACTGGAGTCTGCGTTTTTTGCTCCACAATGTAGGGTCCGGGTAGATCTTGTGGTGGTGCTGGTTTGGTGTTGGCTTCTCCCTTCCCTTTGACTACATCCTTGAAAGAACCTGTGCCCTTTGAGCTAGATCCAAAGGTTCCACCTCTCAGCCTCGTGTTTAGGATGATGGTTGAGTCTGACACAATTCCATAATCCTGCACTGTGTATTGGTCATGTAAAATTTTTCTTGCATATATAAAGCTTTGCATGCTTGCTGATATGCCTGTATGTGCTTGTATTTCATACTTTATATCTTTTATCATCCTCCCCTTCCAGGTTCGCTTGCAAATCGTTCTTCCTGACAATGTTCTAATAAAGATTTGTATCAGATCTTGACCGAAGTCCTTGATGGATAGTGCTATTCTTGGCTAGGGTTCATTTGCTATTTGGGGTGCTGAAGTTGTAGGATCTATGCGTTCTGGATCATGATACTCTTCTTGTAGCTGCAGTGATGAAGCCGCATTGCCTTGCTGCTTGGGTCTGTGTGTGTTCCTTATCCCCTTCTTGTTTGCATCCTATGGGGATGGTAATAGGGATTCCTCAATGCCGATAGATGAAACCCTTCCTGGATATATGTTCGAATATATGCAGCTCTTTTGTGCCAGCCTGCATATGAGCAAATCGATATCTTTGACAGTATCGAGCTTGTTCAACAGGGAAGTAAGCAAAGCCGTTCTGGGTACGCAGCAAAATTTCATCCTCTCTTCCCCTTTGTTGAGGGTTCCAAGTACAACAATTTCAGGTTCATTCGGAGCCCCCCCAGAAGGTGAAACCCCGGATGTACGCTCATAGTTGTACTCATCCGGGCTTTAGTTAAGAGACGGCAGATTTCCTAAAAACAATTTTCCATCGTCCAGATCTCCCAGCATGCAGCTGATTCCTTTCTGCGGTCGGCCTTTCGATCCATCAGGCTTGATGGGGAACACCTGGCTGGTAAGTGCTGTAACCTCCTCGTTGCTGACTCATTTCACCCCCTAGGTCTCGTCTTTGCCGTTATTGTCTCAAAAATGGGACCGGTGTTCAATGCATGAGGAGTATAAGCACCTGCATGTACGCTGCCAAGGGGATTCACAATACTCCTAACTGGGAGCAGGAAATAGGACTTCTTGTACCCGATCTGCAACAAATCCTGCAAATCGAGCTTAAAAGGATGGTGTTCTGGAAGATACAGTACCCCTTTCATAGAACCCCCGATTTCCCCCAAAATTTCTAGAGCGTGTTTCTTTCTGTCGAAATCATAGTTAACCTTTGTGCGTTGGTGAGAAATGATCCTGCCTGCACCGAGTTCATACAAATCGATGTCCTCTATCAATTTCTTGCTATCCCTGCCGAGGGTTTTCGAGCAACTCTGCATGATCAAGGCCATTCTCCGTCTGCTAATATTTTTTGTTGTTCGCAGACATCGAAAAGATAAGTTGTTTATTCAGCTGTAATTTGATTTTTACATGGTGTTAATATACACATTTTTCTAAACCTATCTACAACTACATACAAGTAATCATGACATTTCCTTGATAATGGAAGACCTCCTACAAAATCCATTGAGATACTCTCCCATGGACGTGAAGGTACCGGAAGTGGAGTGTATAATCCAAGTTTCCTATTGCTAGGCTTACTTGTTGCACACAAAGAACATCCTCTTATGAAACGAGAAACATTATCAAACATGTGTGGCCAATAACAATACCTTTGGAGATTTGCTACTGTCTTGCCTACACCAAAGTGTCCAGCAATCAATGAAGTGTGTGCCTCCCTTATGATACTGTTTCTTTCTCCCTATGGAATACACAACTTTCCCAAATGATACAACAAACTGTTATGTACATGATAATCCAACTCTTCAATTTGGTTTCCTTAACTCAAGTTTGCATACACATCTTCAAAGTCACTATCATATGGATATTTTTCAATGTAACTTTCATGCAAAACATAATTTTTCTTGAGTATAATAGACGAATTTACAATAGGTCTTGAGAGCATATCAACTACCTTAATGTAGATTCCCTTTTTATACCTGATAACCAAATGAAATTGTTGTAGAAAACCCATCCATCTGAAATGTCATGACTGCTGCAACTTTGATTGTGACTGTAAATACTGCAATGGTTGATGGTTGGTATGGATAATGGTCTCCTTTCCCATCAAGTAGTGTTTCCATTTCTTAACACTTTTTACCAATGCGTAAAGTTCTTTGTCATAAGTGGGATAGTTAGTTACAGCTCCATTAAAAATTTCAAAATGAAATGAAATGGGATTACCATGTTGCATAAGAACTGCTCCCATGGCATAATCACTAGCATCCGATTGAATCTAGAATGGCTGTCTAAGATCTAGAAGAACCAATACCCTTGATGAACTGATATTTTGATTCAAAGAATCAAATTCTTTCTGTTGTACATCTCCCTAATGGAAGACTTTATTGACACTTGTCAATGCATGTAATGGAGCTGCAATGGAAGAAAAATTAGCAATAAACTTTCTCCAATATTGTGTTTCCCTAAAAATCTTCTTACCTCTGTAATTGTATTGGGCCTGGGCCAATTCAGAATAACCTCAACCTTAGAGGGGCCTATATTCATCTCACCTCCTCCAACAATGTGTCCCAAATACACTAAATAATTCTTGCCAAATTCACACTTTGACATCTTTAAAAGCAACTGTTCTTTTCTTAAGACATCAAGTACTTTGTTTACATGCATGACATGTTCATCTCTGGATTTGTTGAATATGAGTATATCATCTACGTACACTATGAAAAATTCATCTATAAATGGTCTCAATACATCATTCATTAATATCATGAAAGTAGCTGGAGCATTTGTAAGACAGAAAGGCATAACAAGCCACTCAAACAATCCTTGTTTAGTTTTAAATGTGGTTTTCCAAATTTCCTCTTCAACTATTATAACTTGATGATAACCAATTCGTAAATCTAACTTAGTGAAATAATTTGCATACCTCAACTGATCAAGAAAATCATGAATTTTTGGGAGTGTATAATGATTCTTTACCGTGATTTTGTTCAGTGCATAGAAATCCACACACATGCACCAAGTTCCATCCTTATTTGGCACCAAAACAATGGGCGAACCACATGGTGAAGTAGATGGGTGTATAATACCTTTGTTCAACAATTCTTGAATTTTCTTCTTGATTTCCATGCTCTCCATAATCGACATGTGATACATGCCAATGTTTGGAAGTGGAACATCCTGTTGCAACTGAATCTCATGTTGAATTCCCCTCTTGGGAGGTAACCCCTTTGGTTCCTGAAACATCTCACCATGCTTTCTTACCACATCAAACAAATCATATTTCAATTTGGCATCACAAACTTCAAAAGATTCATAATCAATATCATTCTTTTTCTTGATCATGAGAAGCACAAAATTTTTACTTGCATTTACTAGTCTCTTCATCTGCCCTGCATTAACCAAAGAAATGTTCAGCTTTTTGTGATGGGCTCTCACAATGTACTCCACCCCATTCTTGAGCAATAAGTATTTGTTTTCATGGTGATAAAATACTACTTTCCTATCATACAAATAAGGACTACCCAAAATGATTCCTGAGATGTCAAGTGGAACTACATCTAACTCAACTTCATCAATGAAATTTTCAGTAATGGCGAACTTGAACAAACACTTCCTTGTAACTTGTAAGTTTGCATTGTTAACTATCCAACCCAATGGATATGGCTTATGATGAGGTACAATTTGAGATTTTTGACCAAGTCTTCTGAAATTAAGTTTGATTGTGACCCACCATCAAATAATGCAACAATATATGTATGATTTGAAATCACCCTTACATGAAACATCTCTATTCTTGATTATTCATTTGGAGTGTTGTTTTGACTGTTTGAGGAACTAGTGCTTGCAACAACTTCTTTCCCTTTTGTGACCATGGCTGAAATCTTGGTCTCATCACCAGAATCTGAACCAAGGTCATGTTGTGTGGTAGCAGTCGTCTTTTGTTTTCCCTTATTGTTTTTTTTCTTGAGCCTTAGTTCGAGATGTAATTTCCAATAATGGGCTTCATCATGCCCAGCTTTGACTCAATGTTGGCATATGGTTTTCTCCCATTCTTTATTCACACTTGAATTTTTCTTTCCCTTCCATTTTCCTCCCTTCTCTTTCTCCTTACCCTTGAATGGATTCTTCTTACTACTTGCTTCTGGAATGTTCTTTCCCCTTGCTTCAAGGTGCGTGGCTTGCACACAAACCTCATCCAAATTGCTTGGATTGAACATAAGGATAGTATGTTTCAAATAGGAATGTAAACCCCCAATATATTTCAACAGTGTATCTTGGGAATTCAAATTTACTCCTAACAACAAATCCCTCTTTCTAAACTCCTGGGTATAGTCTTGGACTGTTTGGCCTTTAAGTTGCCTAAAATTTTGCCAACTCATAATGGCTTTTTGCATATAGGCTAAAGGGTAAAATTGTCTTTTAATTGCAGAAACAAATTCAACCCAAGAAATGGATATCTTACCATGAATTCAGATTTCCTCTGAGTCTTTGCTTCCCACCATACTAATGTTGCTCCTTCTAGCCTCAATGAAGCCAACTAGATATTTATGTCATCTTCTTGAAGGTTCTGAATTCTGCAGTATACCTCCAATTGTCGAATCCAATTGTCTAACTTTTCTACATTCACTTCACCATTGTACATGGGAAGTTCAAAATTAATGTCCAATTTGAGTAAGGGAGTTTTTCCTTTTGGGGTTTGTGAATGAGTATGGACAATTTCTGTGGTGCTAGTGGAAGATGATGCTATGTGAGATGATGAAGATGATGAGGATGGTGGAGATGGGGGTGGATTTCCACCATTACCCTTTGAATCCTTCTTCTCATCTTTTTTATCCTTTGAGCTTCCTTCTCCATGTGGAGGTTTAGAACTCTCTCCAACCATTCTAGTGTTACTATCTTCATAGATGACTTTAACCATCTCAGTTAATGTGAAGAAAGATTTCTTGAATTCTTCCTCTTCTGAAAAAGGATCTTCAAGCTCTCTTTCTCCAGACATAATGGATGTGGATTCAGGTTCAGAAACTGGTACTGCTTGTACCTCTTCAATCTCAGTTGAAGGCAAAACTTGAGGAGTTTCAAGTGGGTGGTGGAGATTGTGGCCTTGTGGCTCTCTTTCTTCTAGGCATAACCTCAGGAGTTGCAGCCAACATTTTCTCTTCTCCTCTCTGCAACCTTAACCTTGTAAGCATCACAATTTTGCAACCATTAAAACCCTAATTGCACAAACTCAAGCAGTCAAGAAAATCAACCTTTGCTCTGATACCAACTTGATATTTTATCCAATGTTAGTTTTGTTGTGCTAATTTCAATTACCGATTTATAAAAATGTGCTTGTTCATTGCTTCCTTTGCATAGTTTTCCTTACGTTGTTTGTTGATTGAAACAGGTAAATTTCATCAAGTTTAATGTGACAGACATGAACAAAATAACTTCAAAAACAAGTACTGAACAACAGACATTCAAAGTACAACAAACCATCAAAGAGACACTTTAACACAGTGTTTTGATGAAGGAGTTCACCCCTCTTGGGCTACATCTCCTTGGTCCAACTTCCATGTCTTGGGCCTATGTATTATCTCAATATGGAAAAAATGCTATTTAAAAAGCTCTACTGCTCCTGATACCTACACTAATGTGTTCAGAATGTCGAAATTAGCTAGGAACACCTTTTCTTGACCTTAATTTGGTCGAAAAATTCTCTAGTTATGACTCAGACAATTTTTTCCTTGAAAAGCTCCTCCAAAACTGGAATGACTCTAGTTAGGGCCATTAAATTAGGAGTTGGCACCAAAAATGTCGGAACCGCAAAAACTTCGCTAGTTTAATCTCAGAGTTAACTACAGATTAGTTAAATGCTAAACTGGGATTAGCACTTAATTACGTGGATAAACCTGACCATTTTCGAAACCATTCGTGGTTTCGTCGGAGGTGACACATGTCACGGTTTTTTAAACATCGCGGTTTCGTAGCGCTAGTTGTCGGGTTAGCGGACCTCCACCATAGCCATCGGATCCGTTCACATGGCACTAACCGTCAGGGTCATGGTCTATGCTGGAGCTGCCCCTAACTGCCATGCCAATAATTGTTACAGTTTAAATATGTATGGTCCGCTATAGGGGTAAGCAACAACTGGTAGTGGAGTTGGTAGAAGGCTTTGGTCTGTGAAGGGAGGTCGCAAGGTCGAATGCCGACACCTCCAATAAAATTATGCTCCACTGTTGAGTCTGCCTAGGTTGTTGGGAGGTGCCACGTGGTGGCCTCTAGGCTTTCCACGTGGAAGCCTCTGGGCTTGTCACGTGGTATTCTCTCATTGGCCCAAATGTTAACCAATCAAAGTATGCCAACGCACCTGCCACATCACCAACTGCAACCAATCAAACTGTGAGACTTGTCGAGACATGATTGAATGTTGACCAAATTGACCTTGCCTAGTCACTTGCCATGTTAGCAGTACGGATTGCTGACTGTGCAGTGACTGGCCATTTTTTTTGCAAATTTTCCCTGTTTAGCAAAGCGAATAGAACACAATAACTTCCTCATACGAACTCGGTTTTCAGCGAAACGAGTTGCGTTAGGATCATTTTTCTGAGACGAACGCAATCATTTAGGTTTTGAGACATTATAATAATTTTGATTTTTGACCTAAATACTGAGCATCTGATAAAAAATTATAATTTTAAATTCACTATAGGTAACCGTGAACTATATTTTTCATTTTTTGAATATGATATAGCACTTTCAAAACTAGTTTTTTCACTTTTTAAAGTTTATATTGCCACTTTCAATATCTAATTTGTCACTTTTGAAAACCAATAATGACACTTTAATAATCTAATTTGGCACTTTTGAAATATGATAGTAGAACTTTCATAATTTGATTTTGCACTTTTCAAGCCCCAATTTTGCGCTTAATTTTCAATCAGATATATATATATATATATATATATATATATATATATATATTATATATATAGATATATATATTATATATATATATATATATATATATATATATATATATAGATAAAGTCAATTACACATATTTACCAATACTACTAACTTAATCATTCAATTGAACATATACAAATCTAAATATCTTATTAACTATTAAAACGTTGTCACACATCAAAATTAATAAGAAAAAGACTTGAAGTTGTTATTTAATAGACTAGTTTCATTTTTTATAATAGATCTCACATTACTAACATCATTCATGTGTAGCAAGTAATGTAGGTTTTAACCTTGTACAATTAGTTGCTACAAATAAATTCCTAGTAAAAAAAGATGCAACGACAGATACAGACATCCACATAGAGATTTTACCCGAGAAACCCAAACAAAGAAAACCATAAATTTTTTTCAGTATATTCGTCTTTTATAGTATTACAATACAATGTATATATTATGCAACATTCATAAACTTCTAATCCATTTACCTTGGATTAGAATACAATCATAATTCCTTAACCATAACTAAAAAACCATGGGCTAAACCACCATGTACCATAAAATCACTAAAAGTGAAAATTGTGTGCCAAAAGCCTCCAAAAATGGATGCAAAAATCACTCAAAAAACAAAATTTCAAGGTCGTTGTGTCCAATACAACATGCAACACATGGGGGTAGTCCTACAAATAATATAACACATATCCAATAGGCAAGGCCACAATCAATCTAAAAAATATGTGTCATTAACATTATCACAATTATAGCCTTTTGTAATTGCATTAATTCCGTTTGTCATTACAAGTTTTTCTTTTGAATCATTTATAATATTTGTATTTCTAACGTTGTAAGCACCCTTTCAGATCTCCTAAAAATTATTTAGATTTTGAGATGTACATATAGGTTCCTAACACCAACATCATAACTCTTTATTGGTAAGGTACCACAATCATGTTGTGTTAATATGACTCTAAATCGCTTCATTTTCAATCCAGTTTAATCAAATAAAGAGGGAAAAATCAAATTCACATTTTTCTTTTAGATAGAAGTCCATAAACCAACCACAAAAATACTAAGGCACTATTCAATGACTTCTCTAAACCTTGGGCATATAGAATAAACCTTTGTACTTATATCCATGTTTGGACTTCTTGGCAACTATTTATTTTGTAGTTATATTTTAGTAATTGAATGTAACATGACTCCATTCATATTAACTATAATCAACCATTCATATAACAATCTTTGTATTTGTAAGAAAATAAACACAACACACAATTTGAGAAATATCAATATATGTGTTACAAAAAAATTATTAAGTATAGTAATTGCAAAAATGATATGCAATTTTTAAAAGACAACATCACCTACATAGTTCCCTTCATATTTTTTTTCCAATAGCTAATTACTAAAATAAATACAATTATCATCAAAATACACAAAAATGTTTTTATATCTCTTTCATATGAGTCATCAAAATGTAAACCTTGACCACAATATAAAGTAATTCTCTTACTAATATATTTTGGATTTGAATGTTTTTTACCAATAACTCATGTTTGTACAATTCCCAAGTGATTCAACAATAAACACAACATTGTTCTTAAATTTCTATCCCTTTTATTTGAACCATCAAAAGTGAAATTTGATGCCATTTTCAAACAATTATCCTCATTATTGTCTTCTAATGGTATTGATCTTAATATATAAACAACATGTTTGACTTTCCATATCTATCTCCATATTAACTTAATACATATTTTAATAGTTTCTTATAAATATCAGGACTTCACCCATATATTGTTATGCAAACAACTCACAAAATAGAAGAATGAGATAGATCAACGACTTCAAAAGTAACCTCTTCGAGGGGGAAACCTCCTTTACATTACACAAATGAACAATTCTTGGATGATACAAATGACAAGACCTCCTTTCTATATATAGGAGTCTAAGTGGTCCCAATATAATAAGAGCCTACATAACAATAATATTGTTGGGGCACAACAATAACAATAGTGGGCTTCAATGGGGCACAATAATAAAAACATGGGGACTACATGGGCACAGCAATACGATAAGGGGGTTGCAATAATAACAATAAGGGGCTACACTAGTAGTATAGGGACCTAACATGCCCCTCTCCTTCAAAAAGTGTTGTCCTCAATGCTTGAGTAGTTCTAGATGCTTCTGTATAAAATTATCATCCTCCTATGTGGAATCTTCAGCGGGTAAGATCTTCCACTTGATGAGATACTCTGAAATTGATCTATTTCGTAGCTGTCGAGTTCTGGTTTCCATGACTACTTTGGGTTCCAATATGATTTTTCCTTCCTCGTCAAGTTCCGACAATATTTTTTGAACTGGGAGCTTGTCACCTATAACCTTCTTTAAGCATGAAACATGGAGAACTGGGGGAACTCAAGAAGATACAGGAAGCTCCAATATGTATGCCACCTTCGACCTTGAGTTACTTATTGGGTGGGGGGCCGAATCTGGTATGACACATATCTAATTCATGACCGGAAGAAATCCATTTTTTTATGAAAGAATCTGGCCATTTTCAGAATAAGAAAGAGGGCTCTTTTTTAGGGGAAAAAGAGCCCTCTTTCTTATTCTGAAAATGGCCAAATTCTTTCATAAAAAAATGGATTTCTTCCGGTCATGAATTAGATATGTGTCATACCAGATTCGGCCCCCCACCCAATAAGTAACTCAAGGTCGAAGGTTTCAAGCTACGCATCCTATTGGGAAAGACGGCCGGCTCAGTCTCCACCGCAGGCAGGATGAGGATCGCCTTAGGGCTTTCGTACGTAGGAGGGGGCGCATCGGGCCCGATTCCATGGGGTTGGTGACAAATGGCTATATCAATAAACAAGCATAATCTCTATTGGCATGGGCCGGGGAAGCAGCGGTACTTCAAAGATCACCAAGAGGAACCCTAAGCTGTAATTGAACAAGATCAACACCTATTTTCTGGAAAGAAAGCTGAGAAAGCAAGTAAATAGAAGGATACCTTACAATATCGTATGGAATACGAATTAATATACCTCAATCTCAACCAGAGAGACCGAACCTACTGTCACCAAATCACCACCTCCCCAGGTTAAGCTGGTACTCGCTGTTGCACCAGGAGCTGTTGAACCAGGTGCTGAAGCATGAGTGTTTTGTATCCTTTCGTTTTCACCACCCTTCCTCTTCTATACTGACATGATTTTACGTTGGGTACGCGCGCTTTGAACAATGGAGGGAATAGTCCTATCTGCCCTTAATAACCCATTCATTCAGCCAGCAGGGGTGGGTTTAAGACCTTACCATGAAGAAGCTATTACCATAAGCAGACGATGGGGTGGGTTTATGCCCAGGATTGATAGAGCTTACCTTCTGAAGAAGAAATCATGCTTCCTTGCACTAGGAAGCGCAAGCCCCTCCAGGACCTTCTTACCACCTTCTCTACAATGCCTACTGTACTTATGTGCTGCAAAGGTCACGATTGGGGTTTTCCCCTTTTGAATCGAGTGGTCAACCTCATCATTTTGGGTTTCTCGGTGATCAATTTGGGTGATTCGATCGCATAACGAACCGTCGTAAGAAGTTTGTCATTCCGAGTCAACTTATTACTTCTGTCAGAGTTGTTGGAGTTGGCCAGTCCCGGACGGCTCGAGTCTTCTCCGGATCTATTCCGACTCCTTCTGCTCCAACGATCCCAAATACACGGGCTCCTTCATCCCGAACTATTCTCTGCACAGGCCAGGCAAGCGTAATATCGAGTGCATCGACTAGCATCATTGAGTACCAGCAACATTTACTGTCACCGACATCGACTACTCTTGGATCGGCTCTTAGATTGAGTGATCACCACCTGGATCAAATGATACTATGAGCGCTCTAGGACGTCCTCAAGATATGTTCTCAGATACTGCTATACAATTACAACCTATCTTTGCGCAATGGATACAAAACACTCATGCTTCAGCACCTGGTTCAACAGCTCAATCTTTTGAAACACCTTGTAAGGACCATAGTACTTTGGTGATAATTTATTATCCTTCTTAGGTTGCTTAAGAGACATTAGTTTTTATGGTTGTAGCTGTAAAAATACACAGTTGCCTACATCAAAATTTCTTTCGTTGCTATGTTGTTCTGCTTGTTGTTTCATTTGATTTTGCACCAAAGTATGGTTATCCTTTAAGAGTTGGAGAACTTTTGGTTGATGCTCGACGCGATCTTCCATTGCTTGAACCTTATAATGATTGTCCAATACTTTTTTGAGATTAGGAGAAATAGATGATTTCGTTGTTTGAACCTCTAGTGAACATAATTGTGCAATTACGCCCCGTTTTTCTCTCTTTAGAATATTTTTCATGCCATTAGATATGATTATCTTTCTTGGTTTCCTTGTGATACCCCGTAATTCAACTTCCTTTCCTTCCCAAAAAAAATTCAAGAAAAGTTCTTGAAAATTGAAAGTTATCGTCCCCAAAGACTATAACCATTGGACTCCTAGTACAACATCAGCACCACCCATTGCAATGGAAAGCATTGGACTATTCAAGACATATTCTCCCATGGATAGCTTGATATTATGGCACTTTCTAGAGAAATTTATGGTTCCTCCATGTGCAACCATTACTTGACACTCTGGTGATGGATATAGGAAGCAATTTAATTCTGTGGCTATCTTACAATGAATAAAATTATGGGTACTACCCGAATGAATCAACACTATTAACATTTTCTTCTTTATATGCCCTTCTATTTTGAGTGTTTGAGGAGTGGTAATTCCTTCCAATGCATTATAAGATATGGTTAGATTTATTTCTTCTTTCTCTGCAATTGGTTCCTGGTGTATATCCTCTTCTTTTGATGTTTTTTGTTCCTTTTCTTGCTCCTCTTCCCCATCTATGTAAATTAATTTCTTCTCAGCACACTTATGATCTTTAGTGTATTTTCTATCACAATTGTAACAAAGCCCTTTGGTTATTTTTTCTTCCAATTGTTGTGGTGTCAACCTTGTAGGTGGTGAAAGGCTAGGAGCAACAACACTTCCATCTTTATAGTTATGAATGGTAGGATTCCTTGTTGCCATAATTTTGCTTTCAATTTTTCTTGCCAACCTGTATGCCTTCTCCAATGAATCAGGTTCCCAAAGGTGAACCTCATCTTGGATGTTATCATTTAAATTCCCTATGAAGACATCAATCCTATGCTTCTCTGGAATACTATTTACCCTTATATTCAATTTTTGGAAGTCCTCAATGTGCCCTGCCATTGAACCCTTTTGTTTGAGATTTATCAATTGGCTAAAGAAGGTGTTGCTCTTTGTATCCTCATAACGTGCTATCATTTCCTCCATGAAAATTGACCAGGTGACAAGTGGTTTATGAGAACAAATCCCTCTATACCATACAAACTGATTCAGTTCTAAATATAAATATGCAATATGTACCTTTTGTGGTGGTTGCACATCATGTAGATCAAAATATTGCTCCATTTGTAGTATCTAAGTTACCGGATCCTTGCCATAAAATTTCCTCATATCTATATTTGGAATATGTTGAGTCTTCAATCCAACATTAGAGTCTATGAAATCATGATTAACATTTCCTTTTTTCCCATCATAAGTTTCCTCTACCACCTTTTCGGCATTATGAAGTCTTTCTTGTAGTGACTTTGTCCCACCTTCCTTCAAACCTTCTATGTATTTCTTCAAATATTCCATGTTTCCATTCAATTTTTCTTCTATACCATTTATCTTATTGATCATATCTTCAATCACATTCTTCAAATCATCCCTACAATTTTGCTTACTAGGTGTTTCTATTTTCTTGATTCGAGTCATTCTTTTTCTTACTTTTAGGAGCTTGATCTTGAATCTGTTGTATCTATGAAATTTCGAATCTCCAAGGTCTGAAATTCTGATCTGTGGTATCCCTCTACGTCCTCTTTCCAACGCCACTAGTCTGATCAAAATTGGATTCTCCAAAAAAGTGTTATGCCCAATCTCCCAAGATGACCTGATTATATACTTTTTCAGTAGGTCAGACTTGTACGAAGTGTCACGTGTCACTGTTTTGGCCTTCGGATGTGGAAATGATACACATAAAACTAAAATCCGTCTTGTTTTCTTCAACTTCTTACAAAATTTCAATCTGATGCTTAGAGAGAAAGTTATGACAATTTTCCCAAGGTCACCTGTTTGGGATGTAATTCGGGAGCCTGCAAAAACCCTAACTTCCTTGGATCATATCTCTGAAAATATAGTGAGACAAGATATAAAATTCAAACCCTAGTTTTATCAATATTTCGGCTCAAATGGGTTTTAATTTGAACTTTTGAAACATCGTATAAGAAAACTTATTACGAAAATTCCACAATGACCCGTTTGGAGCAGCAAAACCCTAGAATCCAAAGCTCTGATACCAAATGTTATGCAACCAGATCACAAAATAGAAGAATGAGATAGATCAACGACTTCAAAAGTAGACTCTTCGAGGGGGAAACCTCCTTTACATTACACAAATGAACAATTCTTGGATGATACAAATGACAAGACCTCCTTTCTACATATAGGAGTCTAAGTGGTCTCAATATAATCAGAGCCTACATAACAATAATATTGTAAAGGCACAACAATAACAATAGTGGGGTTCTATGGGGAAAACCAATAACAACATGGGGACTACATGGGCACAAAAATACAATAAGGGGGTTGCACTAATAAAAATAAGGGGCTACACTAATAGTACAGGGACCTAACATATATGCATTGTTGGTGACCAATGTATACATTACTAGAGACCCCAAATAAACAAATAAAAATTCTTCAACTATTCAAACTCACTCATAAATTATTTTATTATAAGCAAACCTAGATCTATGCCAAAATGTTCTCATGTAATTTTGAAAAAACTAGGACTAAACATTCATGCATAACAATGGTAATAGTCATGCACAAAATCAAGTTGTTTGTAAGTTGGTGTTCTTCCAATAAACACTCAAACTCCAAAAAGAAATCCATCTACTCCCAATACTAATAATTTATTTTGAGTTAATGTTTGTACAATCTATTTACAAAATAAAATTTAAATATTAAATTCAATTAATTATGCATCAATTAGAGTTGATGCAAGAGCACCCTTAGCCTTGGACAATCCTCATCAACCAAAAACAAGTTTCTGATAAGTTTGTAATAAGTTTTGTTACTCTCATGTGTTTTAAATTGTTGATACACCTATCATATTAGTTGTTGATACACCCAACTGGTATTTTTTGTTGCTCCTGTAGCTACATTTTATCAAAGTGACAATTTCTCTCGAGTTTCTAACACTACTAGGAGCGCATGTTGATACTCCTACTATGTGAAGTTGCTGACACATCCAAAATTGGCAGTTATTTAGTTATGCTACTAAAGGAAAACCACTATTGGGTGCACTGTGAGGATGAGATGGAGGTTACAAATTTTGTTTTTCCTCACACTAAGAGGAATCAAATCGACTTAGTTTTGGAAGGAAAAGAAATCAGCCGTAGGGGAAGTGATTTGTTTTAGTGGAATATGAAGAGGTTAGCAACATGAAGATAAATTGCATGAACACAGCAGAAAATAAGATTTTTCATTTTACTATTGGTTTTTTGTTGATCCGTTCAGGCTCCTGGATCTTAGGGTTGTTGGCATCGGTTTGGCTATTGTATGATTTCTAGAGAGTGTGACTAGTTGTTGTATGAGTTAGCGAGGGTGTTTGTGTGTGTTATTGTTGTGTGGGAATTTCAAATACTCTGAGGAATCCACTTTCATATTTGTATTCTTATATATAAAAGAACATTTTGAATGAAATAAAATATACTTGAATACTTGTCTATGTTCTCATGAGAATACTCAAATTACTCTATCTTTGTGCTCTATGTTTTAGTCCTTGAATTAATTAATATAGTAGCCAAATTACAATGGCCTGGGTTTTGTGCTTTATTTTTGTAGGTTTTGTGAAAACTACAAACTTTGGGTTGTGTCAAGTGGTATCATAGTGAGTTTCATTTGGGATTTTCACTTTGGATTTTCTTTGTGTGATATGGTACCAGAAAACCTTGTTTAGTGGTTGCACATTACGAGTGTTGAAGGTATGAGTTGGGTCATAGAACTTGGGTTGAGGTATGTGGATGTTGGTGAGACATTTACAACTTGTAAGGATGCCACTGAGGAGAAGAGAAGCAAGATGAGGAGGTGCAGGAAATTGAGAGCTGGAAGAGTTAAGACAAAGAATAGAAGAGTTGGAGAATAGAAGAAATGGAGATGCAGAAGTAGATTCAGAGCCCGAAGAAGAAATCAATGAAGAATATGATGTTGAGGAGAGAGACCCAACAACGAGGTTGATTTCATACTTGAGCAATAGAGGCAATGCAAGAGTTTAATTTTACTGTTATGATGGAAATCTGAGAGTTGATGTGCTCATCGATTGGATTGGAGAAATCGAAAGATATTTCAAGTATGAAAATTTTTAATATCCAAATCGGGTAAAATTCGTCGTAACGAAGTTGAAAGGTCATGTTTCATTCTAGTGGGATATGTTGCAGAATGATAGAGTAAATAATTAGCTAGAAAAGATCAAGACTTGGAAGAAGATGGTCATGAAGATCAAGGAGAAATTTATGCTTGTTTATTACCAGCATAATTTGTATAGACAAGTCCAAAATCTAAGACAAAAGGGAACCTCCATTTGTGAGTACACCAAGCAGTTTCTATCACTTCATTTAGGTATAAAGGAACCATAATTTCAAAAATTCACAAGATATGTGAATGGATTGAAATACTTGATTCAAGATGAAATGAGTATACATTACTTCCGAACAGTTAATGATTCCTACCACATGGCATTGAAAATAGAGGAAAAGTTGAATAGGAAAACACAGTAAAAAGGAAGAGGGATATGTTTTAGAGGCAAAGGTAAGGTAGGAACTGCTAGATGTAGTGAAAATGAAGAGGAATCCACCAGTGGTAAAGGTGGTAGAGGTGGAAGTTTTGTTGGAAGAGGTAAAGGTAGTATCGGAAGAGGAAAGGAGAAGTATGTGATTACTTGTTATCATTGTGGAGTTGAAGGACATAAGAATCTGAGTGCCCCAAGGGAGAAAGTTCAGGGAGAAGAGGTGAAGCTAGAGTATAATTTACACAAGTTGATGAAGCTTTTGTTTCTGGAGAAAATGTGATTGTGCTTTAACAGTAACATGGATAAAATTTGATGTTTCACATGGTATTTCTCAAGCCTGAGAAGAAGACAGTGGAAGAACCAAAATAAAGAAGGAAAGTTTTCAAAACTAAATGTAAGGTCCATGGAAAGTGTTATAACTTGGTTATCGATGGAGGAAGTACATAGTATTTGGTGTCTACTGGAGTCATGGAAAAGTTGAAACTCAAAAGTTTAGTCCATCCAAATCATTATAAAATCTCATGGTTACAAAAGGGACAATGGGTGGTTGTGGCTGAGCAATGTTTCTGTAATTTTCAAATCGACATTCTTCAAGAGCAAGTATTGTGTGATGTGGTTGATATGGATGCATGCCACGTACTTCTGGGAATACCATGGTACCATGGTTGTTTAATAGGAAAATTCACCATGATGGTTAGGAGAATATATATGAGTTCAGGAAAGATGGATAGTGGTACAAACTCACCCCAATGCTTGAAAATGCAATTATAATAGCAGGAAGTTGTGGAAGTACCAGCACGTGTAACAACAAGATCATGTTATGTTCATCGACCATGGAGTTTATACTTGAATAAAGAAGGTCATAAAATTTTGTTTCTCAGTGCTTCTAAAGTTTATGTAAGAGGAAGTGAAATTAAAAAACATATCGATAGAAATAAAATCCTTGTTAGATGAATTCAAGGAGATTGTTTCTAATGAACTACCAAAAGGACTACCTGCCATGAGAAGTATTACTCATCATATTAACTTGATTTCATAATTGAGTTTACTAAATAAGGCACCTTACATGATGACTCCAACAAAGAATGAAGAAGTAAATAAGAAGATAGAGGATTTTCTTGATAAAGGACTGACAAGAGAAAGTTTGAGTCCATGTGTTGTACCAACAATATTGACTCCAAAGAAGATAGATGAATAGAGAATGTGTGCAAAATATAGAGACATTAATAGGATAACCATCAAGTATCAATTTCCTTTACCAAGGATGGAGGATATTATGGATTTGTTGAGTGGGTTTTATATTTCACAAAGATAGACTTGAAAAATGGTTATAATCATCAAATTCATATCACGGAAGGTGATGAGTGGAATACTGATTTCAAGACAAAGAATCAATTGTTTGAATGGTTGGTTATGCCATTTGGGTTGGATAATTCCTATAACACATTCATGAGGCTCATTAATGAGGTCTTAAAACCATTCTTGGGCAAATTGTTGTAATATACCTGGATGGCATTTTGATTTTCAACAAAAACAAAGAGGAACACTTGGAACACATAAGGCAAGTGTTGCAGTGGTTGAAGGAAGAGAAGTTGCTAATAAACTTGAAGAAATGTACTTTCATGCAGGATGAGTTAGTGTACTTGGGATTTTTTTATTTACAAGGAAGGTTTGAATATGGATTCTGAAAAGGTGAAGGATATTTTGGATTGGCCAACACCTCAACCTACTTTTGAGGTGAGGAGCTTTCATGAATCAGAAAGCTTCTACCATAAATTCATTAGGAATTTCAACCTGATTTGTGCACCTCTCACTAAGTGCCTGAAAAAGGTGAATGTTAAATGGATAGTAGCAGCAAGGAAATAATTTACAAATCTAAAAGGGAAGGTGACAAAGAAACATGTCTTGGCCCTTCCAAACATTGATAAAGTATTCCAAATTTATTGTAACACAAGTGGGACAACAATTGGAGCATTTTTGAGTCAAGAAGGCATAACAATAGCATTCTTTAGTGAGAATTTGAATGATGCTAAGGAGAAGTATTTCATATATGATCAGAAATTTTATGCTTTTGTGTAGGCTTTGAAGAACTGGATACACTATTTGCTACCCAAGGACTTTGTCTTATTTACTGATCACAAGGCATTAAAATATATCAATAGTCAAAGTAAGTTGAATCAAAGGCATTCTAAATGGGTTGAATTCTTGCAAAGTTATACATTTGTTTTGAAGCATAGGTCTGGAAATTCAAACAAAGTTACAGATGCCTTGAGTAGGAGAGTGTTGTTACTCAACACTTTGTCAGTAGAAGTGGTAGGTTTGGAAAGCATGAAGGATTTGCATGTAGGAGATGTCAATTTTAGAGAAGCTTGGATATCTTGTAAAGCACCTTGGAGTGTAGATAGAACCATGTTCTTGGACTACCATATCTAAGAAGGGTTTTTATTTAAAAATTAGCAAGTGTTCATTCCTTAAGGGTCAATGAGATTAAATCCTATTAAGGAGCTACATGGTGGAGGACTAGGTCGAAATTTTGGTATTGATATGATTACAACATTGGTAAGGGACAAGTATTTTTCACCTAGCATAAACAAGGATGTTAGAAGTTTGTTGTGTGCTATATAGTTTTCCAACTAGCCAAGGGTAGAAGTCAAAATATAGGGTTGTATACTCCATTGCTGGTACCATAAAGGCCTTGGTAAGATGTGAGCATAGACTCTGTCTCGGGATTTCCAAGGACGCAATGAAACATGATTTAGTGATGTTTGTTGTAGATAGGTTTTCAAAGATGGCACATTTCATAGCATGCAAGAGAACAAGTGATGCTATTGAAGTGGTTGTTTTATTCTTCAAATAAATAGTGAGACTTCATGGGTTTCCAAGGACCATTACTTCAAACAGAGATACAATATTGTTGGGTCAATTCTAAACTATTATACAATTTAGTCTATCATTTGCAGACATATGCACAGACTCAAGTAGTGAACAAAAATCTTAGAAATTTTCTGACAAGCTTGAGTGGTGAAAATCCTAACCTGTGGGATATGGTTTTAGCACAGGAGGAGTTTTGTTGAAAATGCAAAAAGAAAATCTTGATTTAATTTTCCCTGGAATTAAATTAGGAGAAAAATTGTAATTCCACATCACAAGACAACTTGTAAGAGTTAACTAAGTTATTTTCACTTAGTTGACTTAGTTAATTTGAGTTGAGGGTTTAACTTGAGTCATGTAGAGTGGATCTTAATTCATAGGAGCACGGGTTGAGTTTATTTTGATTTGTAATTAATTAATCCAGTTTAACTGAGTTAAAGTCAGTTAAACTAGTTCCAACTATTGTAGGAACTAGTAGGAGGTCTAGCAGTGGGGTGCAACTTCAGTGTTCAACCAATTAACTGATAATTCAGCCATAAATAACTCATGCATGTGTGATCTATGAGTTACCTAATTGAGATTGGAATTCAAGGGTAGTGTACTATCAATTGTATAATCATCCAAATTGTACAGGTGGTGCATGCAATCAAAGGAAGGCCTAAGATGTATTGTGTATTTTTGGATGAGGAATTTCCCTAATTTATAGGGACTAATTCCCAAGGAAACATAACAAGGAAATAGGGACTTGGGAAAGAATAAAATTGGTTAAGTATTGGCCAAGGCTTGTCTAGGAAGCAGTGAGATAGATAGAGATAGTGTAGAGGTTGCTCGGGCTTGAAAAAAGCATTGTAATCTTCTCATATTTTTCTGACTAATGAAATATATAAATAGTAGGGGTTTTTAGTTGTGGCTTTCCCTAGGAAATCATTGTGTAATGTGTTAATTGAACTCTTTCTCTTGTATGCTTTTTGATTTCACGATCGTTAATAGTTTCCACATTCAGTAGAGTAGATTCAAGTCTATTGTTTTAGTAAATTACAATTAGAAGTTTCAATCTACAAGGAATTTATACATGGTATCAGAGATGAAATCACACTAGAAGAGAAGAATACGAATTTGTCTTTGCAGGAGGAATGAGTTTTGTAGATCTATTCTCCAGAGCTAGTAGCAGGATCAGAATGGCGTTCTATGGTTTGAGGCTCGAGTATTCCCTTGAGGGTAGCTCGAATTACATTGCTTGGAAGGACTGGATGGAAGCAATCATGGAAGATAATGGATTAAAGGAATACATTGATAGAAATGTTCTAAAATGAGCAGTTGCAAATGCACAAAATCTAGTAGAGTGGAAGAAGAATGTAGCCAAGGCAAGAAGGATCTTACTAGAAGGAGTTCGAGATCATATTGTTTCGAACCTCCATGGGAAGGAGACTCCATATGCAATGTGGAAGGCCTTGACAAACTTTTTTCAGAATAGTAGTGACCACAGGAAGTTGGCACTAAAGGAAAAGCTTCGTAAAATCAAGATGGAGAAGGGTGACACAATACCATGGTACTTGAGCAAGTTCACCCAATTTCAGGATGAGCTTTGGAGTGTTGGTGTTACAGTTTCTGAAGATGATTTGGTCAGCCTAACACTTCTAGGCCTTCCCAAGAGCTGGAACAACTACCAATATTCAGTAAATGGGAGGGAGAAGCTACCAGAGTGGGAGCGTTTGTGGTCCAACTTGGTTGCAAGAAGAGATAAGGTGGAATACCAGATATGGAACGTCATCCAAGCATGATGATGAGGAGAATTATGCCTTGGATGGAAAGGAAAATAAAGGGAAAGGAAATAAATTCCAATCCAAAGGATATTTTGGTCAGGCTGGCAAGAATAAAGACTTGTTGAAGATTAAATGTTTTCATTGTCATGAGTTGAGACACTATGCTACGAAGAGTCTGCACAAGAAGGCTAACAAGAACCCCTCATGAGGAGTGGTAGGTGAAGCTCTAGCTTCAAAATTCGAGTTGGATTTCACCCTCATTACATGCATGGTGACATTGGTGATGGGTAGTGTGTGGTATCTAGATAGTGGAGCCTCATTCCATATGACCAGAAACAAATAATTTTTCAGTGACTTGGAGGAGAAGGACCTCTAGATGCACATCGAGATGAGAGATGATGGAAGGTATAGCATGACTAGTATCAGTACAGTTACTTTTAAGAGGGATTCTGGTTCTCCTCTCATATTAAAAGATGACATGTATGTTTTGGTTCTGAAGAAGAATTTAGTTTCAGTTTCTATGTTGGAAGATCGTGGCTATGATGTGATATTTAGCAAAGGAAATACTTTTCTTCATCACATAACCATGGGACAAGTGAAGTGGATAGGGTTTTGGGTGAAGAACCTCTACAAATTAGATGTAGAAGATTGTGCAACATTGAGCACGAAAGTAGAGAAGGTACAGAGCTGAGACATTGGTGAATTATGGCATAGAATATTGAGCCATTTGCACCATGGAGCTTTGAAGATCATGTAGAAAATTTCTACAGGACTTCCCAAGAGTGCACTAGAGCAACGAGATACATGGAAAGGGTGTACATTAGGGTAGTACACCAAGGCCACCTTTCATGATAAGGATAGTCGAGCGCAAGAGATCCTTGAAAGGGTTCACTTAGATGTGTGTGGATGATTGTAGACAACCTCCATGGCCAAGAATAGGTATTATGTGATATTTGTAGATGATTTCTCACGTAAGTGTTGTATATTCTTCGTGCAGAAGAAAGACTGGACATTCTCAATTTTTTTTGAATTTAAAGCACTTGTTGAGAAAGACATAGATGGGAAAGTGAAGGCTCTTAGGAACAATAACAATGGAGAATATGTGTCGAACGAGTTCAAGAACTTATGTGCATCAGAAGGCATTTGATGGGAGTTAATAACACCCCATAACCCACAATATAATGGTGTTGCTGAAAGGAAGAAAAAAAGTGTTGTGGGAGTTGCAGGAGCGATGTTGAATGATCAGGGCCTACCATTGCACTTAGGGGATAAGCATGCAACACAATGATACATGTGCAAAACAGGAGTTGTCATCACATTCTTGGGATGAGTACACCAGAAGAAGATTTTTCAGGTAAGAAAATAGATTTGGCACACTTCAAGATCTTTGGTTCATCAATTTGTTGCCATGTTTCCAAGGATTCAAGGAAAAAGCTAGAAACAACAACAAAGTTGGGCATATTTTTGGGGTACAATGATACACCTCACAATTATCGAGTGTACCTTCCATATCACAAGATGGAAGTTGCTCATAGAGATGTGAATTTCAATGAAGAGAAATCCATGAGATGTTCCCTTGAGAGGGAGATTCATTTGCATGTAGTTGAGGATCTTTTAGCTCCAAAGGAAGAACCTCAGGATGTTGTGGAGCAACCACAAGCATAGGAGAAGAGAGTGAAAGCACCCACTCATGAAGAGACATCCAGAGATGGAAGGAAACACACCATAGAAGTTGAGAGATTGATGCATGATGCTAGATAGAATGTGGGAGAACCCACGTCACAGCGTAGGCAGAGGAGGTCACCAAATCGGTACAATGACTAAATGGGTCTGATGAGCAAGAGCATAGAGACTAAGCCATCCTCATTTGAGGAAGCAATGGAGAAACCGGTATGGGTTGATGCCATGGTAGAGGAATATGATTCCATTATTGGGAAAAGTGCTTTGGAAGTTGTCCCAAGGCCAGAGGACAAGTGAGTGGTAGGTTCTAGGTGGATTTACAAGGTGAAGCAAGCAACATAAGGGAGTGTCGAGAAACACAAGGCCAGATTTGTGGCCAAGGCGTTCTCTTAGGTGGAGGGAATTGATTACGAGGAGACCTTTTCTCCACTAGAAAGGTACTCTTCAATCAAATATATTTTAGCACTTTCAGTGCAGATGGGATGGAAGATACATCAGATGGATTTGAAGACAACATTCCTCAACGGAGTGATTGAGGAAGAGGTGTACATTGAGAAGCTGGAAGGATTTGAGACCTTCGACATAGAGTCACATGTGTGCATACTCAAGCAAGTGTTGTATGGATTGAAATAAGAACCATGTGCTTGGTAAACCAAGATCGAAAGCTATTTCACTAGGTTGGGCTTCACCAAAAGTGAAGCATATGCAAACCTTTACCATATTGTGGTTGAAGGTAAACTATTTATTATAGTTATATGTCGATGATTTAATTCTAACATGTGATGAGAAGTTGGTCAAATCTTGCAAAGGGGACCATGGAAGACAATTTGAGATGAAGGACCAAGGGCTCATGCATTATTTCCTTGGTATGGAAGTATGGAAAGGAGATGAGGAATTGCTATTCTCTCATGGAAAGTATGCTAACGAGATACTGAATAAGTTCCACATGGAGAGAAGCAAACCCATGGAGACTCCTACAGCAGGGAATTGGAGGAAGGAATATGCTACTTCAGGCGAAGTATTAGAGGCTACCATTTACAGGCATCTTGTGGGTTCACTTATGTACTTGGTGAACACACAACTAGACATGTATTTTGTAGTTAACCAGCTTAGTCAAGCAATGGTTAAGCCAACCAAATTGTATTGGAAGGCAACTAAACATGTGTTGAGATACCTCAGAGGCACCACTTAGTTTGGTATTTGATATAAAAAAACAGAGGGAGTGAAGCTTCAAGGCTTCATAGATGCATATTGGGCAAGGAAACCATTAGCCACTAAGAGCACATAAGGAGAATCTTCAGTATTGGGTCAGCAGTAGTTTCTTGGTACAACAAGAAGGAGAGTTCAGTTGCACTCATTTTAGCAGAATCAGAGTACATGGTTGCTAGTCAAGCAACTTGTGAGCCTATCAGGATGAGGAAGATCCTTGTTGGTTTATTTGGTCAGTAGATGGATCCTACAGTGATTTACTGTGACAAACATAGTTGTATCAAACTATCTAAGAATCCATTTTTTCATGATCGATCCAAGCATATCGACATCTGGCATCACCATCTTAGAGATTGTTTGCAGAGGTGTATCATGTTGCTAGAGTACATTCCTACATAGGAACGAGATGTGGATATCCTAAGTAAGGCACTGTCAAGAGGAAAATTTGAGTTCCATAGAGGCAGGCTTGGGGTATCTGATAATCCCTTTCTTGTTGAGAGGAAGTGTTAAAAATGCAACAAGAAAATCCTTATTTAATTTTTACTTGAATTAAATTAGGAGAAAATTTGTAATTCCACATCACAAGACAACTTGTAAGAGTTAACTAAGTTAATTTCACTTAGTTGACTCAGTTAATTTGAGTTGAGGGTCTAACTTGACTCATGTAGAGTGGATCCTACTTTATAGGAGCCCTCGTTGAGGTTTTTTTAGTTGTGATTAATTAATTCAGCTTAACTGAGTTAAAGTCAGTTAAACTAGTTCCAAATGTTGTAGGAACTAGTAGGAGGTCTAGCAGTGTGGTGCAACTTCAGTGTTCAACCAGTTAACTGATAATTCAGCCACAAATAACTCATGCATGTGTGATCTATGAGTTACCTAGTTGAGATTGGAATTCAAGGGAAGTGTACTATCAGTTGTATAATCATCCAAATTGTACAGGTGGTGCATGTAATTAGAGGAAGGCATATGATGTATTGTGTATTTGTGGATGAAAAATTTCCCTAATTAATAGGGAATAATTCGCAAGGAAACAACGCAAAAAATAGGGATTTGGGTAAGAAGAAAATTGGTTAAGTATTAGCAAATGCTTGTCCAGGAAGGAGTGAGACAGATAGAGATAGTGCAGAGGTTTCTCGGGCTTGAGCAAAGCATTGTAATCTTCTCATATTTTTCTGAGTAATGT
Source organism: Pinus tabuliformis (assembly GCA_031772625.1). Classification (NCBI taxonomy): domain Eukaryota; kingdom Viridiplantae; phylum Streptophyta; class Pinopsida; order Pinales; family Pinaceae; genus Pinus; species Pinus tabuliformis. The sequence goes on along the minus strand of CM062811.1, from coordinate 619,964,895 downwards.
AATATACAGATAGCAAGAGTTTTTAGATGTAGATTTCCCCAGGAAATCATTTTCTAATGTGTTGAGTGAATTATTTCCCTTGTATGCTTCGTGATTTCCTGATCATTAATTGTTTATGTAGTCGGTAGAGTAGATTCAAGTCTATTGTCTTAGTAAATTACAATTAGCAGTTTGAATCTACAAGGAATTTATACATGTTTGCATACAATGATTCAGTAAGAGATCAATTGGTAATAGTCCATTTCAGATTGCATATGGGCGGTCACCGAAAGGTGTTGTGGACCTGATACAATTGCCATATTTGGAGGAAAGGAAGAGTGTTGATGCAAGTGATTTTGCAGACAATATGCAGTTGATACACAAATAGGCGAAGAAGAAATTGCAGCAGAGTAATAACCATTAGAGAAATTTTGAGGTCTAAAATGTGCCTCAAAAGAAAAATGTACAATCAAAATGAACTTTATAATAACCAATAGGATTCAAGATGATGATTTCAACCATGGGGGATGATTCACCATTTTTGGAGTAAAAAAGATTTAAATAAACTAAAAAATAAAAAACTACTTTTTCAACTCATCTTTTCAACTTATCTCCCTATGGTTTTACTCAAATTTTGAGCGGGAGCACTTGTTGGATATGGAATTTAATTCCTCATCCAAGGAGTACCCGTGTTGCATACTTTCGATGGATCCTGCTACACAAAATATTAGAAATACATGAAAAACTTGATTGCAATCACATTTTTCATGTTTTTATCATTTTTTGTGTAGCAGGGTCCATCAAAAGTATGCAACATGGGTACTCCTTGGATGAGGAATCATATTTTGCATCCAATGAGTGCTCCGGCTTGAAATTTGAGTGAAACTATAGGGATATCGAGTTGAAAAAGTAGTTTTTTCCTTTTTTCCCTCTAAAATTTGATGATGTAATCTAATCTTATTTTATTATTTCCACTATTATTTTATATTGTTCCCTAGGAAGCCCATTTTGGACCTCAGGATTTCTCTAATGAGGTATAAGGAGAAGGTAGATTTGAAAAGAAGGGAGAATATTTTTTCTAAAGGAGAATTAGTAATGCGCATCTGTGGAAAGAGAGATTTCACAAGGGTACCTACAACAAGTTAAAATATAAGAAAACAAGCCTATGAAGAATTCTTCAAAAAAAATATGAAAATGTATACAAGATGGATTTATCAGGAGACTTGGATATCTCTCTAATATTCAATGTAGTTGATATATATGAGTTTTGTGAAGGAGAAAGCATCGAAGAGATAGGTACACCCACTGAGTGGAAGGAACATTTACCAATAAAACATGTCGAAGAAGTGGAAGAACTTTTGGCCACCAGGGTTGACAAGAAGAATCGCTGCAGGGAGTATCTAGAGTATTTGGTAAAATGAAAAAATAAACGATATGAAGATGCAACATGGGAAACTGAACAAGAGCTGACACACCTATCAGTGACTTCAATCTCTAAAGGAAATATCACATGAGTTGGTATCTCGTATTTTATTACCAAGGGTGTTTGATGCAAGAGCATCCTTGGCCTCAGACAATCCTTATCAACCAAAAACAATTGTCGTTGAGTTTTAATAAGTGTTTCTACTCCCATGTGTTTTAATTTGTTGATACACCTATCATTATAGTTGTTGATACACCCAATTGGTATTTTTTGTTGCTCCTGTGGCTACATTTTATTAAAGCGATGATTTCTCTTGAGTTACTGACACTCCTAGGAGCATGTGTTGATACTCCTACTATGTGGAGTTGTTGACACATCCAAAATTGGTTTTTATTTAGTTACAATTCTATAAGACAACCACTCTTGGACGTGATATGAGGATGAGATGGAGGTTACAAATTTGTATTGTCCACACACTAAGAGGAAACAAATCAACTCAATTATGAAAGGTCAAGTAGTCAATGGCAAGGGAAACAATTTGTTTTAGTGGAATATGAAGAGGTCAGGAGTGTGAGGATAAATTTCATGAACATGGAAGAAAAGAGTCTTTTGATTTTTACTATTTTTTTTTGTTGGTTCATTCAGGCTCTTGGCTCTTGGGGTTGTTAGTGTTGGTTTGGATGCTGCACAATTTTCAAAGAGTGTGACTTGTTGTTGTATGAGTTAGCAAGGGTGTTTGGTTGTTGTGTGTGGTATTCTTGTTTGAGAATTTCAAATACTCTAAGGACTCCACTCTCATATTTGTATTCTTATCTGTAATAGCACATTTTAAATGAAATAAAATATATTTGAATCGCCTTTGTTGTTCTCGAGTAGACTCAAATTACTCTATATTTATGCTCTATATTTTAGTCCTTGAATTAATTAATATGGTAGCCAAATGCGAATGGCCTAGGTTGTGGGCTCTGTAATAGAAATTCAGACTTTGTAGGTGTTGTGAAAGCTACAAAACCTAGGTTGCATCAAAAGAGATACTAGATATGATCAACACATAAAAATAATAAAAATAAACCAGCACCATATATAAACCATTTAACTAAAAATAATTATTCATAATTAACTAACACAACAAAATATAACTAATGTAAAAAGTATCTCCTTTGATAATTGTATGATTTTTAAAGTCTACTACATATTTCTTACAATCTTAAAAGGGACAAGAAATATGGCGAATTTTATGAAACCAACTCACAAAAAGATAGAAAAGATAGATGAACGCCTTAGAAATAAGCCTCTTTGAGGGGGAAACCTGCTTTACATTACACAAATGAACAATTCTTCGATGATACAAATGAAAAGACTTCCTTTCTATATATAGGAGTCTAAGGGGTCATAATATAATCGGAGTCGACATAACAATAATAATGTAAGGGAACAATAATAACAATAGTGGGCTTCTATGGGGCACAATAATAACAATATGGGGACTACATGGGCACAAAAATATAATAAGGGGGTTGTACTAATAACAATAAGGGGTTACACTAGTAGTATAGGCACCTAACAACGACATATCATATGTTGTATCTATTTAATGAAATGTTGTAAAGTTCAAGTATAACATTATTCTTTCCTTTAGAGAATATATTGTGAGGCTTATCTGGAATACAACTTTCAAATGGCTTTCCTTGTATTTAATCACCCCCCAAAACAACCATTGATATAACTTATTCTTAGAAAATTAATCTCCAAATTCATTCCATAATGTTTTCAATTTTTTGAAGTATTTACATTCATCATATTTAATACATTTATCAAAAAAATTAAAGTAATAATAATAATATAAAAAAAGTTATTTTTCAATGTTTTTTTATCAAAGTACATTTGCAGGAAAATTCCCTGGGGCTAGGGTTGATAGCCCCAATAGATAAAAATGAAAAATTCAACAAACAAACTCAATAAATCATGCATACAACTTGAATTGAAAATTTAAGTTTAGAGTGCATACCCATAGGCCCCTAATTTTGATGATGTTCTCGTAGGGTCCAAACCCTAGCTTCTCCTCTTAAAGTCATAGGCATACAAGATGAACAAGAAACAAATTGTGGATCGCAACATTCAAATCATATATGAATATATCAAATCATTCCATAAAAGTATACATTATAGATTCATAACCATAAGAGACAATGCAGATTGGAACGAAATATGAGTCTCTTTATTGGCAGCAAGAGGAAATTAAGATACAACTTGATCCAAACTATTGGAAATGGTAGAACCTTCCTCTAGATCCCTCATATCCGGGCTAATGAGAACCTCCTCTCTAACAGTAGCATTGAGATGTAAGATAAACGGGCTCAGAATTTATGCAAGGAAATTAAGGTTTCATGGAACCAGGGGAGTGTAGAGAGCACGAGATAATGCAAACTTGATCTAGGGGAAATTTAACAGAGTAATGATGCTAATCATTAGGATGATTCTTAGGCTAACCCATATGTTATAGGTCATTTTGTCTCATCTGGGCAATAGGCCTGCAAACCGAATCAATCCACATCTATGAACATGTTTTCATCATCCCTACACAAATCCCTAAGCATGACCTTTCCAAAAAGTATGGGTTTAAGGGTCTAATCACTCAAAATCAGTGTTTTAAGCCCCAACACACCCTACCCCTTTAGCCATCTTCGTTTAGTCTTGATTTCTCCTTTTTGCACCAGCGTTGGTCAGCACTAGTTTCTCCTTATTGGGGGTGTATTGATTCTAGAAATTTGGGAAAATTAAAAATATTTCCAAAGCTTCCTCTTCCAGAAGCTTCTAGGGGTTGTTTTAACCATTTACTATGGATAAGAAGCTCAAGTCCTATATGATCCTACCTTGGAGACTTCACCTCTTATCCCTTGAGCTCATCCTCCCATCATAAGTGGATCTCAAGCTCATTATGGTAAATCCTAAACTACAATCCCTCTCCTATAAATTTACTTCCATCCATAACATCAGGGTTGGCTTTTGGAGACTGATCATGCCCTCATGTTGTTGCCTTGAATCTAAGAGATTCATCATCTTCATGCATTAGGGTGATATTGAGGTGTTCTTTGTGACAAGGAAGGACAATTCAACTTGGGATATCTCTACAAGATCATATATTATTCTTGGTTGTAAACTCTCTCCTAGTTCTATTAATACAAAGAGTATATTGTTTTCCTATATGGGTTGTGTTACATTTACATTCATATATTTCAATGCATTGTTTATTCATTGAATAGATTAATTGAATTATGCTATGTAAATGTTGTGGATCTTTGGCTTGTTTTGGTTGCATGTGCAAGTTCTAATTATAGTATTCAGAGCTACGATTGGAGCTTACAAGCCAGGAGGAAAGTAAATATTGTAACTGATTCCAAGTAAGCCTCTTGCCCATTCTTCAAGTTCTCTATGGAAATTTCTATATTCTTTGCATTTTGTAGTTCTAAACGAGTCCACTAGGTCTAGGGAAGATACTTTTCTCTGTAATCATAAATTTCACATAACAAATTGACGACCATATTGGGAAACGATTTCTTCCCTTAGTGGTTCCTTGATCTTAGCACCTTTTTTCACCTCTTAAAATTCCCTTGATTGATTCACTCAGACCTTAATTGACCCTAGGAAAACCCTTCTCTGAGCTTGATTTTATTTTTTGTGTCATATTTTGGTCAAATATTCCTCAGCGCACCCCCTGGTCTGGCGACAGAGAACTTCAACTAACTCTCTCCTTCTCTGCACCTATAATGCGGAACACTAGTGCATGTTCTGCACTTGCGTTGATCCTTGTAAGATGCAAAAAAATGGTTTTTCTTACCTTACTCTGTGATTTTCTTTGGTCCATATTGTTTTCCTTCTGTCTCTGAGTGTGTCTTTGTCTCTGAAAATTCAATCCCTTATGTGAAATTATGTGTTTTTGCTTTCATTTTTGCAACAAAAAAAAATCCCCCCTCAGTAACAAGGGGGGGATAACACTGTGTATGAGTGTTAATCACCTTTGAGTAACATCTCTTCTGATCCTTGGAATTTTCACCAAATTTAGTTTGAGTTCTCTTTTAATGAAATCTCATGTCACATTTGATTTCATTGGCTTACATAATATTTGTAAAATTTCCTTTACACTTGATTGGTTCTTTCATTGCATTAGTGAAGGAAGGTATTGATTTCATAAGTAGCCTTGTTATATTATTTTTTCGTTGATCTGGAATCATCTTGTGTTTGTTATGAAGAATTATCTTGCATAGATTACATTTGCATAGTTATAATTCTCATTTTCTCAAAAGGAAAGGAAATTGTGCATAGATTACATTTGCATAGTTTTCAAGGGAATTGTGCATAGATTGCATTGCATGGTTTGGAATAATTTAGGGTTTTGATTTTGGTTGGAATAGTGAAGTTGAGGAGATCGATTTTTGCATAAATTCTTTTTTGTATTGTTGATACATTTCTTCTTCCCCTACTTAGTTAGGCCTTTCATTGTTAAAAGGAAAATGAAAACAATTATTTTTGTCATATTAGTTGCATCATAGCTATGTCGAGGTGACATCGAGTTTTAAGCCTTGAAATTGAAACATAATTCAAGATAAACTCTAAAATTATCTCAATTAACCTAAGGAGTATTTTAAAATTAACGACACACATAGAGTTCTAGGCTAGAGATGTGTTTTGGCGTCTTTAAATGTAGGACTTTTCAAATTTTATGTCAGCATTTCATTCTGGGGGTGATATCTCATTCCATGTATGTAATTTTATAGGATTGTTCTCCACGTACCTCTAGGTATATTTGATGGCGCTCCATGCATGAAAAGTATATGGGAACACTCTCATCATACGGTTATGCATTAGACAACACTACTACAAACTACGCTTCCACGTACCTCCAGGTATATCTTGGAAGTCCCCACTAGGTTGCTATCCAACCTTAGGTCACTGAGTCAGACACCTTATACACCATGATACATCGAACACATCATTTAGGGAGATCTCCTACCCTTACATAAATGCTTGGTTTACCAAGGTGGTATCTCGCAGTTCACATTATGCAAACTTGAACAATCCACATCAGTGAACATGTTGTCATCATACCTACACAAATCCCTAAGCATGACCTTTCCAAAGAGTCTTGATTTTTTGGGTCATGCTACTCAAAATCAAATTTTTAATCCCCAGCACACCTTGCCCAATTATACACCTGCTTTCAACGTTGGTTGCTCCTTTTCGCACTAGTGTTGGTCAGCACTAGTTTCTCCTTGCTGGGGGTGCGTCTATTTTAGAAATTCAGGAAAATTAAAAATATTTCTGAAGCTTCATCCTCAAGAAGCTTCCAAGGGTTGTTTTAACCATTTATTGTGGATAATAAGCTCAAGTCCTATATGATACTACCTTGGAGACTTCACCTCTTATCCCTTGAGCTCATCCTCCCATCATAAGTGGATCTCAAGCTCATTATGGTAAATCCTAAACTACCATCCCTCTCCTATAAATTTATTTCCATCCATAACATCAGGGTTGGCTTTTGGAGATTGATCATGCCCTCATGTTGTTGCCTTGAATCTAAGAGAGTCATCATATTCATGCATTAGGGTGATATTGAGGTGTTCTTTGTGACAAGGAAGGAAAAGTCAACTTCGGGAGATCTCTACAAGATCAGCTACTACTATTGCTTGTAAACTCTCTCCTATTTCTATTAATACAAAAAGTATCATGTTTTCCTATATGTGTTGTGCTACATTTACATTCATATATTTCAGTGCCTTGTTGATTCATTGAATAGAGTAATTGAATTAAGCTACATAGATGTTGTGGATCCTTGGCTTGTTTTGGTTTCATGTGTAGGTTCTAATTATAGAATTCAGAGCTACTATTGGATATTACAATCCAGGAGGAAAGTAAATCTTGTGATAGATTCCAAGTAAGCCTATTTCCTGGTCTTCAATTTCTCTATGGAAATTATATATTCTTTTCCTTTTATTGTTCTAGACTAATCCACTAGGTCTAGGGAAGATACGTTTGTCTACCATCGTAAATTATGCATAACACCATAGGGTGTATTTATACCACTAAAGACCAATTATTTTAGCTAAGCCACATGCTTCTTTAGGTGAGTTTTCAGTCTAACCTATAAAACCCTCCTAAAAAATATCTTAATTATATATTTTTTCAATTTTAAAAGTTGTATGCAACAATATTTCATAGGAACTATGTACATATTCATTTTTATAGTGTGAAAAGTCATGTATTATTTTTGAAATTTTTTTTTGGAGATAATGACAGGTCTACACGGGAAAATGGATCTACCCAAGACAATCGTGAGCATCTAGCAAAAAAGAGTGGAAAAAGAGGTTATAATAGATGCCCCCTAATGCATGAGGTCAAAAGGGGGTCTAATGGATGAAATACATTAAGTATACAAAGGAGGAGTCATTAGAAGAACCTAAGAGGAGATCACCAGATTTAGACACCATCAATTCCTACAGAAGGAGTTAGAAAGAAAAATTCATATCCGAGGCGGGCATACCCATGCTCAGAGGAAGGAAAGCATGGCCGACAGTCAAGTACAATGCAGATCCATGATGAATTATATAGAAGTATGATAATGATCATGAAAATACATAGTGGATCAATGTATCATAGCTGTGAACAAAACACAATAGAGCTATGTCTCAATAACATATAGGAGGATATATGTACAAAGTATGATGTAGAACTGATCCCCCTCTAAAGTACCAAAGTCATATATAAAGTAGTGGTAATGTAAAAAACTCAGGTTCCAACATATAAGATGTTTTTGAAACTAAGTGCAACATATAAGAGTGGATGTCACTAGTAAAAAGATGGAAGATTTTTCAAGTGATCATGAATGTTGACACAACCCGAGGTCTTCACTAAATACCGATGGTAAATTTATACACTATAGGAATAGATGAGAGTTGAAGTCAGTCATATGAGAAATTGTTTCATTATTAGTCTTTGTTATATACTGTTAACAAACATGAAACATTCCACCAATAATGTTAATTGGCATCAAGGTACCTAGTACAATCTAACAAGCGTGAATAAATGTGTTGAAGTCGAAAACTTGAAAGAATCTATCAAGCAGGGAACATTGATGTATTCCCATTGTTAATAGCGAGGGAATATTCCAATGATGACTGCCAACCCCAAGATACTAAAAAATGATTATAGACCTTATTCCCAGAGTAATGAGTTGGATTTAATGGGAAAAGATTTGTTGGAAGGAAGGCATTAGGGCTTCCCACATCAACTAGCGTGAGTGTAACCCACCGTTCATGTTAGGTCCCTTAACTTTATTGTTAGTGTAACCCCCTTATTGTTATTTTTGTGCCCATTTATCCTCGATATTGTTAATTTTTTTCCCGTAAAAGCCCACTTTTGTTATTGTTGTGCCCTTACATAATTAGTTTTATGTAGGCTCTAATTATATTGTGACCCCTTAGACTCCTATATATACAAAGGAAGTATTTTTAGTTGTATGATCCAAAAATTATTTATTTATGTAATGCAAATGAGGTTTTCCCTTGAAGAGGATAATTTTTAAGTCGTTGATCTATATTTTCTTCTATTTTGTGAGTTGGCTGCATAACATTTGGTATTAGAGCTTTGGATTCTAGGGTTTCGCTTCTTCAAACAGGCATCTTGGAATTTTTGCTATAATTTTTTCTGTACGAGGATTCAGAAGCTTAAATTGTTACCACGTGGAGCCGAAAAAATGGTTCACTTTGTGTACGAATTTCAGATCTTGGTTTGCTATATTTTCAAATATATGATTCGAGGAAGTTAGGGTTTTTGCAGGATCCAGAATTCAGTCTTAAACAGGTGACCTAGTGAAAATCCTCATAACTTTCTCTATGAGAATCATATTTGAATTTCATAAAAAGTTACTAAAATTTCACGGACTTTAGTTTTTCGTGTATCATTTTCAGAGTTGAAGGTCGAAACAATGACACGTGGAATTCAATATAAGTTCGCTCTACTGAACCAGTATATAATCAGGTTATCGTGGGAGATTGGGCATAACTCTTTCTTGAAGAATCCAATCTTAGTCTGACTTGTGGGGTTGGAAATAAGACTCATAAGGTTACCGTAGGATGCAATTTTAGACCTTGGAGTTCCAAATTTACATAGATTTAATAGATTCAATATCGCGCTCTTACAAAGCCAGAAAAAGGTGTGCATTTTTTTAAAATTGGCATAAGTCTTGTTTGAAGTGATTCAAGGGGCATAGTTAAGCATAAATATCATTATTTGATTCCAAAATGAATCAAAGCAAGAAAAGGGAAACACCTAGTAAGAAACCAAAAAGATCTATTATGACACATGAAGAAGAGGAAGAAATACAACATGATATATAAAAGTTACAAGACCAAGTGCAACAAAATTAGCTCTCGCAAAGAGTAACAAAAAATGAAATGGAAGTTAAGATGGATGGTTTAAATAATAGTTCAAAAGAATACATCGAAGGTTTTAAGGATGGCATGGAAGCTAATATGGACGACATAGAAGCCAAAATGAAAGGCAACATGGAAGATTTGAAGAATGGTTTAAAAGCAGACATGGAAGGTTTAAAGGAAGGTTTGGCAAAGTTGCTATAAGAAATGCTTCCTAATGGCGAAAAGTTATCAGATGAAACTCATGATGAGAATGAAATGAATGTTAATCATTATTTCATAGACTCTAATTTTGGATTGAAGACCCACGATATTCTAAAGATCGATATGAGGAAGTTTGATGGAAAGGATTCGATAACATGGATACTATATATGGAGTAATATTTTTGATCTCCATAATGTGAAACACAAACAAAAGGTATGCATTGCATCTTTATATTTAGAACCCAATTAGTTTATATGGTATCGATGAATTTTTTCTCATGAACCACTTGTCACTTGGTCAATTTTTATGAAGGAAATGATAGCACGTTATGAGGATACAAAGAGAAACACCTTCTTTAGTCAATTGATAAATCTCAAACAAAAGGGTTCAATGGCGAAGCACATTGAGGACTTAAAAAAATTGAATATCGGGGTAAATGATATTCCATAGGAGCATAGGATTGATGTATTCATAGTGATTCTAAAGGATAACATCCAACATGAGGTTCGCTTTTGGGAACCTGATTCATTGGAGAAGGCATTCAGGGTGGCAAGAAAATTTCAAATCAAAATTATGGCAACAAGGAAGTCTACCACTCACAATTATAAATATGGAACTGTTACTACTCCTAGCCTTCCACAACCTACAAGGTTGACACCAAAACAATTGGAGGAAAAAAGAGAAAAAGTGCTTTTTTACAGTTGTGATAGCAAATACACTAAAGGTCATAAGTGTGTTGAGAAGAAATTATTTTACATAGCTTGTGAAGAGGAGAAAGAAAAGGAACAAGAAATGTCAAAAGAAGAGGATATACACAAGGAACCAACCCCAAATAAAGAAGAAATGAATCCAACCATATATTGTAATGCATTGGAAGGAATTACCACTCCTCAAACTCTCAATATAGAAGGACATATCAAGAAGAAAAAGGTAATAGTGTTGATTGATTCGGGTAGTACCCATAATTTTATTCATTGTAATATAGCCAAGGAATTGAATTTCTTCCTGTATCCAACACCAGAGTGTCAATTGATGGTTGCAAATAGAGGAACTATAAATTTCTCTTGAAAGTGCCATAATATCAAGATATTCATGGGAAATAGGTATTTAATAGTCCAATTCTTTCCATTCCAATGGGTGGTGCTGATGTTGTACTAGGAGTCCAATGGTTACAATCTTTGGGGATGATAACTTTTAATTTTCAAGAAATTTTCTTGAAATTTTTTTGGCAAGGAAAGGAAGTTGAATTAAGGGGTATCACAAGGAAACCAGGAAATATAATCAGCTCTAATGGAATGAAAAAGCTTCTAAATAAAGAACAATGGGGAATAATTACACAATTATTCTCACTAGAGGTTCAAAAATCAAAATCATATATTTCTCTAGATCTCCAAAAAGTATTGGAAAAACATTCCAAGGTATTTTAGACTCCCAAAGGCCTCCCACATATTTGTGATCATGATCATTCTATTCATTTGATTCCAGGAAGTGTTCCTCCAAACATCAGGCCTTACAGATATCCCTATGCCTAAAAGAGTGAAATTGAATGTTTGGTTGCAAAAACACTAAAGGACGATATAATTAAACCTAGTCAAATTTCTTTCTCTGCTCCAGTAGTATTGGTGCACAAGAAGGATGGATCATGGTGCATGTGTGTGGATTATAGGGTGCTCAACAACCTCACTATTAAAGATAAATTTCCCATTCCTGTCATTGATGAATTGTTGGATGAACTACATGGAGAAGTTTACTTCACCAAGTTGGATTTGCGCTCACAATATCATCATATTATAATGAAGAATGAAGACATTCTGAAAACAACATTCATAACTCATGAGGGTCATTATGAATTTTTGGTCATGCCTTTTGGCCTTACTAGTGTGCCTTCCACATTTCAATGTTTGATAAATTTTGTTTTCAAACCTTTCCTTAGAAAAAATGTGTTAGTATTTTTTGATGATATACTAATCTACAACAAGTCTTGGAAGGATCATGTCAACATGTTGATAGGGTTCTCCAACTATTGGAGGAGAAACAATTATATGCAAAAACCTCCAAATGTTTCTTTGGAGTATAGGAGGTGGAATATTTGGGTCATATTGTATCTCATGAGGGTGTTAAGGTAGACCCTAACAAAATTAAATCCATTAAGGAATGGAAAATCCCCACAACCATAAAGCATATTCAAGGATTTCTTGGGTTGATAGGGTATTATCACAATTTTGTTAAGAATTATGGGAGAATAGTGGCACCTATAACATCATCACTGAAGAAAGATGTATTTTCTTGGACTCCATAAGAAACTAAGGCCTTCTAACATCTTAAAGAGGCAATGTGTCAGGCATTGGTCTTAGCTATGCCAGACTTCACAAAAACCTTTATTGTGGAATGTGATGCCTCATGAAATAGAATTGGTATTGTTTTAATACAAGAAGGAAGATCCATTTCTTTTGAAAGTCATCCAATCAAAGGAAAGTATTTATACAACCTATTTATGAGAAGGAAATGTTGGAAATACTACATGCACTAAAGAAATGGCGACCTTACCTAATAGGAAGACACTTCAAGGTAAAAATATATCATGATAGTCCTAAATACTTTTTGGAACAAATATTATCTTCAGAAGAGAAACAAAAATGGGTCACAAAAATGTTGGGTCATGACTTTGAAATCATCTACGAAAAAGGGAAGAAAAATGTTTTTGTAGATGCACTCTCAAGAAAGGATGAGGGTGTGGAAGCATTGCTTTGTGCCATTTCTATTATCCAACTTGAGTGGATAACAGAAGAAAGGGATGAATGGAAGAATGATGAAGAGTTGTGGACACTCATTCAAAAGTTGCATCTAGTACATCTGATACATTTAGCTGGAAAAATGATTCATTATGGTACAAAGATCGTTTATATCTTTCTAAGAATTCCCAACTCAAACAAAATATTATTTTGGAATTTCACACCTACCCCTTAGGAGGTCACCTAGGATTTTCAAAAACTTACCACAGGGTCAAGAAGGAATTTTTTTGGTATGGCCTTAAATCTGATATCAAAAGTTTGTTGTAGAATGTTTGGTTTTCCAACAAAATAAAGTTGAGACAATTAAGACCCTGGGTCTATTACAACCTTTAGCCATTCCAATTCAGTGCTGGGAGGAGGCCTCAATGGATTTTATCACAGGTTTACCCAAGTCTGTAGGAAAGAGTCTCATCCTAGTAGTAGCTAATAGAATTACCAAGTATGCACACTTTTGTACATTATCTCATCCTTTTAAATCCAATACAGTTGCTACTACATTTATGGAAACAATTCAAAATCTACATGGAAAACCAAAGATTTTTGTAAGTGACGGAGATCAAATTTTCACTGGAAAGTTTTGGATGGAATTATTTTCTTATCTTGGTACTCAATTAGCTCATAGGTCATCTTATCATCCTCAATCTTAGAGCAATTTTTTGAAGTCAATAAAAGTAGACTTGTAAGTAATAATTCAATGGGGACCTTCTATACTAGCACGAGTATATGACTGAGATGTGTATATGATACTGAGAGTAACTTGACGAGCCAGGTATGGCCGACACAATGATTCAAGAGACATCACAGAATGGTAGACTCTGATTTTAACTTCCCTTGAACAAAATCATGACACATTTTGTGACTTAGGAAGCATGGACCATGATGAACTTTGTATAAGTATGAGATATAGGAGGCATCAACAAACTCTCCATATGATTGGAAGAGTAACCAACCAGAGGAGTACTAACTCTAAAACAAGGTTCAGCTTCTTAAGACCATACTAAATCCCAAACTGATGAGGAAAATACTCATAACTAGGTGCTTTGTTCAAGGGTGACACAAAGGAATTTGCTGCTAAATTAACAAAAGAAATTCTTCCCATCCACTTTTTTTCAATGTTTGATTTTTTTGTCTTTTTCATATTATAAAAATCCTGAAAAGGAATAAAATAATTCTTATAGTACAGTGGAGGGAACGAGTTTCACGCACAAGAAAGCTAGTTTGAACATGGGGAACATTCCTATGCTCAATGTAAGGTAACATGTGTAGGATGTGGACACCAAAGGGATGTTCCTTCCATGGATAAGAGTGTCAAGTTGCAAAGGCAATAAATGCAAGGCTTACACTTTTAGAAAGGGCATTAGTAAAAGTGGCTTAGAGGAGAGCAAGATGGAGCTAGCATAAGACCAAAAGTGCAATCATTCAACATGCAATAGTACAACTCAACACGTGGGAGCCTCTAAGGTATAAAGTTAGAAATAAGAGAGATGAAGAAGAATGCAGCTTCATCGCATAGTCATGATGTGACTAAAGAGGAATCTCGGGCCTATATAAAATCCAAAACTTGGGAAACAAACTGCTAGTGAAGTGTTAACTATGAAAGCCATGTGGAGAAGGATCTACCACTAAGTTACGACATAAAATTAGTGAGTGAAAGGTTAATCATTGCAAAAAAGTGGGATCGACACTATAGCTAGGTACTGCAAAACAAGGTCAAAATTCAAATGCAACAATAATTTCTAACCTATATGTCATTTTAGCGGACAATACCTACCATGATAGGTTAGTTATCGTGGTAACGTATTGGTAGAAATATCACTAAGTGACAAGAATTTTTCATTAACATGAAAAATATTGTCAAACGCACTAAAGGATAGGTTAAAAACCAACATACTAGCTATAAAATAGATAAACTATATCAAATTGGGTAAAAAATTCATATAAATATGTCCAAAATGAACTCACCATTTTTGTTTTTCTACCAATTTTAGTGCTCTCAAGCAAGTCTTACCCTTGACCTTTAATAACCAATTTTGGGACATATATCCAACGAAATCAAAATCTGCAAGTTACAAGTAATTCTACACTCGATCTCTTCAATTTGATTCCATTTTTAAATATTTTAATCAATATTTACTCATACAAAATTTGACTTAAAATTACAGTGTGCATACATGGATTTTCCTCTATCGGGGTGTTTATGGGAAGCCCTACACACACCTTGCTAGAAGAAAAGTCATGTGTATATGTGATTGTCCAAATCAAAAAGTGTGTACACACAATCCTTGATTTTGAAATTTGAATTTAACAATTTATCTTGTCAAATTTTCACAAGATAGTTATTGTATGGTAAGAAAGAGAGCATGAAGAAGTTGACAACTTGGTTTCAGGAGACCAGGAAGCAATGGGCATATTGAAAGAATGTGTATTTCTTAAGTTCTTCATGATGCTGAACATGTTGGCCCAAAAGAGATTATTAAACATGTTCATCAATTACTAGGACCGTGATCAAGGATGCTTTATAATTGACTCAATGCCTTTGCAAATTGAAGTGGAGGATATATACTTCATTACAGTATTATCCTAATGAGGGGAGGTAGTGAACTTGAAAGAAAAAGCAATCAGAGGCATTAACATCAATGATTATATAGATTGTGCTTCTATAACACATAAAATAGGATCATAGATACCTATTTTAAGCATTACCAATTTTGTAATCAAAATTTTCTTGTTACCATTGTTAGGGTGCCTGGATCTACTTCCTTGCATTAGGCATCTCAACCATCAATGTTTTTGGCAATGGAATGCCTAACATTCATGGTATATGATTGGTGGACCATGGTCTTATCTAATATGAAGAGTAAATTAACGACATGCGTACAAGGTTGAATGAAGAATTTAAGTTATGGGAGTATTTTATGCTCAATTTTCTTTGAGAAAATCCTTTCCTTATGACCATGCGTGACACCCCACATCAGAGATCTGAGATATCCTCGAATGGTGAGGTGGGAAAACTTGATTGGTAGACTCGGAGGAGGCTAATTCACCCTAGCGACCTTTGATGATGATTTCTTCTAGTGGTGTGAGAAACAACTCATAAGTATCGAGGATTACCCCTATGTAGGAATAGACATACAGGGAGATCCAGAGTTACTACTTCCTAAGGATGTTGCATGGGGAAATATTGGTAATATTTTTATGATTTTATAGACTTTTATTTTTTTATTTTTTTATAATTTAGAAATTCTCAAGAAGTTAAGATATTTTTCCATGGAACAAAAGTACTAACAAGATATGATGATCTTACAAATGTTGGACAAGTGAGACTAGAGGGACTGTCGAGGCACAAGCATCAAGGAAGAGACATTGAGGTACCACATGAGTGGGTATAGTTATTCTGGTGAGTTTCGAATTCTATTTCCTATTACCTTGATGCATATCTAAGGCAGGGCCCTTAGTCTTAGATGATTTGTATGATGGATAGATCGGATTTATGAGATCATCAATAAGAAGCCTTGATTTTATAGGACATTTGTCCACATTTTTTAATAATTTGGACACACTTATATACATATATCTACATCAATTTTGTGATTATTTGACCATCTGTACATTTTAATAATTAATTTCCTATTGATTATGCTTTTTATTGTGATGAATGATTAATATGCCAATCTAACACATAATTTGTAATATAATCAGAAACTGAATTTCTTGATCATGGAATATGAATATAAGTAACAAAATTAAATGAACGTTCAAGTAGTCTCACTGTAAAAAAATTTCAAAACAATGAAGGATCCCTCACACAATAGACATTATTAAGTTAAGACACCACCAACTAAGAATCCAGGTAAACTACTAATGACCAAATACCATAAAATATTACCTTTGTGAGTTATTGAATTAAAACATTGTATTCAAACATATTATTAGGAGTAAGACCTATGCCTGTACTACCACCAGAAACAAACAATTGTCCAGATGGATAAAAAAATACCCAAGCTGAAGAAGTTAAGTGTTGGTTGTGCTGACTAGCTCTATCCATGAATCCTAAGTACATTAAATCACCTATCGAAAACTATCAAATCATGTCAAGGACACAATCAAACACATCACCATGAAGTCTAAACACAATAAATAAAATTACCATGTGTACCCATTACAAAAAAAACTAAATGATTGAGCACTAGCTCAAGAATAATACTTCTTGAGATAGAGCCCAATTATGGGCTCAACTAACGCATTTACTTAAAAATTGATAAATTCATATGCACCCTTCTTCAAGATATGTTTAACAATATAAGGATTGTACCACATCAGTTTAAACTTGCCTACCCCAGGGCACCCTTGTCTTGGTCACAGACCAACATGAGGTCCCCTTTAAAGAAAACCCTAGGGTGTATGGACTTATAATATTGAGCTTTTACATGCTTCTTATGGGCCTCATTCATTATAGCGACATCTCGACACTACTCATCAAGATGTTCTAAGTGAATAAGTCATTCTTCTAGGCTCATCGCATCAAGAAGAAGTTGGATTTCCAACTTAAGCGATGGAATCTGATATTCAATGGGGAGAATTGATTCCATGCCATAAACCAATTGAAATGGGCTAAAACCAGTGGCAGTCTTGACTAACGTATGATATACCCATAGATCTGGATAAACCATGATATTCCAATTGGACTTAGACTCATTAATAGTTCTTTGTAGAATGGCCTTTAAATATTTATTAGCAACCTCAACTTGACCATTCGCTTGGGGGTAGTAAGGAGAAGAATTTTCTTGTTTAAAACCCAAATTAGACATCGATTTGGACATCATTTTATTTTGAAAGTGATTTCCACAGTCAATGGAAATCTCTCTGGCGATACCAAAATGGAAAATGATCTGATTAATGAGGAATGGTGTAGCATTCTCACTGTCATTACTATAGGTAGGCATGGCTTTTCCCCACTTATTAAAGTAGTCGATAGCCATAATAATATAGTCATTCCCCCTAGTGGAGGCTAGGTAATTACAAGTCATAAATTCCACTCCCCACTTAGTAAGTGGATCAACAATAAGAATGCAGAATATCAAAGCTAGATGAGTGCATGTTTTTCTCGCATAGTCTTGAAAAGGAAGGAATTTCTTAACTACCTCAATACAATCTTTAAAAATTGAGGGCCATAAATATTGTACATCCGTAATTTTATGAGTTGCCGCCAACCCAGAAAAAATACCGTCGCAAGCTTAATTATGACAATAATTTAGAACTTGCTTAGTCTCTTCTAGGGTAAAACATCATCGCAAAATTGATTCAACCCCGTGTCAATTTAATGTATCACCAATAATCAAGTAATACTTAGCTATGTTATATAGTCATCAATGATCGTCATGAGAAAAGCACTGAGGAAACTTCAAATTTTGGAGATATACTAATATGTCCCCATATCAAGGATCTTGCAAAGAGATTAGAAAAAGGTGTTCATCAGGAAATGATTTAGCATAGCTATGATCCACTTCATGATCCAGGTGGATATTTGTGGCCACCTACCAAGTCCACCTGGACCCCCACCATTGTCTTTCTCAGCATTTTCAGTTTCCTTAATTGTAGCACAACTTACTATTTTTAGCAGTTTTTCGAGTCCTGAACTTCCGGAGCCGTTTTGAGGCCCTAAACGACGTTTTTTGGGGAATCCAGGGGCAACATGGGTCCATGAAATGGACCAATGTTGCCCGTTACAACAATGATAGTGCTTGGACAGATCTTTCTAATGAGCTATTGTACGCGTCAAACGGAGAGCATATGCCAAAGTTACGACCCCGGGAAGTTGATGTACCAACTTACCCCAAACGGGGCCCACAGTTTTGGCGTTTCATCTCCTAGGGTTAGGTTTTGGAATGTTAAGGGTTTTCCATTGTTTCTCAACAATAAATAGGCCTTCGAGCCTCATTGTAACACAGTTCAGAGGCATGTAGCCATCACATCTCTTCTCAGAGATAAGCTACCACGCCCTAGCTGGTTTATTTCCATTTCTGGTTGTAAGCATATTTCAGTATTTTCCATTAATGAAATGAAGTATTATTTCCGCTGCATCTTTGTGTATATGGTTATCTCTGTAATTTGTTGTGTTCTTGTTTAAATCCGGATCAGTGGTATTAGAGCGGTCTGCTTTTTCTCTGTTTTCTTTGCATGTCCCCAACAAGGTCGGGATATAAGGAGTTAGGGCTTGAACTGGTTGAACCTTTGCAAGACCAGCCTCGCAAATCCCGACGGCCTCCCATGGCGGACGAGAAGAAAGACGAGGAGGCAGGAGATCCCATTAAAATCTTGCTCGAAGAAGCCCTCGAGCGACAACGGAACGCGATGATGGACAGCTTTGCCCAGATCCTTCAGCGGCTACCCAGAAGCGGCGCATCGGCTTCCAGCAGCTACTCTGGAAATGCCACACCCTTTAAGGTACAAGTTAATTTTGAAATCCCCATATTCGAGGGTCAGATAGACGCAGATGCCGTAGATAAATGGTTAAATCTGCTAGAGGGTTATTTTTCTGTTCATGAATTTTCGAGTCGGGAAAAGATTGTTTTTGCTCTTCTCAAAGCAGCCCCCCACGTCAAGGACTGGTGGGAAACCTACTGCGAGCAGAAGGATGAAAGTACTGGCTCACTATTTTCAGCCGCACCCACCTGGGATTCGTTCCGGGATGCCATCAAGGAGCAGTACTACCCTGTTGGAAGCTATGAGGATGAATACATAAAGTGGACCACGCTGCGGCAGGGAAGGGACCAAGACGTGCCGGAGTTCACCAATCTTTTCCATACCCTTCGCACAAAGTTGGGTATCAAGGATTCGGAGCAACATTTGATACTCAAATACCGTGGCTGCTTGCACAAGTACATCCAGGAAGAAATACAATTCCTAAACATCCCCTCGCTCGGCGCAGCATACCGATATGCCGTCAAGGTCGAGCAGAAGTTTAAACAAAAGAAGCGAGACTTTGGATCTGCGAATCCAAAGCAGGGGAAAGGTGCCCCTAAACCACAGAACAAAGGACAAAGCCAAGGCGGGACAACCCAAGACAACCAGCCGAAGTTGCAAGCAAAGAACAGCGCCGCGAAGCCGAGAAAGGACACTGGAAAATGGTGCGAGTTCCATAAGAGCTCCACTCACAACACAAGTGAGTGTCGGGCCAAGCAGTCACTGGTGGCTGAGCTAAAGGTTTCAGAATCAGATGCATGTTCCGACTCTGAGTCAGAACCCGATAAGGGGTATGAAAAAGGGAAGCAGATCATTGATGCGGATCCCAGCGCCACTGTTGCTACCGCAAAGATCCAGAAAAATGAACCCGAAGATCCAGAGGAGGAGGAGCGTCTCTTCCACTCCCAGATGTGGGTAAAGGGCTCCCCGATACAGTTCATTGTTGATAGCGGGAGTCAAAAGAACCTCATTTCGGCAGAGGTCGTGAAGCGGTTGGGCTTACCGACCACAGCACATCCACAACCATACACCATTGGGTGGCTTCACCAAGGACGAGATCTTCGCGTGAGCCAGCAGTGTCGCCTTCCATACAACATCAAGCCCTTCACGGATGAGGTATTGTGTGACATTGCTCCCCTTGAAGTTTGTGATGTATTACTAGGACAACCATACTTGTGGAAGCGACATGTTGTGTATGAATCAAGGCCCCGTGCTGTTATTATTACATTGGGAAATAAGTTGTTCAGGATACCAGAGGTAGCACCACCTGCCGCCATCTCTTTGATTACTGCAAAACAATGCAGTAAGATCATTTCCAAAACCAGGAAATTTGTTTTCCTGATGATACGCCCTCAAGGGAAGAAGAAGACAGTGGTCACGGCCTCCAGACGGGGTCCCTCTGCACGACAACTACAGATGGACAAGATTGTGGAGGAGTACGAGGACATCTTCACCTCCCCGGCAGGGGTTCCTCTGCACTGTCAAGTCAAGCACTCCATCGATCTGACCCCAGGTGCGCCGCTACCCAATGGACCAATTTATCGGCGCTCCGTTCTAGAGAACAATGAAATCAAGAGGCAGATTCAGGAGCTCCTGCAGAAAGGTCACATCCGTCCGAGTTCATCGCCCTGTGGGAGCCCGATCGTGTTGGTACAGAAGAAGGATGGGACGTTTGACTATCGGGCGCTGAACAAGATCATTGTCCGTAATAGGTACCCGATCCCGCGGATTGATGACCTCCTAGACCAACTAAAGGGGGCGAAATATTTCAGCAAGATCGATCTGAAGTCAGGATATCACCAGGTACCAATCGAACCCTCTGATGTGTGGAAGACTGCCTTCAAATCCAAGGAGGGCCTCTTCGAATGGTTGGTCATGCCTTTCGGATTGACGAATGCTCCTGCAACCTTTATGAGGCTAATGGATGACATCTTGCGGCCATTCACCAACTCCTTTGTAGTAGTATACTTGGATGACATTCTGATCTTCAGCCAGAGTTGGGAAGAGCACCTCCACCACATCCGACAGGTTCTCCAAACACTGCGGCAACACAAGCTATGTGCCAATTTGGAGAAATGCACTTTTGGCATGACCCAGGTTCAGTATCTGGGATACATCATTGATGAACAGGGGGTGCATGTCGATCCAGCCAAGATCCAAGTCATTCGGGATTGGCCCTCTCCAACCACTCTAACAGAGCTCCGCAGCTTTCTAGGTCTTGCCAACTTCTACCGCAGGTTTGTGTTGGGGTTTTCTCATATTTCTTGGCCCTTGAGTCAAGTCACCAAGGGAGGGGCGAAAGCAAAATTCTTTTGGTCTGAATCTCAACAGAAGGCATTCATGGAGTTGAAGGATCGCCTCTGCACGGCACCAGTGCTCGCGTTACCAGATTTACAACAACCATTTGAGGTCGAGACAGATGCCTCTGACTATGCTATTGGGGCAGTCCTTACTCAACATGGACATCCAGTGGCATATCACAGTGAAACACTTTCAGACACAGTCCGGAAGTACCCCACTTATGATAAAGAGATGTATTCCATTGTACAGGCCTGCCGACAATGGAAGCATTACATTTTGGGGAAGGAAACGGTCATCCACACAGACCACCGACCCCTGCAGTTCATACAGACCCAAGGGAAATTGCAGAATGATCGCCATCAGAAGTGGTCTACATACCTGCAACAGTTCCACTTGAATATCAAGTATAAAAAGGGCAGCACCAATAATGTTGCAGATTGCCTCAGTCGACCACCGATCATGGCGTTAACCACCGTGCTCAACTCTTGTGGGCACGAGACTTCTGATTGGCCACTTCTCTACAAAAGCGACCCAGAATTCGGCCACACATACCAGACACTCTTGGAGGGTCGGCATGTTGCAGATTTTCACCTCCAGGATGCCCTATTATGCCACCTCGGTCACCTTTGTGTTCCTTCAAGCGAGCGTGCCAAGATGATTTGGGAAGCACACTACAGTCGGGCTGCTGGGCATTTCGGGGTCGAGAAAACAGTGGCAGTACTGCAAAATTATTTCTATTGGCCGAATCTTCGACAGGATGTTGGGAAGTACATCAGATCATGTACTGCCTGTGCCATTGCCAAACCGACCATTAAGAAGCACGGCCTCTATACCCCGTTGCCTACCCCTAGTCGACCTTGGGAATCCATCTCCATGGATTACATGTCAGGCCTTCCTTCCACTAAGCATGGAAATGACTGTGTTTTTGTGGTCGTCGACAGGTTCTCGAAGATGGCCATTATGATGGCCTGCAAGAAGAATATCACAGCAGAAGCCACTGCTAAACTCTTCTTTGAACGAGTGTGGGTGCACTTTGGGATCCCACAGTCTATCATCTCAGATCGGGACAGTCGGTTTCTCAGCACATTTTGGTCCAGTCTCTGGTCAATGCTGGACACCAAACTCACGAAGTCCACAGCCTTCCATCCTCAAACTGATGGCCAGACAGAGGTTGTCAATAGGATGATTGTGCACATTCTGCGCATGTATAACTCAAAGCATTCACGCACATGGGACGAGAGCCTCCCCTATGTTCAGCACAGCTACAACCGAGCTCTTCACAGCTCCACTGGCCATAGCCCTTTTCAGGTGGGTTTGGGATTCCAGCCACTATGCCCCATTGATGTGGCCATGCCACTTGCAGCTACTCACATGAATTCAGCTCATGTCCAGTCCGAAACAGATAAGGCCACCAGCTTCATTGAGCGCATCCAACATATTCGCCAGCAGGTCCATGACATTCTTGAGAAATCAAATGCCAAGTACAAGCAGCGACATGATCAACATCGGGTGCCACACAAGTTTCAGGTGGGCGACAAAGTCTGGTTGCATTTGCAAAAGGAACGCCTTACTGGAGCCTATCGGAAATTGAGACCACTCCGATATGGTCCTTACACCATTACTAAGGCTATGGGAGACAATGCATTTGAGCTCAGCATTCCCCCATTCCTTGGCCTGCACCCAGTGTTCAATGTGGACCGCCTTCGGCCATACTTTCCACCATTGCTAGACACATCCGACATTGCAGAACAGCTCAAACCCACAGAATTAAATCCAGATTGCATGGAACAAGCTGCAACTGATCGGATCATGGACACACAGATCAAGAACACTCGCCAACAGAATATCCAACTGTATCGAGTTGTCAAAGCAGGCCAACTCCTTCAGCAGGGCAAGTGGCTCACCAGGGAACAAGTTCAGCAGAAGTTTCCTCATCTCATGGAGGAGCTCAACGCAATGGGGACCATTGCTTCCTAAGGGGGGAGGAATGATCCAGGTGGATATTGGTGGCCACCTGCCAAGTCCACCTGGACCCCCACCATTGTCTTTCTCAGCATTTTCAGTTTCCTTAATTGTAGCACAACTTACTATTTTTAGCAGTTTTTCGGGTCCTGAACTTCCGGAGCCGTTTTGAGGCCCTAAACGACGTTTTTTGGGGAATCCGGGGGCAACATGGGTCCATGAAATGGACCGATGTTGCCCGTTCCAACAATGATAGTGCTCGGATAGATCTTTCTAATGAGCTATTGTACGCGTCAAACGGAGATCATATGCCAAAGTTACGACCCCGGGAAGTTGATGTACCAACTTACCCCAAACGGGGCCCACAGTTTGGCGTTTCATCTCCTAGGGTTAGGTTTTGGAATGTTAAGGGTTTTCCATTGTTTCTCAACAATAAATAGGCCTTCGAGCCTCATTGTAATACAGTTCAGAGGCATGTAGCCATCACATCTCTTCTCAGAGATAAGCTACCATCGCCCTAGCTGGTTTATTTCCATTTCTGGTTGTAAGCATATTTCAGTATTTTCCATTAATGAAATGAAGTATTATTTCCGCTGCATCTTTGTGTATATGGTTATCTCTGTAATTTGTTGCGTTCCTGTTTAAATCCGGATCAGTGGTATTAGAGCGGTCTGCTTTTTCTCTGTTTTTCTTTGCATGTCCCCAACAAGGTCGGGATATAAGGAGTTAGGGCTTGAACTGGTTGAACCTTTGCAAGACCAGCCTCACAAATCCCGACGGCCTCCCATGGCGGACGAGAAGAAAGACGAGGGGGCAGGAGATCCCATCAAAATCTTGCTCGAAGAAGCCCTCGAGCGACAACGGAACGCGATGATGGACAACTTTGCCCAGATCCTTCAGCGGCTACCCAGAAGCGGCGCATCGGCTTCCAGCAGCTACTCTGGAAACGCCACACCCTTTAAGGTACAAGTTAATTTTGAAATCCCCATATTCGAGGGTCAGATAGACGCAGATGCCGTAAATAAATGGTTAAATCTGCTAGAGGGTTATTTTTCTGTTCATGAATTTTCGAGTCGGGAAAAGATTGTTTTTGCTCTTCTCAAAGCAGCCCCCCACGTCAAGGACTGGTGGGAAACCTACTGCGAGCAGAAGGATGAAAGTACTGGCTCACTATTTTCAGCCGCACCCACCTGGGATTCGTTCCGGGATGCCATCAAGGAGCAGTACTACCCTGTTGGTAGCTATGAGGATGAATACATAAAGTGGACCACGCTGCGGCAAGGAAGGGACCAAGACGTGCCGGAGTTCACCAATCTTTTCCATACCCTTCGCACAAAGTTGGGTATCAAGGATTCGGAGCAACATTTGATACTCAAATACCGTGGCTGCCTGCACAAGTACATCCAGGAAGAAATACAATTCCTAAACATCCCCTCGCTCGGCGCAGCATACCGATATGCCGTCAAGGTCGAGCAGAAGTTTAAACAAAAGAAGCGAGACTTTGGATCTGCGAATCCAAAGCAGGGGAAAGGTGCCCCTAAACCACAGAACAAAGGACAAAGCCAAGGCGGGACAGCCCAAGACAACCAGCCGAAGCTGCAAGCAAAGAACAGCGCCGCGAAGCCGAGAAAGGACACTGGAAAATGGTGCGAGTTCCATAAGAGCTCCACTCACAACACAAGTGAGTGTCAGGCCAAGCAGTCACTGGTGGCTGAGCTAAATTTTTTAGAATCAGATGCATGTTCTGACTCTGAGTCAAAACCCGATAAGGGGTATGAAAAAGGGAAGCAGATCATTGATGCGGATCCCAGCGCCACTGTTGCTACCGCAAAGATCCAGAAAAATGAACCCGAAGATCCAGAGGAGGAGGAGCGTCTCTTCCACTCCCAGATGTGGGTAAAGGGCTCCCCGATACAGTTCATTGTTGATAGCGGGAGTCAAAAGAACCTCATTTCGGCAGAGGTCGTGAAGCGGTTGGGCTTACCGACCACAGCACATCCACAACCATACACCATTGGGTGGCTTCACCAAGGACGAGATCTTCGCGTGAGTCAGCAGTGTCGCCTTCCATACAACATCAAGCCCTTCACGGATGAGGTATTGTGTGACATTGCTCCCCTTGAAGTTTGTGATGTATTACTAGGACAACCATACTTGTGGAAGCGACATGCTGTGTATGAATCAAGGCCCTGTGCTGTTATTATTACATTGGGAAATAAGTTGTTCAGGATACCAGAGGTAGCACCACCTGCCGCCATCTCTTTGATTACTGCAAAACAATGCAGTAAGATCATTTCCAAAACCAGGAAATTTGTTTTCCTGATGATACGCCCTCAAGGGAAGAAGAAGACAGTGGCCGCGGCCTCCAGACGGGGTCCCTCTGCACGACAACTACAGATGGACAAGATTGTGGAGGAGTACGAGGACATCTTCACCTCCCCGGCAGGGGTTCCTCTGCACTGTCAAGTCAAGCACTCCATCGATCTGACCCCAGGTGCGTCGCTACCCAATGGACCAATTTATCGGTGCTCCGTTCTAGAGAACAATGAAATCAAGAGGCAGATTCAAGAGCTCCTGCAGAAAGGTCACATCCGTCCGAGTTCATCGCCCTGTGGGAGCCCGATCGTGTTGGTACAGAAGAAGGATGGGACGTGGAGACTCTGTATTGACTATCGGGCGCTGAACAAGATCACTGTCCGTAATAGGTACCCGATCCCGCGGATTGATGACCTCCTAGACCAACTAAAGGGGGCGAAATATTTCAGCAAGATCGATCTGAAGTCAGGATATCACCAGGTACCAATCGAACCCTCTGATGTGTGGAAGACTGCCTTCAAATCCAAGGAGGGCCTCTTCGAATGGTTGGTCATGCCTTTCGAATTGACGAATGATCCTGCAACCTTTATGAGGCTAATGGATGACATCTTGCGGCCATTCACCAACTCCTTTGTAGTAGTATACTTGGATGACATTCTGATCTTCAGCCAGAGTTGGGAAGAGCACCTCCACCACATCCGACAGGTTCTCCAAACACTGCGGCAACACAAGCTATGTGCCAATTTGAAGAAATGCACTTTTGGCATGACCCAGGTTCAGTATCTGGGATACATCATTGATGAACAGGGGGTGCATGTCGATCCAGCCAAGATCCAAGTCATTCGGGATTGGCCCTCTCCAACCACTCTAACAGAGCTCCGCATCTTTCTAGGTCTTGCCAACTTCTACCGCAGGTTTGTGTTGGGGTTTACTCATATTTCTTGGCCCTTGAGTCAAGTCACCAAGGGAGGGGCTAAAGCAAAGTTCTTTTGGTCTGAATCTCAACAGAAGGCATTCATGGAGTTGAAGGATCGCCTCTGCACGACACCAGTGCTCGCGTTACCAGATTTACAACAACCATTTGAGGTCGAGACAGATGCCTCTGACTATGCTATTGGGGCAGTCCTTACTCAACATGGACATCCAGTGGCATATCATAGTGAAACACTTTCAGACACAGTCCAGAAGTACCCCACTTATGATAAAGAAATGTATTCCATTGTACAGGCCTGTCGGCAATGGAAGCATTACATTTTGGGGAAGGAAACGGTCATTCACACAGACCACCGACCCCTGCAGTTCATACAGACCCAAGGGAAATTGCAGAATGATCGCCATCAGAAGTGGTCTACATACCTGCAACAGTTCCACTTGAATATCAAGTATAAGAAGGGCAGCACCAATAATGTTGCAGATTGCCTCAGTCGACCACCGATCATGGTGTTAACCACCGTGCTCAACTCTTGTGGGCACGAGACTTCTGATTGGCCACTTCTCTACAAAAGCGACCCAGAATTCGGCCACACATACCAGACACTCTTGGAGGGTCGGCATGTTGCAGATTTTCACCTCCACGATGCCCTATTATGCCACCTCGGTCACCTTTGTGTTCCTTCAAGCGAGCGTGCCAAGATGATTTGGGAAGCACACTACAGTCGGGCTGCTGGGCATTTCGGGGTCGAGAAAACCGTGGCAGTACTGTAAAATTATTTCTATTGGCCAAATCTTCGACAGGATGTTGGGAAGTACATCAGATCATGTACTGCCTGTGCCATTGCCAAACCTACCATTAAGAAGCACGGCCTCTATACCCCGTTGCCTACCCCTAGTCGACCTTGGGAATCCATCTCCATGGATTACATGTCAGGCCTTCCTTCCACTAAGCATGGAAATGACTATGTTTTTGTGGTCGTCGACAGGTTCTCGAAGATGGCCATTATGATGGCCTGCAAGAAGAATATCACAGCAGAAGCCACTGCTAAACTCTTCTTTGAACGAGTGTGGGTGCACTTTGGGATCCCATAGTCTATCATCTTAGATCGGGACAGTCGGTTTCTCAGCACATTTTGGTCCAGTCTCTGGTCAATGCTGGACACCAAACTCACGAAGTCCACAGCCTTCCATCCTCAAACTGATGGCCAGACAGAGGTTGTCAATAGGATGATTGTGCACATTCTGCGCATGTATAACTCAAAGCATCCACGCACATGGGACGAGAGCCTCCCCTATGTTCAGCACAGCTACAACCGAGTTCTTCACAGCTCCACTGGCCATAGCCCTTTTTAGGTGGGTTTGGGATTCCAGCCACTGTGCCCCATTGATGTGGCCATGCCACTTGCAGCTACTCACATGAATTCAGCTCATGTCCAGTCCGAAACAGATAAGGCCACCAGCTTCATTGAGCGCATCCAACATATTCGCCAGTAGGTCCATGACATTCTTGAGAAATCGAATGCCAAGTACAAGCAGCGACATGATCAACATCGGGTGCCACACAAGTTTCAGGTAGGCGACAAAGTCTGGTTGCATTTGCAAAAGGAACGCCTTACTGGAGCCTATCGGAAATTGAGACCACTCCGATATGGTCCTTACACCATTACTAAGGCTATGGGAGACAATGCATTTGAGCTCAGCATTCCCCCATTCCTTGGCCTGCACCCAGTGTTCAATGTGGACCGCCTTCGGCCATACTTTCCACCATTGTTAGACACATCCGACATTGCAGAACAGCTTAAACCCACAGAATTAAATCCAGATTGCATGGAACAAGCTGCAACTGATCGGATCATGGACACACAGATCAAGAACACTCGCCAACAGAATATCCAACTGTATCGAGTTGTCAAAGCAGGCCAACTCCTTCAGCAGGGCAAGTGGCTCACCAGGGAACAAGTTCAGCAGAAGTTTCCTCATCTCATGGAGGAGCTCAACGCAATGGGGACCATTGCTTCCTAAGGGGGGAGGAATGATCCAGGTGGATATTGGTGGCCACCTGCCAAGTCCACCTGGACCCCCACCATTGTCTTTCTCAGCATTTTCAGTTTCCTTAATTGTAGCACAACTTACTATTTTTAGCAGTTTTTCGGGTCCTGAACTTCCGGAGCCGTTTTGAGGCCCTAAACGACGTTTTTTTGGGAATCCGGGGGAAACATCGGTCCCCGTCAAACGGAGAGCATATGTCAAAGTTACGACCCCGAGAAGTTGATGTACCAACTTACCCCAAACGGGGCCCACAGTTTTGGCATTTCATCTCCTAGGGTTAGGTTTTGGAATGTTAAGGGTTTTCTATTGTTTCTCAACAATAAATAGGCCTTCGAGCCTCATTGTAACACAGTTCAGAGGCATGTAGCCATCACATCTCTTCTCAGAGATAAGCTACCATCGCCCTAGCTGGTTTATTTCCATTTCTGGTTGTAAGCATATTTCAGTATTTTCCATTAATGAAATGAAGTATTATTTCCGCTGCATCTTTGTGTATATGGTTATCTCTGTAATTTGTTGCGTTCCTTTTTAAATCCGGATCACTTCATAAGGAAACTCTGAGATTAATTCAGAAAACACCAAGGATTTTTAGACTTTGCTGACATAAAATAAAGATCAAATTATTGCAATATAACAATCCATTTATTGTATTTACCCCCAATCACTCACCTATTGAGGACATACTGAAATGGATTAAATTCAACAACTAAAAAGGTATTCCTTTGTAAAATGTAATGAATAAGTCTTTTGATAGCATGAAATCCTACCAATACTAACTTCTCCACATGAGAATATCAGAGTTCAGGACCTAACAAGCCATAAGTGAGGCAATATATAACATGTTCTTTGAACACGTCATCTTCCTAAATCAAAACCATATCTATGGTAGATTTTGTCGCTACGAGATATAAAAGGAAATCTCTGTTGTAATCAGGTGGACTGAGCAAAGGAGCAGAGGTCAATGATTTTTTTAAAGCATCAAATGAGAATTTAGTATCTTCATCCTAAATAAATGGAACACATTCCTTTAATAAACTCATAAATCCTTTAGTTATCTTGGCATAATTTGCAATCAATCTCTGCAAAAAAATTGGCTTTGCCATGGAGACTTTGAAGTTGACACATGTTAGGTGGGGGAGGCAATTGAAGTATTGCCTCAATATTGAAAGGATCAATTCTGATCTCTTCATTAGACACAATGAATCCCAATAATCATCCTAATTTTACCATAAAGACAAACTTATGAGGATTCAACTACATTTTATAATGACAGCATCTTTCAAAAATTTGATGAAGGTGACCTGGTTGATCCTCTCTCTTTCGAGAGTGAGGAGAAAAATCATCCAACTAAGCTTCTAACATATGATTTATGTCATGGAAGGAATAATACATGGCCCGTTGGAAGGTGTTGTGCTCTACAACAACCCCCCATTTCATATCAGTTTTATTCACAAAAACTATCATATGAAATGGGTCCCTTTTAGTTTTGATTGGTATCAACATTGTATTATTCAAAAAAGGTCCGAAAACAAAATGAAAACACTATAAAAAAACCTTTTGGACAAACCAATTTTGGTCTTATAATATAAATAATCAATCTTTTATCATTGCACTAAAGCGATCGCAAGATCGCATATCGCAATGACATAGGAGGCATACTTTAAAGGCCCATTGATTTTCTCCGATGCGATAAAGTTCCTTTCACTCCGATGCGATGCGATATCGCTATCGGCGATTAGCGATATACCATGCATGGTTTCTTAAAAGTGCCCATACTCCCGATGCGATGCGATGCGATATATCTATCGGCGATCGGGGATTTCAAAAGGTGTCAATATAATGATTTAAGTTTTCCCCGACGCCCGATTGCAATAAAAGCCAAAAGCGCAAACTTCAAAAAAGCCGTTAAAGCAAAGGGATATTACGATTAATTCATATTAAAGGCCTTATCTTTCGAACAGTGATTTACCTGCGCTCAACCGCCAAAACATCCAAGGCACGCTTAAACAAATCATTCGGCCGATTAATGATATGATGGGCATTTAAAGGATTGGCAGGTTTTAACGGCCATTTAATGTAATAGTAAGTCCTAAAATCTTCTCATAGATTGTATCCGCGACCACTTTAAAGTTAATCCCTCATCACACATTGATCAATATATCTCGCTCATATTTGGTTTTCACTACCAATTCTCTGTGTTACGCTTATTTTCACTCCTGTGCAGAATTCTTCCGAAGCAGAAAACTCAAGCAGAATGGGGAAGAAGTCTAAGAAAACCACAGTCGCTTCCGCTGTGCCAGCCACAGGACAAGCCGTTGCTGATCCAACAAATAAAAAGAAAGGATTGATATCTGATACTACATGTTCTGGTCTCGGCAAAACTACTTGGCAAAGTACCTATAATTTGATTGAGGCCAAAGAACCTGAAGTGACAACAGTACAAGCCACAGCGGATGCGACTCGGAAATCTGATGGTACTTTAAAGGACTTAGCCGACTCCTTCCTTCATCGGATAGCAGCTCGGGAACAAATTCTCCCATATACGGATGTAGCGAGGTGGGCAATTGAGGAAATCCCAATCACGGACAGAACTTTCTGCACCACAGATGGGAGAATCTTCGGTTCATTCAAGGCTGATGATTTAAGGCAAATGTATCATTTGCCTGTGCCAGAGAAGAAGTACAACAAGACGTTTTTGGAGAAATTCCGAAAAGAGAATGAAATTGAATCCGAACCCATCCGGGATTGGAGACAAAATCCGGCAAAACACAAGCATGAATCTTCCAGTAAGTACTCTGTTGATTCCCTATGTTCTCCTTATTGTTATGCTGGGATAATGATGTGTAGATTGTGGGGGTTGCACGATTCCGATAATTTCACTATAGAAATGGTTCCCTTGATGGAAGCGGCATGTAATAATGAAATAATGGATTGGGCAACTATACTATCAGATAAACTAGCAATAGTTGTTCTTGATTTTAGAAATAAGACTCGCGTTACTGAAAGGTTAATTCCCCCATTCTACTACAGTGCTTATATACTAGACACCCTATGTTTTAATTCTGAATTTCCCATGCTCGGCTGGAGGTGGACATCACAAGACCCCATGCCTATTCACATATACCATCAGAAATTGTGGAAAACTTCTTATAAGCACCATTTATACCAAGTCTGCAATGGCTTTATGTTACCCATTCATTACTCTAGTTTTGATCAACCTGCTCCCAAGATTTCCTACCAAGCAGGGATTGATTTAACATCAATAGGAAGATGGTTCGGGGAGGAAAAGTTTACTTATATAAGAGTTTTCGGTAGCCAAGCCGAACCTCATGTCCTTCCTTTGTACATACCTGATAAACTGCTGGCGAGGGAAATAGCCTATCAGATCATTGCCGAGGGAGTTACACAGACTCTCAAGAAAAATAAGAAGCAGGTCTGGCCCTCTTTTCCTTTGAGATGTGGTGTCTACACGTTGCATGACTTCAAACATGCAGAGAAAGAAGCTACAAAGATAAAATCATTAACTCTAGCAACTCTCCCTAATAGGTGATTTGATCCCAACAAAGTCGCCTATAATGCACTTGAACAGGCCAAATTGACAAAGTTTGATCATAAAGAAGATATGTTCGATGACCTGTTCTCCTCAGCCGAGTCAATATTTCAGGTTAAGTCACTAGCCAGAATGAAATATCAGGATGAAGGGTTGGTTGAATTCAACAGACTTAGAGAACAGAGGTTGCAAACTCTGCCTCTAGATCTGTTAGCAACAACCCCAGCAACAAAACCAAGCGAGCCTGAACAACAACATTCAAAGGAACCTCTGGTTACAACAAAAGAACAAGAGAAAGCACAGGAGGAAACTCAGACTAAAGAGCAGGAGAAAGTGCGGGAGGAGACCCAGACTAAAGAGCAGAAGCAGAGCAACATAGAAGTAAATGTGGATACTCATATTGATCCAAAACTGCTCCAGGAATGGCAACAATTTGATTCTATTATCAGTAGTCTGGAATGTTCAAAGGACACCGAAACTTCGAAAGTAGCAGACACACAGGAAACCACTTCACAACAGGTTCTAAGTGGAACCAGCGGCCTACCCAGTTCAAAGGAAGTAGAAATAATACCAAAGGACCCCTCCGATCAAATCATTTTGCAGGTAGAAGAGATTCCTCCCTTGGATGTCTTCTATAGCCCAAGGCATAAAGCTATAGTAAAACGACAGAGGAAGAGAAGAAGGACTGATCAACCTTCCCTTTTCCCAGAACAGACGGTCATGGGCAATATGGTTTGGAAGGAGGAATTTGACCCCTCTGATGACCTAACAAAACTATCACAATATGCAGGAGCCTATTCGGTAGCAACAATAGAAAAAGCATCAGAGGTGAGTCTTTTATTGAAAACAAAAGACCAGGAAATCTTTTTATTACAGGCACAGCTAACAGAAGCACAGAAGAAAGCAGAGCAGGCAGAACAACAATTGTTGACACAACAACAAGTAAATAATCAATTAAATCAACAATTGCAGGCAGAAAAAAAAAAGGATTGATCACAGTGCAATCCAGAAGCAGAAAGAGTTGTCTGAAGCCTTGGCACAACTGAGGGCAGCAAATGAACAAATGCTGAAAACAAAAGATGAGCAGATTGCTCAACTATCAGCACAACTTGAGAAGACAAAGGGCGTTCCAAAAATAACTGAATTCAGAGTAGATGCACTACAAATAAATACGGCATTAATAGCCCAAATCAAGCTTCTATGTCAACAAATCACCCAGGCGGAACCACTATGCGAATTGACGGCATCAATAAGTGAAAAAATAGAAAAGGCTAGAACAGAATTGGATCAAGCTGAAGAAACGATAGCTGCATTTCTTGACTGGCAAGATACTGATCAGGGACAAGCGGCAAATTTACCAAGAATTTTAGAGTCACATAAAGATATATTGTTTACAGAATGGCAGTCCCAGTTAATGAAAGCAGAGAGGGAAATTTCAAGGTGCAAATCAACTATAAGTAATTTGGTTGAATTGGTTAATAATACTCTCTACTTGTCAAACATGATTTCCCAATGCACTCCAGGTAAATTGACAGCGATGAAAACATTGGAGCAGTCATGTTATCCAGATCTAGAGGAAAAGGGGAGATTAATTGCTGGAATTAACAGTTTAACATGGGACACCTATTGGTTCTTCTTGGTAAAACCACACAGTCAAAGAGCCGCCCTCAAATGCCTTACAAATGCAATCGGGTATATTATCCCCGATATTCAGGATGCCACCTATGCCACCGAGCTTAACTCTCGCCTCAACAGACCGCCCGAAGTGGAGCCGATGCTTGCGATAAGTCAACTCAGGTTTAAAGGCAAACAACCTACTTGATGATTCATGCTGCCAACTGCCAGGTTGCTGAGAAGAATATGTTCAAAATCAATTGATACCAATTAAGTAGGATTTCAGTTTCATAGATAGTTAGCTTAACTAAGTATTTATAGACCCTTTCATTGTTTTGGAAAGGGTTGTAATGTTTTGTACTTGACTTAAAACCAGAAGTTGCACTACTGTACTTCAGGCATATTCTTTTATAAAACTGGACCAATCATTCTGATTTTGGCAAAGAAGCTTTTATGCAAATGAGCACTACTGTCTTTGTTTGAAAGTATTTCTGCGTTGGAAGAAGAATCTCAAATAGCGATTGATATTGGGAGTGACTAGCAGCTCATATGGTACTATTATCTATGTCTGAATTCATTCTTTTCATATGAATTGTTATTTGATCACCTTTGCTATTATCGAATATATGTATGTGTTTTAACAGCATTTCTTTATTCCCTCCACTATTGGATGTTTATGGGATGCTTTTCTTTTGATCATATATGTATTGATGATATATAAGTGTAGCAATATTGCGCTAATCACTTTGTTTAACGATTTAAGCAAAGTAATCCTTGAATGAATAAAAATCCATGTTTATTAAATAGAGTCATCTACATGCATGTTTATAAACATAGATCATCAAGCGCTACACTTCAATGTACAATAGTTCCCGAGATTAGTAGTAGTTCTTTTATTTCGCCGATAGATTAAGTTATTCACCTATCATTAGATTAGTCCATCAATCATTCATTCATTCTGTTTATCCATTGCTGGGAAACTGGTCCCATTATCCCCAGTCGGAGCCACCATTCCAAACAGAAAAGGAGATGTATTAAGGTCCGGACCGGGTGGTTATCCCCCAATGTTGATACAACGATTTTCTGGGCATCAACATTTTTGGCGCTAGAAGGAGGGCCTCAACTGTGAATGGCAAGCAAACCCAAATCTGCAGGCCATTCTAAGAGTAATTCTCCCTCCGTATCACCTCGTACTTCCCAATTGCATGCTGGTTCTCTAGTATCCAAACAAGAAGAAGAGGAATCAACTACCACTGCTCAAACCCATCATACTCCAGAACAGCTAAGTCTTGAATCCCCTGAAGTTCAGTCTCTTATCCACAAACTTCAGAGCTTCTCGATTTCACCACAGAAATCTGAGGTATCGCAAAGCAGTGCGACTTCGCAGTTCAATTTACCTCACCCTCTCACTAGACTTCAGAGCGGAAAGCTCGGTATTGAACCCACTGAGTTCCCTTTACCCAAAAGGAAAAAGGCGAAGAAATATACTGAGGGATCTGACAGTGAAGAGCTTTCATCCACATCCTCCATCTCACCTTCCCCTGTGCGAAGTCAACCATCCACTCCCCCATTACATATTGTTGTTCATCAGGGATTAGGAACTTTAACATCCCAACCTGCTCACTCCGCAACATCATTTCCTTCCCAGACATTTGGAATTTCAACAGTAGTATCATCTACTACTGCTGTTATAATGGCAGATCCATGGACCAGGCCTGGTGCAGTCAACATGCCTGCACCATTGCATGCATTACCTGATGCTCCTGAAAAATGGCTACCCAAGTTTAACCCAGATGATGGAACGCAAGCTGAGGAACATATTAATAACTTCATGTTGGCAGTCAACTTGAAGGGAGTAACAGAGCAAGATGTTGTTGTTAGACTTTTCCCTTATACTTTGCAAGGATCAGCAGGATCCTGGTATTTTTCTTTACCTTCTGGTTCCATTACCAGTTGGAACACTTGCCAAGAACAGTTTCTTACTAAGTATGGAGATGATAGGTCTTTGGCTACACTAATAAACGATCTCTCCAATCTTAGGATAGAGCATAGGGAACCAATTAAGGAATTTAACGCCCGATTCAATAAACTCTTGAATAAAATCCCAACGGCCTCCAAACCAAGTGAGCAAATCCGAAGCGAATGGTATATAACTGCCCTACCTGCCAATATAGCTATTTTTGTAGACAGGGCTGGAAAACCTACTTTAGTTGAAAACATGAAAGAAGCACTTGTTGTGGAGAAACGTATTAATGCTCTAGAAAAGAAAGCTGCTCTGGAAGACAGAAAAGCCAAAAAAGTTTCTTTTAAAGATGATTCAAAGAAGAAAATCCTTAAAGATCCATATGACATGGAAGGTCTTCAAAAGGTCCTCAATACTATGTCAA
The DNA here is from genome assembly GCA_031772625.1 of Pinus tabuliformis. NCBI lineage: Eukaryota > Viridiplantae > Streptophyta > Pinopsida > Pinales > Pinaceae > Pinus > Pinus tabuliformis. Next base: position 619,928,493 of record CM062811.1, on the reverse strand, counting down.
AAGAAATGGTTGAAATTAAAAAACAAGTAGCCGAAACCTCAACCAAAAGACCCTTTAAAAATTATAAGAACACTGAATCAAAACCACCAAATGTTATATCAAATGCAGATTCAGATCTTGAAGAAGGAGAAGAAGAAACAACTACACCTACTGATGAAGAAGAGGAAGTTGTTGAATGTCATGGAATGTGGGATTTCATACTGCCTAACTCCGATACAGATAATGAAGAAGAAGCGTTTCCTGTCACTACTAGGAGTAAAAGTACCTCCGAACCTGTTCAGGCAACTTCAAAGAAAAGGAGTGCAGGTGCTGCTACAACAAAGGAAAAAGTATCTACAAAGAAGCCACCTGTAGCAGTTCCTCAAAACCAACCTTCAACCTCAAATACTCCTTCAACATCTAAAACTTTGGTAGTATCTGATTCAATGGATTACAATATTGTTGATGATATGAAGAAAACTAAGGCAAACATTACCATGTTTGAACTTAGCAAATTAAAACATCAGCAGAAATTGCTTCTCAAAGAATTAAATGTTGTTCCTACTTCACCTCTTCCCAGTGCTAAAGCTGCAAACGATACAGGTCAACCACCTTCTGGTATGGTTGAAGCTACTGATGCAGTCCTAATAGGAGATAGATCAAACTCTCATACTCCACCTTTCCTTCTAACATATGAGATTTACAATAGAAACCTGCACAACTGCTTGATTGACTCAGGGGCATCTTCTAACATAATGCCAGCTTCAGTTTGTTCCAAACTGAACATTGAACCCCAGAAGTCTGTTATTCATATTGTACAGTTGGACAGGACTAAAGTACAGGTTTTGGGAGAGATCAATTCCGTAACTATCAGGTTATCTGCTGATCCCATAATAGTACAAAGGATTGATATCCTAATAGACGATATACCTGAATTTTATGGTTTGATCTTGAGTAGGGATTGGTCTGAGAAACTACATGGGTATATTTCTACTGACTGGTCACATATGTGGCTTCCCTATAAGGGTAAGCCAAATCAAATAAGGATCAATCGGGAAAAACATATGACCCATACAGTTACTGAATTTGAGCAAGAAAACCAACCAATGGCATTTAATAACAACATTTTGGGGAATTATTCATCAGAGTCATTCTTTGGCAACTTCGCTGCCTAGCCATCCCCTTTCTCAGTAAACCATTTTACATCTCAGATTGAAAATTTTTCACAAACAGATAGGTCAAGATGTTTCAATGATACTGAGAAAACTGTAAATAAAATTGTTAATACTTCTTTATTTTGGTCGTTATATTTCGATGGGTCCAAATCTAGTGAAGGCTCAGGAGCAGGATGTATTTTGATTAGCCCACAAGGTGAAAAAAAAATGTTGTCCTGTAGGTTAGAATTTGAATGCACAAATAACATAGCAGAGTATGAAGCCTTAGTCCAAGGACTATATAAAGCTATTGGCCTCAAGGTCCAATATTTGAAAGTGTTTGGAGATTCTGAAATTATTATCAAACAGGTAAGGAATACAATTCATTGTCTTTCCACCCATCTCAAACATTATCAATCGCTGATACAGGAACTCACCTCCCATTTTTTGGTATTCAATATTTCTTCTATTCCCAGGTCTCAAAATTTGGCAGCTGACCTGCTAGCCAATGTTGCTTCCAAGCTCCTACCTTCCGAAGACTATAGCCCAGATAGATTTTCAGTAGAATTACTTTTTAGGCCATCAATTCCTGACAATGTCACTAATTGGAGAGTATTCAACCATGATCAAGACATTTTACAGTTCTTAACTTCCGAAAAGTCCTATGATGATCAAATCATTGAGGAAAACGAGCATGACCTTCAAATGAGAGGTAAACCTGAGGAAAATTCAATCCCTAAGCCTGTGGTGAAGCTTGAGGATCTTTATGATATTAAAGACAGGTTTAAACCTATGACTAATGCAAAGCTCCAAAGTTCTATCCTAAGGTTTGAGTTGATAAACCTTGGCACTGAGCAAACTCCTCAAAACATTAATTTAGGATTAGGACTTTCCTTGGAAGAAAAGGAAACATTGATTAGACTGTTAAGGAAAAATAAACAGGTTTTTGCTTGGAAATATGATGATTTAAAGACATATGATACATCCATCATCCAGCATACCATTCCAATGCTTCCCAAACAGAAACCAGTTCAGCAGAAGTTGAGGAAACTACATCCGAACTTAGAGAGTCAAATAAAATCTGAACTCAATAAACTCTTGAAAGCTAAGATTATTTTTCCCGTTCGGCACTCAAACTGGGTCTCCAATATGGTGCCAGTCAGAAAGAAAAATGGCGACATTAGGATTTGTATCGATTTCAGAAATTTGAATAAGGCGAGCTTAAAAGATAATTTCCCATTACCTACTATGGAGCAGATACTCCAATCAGTAGCAGGCTCTGAGTTAATGTCCTTTCTAGACGGTTTCTCAGGATATAACCAAGTTTTGGTCCATCCTGATGACCAGCTCAAAACCACATTCAGAACAAAATGGGGAACATATGCGTATCAGAAAATGCCTTTCGGACTTATTAATGCAGGAGCGACGTTCCAAAGAGCGATGGATATAGCTTTTAAAGGGTTGATTAATAGAACAGTAGTCGTCTACCTAGACGATATTACTGTATTTTCTAAGGAGAAGTCCAATCATTTGCATGATTTAAATCAAATCTTTCAACGCTGCAAAAGATACGGTATTTCTCTTAACCCTAAAAAATCTTTCTTTGCTCTTGACCAAGGAAAGCTCTTAGGCTTTATTGTGTCTAAAGATGGCATTTATATTGATCCTGACAGGATCAAAGAAATCTCTGAAATCCCTTTCCCTCATAATAAAAAATCCATGCAGTCATTTTTAGGCCAAATCAATTTTGTCAAAAGATTTGTTCCAGACTTTTCTCAAATCATTTTGCCACTTCAAACTATGATTAAGAAAAATTCAGTCTTTAAGTGGGGATCAGCAGAAAAGGAAGCGTTTGATTTAATCAAACAATCAATATTCAATGCCCTAGCCTTAAATACTCCTAATTTTTCTAATCATTTCACATTGTATACTATCGCATCCAACCTGTCTTATGCAGCAGTACTCACACAGCTTAATAATCACAATTTGGAAGCACCCATTTCATTCTATAGTTCAAATCTTCAGGGTGCTGAATTGAATTACTCCGAAGTAGAAAAACAAGCCTTTGCTGTATATAAAGCTGTCAAACATTACAGACCCTTCCTTTTAAAAGCCCACACAAAAGTTATAGTTCCTTTTCCTGCAGTAAGGCAACTATTGATCCAAAGGGAACTAGGTGAAAAAAGGGCAAACTGGGTTACAGCACTTCAAGAATATGACTTAGAAATTAAACCAACAAAGATTGTTAGAGGCCAAGGTTTTTGCAGGTTATTGGCAGGAGCATCCAACATTCCAGAATCAGATGATACAGATCAAACCGAAGAAATCAACCAGATAAGTATTACTGATTCTGAATCACAATATGCTGACTTAATCTTTTATTTGAAAAATGGATATGCACCTCCTAACCTGTCTTACAAAAACAAAAGGGCCATTAGATTGAAAGCAAAAAATTTCACAATTATTGATGATGTGCTTTTTAGGCAAAATTATGATTCAATCTTATTAAGATGCCTAGAAAAACCTGAAGCACAAAAGGTTTTGCAGGAATTACATGATGGACCAGCAGGAGGACATTTTGGAGCTGACACAACAGCCCATAAAATCATTCATGCTGGATATTATTGGCCCACTCTGTTTAGAGATGCTCATGAATATGTAAGGAAATGCCGAAATTGTCAAACTTCTAGTGGAAGACAAAGAAAATCAGCTTTTCCTTTGCAACCGGTCAACATTGAACAACCATTTGAGCAATGGGGATTGGACATCATTGGGGAAATTACTCCACATTCTTCCAAACAGCATAAGTATATCCTTACTGCTACTGATTATTTTACTAAGTGGGTTGAAGCAATTCCTTTGAAGACAACAAATTCTGAGGCAATCATTGAATTCATAGATCAATTCATCATTACCAGGTTTGGTGTCCCAAATGCTCTTGTTTTTGATAATGCATCTTACTTTTCAGGTAATGCTATGTTTGATTTCGCTATTAAAAGAGGATTTAAATTAAAATATTCTGCTAATTACTATCCTCAGGGTAATGGTTTAGCAGAGTCTACAAATAAAAATCTGATTAAAATTATTAAGCGAACCATCGAACAGGATCATAAAAAATGGCACAAATCCTTAATATTTGCACTATGGGCTGATAGGATAACACAGAAAGCTTCCATAGGTTCCTCTCCGTTCAACCTTGTGTATGGAAAAGAAGCAGTGTTACCAACAAATCTTGTCCTTCCTTCCCTAGCCCTAGTTCAGTTTATTGAGGAAAGCCCTTCTTCTTCTATTCAACTTAGACATGACCAAATTCTAAAATTAGAAGAGGAAAGGGAAAAAGCCAAGGTTATTCATGCAAAACATCAGCAAATCATCAAGTCATCCTTTGATTCAGTCTCATCCGGTTCAAAACAATTTCAAGTCGGTGATTTAGTTCTGAAATGGGACAAAGCCCATGAGGACAAGGGAAAACACACCAAGTTCCAGAAGATGTGGCTTGGGCCATTTCAGATCTGTGAGAAGATAGGCCATTCGACCTTCATATTACAAGATTTATCAGGTTTGAGAGATTCTCTCCCTGTTAATGGCCTTATCTTAAAGAAATTCTTTAATTGAGGAGGTAACCCCTTCTCCTTTTTTTAGTTTAATAGAGTTTTGTAGTTTGTAGGACCATTAGAAAATAAAGTTGTAAGGTATCTTCCATTGACCTTTGCTGTACTTAAAAGTTGCTCAACAGAAGTAGTGATGATATTTACTTTTAAAATAATAGAAGTCTTACACAAGAGGGATAATTTCTAGGAAACTAGGTATAATTGCATTCCAAAACCACACTTCAATTTTTGTGAACCCTTCTCAAAGTTTAGAAGTATTGTAAATCATTTTATGTTTTTAGATTGGTCACAAAAAGGTTATCAATATCAAAACAGAAACTAATCCAACTTCAGCATCTTTAACTCTTACCTTGTCATCCATTTACTCTTAAGGAGAAAATTGTCCATCCCATTCACCAAAGTTTATGGTTACTCAGAGTGTAATTCTAAAATATCTGATATTAAAGATAAGAGGTCTTATTACAAGCCTGCTTACCATGTTCATAGGGAAATAGTTTAACCGACATTACCAATACTGCATACCAAAACAGGGTAATGGCTTAGAATTATAAGACAAGGGGTCTCATCACGAGCCAGCTTGTTCGGTTAGATTACTACCAGTGAATGGCATTGTCAATAGCTGGCCACCAAACCAGGACAATGGCTTTTTATCTTAGCAATAAAAAAAAAAAAAAGGAAATACAAAATATGAAAACATGTTTTGAATTCATTCTGTTAATCACACTCTTAAATGGATGGGACAATGGACAATAATATGGTTTAAAGGTATCCCTGTCGAAACTATGAACGTTTGCTGGCAGCAGAGGCTCTACCTATGACAAAGGAGTCAATTCTAAAAGCTGATTTGGAAAGGTTCTCTGTTTTATCATTATAAACCAATAAAGGCCAATTTAAAACTTAGAATGTATCTAATTTTAAACAAGAGAGGAAATTAACAAAGATAGATTCATTTTATTTAGAATGCATATATACCTAGTTATATTAGAATTTTCCCCTTTAATGAGAACTCTATTTTGAAAAAGTTTAAGTATTTCCATACTTTTCAGAGATAACTGTTTCTTCCAGCGAATCGCCAATTGTTGTGCTCTACAACAACCCCCCATTTCATATCATTTTTATTCAAAAAAACTATCATATGAAATGGGTCCCTTTTAGTTTTGATTGGTATCAACATTGTATTATTCAAAAAAGGTCCGAAAACAAAATGAAAACATTATAAAAAAACCTTTTGGACAAACCAATTTTGGTCTTATAATATAAATAATCAATCTTTTATCATTGCGATAAAGCGATCGCAAGATCGCATATCGCAATGACATAGGAGGCATACTTTAAAGGCCCATTGGTTTTCTCCGATGCGATAAAGTTCCTTTCGCTCCGATGCGATGTGATATCGCTATCGACGATCGGCGATATACCATGCATGCTTTCTTAAAGTGCCCATACTCCCGATGCGATGCGATGCGATATCGCTATCGGCAATTGGGGATTCCAAAAGGTGTCAATATAATGATTTAAGTTTTCCCCGACGCCCGATTGTGATAAAAGCCAAAAGCGCAAACTTCAAAAAAGCCATTAAAGCAAAGGGATATTACGATTAATTCATATTAAAGGCCTTATCTTTCGAACAGTGATTTACCTGCGCTCAACCGCCAAAACATCCAAGGCACGCTTAAACAAATCATTCGGCCGATTAATGATATGATGGGCATTTAAAGGATTGGCAGGTTTTAACGGCCATTTAATGTAATAGTAAGTCCTAAAATCTTCTCATAGATTGTATCCGCGGCCACTTTAAAGTTAATCCCTCATCACGCATTGATCAATATATCTTGCTCATATTTGGTTTTCACTACCAATTCTTTGTGTTACGCTTATTTTCACTCCTGTGCAGAATTCTTCCGAAGCAGAAAAATCAAGCAGAATGGGGAAGAAGTCTAAGAAAACCACAATCGCTTCCGTTGTGCCAGCCACAGGACAAGCCGTCGCTGATCTGACAAATAAAAAGAAAGGATTGATATCTGATACTACATGTTCTGGTCTCGGCAAAACTACTTGGCAAAGTACCTATAATTTGATTGAGGCCGAAGAACCTGAAGTGACAACAGTACAAGCCACTGCAGATGCGACTCGGAAATATGATGGTACTTTAAAGGACTTAGCCGACTCCTTCCTTCATCGGATAGCAGCTCGGGAACAAATTCTCCCATATACGGAAGTAGTGAGGTGGGCAATTGAGGAAATCCCAATCACAGACAGAACTTTCTACACCAGAGATGGGAGAATCTTCGGTTCATTCAAGGCTGATGATTTAAGGCAAATGTATCATTTACCTGTGCCAGAGAATAAGTACAACAAGACGTTTTTGGAGAAATTCCGAAAAGAGAACGAAATTGAATCCGAACCCATCCGGGATTGGAGACAAAATCCAACAAAACACAAGCATGAATCTTCCGGTAAGTACTCTGTTGATTCCCTATGTTCTCCTTATTGTTATGCTGGGATAATGATGTGTAGATTGTGGGGGTTGCACGATTCCGCTAATTTCACTATAGAAATGGTTCCCTTGATGGAAGCGGCGTGTAACAGTGAAATAATGGATTGGGCAACTATACTGTCAGATAAACTAGCAACAGCTGTTCTTGATTTTAGAAATAAGACCCGCGTTACTGAAAGGTTAATTCCCCCATTCTACTACAGTGCTTATATACTAGACACCCTGTGTTTTAATTCTGAATTTCCCATGCTCGGCTGGAGGTGGACATCACAAGACCCCATGCCTATTCACATATACCATCAGAAATTGTGGAAAACTTCTTATAAGCACCATTTATACCAAGTCTGCAATGGCTTTATGTTACCCATTCATTACTCTATTTTTGATAAACCTGCTCCCAAGATTTCCTACCAAGCAGGGATTGATTTAACATCAATAGGAAGATGGTTCGGGGAGGAAAAGTTTACTTATATAAGAGTTTTCGGTAGCCAAGCCGAACCTCATGTCCTTCCTTTGTACATACCTGATAAACTGCTGGCGAGGGAAATAGCCTATCAGATCATTTCCGAGGGAGTTACACAGACTCTCAAGAAAAATAAGAAGCAGGTATGGCCCTCTTTTCCTTTGAGATGTGGTGTCTACACGTTGCATGAATTCAAACATGCAGAGAAAGAAGCTACAAAGATAAAATCATTAACTCTAGCAACTCTCCCTAATAGGCGATTTGATCCCAACAAAGTCGCCTATAATGCACTTGAACAGGCCAAATTGACAAAGTTTGATCATAAAGAAGATATGTTCAATGACCTGTTCTCCTCAGCCGAGTCAATATTTCAGGTTAAGTCACTAGCCAGAATGAAATATCAGGATGAAGGGTTGGCTGAATTCAACAGACTTAGAGAACAGAGGTTGCAAACTCTGCCTCTAGATCTGTTAGCAACAACCCCAGCAACAAAACCAAGCGAGCCTGAACAAAAACATTCAAAGGAACCTCCGGTTACAACAAAAGAACAAGAGAAGGCACAAGAGGAAACTCAGACTAAAGAGCAGGAGAAAGTGCGGGAGGATACCCAGACTAAAGAGCAGAAGTAGAGCAACATAGAAGTAAATGTGGATACTCATATTGATCCAAAACTGCTCCAGGAATGGCAGCAATTTGATTCTATTATCAGTAGTCTGGAATGTTCAAAGGACACCGAAAATTCGAAAGCAGCAGACACACAGGAAACCACTTCACAACAGGTTCCAAGTGGAACCAGCGGCCTACCCAGTTCAAAGGAAGTAGAAATAATACCAAAGGACCCCTCCGATCAAATCATTTTGCAGGTAGAAGAGATTCCTCCCTTGGATGTCTTCTATAGCCCAAGGCATAAAGCTTTAGTAAAACGACAGAGGAAGAGAAGAAGGACTGATCAACCTTCCCTTTTCCCAGAACAGACGGTCATGGGCAATGTGGTTTGGAAGGAGGAATTTGACCCCTCTGATGACCTAACAAAACTATCACAATATGCAGGAGCCTACTCGGCAGCAACAATAGACAAAGCATCAGAGGTGAGTCTTTTATTGAAAACAAAAGACCAGGAAATCTTTTTATTACAGGAACAGCTAACAGAAGCACAACAGAAAGCGGAGCAGGCAGAACAGCAATTGTTGACACAACAACAAGTAAATAATCAATTAACTCAACAATTGCAGGCAGAAAAACAAAGGATTGATCACAACGCAATCCAGAAGCAGAAAGAGTTGTCTGAAGCCTTGGCACAACTGAGGGCAACAAATGAACAAATGTTGAAAACAAAAGATGAGCAGATTGCTCAACTATCAGCACAGCTTGAGAAGACAAAGGGCGTTCCACAAATAACTGAATTCAGAGTAGCGGCATTACAAATAAATACGGCATTAATAGCCCAAATCAAGCTTCTATGTCAACAAATCACCCAGGCGGAACCACTATGCGAATTGACGGCATCAATAAGTGAAAAAATAGAAAAGGCTAAAACAGAATTGGATCAAGCTGAAGAAACGATAGCTGCATTTCTTGACTAGCAAGATTCTGATCAGGGACAAGCGGAAAATTTACCAAGAATTTTAGAGTCACATAAAGATATATTGTTTACAGAATGGAATTCCCAGTTAATGAAAGCAGAGAGGGCAATTTCAAGGTGCAAATCAACTACAAGTAATTTGGTTGAATTGGTTAATAATACTCTCTACTTGTCAAACATGATTTCCCAATGCACTCCAGGTAAATTGACAGCGATGAAAACATTGGAGCATTCATGTTATCCAGATCTAGAGGAAAAGGGGAGATTAATTGCTAGAATTAACAGTTTAACATGGGACACCTATTGGTTCTTCTTGGTAAAACCACACAGTCAAAGAGCCACCCTCAAATGCCTTACAGATGCAATCGGGTATATTATCCCCGATATTCAGGATGCCACTTATGCCGCCCAGCTTAACTCTCGCCTCAACAGACCACCCAAAGTGGAGCCAATGCTTGCGATAAGTCAGCTCAGGTTTAAAGGCAAACAACCTACTTGATGATTCATGCTGCCAACTGCCAGGTTGCTGAGAAGAATATGTTCAAAATCAATTGATACCAATTAAGTAGGATTTCAGTTTCATAGATAGTTAGCTTAATTAAGTATTTATAGACCCTTTCATTGTTTTGGAAAGGGTCGTAAAGTTTTGTACTTGACTTAAAACCTGAAGTTGCACTACTGTACTTCAGGCATATTCTTTTATAAAACTGGACCAATCATTCTGATTTTGGCAAAGAAGCTTTTATGCAAATGAGCACTACTGTCTTTGTTTGAAAGTATTTCTGCGTTGGAAGAAGAATCTCAAATAGCGATTGATATTGGGAGTGACTAGCAGCTCATATGGTACTATTATCTATGTCTGAATTCATTCTTTTCATATGAATTGTTATTTGATCACCTTTGCTATTATCGAATATATGTATGTGTTTTAACAACATTTCTTTATTCCCTCCACTATTGGATGTTTATGGGATGCTTTTCTTTTGATCATATATGTATTGATGATATATAAGTGTAGCAATTTTGCGCTAATCACTTTGTTTAACGATTTAAGAAAAGTAATCCTTGAATGAATAAAAATCCATGTTTATTAAATAGAGTCATCTACATGCCTATTTATAAACATAGATCATCAAGCGCTACACTTCAATGTACAATAGTTCCCGGGATTAGTAGTAGTTCTTTTATTTCACCGATAGATTAAGTTATTCGCCTATCATTAGATTAGTCAATCAATCATTCATTCATTCCGTTTATCCATTGCTGGGAAACTGGTCCCATTATCCCCAGTCGGAGCCACCATTCCAAACGGAAAAGGAGCTGTATTAAGGTCTGGACCGAGTGGTTATCCCCCAATGTTGATACAACGAATTTCGGGGCATCAACAAAAGGTAGCCCAAAATTTTTTTAGACCAAAAGGAATTTTTCGATATGCGAAAGTACCCTAGGGATAAATAAAACATGTCTTATGTTGACCTTCAGGATGGATTTGTATTTCGTTGTATCCAAAGAATCCATCCATGAAGGAGAAAAATTTGTTTCCTGCACACTCATCAATAATATAATCAATAATGGGTGTGGGGAAATTATCTTTTCAACAAGCTTTATTAAATTCCCTAAAGTCATTGCATACGGAGATAGTTCTTTGCTTTTTATCAATAGGAATAGGGCTTGAAGCTCATTTGTTAAGAGGAATCGGGTAGATAAATCCTACTTTGAGAAATTTCTCTACCTTGGCCTTAATAATTTCCTCCTTCCTAGAGTTAGTCGGTCAAAGCTTCTGTCTTACCAACTTCGCATTTTCGTAGGTCTTAATCTCATGTTAGATGATTCTAGGAACAATACCAGGCATTTCCACATAAGACCATGTGAAAACATCACATAACGTTTTCAACATATTGGTATAAATATTTACCTCTTGAGGGGTACAATCTACTCATATAAATATGTTTTCAATGACATTTGGATTCCTAGAAATGTTCGCTGGCATAGTCTGTGAAATATTAGCCATGTTCCCTTCAGTGTAGATATAGGTCGGAGCCAAAGGGTTCAAGGTCTTGTGAAAACTTCCATATGACATAGAATAGGAAAAACTAGACCTAACCCTCTATACGTCAAGGATAAAATAGGACCAATGACGCAAGTCATCCCATGATTTTTCTACACCAGTCATTGCATCTAAGATAACATCTTCAAATGGTAAAAAAATATCAAGACAATCCATAGACATAGTTGAGTTAATTTCCCAAACGAGAACTGAAACGAAATTCAAATCATCTGTTGGGACAAAGACTGGATTAGAGTTTGTAATGTTATCTTGATAAGAAATTTCTACTACAAACATAGGAAAAGTCATTCCTGTGACCTAACCTTCTTCCAATGTGGCAGTAAGAGAAGGAAAAGTCTAAGGATCCTTAAAATAATTGGTCTGGAAATAATGATTTTGAGATACCACCCTAGATGTCATAGAAATGGCATTTATTGACATTGGGGGTAGAAAATAAAAAATACCCATTAATGATGAATATTCTCCAACCCCAAAATTCTCAATAGGTTGCTGAGAATTGTTAACCAAAGGGATAGTAGAATCTAACAATGAATTTGGATCAGGTTGGGTGTAATAAAATTGATCTATGGTAGTAATATTCCCTTCATGAGGGAAGTATAGTATACTAAAGAGATTTGATACAACATCTTGCATCATGTAAACCTAATTCCATTCTAAAAATATATTATAATTGAAATTACCATCGACCACTTCTACTTCCACATTGACAAACTTTCCACCAACTCCAACTGGGAAGTCAGGCACAATCCCATGTAGCCTATGTGAATGACCATTGAATGTGGTTAATAGAGTTGGATATGGACCCAACTTTGGATATCCTATATATTTCCAACATGCTATTGACATGACACAAGTGGAAGCCCCCTCGTCGACAATGGTTTGAAAGATAATATTCTTCCAATATACAAATTTAATTTGGAAAGCAACATGATGAGGAAGTGTTGGATTGACACACATAGTATCAAATATAATGACCTGAGATCTCTTAGGGTCAAATACTCTAATTGTTGTGAGTAACATGCTCCTTTGTTTTGGGCACAATTGGAGGACTTCTAACACTGACATGGCACAAAGAGACTAAGCTAAATATTCCACCATGGAATAGTTCTAAGTAGCCCTAAAATTTGGATTAAACATTGAGTGTTTTAAAAGAGCCTTTCGACATTTGAGGCATAGACTCAATGATAGGATGCTCAATATGAAGAGATTGATGTGAATCAGAAGCATATTTCATCTTAGAAGACATAGGTCTCCATAATTGCAAGACCTCATTGATAAATCAACTTGGGCATTTACCATATAAACATTTGATGGAGATTCCCCCTCAAATTGAGTGCCCCCTAAGTAGAGTCCAGTACTAGAAGTCGCACCAGTAAGAAGTTGTTGCCCTTAAGAAAAAGGGTTATTAAGCACTACCTGAGAACTCGAAGGACCTTGTTGTTCTAACAAGCGTTGTGCACCTTGAATTTTCAAGAAAATATGGGTAAGGTTTTCTCCCTTACATAACTTGCACGGGAGTTTCACTTTATTTTTTCGCTCCTTTCCCTCACCAATATTATCACTAGGGTTAGTCACACTCCCCTTATCTTCCATGTTCTTCTTCTTACCACACCCTTTCTTCTTCCCTCCATATTGTTGGTTTCCTTTAAGATTCAAATATTGTACTGCATTAACTACAACATATTATGAGGGAGGAGAGACAAAAATCATAACTTTCTTGATAGAAGTAGATTTAAAAGTCATTTACTGCAACTGGTTCACTAACAAACTAGTTGCATTCAAATTTATCAATCCTACCACCCCATCAACATGGGGCCCAAGTTTCAATTTAGCCAATTTTTCTGAGGTCTCGGTGCATTGGGAAAATTTTCATAAAGGACACCATAATATAAAACAAATGAGATCCAATTGTTGGGCCCTAAATATAGCTTGTTCTTCTGTGAACACCCTAGAGAGTGACATGTATTTTGAGAAGGTTAGTTGCAGTTACTTCAAAAACCACTCAAGAAAAAATTCATCAAGTATTTTTTCTTTGATCATTCTCTTTCCTCCACCATTCGTGGATGTGGTCGGAGATGTGTGTGGCTTTGTCATGCTTAAAATTGGCTAGGAGTTCGGTCTTGGCATCGTATCAGACTGGAAATTCAAATTGGTTAAGAAACATTGTGTCTAAATTGTTAAACCTTGAGAACGATACCCCTTTCAATTCAATATACTAGTTTGCAACATTCCCAATCAGGGTGCACTGAAAAATCTTCAACCAAATCGAATCGTCAATCAAATATTTCGAAGAAAACCATAGGTGAAATGTGGTTATATGATCTTCAGGATCCTCACCCAACTTTCCTTCCAACTTAGGGATGTTCGAGAAATTTTAGTAGGAACCATGCGCCAACTTAGATCGTACCAAACTGATTCATTAGTTAGCTTTGACAAATTTGGGAAATTAAGAGTTGCCAAAAATAGTAAGAATGGAGAAGCTATGAGATTCTACCCACCATAATTAAAACTTCCATAAGGGCCATAGTTTGTAAAATAATATGCTACATTTTGACTAGCACCAAGTTGCCAAGAATTACTCACAAAAACTCCCAGATTAAAATAAACCTCTTATTGTCCAGGAACATATAGAGGATACCCTCCACTCGTAGCGGAACTATAAGTTTAAGAGGAATTTCCCCCTGTAAATACATTATATAAAACCCTTGGTAAGGGTTCCAAGCATTAGAAAAGGGTGAAAATTCCATCAACATACTATCAGTAGGCAAGGGACCACTCCCCTACTAATCAAAAACCTGATAAGGAAGACCTAGAACTGACCCACTCATAGATGGATAAACCAAACCTTTCCCCCCTTAACCTTGGAAAGGATTGGAAAATTGAGGAGAGACAGGATATGAAATAGATATGCTTCCCAAGGAAGGGACATGTCCACTTCTAAAAGTGGAGCTCTGTAAGGGGACTGGATGTAACAACACTGGTGAAAAATTCATGTAAAAAATTTAAGACCACGGTTACGGGACACATATTCCAAGCTAAATGGTGGGAAAAGCATCCTAGTGGGTGTTCATTCAGTTTATTATGGCTAAGGAAATTGGCAAAGGCAATGACAAAGGATTTGAAAAGGAAAATGGCATTTTTGGCACATTTATTTACGAAAATAATGGAAATTAGGAGAAAAGTAAGGTGAAAGGTCATAGGTTGCATGTGAGGAGGAAAATGAAGCAAAATAATGGAAATTGAAGAAAATATAGGCCTAATTCATAAAAAGGATTCTGAGGATCAGTGGGCAGGCTTGGTCAGTGTAAGCTTGGTCAGTTTAGTTTTGGAGCTCTCTTTCTCACTTAAAGTTTCATGGAGAACACTTGGAGGAGTGTGGCATACTTGCATTTTTGGAGCAATAAGGCAAAGGAAGAACAGGAAAGTGCAAAAGGACATCAGGATCAGCAACTACATTGGGTTTTGCTTGCAAGTACCGAGTTGCATGTATGTTTTCCTCACTAGTTTTGGCAATCATGGCACATGCATGTGGTTTCTTGGTCATGATATGTCATCGGCATGGATTTCCTTTATTGATAGTGGATTTGCCTAGCCTTGCCATTTCTTGGATAGCCATGGTGTTGTGGGTTCATTTCTTTGTGTTTTTGGTTGATTCTCATGTTTCATTTAGCTTTGGTTGAGTTACTAGTCCTTGAAGCCTTGGTTGGACAAATGCTTTGGAAGGTCGGAGGAAGTTGTAGGTTGAGTTACTAGTCCTGGAAGCCTTGATTGGAAAAATGCTTTGGAAGCCCAGCGACAGCTATGGGTTGAGTTACTTGTCCTGGAAGTCGGGTTGGAACAAATGCTCTGGAGCCCTAGAAGGCTTGGGTGGAGACTAATTTGATGATGGTTTTGTGATGTCCAACTGTGAGGTGGAATCAATGTTTGATGGGTTGAGGTGGTTTGGCCTCTGGAAGCCTTGAATGGGTTTGATTTATGTGTTTTATGAGATCCCACATTCATGCTTGGAATATGGAATGGGGGTGACTGACTGAAGAGATATTTGGCTCAGCCATGTCTACGATCGGGTGGAATGTGGTAGTCCCATACCAGGTTGGATTTTTCATCATTAATATGAGGTTATTTCTCCTTGTTATCTCATGAGTATTATACTGGTTTATATGTGGATTCTATGGCTATTTTATCCTTGGTATTTTTGTTGTTATTATGTTGGTTATGAATATGTATTATGACAGTGGCTATGTATGGATCCCATCATGTTTTTACTTGTATATGAATGAGAAATGTGTCTATGGCCTAAGTGATGAAACTATAGCTAAAGTGATAAGGAAACAATGCCTCGTAGCAAATCTCAGATAAGTATGAGACCCCTACGCTTAGATCTATTATTTAAACCTAGATTTCGTTCATGCCAAGTGTTTGACAGAATGTCAGCCCCGGTTGGGGATGGTGAGGCCTATTCCTAGACTTAGTTTTTGGTTTATTAGTATTTTCATCATGTGTTTAATGGATTCTATAAGTTACAACAAGTTCTGGGCAGTGGCCGGAATTTCAGGTCTGAAAAGTGCCCTAAATTCCCCGGACTCTCACACATGTTTGCTGGAAATAGTCCCTAGACGTACACATGCAGGTTTGTGGGAGTGTACAGAGCTCTCTGGACACTGGCATGCCCATAGCATGGGAGTGTCCAGAGGTTTAATAGTTTAAAGACTCAGTGGGACCCAGGGGTTGGTTAGCAGAAAGGTTGGGATGGTTCTTAGGAGACTTATTATTGTTTTTGAAGGTTTGTATGGTGTGTTTATGTTGATTCCACTTCCTTAATGTGACTTAGGAGGTTGAATAATATCATAGTAACTTCTTGTCAGATGTTTACCTCGGTTGTCTGGTTACTTGGGTAGATGTGGGAGGAGGGCGTTACACTGAACCACTTGCCATAGAAGGAATTATATAAGGAATAGAATATGGCAGAGAAGATGGGATTGAGGAAATCCAAATTGATGGCATCCCAAATGAAAAAGCACCAATGATAGGAGAAATAAGCAGGGTTCCACTTGGGCCATGAATAGAGGTAGAGCTAACAGCTACTATGCTAGGTGTATAAGTAGATGTGGTAGAGAAGGAAAATTTTCCTCCACTAACTTTAGAAGAAGGCATATGTACACCGATAATATAAGTAATTCTACTAGTGCCACTAACATTGACCATATCGAAAGAAGGAGATTTCAGAGGAATTCTCTGAATTGGGGTACCCACGTAAGATATAATGTAAGGAAGGTTTCTTGGAAGAGGGTCTAAATCTGGTCTAGAATGTTCTAGGATATCTTATACTTCAACCTACTCTCCCAACAAACTTGATTGAAAAAATACCTGAGAAAGGAGCAGAACACTTCCATCCAAATCATGGAAGAAACCTTGTACTTTGGGCTCTTACTTTGAATAATATACACCTAGGAGAGGATTTGTATTCATTTCATTAAATTTAACTGGTTCAAAAAAACTAGCAGAGTCCCACCTACACCTCTAAGGTAAAGGCTCAACACTAGTAGGTGAAAGCCCACGAAGCCTCCTAGACCAATGAATGGGTCAATATGCCACCTTTTATGAATAAAAATATATAAATGACCAAATATACTAAGGTAGGATAGGATCACATAGTACTTACTATAAAATTCCTAAAGATATAGACAAGCAAATTGACTTCAGGTATTTCCACTCTAGGTGATTAGGACCAGACACCAAAATATAAGAAAGAGGATAAAGGGCGTTGTGAAGCTAAGCTTGGGATGATGAGGACCCAATTCCTACTAGAGAAGGTAACAAAAATAGTAATGTTAACCCCCTAGCAATCTCCTTTGTCGGTGCAAGTACCCTCATTTTGCAGGGCACCCCCTAGAAGTACTATGATAATGATACAATGCCTAACTTAGGTACCATGGTTATTCCCCCTGGAATTCACTTAGGTGGTACCTAGGAAAGGAAACAAGGGTTACCAATATGTTCTCATAATTTGAGGGGGACGATTGTGGGTAGGTGCTCTGACAAGTAAGAGAGGGGGTATCTCTCTTTCCTTATTGTTACACGACCTAGTGCTTAATTCTTTATTAAACATCTACATTTTGTTTGAGTGGCCTTGGAGATTTTATTCTCCACACACCTATTCCAAGGCCCTAAATATGCCCTAAAATAGTTCATGTTCTATGACAAAAGAAAAAAGTCTAGTTAATTTTATATTATGCATTAAATTTATTGTTTCTTGATTAGGTCAAAGGAAATGGAAGTGAAATTAATGGTGTTCTAATTCAAAGTAACCAAATAAGAAAACTTATATGCGTGTAGTTCATCTCTCTTTCTTTGATGAAGAGGTGACTCCTACAAAGGTTCTACAAGAACTTAATAAATAAAATCTTTTTGTTCTCCTTTTATAAGAAAGCACTCACACATTCAAAGTCAAAATAACACTCAATTCTTGATCTTGTGCAACTAAACCCAATGCAAACTAGTATGTAATGCAAGAGGCTAAAGTATAAGCCTAAATGCAATCAACAACAAAGGAAACAATTGGGTAAAATTGACAATCCAACAGTGCCAAAATGCACTCATGCAAATTAGAGACCTTTGAAGTAATAAGAATGCTTCAATAGACCAACAATGTGCCAAAGTTGCAAACACCAAAGGCTCTTGTTCAAACCTTCAAGTGAATGCAATGAGAAATACTAAGATGAAAAGGAATAACATAAGATTTTTTTTATTTTTTTTTTAAAAAGATAAAATCGAAAACTTTAAACAAAAAGAAAATAAGGACTGGACAGCAAAATGAAACCTAAAAACTTCAACAAAGGAAATTCAAAGACCTTAAGCCAAATAAAACCAAGAACTTCAATGAAAGGAAATTCAATACTTCACAAAAGCAATAAAGGATGAGATCAAAAGAGTTAAATTCTCAAAGATTCAATAGTGTTAAAGGAATGGAATTCAAGAACTTCACAAAAACGGTTCTAGAATCTCAAATAGAAAGAACTCAACTTGTTTGAACCAATGAGAGAGACAAATGCACAAATCAACCTTTAGGAAAACAAGAAGAAAAAGAAAAGAAAAGTGATATAATTCAATCAAAAAGGCTGAAATAAAGGCTACCTCAGAGACCTGAAACGGTCTAGAACGTTGGATAGGGAACCAAGAACCCAACGCATCACCCAAACCTCTTGGAAACCAAGAAACCCTAGGTTGATGCAAAATTAATCTTGATCAAAGACTGAATAATAATAGCAACATACCTCAAACTGCATATTTTCACCCTTAAACAGGCACCGGAGACGAAAAGACAAAAATAGAACCCACTTGGACTCTCAGTAAGTGAAAAAAACTCCACGTTCAAAAATATATGTGATTGTCTAGAAGAAATTTTGCATATATACATGGCTCTTACAAAAAACTAATGGATATGTGTATATGTCTTCGGACAACCTGAATGTACACGTATTTGTTGCCAAAAATAAGTGCGTATAAATAGAAAACTGAGGAAAAAACAAAAAACAAGCGTATATCATACAAATCAATCTAGAATATCTGGTCTAACAAGATACTAGGTGATTGAAAAAACTGACAGGTCACTTTCCAATCACCCGGATCAAGTTATTCAACCCTTAAGGAGAACACTTAAAAGAATTCTCCCCATTGGAGTCACCAATTATGTTTGTGGGAAAATTCCCTAGGGTTAGGGTTGACATCCCCAACAGAGCAAAACATAAAATTCAACAAACAAACTCAAGCAATATTGCATACAACTTGAATTAACAAAGTAGGTTTAGAGTACATAACCATAGGTCCTATGTTTGATTATGTTCTCATAGAGTCCAAACATAATCATGCATACAACTTGAATTAACAAAGTAGATTTAGAGTGCATACCCACCGATCCTACGTTTGATGTTGTTCCTGTTAGGGTGCTATAATTTATAGGATCAATTGAAGATTATATGTTGATTTTCTCCTATGAGATGTTGTAAATAATGATTTCATTATGAAAATTATTTTCAAAAGTTCAAAAGAAAAGTAAAAAAATTTTAAAATTTAAAATTTAAAATTTAAATTTAAAAATTTAAAAATTTAAAAATTTAAAAATTTAAAAATTTAAAAATTTAAAAAAATTAAAAATTAAAAAAATAAAAATAAATTAAAAATAAATTAATAAAACAGGGGATAAAGAAATATATATGTGAAAAAGAAAAGAAAAAGAATAAAAAAATAGAAAAAATAAAAAATGATGAGCCCCTATAGCGAGCTAATCAAAATGCCACTTTATATTCCAAAATGTCAATTTTATAAGGTTTTAAACCTTGGTCATTATGCTTTATTTATTTATTTATTTTTTATGTATTTGGTATATTATAATACGACAAAGTTGTTTGTCATTTTGCAAATAAATCGTGCGCTGGAATCAATGGTCGTGATAAAGCCTGCCCATATCTACGGCAGAGGAGTGCTTTCATCACCCCACCCCCCCCCCCACTCCCGACAGTTAACACAAGGGGGGGGTAGAAAGCAGTTTCCGTCGAAACCCCCTGGGCCAACGTGGCAGTTCCTGGGGAATTTCAGGGGGGTTCCCCTCCCAATGCCACTTACTAGCACACCAGCCCCCCCAAAATATCGCCTTCATCTCCCACACATGGCTCGTCCCTCCGCTAGTTTGCTTCTCTTTGTGCCTCCCCCTTCACCACTCATATCCCGCCGCATAATCGTTATCCCTGCCACTCCATTTCTGTCATCTGTCCTACCACGTCATATTATTCGCTTAACGTTCAAATCTTTGTCACAAAAGCTAAATGAATGTTATGTCATTAACTCCCGCCATCTATCTATTTTACAAATTAATCCCTCCCACTCCATAAACGGTAATTGTGTCGTTATACAATGAATTCGACTGTTATAAAAATACTTTGATGAAAGTATGTTGTTTCTTTTAGCTCACCATTAATATCGCAGGATGAAGAACAAACTGTTACTGAATGCCAACCTTCAACAGCAATTTCCCTGCGCACAATCGACAATTTCCTTGGGTAACCCTATTCTTCAGAATTTTTCTACCAAGATTTCTCTAGTATTGTTCTTCTGCTCGCCTTCTTCATTTTCATGATGTCAAACCATAAAAGGAAGGGGAAGGTTACAAAGTCAAATCCCCTCATTACCCTAGTCTCATATTTTGACAAATCTCCCCTAATAGACACCTACTATAAGATTTCTGAGACCCAGTCCGAATTTGACCTGTACGAGCTCCACAACTGGGCAAAGCAAAAGTTCATGGACAAAAGTGATGACTTGAGTGTTTGGGAATCCCTTCTCCCTCAGTTTGTCTTCCCCTAGACTCACTTTTTCCCTGATTTCTCTGTTTGGTGCCATCTTCGATATTTTCCAAGTCAAAAGGCTATTATTTCCCATAATAATGAAGTTATTTTCTCCATTTCCCTTGAAAGTATCTGCCAGGCCCTGCAAATTGAATATCAGGCCTCCCATCATCCTTTTTCTGCCGATGTTTTAATGGAATTATATAAAAAATTGACATTCCCTCAGAGAACCCAAATTTTTGAGTGTTTCCTTCTAGAAAATGTTGAATTACCCCGGAAAAATCCCCCATATCCAGTGTCAATCTTCCCTAAAATGTCTAAACAGGTAATTTCTATGGTAACCCAATTGCTCGGGTACCATAATGATCAGTGGGTAGATGAGATAGTGTTAGGATTTTTATCTATTTTTGTAGTTGGCAAAAAACCATCAATTCTTTTCAATTACATCCAGTTTCTTGCCAAATCAATCCATGACCAGTTTGTAAATTTCAAAGTAGGTGGTGTTTTTAAATATCAGTCAATGCTAGTTTACCTCATGTTATTTTATCAATCACATAGGTTCAAGTTCCCTTTACAAAAGACAAATAGTGAAGGAAACCCTTGGTCAGTGATTCACTGGACTTCTCTGGATAGAAATAACTCAGAGGAGTATTCTTATACTAATTTTGTTGACAAATTTTTACATACCTCACTATGTTTGCTTAGTAGTGATCTGATCCCAAGGATTTCACCAGAAATAAAGATATCTTAAATGACTTTGCTATGGTATCAGGTACAAAGGTAAGCCAAAAAAAGTCCAAAGTATTTTTCTTTAACACTAATATTGCTATACAGAGAAACATTACTAGGATTCTAGGTTTTCAAAGGGAACAGTTGCCTTCCAAATATCTTGGCATTCCTCTTACTAATAAACCTCTCAGCAAGAAAATATGGGAACCAATTTTAAATAAACTTCAGGACAAAATAAAAAAATGGACATGCAGATCTTTAAACTTAGCAGGGCGACTTGTGCTCACACAGGCGGTCTTGCAAGCCATTCCCATTTTCATGTTTGCAGCCATCCCTGCTCCTTAAGGTATTAAGAAGCAAATAAGGAACATTCAAAGGAACTTTCTGTGGGGTAGAGGGGAAGAGAAAAAAAAATGGGATTTAGTTGCATGGGACAAGATCTGCAAGCCCAAAAGCCATGGTGGCTTGGGGCTACATGATCCATAAACTCTCAGTAAATTTTTGGAGCTAAGCTTTGGTGGCAATGGATTAAGGAGCCGAATGCCCCCTGGGCCACGATTTGGAAACAAAAGTATGCCAAGCACTGGCAGGAAAAGGATCTTATTAGAATGACAGGACAAATCAGAGGCTCACACATATGGAACCTGGCTTGGGAGAACAAAAGCATTGTTCAGCAGCATTGTTTTTGGGAAATCCGAGCAGGGGACCGAGCTCGATTCTGGGAGGAAAGCTAGCAACAAGAACCCATCCTCAACAGGATTGACCTGGCAGCCCTCAAGAGAGACACAGATAGCAAAGGCCTATTATTGGTAAAATATTTCTGGGACCAGGGAAGGAACAATGAAAAATGGAGGAAGTGGAAGGAACTAAGTTACAGTGATGAGAGTCCTTTAAAGGCCATGGCAGAGACTCTCACCATGGACTTAAAGCATAGACGGATTTTGGTTTCCTCCTCACATGACCAATTAAGATGGGGGAAGAATAATGAAGGTAACTTTAACCTCAAAGAGGCAAAACAAGCAATCACTGGATTCAACTTTGTAAATGTTGATAAAGTCTGGAAGGAACTTTGGCAAACTCCTCACTGGATGAAAATAAAGTTATTTATCTGGCTTGTGCATCAAAGAAAGATCCTAACTTGGGAAAACCTCCTCAAGAAAGGCTTCATTGGCCCTTCCAAATGTCACCTATGCAGCTCACATGAGGAAACGATTGAACACCTGCTCAACCTCTGCTCTTTTTCTGCTAAGGTGTGGGACTGGGTGGCCTCAAGTTTCCGACATACCGACAGAGACAGTCTCAGCATATCCAACACTCTGAAAAACTGGAGGAAGAACTTCTCAGAGAATGAGATCATCAACAAAGCTTGGATGCTAGTACCAGGCTTTGTCATTTGGAATGTTTGGAAAGAACGCAATAGGTGGATCTTCTTAAATAAAGCTAGCGAACCCTAGCATATAATCAATCAAATTCTAAAACAGATTAAAGAAATAGTTAAGATCCTTTTGAAGTCAATTCCCACGAATCCTCCTCTACCTCACGAGGAGATTATTATTCTTAATTTGGGTCTTCAATCCATCAATCCTCAAGGAATAAGGAAGGAAGTGAGAACAATTAACACAGGAGCCAGTAGATGGCAGCCCCCTCCTCAGGGATTCTTCAAAGTAAACATTGATGGAGTTTCTAAGGGAAATCCAGGGAAGCAGGCTTTGGGGGTGCCATAACAGATCCTCAGGGGCACAAAAAATACATCTTCCATGGCAACTTGGAAAAGGGTACCAATAACATGGCTGAACTTCTGGCTTTAGATCAATGCTTGGAAATCCTGGTGGAGGAAAATTTACAGAATGTTATCATTGAAGTAGATTCGGATTTGATCATCAGAGCAACCAAGAAGATTCACAATGGAACTTCACCAGATAAAGTGTCGAAGCACTGGAAGCTGCTGCAGGTTTTTCACTGTATCCACTCTCACTTGTAGACCCTTAAAACGATTAGATTTTTTCATGTTAGAAGGAAGGCAAATATGCTTGCAGATCGGTTGGCCAACGAAGGTGTGGCCAATAAGGACAGGGACTCTCGATATGCATGGGAGTTGTTACCTGAAGGGAAACTGCGAGAGGATTTTTCATCCTGGCAACCAAAGATTGGGATTTATGGAGGAACAGTGCTAATCGAAGGGATTCGGGAGATAGAAGTGAGGATGATATCACCTAATCCATCCTACGATCTTGGGATATGGTTGCTCTCCACAACTTTGTTAACTTTTGGATGAATGAGGAAGGTTTCAAGTCAGACAATGACATAGAACGGACTGCCTAGGGATATTTGGCTCAGTGGGTTTCTGTTGGCGACTCTAGGCGGAAGGCTCAGCAAGGTCTACGGGAATGTTCTGGCTTTTTCACGAAACCACGAACTCAATACCATAAGTGGTATTTCGCGCGGGACTTAGATGGCTTCTGGTATTTTGGTAGGCGCATGCGATTCCACTCAGTGGGTAACATGTGGCATCGAGAGGTGAGAGAAAACCACTCTCATCGTGCAGTTAACCTCCGCGCTTCTCATCCGTGCGATATCCCCGATGACCGTTGGATCGGGATTATGTATTCGATGGCTGAGATGGGTCGTGCTTGTTGCCTTAGGGTTCCGGACCTGTTTCTATTTATTGGACCCAGTTTAGAGTTGTGGTCGGGTCCGTTTGTGAGGGGCAGTGGGGTCCACTGTGGGTCCCTGTATGGGCCCTAGACTTTCCGTGAAACCATGGACACAAAACCCCAAAACCTTATGTGGCACATCGCGCCGGACATGGCTGGTATCTGGTATTGTGGAAGTGTTGCAGTAGGAACCACTTTGAGCTCTTTTGTAAGAATCTTGTAAGCTTCGGTCCCTGGTTTTTTGCCGCCCCTGTTGTCTGGGGCACTCTGTATATTATGTAATTTGATTAGATTAATAGAAGGTTCATCTCTTACTTACCAAAAAAAAAATATTTTACGGGTCAAAATTACCTCCTTACAGGTTTCCAGTTTTTCTACTAGTCAGGATATTTTCATTAGAATACACCAAGCAAATGCTAAATGTGGATGAGCTACATTTTGTCTCCTACAAGAAGAAAGCACAGTTCAAGTTGAAGGCTCATATAGGGCCCTATATTATCAACACCAGAGTTGTAGCAAAGGAAGTGGATGCTATTTTGAGTAAGATGAAATGCAATCTTAGTTTCACTTGGTACTATGATCCCAACAGTTAACACGAGCGGGGGGGGGAAATAGCAGTTTCTGCCGAAACCCCTTGTGCCAACGTGGCAGCGCCTGGGGAATTTCGGTGGGGGGGAGGGGGGTCCCCTCCCGATATTGCTTACTACTTGCACCTCACCCCGCGAAATACCACCTTCATCTCCCATCAATGGTTCATCCCTCTGCCAGTTTGCTTCTGCCATGTGTCTCCCCCTTCACCACTCATATCCCGCCACATAACCATTATCCCCCCACGTCACTCCCCTACATGTCACATTATCCACTTAATGTTCAAATCTTTGTCATGAAAGCTAAATTAATGTTATGTCATTAACTTCCGCCATCTATCCGTTTTACAAATTAATGCCTCCCACTCCATACACGGTAATTGTGTTATTATACAACCAATTCAACTATTATAAAAATCCTTTAATGGCAGTATATTGTTTCTTTTATCTCACCATTAATTTCGCAACATGAAGAACAAACTGTTACCAACTGCCAGCCTTCAACAACAATTTTCCCGCGCATAGTTGACAATTTCCTTAGGTAACCCTGTTCTTCAAACTTTTTCTATCAAGATTTCTCTAGTATTGTTCTTCTGCTCACCTTCTTCATTTTCATGATGTAAAACCATAAAGGGAAGGGGAAGGTTACAAAATCAAATCCCCTCATTCCCCTAGTCTCATATTTTGACAAATCTCCCCTAATAGACACCTACTTTAAGATTTCTGAGACCTAGTCTGAATTTGACCTGTACGAGCTCCACAACTGGGCAAAGCAAAAGTTCATGGACAAAAGTGATGACTTGAGTGTTTGGGAATCCCTTCTCCCTTAGTTTGTCTTCCCCCGGACTCACTTTTTCCATGATTTCTATATCTGGTGCCATCTTCGATATTTTCCAAGTCAAAAGGCTATTATTTCCCATAATAATGAGTTATTTTCTCCATTTCCCCTTAAAGTATCTGCCAAGCCCTGCAAATTGAATGTCGGACCTCCCATCATCCTTTTCCAGTTGATGTTTTAATGGAATTATATAAAAAAATTTACATTACCTCAGAGAATCCAAATTTTTTAGTGTTTCCTTCTAGAAAATGTTGAATTATCCCGAACAAATCCCCCATATCCAGTCTCAATTTTCCCTGAAATGTCCAAACAGGTAATTTCTATGGTAACCTGATTGCATGGGTACCATAATGATCAGTGGGTAGATGAGATAGTGTTAGGATTTTTATCTATTCTTTTAGTTGGCAAAGAGACATCAATTCTTTTCAATTACAGCCAATTTCTTGCCAACTCAATCCATGACAGTTTGTAAATTTCAAAGCAGAAGGTGTTTTTAAGTATCAGTTAATGCTAGTTTACCTCATGCTATTTTATCAATCAGATAGGTTCAAGTTCCCTTTACAGAAGACAGATAGCGAAGGAAACCCTTGGTCAGTGATTCACTGGACTTCTTTGGTTAGAAATAACTCAGAGGAGTATTCTTATACTGATTTTGTTGACAAATTTTTACATACCTCACTATGTTTTCTTAGCAGTGATCCGATCTCAAGGATTTCACCAGAAATAAAGAAATTCACACACTTTTCAAAGAAATCCAAAGTTGGAGACTGGTATTTATACCAGAACTACATTGAGATTAGAGTTTATGGGTCAGAATTACCTCCTTATAGGTTTCTAGTGTTTGTACCAGTCAGGATATTTGCATTAGAATAAACTAGGCAAATGTTAAACATGGATGAGCTACATTTTGTCTCGTATAAGAAGAAATCACAGTTCAAGTTGAAGGCTCATATGGGGCCCTATATTATCAACACCAGAGTTGTAGCAAAGGAACTGGATGTTATTTTGAGTCAGATGAAATTCAAGCTTAGTTTCTCTTGGTCGTATGATCCCCTATCCATCATTTATAAGCTCAGATTGGAACATAAGAGTACCTCCTATGCACACACACCAAAGCCTGAAATTGAAAAATATGATAACTAGGAGGAATGGACAGAGGGTACTTTATAGGAAGTTGAAGAACAACTGGTTAGTCAATCATCCATGCAGACACCTCTTCCCAAGGAAAAGGAGGGAAAAAGGGAAAGGGAAGCCATGTCCCCTACTGATTCTGACAATCAAGATGCAGAGTTTATTGTTTTTAAAAGGAAAAAGAAGGATCCAAACATTGCTGAAAAATCAGATCCTCAGGTCAATCCTCAGTTTAAGCCTTGGGTAATTACTATCCAAGATGAAAATCCAGAGGAAAGGGACACACAGGAAACGTCCACAGTGATTTTTTTGGGAACTCCTATCACTTCTTCTACTCAAATAGAAGAAACAGTATAGTCACCTATTGCGAAAACAATAGTCCAGTCTCCAGTATCATCTAGTTCCCAAATTTCAACTCGACAGAGTATATTTTCAAGATACAGGGAGAGAAAATTGAATAACGAAGCTTTAAAGGCTTCAACCTACTTTGAATTCTAGAAGCAGACAACTAAAACCCAGCACAATGTTTTCGGCATCAGAGTGTTAGGATATTCCGACACATAGGATATAGTTAAGTTCAACTTGGTCTAGTATAGAGTTAGGTTAGAGTTAGGTAAAGTGTGTTTCTTTACCGTTGTACATTTTGTAACTTACAATCCGACGGTCACGATATGTAGTGATCCGACGGTTCACTCTCACCTCGGTATTACCGACACTTGATCCGTGGCTTGACACCCGATTGGTCCATGAGTTCTATTTAAAGCGCATGGAGGGTCATTGTTCGGGTAATCCGTGCATGAGAGAAGCTTATGTAAATTTTCATTCTTTGATTAATAAATTGTCTGTACCCACGTTGGGACAGGCCGTGGACTGTTTCCCTCCTTGCACTCTGAGGGTTTTAACCACGTCAAAAATACTGGTGTATTGATTTGAGATCTGGTTGTGAGCGGTGTCCTTTTGGTATTCTTCTGTGGAACTTACCCTGTAAATTCCTACATGGTATCAGAGCTATTTGAGGGCCGCGTCCGTTGGTGATCCAAATCTGAAGCCGGTAGAACTGCATGCGGCTGTCGTTTCCTAGATCTGCTGTTTCTGACTGCTTTCGGGCCGAGAGGACTGCTCTGTTGCATTCGGAGCATCTGTTTCAGTGAGGAACCCCTTTCGTTTCACGCGAAAAGGTTTCTGGTAGCCCTAGCTGCGTCATTTTTCAGATCGGGAGGTATACAGTGTTTTTTTTTGCAGTTTACTGTCATTTTCTCTCTGCTTATTTCGGTTTCGGTTTATTTAACCTTTTTTTTCCCGCATCTATACCTTTCATTTCTGCGTATGCTCTTTGCCCTGCGACTCTGTGCGATCTGGGCAAATCAGAAACAGAAAGAAAGGATTTTTCTCATGCGTATGCTCTTTTCCCTGCACCTTAGTGTGATCTCGGAAAATCAGAAACATTGAGGAAAATATTTAGTTTTTCGGCTAAAAGCTAACTTTGAGATTTTTTTTAAATTTCTAGTTTTTTGGCTAAAGCTAACTTCGAGCCGTAAGGTTCGTTTTTTCTTTGGATATTCGTGTTGGGTTTTGTGTTTTGTGTTTTGTAGGGGAAAAGAGTCTTCCCAAGGCAAGCACGCAAATCGAGGCCCCCCCCCCCCCCCCTCTCTCTCTCTCTCTCTCTCTCTCTCTCTCTCTCTCTCTCTCAAATATTTTGTATAGATCAATTGGTTCAAAGACCTTTTAAGAGAGTAGAGGTCTTGGGTTCAAGTCTCCATTTTGTGGGGGCGGATTTTTTCATTCCCGCACATTCGCGCACTTTGCCGGCAACGTCAACAAATTTTTTTCAAAAAGCCATAACTTCTTCATCCGGAAGCCTTTTTCAGAGCCGTTTTTTTTAAAACCGCCTATTTTTTCGAGATCTATCCATTGGACCACTTACTTTCAGCATCTTCAGCTTCAGTTGTTTTTCAAAAATGGAAAGTCCATGCCAAGTCATTCTTGACAGCACTAACTACTTCCAATGGGTAGCCTACATGGGAGATTTACTTAGAAGTAAAGGTCTCTTCAGAATAGCCACAGACCAAGAGAAGAAACCCAAAGATGAAGACAAGGCCGAAAAATGGGAAAATCGACAAGATCAAGCACGAGGCTTGATAGGAATGTCTGTTTCTCCTGATCTTAGATTCCACATTGCAGAAATTGAAACTCCTCATGAAGCATTAGAAAAACTTGCTAAAGTTTTTGGGATTAAAAATGAAATTAGATCCCATCAACTTGAAAATGAGCTGCTTACTTTGGATCCTAATAATTTTTCTTGCATTGAAGATTTCTTGTCAAAATTCAAGAACCTTAGATATCTCTTGGAAGGTGTTAAAGTTAAGAAAGATGATGGTAACCTTATTTATTCCATCCTCACTAAGTTAGGACCAGCCTACTCTGTGTTTGTTTCCACTTTCCATTCTACCAGGGAAGCTTTCATTTGTCAAGGCAAAGACTACAAGCCCCCTTCCTTTGACTCCTTTTGTGATTCCTTAATAAGAGAACAAGAAAAACTCTTACACCTTGGTCTTCTTAATCTTGGAAACTCTTCCACAAAAGCGTTAGCCGCCCAGCAGTATCCAAATTCAAAGAATCCTAAGAAGTCTTATCCTCAAAGGAATGGTCCTAAACCAACTCAGCCTCAAGATGAAAGATCATTTCAGCAATATGATAAGCCCAATAAAAACAAATGGAAGAAGACTGATAGACATTGTAACTTTTGTAATCGAGATGGCCACTTAGAATCTAAATGCTTTAAGAAGATGGAAGCCTTGGAAGCCGCAATGAAGAAACATAACATCCATCTGGAGCCTACTTCAACTTCAACTTCCGGAACGGCATTTTCTGCATGTCATCGTCAATCATCTCAGTCTGGTTATGCATTAAATGTATCTTCTTCTTCTTCTCATTCTCATGAGTGGCTCATTGATTCTGGAGCCTCTTGTCACATGGCCAAAAACGAAGCCATGTTTTCTTCTTTAAATGATTGTAACACCAAAAATATATATGTTGGTGATGATAGATCTCTTAATGTTGTAGGGACTGGAACTGTTCATCTAGACAATGGTCAGTTCAATGATGTATTATGTGTTCCAAACTTATCCTGCAACCTTCTATCTGTCTATCAGATAACTCATTCAGGTGAAGGTAAAATCGTTGAATTTTCACCTCATGATGTTGTAATCAAGGATCTAAAAGATCCTAAACAGATTCTAGCTACTGGTCTTGCTGATGATTCCAAAAGGTTGTATAAGTTTCACAACTTTGGGTCATCCCATCTTCCCTCAGTATTTGTTGCTCATAATGATGAAGTGAGCAAACTTTGGCATGAGCGGTATGGTCACTTAAACTATCGCTCCCTTCAGCATCTATGTAAAGAAAACATGGTGACAGGTCTTCCTATGGTATCTTGCAAAGATGGTGTTTGTTCCGGATGTGTACTCGGAAAACATCATCGGGACAGTTTTGACAAACGTGCCTCTTGGCACGCCTCAGCCCCTTTACAGCTTGTGCACAGTGATTTATGTGGTCCTCTTCCTGTTGCTTCTTTCTCTGGCTGCAAGTACTTCTTAACTTTCATTGATGATTTCTCTAGACGCACTTGGGTATACTTCTTAAAACTCAAGAGCGAAGTATTTACCACCTTTTTGGCCTTCAAAGCATTCGTTGAAAAACAATCTGGACATCAAATTCTTAAGCTAAGAACTGATAATGGTGGAGAATATGTTAAAAATGCATTCATCACCTTTTGCACCGAAAAAGGAATTCAAATGCAACATACTGTTCCATACACTCCACAACAAAATGGTGTAGCTGAAAGGAAAAATCGCACTTTAAAGGAAATGGCTAATTGTATGCTGCAATCTAAAGGACTCAGTCTTAGTTTTTGGGCCGAAGCAATTAATTGTGCAAATTATATAATCAATCGCACTCCTACTAAGGTTCTAGAGAATATCACTCCAGAAGAAGCTTGGAGTTCCATTAAACCAGATGTAAGTCACTTTCGTGTGTTTGGAAGTGAAGCATGGGCCCATATTCCAGATGAAAAGCATAAAGCCTTAGAACCTAAGAGTGAGAAATGTACTTTTGTTGGATATTCTGAAGATGTAAAAGGCTATAGACTTATTCCATTTAAGTCCAAAAATGTTATCATTAGAAGAGATGTAAAATTTGATGAAAATAAATCGGCCTGCGAGCCTAGTCCGGCGGATGTGCCACCTCTTCCCATCTCTTCTATCTTTGAGAACATTTCTTCTTCTGATGATGAAAGCGAGGATGATAATCCTTCCCCACCTTCTCAGGATCCTCAACTTCCAAGATGGGTCCGTGCTACTCGGGATGCAGCAGGTGATCTTGCCGGTGATCCTACAGATCAGCG
The DNA here is from genome assembly GCA_031772625.1 of Pinus tabuliformis. Classification (NCBI taxonomy): domain Eukaryota; kingdom Viridiplantae; phylum Streptophyta; class Pinopsida; order Pinales; family Pinaceae; genus Pinus; species Pinus tabuliformis. The sequence goes on along the minus strand of CM062811.1, from coordinate 619,897,457 downwards.
ACGTACACGTTCTCAGTTTGAAAGAGCCTCTTCTTTACTGGCTCAAGCTCCAGTGAATCATGATCCTGACACTTTTGCAGAAGCTTCAGGCCATCCACAGTGGGAAACAGCTATGAATGAAGAATATCATTCATTGATGACAAATGATACATGGGATCTTGTTCCTCTACCAAAGGGACGCAAACTTGTTAGATGTAAATGGGTTTACAGAACCAAGTATGGACCAGATGGGAAAGTTGATAAACATAAAGCTCGTCTCGTTGCTAAGGGCTTTTCACAGGTTGAAGGCATTGACTACACTGAAACCTTCTCTCCAGTTGCCAAAATGAACTCTATCCGCCTTGTTCTTTCCCTTGCTGCCTCTTTAAAATGGGAAGTACATCAAATGGATGTTAAATCTGCCTTCTTGCATGGGGACTTGCAGGAAGAAATCTATATGGAACAACCCATTGGCTTCATACAAACAGACTCCAGCCTAGTTTGTCGCCTTAAGAAATCCCTTTATGGCCTCAAGCAAGCTCCTCGAGCTTGGTATGCCAAAATGGATAGCTTTCTTTTAGAATCTGGCTTTTCTAGGTGTCATTCTGACAATACTGTCTACACCAAGAAAGTGGGCAACTCTCTCATCATCCTTGTTCTTTATGTTGATGATCTTATTCTTACTGGTAGTGATCCCAACCTTATAAACCATGTGAAGTCCACCCTTAAAAAGAAATTTGAAATGACAGACTTAGGACACTTACACTATTTTCTCGGTCTTCAAGTCTTGCAATCCCAAGAGGGTATTTTCCTTTCCCAGTCCAAGTATGCTTGTGATATTCTTCGTCATTTTCACATGGAAGACTGTAAGCCAGCCCCTTCTCCCTTTCAGTCTGGAGTCAAACTTTCAGTCTCTTGTACTTCTCCTGAAGTTGATGCTACCTTATACCGTCAACTTGTCGGAAAACTCTTGTATTTAACCCATACTCGTCCTGATCTTTCCTTTGTTGTTGGCCTTGTTGCTCGTTTTATGCAAAACCCCCGTGAAGGTCATTGGAAAGCAGCTAAAAGAATACTTCGTTATGTTCGAGGTACAATACAGTTTGGGATTCATTACAGTGCCAAAGCAGCTCCTCTGTTAGTTGGTTTCACTGATTCTGATTGGGCTGGTGACCTTGATGATCGGAAGTCTACTGCCGGTTATGTCTTCACTCTTGGTTCAGGACCTATTACATGGGCTTGTAAGAAACAGGCTGCCATTTCTCTTTCATCAGCAGAAGCAGAGTATCGTGGTGCCGTGGAAGCTAGTAAGGAAGCCTTGTGGCTTCGTCAGATCCTATCAGAGTTTGGCTTTGAGCAGCAGCATCCAACCACACTTTGGTGTGATAATCAAAGTGCCATTCAGCTATGCAAAGATCCAGTCCAGCATCAGCGCAGCAAACACATTGAACTACACATGCACTTCATCAGAAAGCTCATTCATGACCATGTTCTTGAAGTGCAATATTGTCCAACAGATGATCAGGTTGCAGACATCTTCACAAAGGCTCTCACAGAGGCGAAGTTCACTAAACTTCGATATATGCTTGGAGTTCAGGAAGTTGTCACTAAGGGGGGATAGGCTCTAGTGCCTCCTTCCTTCTCCTATTGTGTCATATTTGTAAATCCTTCAATCCTATCCCAAGTTGTTCTTAAGGGGGGATGTTAGGATATTCCGACACATAGGATATAGTTAAGTTCAACTTGGTCTAGTATAGAGTTAGGTTAGAGTTAGGTAAAGTGTGTTTCTTTACCGTTGTACATTTTGTAACTTACAATCCGACGGTCACGATATGTAGTGATCCGACGGTTCACTCTCACCTCGGTATTACCGACACTTGATCCGTGGCTTGACACCCGATTGGTCCATGAGTTCTATTTAAAGCGCATGGAGGGTCATTGTTCGGGTAATCCGTGCATGAGAGAAGCTTATGTAAATTTTCATTCTTTGATTAATAAATTGTCTGTACCCACGTTGGGACAGGCCGTGGACTGTTTCCCTCCTTGCACTCTGAGGGTTTTAACCACGTCAAAAATACTGGTGTATTGATTTGAGATCTGGTTGTGAGCGGTGTCCTTTTGGTATTCTTCTGTGGAACTTACCCTGTAAATTCCTACACAGAGGAACAATATTTGCAGAGAAATAGCTACAGTCATCACCAGATTCCTACATAGCCTCAATAGTGCAACAAAGTTCAACAAATTTTCCCTATTTTTCTTCTTTTATACCTAAAATATTTGTCTTTGACAGATATTATTTTGTAAATATATTTTATTTTGAAATATGATCTGAGGTGTAATAGTTTTATATAAATATTCAGAAATAAGACCTAGAAAAGGTTGAAACTTTTATGAAGAAAACAAACATTTTGATGTAAGTTGTGCATGTACTAAAGTGATCAATTTCAATAATACAGAGATTTTGTTCCAGGATTCCCGTGTCAGACAATTGGTGATGTTCCTTCTCATGTGAAATTGTTATTTTCCTAGTTTTCCATATGTTTTTCTGTCTCTATTGTTTAAAGAAGATTAATGGCTGAGTTTGTTTAAATGCACTCTTCTCTGGATTATAAACAATATTTATGTTTCCACTATGATATTAAGTATAGAATTCATCCTAGCATGCTCTATATTTAATTGAATCTAAATCATTTCATCTTATTCACTCCACAAATGCTCTAAAGATCCAAAATATTACCTACCCTACCCTATTACAACTGCTCTACCATTTTTGTGTTTGATCCCACAAAGACTCATGACTCCATGTCCAATGGACTTTCCCTGCAGTTTTCAACCAAATCTTTAAAAAACCAAACTCAAAACTCAATAACTAGACGAATATCTCAAAACAGAAATCTAAAATCAAGTAGAGAGATCCCTCACTGAAGCTGGAAGGGCTAGATTTCCATCTTTGCAAGTGGTTTTGTGGTTAACTCTAGGTTTCTCCCCATAAACATGGGAAATTACAGAGTGATAATATTCTGGCGACTCCACTGGGGAGAGACGAAAATTTGTATATAAATTGTGTTTTTCCCTAGTAAATATTTATTTTAAAGCTTAAAGTTATTTCAACTGTGTGGTTGTGAAATAGATGTTATTAAGGCTGTTTTTCCACCCAAATTGTGTATATATTTCTATCTGTAAATAATCTATTGAAGATCTGGCTCCTAGAAATATTTACACTAAATCCCATCCAGATCCTAAACCACCTGAAATTATAGATAATCCTGAGAAACTTATCAGGAAAAAGAGTTTTACTGAGAGTCAAGCAAGCAATTATCCACGACCTAGAGTTAATTCTCTCCCTGAAAGTTTCATTACTGTAGAGGATATTGAATACTTTTTGAGCATAGCCTTTTTTGTACCAAATCAGAAAGCTTTGTTCCTCAGACAGTTTTTGATGAAAATAGTTTGAAACCTTATATCCCAAAACATCAACTTGTCAATCTAGATTCTGACGAAGATGTTATAAAACAGTTTAACAAGCTTGAAGTTTTGGTGAATGAATTAAATCAGGTTGTGTGGAAATATTTTAGTGATCAATCAACTAAATCCTCTTCTTCTTCTGCCTGATCTCCAACCCCTCCAATGGTTTATTCCATTATTATAGCCCCTCCAATAGTTTCTCTCAATACTGCTACCCCTATTTCATCTACCATCCCTACTACTACTACACCAACTCAACAAAGTATAATCCCACCTTCTTTAATACCCTCAATATCCACATCTATTATAGTTTCATCTTCTTCCCATTCCCATTTACCAATCATGGCAGCTCATTATGCCCCCCTTGTCTTTCCTGGACAACTTAATGCCATGCCACAGGATTATCATAGCCAAATACCTCAATTTGATGGCATAGGGCCAATCACAGCACAACAACACATAGACATAATGAATGATTATTCATATTTGCAAGAAGTTGATGAAGATGATGTGAAAATGAGACTCTTTGCATAAATTTGGATAAGATAAGTTAAGAAATGGTTCATGGAATTGCCAGCAGCTAGTATCCCATATATCACACAATTTCACCAAACTTTCCTCACATGATGGGAAGTAAAGAAGAATCCTCTCCAAATCTTGGATGAATAAGAGAGTATAAAGAGATCCCCTGGTGAAACAGTCCAAGAGTACTGCACTTGATTCAATAAAATTTACGATTCTATTCTAGCTGCAATACAACCCCCACCAGGACTAGCTCTGATCAAATTTCCAAATGGTTTTGATGCAGATATGTCTTACCAACTGAGGGAGAGAAATCTTGCTACCCTAGAGGAAATGCAAAGGAATGAAGTCAGTGTGGAAGCCAATTTGTTGGAAAAGAGAGCTAGGTTAAAGGATGAGAGAAGAGTCACTATTAAAGAAGAACCTGCTTCTTCTTCATCAGATGCTAAGTTGGACACCTTAGTTAAAACCATGGAAAGAATAATGGATAGGATAAGTATAATTGACAGGGCTCCTCCAAGGGAAAATCAAGGGGGTCCTCAAATTAGAAATCCCAATTTTAGGAGAAACCCACCCCAAATCAAACAGAGAGAACAAAGAGGTACAGTTGATCAACATCAAATTAGACCTCCATTCCAAGATAATTATGCAGATGAAGACGCTGAGTTACCAGAGGATCCCAAAGAAAATCAAATAAAATTGTTTGGGGAAGGAGAAATTTACAATATTTTCTTAAGGAGGAGCAATATCTATTTTTGTTCTCACAACCAGAATTCATCCTTGCAGAGACAGATGATTATAAAAAGGGATACCAAAATTCTATCACGGAGGTGCACAAGCAGTACAATTTGAGAAGTAAAAAGACTGCAAGAAATCCTCCTAATAAGGTTTAGAGTGACACCCCTCCTACCAACCAAACAAAGGATGATTCTAAAAAGGAAACTTCTCCAAAACAGGATGTAAATATCAAAGAAATAGACACGCCTCAAACATCTTTCAGTATTGAAAATGAATTAGCAAAGGTAAAAAGTTATATTCCTCTAACATAATTGATTAAAAAGAATGCATATAGATCTCAATTCATGATGGCTTTGAAGATAGGAGAAGGAACAGACACAGTCAACCTAACTCATGACCAACCTAAATTTTCTTTTTGACCTAAAGTTGAAGGGAAGTCTCAGGCCACCCTTCTGTATTAATTTGAACATTCGTGACAAAATTCTTCACAATGCTATGCTTGATTATGGTGCTTCGCACAAACCTATGCCTAGAGCCATCATGGAAAAGCTAGGATTAGACATAAAAAGACCCTACAAAGATTTATATTCTTTTGATTCTAGCAAACTAATATGTTTAGGTCTCATCAAAGATTTATGTGTTACTCTGGCCCAAATCCCAGCAAAGAGTGTAGTGATGGATATTGTAGTGGCAAACATACCTCCTAAGTATGGAATGTTGCTATCAAGATCATGGGGAGAAAAGTTACAGGGTACTTTGTAGATGGACATGACATATTTTATCATTCTTTTGTTTGCTCAACAGAGAAGGTTATACAGGGAAACAATAATAAAGTATATGGTTAGTATCCAAGACAAACCAAATAATTACCCCTTGTATTCTATGCATTCCGATATAGATTCCTTCATCCTGTATAATGACATATGTGCAGAAAAACAGGTATCAGACCTAGACACTGAATTTAAGAAAACAGAGGAGATGAAATTGGATGTTGGGAAACAAGATGAAGAGAGTGAAGCTCTTTGGAACATGGATTTTGATGGGGAAGTGAGCAAGGAAGGAGCAGGGCAGGTGTTTGGATATCAAACTCACAAACATGTATAGCAAAGGGACATTCTTACAAGTTAAATTTCCAATGTACAAATAATATAGCTGAATATGAAGCATTGATTTTAGGACTGCAACTTTTGAAGAGGTTAGGAGATAAAATGATTTGTGTACATGGTGATTTTGAACTCATCATTAAACAAATTAAAGGTGAGTACTCAGCTAAACACCCTAGAAAGAGGGCTTACATAAATGTTGTCCTAGATTTTCTGCAGTGTTTCCCAGAGGTCAAAACATATTAGCTGATGCATATGCTACTTCATCTAGTACTTGTAAGATGCCTTTTCATCCCGATACAAAATATGAGGTTCAAATGAAACATCGGTCAGCTGTCCCAAATAATGTTAGATATTGGCAGGTTTTTGGTAGTGATGAGCAGATAGAAAGTTTTTTGCAGTTAAAATATGAGTTTGAGAATGTACATATTGATGCAGATAACTATGTAGATGATGATATAAATGAAATAGTGTTAAATGAGACTCACGATATTCCAGAAGAACTTGAGGTTCTACAATTGAAAGATAATGTGTTACCAAGAGGTTTTGTGCCATTGGAAGAGAACTTTGATTTTAATGATGTAGCCAAAAAGCCAAAGATAGAACCTGTAAGAGATGAGGTTGAACATTGTAATATAGGTACTAAGGAAAATCCCAAGATTGTAAAGTTGTCCAAGTCTTTGCCTCCCAAAGAAAAACAGAAGTACATTTATCTATTAAAATAATTTTCTGATGTGTTTGCTTGGAGTTATGAAGATCTAAAATCATATTATACAAGTATAATACAACATACCATCCCCATCAAAGAGGACCAAAAACCCTTCAAGAATAAATTAAGGATGCTAAATCCAGTTCTGCAACCTTTGATAGAAAAGGAAGTTAATAAACTTTTTTATGCCAAAATCATTGTGCCTTAAAGATTTTCAAAATGAGTGTCAAATTTAGTGCTGACAAGGAAGAAGACAGGAAAAATAAGGCTCTTTATGGATTTCACAAATTTGAACAAAGTTTCTCTCACGAACAACTACCCTCTACCTAAAATGGATCATATTTTACAGAAAGTAGTTGGTTCCAACAGAATTTCTTTACTGGATGGTTTTTAAAGATATAACCAAATTTTGGTACATCCTGATGATCAGCATAAAACAACTTTCACAACACCTTGGGGAATATTTATGTATGTCAAGATTCCCTTTGGCCTTATGAATCCAGGGGCCACTTTCTAGAGAGCAATGGATATTTATTTCGCTGATGAGGAGGATAGATTTACTATAATTTATTTGGATGACAATACTCTATTTTCAAAAACAAATGAAGATCACCTACTGCACTTAAGGAAGGTCTCCATAATTGCAAGACCTCATTGATAAATCAACTTGGGAATTTACCATATAAACATTTGATGGAGATTCCCCCTCAAACTGAGTGCCACCTAAGTAGATTCCAATACTAGCAGTCACGCCAGTAATAAGTTGTTGCCCTTAAGAAAAAGGGTTATTAAGCACTACCTGAGAACTCGAAGGACCCTGTTGTTCTAACAAGCGTTGCGCACCTTAAATTTTCAAGAAAATATGGGTAAGGTTTTCTCCCTTACATAACTTGCACGGGAGTTTCACTTTATTTTTTCGCTCCTTTCCCTCACCAATATTATCACTAGGGTTAGTCACACTCCCCTTATCTTCCTTGTTCTTCTTCTTACCACACCCTTTCTTCTTCCCTCCATATTGTTGGTTTCCTTTAATATTCAAATATTGTACTGCATTAACTGCAACATATTATGAGGGAGGAGAGAAAAAAATCATAACTTTCCTGATAGAAGTAAATTTCAAAGTCATCTACTGCAACGGGTTCACTAACAAACTAGTTGCATTCAAATTTATCAATCCTACCACCCCATCAACATGGGGCCCAAGTTTCAATGTAGCCAATTTTTCTGAGGTATTGGTGCATCGGGAAAATTTTCATAAAGGACACCATAATATAAAACAAATGAGATCCAATTGTTGGGCCATAAATATAGCTTGTTCTTCTGTGAACACCCTAGAGAGTGACATGTATTTTGAGAAGGTTAGTTGTAGTTACTTCAAAAACCACTCAAGAAAAAATTCATCAAGTATTTTTTCTTTGATCATTCTCTTTCCTCCACCATTCTTGGATGTGGTCGGAGATGTGTGTGGCCTTGTTGTGCTTAAAATTGGCCAGGAGTTCAGTCTTAGCATCATATCATACTGGAAATTCAAATTGGTTAAGAAACATTGTGTCCAAATTGTTAAACCTTGAGAACGATACCCCTTTCAATTTAATATACTAGTTGCAACATTCCCAATCAGGGTGCACTGAAAAATCCTCAACCAAATTGAATCATCAATCAAATATTTTGAAGAAAACCATAGGTGAAATGTGGTTATATGATCTTCAGGATCCTCACCCAACTTTCCTTCGAACTTAGGGATGTTCGAGAAAGTTTAGTAGGAACCATGGGCCAACTCGGATCGTACCAAACCGATTCATTAGTTAGCTTTGACAAATTTGGGAAATTAAGAGTTGCCAAAAATAGTAATAATGGAGAAGCTATGAGATTCTACCCACCATAATTAAAACTTCCATAAGGGCCATAGTTCATAAAATAATATGCTACATTTTGACTAGCACCAAGTTGCCAAGAATTACTCACAAAAAATCCCAAATTAAAATAAACCTCTTATTGTCCAGGAACATATAGAGGATACCCTCCACTTGTAGCAGAACTATAAGTTTAAGAGGAATTTCCCCTTGTAAATACATTATATAAAACCCTTGGTAAGGGTTCCGAGCATTAGAAAAGGGTGAAAATTCCATCAACATACTATCAGTAGGCAAGGGACCACTCCCCTACTGATCAAACACCTGATAAGGGAGACCTAGAACTAACCCACTCATAGATGGATAAACCAAACCCTTCCCCCCTTAACCTTGGAAAGGATTGGAAAATTGAGGAGAGACGGGATATGAAATAGATATGCTTCCCAAGGAAGGGACATGTCCACTTCTAAAAGTGGAGCTCTGTAAGGGGACTGAATGTAACAACACTGGTGAAAAATTCATGTAAAAAATATAAGACCACAGTCACGGGACACATATTCCAAGCTAAATGGTGGGAAAAACATCCTAGTGGGTGTTCATTCGGTTTATTAAGGCTAAGGAAATTGGCAAAGGCAATGAAAAAGGATTTGAAAAGGAAAATGGCATTTTTGGCACATTTATTTATGAAAATAATGGAAATTAGGAGAAAAGTAAGGTGAAAGATCATAGGTTGCATGTGAGGAGGAAAATGAAGAAAAATAATGGAAATTGAAGAAAATATAGACCTGATTGATAAAAAGGATTTTGAGGATCAGTGGGCAGGCTTGGTCAGTGTAAGCTTGGTCAGTTCAGTTTTGGAGCTCTCTCTCTATTCTCTCTTTGTCACTTAAAGTTTCTTGGAGAACTCTTGGAGGAGTGTGACATACTTGCATTTTTGGAGCAATAAGGAAAAGGAAGAACAGGAAAGCACAAAAGGACATCGGGATCAAAAACTACATCGGGTTTTTCTTGCAAGTACCTAGTTGCATGTATGTTTTCCTCACTAGTTTTGGCACGCATGGCACATGCATGCGGTTTCTTGGTCACGATATGTCATTGGCATGGATTTCCTGTATTGATAGTGGATTTTCCTAGCCTTGCCATTTTCTGGATAGCAATGGTGTTGTGGGTTCATTTCTTTGTGTTTCTGGTTGATTCTCATTTTTCCTTTAGCTTTGGTTGAGTTACTAGTCCTTGAAGCCTTGGTTGGACAAACACTTTGGAAGGTCGAAGGAAGTTTTGGGTTGAGTTACTAGTCCTAGAAGCCTTGGTTGGAAAAATGCTCCGGAAGCCCGATGGCAGCTGTGGGTTGAGTTACTTGTCCTGGAAGTCGGGTTGGAAAAAATGCTCCAGAGCCCTAGAAGGCTTGGGTGGAGACTAATTTGATGATGGTTTTGTGAAGTCCGATTGTGAGGTGGAATCGATGTTTGATGGGTTGAGGTGGTTTGGCCTCTGGAAGCCCTGGATGGGTTTGATTTATGTGTTTTATGAGATCCCACATTCATGCTTGGAATATGGAGTGGGGGTGACTGGCTGAAGAGATATTTGGCTCAGCCATGTCTACGGTTAGGTGGAATGTGGTAGTCCCATACCAGGTTGGATTTTGCATCATTAATATGAGTTCATTTCTCCTTTTTATCTCATGAGTATTATACTGGTTTATATGTGGATTCTATGGCTATTTTATCCTTGGTATTTTTGTTGTTATTATGTTGGTTATGAATATGTATTATGACAGTGGCTATGTATGGATCCCATCATGTTTTTACTTGTATGTGAGTGAGAAATGTGTCTATGGCCTAAGGGATGAAACTCTAGCTAAAGTGATAAGGAAACAATGCCTTGTAGCGAATCTCAGATAAGTATGAGACCCCTATGCTTAGATCTATTATTTAAACCTATAGATTTCATTCATGCCAAGTGTTTGACAGAATGCTAGTCCTGGTTGGGGATGGTGAGGCGTAGTACTGGAGTTAGTTTTTGGTTTATTAGTCTTGTCATCATGTGTTTAATTGATTCTATAAGTTACAACAAGTTCTGGGCAGTGGCCGGAATTCCAGGTCTAAAAAGTGCCATAAATTCCCAGACTCTCACACATGTTTGCTGGAAATAGTCCCTAGACGTACGCATGCAAGCTTGTGGGAGCGTTCAAAGCTCTCTGGACACTGGCATGCCCATAGCATGGGAGTGTCCAGAGGTTTAATAGTTTAAAGACTCAGTGCGACCCAGGGGCTGGTTAGTAGAAAAGTTGGGATGGTTCTTAGGAGACTTATTGTTGTTGTTGAAGGTCTGTATGGTGTGTTTATGTCGATTCCACTTCCTTAATGTGACTTAGGAGGTTGAATAATATCATAGTAACTTCTCGTTAGATGTTTACCTCGGTTGTTCGGTTACTTGGGTAGATGTGGGAGGAGGGTGTTACACTGAACCACTTGCCATGGAAGGAATTATATAAGGAATAGAATATAGCAGAGAAGATGGGATTGAGGAAATCCAAATTGATGGCATCCCAAATGAAAAAGCACCAGTGATAGGAGAAATAAGCAGGGTTCCACTTGGGCCATGAATAGAGGTAGAGCTAGCAACTACTATGCTAGGTTTATAAGTAGATGTAGTAGAGAAGGAAAATTTTCCTCCACTAACTTTAGAAGAAGGCATATGTACATCGATAATATAAGTAATTCTACTAGTGCCACTAACATTGACCATATCGAAAGAAGGAGATTTTGGAGGAATTCTCTGAATTGGGGTACCCATGTAAGATATAACGTAAGGAAGGTTTCTTGGAAGAGGGTCTAAATCTGGTCTAGAATATTCTAGGATATCTTATACTTCAACCTACTCTCCCAAAAAACTTGATTGAAAAAACACCTGAGAAAGGAGCAGAACACTTCCATCCAAATCATGGAAGAAGCTTTGTACTTTGGGCTCTTCATTTGAATAATATATACCTAGGAGAGGATTTGTATTCATTTCATTAAATTTATTGGTTCAAAAAAACTAGGAGAGTCCCACATACACCTCTAAGGTAAAGGCTCAACACTAGTAGGTGAAAGCCCGCAAAGCCTCCTAGACCAATGAATGGGTCAATATGCCACCTTTTATGAATAAAAATATATAAATGACGAAATATCCTAAGGTAGGATAGGATCACATAGTACTTACTATAAAATTCCTAAAGATATAGACAAGCAAATTGACTTCAGGTATTTCCACTCTAGGTGATTAGGACCAGAAAACAAAACACAAGAAAGAGGATAAAGGGCCTTATGAAGCTAAGCTTGGGATGATGAGGGCCCAATTCCTACTAGAGAGGGTAACAAAAATAGTAATGTTAACCCCCTGGCAGTCTCCTTTGTCGGTGCAAGTACCCTCATTTTGCGGGGCACCCCCTAGAAGTACTATGATAATGATACAATGTCTAACTTAGGTACCATGGTTATTCCCCCTGGAGGTCACTTAGGTGGTACATAGGAAAGGAAACAAGGGTTACCAATATGTTATCATAATTTGAGGGGGATGGTTGTGGGTAGGTGCTCCGACAAGTAAGAGAGGGGGTATCTCTCTTTCCTTATTGTTACAGGACCTAGTGCTTAATTCTTATGTGTGAGGAGCTTCACTGACAATGTATACAACACTAGATTTCCACTCTTTATTAAACATCTACATTTTGTTTGAGTGGCCTTGGAGATTTTATTCTCCACACACCTATTCCAAGGCCCTAAATATGCCCTAAACTAGTTCATGTTCTATGACAAAAGAAATAAGTCTAGTTAATTTTATATTATGCATTAAATTTATTGTTTCTTTATTAGGTCAAAGGAAATGGAAGTGAAATTAATGGTGTTCTAATTCAAAGAAGCCAAATAAGAAAACTTATATGTGTGTATTTCATCTCTCTTTCTTTGATGAAGAGGTGACTTCTACAAAGGTTCTATGAGAACCTAATAAATAAAATCTTTTTGTTCTCCTTTTATAAGAAAGCACTCACACATTCAAAGTCAAAATAACACTCAATTCTTGATCTCATGCAACTAAACCCAATGCAAACTAGTATGTAATGCAAGAGGCTAAAGTATAAGCCTTAATGTAATCAACAACAAAGGAAACAATTGGGTAAAAATGACAATCCAACAAGTGCCAAAATGCACTCACGCAAATTAGAGATCTTTGAAGTAATATGAATGCTTCAATAGACCAACAATGTGCCAAAGTTGCAAACACCAAAGGCTCTTGTTCAAACCTTCAAGTGAATGCAATGAGAAATACTAAGATGAAAAGGAATAACATAAGAATTTTTTTATTTTTCTTTTAAAAAGATAAAATCGAAAACTTTAAACAAAAAGAAAATAAGGACTGGACAGCAAAAGGAAACCTAAAAACTTCAACAAAGGAAATTCAAAGACCTTAAGCCAAAGAAAACCAAGAACTTCAATGAAAGGAAATTCAATACTTTCACAAAAGAAAGAAAGGATGAGATCAAAAGAGTTCAAATCTCAAAGATTCAATAGTTTTAAGGAATGGCATTCAAGAACTTCACAAAAACGGTTCTAGAATCTCAAATAGAAAGAACTCAACTTGTTTGAACCAATGAGAGAGACAAATGCACAAATCAACCTTTAGGAAAACAAGAAGAAAAAGAAAAGAGAAGTGATATAATTCAATCACAAAGACTGAAATAAATGCTACCTCAGAGACTTGAAACGGTCTAGAATTTTGGACAGAGAACCAAGAACCCAACGCAGCACCCAAAGCTCTTGGAAACCAAGAAACCCTAGGTTGATGCAAAATTAATCTTGATCAAAGACTGAATAATAATAGCAACATACCTAAAACTACATATTTTCACCCTTAAATAGGCACCGGAGACGAAAAGACAAAAATAGAACCCACTTGGACACTCAGTAAGTGAAAAAAATTCCACGTTCAAAAACATAGGCGATTGTCTAGAAAGAAATTTTGCGTATATACATGGCTCTTACAAAAAAACTAATGGATATGTATACATGTCTTCGGACAACCTTCGTGTACACGTATTTGTTGCCAAAAATAAGTGCGTATAAATAGAAAACTGAGGAAAAAACAAAAAATAAGCGTATATCATACAGATCAATCTAGAATATCTGGTCTAACAAGATACTAGGAGATTGAAAAAACTGACAGGTCACTTCTTAATCACCCAAATCAAGTTATACAACCGTTAAGGAGAACACTTAAAAGCATTCTTCCCATCGGAGTCACGGATTATGTTTGTGGGAAAATTCCCTAGGGTTAGGGTTGACATCCCCAACAGAGTAGAACATAAAATTCAACAAACAAACTCAAGCAATATTGCATACAACTTGAATTAACAAAGTAGGTTTAGAGTACATAACCATAGGTCCTATGTTTCATTATGTTCTCATAGAGTCCAAATGTAATCATGCATACAACTTGAATTAACAAAGTAGATTTAGAGCGCATACCCACAGATCCTACGTTTGATGATGTTCTTGTTAGGGTGCTATAATTTATAGGATCAATTGATGATTATATGTTGATTTTCTCCTATGAGATGTTGTAAATAATGATTTCATTTTGAAAATTATTTTCAAGAGTTCCAAAAGAAAAATTAAAATTAAAATTGAAATTAAAAAAATAAAAAAATAAAATTTAAAAACAAATTAAAAAATTAAAAAATAAATAAATAAATAAGTAAAACAGGGGATAAAAAAATATATATGTGAAAAAGAAAAGAAAAAGAATAAAAAATTAGAAAAAATAAAAAATGATCAGCCCCTATAGCGATCTAATCAAAATGCCACTTTATATTCCAAAATGTCAATTTTATAAGGTTTTAAACCTTGGTCATTATGCTTTATTTGATTTTTTTTTATGTATTTGGTATAATATAATACGACAAAGTTGTTTGTCATTTTGCAAATAAATTGTGCACTAGAATCAATGGTCATGATAAAGCCTGCCCAGATCTACGGCAGAGGAATGATTTCGTCAGCGCGCCCCCCCCCCCCCCCCCCCCCCCCCCCTCCCAATAGTTAACACGAGCGGGGGGGTGGAAAGGAGTTTCCGCCGAAACCCCCTGGGCCAACGTGGCAGTGCCTGGGAATTTCAGGGGTGTTCCCCTCCCGATGCCACTTACTAGCACCCCCCCCAACCCACCCCCCCCAAAATATCGCCTTCATCTCCCACCAATGGCTCGTCCCTCTACCAGTTTGCTTATGCCATGTGTCTCCCCCTTCACCACTCATATCCCGCCACATAACCATTATCCCCGTGACTCCATTTCTGTCATATGTCCTACCACGTCATATTATCCGCTTAATGTTCAAATCTTTGTCACGATAGCTAAATGAATGTTATGTCATTAACTCCCGCCATCTATCTATTTTACAAATTAATCCCTCCCACTCCATAAACGGTAATTGTGTCGTTATACAACCAATTCGATTGTTATAAAAATCCTTTGATGACAGTATGTTGTTTCTTTTATCTCACCATTAATCTCGCAGGATGAAGAACAAACTGTTACCAAATGCCAACCTTCAACAGCAATTTCCATGCACACAGTCGACAATTTCCTTGGGTAACCCTATTCTTCAAACTTTTTCTATCAAGCTTTCTCTAGTATTGTTCTTTTGCTCACCTTCTTCATTTTCATGATGTAAAACAGTAAAAGGAAGGGGAAGGTTACAAAGTCAAATCCCCTCATTCCCCGAGTCTCATATTTTGAAAAATCTCCCTTGATAGACAACTACTTTAAGATTTTTGAGACCCAGTCTGAATTTGACCTGTACGAGCTCCACAACTAAGCAAAGAAAAAGTTCATAGACAAAAGTGATGACTTGAGTGTTTGGGAATCCCTTCTCCCTTAGTTTGTCTTCCCCCGGACTCACTTTTTCCCTGATTTCTATGTCTGGTGCCATCTTCGATTTTTTCCAAGTCAAAAGGCTATTATTTCCCATAATAATGAGTTATTTTCTCCATTTCCCCTGAAAGTATCTACCAGGACCTGCAAATTGAATATCAGGCTTCCCATCATCCTTTTTCAACCATTGCTTTAATGGAATTATATAAAAAATTGACATTCCCTCAGAGAACCCAAATTTTTGAGTGTTTCCTTCTAGAAAATGTTGAATTACCCTGGAAAAATCCCCCATATCTAGTCTCAATTTTCCCTAAAATGTCCAAACAAGTAATTTCTATGGTAACCAGACTGCTAGGGTACCATAATGATCAGTTGGTAGATGAGATAGTGTTAGGATTTTTATCTATTTTTGTAGTTGGCAAACAACCATCAATTCTTTTCAATTACAGCCAGTTTCTTGCCAACTCAATCCATGACCAGTTTGTAAATTTCAAAGTAGAAGGTGTTTTTAAATATAGTTTGTAAATTTCAAAGTAGAAGGTGTTTTTTTGCCAAATCAATCTATGACCAGTTTGTAAAGTTCCCTTTACAAGTTGCCTTTACAAAAGACAGATAGCGAAGGAAACCCTTGGTTAGTGATTCATTGGACTTCTCTGGTTAGAAATAACTCAGAGGAGTATTCTTATACTGATTTTGTTGACAAATTTTTACATACCTCACTATGTTTGCTTAGTAGTGATCTGATCCCAAGGATTTCACCAGAAATAAAGAAATTTGTACACTTTTCAAAGCAATCCAAAGTTGGAGACTGGTATTTATATTAGAACTACACTAAGATTAGAGTTTATGGGTCACAATTACCTCCTTACAAGTTTCTAGTTTTTCTACCAGTCAGGATATTTTCAGATATTTTCATTAGAGTACACTAGGAAAATGTGAAACATGGATGAGCTACATTTTGTCTCCTACAAGAAGAAAGCACAGTTCAAGTTGAAGGCTCATATAGGGCCCTATATTATCAACACCAGAGTTGTAGCAAAGGAAGTGGATGTTATTTTGAGTAGGATGAAATTCAAGCTTATTTTCTCTTGGTACTATGATCCCCACAGTTAACACGAGCGGGGGGGGGGGGGGGCACGAAATGCAGTTTCTGCCGAAAACCCCTGGGCCAACGTGGCAGCGCCTGGGGAATTTCGGTGGGAGGGGGTGCCCTCCCAATACAGCTTACTACTTGCACCCCCTCCGCCCCCGAAATACCGCCTTCATCTCCCACCAATGGCTCATCCCTCCGCCAGTTTGCTTCTGCCATGTGTCTCCCCCTTCACCACGCATATCCCGCCACATAAGCATTATCCCCGCCACTCCATTTTTGTCATATATCCTACCACGTCACTCCCCTACACATCATATTATTCGCTTAATGTTCAAATCTTTGTTATGAAAGCTAAATTAATGTTATGTCATTAACTTCTGTCATCTATCCGTTTTACAAATTAATGCCTCCCACTCCATAAACGGTAATTGTGTCGTTATACAACTAATTCGACTATTATAAAAATTCTTTGATGGCAGTATATTGTTTCTTTTATATCACCATTAATTTTGCAGGACGAAGAACAAATTGTTACCAACTGCCAGCCTTCAACAACAATTTTCCCGCGTACAGTCGACAATTTCCTTGGGTAACCCTGTTCTTCGAACTTTTTCTATCAAGATTTCTCTAGTATTTTTCTTCTGCTCGCCTTCTTCATTTTCATGATGTAAAACCATAAAGGGAAGGGGAAGGTTACAAACTCAAATCCCCTCATTCTCCCTAGTCTCATATTTTGACAAATCTCCCCTAATAGACACCTACTTTAAAATTTTTGAGACCTAGTCTAAATTTGACATGTACGAGCTCCACAACTGGGAAAATCAAAAGTTCATAGACAAAAGTGATGACTTGAGTGTTTGGGAATCCCTTCTCCCTTAGTTTGTCTTCCCTCGGACTCACTTTTTCCTTGATTTCTATGTCTGGTGCCATCTTCGATATTTTCCAAGTCAAAAGGCTATTATTTCCCATAATAATGAGTTATTTTCTCCATTTCCCCTGAAAGTATCTGCCAAGCCCTGCAAATTGAATATCACGCCCCCCATCATCCTTTTTTAGTCGATTTCTTAATGGAATTATATAAAAAAATTGACATTACCTCAAAGAACCCAAATTTTGTAGTGTTTCCTTCTTGAAAATCTTGAATTACCCCAGACAAATCCCCCATATCCAGTGTCAATTTTCCCTGAAATGTCCAAACAGGTAATTTCTATGGTAACCTGACTGCTCGGATACCATAATGATTAGTTGGTAGATGAGATAGTGTTAGGATTTTTTATCTATTTTTGTAGTTGGCAAACAACCATCAATTCTTTTCAATTACAGCCAATTTCTTGCCAACTCAATCCATGACCAGTTTGTAAATTTCAAATCAGAAGGTGTTTTTAAATATCAGTCAATGCTAATTTACCTCATGCTATTTTATCAATCAGACAGGTTCAAGTTCCCTTTACAAAAGACAGATAGCAAAGGAAACCCTTGGTCAGTGATTCACTAGACTTCTCTGGTTAGAAATAACTCAGAGGAGTATTCTTATACTAATTTTGTTGACAACTTTTTACATACATCACTATGTTTTCTTAGGAGTGATCTGATCTCAAGGATTTCACCAGAAATAAAGAAATTCACACACTTTTCAAAGAAATCCAAAGTTGGATACTGGTATTTATACCAGAACTACACTGAGATTAGAATTTATGGGTCAAAATTACCTCCTTACAGGTTTCTAGTGTTTGTACCAGTCAGGATATTTGCATTAGAAGACACTAGGCAAATGCTAAACATGGATGAGCTACATTTTGCCTCCTATAAGAAGAAATCACAATTCAAGTTGAAGGCTCATATAGGGCCCTATATTATCAACACGAGAGTTGTAGCAAAGGAACTGGATGTTATTTTTAGTTAGATGAAATTCAAGCTTAGTTTCTCTTGGTCTTATGATCCCCTAGCCATCATTTATAAGCTCATATTGGAACATAAGAGTACATCCTATGCACACACACTAAAGCCTGAAATTGAACAATATGATAACGAGGAGGAATGGACAGAGGATACTTTATAGGAAGTTGAAGAAAAACTGGTTAGTCAATCATTCATGCAGACACATCTTCCCAAGGAAAAGGAGGGAAAAAGGGAAAGGGAAGCCATGTCCCCTACTAATTCTGACAATCAAGATGCAGAGTTTATTGTTTTTAAAAGGAAAAAGAAGGACCCAAACATTGCTCAAAAATTAGATCCTCAGATCAATCCTCAATTTAAGCCTTGGGTAATTACTATCCAAGATGAAAATCCAGAGGAAAATGACACACAACACACAACCACAGTGATTTTGTCAAGAACTCCTATCACTTCTTCTACTCAAATAGAAGAAACAATATAGTCACCTATTGCAAAAACAACAATCTAGTCTCGAGTATCATCTAGTTCCCAAATTTCAACTCAGTAGAGTATATTTTCAAGATACAGGGAGATAAAATTGAATACGAAGCTTTAAAGGCTTCCACCTACTTTGAATTCTAGAAGCAGACAACTAAAACCCAACACAAAATTTTCGGTATTAGAGGAACAATATTTGCAGAGAAATAGCTACAGTCATCACCAGATTCCTACATAGCCTCAACAGTGCAATAAAGTTCAACAAATTTTCCCTATTTTTCTTCTTTTATATCTAAAATATTTGTCTTTGACAGATATTATTTTGTAAATATGTTTTAGTTTGAAATCTGATCTGAGGTGTAATAGTTTTATATAAATATTCAGAAATAAGACTTAGAAAAGGTTGAAACTTTTATGAAGAAAACATACATTTTGATGTAAGTTGTGCATATACTAAAGTGATCAATTTCAATAATACAGAGATTTTGTTCCAGGATTCCCGTGTCAGAAAATTGGTGATGTTCCTTCTCATGTGAAATTGTTATTTTCCTAGTTTTCCATATGTTTTTCTGTCTCTATTATTTAAAGAAGATTAAGGGCTGAGTTTGTTTAAATGCACTCTTCTTTGGATTATAAACAATATTTATGTTTCCACTATGATATTAAGTATAGAATTCATCCTAGCATGCTCTATATTTAATTGCTTCTAAATCATTTCATCCTATTCACCCCACAAATGCTCTAAAGATCCAAAATATTGCCTACCCTACCTTATTACAGCTGCTCTACCATTTTTGTGTTTGATCCCACAAAGACTCATGACTCCATGTCCAATGGACTTTCCCTGCAGATTTCAACCAAATCTTTAAAAAACCAAACTTAGAACTCAATAACTAGATTAATATCTCAAAATAGAAATCTAAAAACAAGTAGAGAGATCCCTCTCTGAAGCTGGAAGGGCTAGATTTCCATATTTGCAAGTGGTTTTGTGGTTACCTCTGGGTTTCTCCCCATAACCATGGGAAATTACAGAGTGATAACATTCTGGCGACTCCACTGGGGAGAGTCGAAATTTTTTATATAAATTGTGTTTTTCCCTAGTAAATATTTATTTTAAAGCTTAAAGTTATTTCAACTGTGTGGTTGTGAAATAGATGTTACTAAGACTGTTTTTCCACCCAAATTGTGTATATATTTCTATCTGTAAATAATCTATTGAAGATTTGGCTCCTAGAAATATTTACACTAAATCCCATCCAGATCCTAAACCACCTGAAATTGTAGATAATCCCGAGAAACTTATTAGGAAAAAGAGTTTTACTGAGAGTCAAGCAAACAATAATCCACTACCTAGAGTTAATTCTCTCCCTAAAAGTTTCATTACTGTAGAGGATATTGAATACTTTTTGAGCATAGCCTTTTTTGTACCAAATCAAAAAGCTTTGTTCCTAAGCTAGTTTTTGATGAAAATATTTTGAAACCTTATATCCCAAAACATCAACCTGTCAATCCAGATTCTGATGAAGATGTTATAAAACAGTTTAACAAGCTTGAAGTTTTGGTGACTGAATTAAATCAGGTTGTGCAGAAAGTTTTTACTGATCAATCAACTAAATCTTCTTCTTCTTCTGCCTCATCTCCAACCCCTCCAATGGTTTATTCCATTATTACAGCCCCTCTAATAGTTTCTCTCAATACCGCTACCCCTATTTCATCTACCATCCCTACTACTACTACACCAACTCAACGAAGTATAATCCCACCTTCTTTAATACCATCAATATCAACATCTATTATAGTTTCATCTTCTTACCATTACCATTTACCAATCATGGTAGCTTACTATGCCCCCTTTGTCTTTCCTGGACAACTTAATGCCATGCCACAGAATTATCATAGCCAAATACCTCAATTTGATGGCATAGAGCCAATCACAGCACAACAACACATAGACATAATGAATGATTATTCATATTTGCAAGAAGTTGATGAAGATGATGTGAAAATGAGACTCTTTGCACAAATTTTGATAGGATAAGTTAAGAAATGGCTCTTGGAATTGCCAGCAGCTAGTATCCCATATTTCACACAATTTCACCAAACTTTCCTCACACGACGGGAAATAAAGAAAAATACTCTCCAAATCTTGGATGAATAAGAGAGTATAAAGAGATCCCCTGTTGAAACAGTCTAAGACTACTGCACTTGATTCAATAACATTTACAATTCTATTCTAGTTGCAATACAACCCCCACCAGGACTAGCTCTGATCAAATTTCCAAATGGTTTTGATGCAAATATGTCTTGCCAACTCATGGAGAGAAATCTTGCTACCCTAGAGGAAATGCAAAGAAATGAAGTCAGTGTAGAAGCCAATTTGTTGGCAAAGAGAGCTAGGTTAAAGGATGAGACAAGAGTCACTATTAAAGAAGAACCTACTTCTTCTTGATCGGATGCTAAGTTGGACACCTTAGTTAAAACCATGGAAAGAATGATGGATAGTATAAGTATAATTGACAGGGCTCCTCCAAGGGAAAATCAAGGGGTCCTCAAATTAGAAATCCCAATTTTAGGAGAAACCCACCCCAAATCAAATAGAGAGAACAAAGAGGTACAGTTGATCAAAAACAAATTAGACCTCCATTCCAAGATAATTATGGAGATGAAGAAGCTGAGTTACCAGAGGATCCCGAAGAATATCAAATAAACTTATTTGGGGAAGGAGAAATTTACAATATTTTCTTAACTAAGGAGGAGCAATATCTATTTTTGTTATCACAACCAGAAGTCATCCTTGTAGAGACAGATGATTATAAAAAGGGATACCAAAATTCTATCATGGAGGTGCACAAGTAGTACAATTTGAGAAGTAAAAAGACTGCAAGAAATCCTCCCAAGAAGATTTAGAGTGACACCCCTTCTACCAACCAAACAAAGGATGATTCTCAAAAGGAAACTTCTCCAAAACAGGATGTAAATATCAAAGAAATAGACAAGCCTCAAACATCTTTCAGTATTGAAAATGAATTAGCCAAGGTAAAAATTTATATTCCTCTGACATAATTGATTAACAAGAATGCATATAAACCTCAATTCATGAAGGCTTTGGAGATAGGAGAAGGAACAGGCACAGTCAACCTAACTCATGACCAACCTAAATTTTTTTTTGGACCTAAAGTTGAAGGGAAGTCTCAGGATGGTATTGTGCCACCCTTCTATATTAATTTGAACATTCATGACAAAATTCTTCACAATGCTATGCTTGATTATGGTGCTTCGCACAATCTTATGCCTAGAGCCATCATGGAAAAGCTAGGATTAGACATAACAAGACCCTACAAAGATTTATATTCTTTTGATTCTAGCAAAGTAATATGTTTAGGTCTCATCAAAGATTTATGTGTTACTCTGGCCCAAATCCCAGGAAAGAGTGTGGTGATGGATATTGTAGTGGCAAACATACCTCCCAAGTATGGAATGTTGCTATCAAGATCATGGGGAGAAAAGATACAGGGTACTTTGTAGATGGACATGACATATGTTATCATTCTTTTGTTTGGTCAGCAGAGGAGGTTATACAGGGAAAAAATAATAAAGTATATGGTTAGTATCCAAGACAAACCAAATAATTACCCCTTTTATTCTATGCATTCAAATATGGATTCCTTCATCCTGTATAATGACATATGTGCAGAAAAAGAGGTATCAGACCTAGACACTGAATTGAGAAAAATAGAGGAGATGAAATTGGATGTTGGGAAACAAGATGAAGAGGGTGAAGCCCTTTGGAACATGGATTTTGATGGGGAAGTGAACAAGGAAGGAGCAGGGGTAGGTGTTTTCATCTCAAACTCACAAACATGTATAGAAAAGGGACATTCTTACAAGTTAAATTTCCAATGTACAAATAATATAGCTGAATATGAAGCATTGATTTTAGGACTGCAAATTTTGAAGAGGTTGGGAGATAAAATGATTTGTGTACATGGTTATTTTGAACTCATCATTAAAAAAATTAAGGGTGAGTACTTAGCTAAACACCCTAAAAAGAGGGCCTACATAAATGTTGTCCTAGATTTTCTGCAGTGCTTCCCAAAATATCAATTGTCACTGATTCCCAGAGGTCAAAACATATTAGTTGATGCATATGCTACTTCATCTAGTACTTGTAAGATGTCTTTTCATCCCAATAGAAAATATGAGGTTCAAGTGAAACATCAGCCAACTGTCCCAAATAAAGTTAGATATTGGCAGGTTTTTGGTAGTGATGAGCAAATAAAAAGTTTTCTACAGTTAAAAGATGAGTTTGAGAATGTACATATTGATGCAGATAGCTATGTAGATGATGATATAAATGAAATAGTGTTAAATGAGACTCACGATATTCTAGAAGAACTTGAGGTTCTACAATTGAAATATAATGTGTTACCATGAGGTTTTGTGCCATTGGAAGAGAACTTTGATTTTAATGATGTAGCCAAAAAGCCAAAGATAGAACCTGTAAGAGATGAGGTTGAACATTGTAATATAGGTACTAAGGAAAATCCTAAGATTGTAAAGTTGTCCAAGTCTTTGCCTCCCAAAGAAAAACAGAAGTACATTTATCTATTAAAATAATTTTCTGATGTGTTTGCTTGGAGTTATGAAGATCTAAAAGCATATTATACAAGTATAATACAACATACCATCCCCATCAAAGAGGACCAAAAACCCTTCAAGAATAAATTAAGGAGGCTAAATCCAGTTTTGCAACCTTTGATAGAAAAGGAAGTTAATAAACTTTTTTATGCCAAAATCGTTGTGCCTCTAAGATTTTCAAAATGAGTGTCAAATTTAGTGCCGACAAGGAAGAAGACAGGAAAAATAAGGCTCTGTGTGGATTTCATGAATTTGAACAAAGTTTCTCTCACGAACAACTACCCTCTACCTAAAATGGATCATATTTTACAGAAAGTAGTTGGTTCCAGCAGAATTTATTTACTAGATGGTTTTTAAGGATATAACCAAATTTTGGTACATCCTGATGATCATCATAAAACAACTTTCACAACACCTTGGGGAATCTTTATGTATGTCAAGATGCCCTTTGGCCTTATGAATCCAGGGACCACTTTCTAGAGAGCAATGGATATTTCTTTTGTTGATGAGAAGGATAGATTTACTGTAATTTATTTGGATGACAATACTCTATTTTCCAAAACAAATGAAGATCACCTATTGCACTTAAGGAAGGTTTTTGAAAAATGCAGGAAATATGGTATTTCCTTGAACCCTAAAAAATATATTTTTTGCTTAGAAGAAGGAAATCTACTTGGCCACATTATTTCAAAATATGGTATCAGAATAGACCCTAGCAGAGTTGAATCAATAATGAATATTGATCCTCCCAGGAACAAAAAAAAAATTTAGTCTTTCATTGGCATGATCAATTTCTTGAGAAGATTCATTCCAAACATGGTCGAGATCTTGAGAGAAATCACAAACATGATGAAGAAAGATATTGAGATAAAATGGAATAGTGAAGCTAAAAAATCTTTCAATGAAGTAAAGGTATCGTTGACATGTGCTCTTGTTTTAGTTAGCTCTGGTTTTACTAAAGATTTCATGGTTTTCTCTTTTGCATCATAACACACTATTGCAGCAGTTTTGTTGTAGAAAAATGAGGGACATGAACAACCTATAGAATTATTCAAGAGATCATTAAGAGATGCCTCCTTAAAGTACAATATCATGGAAAAACAAGCCTTTTATTTAGTAAAGGCACTCAAAGACTCCATAGTGTATATTCTACATTCCCAAATAGTTTCATTTGTTCCAAGTGTTGTAGTGAAAGATATCCTCACTCAGACTAATCCAGGTGGGAAAAGAGGCAAATTGATTGTAGTAATTTTATAATATGACATTGAGACAAGGCCTACTAAACTCATCAAAGGAGAGGGATTGGTTAAGCTAATGGCTGAGTCATTTTCCATGAACTAGACATAAATTTTATAGTTGCACTTGATGAACATGAAGAGTTGGCAACTCCACAGGTATTAGAATCATTTGCTACCTCTCCTTAGTATGCAGATATTGTCTATGATTTACAAAATTTACAAGCTCCTCCTAGTTTGACAAAGACCAAAGCTAGATTCCTCAAGTTAAAAGCTATGAAATTCTACATTTCAGATCAAGCTGCGTATTGGAAGGATGCCGGAGGTATTTTTCTAAATTGTTTATTGAATAATGAAGCAGATAAAGTCATGGAAGACTTTCATCGAGGGGACTGTGGAGGACATTTCAACTGGAAAGCCACAGCCAACAAAATCTTGAGGGTTGTTTTTACTGGCCTACCTTGTTTGCAGATGTTCACAAGAGAGTTTCAACATGCCATCACTGCCAAATATTTGAAGGAAACGGAAAAATTTTGCCCTTACCTTTAAAGCCAATTTCAGTGGAGGTTCATTTTTAACAATGGGGTTTAGATTTTATAGGAAAAATCCATCCAAGCTCCTCAACTCAACATAAATGGATCCTCGCAGCTACTGACTACTTCACCAAATGGATTGAAGCAATTCCAACCAAACAAGCTACAAATTCTGTCATAATTCAATTCTTAGAAGGTAATATTATTTCTAGATTTGAATGTCCACATAAAATAATTACTGAAAATGTTGTTGCTTTCAAATCAAAGAAACTTATTGATTTTTGTCACAAGTATCACATAAATTTAGGACAATCTACTGCTTATTATCCTCAATGGAATGGATTAGTTGAGTCTTTTAATAAGATTTTAGTCTACATTATAAAGAAACTGTTGCAGGAAAATAATATGTCCTGGCATAAGAAGTTGATTAATGCTCTATGGGCTAATAGAATTAGCACTAAGAAATCTATTGGAATGTCTCCTTTCCAATTAGTATATGGAGTGGATGCAATTTTTCCCACTTCCCTGGGAATTCCAGTGCTAAAATTATTGCAGGAATCACAAGTGGAACCAAATGATGTACAAATAAGGATAAATCAAATTATTCAGTTCAAACAAACCAGGGAGGAGGTCTACAATAAAACTCAAATAATCTAAGACAAAATCAAGAAGATTCATGACAGAAGGACCAAATAAAATGACTTCAAACTAGATGATCTTGTTCTAATATGGGACTCCATAAATGAAGAGAAAGGTAAGCATGGGAAATTTGACAATCTATGGAAAGGACCCTATAAAATTGAAGCTTTCTGAGGTAACAATGCATTCTTGCTAAAAGATTTGACTGGAGAAGGACTGCCAGGAGGACCTGTCAATGGTAGACTACTCAAGCACTATTTCACTCAAGGATAGATAAGTTTTTCATACATGTCATTGTAAATATCATTTTATCATTCTACTACAAGTGAGGGTGGTTGACATCAGGAATTGAAGCCCATAGAGAAGGCCCTAAGCTTCTGATGAGTTTCTACCAATATTTATAATAACAATAGCTAGTCAATTCAGTTACAGAATAAGAATAGGGTACCCAATGGACAAAGGTGACTAATCTATAGTGTTCTTAACACCTCACAGAGAGGATGCCATCCCCATTGGAGCCACTATTAGGGTCTTATAATTTATAGGATCAATTGATGATTATATGTTGATTTTCTCCTATAAGATGTTGTAAATAATGATTTCATTCTACAAATTATTTTCAAAAGTTTGAAAGAAAAGTAAATATATATATATATATATATATATATATATATATATATATATATATATATATATATATATATGACATGAAAAAGAGAGAGAGAGAGAAAGAAAATAAAATTAAATAGGGGATTAAAAAAATATATGTGAAAAAGAAAAGAAAAAGAATAAAAAATTAGAAAAAATAAAAAAATGATGAGCCCCTATAGCGAGCCAATAAAAATGTTGCTTTATATTCACAAATGTCAATTTTATAAGGTTTTAAACCTTGGTCATTATGTTTTATTTGATTTTTTTATGTATTTGGTATAATATAATACGACAAAGTTGTTTTTCATTTTTCAAATAAATCGTGCGTTGGAATCAATGGTCATGATAAAGCCCATCCAGATCTACGACAGAGGAGTGCTTTCACCCCCCCCGCACTCATGACAGTTAACACAAGGGTGGCAGGGCCAAAAAGTAGTTCCTGTTGAAACCCCCTGGACCAACATGGTAGTGCCTCAGGAATTTCAGGGGGGAGGGGGGGGGTCGCCTCCCGATACCGCTTACTACTTGCACCCCACCCCCCTGAAATACCACCTCTGCCTCCCTCCTACCAATGGCTCAGCCCTCCACTAGTTCTCTTCCGCCATGTGTCTCCCCCTTCACCACTCATATCCCGCCACATAACCATTACCCCCGCCACTCTATTTCTACCATCTATCCTGCCACTTCACTCCCATCCACATCATATTATCTGTTTAATGTTCAAATCTTTGCTGCAAAATATAAATAAACATTATGTCATTAACTCTCTCCATCTATCTGTTTTACAAATTAATCCCTCCCGCTCCATAAACAATAATTGTATCGTTATACAATGAATTCGACTGTTATAAAAATCCTACCAGAATACCATTTCATTTAGCTCACCATTAATCTCACAGGATGAAGAACAAATTGTTACCAACTACCAGCCTTCAACAGTAATTTCTCTACGCGCAGTCGATAATTTCCTCGAGTGACCTTGTTCTTCAAACTTTTTCTGTCAAGCTTTCTCTAGTATTCTTCTTCTGCTCACCTTCTTCATTTTCATGATGTCAAATCATAAAGGAAAGGGGAAGGTTACAGTGTCAAATCCCCTGATTCTCCCAATCCCAGATTTTGACAAATCCACCTTGATAGACACATACTATAAGATTGCCAAGACCCCATCTGAATTTGACTTGTACGAGCTCCACAACTAGGAAAAGCAAAATTTCATGGACAAAAGTGATGAATTGAGTGTCTGGGAATCCCTTCTCCCTCAATTTGTCTTCCCCCAGACTCACTTTTTCCCTGATTTCTCTGTCTAGTGCCATCTACGATATTTTCCAAGTCAAAAGGTTGTTATTTCCCATAACAATGAAGTTATTTTCTCCATTTCCCCTGAAAGTATCTGCCAGGTCCTGCAAATTGAATAGCAGGCCTCCCATCATCCTTTTTCAACCGATGTTATATAAAAAAATTGACATTCCCTCAGAAAGCCCAAAGTTTTTAGTGTTTCCTTCCACAAAATGTTGAATTACCCGAAACAAATCCCCCATATCCAGTCTCAATTTTCCCTGAAATGTCGAAACAGGTAATTTATATGGTAACCTGTCTGCTCGGGTACCATAATGATTAGTTGGTAGATGCGATATTGTTAGCATTTTTATCTATTTTTGTAGTTGGCAAACAACCATCAATTCTTTTCAATTACAACTAGTTTCTTGCCAATTCAATCCATGACCAATTTGTAAATTTCAAAGCAGAAGGTGGTTTTAAGTATCAGTCAGTGCTAGTGTACCTCGTGTTATTTTATCAACTAGATAGGTTCAATTTCCCTTTACAAAATACCGATAGCGAAGGAAACCCTTGGTCAGTGATTCACTGGACTTCTCTGGTTAGAAATAACTCAGAGGGGTATTCTTTTACTGATTTTGTTGACAAATTTTTACATACTTCACTATGTTTGCTTAGTAGTGATCTGATCCCAAGGGTTTCACCAGAAATAAAGAATTTTTTACACTTGTCAAAGAAATACAAAGTTGGAGATTGGTATTTATACGAGAACTACACTGAGATTAGAGTTTATTGGTCAGAATTACCTCCTTACAGGTTACTAGTGTGTGTACCAGTTAGGATATTTACATTAGAATACACTGGGCAAATGCTAAAAATGGATGAGATACATTTTGTCTCCTACAAGAAGAAAGCACAGTTCAAGTTGAAGGTTCATATAGGGCCCTATATTATCAACACCAGAGCTACAACAAAGGAAGTGCATGATATTTTGAGTCAGATGAAATTCAAGCTTAGTTTCTCTCGGTCCTATGATCCCCTAGGCATCATTTCTAAGCTCAGATTGGAACAAAAGAATACCTCCTATGCACACATACGAAGGCCTGAATTGAAAAATATGCTAACCAGGAGGAATGGATAGAGGATAAGTTACATGAAGATAAAGAACAATTGGTTAGTCAATCATTTATATAGACACCTCTTCCCAAGAAAAAGGAGGGAAAAAGGGAAAGGGAAGCCATGTCCCCTATTGATTATAACAATCAAGATGCAAATTTTATTGTTTTTAAAAGGTAAAAGAATGACCCAAACATTGCTCAAAAATCAGATCCTCAAATCAATCCTCAATTTAAGCCTCAGGTAATTACTATCCAAGATGAAACTTCAGAGGAAAGGGACACACAACAAACAATCACAGTGATTTTTTCAATAACTCATATCACTTCTTCTACTCAAATAGAAGAAACAATACAGTTACCTACTACAGAAACAATAGTCCACTCTCCAGTATCATCCAGTTCTCAAATTTCAACTCAATAGAGTATATTTTCAAGATACAGGGAGATAAAATTGAAGAATGAAGCTTTAAATGCTTCCACCTACTCTGTATTCTAGAAGCAGACAACTAAAACCCAGCATAGAATTTTTGGCATCAGAGGAACTGTATTTGCATTGAAATATCTACAGTTATCACCAGATTGCTACATAGCCTTAATAGTGCAGCAAAATTCAGCAAATTTTCCCTATTTTTCTTCTTTTATATCTAAAATTTTGTGTCTTTGACAGATAATATTTTGTAAATATATTTTATTTTGAAATCTAATCTGAGGTGTAATAGTTTTCTATAAATATTCAGAAATAAGACTTAGAAAAGGTTGAAACTTCTATGAAGAAAATAGACATTTTGATGTAAGTTGTGCATATACTGAAGAGATCAATTGCCATAATACAGAGAGTTTGTTCCAGGATTCCTGTGTCAGGAAATTGGTGATGTTCCTTCTCATGTGAAATTGTTATTTTCCCAGTTTTCCATATGTTTTTCTGTCTCTATTGTTTAAAGAAGATTAAGGGACAAATTTTTTAAAATACACTATGCTCTGTCTTATAAACAATATTTATATTTTCACTCTAATATTAAGTATAGAATTCATCCTAGCATGATCTATATTTAATTGAATCTAAATCATTTCATCCTATTCACTCCACGGATTCTCTAAAGATCCAAAAGCTTGTCTACCCTGCCTTGTTACAATTGCTCAGTCATTTTTGTGTTTGATCACCCAAAGACTTATGAATCCATCTGCAATGGGTTTTCCATGCAGTTTTCAACCAAATATTTAAAAAACCAGACTCAGGACTTAATAACTAGCCTAATATCTCAAAACGGAAATCTAAAATCAAATAGAGAGATCCCTCTCTGAAGCTAAAAGGGATAGATTTCTAGCTTTGCAAGTGGTTTTGTGGTTACCTCTAGGTTTCTCTCCACAACCTTGGTAAATTACGGAGTGATAACAGTTCCCACAAGGTCTAAATGCTAACTTCTCCTCTTGAAGTTATAGACCTACAAGATGAACAAGAAACCAAATGTGAATCACAACATTCAAAGCGTATGTGCATATAATCAAATCATTCCATAAAAGTGTACATTATACATTCATAACCATAATAAATAGACAATGCAGATAGGAACATAATATGAATCTCTTTGTTGAAATAACTGTAGCAAGAGGTATTTAAGATACAACCTGATCCAAACTATTGGCACTAATAGTTTTGGTTCCTCTTCCTCTTCTTCCTTGGATATAGTTCTACAAAATAATTTCCAACAATTTTGTAGACTTCAATAATATTTCTTTGGGAGACTTACTAAGAACAATAGAACTTGTGACCCCAAACTTTGAAATATTCACAAATATTTTTTCTTTTGTTTCTTTCATCTTTGACCTACTTGCAATATTGTACCAAAGTTTTTGCATGAAAATTATACTCATTTTTTCTACTTAGCCAAAAAAAAAATCATTCATTATTTCCTTTACTCCAATGTGTAATTCTTCTTTGGCCATGCCAAGTAATGGTTTGAAACAATTACAGCCATATTGTTTTGTTTTATTTGGAACGAAGTCGTCATACTTAATCATCTTAGGTGAGCATGCAAATGAACCATCCCATGAACCATCTTATAAAGTTCAAACATAATCCATCATTTGTCCCATAAATAATTTGATATGAAGACAACAGTCATATTATATTTGCTACAAACACGTAAGGAATAAGCATATCAAAGGAGCTATCAACCTCTACATAACTAAAGAAAGGACCTCCACATGGATACCAAAGAAAGAAGAAGATCCTAACAACAAAGGAGTTAGAATCCTACCTGGAAAATCTCTTGACATGTTAGTAGTGCACCTACCTAGAGGATGCTCAATCAATAAAAGAATCAACTTTCAATCATTTATAGTGTGGGTAGACTACTTCATATATAGGTAGCTGAGTAGGCATAGGTATCCATCATTAGGTTTGACTTACAAAAAACATCAAACATATCCCTACATTAATTTTGAGAATTTTATAAACCAATGCATTTAAAGAGTACAAAACAAATTATATTTATACATCAAATTATATAATGATTGAGAATTCTTCTAAAAAGATAAAATTTATACTTGCCACTTTGCTGAGCTAGGGAATCCTTTCCTATTATTGTATTTCAGTTTCTCCCTTCCTTGCATGACTGATTAATGAATGAGTGCCAACATATTCCTGCTTAAAAAGATTTTTTTGTATGCATAATTTTGTAGTAATGCTCTATGGAACAATAGAATGGAGTAAACAATATTTTGTTTAACAAAATCTAAAATGAATTTATTCATATGGATCATTTCCTCTTTTTCAAGTATAAAAAGTATGTTGTCCATCCAAAATCTAAAAGTATAAGGTTATCATTTCAACTTCATATTGATATTTAGATTCATAAGTTTGGGTCTTATGATCAAAAGGAAATAGGATGGTCTCTCAGAGTATTGTTGTGAAGTTTCTGACAACTATTAAAAAAAGCTTTGCCACCTTTTTATCATTCACTTTCCAATATTGTAAATGGTTGAAAGGCAATAGGATAGTCTCTCTCGGTTTGTTATAAAGTTTGTGAAAATTCATGAAATAATCTTTGCCACTTTATCATTCACTTTCCCACCTTTCAAATTTGAAGTGCTATAAAACATCTATTAATATATGTGGAAAAAATCATCACGAAATTAAAAAAAGAAAAAAAGAAAATGTGACATTATTTTTTACTACCTTTCGATATTTCATATCTTTTATGGGAATTTTGCATGATCATCTTTAAAGGACCTGCTTTCAAATACTTGAAAGTTAATTTAATAATATTATTTCCTAAATCCTTGATATATATTATATTATTTCCATGGTGAGTATTGAAATAAATTTGAACTTAGGCTATTTGTTATAATAATTGCTCCATTTTTTATTAAACCACAATAAACTATATACAGGTGATTAACCATTATATTTTTTAATCTTTTTAATCTCTAAATATAGATTAAAAAAATGACTCACAAACACTAATACATGGTGCACTAAAATCTGACGTCCTTTCGTCCATTATTAGACAGAATTCTTTCGTCACTCCAACGGAACTTGTTTTCCAACCTTGTTGGTGAAACTCAGTGCAACATTCCAACGACAAAAATGGTCGTCAAATATCCGACACAGGTCCATGTCGGCCAACCGATAGACAATGGATGAACCTCCCATCATATTTCCAACACAATCATTGTTGGATAACTGACAGACAAGACACGAATAATCTGTGGGTCCGGGATTGATAGAGACAAGAGACGAAATATCTGTGCGGACAATCGATCGATTGGGCGTCAGCGATTCGATGGACAAGTAGAAAATTGGATGGGAGATGTCTGACCATAGTAGTCAGAAATTCCACAGGGTGAAACACATGGAATTTAAAGCAATATATTAATATCCATAGTTTAAAGCCTACCCTCAATGCAAAATTAGGAATTTAAACATATGCAAGTAAATGTTCCCGCAATGATGTTCATGATCATGAGCTAAAGTTTCCAAAGAGAGTATTGAGCTTTTATTGTCATTAATATAATCTTCCCTTCTCTTTGAAGGATTTTTCGAATTTCATTAATATTTTGTTGTCATTTCCCACGAAACTTTGGGCAGTCCATGAAGACTTTGAAATTGAAATTTCCAGCACTGCCAAATGAAAATGAAAACATGACCAAATGAAAATGAAAACATGACTAAGCTAAAGAAGATTGGGCAGATCCAACACTCACTTCCTGTAGCTAACCAATTGGAAAGAAGCACAAAAAGGATAAAATCATCTGAACACAAACAGAGTCCAAGCACCTTCTAGCAAAAAAAATTTATGTAGCAAAGAAAGAGTCTTTTCCTTAAAGGTCTCTCCTTATCAAAATAAACTAGAGATACAAAGTATAACCACCAACTAGGGAACAAAAATAACCATTAGAGAAATACCACTAAATGAACAATGTGAACGCCTTGGAATATCAAAGCCAAAGAATTCCATACCTTGTATTTAGTAAGCAACCAATTGAGCCATGGCATGCACTGACAGGGTGATCATTAGAAGAGACATACTCCAACAATGTCATGCTAAAAAGGGTCGAATTATCAAGCCTTGTGCGGGAGCTTGAGAGAATGAATTTGACCATCTGTTAAAATGTAAAATGTAAAATGCAAAATTCCAAGTAAATCTAAAATGCCACTTTCATGTAACAATGGCCTAGGTACTCAAAAACGGTTCATCTTGAAAAGAACCACCAATCAAAATTCACATTGTTGAGGGCACCCTTCAAAGCATTTGAAAAATATTGAATGGAAAATTTCCTAAGATAGTTTAAATCTTATGCTCAATGTAAAATTGGGAATTTAAACATATGCAAGTAAATGTTCCTGCATATATGTTCATGATCATGAGTTGAAGTTTTCAAAGAGAGTGTTGGGCTTCCATTGTCATTAATATATTCTTCCTTCCTCTGAAGGATTTTTTGCATTTCATTAATATCATGTTGTCATTTCCCACGACACTCTAGGCACTCTATTGAGACTTGGAATTTCCAGTGCTTCCAGATAAAAATGAAAAGATGACTAAATTGAAGCAGATTGGGCAGAGCCAATGGCCACTTCTTGTAGCTAACCAATTGGATAGAAGCAAAATAGGGATAAAATCATTTGAACACAGACATACTCCAAGTGCCCTCCAACAAGAAAAAATTGCATAGCAAAAGAAAGAGAGTATTTTCCTTAGGTTCCTCCTTATCAAATTAAGCTAGAGATATAGATTATAATCACCAACCAGGGCACAAAAATAACCAAAATAACCATTGGAGAAACACCAGTAAATGAACAATGTGAATGCCTTGGAATGTTAGAGCCAAAGAATGGCATACCTTGTATTCAGTGAGAAACCAATCGAGTCATGGCATGCACTAATAGGGTGATCATTAAAAGAGACATACTCCAACAATGTCATGCTAAAAATGGTCGAATAGCCAGGCCTTGTGTGAGGGAATTAGAGACTGAACTTGAGCATATGTTAAAATGTAAAATGTCAAGTAAATGTAAAATGGAAATTTCATTTAACA
Organism: Pinus tabuliformis; assembly: GCA_031772625.1. Lineage (NCBI taxonomy): Eukaryota > Viridiplantae > Streptophyta > Pinopsida > Pinales > Pinaceae > Pinus > Pinus tabuliformis. Next base: position 619,863,091 of record CM062811.1, on the reverse strand, counting down.
ATGGCCCAAGTATGTGAAAAGGATTCATCTTGAATAGAACCACCAATTAAAATTCACTCTATCGAGGTCACCCTTCAAAGCATTTGCAAAATATTGAATGGAAAACTGCGTAAGATATGATGTACAAGAAGTTGAAAAAAATAAAACTAAAGATTTAAACAACTTAAAAAATAAATCTAATGCCATTTATCCCATTAAAAGAAATAACAAATTTAAAAAACATAAAAGGAAATCTAATTCCATTTACTCAATCAAAAGAAATCACAATTTAAAAATCCTAAAATCTATTACCATTCACCACCCTCTTTTTTTTCACTTTTTGGTCAGATCAAAGTAGGGCAAGTTTGTTTCACTTACCTCTCTTGTGATATTTAAAGTACTACCTATCACTATAGAAGTAAACATCGAACTTTATTTCACCATACAAACAAAACGGCTCCCATAAGAAGAGACATGTTATAAAACACTGTTGTTATTTTCAACTACTTCAAAGAAACAGTGATGATCAACTTTCTACTTGGAAGGAGACTAGTATGGTGAAAAGGAATGATAACCCAAATATCATAGAGGCAAGTTGTATTGATGAGTTTGAATCAATTTTAGGATTCTAAATTAAATTAAATTTGGTTTAAAACATAAAGTGAAATCAATAAGCCTATTGGCAAATGGGCAAGTTAAAATACCAATCAATGAGAGAATTATAAGTGGGAGGTTATTTGTATATGCATGATTAAACTAAATGAAATCTATATGATACAACCCTTAACTTCCCTCTAGAGCTTTCACACACCATGATTTATTACGACATGATATTGGAATGGACTAAATAACCCCCCAAAAAGACTCACAAAGTGTGTATAAGGTAAGGAACAACCAGCTCATACTTACATAGCTTATCCCTGTCTTAGTTTAAAATAGATAGGAAGCACTTTAAATCAATAAACAAGATGAGTTATATCAAAAAAAAAACATAAGGTAATACATGAAACCCATAATAGGGTAGAAAACAACACTGGTTAAGTTAATACAGGAAACCCATAAACAGGGTAGAAAAAAACACTGGTTAAGTTAATACAGGAAACCCATAAAAAGCACAAGTTAAATTAATACAATAAACCCATAAGCAGGGCAAGGAAGATCAAACCAATAAAATAGGGCATGGAGGTGTAGAGAGGAAGTGATACATGCCCAAGCTAGAGTAGTCGCATCATATAATGGAAGGAGGTTAAAATAGATAAGAAACACTTTAAATCAATAAACATAGGACATATAGACCCAGAAAATAGCTACAGAGTGCCACACAAGGCAGATTAAACCCAAAAAATTGGTTATAGCATCATGTTTAAATTAATGATAACGAGAGGGGCAAAACTATTTATGTGTACATGGAGTTGAAATTTGTGGCAATTTGAGTGATTCTAGACAAGTTAGATGAAAAAGCAGTGGACTTATGACTTTATTACTATAATATACTAGAAATGTGTTAGTAAAGTTCCATCTCAATTGATTTGATGTTAAACTTGGGATGACAACAGATAAATTGAGAATAAAAATACCTACAATTCACATAAATTGAGTTAAAGGTAGATAAAGAATTATCAAAATAATAAAATAAATTAACAAACATTTTTATGACTAAATATTAATTAAAAAGACTCGAGTGTGTGAATACCTAAGTGAACTCCTCTTGGTTTTGAGAATAATTTATCGGGGTAGTATAATATTGGAGCAAACATACCTCGATTTGACAGAGCAACTATGCAGTCAACATTGACTTTTTTGTTGCTTTGTTGGATTGAGGGAGGCTTGCTCCAAGATTATCCAAATCCTAATTTATTCTCTAATGAACAAGGCCAAGCACATGATGGTGGAAGATATGATGCGCCCTCTCCCCACATCACTCTCAATTCCCTAGTACTAAATCTATCTAATTTTAAATTAACACACTAGGATTCATGCATAGACACTAGCAAAAAAGAAATCATAAAGAAAAATATGTGGCTTTATACATAAAGAAACATATAGCATTCATTCATTCATTCACTAAGCATAGACACAAAATACTTCTCTCAATAAATTTTATCATCAAAAATATGTTTTCATAATATGGTACATGATGTTTATAATGATATAACTAGTACAATCATTTATTTTTCTTTTTCTTCATTTTTTAAAAGAATTCAGAAATGAATTCATCAATTGCTTCTTCCCCTTCAGTTCTTATGGCCTTTGTAGCTCTCATTGATGACCTGGCCATGTACTCATGATATAGTCGAGGTTGTCACAAGAGGGTCGGATCATTAGCTACAACAAGAAATAAATGTTAAATTGATGGTTTTTGTTATTATTATTACAAGTATTTCATTAATAAAAAGAGCATTAGAATGTTCTTTACCTGCTTTAGTAGTGAGGGCAAACAGAGTAGTTTCAAATGCAGCCATATGTTCCTATTCTTGTGTACCCCATCTTGTACATGCTCTGCAGTTGAAACAAGAAGGTTATAATTAATACACCATTCACGATTAAACATTTTTAGTTGAAATACATACTACATTTCTCATAGCACATGCAATATGTCCGTTACTGAGCTCTAGACCACCTTCATTGGGTGCTACTCCGTTGACACTTTGTTGTGTCTCTTCGTTGTTTTCCTGCTTAAAAATAACAAACACACTACTTTATTCCTAAAAGTAATAATCAATAGATTGTACAAGTAATAAATTATAAGTATTATTTATTGAGTTTATTTACTTATGTGTCGATGGGAGTGTCGGAAGATTGTTTTTTCCCAAGCTTCTTCTACGTTCAACCACAACTTGATAGTTATGCTTGTATGCAAAATCGAGGTCTTCCTCGATTGGAGATTTGTTGAAATGCAAGCCATGTAATTTTGCATAAAAACATGAATTTTGGTTATTTTGTGATTTTAAATTAAAATTGTTAACAATTTATTATTTTGATGCAATTGATTTTTCCACACTTACAATTTGTGCAAAAAGTTTGGAGTAACCGCCCAGGCCAATTTTATGTTTCCCATGTTTTTCGATTATGGATTTTGTGGCTTTGGATGTATCTAGGAGCCTATATTGAAAATTTTCAAGTATGTAATTAGATGTTTCAATGACGATAAAGAATTATAATTCCATTATTAGAAGTGTTGCATACCTTCCTAAGCTAGGTGGTGTCTTTCCTTATTTTTGGTCCCGCTTCTCCTTTGCATCATCCATGAGGGCCTTCCACTCCCTCTCTGGAATCATTGGAGGATGCTCATACTTAGGGTTCTTTTCAAGATGAACCCTATATTGGTCCCACAAATATTTTAAATATTTTCCTGCTTTTGAGGTGACTCCAGATTTGTTGAAGGAACCATCACCAAACAGGCCAACCAACTTGCTAATGAGCTCATATTTTAACTTGGAACTTTAGGCATTCCACCCTAAGCATATGGTGGGCCCAAATATATCTAGATTTAGGTCATTCAAGTGTTTATAAAATGTATCATTTCTTGTAAAATGATATTATCATTAGTTTAAAATAATTGCACATTATACATAAATTTCAATTAGATTGTACATAATAATTAAAACACTTCTTAAATACCTAGAAACTTTTCTATTTTCACAAGGATGTGCTCATCGTCTACAAAAAAGTAACCGGTAGTGATCCTATGCTAGTGACATGGGTAGATCCAGGAAAGCATGCTTCAAAATGTGCAATGTCACTATTAGCATCTTGTGCACATTTTAGCTTGCGCTACTCAGGGGGTGTAGTAATAACATCAATCTTGGGAGGTGTACCAACCTAAGTGACTGGCATGTCACTCACGAGAAAATATTGAAAATGGGTACAAGTATGATGTTGTGTTGGTGTAGGAATGATTTTGGTACCAACACCAACCTCTGTAGGCATGCATTGAGGATCAAACTCATCCAAAAGCTCCTATAAAAAATAAAGAGATTTTTATAAAGGACTTGTAAGAGTATAAAAATTAAAATCGTAAATAAATAAATGGGATAATTAAATATCTTCATGCTTACGCCATAGTGACGAATCTTTTGCATCAAGGTTTTAATTCTTTCCTTTGTTGATTGTGTCTTCGGCTGAATATCAACCAAAGATGCTAGCTCATTATTTGATCTTCTTAGAAGCTTATTTATTGTTTGCACTAGGTCTCTTTAAGAATAGATTTATCCATATGTAATCTCTTCCTTAGGATGATCTATAGACTTATATAACACTAGTTCCTTCCCCTTATCGCCCTAGGACAATGGTGCTGCCAATAATGAAATGTCATATTATTGTTCATAAGTCTTTTTTTTACATAGTGAATACATTATAACAAGTTCATACGCATATTTTTTATATGAATACATTATAGCAATTTACAAATACAGCTCTGGACCATACTTACCACTTTTCGCTCATTACAAATATCCTTACATCCCAAGCTTTAGGACTTATGTCACCCTAGATTGGTTAGCCCTTGAATTCGTGATTGACCCTTGAGCCATTTGAGCAAGGAGCCCCTAAAGAGGTTGATTCAAGAAAGAAGGAAGTTTCAAAAGCCATTGTTGCCTCAAACTAAAAAAGAAAGTCATCAAAAGGCAAAAGAGGGTTGGGACAACACGTATATGAAGCCTCGTACTTTAGCATAAAGGTCTTATTTTTCTCAAGAAAATTAGCCCTAAATTTTTCCTTCCTTAGCCAATATTTTCCCTTGAAAAGGGTTGAGATTTATTGGCTAGTTTGAGAATTTTGGCTAGCCCTACGTCTGAAACCCTAGTTTCAACCCTAGGTCTTTTAGCAAGTCTCTTTCCTTTTATGGCTTGAATAGATTGATTTGAGTAGGGTTATTTTTTATTCCATCCAAGAATTGTCATTCATCACTTCCCTTCATCCTCTTTGACTTAGTTGTCCCCCTTGCATTGGGATTGGTTTGAGTTGTTTTCCATAGTCTCCTTACTTAGTGATCATTAAGTCTCTCTCAAGCATCTTTAATTTGCTTGACCTTGAGTCAACTGGGTTGACTATTCCTAGCTTAGTTTAACTCCTTTTCATTGTTGTTTTACTATTGTAGAAACCCTATCTGGGCTATGGCTTCACCATTCTAACACTTCCCACTGTTATATTTTTGTTCCCCTGCTTTTCTTAGGTTCTTGAGTTGATTTTCTTTCTTTTCTAATGGATAGTTTTGAATTTTTATGGTTAGTTTTTCTACTTTTACAAATTTACTTTGTTGTTATATTTACTGATAATTATTGTAGCAAAGATATCAACCCTAGTTTAGCCTCAAAAACCCCTAGTTTGGGCACCCAAAATAGATCTTTTTGACCTAGTTTGACCCCAAAACCCTAGGGAGACTTTAGTTGATTTACAAGTGGTTTCTCTTAGCTCATTTTATTTTATTTAATAATTTTCTGAAGTATATTGTTGTACCTTGTTGATACATAATATATTTGTGAGGTTTACTTAGTCAAACCAAGCTCCATTTTCCCCTTAAGGGCTTGTGTTGAGTTAGCTTGGACTTGGAACTTATTTGAGATTGTTTATGATGAATTATGATGATGATGAGATGATATATTGAACTAAAACATTTTCTATTTTACTTTTATTATCTGATTGGTTGATAAGCAATTGGGAAGACAATCCATCTCAAGCAGGGTTATAGAGAAAAATTGGCATTCTTGTATTACATGCTTCATTTTACTTGTACATGATCATTCATTGTTACTAATATTTTGTGCAGCAATACATCCTCTGATAAAGTCCTCTTCCCACTTGTCTTTGGTTTGGGCCCTATTTCAAAAATGTGCACCTATCCCTGTATGCATACTCATACATGTACCCACGTTCGTTGGAAACACAGTTTTGGATAGTTGATGGTATTTAATGGTGGTATTGAGTGTGACCCTTCATCTTCTACCCCACTTGGGAGTTTCTTGGAGAATAGCGCCCAACTTGGAGGGCCTTTGGAGGCCAGATATGACATCATTTCTCTTGCTCATTAGATGATACCAGCTTATGTGGAAAGGGAACCCTCCTTGAGAGGGTTCTTTGTGGATTACTTGATGTATTTGGAAGGACCTTTTGTATTATTTTCTTGTTTTCTTAGAGGATTTCCTTTTCCCTTAGAATAGGAATTTTAATGTAAATTCATATTATTTTATTGTATAGGAAGTTGAGCTCATCTCCTAAAAAGGAGAGATCCTCCTCATTTAATTTTCACGTTATAGATGATGGGGGAATCCCCCTTAATATTTAGAGTTGGATTATTTTGGTGTTTTTGGTTTCATTGTGGTGACTTTCTTGATGATTTAATGCATATGTTTGATGGACTAATGGTGAAAGTGAAATTCCAAGCTTGATTGGTGATTGTAAGTGCTCTTGTTGTCTTTATTTTATAGGTGAAGCATTGGATTGTATGCTTTGAAGAGTTTTCATTCTACTTTGGTGATGCACCCTCCTTCTCTTCAAGTCGAAGCCCTAAAACACTTCAAGCCCTAGATTGGTGAATCCTAGTTTGGAAAAACCTCACCCAAACCATAAATCTTCTTAAACCCTCTCAAATGGCTAAGTCATGTGATTTTTAGCCAACACCTCTTACCTTTGAGTTGCATGTCTCAACCCTCACATTGGAAATTCCTTGACTCCACAGCCAAACTAGTGAAGAAAATGTTCTCTTGGGTGATGATCCCCTTCCTAACATCACCCTTTACCTTTACTTTTTACTACAACCCTAATCCTATTGTGGATTTCTCTTACTAATTACCTAGAATCTTAGTGTCAAATTCATCATAGTCTTAATCTTCTAAACATATCAAAACTGAGTCCTAGTAAACTAGAAAGAGACATAATACACATGAAATGCCTAAAGAATACAATCCATAATAGTCAGCTTTATGATGCCAAACATGGATTTTACTCTACAACATCTATGGACACCAATCCCACCTGGAAACTGGTGAAAGACTAATTCCCAAGGGAATCCTCAAATATTGAAAAAGAACCCAAGGGAGAACACACAACCAAGCAACAAAGATCCAATATGGAGAGGCATCTAAACTTGCTAATCAAAAATTAATTGTATAAGAGCTAACTACAACACCTAAGGAAGAGTAAAAAACATTGTATCCTTCTCCGCCCTAACCGAGAGAAGGTAATAATAAACAAAGTCATTATCATAACCATCTTTACACCATTTGGGTATTGAAATACCATTTACCTATCTTGCAATACAGGTAGTCTCCAACAAGTAGTTGAAAGCATCAACAGTCAAGACTAGGGTTTTTACCGTGCACATAGAGGGTAAAAAAAATTAGTTTTTTACCATACATATAAAGGGTAAAAAAAAATTAAGAGCTTTTACCATGGCTTCTTATCATGCTTCACCGGAATTCCTTTGGATTCTCCTCCTGCTTCATTGGAGTTCCTCTCGCTTCTCCTTCCTCTAGTTTCTCTTTCCTTTTACTTTGTGTTCCTCTCGTTCATTTGGATTATCGTTCCTATGAAAGGTTCTCCCTATGTAGTGGTCTAGCTATCATTATTGGCCACATACCATTGAGAAAGGAAGGGGTTCATAAGCACAGTCGGTCGTAAAGGAGGTTGATGAATCACTAGTTGAGGGTTTTGTGAGGTTCTTCCAAGCATTCAATGTGACTTTGGGTCTCACCTGTGGGTTAAGGCTTCTCATTCCTATGTCAAGTTCGAAGGGGTTCGTAAGCATAGTCAATGATGAAGGAGGTGATTGAATCATTGGCTAGGGGTTTTGTGGGGTTCTTGCAGGGGTGATTTTAGCTCCTGCCCGCAAGTTAATGTAGATTATATATATCTATATATATCTATATATATATATATATATATATATATATATATATATATATATATATATATATATATATATATATATATATATATATATATATATATATATATCATATATTTATGTATTTGATGCCAAGATGCATAGAACTAGCGAAAACAACACTAGAGGAGGTGGGAAAGGACTCCATAGTCTAAATAATAAGGGAGGGAAAAGAAGAGAGGGAGGAGTATTCACTTAGGAGAGGGAAGGATAAAATGGAATTCCCCAATAGAGTCATTGGATGTAGCATGCAAAGGGATTCATGCTACTTCAATTAGCAAGTAGAGATTGGATTCATCAATCAATTTTATGGACATTTTGAGAAATCATAGGGTGAGTAAAAAGATGGATAGAAGGAAGAGATGAAGAACACTAAATTAATTAGGCTTTAGATTTGATTGTATTAATATATGGAAATATTTTAATTAGGGAATTTTGTTTATGTATCAACAAAAATCAAGTGATCACAACAAGTTGCCAAGGGAAAATCAATAAGATAGGTTTTATTAACCACAATTTCTTTGATGATATAATCAACCTAAGTGTTGTAAATTAATTAAAGAGAAAAAGGAAAAAATTCACATGGATGAGGTTTTATATAGGTGTTGAAGCCTCTTGGTCTAAGTATGAGAGTTGTGATAGGCCTCTAGGAGAGTGTTCAACCTCTCAAATGAACCTACAAATATATCTCAACATCCTCGTAAAAAAGACTTGTGATTGATCTCCAACACAATGTACTATATAATAGTAGATCTACTACACAAATAATGTAACAATAAAGTGTTCAATGGTGATTGAAAGTTCCCTAAGAAGGGTTCTATCTCCCTCACCCTAGATATTATGGAACCTCCCAAGAGTTGGAGGAGTTGAATCGTTCAAGGTATGAAAGGGAAAATCCTATGAGTCTACCTTAGCGTGAAGAAACAAGCCTTCAAGGTTAGGACCAACCTAATAGTAAGAGATCCCTATAGAGGTGTTGGAGAAGATAGGTAATGAGTTACAATTAAAGAGCATGGAATAAGAGATAGGAAGATAGATCGAAGTTTGACACCAATTTGAGTGTAACTATAATATGGGTTCTAAAAGATAGAAGATTTAAAGAGTTGAGGAGAGAAATTACAAAGAGGAATGGAGTGGGGAAAATAGGTAAGGGAACGACCACAAGGAATAGGTGAAAATTAAAGTAACCATTAGAGATAATTATTTGTATAAAAAAGGTAAAATTGTGTGATTTAACCATAACATCAAGTATGTGAGGCCATACCATGATAAATTCCCCAAAATATAGGCTCTCTATTTTATGTGCATCAATACACAATTATGGTACTTCTAGGAAGGTTATGGTTCACTTAGAACTTTGAGACTAAGAAAAGTTTGAATCATTTGACCCCATAAACAATAAACATAAATGAATATGGGTCTTTGGGTACCTATAAAGAAGAGTCCCAAGTAACTATGGACCCAATAATGGGATTGCACCTCAAATTGGACACTTAAATTAAGGAAATACCCAAAATAATTTACCTAATAGGTTAACATGATTGATAACCAAAGGCCAAAAGCAGAGAGAGAGAGGTGGTAAGGGACCCCACTTATGCACTAGACATGTCTAACAAGTTGCACATTCATGATAAGGTAAGGGGGGCTTGAGTGATCTAGATTGGATCATCATATAATTTTTCATATATCTTGGTACTTTCTAGGTGGAAAAATTAAACGAAGTGGATTGCAAGGCCCACTTTAATAACAGGTCCCAATTTAGAAAATTGGGGTTCATAACCTTCTGGAGCCATTTTGAGGCATCAAATGATGTTTTTTGGACTTGTATGGTACATAAATTAAACCCACACCCTCAACATTGATCTACACACAAATACCTTTCCAATGTTCTAAATATCACCTCAATTGAAGCTCATATGTAGAAGTTACACCTCTTGCAAGTTGATCTACCTAGTTGGCCACCATGGTACGAGTGGATATAACCACATTAGCCCCTGTTACTCACATATGTTGGGCTATCCATAGGAGGAATTTAAAGAACATTATAGCTTATCATGATGAGGTTTGAGGAATTCAAACCCCTCACCCTAGATGGCTTTCGGGCTATGTTAAATATTGGGTCATTAGGTACTCAACCAATTCAAATAACCCTTGGGGCTAAATACATACCATGATAAGGAAACTACAAATAATAAATAATTTCATCTCCTTAAGATTTATGTTATAATTTTGTCATTTTATTTTCAAATTATTCATGTAAGCCATATTTGAGTCTCGTAACCCTCTCATACCGTCAACGCATGCATCTACTATAACCATGTCAAATTTCAATGCATATAAGCACAAACTAAAAACATTCCAGCGTTGGCCCCATTCACAACCCCCTCTATGCGAGGTCAATTAATGAAAGCATAATATTGACTAATTGGTAAATGTTAAGTAAATTAAACATTTTCCTAACCCCAAAAGAGGAGTGAATTCAACTTGTGACCTCTCAATAGAAAATTAAAGTAATTTAATGATGGGTACTCAATCAATTGGTGCTAATGGTATAAACTTGAATGAGATTCTCTTGGTTTCAAGAATAACATATTCTCTAGTGAACAATGCCAACCACGTGAAAGTGGAAACTCATATGGCCGCGCACCCCCCCACCCATCCACCCACATCACTCTCAATTCCCTAATACCCAATTTATCTACTACAAAATATTTGAAAGCAACATATCACCTCAATTGAAGCTCATATGTAGAAGTTACACCTCCTAAAAGTTGATCTACCTAGTTGGCCACCATGGTGCGAGTGGATATAAACACATTAGCCCCTGTTACTCGCATATGTTGGGCTATCCATAGTATACATTTAAAGAACATTATAGCTTATCATGATGAGGTTTGAGGAATTCAATCCCCTCACCCTAGATGGCTTTTGGGCTATGTTAAATATTGGGTCATTAGGTACTCAACCAATACAAATAACCCTTGGGGCTAAATACATACCATGATAAGGAAACTATAAATAATAAATAATTTCATCTCCTTGAGATTTATGTTATAATTTTGTCATTTTATTTTCAAATTGTTCATGTAAGCCATATTTGAGTCTCATAACCCTCTCATACCATCAACGCATGCATCTACTATAACCATGTCAAATTTCAATGCATACAAGCACAAACTAAAAACATTTCAGCGTTGGCCCCATTCACAACCCCCTCTATGTGCGGTCAATTAATGAAAGAATAATATTGACTAACTGGTAAATGTTAAGTAAATTAAACACTTACCTAACCCCAAAAGAGGAGTGAATTCAACTTGTGACCTCTCAATAGAAAATTAAAGTAATTTAATGATGGGTACTCAATCAATTGGTGCTAATGGTATAAACTTGAATGAGATTCTCTTGGTTTCAAGAATAATATATTCTCTAGTGAACAATTCCAACCACATGAAAGTGAAAACTCATATGCCCACCCCCCCGCCCCACCCACCCACATCACTCTCAATTCCCTAATACCCAATTTATCTACTACAAAATATTTGAAAGCAACATATCTTCAAACTAAGAAAACAACAGTTTTAGGTAAATGAAAGAGGAAAAATCAATTGAAAACATATAAACAAATACCTCATACATTTCAACATTTCAATGTCTGAATTAATCTAATTTTTCATCCAAGTCAATATCTATAACGTTTGGTTCAAAATTGATGTTGAAAATATTGTCCATTTCAACATCATCATCAATGTCATCATTTCTAGTCATACCATCATCTATATCATAACGAGGAACATTTTCTCTTATGTTTAGTTCTACTTCTTCAAGTTCTTCATCTAGTAGTAGATTGTCGAGATCATCTTCATCCAATTTATTGTCTCGATTAACATCTTCTTGAACTTATTTGACATCTTCTTCTAACACATCAACTAACTTCTCCTCTACATCATCTTCTTCTTTAATATCATCTCCTTTCGCTATGTTATACTTTATTGGGCTCCCTCTTGGATCATACCTAATAACATACGACCAACCCCCTATAGTTTAACCTCTGAGTAAAATACTTGTTCACACTAGCTTGGAATAACATAGGGCTCTAATCCTAGCTCAATATTCCTTGTATTAACCATAATAAGTCCATTGGCCTTGCTCAATAATAATTATATCAGGATCACGTTCATTCATTCGTAGCACGTACCATTTAAAGTCACACTCAAGTATAACTTACAAATACCCATAGTATCAATTTTCAGAGACATAGCCTTGTAGTGTTTCAACTGCAATATGTTAGGCACATAAAAAATGCATTGTCAATTGATAAACATATTTATACCTAGAAATTATGCAAATCAAGAAAAAACATGCCATATACATCAATATAATATTGAAAACAACTAAATAGTATGGGTGGATATGCTTTCCTGTTTATCTTTTAAACCATTTGCTAAATCAATTTCCCTCTCTATAATATTAGTGTCTTTTTCATGTACCATTCAGCTTCTTTGACAAACATAGCCACACCACACCATGATAGCTTACCATCATTAGATTTTTTACATTATTCAATCCATACCTTCATCCAATCAAGATTGTTTGAAATGTATAAATGTATTTCATCCCACTCTCATCTAGTTGTATTAAAATAAAAAAAATCACATACAATTAGTTTCCATGGTATACCTTCATAATAATTTATCATGCAAGAAGACTAAAAATCAAATAAGTGTGATGTAAATAAAAACGAAAAGTCAAATGTGTTATAAATCTCCACCATCTACTCACATATCACTTTCCTCATTCTACCTTTCCCTAATAGGCGATCCCCTTCAAATTTGTTTATGGAGTTGGCATCCCAAATGCAATCCACATTAATCTTTGTGTTGGTGCACTAAGATGTCTTTTTTTAAAAGAAATCTTAATAGCTACATTAATCATCAACCCAGGGTAAGTCTGTCTATTTCAAGAGTGTCAGCATTGTATATGCAGTGAATTCAGAGGTCAATTCATAATGAAATGATTTGGAATTGTTGCAATCACTAATATTAAGTTCAATCCAAACAATTCTGAAAGAAACCTTTAGAGCATTCTCAAATCTACTTAATGTATTCTACAAGAAACTGAATCGGAATGCAAGTAGAAAGAATCACTCTCAGCAATCTAACTGGTATTGACACTAATTCATTTAACATGAAGGAAAGCTACAACAATTGAATCAACAAGTAACTAGGTAAACATCTCATGGAAAGCAATCAACTATAACCTTGAGATCTATGATAATATTACTTTAGAATGAACAACAATCAAATGCTTAAATTAACATAATCAATTCGATAAATATTATCATGTAGATGTAACACAACTAAATCTAGAATCTCATCTGAACAACAAACACAAACCAGAATCATCAATCCTCACAGCAATCGGAATAGTGCTAACTTTACAGACTAATAGTAATGAAAAATTATAAGAATAAACAGAAATGATTATAACACAATTGAAGCAATAGATCTCCTATTGACTGAGCCCGAGTCTCCAAAAGTCCCCGCTGAAAGATATTCAGAATATGATTATGGATGAAACAAAGTCTTCTTCATTAAAATTAATAACAGATTTATAGCATCACCGTAATGAAATCATATGTGTCCAAAAAGAATAGTTACAATCTCAAAATTCCTAACTAGTTGTTCAATTCGCCTCATGGATTTATATAACTTTTGGAAAAATAAATGGATAGAAGCGAATCCTCAGGATTAGGGGATCTTGAGGATTTCGCAACCCTCGATCTGATTTCATCACAGAATAGCATTGGTCCTCCTGGTCTTCCATTGTCCTTCCTACTCAAGACGTTGTCCTTTTCCTTTCCTGGTTGCTGTTGTTCTATCATTTGAACAACAATCATCCAATCCGCGTCCATGCATATAAAGATAGTGAAAGTTAGTTTTTCATGCCCAAATTTATCCAATTTGTTAATAATCAATTTTACCCATCTTCTTCTATTGTTTCTTCTATATTTATTCCTAAAACGAAGATAAAAACATGAAGACAAATGCTTAATTAAGCTATTATGAGGAGAAAACATACCTTTTCCTTAGCCCAACATACTCCCCTGCTTACCTTTTTGCATGTCCTCATGCAATAAGATGGTTGAGGTGTAGTTGAGTCAAGGAATAAGCAGGATATACTTCCTCCTTATACAACCTAAAACCATTTTTTTGTTTGAGCACTGCAAAAGCCTGGTTCACTCGGTGATCTAGAAAATTATAATCACTGTGATACCCATCAGGAGGATACCAGATAATCGGACTTTTGTATCAACACCCTATCCAGTTAGGGCCCATGCTTAGGACCATATTGTTGTATTTGTGTAAGCGAGTGGAGGCAACTTTGAAATTTCTAAACCCAAATGGCTCCCTGTTCCTGACATTGTTACTGGAGGCTTCCCATCTTTGTCTGGTTGCAGACAAAGCTTCTTCTTTAATTTCCTGAAAGTATTCCTTCCCTGCCTATATGATGTATGTATGGAGTGGTCCTAATTGACCCACAACACCTGTTCGTTTCATGAACTGTTTATGTTGGATAGAGAGGTGTAGGGGTTTTGTGGGTTCTCCCCTAACCCATAAGTCTATACCATATTCCCTCTTTTGAAAAGTATTATGGGCTTTAGCCCATTTAATATGATTAGTGGAAAAGGAAAGAAAAGCTTGAAATTGGATATCCCCTATGAAGGGGCCAGGATTACTATCTAAGTCATCCTCTAAGAAAAAATTATGCATGTACAATTCACATAAAAGGCGTTGTACCTGTTCATTCTATTCTTTGAAACATTTGACAAAGTCTAGAGTGGTCTTAATTTCTGCTGACTTACCAGCCTTAACGGCTTTAACCTTCAGTAAGAGGTATCTTTCTAGCAAGAATAGTGCATAGTTGGTGGCAGGTGCTCGGCACGACAAGGCATCTAAGTAGAGAGAGAAAACAATCTCCATTTTCTCCTTAGCCTTCTGCAGCTTGGCCTGTGCTTTTTCAACTTTCTTCTGTTCATCTTCATAATTAGTGAAAGTCTCATCCTCTATGACAATAAGTGCCTCAAATTTCTTTCGCAATTGCTGGTGTACTTGTAGTGTCACTAATTCTTCTTTATGGCAAGCTAACTCCTGTTAAGCCTTGGCTAGTTTGTTTTGCAATTTTATAATGACTGCTTCCCTTACCAGAGGAATGTAATTGGGTGTTTCCTTTGTCTAGACTTAATCATCCTATGTTAACATTGAGTCAATTTGAACAACAGCCTCAATCGCTTCTCGAGTCATACAATAATCAACTTGGGTATTTTCTTCAGTGTCAGTTTGAACAACAAATTTAGTTGTTCCTTGGGGCATATGGTAGTCTTCTTGAATATTTTTTGCAGAATTGGTTTGGACAACAGCATCAGTAGTGGGGAAATCCATTTGGGTTTCCACTGGGCAAACGCAAGGATCTTCTGTCTGCATTTCACTACTCTTTAAAAGACATTGCTCTGTTTGGGTTCCTTTTGAACAAACCAAAGGGGTCTCGGTCTGGGTTTCAATATCTTCCCAAGAGCAGTGTTTTGTTTGGGTCCCTACAGTCTCCAATTATGTTTTCAATTTCCAGACCCTAACTGCTTCCTTCAACCACTCTCTCAGTTGCTTAATTGTTTTCTTCTGCTTCCTGTACTTTTTGAGCAACTTCCTCAATCTATCCTTATATGTTTTATTTGTCGTGAGGTCTTTGATCGGTGGTGGCAAAACTGTATTTACTTCAGGTTTAGGTGAAATTGTGTCAATATCAAGATGGGGTTCTAATGGAACCATGTTTCCTGATGGATTCTTGCCTTATGGGTCTCTTTCTTCATGGGCTTCCCTCTCAAGAGACTCCAATGGAATGGTGTCTCCTAAGCAATTATCATTTTCAGGGTCTTCTTCTATATGGGCCTCGTCCTCTGGGGACTTCATAAAAATAGTGCCCCTTGGTTTATTTTCACCTTCCAGGGTTTCTTCTGTAGGGTTTTCCTTTACTGGGGGTTCCAGTGGAGCAGTAGCTTCTATTTGATTTCCCTCCCCGAGGGTTTCCTCTGCATGAACCTCTACTTCAAGGGGATTCTCCATAGAAGGAACTGGTTCCCTCTGTCCCTCCAAATTATTAGTACATGGCAAGGTTTCATCATGACCAAAACTGCCAGCAGGGGTAGACTAGTTAGGGGCATAATTTTTCCCTTCAGAATTTCTAGATAGCTCCCTTCCTTCATAGAATGTCCCCATGTTCTCTAGTACTCGGGCAACCTCTTCCTCATAATCCTGCAAAGGGTCATCTTGTGGACTTGGAGGGGGCATGTGAGATGGCCCTGCCTCTTCTATTTGAATTGGGGTGTGCCGCTGCGATTTTATCCTCACAGAGCGTCTTCACTTTACTGGGCCCAAGGCCAAAGAGGGATTATTTCTTTTCTGTGTCCTTTTCAGACCTATCACTCTTGCCCCCTGTTGTTTAGTCTCTGGATTTTCTATAGGTGGGGTCAAAGTAGGATTTACAAGGTTATCCCAGGTTAGTTGTTGTTGGGCCAATCCATGAATGATGATTAATTTGATTAGCCCATGATGGTTGATAATAAGATGTGGGTCCTTTTCCTTTCTGACCCGACGAGCAACGTCATGCAATAGAGAATTTAAATAAAATGGCAAGTTAACTGTAATTTTCTGTTTCAAAATAGCTAATAGTTTAAGTTGACGAGGTTTTACCACGTCCTGACGTCCGTCGCACATGATATACCTCTGCACAATGGCTGCCAATTCCTGCCATGGTTGTCATAAAGTTGTAGGGTGAATCCCTTTTCCTTTTCACACCAATTGCTCCTCTGGGTCTTGAAATACTGTGACTGTGTCCTACAGAAGAGTATGTTTGTCCGTCCATCTTGTTCCTTCTACTTGGAGTCCAGAGAATTCAGCTATGATTACCTCAGAGACCATTATGTTCCTATCTTTCACCGTGGTGTGGCCATTCTGTAAATTCTGCAGAAATTCAAGTGTCATTTCCTCATGAAATCCCTACAATTTGGTCAAGTATTGTAGCCATTTGGCGCACTCAAGAATCGCATGAGCCTTGTCTGTTACCTTGAGCACCATGGGTTCACTTCGAATGGATTTTCCTCCCATGGCTGTTGTTTCTCAGTAGCTGGTTCACTTGCAATTTTGCATGCACCCCTCTCACACTTTCACAGTTTGGAACAGCACCATAGAATGTTAAAGCTATTGATAGAGCAGTGACGTTGTTTTGAGAGTTAATATCAAAGGCAGTTATGTTATTTATCTCATCAACAATATTTGGCACAGGATCATAATTAATTCACATGCTACCCATAATGGTTGCCTTCCCCCCTCCAATCAGAAAATGGTTTGATAATTATTACACACGCGCATTCATAATGCAGTCCTTTAACCAGAAATCAGTTTAATAATCATCACACAAGCTATCCATAAATCATCGTACATGTTGTTCATAACGCAGACCATCCCCCCTCCAATCAAAAAAGGGCGTCCACGCCCACCAAGCATGGGAAAAAGGGAGGAGGCGTCGGGAAGTCATAAATGCAGGCGAACAATCAATAAAAGTGGCGTAAAATATGACAAAGGCAATCAAAGCAGTACACGTCAAAAGATTTGAATTCCCGTAAAAAGAATAAAATAGAGATTTAGATCATTATGTAAATAGATATTTACCTTAGGTGGAAAGGTGACAAACGCACGATCAATGATAAATGTTAATGACTGTCGATAAAATGATTGGACAATAATGATATAATGCATATAAAGATATAGGTTACCATGCATGTTGGCTAATTGAATTAGAAATGTTGTTCAAATGGGAAATTCTCCTTTAGAAATGAATCCATAGGGGGTAATAGGATAGAGAGTATTTGACAGTGTAACATAGTACTTCAATACCACAAGTAGAGCCACTGCTACCAGCAGACATTCATAGCCTCAATAGGGTTGCCTTTTAAACCCAAAAATGAGCCAGAGTCCTCCTTTTAGTTATTTAGATGATTCTCCTTTTCCTTGTTATAAAGAGACCACTATGTTGGCATGGTAACCAGATAATCATAGTGCCATTCACCAGGATATAACAAAGTGATCAGGTTGGCTCATGATGAGACCCCCTATCCTTCTAATAGTTTTAACTATCAAGAAGGTCATTACCTTGGTGTGGTGGCCATAATGGAATGTCACCTGTTACATCCTTATGATCATGGTAGGCTGGCTCGTACTGAGACCCCCTATCCTCTTTAAGACAATGTTTGTTGCATTTTCATATTTTCATATTTTCATGCTTTTATTGTAAAGGGAGGGAGGCTCATTTACTCCTTAAGAGTCAGGGATGGCGTAAGAAGTAAAAAAAATGCCAATGAAAGTTATGCTTTTATCCCTATATCATCATATCAAAGGGATTTATCCATTTGAAAGTGTAAAAGATAAACCAGCATGGTATTAAGATAATAAATCATTTTATGATGTGTCCAAAGAGAAGATATTTGACCAGTCATTGTATAGGTGCACCATGTCAGCTTTGGAATAAAGATGACCATCAAAAGGTTTCATAAGTCATAATGGTATTAATATTACTGTTTTTCTCTATCTCAAGTACAAATTCCAAATCCAATTAGATGGTTTTCACTCAAAACATGGAAGAAAAAGAAAATAGCAAAAAAGAATGATCGGTGATGGAACAACAAAAAGAAATCAAAGCTATTCATTCTACTGAATAATGGCTGTTCAATCGATTGAACAACATATGTTCAGTTGATTGAACAACAAACACACAAAAAAAAGAATCAGTGTTGTTCAATTAATTGAACAGTAATCGTTCAATCGATTTGAACAGAAAACACACAAAAAGGAATCAATGTTCAATTGATTGAACAACAATCATTCAATCGATTGAACAACAAAACATGCAAAAGAAATTGATGTTGTTCAATTGATTGAACAACAATCATTCAATCGATTGAACAATAATCGTTCAATTGATTGAACAAAAAACCATGAAAAATAAATCAGTGTTGTTAAATTGATTGAACAACAATCATCCAATCGATTGAATAGAAAAACACAAAAAAAATGGTGTTTTTCAATTGATTGAACAACAGAACACACAAAAAATAGAATCAGTGTTGTTCAATAGATTGAACAGCAATCGTTCAATCGATTTGAACAACAAACACACAAAAAGGAATCAGTGTTGTTCAATTGATTTAACAACAAAACACGAAAAAGAAATCGGTGTTGTTCAATTGATTGAACAACAATCGTTCAATCTATTGAATGGCAAACCACAAAAAAGAAATTGGTGTTGTTCAATTGACTGAACAACAATTGTCCAATCGATTGAACAAAAAAACAAAAAAAAATCGGTGTTGTTCAATTGATTGAACAACAATTGTTCAATCGATTGAACAACAAAACACACAAAAAATAGAATCAATGTTGTTCAATTGATTGAATAACAATCGTTCAATCGATTTGAACATCAAACACACAAAAAGGAATCAGTTTTGTTCAATTGATTGAACAGTAATCGTTCAATCAATTGAATAGCAAAACACGAAAAAGAAATCGATGTTGTTCAATTGATTGAACAACAATCGTTTAATCGATTGAACAAAAAACCACGAAAAATAAATAGGTGTTGTTCAATTGATTGAACAACAATCGTTCAATCAATTGAATAGCAAAACACACAAAAAATATGTTGGGTGTGGAGCCTGATTATCTTCTGTATTGAAAGGTTTCAGTCGGATGTATACCCTAGGAAGACTGTACACCCCTCCACACGGGGGGGTGCAAGGGGGACTTGTCCCCCCCATGGGGGTCTGGGGGCCAATGGTCCCCCAGCGGGGGTTCGGGGATAGCGCCCCCGAAGCTAAAAATAGATGTAAAATTGCCTTGTAAAAGTCTAGTAATTTCTAGTCAATTTGGGCCGTTCATTAGGCAGATGATCTGACGGTAGAAGTTATGTTTAATTTAGGGTTTTTTGCCCTAGAAGGCAACCCCTCACTATATATGAGGGAATTGTATTGCGTCTATGTAGATCTATATTCTGAGTGAGGAAGAGAGAGGAGATTGAGAGCGAAGAGGGTGTTACAGTAGATCTGCTGTAGGTTGTATCTCTTCAGTTTGCTGGATAATATAAAAGGAAGGACTGGTTGTTTCTCCGTGGATGTAGCCCAAATTGGGTGAACCACGTATATCTGTGTCTCTCTTGTTTTATGCGTTTTCTATGTTTATATTTCTGCAATATTTTATGTGTTCCATTGCTCTGTAATATATAATTTTCTAACAAAATCAGTGTTGTTCAATTGATTGAATAGCAATTGTTCAATCGATTGAACAACAAAACACACAAAAAATTGGTGATGTTCAATTGATTGAACAAAAGAACACACAAAAAATCGGTGTTGTTCAATTGATTTAACGACAATCGTTCAATCGATTGAACAACAAAATTAAAAAAAGGCAATCGGTGTTGTTCAATTGATTGAACAACAATCATTCAATCAATTGAATAGCAAAACACAAAAAAGAAATCAATGTTGTTCAATGGATTGAACAACAATTATTAAACACACCCAAAAACAAGAGAAGTCCTCATATCTACATGGTGATGCCTAACTAAATTACAACCAACCGTAAGAGAATATATACATTATTTACAACTGAAGAAAGATACATTTTTATGAAAACAAAGTTGTCGGGTCATCACTCCCTGTAGCTAAAATTTGCATAGTGGGATCATCACGTACCTGTTGACAAAAAGACTCTTTGGTGAGTGGTTTGTGATAAAGACGCACCCGATGTCCATTCACCTTGAAAGAATGGCCAGACTCATCAATGGTAGTCAGAGTGAGAGTACCATTGTTATGTACCTCTTGAATTTCATAAGGGCCAAGCCACCTTGTCTATAACTTACCTGGAAAGTCTTGGAATCTGGAATCATAGAGGAGTGCCCAATCTCCTTTCTGAAACGTCTTCTTTTTAATAAGACTATCATGCCACTTTTCCCTTTGCTACTGAATAATTGTGGTGCATTGTAGAGAAAGTAGTCGAGCCTCGTCCAATTCATTTATTTGTTGAAGTCGTTTGGTTTGGGCCTCCGTCAGATCCAATCCCACTTCCTAGGTTGTTCTAAGAGTCTTTATTTCAAATTCAATAGGAAAGATAGGTTCTTTGCCAAATACAAGTTGGTACGGAGAATATCCAGTAGTATTTCTCCAAGTTGTGTGATAGGCCCACAAGGCCTCTAGCAATCTAGCAGCCCAATCCCGCCGATGTGTCGAAACTGTCTTGGTCAGAATTGCTTCGATGACCTTATTGGTGCTTTCAACCTGCCCATTTGCCTGCGGGTGATATAGGGAAGTGACTCTATGTGTGATGTGGTGGTTCCTTAGAGTGGTTGTAATCTTGTGTCCTACAAATTTCCCTCCTCCATCCGTTATCACTTCCCGAGGTAAACCATACCGCACAAATAACCCAAAAAGGAAATTAATTACAGCTTCTTCTGTAGCTCTTGGAAAATCTACTGTTTCTACCCACTTCATTACATAGTCTATGGCAACCAGTATGTAGGCCTTTTGGTTTGATGGCGGATGAAATGGGCCAACAAAATCCAATGCCCATCGTTCGAAAGGTTCTATTACCAATTGGGGCTACAATGGCATTTCATCAGATTGACCAGGCCGACCCATCCTTTGGCAGCTATCACAAGCCTGGACATATTTCTTAGCGTCTTTAAAAATAGTGGGCCAATAATAGCCCATCTGTAGTACCTTATGTCTCGTTCTACAATCTGTGAAGTGTCCTCCGCAGGGCTCGTCATGGCAAGCCTTCAGGATGTCGTAAATTTCATCCTCATGAATGCATCTGTGTATACACATATCAGACCCTGTATGAAAAAGGTATCCGCCAATCCAAGAAAATCAAGCATTGTGCTGGACAATCTGTTTCCTTTCCCTTGCTGTCAAGTGTCTGGGCAGCTTTCCTACTGCCAGATAGTTTGCTACATCTGCATACCATGACATTTTGACTGCTACGGCAAGAAAATGTTCACTTGGAAACTGGGCGTCTACTGCCAATGGATCATTTTTCTTTCGAACCCAAGACAAAAAATCAGCGACTGGGTTTTCCTTCCCCAGACGATCTTTGATGGTGATATCAAACTCCTGCAAAAGTAACAACCAACGAGTCACTCGACCATTTATAATAGGTTCTTAGCTAAGTATCTAATGGAAAAATGATCAGTATACAAAAAAAATTGATATCCAGTTATATAATGTCTAAATTTGTTTATGGCATAAATGACAACTAAGAATTCCTTTTCTGTTATTGTATAGTTAAGTTCAGCAGCAGTAAGATTTTTTCTGATATAATATATAGCATAAGGTTTTTTGTCCTCCTCTTGGTCGAGGACAACGCCTATTGTTGCATCTGACGCGTCCGTAGAGATGTGGAAGGGAAGCTCCCAGTTGGGTCCATGCAGTACTGGTGCCGTCAAAACTAATTTCTTCAAATCTGTAAAAGTTGTGTCACATTTATCAGACCATTTAAAGTCAACATTTCCTGTTAAAGCATACAAAGGTGCAGCAATTTGTGAATTTTTTTTGATAAACCTGTGATAATAACCTGCATATCCAAGGAAGCTACATACCTCCGTCTGAGTATAGGGTGTAGGTAGTAGGAGAATTACCTGTATCTTTGCTGGATCTACCTGTATCCCAGCTACAGAGATGTAGTGTCCTAGGATTATGCCTTCTGTCATCATCATGTGACACTTAACATTGCTTAAACACAGCCTGGTGGTGATGCATCATTCCAAAACCTTCTCTAATATTTGTAGCACTTAATTGAGGTCGTCCCCATACGTTGTAAAGTCATCCATGTAAACTTCAAGTCCTTCATTTATTAGATCAGCAAAAATGCTGAGTATGGCTCTTTGAAACGTAGTTGGGGCATTGCATAAGCCAAACGGTAACACTTTGTAAGCGAATGTACCCCATGGGCAGGTAAAGGTGGTTTTGTCTTGGTCTTTAGGGGCGATTTGAATCTGATTGTAGCCATTGAAGCCGTCTAGAAAAGAAAAGAATTGTTTCCCTGCCAAAGTATCAAGGACTTGATCAATAAATGGAAGAGGGAAGTGATATTTCTATGTAGCCTTGTTCAATTCCTGGTAATCCACACAGATACGCCACTTCCTGTTCTTCTTGGGAACAACTACCAGCGAAGAGACCCACTTGCTATCCGAAATGGGATAAATGAAATTCACATCCAACAGCTTCTGTAGCTCTTCTTTTACAATATCTTTGAGGTGCAGATTCAATCTCCACTGAGGTTGTCGGATAGGACGAGCATCATTTTCAGTGTAGATATGATGCGTACATAACTGTGGGTCTATGCCCTTCATGTTTGGATAGTCCCAGGAAAAATCCCCTTTATATTTTTGCAGGACCTGAATGAGCTTTTATTGTTGATCACTGTCCAAGTTATCATTAATGTTTAAAACCTTGCCTAGTTCAATTTCAACAAGCTTGTTGTTATGAACAGCAGTTGTCTGGATATGTTGATCATCAGTATCTTTAAGAGGGTCTTCCGAGGCTTCATTTTCAAGAATTTATTTCAACGTTTTACATTTGAAATTATTGATATTAGTTGGTTGATTGATAAAGTTATTGATTACATCATATTCAGTCTTATTCTTGAATTCAAGTGCCTTTGCTACTGTAAGCGGTGAACGAATGCTTTATTCCAGGTATGCGGGTGGTTGTTTATGTATTTTTACAATGGGAAGACTTGGTTTGGCAGGAGGATATAAAACAATATTTTTTACAACATCCCCCTTAGCAATGGTCATGTTGCCCTCTCGATAACCTATATGAGCATTTGCTATTTCCAGCCAAGGTCGGCCCAAAATCAGAGGGTGCCCATCTAATCGACTCTTTGGGTTTATAATGAGAAAATATATTGGATACTCCCATGAATCAATAGAAACCATAATATCCTATAAAGTTCCCTCTGGTCTCACCACCGAATGATCAGTAAGTTCTAGCAGGGTGGTGGTTGGTTCCAGAGTTGTAATACCAAGTGTCTTACAGGTTTCTGTTGTTAAGATGTTAATGGTTGCACCCAAGTCAACTAGTGTGTTTGGAAAGGAGCGGCCATATATTTGGACTGTAACTATGGGATTCCCAGGATCTTCATACTTTATCAGAGTTTCCCCTCCCAAAAGCAAATCAGACAAGGTCCCTACAACATGAATAGTGGGTGGAGCTTTTGCTTTCCTCACAGGATTTTTTGCACATAGCTCTTTAATTGTTTTAGCATAAATAGGAATGTCTTGGATGGCCTGGAGGAGAGGAATTTTAATGCAAATATTTTTCAGTTCCCCTACAAGATCAAAGTCTAGATAAACAATTGGTTTAGGTATTGTTAATCTTTCAGGGAATGGGGGAGAACTAGTAACTACAAATTTTTCAGGGTCTTTGTGCTCAACTTTATCTTCTCCTTGGCTTATTTTTGTGTCAGTCACAGTTGATGGTGTATGTACAGGCGGGGCTTCTAACTCAATTGATGGTTGGTCTCTGTCTTCCTTAGGAGTGATAATGTGTCATGATCTTAGTCTAAGTTCATTACATTCTTTTTATTCAATCTCATAGTCTGAGCTTTCGAAAATTTGCACCAGCTGAACCGATCTGTTATTTGGATTTGGATTTGGTTGGGCTGGAAATTGGGGACGCATAAGGGGCTGAGGATTTTGCTGCAATGGATATGGGGCTGATAATGTAGGTTGAGGTTGAGGACCTGTCCCCATAGGCATATTTGTTATCCCTAAAGGTCGTTGCAAATTTAGAGACCAGTTCATATTTTGTGAAGTAGAGGCAAGCCAGTGGGATGGATATGGATTACCTTGCCAAATAGGAGTAAAAGGAGAATTCGGCCAACCATTACCCAGAAAGGACTGAGTTGGCCAAGGTGTCATAGGAAATGGTTGGGATTGCCAATTCGAGTAAGGTGATTGACCTTGCCATGTTGCCTCGAGATTCTGTTGTTGATTAAATGATGAAGAAGGAAAGAACTGGGATGTGTCTTGTGACATACCTATGGGTTTGGCTTGCCACTATCGACGTTGGTTCATTAAGTATATTGGTTTTGTCTCTTCTTCTGCTTCTTTGAAAACTACTTTCAGCCCTGGAAGTGATGGACACTGCTCAGTGGCATGGTCCTTGGTGCAGATAGCACATGTCTGGACCATGTCCAATGGACACTCCTACTGGTTATGCTTCTTCTAGCAGCGTGGGCAAAAAAAGGCCAAGTTTTGTTCTGTTAAGGCTTGTTTATGTTTAGCCTGCAGGATATCCAATTGCGTTGTAAGGGTGCCTAGGATGTCTATCTTGAATTCTTCCAGGAGGTTACCGATTTCCATTCTTGTTACGCCTCCACTGTGCGGTTTGCTTCCTCTGGTCATAAGATCTCAGCTTCCTGACCTGGTGTGTGTGCTACCTCGCGAACACCTGATACACAAGCAAACAATTTCATCATAATCATCTTGAGAAATATCTCCCCTCCCCATCAAATTGATATTTTTTATCCATTCTTCTTTCATTCCCTTAATTAAGATGGCTCTTAGGACTTATTTTGCTAATGTGGAGTGAGGGGATCTCTGCAAATTGTAGTGAAACCGTTTGACATATTCTTCTCGAGTTTCATTATCCTTTGTAGCCATCTTAAAGATTTCATATTTTAATTCCCTAGTCCTGCAAAAGTCCTGGTATCTTGTGAGGAAATAAGTTTTCATGTCATCCCAAGAGTTAATAGTACATCCACCTAAACCCATGAACCACCTCAAAGTTGCTCCTTTTAGAGTAGAAGGGAACAACTTTAATTTTTGAGGGTCGGTGGTATAATTGTACCCTCTGCAGAGGACATCAAACTCGAATAAGAAGGCATTCAGATCCTCTATGATCATCCCATGAAAGGTTGGGAGGTTTTGCAAGGGAATAGCTTTCATAGGGGCATTGGCTATTGGGTCGACTATGGGGTATTCCAATGTCGAGGTCTGACCTTGAGGTACTTGGTTTGCCATTTGGTCGAAAATGTGCCAATATCCTTCGGGGATTTTAGGGGATGCTATTTGAGTAAGTGGAGGATTCTCAACCCGAGATGGTTTTGCAGCACTGCCCAGATCTGGGATCACAGGAGATCTTAGTTCAGACAACTGTGGTCCTATCTTAGCAGTTCCATGGGTTTCTCCCTCCTCTTCTCTTAAATTGCACAATTTTCCCTCTTGTAAAGGATCGAAATGTAAATTTTCTATAGCCTAAAAGCTCTGTTTAGATCCTCCAATTTGGCTATGAATCTTAGCATAAGCTGCAGATGGTGAGCCTGCTTCTTGAGGGATTACAGTAGGGCTTTTTCCAGACACAGTCTGGGGTCCTACTAATGCTTGAGACTCTACTTTTCTTACAATTTCATCTATAAAATTTGATCTCCCAAGGTTCACGATCCCTTGGGTTTTGTGGATTTAGGTGGAGGGTTATGATCTTTTTCTATCTTTTTATTCCTAGTCATTCATAAAAAACCTATTCCTATTTAACCTCTATGCATTTGCTGAAAAGCGGGCTGATGAGCAAGCACTTTACTTGCTGGTTACACAGGTTCTTACCTCCCATTTTTAAAACCCAATTCTTTTACAACAAAATAAAAAGAAATCACTTTGAAACACTCTCCATGGCAACAATGCCAAAATGTTAGTGCACTAAGATGTATTTTTTAAAAATAAATATTAATACCTACATTAATCATCAACCCAGGGTAAGTCTATCTATTTCAAGAGTGTCAGCATTGTATTTGCAGTGAATTCAGATGTCAATTCATAATGAAATGATTTGGAATCGTTGCAATCACTAACATTAAGTTCAATCCAAACAATTCTGGAAGAAACCTTTAGATCATTCTCAAATCTACTTAATCTATTCTACAAGAAACTGAATCAGAATGCAATTAGAAAGAATCACTCTCAGCAATCTAACTGGTATTGATACTAATTCATTTAACATGAAGGAAATATACAACAATTGAATCAACAACTAACTAGGTAAACATCTCATGGAAATCAATCAACTATAACCTTGAGATCTATGATAATATTGCTTTAGAATGAACACCAATCAAATGCTTAAATTAACATAATCAATTTGATAAAGATTATCACGCAGATGTAACACATAGCTAAATCTAGAATCTCGTCTGAACAACAAACACAAACCAGAATCATCAATCCTCACAGCAATCAGAATAGTGCTAACTTTACAGACTAACAGTAATGAACAATTATAAGAATAAACAGAAATGATTATAACACAATTGAAGCAGTAGATCTCCTATCGACTGGGCCCGAGTCTCCAGAAGTCCGCACTGAAATATAATCAGAATACGATTATGGATGAAACACAGTCTTCGTCATTAAAATTAATAACAGAGTTACAACATCATAGTAATGAAAGTTTATGAGTCCAAAAACAATAGTTACAATCTCAAAATTCCTAACTAGCTGTTCAATTTGTCTCATGGCTTTATATAACTTTTAGAAAAATAAATGGATAGAAGCGAATCCTCGGATCAAGGGATCCTGAGGATTTCACAACCCTCTATCTGATTTCATCACAGAATAACATTGGTCCTCTTGGTCTTCCGTTGTCCTTCCTACTCAAGACGTTGTCCTTTTCCTTTCCTAGCTACTGTTGTTCTGTCGTTTGAACAACAATCATCCAATCCGCGTCCCTGCATATAAAGATAGTGAAAGTTAGTTTTTCATGCCCAGATTTACCCAATTTGTTAATAATCGATTTTACCCAGCTTCTGCTATTGTTTCTTATATATTTATTCCTATAATGAAGATAAACACATGAAGACAAATGCTTAATTAAGCTAGTGCGAGGAGAAAACATACCTTTTCCTCGGCCCAACAATTTGCAACAAATTTAGGAATATATTGAGTAATATAAGCCATGGTTTGATATACTTGTTGGACATTTGATAAACCAATGCTCCCCGTGTGTTTTCTGACATGGATTAACCACCTCTCGTGGATCCTCATCTCTGGCGATGCGATCGTTGACTAACACCTGCAGGTTTTGGTCTAATGACAATCGTGATTCCCAACAAGTGGTATTTGAGCATGGGTCATGATTTCGATACACACCTAGCTCGCGTTGGTGGGGATATTGTTGGACATTGGATAAACCAATGGACCCTATGTGTTTTGAGACATGGACTAACCACCTCTCATGCATCCTTATCTCTAGCGATGCAATCCTTGACTAACACCTGCGGGCTTTGGTCTAATGGCAATCATGATTCCCAACAATACCATATATCCCTCTATTATGGAACCCTCAAGATGTGTTCTTTGTCTAACCAAATCCTTCAATTATTTCAAGTGTCTCTTAACCATCTAAATTTACCTCGTTCGTACAGGTCCACACTTTTCAAACTCCTCAACAAGGTGTAGGAGGTAGTGTTCATGTGCATTGAAAAATGTAGGAGGTAGATACTTTTGTATTTTGCACATTAGACAAGGAATTTGTATCCTCCAATACTTTATTTCTTCTTTATCGATTTGTTTAGATGACAACCATCTATAATTGATGCAAGCAAATCACGGGTTTCAACTACAAAGTACATATAACTACATTACAAGTAAAACACATGTAGACAAATATAAGTTGTACAACAAATTGAAAAAATTAAAATCTGCATATAAATGGCCACTTACTTCATGTATTTGTCAAGCTAATATATAATTTGTTCGACATTGTTGTCAAAGTTTTTTAGGAGAGATAGAGGTATAACATACTATAACAAAAAAAATGAATCATTATTTATTCCTAAATTAGTAGGAAAAAAAACACTAACAATATGTTTCACCAATATACATGTATATACACCAAAAGAATTACCTTAATCAACGTATGCCAAGCATGATTGTTTACCCCACATAATTCACCTTTCTTTGTTAGGATATTCTTTACGTTTGAAGAAAATCCAATGGGAAATTTAATTTTTTCAATGACCTGTTTTACATCCTTACTTTGTTGCTCTGTCAATAACCATGGAAGGGCGCTTATATTTTGGTCTCCATCGCTATTTGAATGAATCACACTTTTCATTGCATGATTGGCCTCCTTAATGTCATTACAAATCTTGACAAATTTTTCTTTGTCACTCCTTCCATCTAAGATTTTCCATAGCATTTATGTTACATTCTTCCTGATGTGCATTGTATCAAACAAATGAACAATTTCTAGGTTCTCATAGTATAGGAACCTACTAAATTGTAGGGAATAAAATTTTATTCCTTGTGGAAGCACCCCATTATTAATGGCTTCATGATGACCTTCAAGGTGAAGCATAATTAAATATATTACAACAATGCTTGTCAATTAGTACAGTGAACAAAATGCAATAAAAATATAAAATATTCCAAACATTTCATGTATGATACATAGATGATTTTTCGATCCATACCTTGACAATTAATTCTATTATATTGCAATTTCCATAAATGAGGTGTCATTCTCTGTGGTTTTAATCTAGTCTCTTATTTCCCATTGAAAATATGTTTTTTGGTACTTTGATACCTATGGTTCTTAGAGAGGAAGTGTCTATACTCATCAAACACCTCCTTTCCTAAACTTCTATAACAATGATATTTCATCTTAGGACCACAAACTGGACATGAAAATTTACCCTTTGTTTGAAGACCTACAAGAGATGGATTAAATTATATACCAATTATTTGAAGTATGTTATTTAAAAACAATGCATGACATGAACTTCATAAAATTAAACATTATTAAAGTGTAGTGTGATGTTATAACATATCATAGAAATGTGTTAGCACTAGGTAATTATGAATTGTCCATACAAGTATTGCATGGAATTGAAATTCCCTCTATGCCCCTACTTGTCTAGATATATCATACATAGTGATGCCCTTCCATAACTATAGTAACTCGTTGACAAGAGGCTTGATATATAAATTCATATCTTTGACTTGGTACTTACCTGGAATAATCATTTCCAACATTATGTGGTCCCTATTTATTTACATCCATGGAGGAATGTTATTTTTGATAACAAAACAAGCCCCATTGAATAAGTAGAAATGAACTCTCCAAATGGATTGACATCGTCAACTGCCAATGAAATCCTAAGATTACGAGGTTCATCTTTAAAATGTGGCCATATTTCCTCTATATTCTTAAATTCATATCCATCTATAGGAATTTGAAGAACACCATATTTACTTATGTTCTTTGCATGGTAATCCATAAATTGTGCTATGCTTTTGCACTTGAACAATCATCGCAAACATGGAATTATGGGAATATAACAAAGAACCTTGTGAGGCACATTTTTTGTTGCTTGATCGGTTTGATATCTACTAATTTGACATTTCGGGCATTCTTCTTTCAACACATGTTCTCCATAATATAAAATATGATCATCAGGACATGCATGAATAACTTGATACTCCATTCCAATATCTTTCATAATGGCATTTAAATCTCGGTATGTGTGAGGTAAAACATTTGACGATGGTAATAGAAATTCACCTAACAATCTACAACATAATTAAAAAAATATTAT
Source organism: Pinus tabuliformis (assembly GCA_031772625.1). Classification (NCBI taxonomy): domain Eukaryota; kingdom Viridiplantae; phylum Streptophyta; class Pinopsida; order Pinales; family Pinaceae; genus Pinus; species Pinus tabuliformis. The sequence continues at coordinate 619,832,530 of CM062811.1, read as the reverse complement.
TGCTTAATGTAAATAATATTAATCGTACATATTGCATCCAAATTTTACAAATGATTAACTAACAATAAAAATAGAGGAAAAAAGAAAACCTTTATCATCATTTACTAAATGTCACAAAATATATTACATACCTTGGGAGTTGTGTGAAACAAATGTCTAACAAAATATTCATAACCTTTAAGTGTACCAATAGCAATATCGTAGAGGGGAGACTTATTTTTGAGCCTTCATTAACAAGTTTTGTTGCCTTATTAAGTACAGGTCTATCAAAAACATCATCTATTCCAATATTATTAAATGTATCCTAGATCAATATATTTGTCCCCTCTTCTTCAACTGTGTTATTAGCATCATCATCTTCTTTTATAGGATCATGAAATTGATCATCAATATTCTCTCCATGTTCCTAAACAAGCGATTGTAAAATGGCCACATCATCTTGATCCATGGTCAGTGCCCTAGGGAATTGTTTCTTTATAATTACAAACAATAAAGTATTATAGTGTATATAACAAAAATTAAAATGATACAAACATTTAAAAATATAATATAGGAAAACAAATACAACAACGAAAACGAGAAAGACAACTTAGGTGAAAGTGAGAAACAAAGACAACAAATTAATGATGAATCTTATGCAATTTATCGATATGTTTATGAATATATTGAAAAATTTAAGAAAATTGTTAGTTTTTTTTACATGTAGAAAGACAAGCACTTTGTGAGATATATACTCATAACCAACAAAAACAATTTATTCTTATTTTTCCTTCATCCTTATGTCATATTATTTCTTGATTTCAATTAGAGACCACCAGTTTGGTGTGGATGGAAACTTTCCACGGACCAACTAATTGGAGATCATGATTTAATTTATAATGTGTTTAGAGTTGAGGGATTAGGAGTTAACACATTAGGGTTTGTTGGCTTGAGGGGGGTGTAGGGGGCCTAACCCAGGTTCATCGTTAGTTAGCAAAACAAATCCCTACACTATTGGCCCTTTCGGCATGAGCCCGCGAAGTGCAGACTGAAGTCTCACCCGAAGCAGTATGGGGGGATGTTGGAACCAAGTTTCCGCACCCTGAGATGGTTATGATGTCATTTGATTCCCTCTATTCCTGCCTTCGCACAGGTTGCTTTGCTCTAGGGCTTACAAGATGATCCCTCTATTTCATCCTTCCGTATCTCCGCGAAAGGGTACGATTGACCTTTGCGCAGCCCTAACCTGCTGCTTAGGTACTTTCGCACTGCTATGGCAGCGTGCTGTGCAGATTCCCTAATTAGTCTAAGTGATTTACTTATCTCATCAAATACTTAAAGTTAACGTCGTGTAAGTAGATATTCGTAATTGCGTTCAATTATTCAATGTACTTGCATTCATTCGTGCATCACATAAGCATAATAAAGGAAAGTCACACATAAAATATCCAGATACATCAACAGAACAAAGACACAAAAATTCCATAATATCTCTTTTTATTAATATATTTTAAGTGTTTACAAACCCTTTCCACCCTACGCACACAGTTGTAGGGGTCCGCACACTCAACTGTAGACTTCTACCCTAGGCCTCTACACACTCAGCTACAAAGCCTCTACCTATGCTACAACCCAAGACTTAGACTTCTTGCTTCACAGCTATGACTCCATTACATCGTGTGACATTCTCCTGATTATTCTAACTACTTAGAGCTTAGCTCTTTTTATACAATCCCATGGTCCACGAACCATGGGTAGATCTCTTACAGCTGACTTTACTTTACAAAACTAAGGGTGGACTACCCTTTTTGACACATAACACCTTCGCACTTCGTGACCACAAAATGCGGAGTCTTTAGAATTATATTACAAAAATTGACTTAAACATGGGCTTTTAGCCCCAAAACTGCCCTTGGGGGATCCCGCTCCCAACAGGCCCCCAACACAAACATCGTGACTCACCCTCAAGTCACTCGGTAGGCACAGAGATCTTTGCACGAAGCCTGTCCAGCTCGACCTGGATGACCGCAACCTCGGTCGTGCACTGAGCTGCTGCCTGCTTCACATCTTCAACTATCTTCTTGGTTACTGCTCCTGCGCTGTCAGCCTGAAGCTTTTGTTGTGTCGCTTGTAGATTCGTAAGCTTGCCTTCGATGTTTCCTGTGACTACATAAGCTTCCTCTAGCCAAGGCTTTAGTCATGCCTTCAGAACTGCTTCCTTGTGCATTTCTACATCCACATGTTCCTTCAACTGCTTGGCTAACCTTTGTGTCAGCGCGACGGTTTGCGTTGCTCCCTTAACTTCGTCGTAGCACTGTTGTAGCTCTCACACTTCCGTCTCTAGCCTCTGGATGTTTGGGTCCTCCTGCAAGCTTGTCAGGACCTCAAACGATTGCTTGAACAACTGTGTTCAGTCTACTACTACATTCTCCACCATCACGACTTCTTTTGTGACAACGACCACTCGCTGTTCCTTTACCGCTGGCAATGTTGAAGGATGGGCCCTAAACTAGAGCTCTATATTCTATAGGTTCAGCTCCAACTGAACCTGCGCCATATTTGTCTGAGTGTCGCGCACCCCTGTGGCCAATTTGCAGATGCAGACCTCGACTGGCTCCTCCTCTGGAATGGCCAACTCTAGGACCATTCTGCATGCCTCCTCAACGACCTGCATGATCTTCTTGCTCTAGTTGGTCGCCTCGGTCTCAGTGGCGATGGTAGCATTTCTCTATAGGGCCATATGTTCATTGTTTATTCATTGTTTGTTGATCACTTGGAGGGCATGGTGCTCTCAGGCCCTCAATTATGCAATTACTCCATCCTGCAAGAGGTGGAGTGCTTCGCGCGGAAGTGCTTCTAGGTTCAGTCCAACTCCCTTCAAGGCGTTGACAGTGGGCCTATTAGCCTCATTTTCTGTGGTCAGTGCTCCATCCGGCAGCACTATCACACTAGAAGCCTTCGTGTGCAGCATATCGGCAGCCTCTGACGTGCCGATATCCAAGTTGGTAGACACTATACCAGCTTGCGACGCGCGGGTCTGCAACTCCTGCAACATGGTCTAGATGGCCCCTAAGATGATCTGATGTTGTTGTTAAAACCGCTGCAGGGCCTCTGTGGTGTCATCTCTAACAGCGTCACCGATATCATGTAAGTCACCCTCCATCAGTGTGATAGGGTCCAGCAAGGTGTTGGTTGTCTTGGACTTCTTTCTGGGCCCTCCCTTATCTAGCTCTCATAAGTGCTTAATGCGGTCGGACGTCTCCTGAGGGTCCACGTCGTGCTACTCTGTTTCTTCTTCTTCGGTCTCAGGTGAAGGTGACCGCGCGCCTTTGTCAGAGCCCCGCTCTATGCCACCTATCTGTTTTCCTACCTCCTTTCTTGTCTGCTCTACCTGGGCCTTTTCAGTGGCCTCCTTTTTCCTCTTCTTGACCAGTTGCGCCATCTTCAGCTTGGCCTCCTCCTTCTTCTTCTGTGCAGCGGACTTGCTTCCACCCACTGCCAAGTCCGTGGTAGTGCGCCACTCTGCCGGCCATTTATCAAGCACCACATCGATGGCATCATCTGTGGCCAGATACAACAAGTCGTACCACTTCTGCACAGGGTCCTTCCGCGCCCTGATTGATACTCGATGGAAATCAGCTTTAAACTCAGCGTAGCCCTGCAGGTTGGCGTACACCGTGGGCGACAAACGCGCCTTGCAATTGATGGCCATCTTGATATTCATCTCCATCAAGATCCAGAAGATCTTGTTGTCCCGAACCCGCTACGCATCCTTGGTCACCCACAGCGAAGCGTACTTCACTACTTCGGGAAGGTTTGGCATGACCAAAGGGAGTTGGTTGTCCTCTAGTAACACCCATGCTACTAGCACAATCTACAGCAAGAGCCACGCGTAGTGGAATGTCTTGCTTTGCTCTTATGCTTCACGCTAGTTCGCCAGGAACTCTCTACGAAGGTAATCAGACCAGTTAAATTGGACTCCTTCCGCACACTGTTGTGCGAGTGCGACGACAGGCATCAGCATCTCATTGGTACTGTACTTCTGCATCACCTTCCCTACAAGGATCTGTGTTGCCACCTTCACAGTGCGGTCATAGATGCTGGAGATAGTGTAGCCGCGTGACTTCTTCACTAACTTGAATTTCTCCTTCATTGATTCTGTGAGAGCCTGCTCGCCACCCTTGTCGTCAAAGATCATTGCTAGATTCTTGCCTATATACAGTAGGGATGTTATTCTATGAATCAACATATCTGTGATGGGTATCAGCTCCTCTAGCCACAAAAACCCATCATGCACCAAGATCAACAGCTGGTTGATGACAAAAACTGTCATCGGGGTGCGGTTATAGTGTGACACCCAGAGCAGGTTGAGAAATCTTGCCTTCTCTACTCCCTTGAGCCACATCTGCAACTCCAAGGCAGTCATCCCCGTATTTTTGTCTATGATTCGGCGCATCAGCTACTCGTTCGCCAGGTGTGGGAACTTCTCATGGTTTTCCAAGTCCCAATATTCAAGCTTTAGTATCGGCACCCGTGCCAAACATGGACCGTCAAAAGCAATTTCATCTGGTAGCAGAGGCGTTTGTAGGGAAGTCTTACTCTCACCAATGTCGTTTGGGACCTTGGACTTAGGCTTGCGCGGAGGGACATACTCCAGCAACTGTGTAATAGGGTCCGCACCCTGGGCTTCAACCTCCTCTACTTCCACTCCCACATCCTCATCGTCCATCGGGATGTCTTCGATATCCTCCTCCTCTACTTCTAGGTTTATAGCCTTGCCTTTCTCCTGTGCAGTGGGCTTTGGTGGGTTTCACCTTGGTGATGCGCGCACCAGTATGGCAGGATGCTTGCCTTTCTTGTCTTTCCTAGTTTCCTTGGTTGGGGTTGGCTTCGGTCTCGGCGTTCTCAAGGATTTAGGGATCTCCGCTAATACTTCGGCTACTTTTGGGGAACCTACTTCTGGAGCAGCTACTTCGGCCTCCATATCGATTTCCTGCACATTCTCCTCGGTTTCCACTTCTTGGTGTTCATAGCTTTTGCGTGTGTTGACATGACGCTATTCACTAGTTCCTATGTCTCCTTTGACAATTGTTCAAATGCCAGACTCGCTATCAGATCTTGAAAGAATTCACAATTCATGTGTACCTAAGAGCGCAATAACTCAATTCTCAAAATACCAAGTGTTCTTTGCTGGACATCCACTTGTAATTTATAGGGCATTTCGAATTCAAATCCGACCATTTCCCCCAAAATTGGTTCATTAATGTCGGATTGGCGACATATTTTCAAGGATCTAAGCCATAAATTTCATCTTAAATGTCATCCGATGCCCCGTTTGGCCTCACTTTCACTGTCTTGTCATGAACAGTGACCATAACGGTCACTTTCTGGCCAACTTGTGTGATTTCGCCCTGGGTAGCGGAACTCCCTCCGCGCTGCCATGGACCCAATGACACTTCCTTGCTTCGCACCACCTTCCAATCGCGTAGCTCCCCAACCCGGGTAGTGTAGTTTATAGTCCTGTGCCTCCTTTCAACTGCCTGGAGTGCTAAGATTATTCTACCTTCATTTAGTCACTTGGCCGGACCGCTGGTGTACGGCTTCAAGTGACTGCCATTCACCTTTCCTGGGAAGGGTTCTCCATTTAATTTGACCAACTGTACCGCTCCTCCATCGGTAATTTCCTTAATGATGTAGGGCCCTAACTAGTGCATCCTGAATTTCCTTGGAAAGTTATCAAACTTACTATCATATAGCAAAACTAGGTCATTTACCTTAAATTTGTGCAGCTTAATGTGTCGATCATGTCATGCCTTCTCGCGTTGCTTTTGGACCAGTTGGTGAAATCCAGCTAAAAATATTTCTTCCTCCAGTTCATCCAGCTGGACGAGCCTCTCTTCTAGGGCTCCATGATTCGTCATACCTGTGGACACTGCTATGTGCAGTGTAGGCACGATATACTCGATAGGAATTACCGCTTCAACTCCATAAACAAGCCTAAAGGGGGTTTGTCCAGTCAACTTCTTGCATGTCATTTGATAAGCCCATAATACTGCAGGTATGTGTAGGTCCAAATCACTTCGCTGAGCATTGAAAACCTTGGTCAGTGCATTTTTTAGCACTTTGTCAAATGCCTCCACTGTCCCGTTAGCCTGTGGGTGATAAGGTGTGCTCTTATGGCGGTATACCTGAAATTCCTCCATTAGTTCGTTGATCATCTCATTCAGGCAGTGTGTACCACAATTACTCATCAAGATCTTCAGACATCCAAATCACGTCAATACGTGCTCAAAGAGGAACTTTACAGCGGTCGCGCCTGTGCAATACTTCACAAGCTGTGCCTCTGCCCAATGAGTCAAATACTCCGTCGTGGTGATAATATACCTTGCTCCTGTCTTTCCTTGTGGCTGAATAGGTCCCACAAAATCTATTGCCCACTTCTCAAAGGGTTGCAATGCCATCTGTGGATTCAAAGGCATCTCATCCCTCTGCAATGGCCTGCCAGTCCTTTGACACACATCACACGCCTTTCAATATGCTTTTGAGTCTTGATGAAGGGTTGGCCACCACAACCCTATGCGCAGAGTCTTTTGCGCAGTTTCTCTTCTCGCATCATGTCCTCCCGCGGTGCCCCCATGAGTGTCCACAAGGATGTTCCTTCTTTCGAACTCAGGTACATATCATCACAATATCTCATCAGTCCCCATCTTATACAGATGCCCAACGATGACAGAGAAATATGGAGCGTGCACCACGAATTCCTTCTTTTGCTGGAAAGTGTATCCTTCTGGTGTAGTTCCTGTTTTGAGGAAATGTATGATATCTTCAAAATTACCATCTGTGACGCACAATGTAAATAGTTGTGCGTCAGGAAATCCTTCTTCCAAGTTAGTAGGTTCCTCCCCTATTTCGATGTGCGACAAATGGTCTAGTCCCATGTTCAATCGTCCAGGCTTCACAACCACTTCAAAATCATACTCCTGGAACAATAAGAGCCACTTGTAGATTCTCCCTCCAACACAGGCTTATTAACTAGGTACTTCAGCACGGAGTGATCTGTATACATCTTGAAATGGCCTCCTAGCAAGTAGTGCCTATACTTCTGGAGTGCATACACCATAGCTAGCCCTTCGCGCTCAGTGGTGGAATAGTTCTTCTCCGCTTTGGATAATCTTCGACTTGCGAACGCGATAGGATGGTCCAAGCCTTCTCCACCAACCTGGGTCCATTTGGACAAATGCGCGTGTGGTTCATCCTACCCATCATACTTGTCTGTCATTTGCATCTTAGGCTTCCCAAATCATGTTCTCATCATCCTCCTACATTCACGCCAATCATCAAAGCATCCTTTATGCATACCCCACCATCTTGCGAGTGTAGCATGCAGTGCCCAGTCCAACACCTGGAAACGCTGCTTTTCTGGTACCTCCCTTTCAAATTCATCCAAAAAGATATCTACCTCATTCAGGCCATCAAAAGTAGACAAATTTCTTACCTCTGAGGACACACAGCACAGCGATCGGGTCATCATATTGCAATTTAGCATAGTTACTTCATGCAACTGATTCTTCCAGAGTTCTATCTCTTCATCAGAGTCTGAAGTGCAAGAACTCTCACAATCCCAAGTAATCCGTCCATCAGCAGTGGGATTAACCCAATATTGGTCTCACGTTGTTATCTTATAGATACAGTCCAAATCATCATCACTTTCATAATCGCGGACTGGTTCCATATAACGCGATCCTTCAACCAGATCTAGGGGTATTATTACGCGCAGCGATTTCTTCTTGAATATCATCTTCCACTTCTTTAGATTGATTACCCCATTCATATCGGTAGCCCAGTCAATTCCCAAGAGCGCAGGATAGGGATTGTTGTCATCCACTATCTCTATTACTTCAAATTCAGCCAACGCGCTCACACCTTCAATATCCATAGTCACCCCCTGCAGCCGCCCCATGGGGATGATCTTTTGTTGATTCGCCATCCTTAGCTAAATCGGATACCATTGCAGTGAGGGTCTTCCCATCCGTTCCCAAGTTTGCTTTGGTAGGACATTCGCATCTAACCCTAGGTCCAAAATGACCTGATCCATTTCATACTCTCCTGTCTATGTGGTCAGTCTCATCTCCTGTCCCGTCCTTGTTTTATGCTTGTTAATATTTCATACTACGTGTGGCTCACTTGGCGCAGTTCCAATGCATCTATTGATGAGCTCTTGCAATCCCTTCATAGCCTTACTATTGCATAATAACTTCATGTAGGTCTCCAGGAAAGTTGTGAGCATGAGGGGTCCATCTCTTGGTCAGGCTTATCCTTTCTTCGTGAGGTGGAGGCCTCAACAAATCTCTTCTTAGCTTCCATGAAGGCTTCACGTGCACGCTCCAAATCGAACTCAGCTTCCTTCACTGGAGCTTTGCGGACCCACGTACTATCTTTTGGTTGTTTCCCTTTGTCATCTCCTGTCGTGATTCCACTCCTAAGTACTATATTTACGTTTGGATCTTCCTCACACGACTCAGACCCCATCATCTGCAGGTTCTGAGTCGGCGGAGGTGGTAGCGCCCCTTTGTCACATATCCTAGCTATCAGCATAGGACAAGTCTTCCATTTCATGATCAAACAACGTGTAATACTTGCACGATGGATGTGTTGGATTAGTGAAATTGCGGGCATAGTGTCTCGGTCCTCCACAATTGTAGAAAATCAACTGTCCTCGACCTCTGCCAGGTCCTCCTCCGCCTCGGCCTCATCCACGCCCTTGAAATCTTGTCCATGCCATCCTTGCTCTCTAGTCAGGGGGTTACGTTTCAGCCTAAACTTGATAGGCAGGAGTTCTATCCATCATCAATTCATAACTCCTGCAATTACGCTCATCATGCCCTACCGACCTACAAAAGTTGCAGAACAGCTGTTGTGGTGTCTGTACAAACTTCTGCAGCATATGACAGTTATCCGTGGCATGTTTTCCTACTACCTGACAAATAGTGCACCACAATGCAGGCCCCACGCTTGGTCCTGCTTGAGCTTCTGGTCTTAAAGGCATCGGTCCTCCTCCTGCAATATAGTTCGCAAATACCGGGCAATGGTCTTTTTCATGACCCTGACTCTTGTATTTCAGGAATCATACCTCCTCGCGCGCCTCTGGTCGACCCATCCTGTCCTGCTTCAGACTTTGCATCTCAAAGCATAGATTCTTGAGCTGCGCATGGATCTGCTGAACCCCCAGGTTTAGATCTTGCATCATATTTTCATGCAATCTCATTGCAATCTCTAAGGCTTCCGCCTGAGTTGTTATCTTCTGCTACGACAGTGTAGACCTTAAGTGTGGCAGTTGTTGGAAATAATACTGAGAGGGGGGGGGGGGGGGGGGGGGGGGGGGGGGGGGGGGAATCAGTATTAGAAAATCAATAATCTTTTCATTTCCATTATTAGATTCATATACACTACTTCAGTTAAGGCAACCCACGTGTATACGCAACTGTGTTTAATGCAACTAGCGTATATCCAATAAACTTATGGTTCAGTTAGTTGATCTTTAATGAGTGCATCAGAACATTATTAACCATATAAACAGTAAACAGGTGCAATAAAACAAAACAGATCATCACACATAAGAAGCACACATGAACACCATGATATAAGGTGGAAACCCAATGTGGGTGAAAACCACCTGCTACAATTCGTCTCTATCTTCTTTTTAATAAGAAACATCTTTTTACAATATTTTTGTACTGGTGCAGTCTTATACCAGTATGCAGGCTTCTACCTGCAGAAGGCTACAACCTTCTCTCATTTTCCAGCTTCTCCTAGAAGGGAGCTACAACCCCTTGGCTCTTGTACTAGCTCATGTACTAGTACGTAGGTGCTGACCTATAGAAGGCTACAACCTTCTCTTTTCTTCCAGGGACCACGTTTCATAAATTTTCATACTGGATCCATCAATAACATCAAAGCACAAAATCAATCACCACTGCAATACAACCATCAACCACATCTACATCATCAATCTCTGAATCACCCAACAACTGAATCACTGAAACCTTGTCATCAACCACAGTCACTAGAACACAAAGCAAGACCCAGAACTCTGCAACAACCATCAGAACCATTTGCAAATTCAGATATCATATTTCATTATGTATACGCTACTCTGATGAACCCAACTAGTGTGTATACGCGCTTTTACCAAAGCGAACCCGCGTACAGATCTGCAAATACTAACTTATAACTTTGCAGCTATTCCAGACATCAATCATACCCAGATCATAACATTTATAGAATAAACATGCATCAATAATTCAGATCTAGTCTATCCATGATCAAACCATATAATGATAATACATTCCAAGCCTTAAGATCCCGATCCATAGTTCATCATCATCCACATGGGTGCATCCTTGGTTAAGATCAAGAAAAGCATCACAAACCCATTACCAGCACACTGGATCTCACACTTCATTAGATATTTAATCCTTGCACACTTGCCCTTTGACCTAATGATCTTCTTCTCCTTATATAGGTTTAGGCCTCTCTCAATACCATGGTCCAAAACCATGTCGGACCAATACCTTGGACCCAATACCTGGGGTCAATACCTCAGACCAAATACCAAAATACCATGGAGCAAATACCACGGACCAAAACTTAGTTTTCCGACATGTACGCGCCTTTCCTTCTGTGAAAGTGCGTGTGTATGTTATACGCGCCTTTTTATATAGTGAACTTGCGTGTATACACTACTTGGTATATAGTGAACCTATGTATATACGCGACTTGGTATATAGTGAACCTGCGTGTGTACACGACTTGGTATATAGTGAACCTGTGTATATATGCGACTTGGTATATAGTGAACCTGCGTATACCTTTCTTTCTTCATTTTGTGAGTCTAAACTGTGATCTGTCATCTGAGTGAGTTGCCATCAAGGACAACACTTGAGTCATACCTGTATCATAATGCCAAAAATCTCCCCCTTTGGACTTGATGGCAACAACCACACCAAGTCACTCTCCCCCTTTGACATCAAGGGCAAAGGGCGGACCAAGATATTCTCTCCCTTGATATACATTCTGTTGTCCATACTCCCCCTAAGTACATGCCGAAATCTCTGATTGAGCTCTTTGTACATGTTGATATGTACCAATCCATCCATGCTTCCTCTAAGCACATTTTGATTGAACTCCCCCTTTGTACATGCCAAGATGTACTAATCCATCCATGCTCCCCCTGAGCACATGCAGAGTCTGCAAAGATATTTTTCAAAAGAATAACATGACTCTACAACTCAACTAAGTGAGTATGACCTTCCTATCACCAATGACTCATACATACATCAATCTCCCAACCAAGTGGGGATACACCATTTTGACTCATCCACCCAACCAAGTGGGGATATACCAAATGTTTATACATGACTGAAATAGACATTATTACATCATCCTTCCCATGCAAACTGGGGTTACAAATTACATCATATGACTCATGGGTCTTTAAAAGAAATACATGACATTTTTAACAAAGACCAATGACCTAAACAAGACCATGATAGTCATCAGCAACTATCATACACCATATGATCTGCACCATAAGCATCTCTCATCAACATCAGCAACCTGTAACCTGCAATACCATTCTTTTGACCAACCAACAATAAGTAGCAAGATGTATCATTTAGCCACATAAGCATTATCACCAAAGACTTCTAACCATAATGCCAACAATGCATTATTCGAAGCATATGCTCCCCCTGAACCTGTGCCATCTATTCACTGTCAGATCTGATCATGCATATATCAGCAAGAAGTATCAAGGCATCATCATCATCAAGTTAGGATGAAAAACACTTCTAAACAACATCTTATGAGTACCAACACATTTCCACACATCATCAGCAGATTGTAACCATTATCAAACAGAGCAAATAATGGATTGAATCATATCAGACCCTTTTTCCTAAGTCTGTCCCATTGCTTTTCCTCAAACCAACATATACGCGACTGTGAAGCTTTGAACTCGCGTATACACGCGACTTGTCTTCATGAAACTTGCGTATGAGATTTAGAACATTGAGGTTCCACACTTTCAGCTCCCTCTCAGTTTGTCATGTATGTATACTCTGCTATGCCACATCTTTTTGACTGTACTTCCTTTTTATTCCATATCTTTGACTGTGATGATGTTTTCTCCTTTTGGTATGGTGCCCGTACTTTGTTCCTGCATTCCTTTGCTATATGTCCAAGCTTGTTACATGCATAACATCTTACATGTTTCATATTCCTTCGGTAGCAATCAACAGCTTTGTGACCAAACATATTGCAAGAAAAACAATATCCCTTAAAGTACATGGAACGTGATGATCTTTCTGTGTGATGGTCTTGAACCATTCTACTTCTGCATCTGGTTGCAACATGTCCAAAATTATGACATACATAACATTCAACATTATTCATCGGAGGAAATAACCGTCTATCACTTCCATATTTAGGAGCAAAATATTTTCTTTGAAGATTATCTTTCCTTGGTTGTTGATGGGTTTGACCTCTCATCTCCTTGTTGAGCATTTCAGATTTTGCATTAGAGTTCCTTGTCTCACCTTGTGAGCTAGATTCACCTTCAACATATTCATAAAAACCAAGACCAGTTTTGATAGCAAGTGACCTTTGACTACTAATAATATCATCCAAAATCTTAGTATTGTCTTGAAATCGTAATAGTTTATCTTTTTCTTCTGATTTACCTTTCAAGATATTTACCTCAACCTGATGTTGTTCTTCCTTTTCCAGATATTTCTTCTTCAAGATTTCTTCAGACTTTCTTCCTTCTTCCACTTGTTGCCTTAGTTTGAGAATCTCATTTTCTTGTTCTTCATTCTGCTCCTGCAGCGTTTGACGTACTCTGAAGGCACATTCCAACTGAGCTTTTAAGCTAATAACTTCTTCTTTGAGGGCACTCTCCCTTTTGTTAAATAGATCTTGTTGATCTATGAGTTTATATGATGCTTCATTTGCTTGCTCATATTCAATTTGAGGTGATTCAGAATCTGAATACTTGCTTCCACTCAACAACAAGCTGTAATTGTTCCTTTGAGTTGTCTTCTTCTTCTGACACACTTTCTTTCCCATTGTTCTACGGATCTCCTTCAAGCGATCAAGCTTCTACCAAAGGACCTGCTCTAATACCAATTGTTGGAAATAACACTGAGAGGGGGGGTGAATCAGTATTAGCAAATCAATAATCTTTTCATTCCATTATCATATTCATATATGCTACTTCAGTTAAGGCAACCCGCGTGTATACGCAACTATGTTTAATGCAACTAGCGTATATCCAGTAAACTTATGGTTCAGTTAGTTGGTCTTTAATGAGTGCATCAAAACATTATTAACCATATAAACAGTAAACAGGTGCAGTAAAACAAAACAGATCATCACACATAAGAAGCACACATCAACACCATGATATAAGGTGGAAACCCAATGTGGGTGAAAACCACCTATTGCAATTCGTCTCTATCTTCTTTTTAATAAGAAGCTTATTTTTACAATATTTTTGTATTGGTGCAGTCTTATACCAGTACACAGGCTTCTACTTACAGAAGGCTACAACCTTCTCTCATTTTCCAGCTTCTCCTGGAAGGGAGCTACAACCCCCTGGCTCTTGTACTAGCTCATGTACTAGTACATAGGTGCTGACCTACAGAAGGCTACAACCTTCTCTTTTCTTCCAGGGACCACATTTCATAAATTTTCATACTGGATCCATCATAACATCAAATCACAAAATCAATCACCACTACAATACAACCATCAACCACATCTACATCATCAATCTCTGAATCACCCAACAATTGAATCACTGAAACCCTGTCATCAACCACAGTCACCAGAACACAAAGCAAGACCCAGAACTCTGCAACAACCATCAGAACCATCTGCAAATTCAGATATCATATTTCATTATGTATACGCTACTCTGATGAACCCAACCAGTGTGTATACACACTTTTACCAAAGCGAACCCGTGTACAAATCTGCAAATACTAACTTATAACTTTGCAGCTATTCCAGACATCAATCATACCCAGATCATAACATTTACAGAATAAACATGCGTCAATAATTCAAATCTAGTCTATCCATGATCAAACCATATAATGATAAAACATTCCAAGCCTTAAGATCCCGATCCATAGTTCATCATCATCCACATGGATGCATCCTTGGTTCAGATCAAGCAAAGCATCACAAACCCATTACCAGCACACTGGATCTCACACTTCATCAAATATTCAATCCTTGCACACTTGCCCTTTGACCTAATGATCTTCTTCTCCTTATATAGGTTTAGGCCTCTCTCAATACCATGGTCCAAAACCATGTAGGACCAATACCTTGGACGCAATACCTGGGGTCAATACCTTGGACCAAATACCAAAATACCATGGACCAAATACCACAGACCAAAACTTAGTTTTGCGACATGTACGCGCCTTTCCTTCTGTGAAAGTGTGTGTGTACATTATACATACCTTTGTATATAGTGAACCTACATGTATACACTACTTGGTATATAGTTAACTTGCGTATATACGCGACTTGGTATATAGTGAACCTGCGTGTGTACACGACTTGGTATATAGTGAACCTGTGTATATACGTGACTTGGTATATAGTGAACCTGCGTATACCTTTCTTTCTTCATTCTGTGAGTCTGAACTCTATTCTGTCATCTGAGTGAGTTTCCATCAAGGACAACACTTGAGCCATACCTGTATCACAATGCCAACAACAGTAGTGAAGCTAGAAACCACTCGCGATATTGTCCATATGTCAAAATCATGTTGGCTTCGCGGATTATACATTTCAACCTCTGATCTAATTCCCAAGGCGTCTAACCTGGTTGCATCATGATCTCTTTGAATCCCACAATCGATTGCACCTCAGATTTAGGTCTACTGAATTCTCTATTCAGTGCTGCCTGGATGTCTACCACTCCAGCATTCGGGTTATCGTTAGAGTACTTAATATACCACGTTAGCGCATGATCTTGCAGAGCACTAACCAGTGTCACCTTCTTTATATGATCATCTGTAACACCTTGAGCTTCCCATACATCCCTTATGATGAACCATAATTGGTCTGGGTCCTCATTTCCCAAGCCTTTGAACAAAGGCATCTTCACTGTGTTTTCCATACTGAACTATGGTGGAGGTGGAGGTGGTACGGGTGAAGTTAGAGGTGATGGTGGTGAAGTTGGAGGAGGTGTGGGTGGAGGTGGTATTCGTGGGAATCCTTGTCTTATTAACTGAGTAGCACTTCACGGAGAAACCTTCGCAATCCCTTCCTCGTTACCTCGCAGAGGTGAAATCAATGGACTATACTTTGGACCCCTTTTTCCTTCGTTCCTATAATTTTTTCCGCTTCGCGTAGTTCCGAACATCAAGGTAGCTGCATAACACGTTTTTCACACAATATCATTTTAATCTAGGTATTAAAATATTTTACGTACTTACCTCACGGTCCTTTGCAAAAGCACCGCTCCGCCTCGCTGTAGCTGATTGAGGCATTGACCGTGAATTCAATCACAAATCCTCCTATGACATGATTGATCCAATGATCGACAATGTGGGTGATATTGTCCTCAGATGCTTCTAATTTCTGTATTAGCTCCGGGATCCAAACAATAGGACCATCAAGTTTCCACCTTCCTTGGCTATCTACTAGCTTCGCGATCCACTCGTATAGCTCAATAGGGAAGGAGAAGAAAAAGATCTCATGGATCTCTGTATATAGGTATCTGTCCAACCAATGTTCCTTTGTCAGTCGCGGGTTTCTATTCTCCTACGCCGCAAATTCGTGGATCTTCCTGTCCAACCAGTCTCCAATCTATTTCTTAGTTGGATTCCAGTGATACAACATCACACATCTCTTATGCAGATTCCGGTCTCGGCAACGGAACCATTTGTTGGCTTGAGGGGGCCTGACTCAAGTTCAGTGTTAGTTAGCCAAAAAAATCCCTACACTACTAGCCCTTTCGACATCAGCCCACAGAGCATGGACTGAAGTCTCACCCGAAGCAGTATGGGGTGATGCTGAAACCAAGTTTCCGCACCTTGAAATGGTTATGATGTCGTTTGATTCCCTCTATTCCTGCCTTCGTGCAGGTTGCTTCGCTCTAGGGCTTACAAGATGAGCCCTCTATTCCGTCCTTCTGTATCTCCGCGAAAGGGTACGATTGACCTTCACGCAACCCTAACCTGCTGCTCAGTTACTTTCGCGCTGCTATGGCAGTGTGCCATGCAGATTCCCTAATTAGTCTAAGTGATTTACTTATCTCATCAAATACTTAAATTTAACATCGTGTAAGCAAATATTCGTAATTGTGTTCAATTATTCAATGTACTTGCATTCATTCGTGCAGCACATCAGCACAATAAAGGAAAGTCATACATAAAATATCCAGATGCATCAACAAAATAAAGACACATAAATTGCATAATATATCTCTTTATTAATATCTTTTAAGTGTTTACAAACCATGTCCACCCTGCGTACATAGCTGTAGGGGTCCGTGTACTCATCTGTGGACTTCTACCCTAGGCCTCTACGCACTCAGCTGCAGAGCCTCTACCTACACTAGAACCTAAGACTTAGACTTCTTGCTTCACATCTATGACTCCATTACATTGTGTGACATTCTCCTCATTATTCTAACTACTTAGAGCTTAGCTCTTTTTATACAATCCCATGGTCCGCGGACCATGGGTAGATCTCTTACAGCCGACTTTACTTTACAAAACTAAGGGCAGACTACCCTTTTTGACACATAACACCTTCGCGCTCCACGACCACAAAATGCAGAGTCTTTAGAATTATATTACAAAAATTGACTTAAACATGGGCTTTTAGCCCCAAAACTGCCCTTGGGGGATCCCGCTCCCAACAGGGGTTAAGAGGTTATTGGCCATCCAAGTGTTAGGGGTACTTAGTGTTGGAAATTGTAACTAGGTTTGGTCTTCATAATGACCTATGTATTCATGACATTGTATATTTTGTATATGAAGAAAGAAAGAGAAAGAAAAAAAAAACTTTATTTTATTTAAAGCATGGATTTCATGCTCTATTTTAGGTCAAAAGCATGTTCTTCTTGCTTCTAGGTCTTTCTAGGTCATTCTTGGTTATGTCATGTATTACATTCCCATTTGGATTCATTGTAACAAAATAAAATATGTATTTTGAGTCAAAGAAATCTGTTTCATCCTCCAAGACCAAGTCGGCCTAAGGATGGCTATTCGACCCCTCAAGAAGGTTATAAATAAGAGGACCTTGACTCATTTGGATCATCCATCTCATCAAGTTCGATCTGCAATAGCGAAGAAGGAAAAAGAGTTGGAAGGATGAAGAAAAGAAGAAGTCGTTGAAGAATCTTGGGATAATATAACATTATGTCCACGCATGTGAAACTGCTAGGGTATTTGTGTAGCTTCTAGTTGTCGGAGGCAAAAATTGTAGGGCCAAAATTCTGAAGTGTAGTTGCAGGACTGAAATTCTAGAGCGAAGTTGTAGGAGGTCAAAGTTGTGAAGTTGGTTTGAAGAGATCTTGCTGGTGGGCTGACTTGGTGCTTGGGAGGATTCTAGGATTTTGTCTTTAGGTATTGGAAGTCTCATTTTGAACAAGTTCTATAGGAAGAGAAGTATTCTTTCTTGGATTTCCCCTGGAGGGGTTTTTCCCTGGCTTGGATCTTATATCTTATCTACTTTATCTCTTTGTAATCTTCATTTTTTTGGTAATTTCTTGATGAAAAAGAAATAAAAGTAATAAAAGGTCAACTAACATCATAATTACTTATCAAGTAATGAAAGCCAAAACATAATATACAATATTCTTGATTTTCCAACATGGTATCGAAGTTATGGTGCAAAAAGGAGACTGAAGATCACATCTTAATTAGCACTCTTTTAATGGCAAGAGTTATGAAGAAGGGTTTCAATTTTTTTGGGAACTTTGTTGTGACTATAAAAGAAAGCATATTGAAGATCATCTCCAAGCTAAAAAAATAAGTGATGGATGAAAGTTTATTCTCTGCTCTCTCTAGTACTTTCAAGGATGATAATGTATGGGTTATAGATAGTGGTTCCTTTAGACATATGAAAGGTTCAATCAAATCCATACTCTATTAAAAGGAACCTCTTCTCATTCAGTTGAACTTGGAGACAATAAGAGTTATCCAAAGAAGGTAATTGGATCTACCTCGTTGCAGTTGGAAACTGGTAGGAGAATTCATCTCAATAATACTCTATATGTTCCAAGTTTGAAGAAAAATCTACTCTCTATTTATTGTCTAGAAGATAAAGGTGATAAAATTTCCTTTTTTGATGGAAAATTTTTGGTTTGGGGAAAGGATTCTAATATTTATAATGCAACGATAATTGGTATTCATAAGGGAACTTTATATAGGTTACTTAATCCTCTCCCTCAAGCCCTAGTTCACTTAGATGTGAGCCCTTTTGAACTATGGCATAGAAGGTATGGACATCTTCACTACAAGGTTTTTCCATCTCTAAATAAAATGGTCAATGGCATCCCTAAATTGAAAGAAGAACATGAAGGAATCTGTAAGGGATGTGATCTAGAGAAGAATGTAAAGAAACCCTTTGCTAGAAGTGATACCGGATCAAAGGAAATCTTAGATCTCATACACTCTGATGTGTGTGGTCCTATGGCAGTAAAGTCTCTTGGAGGTAATCAATATTATGTGAAATTCACCGATGATTTATCAATAAATACATGGTTATATCTCCTCCAGAACAAGGGTCGGGTATTCTAGAAGTTTCAATAATTCAAGAATGAAGTAGAAAATATGACAGAAATAAATATCAAGACCCTAAGGTTTGATAATGGTGGGGAATATACCTCCAAAGAAATCACAGAACTTTGTAAGGAATTAGGGATTAAGAGGGAGTTTATCGTTATTTATAATCCTAAACATAATGGTGTGGTCGAAAGGAAGAATATAACAATTGAAGAATGTGTCAGGGCCATGCTACATGATCAGGATCTCCCTCAATTCTTATGGGGAGAAGCATGTGTAACAGTTGTCTACTTGCAGAATCAAAGTCCTCATAAGATTATCAATGACATGACTCCAAAAGAAGCATTTACAGGAAAGAAGCCTAGTGTGGATCATCTTTGAATATTTGGACGTCTTTTCTATATACAGAATCCAAAGGACAAGACAAATTAGTTGGATCCTACCAGTATGAAACGAATCTTTGTTGGTTATAGTGCTTCATCGAAGGTGTACATAATATATATTAAAGAGGGTAGTCATATTGAAGTAAGCAAGGATGTGATCTTTGATGAAAATGTGGCTTACAAGAGATCCAAGGATATTCCAGTCGATTTTGATGAAGAAGAGATACCCATTTTTAGGATATATCGAGGGACAATGATGGTCAAGGTCCAAAATCGACTCAAGAATATGTTGAAGGTCCCAGTGAGCCTGTGCAGCAAGTGATTGTTCCTGAAAATTGAAAGAGGCTTGCTTGGTTGAGAACTACTCTACAATAAGTAGAAGGACACATAGTAAAAGGGACCTTTAGGGAAAGTAAAAGGCTGAAGAGTTACTTTGTTCATGTAGCTTATATGACTAAGCTCATTGAAGTTGAAACCTCCTCCTATGAAGATGCAACTAAACATCAAGAGTGGAGGAATGCAATGCAGGAAGAATAACAGTCAATTATGAAGAATGATGTCTAGGAAATTGTTCCTAGAACAAGTGGCAAATCTATAATCATTTTAAAATGGATATATAAGAAATAGCATGTTGTGGATGGGAGCATAGACAAGGACAAAGCCATATTTGTAGCTAGAGGCTTCTCACATGAAGAAGGTATCAATTATGAAGAAACGTTTTCTCCTACAGCTAGATATACAACAATTAGATTGTTTGTTTCTTTAGTTGCTACTATGGGATGGAACATCCATCAAATGGATGATAAAACAATTTTTTTTGAATGGTACCATTGATGAAGAAGTTCACATCAAATAGAGTCAAGGATTTGAATTAAATCATAGGGAGACACATGTTTGTAGATTGAATAAGGTTCTATATGGCTTAAAATAAGCACCTAGAGAATGGTATGCTACGATGGATGCATAACTATTAATACATGGATTTTCCAAGAGTATTGAAAACCATAACCTCTATATCAAAGTGGTCAAGGATGAACCTATCATCATACTATTATATGTGGATGATCTATTTGTTACAGGTGTAAAACATCAAATTTAGGAATGCAAGAAACAATTAGCAATCGAATTTGACATGAAGGATCTTGGGATCATGCATTACTATTTGGGACTAGAACTTTGGAAGAAACTGGGTGAAATATATCTTGGTCAAGGAAAATATGTGATCAAGACTCTATAGAAGTTTGGCATGATGGATATCAAGCCAATGAAAACTTCCATGACTACTGATATAAATAAGTTTAGGATTTCAGATTCTAACCTGGTGGATCCTTCTTGCTACAAACAATTGATTGGCTCCTTGACATATCTAGTAAATACTAGACTAGACATTTGTTTTGCAGTGGATGTCCTAAATCAATTTCAGATGGATCCCTTGCACGAGCATTAGATAGCAACCAAAAATATCCTGAGATATCTATGTGGGACCATTGATCATTGCCTTTGATATGTTGGTAATGAAATCCAACTCATGGGATACTCGTATTCTAATTGGGGTGGATGTGAGACAGATGAAAGAAGCACTACAGGTGGATGCTTTAGTTTGGGATCTTCCATGATCTCATGAATGAGAAAGAAGAAAGATATTGTTGCTTTGAGTAGCGATGAAGTCAAATACGTAGTTTCAAGTGAAGTTTGCAGGGAATTTGTTTGGCTCGGGAAGTTTTTATTAGATTTATTTGAAGGACCACTTAGCCCTACATGTATACATTGTGACAACAAAATCTATGTAAAGTTAACAGAGGACCTAGTCTTTCATGTCATGAAGCTACACTATATTCCTACAGATGAAAGGGTAGTTGATATTCTGCTGAAAACATTACCAAACAAGAAGCTTGATTACCTGAGAGGTAAGCTTGGTTTGGTGGACATATCTTCTCTAATTGAGAGGGATGGATGATGGACATTATATTCTTCTATTTATGTGCCATGCACTAGCCCAAGACTAACAGTTGTAAGTCTTAGTGAAGGCCATAAAGAAAGAATGGGGTCTAGAGGATTGGATAAGCATCTGAGAAATGGAACTTCTTGAGGATTGAAAAATACAAGATAGTAGTGGCCCTTTAGACTGATACTCTTTGATAATGAGGTAGGGCATCCAAGATAAGGGTAGTCGAAGAGGAACGATATTCTTTGATGATTGGAAATACAATGTAAGAATAGTTCTAAAGAGGAAATACCCAATGAACATTCAGTTGGGGTATGTACCTTTAGATGTAACTTGATATCTCACGTAAATCCTCCCAGCATGATGCTCTCATATAAGTAGAGCTTGTCAAGTTAATGCCTCGTTGACAATGTTGGTTGTGATATAGATACTTAAATGGATGGCTTATCAATCTGACTCTTATTATGAAAATACTTCAAGATAGAGATTCCTTGTACCTTATGATGGGATTATGAATAGTTCCCTAGTTAAGGGGAATTATTGGAAATTATAACTAGGTTCAATCTTCATAATGGCCTATGTAATCATGAAATTGTATATTTTTTATTTGAAGAAACAAAGAGAAAGAAAAATAATATTTTGTTTTATTTAAAGCATGGGTTTCATGCTCTAATTTAGGTCAAAAGAATTTTTTTCAGGCTTCTAGATATTTTTAGGTCTTTCTTAATCAAAGAAGAATTTATGTAATGTATTATCGTCCCATTTGGACTCATAGTAAAAAAACAAAATATTTATTTTGATTCAAATAAATCCATTTCATCCTCCAAGACCAAGTCAGCCCAGTCAAGTTGAAGTCAGCCTAAGGAGGGTTATTTGACCCCTCAAGAAGGCTATAAATAGGAGGAGCTCAACTCATTTGGAGCATCAATCTCATCAAGTTTGATTTTAAATATCAAAGAAGGAAAAAGAGTTGTAAGGACGAAGAAAAGAAGAAGAATTCAAAGTCTCTTGGGATAATTTCCTTTTTGTCCACACATGCAAAGCTACTAGGGTTTCTATGTAGCTGCCAGTTGCAGGAAGCCAAAACTACAGGGCCGAAATTCTGAAGTGTAGCTGCAAGATTAAAATTCTAGAGTGAAGTTGCAGGAGGTCGAAGTTGTGAAGTTTGTTTGAAGAGATCTTGCTAGTGGGTTTACTTGGTGTTTGGGAAGATTCTAGGCTTTGGTATTTGGGTAGTGGAAGTCTCATTTTGAATATATTCTATAAGAAGAGAAGTATTATTTCTAGGTTTTCCCCTTGGAGGGGTTTTTCCCTGGCTTGGAGCCTATATCTTGTGTACTTTGTCTCTTTGTGAAATTCATTATTTTGGTAATTTCTTGATGAAAAAAGAAATAAAGTAATAAAAGGTTAACTAACATCATAAGTAATTATCAAGTAAGGAAATTAAAAACATAATATACAAGATCCTTGATTTTCCAACATAGTATCAGAGCTAAGGTGCAAGAAGGAGGCTGAAGATTACATCTTAGTTGACACTCTCTTAATGGAAAGGGTTATGAAGAAGGGTTTCAAGTTTCTTGGGAACCTCATTGTGACTATAAAAGAAAGCATCTTGAAGATCATCTCCAAGCTAGCAAAAGAAGTGATGGATGAAATTTTATTCTCTACTCTCTTTGGAACTTTCAAGGATGATAATGTATGGGTTATAGATAGTGGTGCCTCCAAACATATGATAGGTGAATGCAATCAACTCTAGACTCTATAAAAAGGAAAATCTTCTCATTTAGTTGAGCTTGGAGACAAGAAGAGTTATCCAGTGAAGGGTATTGGATCTACCTCATTGGAGCTGGAAACTCGTGGGAGCCTTCATCTTAATAATATTCTATATTTTCCAGCTCTAAAGAAAAATATACTCTTTATTTCTTGTCTATAATATAAATGTGATATAATTTATTTTATTGATGGAAAATTTTTGGTTTGGGGAAAGGATTATAATATTGATCATGCAAGGATAATTAGCATTCGTGAGGGAAATTTGTATAGTTTTCTTACTCCTCTCCCTCAAGCCCTAGTTCACTTAGATGTGAACCCTTCTGAATTATGACATAGAAGGTATGAACATCTTCTCTACAAGGGTTTTCCATCTCTAAATAAAATGTCCAATGGCATCCCCGAATTGAAGGAATAACATGAAGGAATTTGTAATGGATGTTCTCTAGGCAAGAATGTAAAGAAACCCTTTGCTAGAAGTGATACCAGATCAAAATAAATCATAGATCTCATACACTTTGATGTGTGTGGTCCTATGGAAATAAAGGAACTTTTTTTGTTATTATTTTTGTGATCACCCACTCACAGGAGACCCTAACTCCATTCAAATAATTAGCAAGCTATGACTTGCCAAGAGGCACCAACCCCTTTATAAGTGCAAGATACAACCTACTTCAACCAATCGTTCTACTTTTCATACAATTTTCATATTGAGAAAACAGAGGCACATAACAATTGAACAAAAATCTAAAATAAACCTGGTTAGTTGTTCCACGCAATGCCTTCCTCTCTGCTCAGTACTTTTTCTTTACACTACTCTATATGTGTTGGTCTTAGCCTTAAGTTATCATGCAATAATCAACTCTAGCCACCATATGCACTCTGCATGCACTTTGTCACTTGCCTCAATCTACACTCTTCACACATCATACAATTATTCTTTCCCCCTTGACTCAATATTTTATGAATTTTTTGTTCACCAGCAACATAGTGAACGTCGAACTCTATTATCTCATCAACCACTGCATTTAATGCACAAAATGGCACTTTGGTCTTCAATTAAGAATATGCATATGGGATCAGTTTACTCAACCAATTGACACTAGTATGGTCTTTATTGCAGCTTTGTAAGGCTATACAAGACTGGTTGCACACCATCAGAGACTTAAGTGATCCTAGTTGCAATAGAACTAAATTTGTGAGAAAACTCTAGAAAATTTATCATCCCTAGAATTAATTGTCATCCTCCTACACACTCAAAGTGCTCCACCATTAAATTTTATCTTTCCAGGTAGCACGGCTCTCCAACATTCTCTTGTAATTAATGGTCCTTATTTCCTTGTATCCCACTTTTCTACAGATGCCATTTACTTTGGTTCTATTAGTACACCATTCAAGCCTTGGATCATATGACCCTATGCAGTAAGATGCAAGTCCTCTTAGAATGCAAATGGAACTCTTATAAAAAAAACCCCATAATACATTGCATTCGGCACACAATCCCTTGGTCATATAACCCATAAAAACAACACATAACCATGACTTGGGTGAGCCTTCGAATATAGGTTGGGAGATCGGAAGGTCGTGGGTCAGCCCGCTCCACTTATTATGCATTTGTGTTTTCCTCTGACTACTCAACTAGACTTGGAGGCCCGACTTGGTTCCAATTCCATTGTTTTTACCCACGCCAAAAACCAAATGCACAAAAAAAAAAAAAAAAACAAAAAGCACTACAAATCGGCTTGCTTGCACAAACTTCGAGGACCTACCACATCACCATCTTACGTCATGCTGACATCATATGGGCCACATAGCACCGAATTCATGGTGACATGTGGCACCTAGATTTGACCCACTTGGCCTCTCGAAAGTGCAAAACACATGTCATGTGTCTTCTTCCTTCGTTTCCATGTCACCCTGAGTTGACATCATTTTCCAGTTGTGCTCCACCTACCACCTTTGCCCATTATTTTCCTGCATTGAATCCCACATACATTGGAGATCATAGTTAGTCCTATGATCTCTTGTCATAACCTCTCAACTTGGCCAACTACCGACTGGTCCACGATCCTAACTAGGAGTTGGTCCCACAAAATCCAGGGGTCGGGGAGTATTTCCCTGTTGAACTTATACTGCATAGCCTGACCTCTAATTAGGCCCAAATTTCCTACGTCTTAACCTCAACTATAAATCCAACTATCCTAAATGAAATAAATTTCAAAGAAAACACAAGGGATAAGTGGAACCTTGAGTCTTGGAACCCTGCTTGTTGATTTTTTAATATATAAAATTTGACCTTCCAAAACTCCTAATCTAGAATACCTTTTCTAAACTTCAGCATACTGATGGAAAGCTCCTTCAGAGCATTGTCCAACTATTACATTTCTAGACACATCTGAGTTGGTATCCTGATGTAGACATGTTCTCAAAGTGTTATATCCCTATAATAATAGTGTATACCCCTTATTGTTATAGTTAGTGTAACCCCACTTATTGTTATTTTTAATGTAGCCTCCTTATTGTTATTGTTGTGCCCCATAGAATCCCACTATTGTTATTGTTGTGCCCTTACATTATTATTGTTATGTAGGCTCTGATTATATTGTGGCCCCTTAGACCCCTATATATACCAAGGAATTCTTGTCATTTGTATCATCCAAGAATTGTTCATTTATGTAATGTAAAGGAGGTTTCCCGCTTAAAGAGGCTAATTTTTAAGTCATTGATCTATATTTTCTTTTGTTTTGTGAGCTAGTTTCATAACATTTGGTATCAGAGATTTGGATTATATGGTTTCGCTGGTTCAAAGAGGTCATCGTGGAATTTTCGCTATAGCTTTATTTATACAAAGATTTAGAAGTTGAAATTCCGACCACATGGAACCAAAATCTTGGTGAACTTCATGTCAAAATTTCCAATATTGGTTCGCTAAAAGTTTTGAGATATGGTCAGAAGAAGTTAGGGTTTCTACATGCTCCAGAATTTAGTATCAAACAGGTGACCTAGGGAAAATCGTCATAACTTTCTCTACAAGCATGAGATTAAAAATTTGTAAAAAATTCCTAAACTTGCACAGACTTTAGTTTTTCAGGTATTATTTTTAGGGCCAAAGGTTGAAACTATGACACGTGGAACTTCATACAAGTTCACTCTAATGAACCAGTCCATAATTAGGTTATTGTGGGATATTGGAGATAATTTTATCTTGAAGAATCCAATCTTGGTGTGACTTGTGGAATTGGAAAAAAGATTAAAAGTGATACCATAGGGTGAAATTTCAGATCTTGGAGTGCTGAAATTACAGAGATACAACAATTTCAAGATCAAGCTCCTAAAAGCAAGAAAAAGGTGTGTGTGTGTTTTTTTTTTAATTTGCATAACTTTTGTTTGAAAAATAATTTTGAAGTGATTCAAAGGGAATAATGAAATATAGATATCATTTTTTTATTCCATAATGCCTCGAAACAAAAGAAAGGATACACATAGTAAGCTACCAGAAATCTCTACTATGACACATGAAGAAGAGAAAGAAATGCATCATGATATATCAAAATTACGAGACCAAGTGCAACAAATTTCGCTCTCGCAAAAAGTAACAAAAAATGAATTGGAATCCATGATGAATGTTAATATAGATGGTATAAAAATGGACATGGTGTTATCACTCAGAAGTTTTCCCTAGAAGTTATCAAAAGAAGGAATCATCTAAGGTAACCACAAACCAGTCTTTTAGGCTTAGGCTCTATCCAACCTAAGTCTAGAGAGGGCTCTCTCTTTATAATTTAGCTTTGTTTTTATAGGATTTTAGGCTAGTTCTTAGTGTTCATAGCGTTTTGCTTTGAATTGAAGGTTTGGTGGTGGAATTCTTAGAGCAGATGGATAGAGCTAGGTCTTCAAGCCATTGGGCTATGAAGTCAATCAATGGATAGCATGACTGGACCAGATCATTAAACGGAATGTTCACAGGGTAGGCTAGCAAAGAAAAAGGCAAATCTTCGGGTCTAATGGATGAAATGATTCTAACTAGGGTGAAAGGGAAATTAAGAATCCTTGGACCAGGATCAGAATGAAGAATAGAGGGTGGTCATGAAGAGAGGGCAATTAAGAATCCTTTGCTATAGACCAAAGGAGAAATAATGAAAGCTAAGGAGTAGTTAAGAATTCCCTAGCTAAGATAGTTTAGGAGAAAACATTCAGAATGTAAAATAGTCAAGACAGAGTGCATTCAAGCAATTTTTGAAATATCATTCCTTGTTATACATTTAGATTTTAGAGAAACAAACAAGATTATGGAGAAACATAAGAAGAAACAACAGTAAACATGAGAGAATACTTATTTGTATTTTACTTTACACAAGAATCCTGTAAAATATCTGATCTTTATTCCTTGATCCAGCAAGCCAATCCAATCATTGATACAATAGAAGTTTGATTTGAGATAAAAAGTCTATAGAAAATGTCTTGGAATCCAGACTACATACTTCAAAATATGAAGTATTTATACAAAAAATAATTACAAAACATCTCATAACAGTTTGAGATTTAATCTAAGAAATAAAATATCTTCATGCATGAAGATAGAGACAGATGTGAAACTTCTTCTTGCTGCCCCTTTTATTGTAGTGTTGCTGGTGTTAACCCTGAAGTGCAGTGCTGCTATTGTGAAGGTTAAAGGAAGGAAATGGTCTGTTTTGTTGTCTTGGGGAGGTTCCCACATGGTCAATCACCCCACTTTCCTCACTCATCCACTCCCATTCTCGTTCACTCATGTCCTAACCCAACCCTCACGTCATAAAAAACCCACTTTCGCCTTGGCCCTACGTGAATTAACCCATTTTTTCCCCGAAAACCTTACCTTTCGCCCATATGCACCCCTTGCACATTTCTCGAGGTCATCCCGTACCTTCATATCCTCAACCGTCGATCTTCCCACCGATCTGACGGCCCGCACTTCACCCGACCGACGTGATATGCTCGATCAATCATCGTCGTTAGATCATTCCCGCCAGATCTAACGGCTATCGTGCATATCGCTCGAGCAACAAGCGAGAGGGATACCCACCCGATAAAAGCGGTTTCCTCTCTCTCCTCCGCTGCTACGTGGCGCTCGATGAATGGAATCGGGCGGGCTCCGACCTTTACCACTTACTGCCCGATGACCACCCGATAGAAACCATTTCCACTCAAATAAAACCACTCCCGGGTGTTATCCTTCGAGTGCCTCCTCCACCTGATAGTCGTTCGATTTACCCATCCAAGATCTGACGGCTCGGACTTATTCCGCTCCCGCCACGACTTCAGGCCTCGGCGTTTGATCTCCTCCATCCATTCCTCCCGATCCAACGGCCCTCATTCACGATCACCATAGTTCGTCCTCTGCCACCCAACCAACATCCTGACCGTCGATCCATCCCATCCAATGGCCCACATCCCTCTATACCACATTTCCCATCAGTCAACATGTGAGGAAAGTTGTTGGCTCTGTCAGTGTTTGTGACAATCGAACAGTTGAGCTAAAATAACAGAATATAGGGTTGAAAGGGGAAAAACAACAACACGATGCAGCCGAACCAACAGAATTGATCATGGAGCATCGCTGGCATGAGCGAGTCACCTGACAACGTGGCAAAATTACCAGAATTTGGTTACTGTGTTTGTTAGGAAAAGAGACCTCTCAAGTCATGTTTGCCTAGTTATGGCATCAAGTAGCTAGAAGACAGAGGGGATAGAATAAGACATCTCGAGCCTCAGAGAGCCCGAGAGCATTGTCAAAAAGCCTATAAATGGCTGAAAGTTAGAAAAAACAATGGTTTAACTTTTAGAGACTGTGGATACTCTGTTCCTTCTAGCGTCTCATATTCATTCCAGTAATACAAGCTTCTTTTACTGTTACATGTTCAATTGCCTCTTCTCCTCCGCTCTAAGCTTGCACATGAATAGGTTATTCATGTTTTCTTCTGTGTCTAATGCCAGATAACTGTCATCTTATCTCTGCATTGATAAATTAGATCTGCAAGCTTCATTTACTTTCTGTAGCTAGCCATTCATATGTGTTTATGTATGCATCTGTTAGTACAATCAGGATTCTCCACCTATTCACTGAATCTATAAACTATTGAGCATTAGTGGTCTAAAGCCTTGTCAAGCTGAGGGTGTTCATGCATGTCTTGAGTGAAAACAGAGTTGAAACAATCATCTGACTTGATCCAAACCCCAATCCATTGCAATAGTTCAGAGAACAATATTGAAGATTTATTTGTTACCAGGCATCTCCGAGCTACAACCTAGGAGAGTTTCCTGGAGTGATAACATAATTGGCATCGTTGCCGGGGAGAAGGAGACTGAAGCTCAACTTCCCTGGGGAATGACACAGATCTAGCTTTGATGATAGACAAAGCCTGGACACTATTTGGGTTGTAATCATCTATCTGGTGACTCTATTAGAGGACGAACCTCTTGGTGACTCCACTCCATAGTTATGGCTCAGTTTGGGAGAGAAATCCTCAGAAGCCACGAGATGACCCAATACCTAACCATGAAAAAATCATCAAAGAAAGAAAGGCGTTGCAGAAAGGAGCATCAAGTTCAGGTAATTCTAAACAATATTCTATACCTCTTCAAGAAAATCATGTAATAGAACAAATACACGTTGAGAGTATAGCATCTAATACTAGCAGCAAAGAAAAAAATCTCAGAGATTCATAGAGCTCCTTATTCTTTAGGTTCTTCTTTTGTTGTAAGCCCAAAGGAAACCTTTCCTCCTATCCATCATACTCCTTTAGTCCTATCAGTCACTCCTCAACCCTCTGTCATTCAGATTGCCACTACCCTTATAGCCACCACAGCTATGGTAGGACCACAAGCACCTACCAAAATGGAAAGAATCATAGCTGCTAGGTATGGACCCCTAGTACTACCCACTCCTTTGAATGCCATGCCTACTGGAGAATATCATAAGTATATGTTGGCATTATGACACAGGTTTGGCGCTATGACATAGGTGTTGTCCTTGATGGCAACTCACTCAGATGACAAATCACAGTTCTCAGAATGAAGGAAGAAGATATATACATAGGTTCCCCTTGACCAAGCCACGTATAAAAGTGGGTTCGCTGACCAAAAGGCATGTATGCGTATACACGCAATTTCACGCAAGGAAAGGCGCGTACATGTTGGAGAATTTGGTTTTGGTTCGTGGTATTTGGACCATGGTATTTTGACCCATGGTATTGGTCCAAGGTATCTTGTTCGAAGTGTTGACCCTAGGTATTTGGTCCAAGGTATTGAGTCTAAGTGGTTTTGGACCATGGTATTGAGTAAGGCCTAAGACTATAAAAGGAGGAAGAGATCATTAGGCAAGGGAACTAAAGCAATTGAATATCTAATGAAGAGAAAGATCTAGAATACTGGTCATTGGGTTATGGTGCATAGTTGGATCTGAATCGAAAGAACCTGAGCACTTGAAGAAGGATAAGTTCTATTGATGGGTCAAGATCTTAAGGCTTGAAGAGAAGTATCTTTATGTGGTTTTGATCTTTTATCTAAATAATTGGCACATGTCGTAATCTGTAAATTTGATGATCTAGGTATAACTGATGTCTGAATAGTTGTAAAGGTTAAATCATCTTTTACATATCTGTACGTAGGTTCATTACAGCAAGAGCGCATATACACGCTGGTTCGGCATTTCAAAACAGCGTATACGCAGGTTTGTCTTGAGAAAAGTGTGTATGCATGCAGGTTCAACACATTGAAGTAGCGTACACCTCATAAAATATGTTTTAGCTACTTCTGATTGCTGTTGCAGTGTTCTGAGTTCTGGCTTGGGTTCTGGTTACTGTTACTATATTCTGGTTACAACATTCAGAGAAGTGATTGTTTGATTCAGTTTTGGTTGGTGCAAAGGAGATTGATTGATGCAGATATATTTTGATGTTTGATTGATGTTATTTATGGATCCAGTCTGAAAATTTATGAAACGTGGTCCCTGGAAGAAAAGAGAAGGTTGTAGCCTTCTGTAGGTCAGCACCTACGTACTAGTACATCAGCTAGTACAAGAGCTAGGAGGTTGTAGCTCCCTTCCAGGAGAAGTTGGAGAACGAGAGAAGGTTGTAGCCTTCTGCAGGTAGAAGCCTGCGTATTGGTATAAGACTACACCAGTACAAAAATATTGTAAAAGGAAGTTTCTTATTAAAAGAAGATAGAGACGAATTGCAGCAGGTGGTTTTCACCCACATTGGGTTTCCACATTATATCTTGTGTTATTGTGTGTGATCATCTGCTCTGTTTTTACTATACCTTGTTACTGCTATATGGTTCTTATGCACAGATTAAAGATCAACATCTAATGAATTAACTAAATTATAAGTCTGCAGCATATACGGTAGTTTCCTTTACTATAGTTGCGTATATACATAAGTTTCATTAACTGAAGTAGCGTATACAAATCTGATTGTGAAAAGAAATATTATTGACTTGCTAATACTGATTCACCCCCCCCCCCCTCAATATTATTTCCAACAATTGGTATCAGAGCAGGTCCTTCAGAAGAAGCTTGATCGCTTGAAGGAAGATCTATCATCATGGGTAGCTACGAAAGAGAGGGATCCATTAGACCACCAATCTTTGATGGGAGCAACTTCATCTATTGGAAGGTAAGAACCACAACCTATCTTCAATCTCTTGGAACAGATGTTTGGGAAATCATGGAAGGAGGATATACATTTCCATCAGCAATTCCTACAGATACGGCAGGTAAAAAGTAGTATGAAACAAATGCCAAGGCTGTTAATACACTATTGGGGAGTCTGTCACAATCAGAATTTGTCAAGGTTATGCAACTCAAAACCACCAAAGAAATATGGGACAAGATCGTTCTAAGCTATGAAGGAGACAATCAGGTAAAACGTGCAAAACTACAATCTCTCAGAATTCAATATGAAACTCTCAAAATGCACAATGATGAAAGTATAGCTCATTACTTCCTACGTATAGATGAGATTGTTAATCGCATGAAAAACTTGGGTGAAGAGATAAAAGAAGTTACTTTAGTTGAAAAGGTTTTAAGATCCTTGTCTTCTAAGTTTGAATCAAAAGTTTCTGCCATAGAAGAAAAGCAGGATCTTCAGAGTATGACTATGACACAGCTGCACAGAATCCTAACTGTTGTTGAAATGAGAAAAGGAGGTCCATCAGATATGAGAGAAGCCACATTCAAGGCTTTAGGAAGAGAAGAGCTCAATGAATCGGGACACATTTCAGAAGGAGAGGAAGAAGCAAACTTTGTCAAAAACCTTCAACGAGGTTCTGGAAGATTTAGAGGTAAACTACCTTTCAAATGCTTTGCTTGTGGAAGAGTCAATCATTATGCAGCCAAATGTCCTCATAAAGATAAGCTTGATAAAGGTAAGGAACCGACAAAATGGAATAGAAAACAGAATGTAAGTAAGAAGAGCTACTATACACATGAAGATAGCGATGGTTTATCAAATAGTGATGAAGATGAATATGGTAATGATTATAGACTTTTGATGGATTTTGAAGATGATGATTTCTTGGATGCTTTAGATGAGGATGGTCTCTATGAAGAAATTTCTAAATTTAAAATCTATTTAGAAGAAAAGATTATGATTATAGATACTCTGACATTCCAACTTGCTGAAAGGGAAAAACACAATGAAAAGTAAGAATGTGAAATTGTGGGTCTAAGAAAAGATATTGAGAAAACAAAAGCTCTCAATCTTAGATTTGTGAAAGGATCAGAAAGTTTAGATGAAATTATCAACGTGCAGCGTTCCTCTGATAAAGACAGGTCTTGGATATATTGAAGAAGCATCTCAAGCATAGAAGCCATCAACCTCCAAAAGCTATCTTGATGCAGCAAGGAGAAGTGAACAGTTTGACAATCGTCAGCAAAGGCATAAAGCAGATCACCAGGTAAATCGAGTTCAATCTACTTCAAGGATGAACAGAAGCTATAACCAACCACAAGTAAATCAGTCTCAATTTGCTTCAAGAATGAATGTCAATGGAAACTACAATCATCAGGTCAGTAGATTCAATAATCGCAGGAATTTCTTTAATGACCAATGTTTTTCATGTCATAACTTTGGACACAAAGCTGCTCAATGTGTTGCTTACAAGACCATCATGACTAGAGAAGCACGAAATCAAAGGAATGTGACTGGGATCATGAAAAGGACCTACAATAACTTTTCTGCTCTTGAAAATGAAATAGAATGCTCTATCTGTAACAACTTCGGTCATGAAGATTCTGAATGCAGGAGTAAATTTCAGCAAACATCTCAGAAGGAGCAAGCTTCATTGGGTCCCAAAACATGGAGAAAGAAAGAATCGCAAACAGAAAGATGTGGTATAGCCTTGTATGCAGAAGGACAAGAAAATCAGTGGTACATCGACAGTGGATGCTCGAAACACATGACAGGTGATAAAGAAAAACTTTAGTCATATAATGCCTTAGAAAAGGAAAAGAAGGTCTCATTTGGTAATGACACTCCTGCAGTCATAAAAGGTAAAGGCTCCGTTCTCTTAAAAGAAAAAGTTAAAGCTGGGAATGTTATGTATGTAGATGGTCTAAAGCATAATCTATTGAGTGTCAGTCAAATGTGTGATCAAGGAAATGAGGTAGTATTTCGATCAAATGGATGTGTTGTTCATGAGCTTGATATAAGAGAAACAGTGATCAAAGGTGTAAGAACTCCAAACAACCTGTACATACTCAAGGGGGACAACAACAGTGCTACCTAAGCAAAAACGATGAACATTGGTTATGGCACAGAAGATTGGGGCATCTAAGTTTCTCTCAAATAAGAAAAGCATGCAGATATCGAGTTGTTCGTGATCTTCCTGATATCAGCATTCCAGAGAATACAATATGCAAATCATGTCAATTTGGTAAGCAAACCAAAGCACATTTCCTTGAGAAGGAAGGATCAGCTAGTAAGCCTCTTGAACTTGTTCACACTGATTTATGTGGTCCATCTAGGAAAAAGTCACCTCATGGAGAAGAATACTTTATATTGTTCATTGACGATTTTTCCAGAATGTGTTGGATAGGACTTCTAAAGCATAAAGATGAAGCTTTCAAAAAGTTCAAAGCCTTCAAAGCCTTGGTTGAAAATGAATTAGATCGAAAAATCAAATGCCTCAGGTCTAATCGAGGAGGGGAATTTACCTCAAATGAATTCTTCAACTTCTGTGAAGAACATGGAATAAGAAGGGAATTCTCTACCGCAAGGACTCCTCAGCAAAATGGAGTGGTAGAAAGGATGAACAGAACTGTTCAACAAATGGCTCGTGCTATGCTAGATGAGTCTGGAACTCCTTCAACCTCCTGGGGTGAAGCTGCATTTGCTGCCGTCACTATTCTCAACAAAACAAACATTTGGGTAAACAGCACTCAAACTCCACATGAACTTTGGTATGGTAGGACTCCTACAGTAAAATACTTCAAAGTTTTTGGAAGCAAATGTTACATCAAAAGGACTGATGAAAAACTTGGCAAGTTTGAACCTAGAGCAGATGAAGGCATTCTCCTTGGTTACTCTTCCCGAAGTAAAGGACATAAGTGTTATAATAAAAGACTTGGGAAAATTGCTAAAAGTATTGATGTTGTGGTTAATGAAGCAGGAAAAAATCCAAAGCAGGTAAAAACCAAAGAGTATGAAGAAGATGAGGACTATCCTTCCACATAAAATCAGATTAATTCTGAAGAAGAAACCAATGAGGCACCAGAAGAACAGATAAGGGTAGAAGAAAAGACTCCATCCAGGTATGTTCAGAAGAATCATCTAGAGACTCAAATTTTGGGGCAGAAAGAGGCAGGTGTGCAGACAAGAAGAACTATTACAGAAGCTTCAAGCTATCTAGCATTGCTTTCCTCCATTGAACCGCAAAATGTAAATGAAGCATGCAAAGATGAATGTTGGGTCAAGGCCATGAATGAAGAACTTGAGCAGATTGAAAAGAATAATACTTGGGAATTGGTTCCTAGACCTAATGATAAGAATGTCATAGGAACCAAATGGATATTCAAAAACAAGCTGAATGAAAATGGAGAAGTTATTAGAAACAAGGCTAGAATTGTTTGTAAAGGGTATGCTCAACAAGAAGGTATAGACTTTGAAGAAACTTTTGCACCTGTTTCTAGACTTGAAGCCATAAGAATGTTCCTTGCTCTTTCTAGCTTTCAGAAGTTCAAAGTATATCAAATGGATGTGAAATCTACCTTTCTTAATGGAGACCCAGAAGAAGAAGTATATATTGAGCAACCAGACGGATTCATCCTTGGAAATGATCCAAAACTTGTATGCGGACTCAGAAAGGCTCTCTATGGTCTAAAACAAGCTCCAAGGCCCTGGTATTATCGTCTTGACAAATACCTTCATCAACAAGGTTTTTCAAAAGGATCAGCTGATAGCAATCTATATATAAAAATTGACAATGATAAATTGCTAATACTTGTTGTGTATGTTGATGATATCTTTTTCGGTAGAAATGAAGAAGCCATGAGTCAAAACTTTGCTTTGGTAATGCAAAAAGAATTTGAAATGTCCCTACTTGGTGAGCTCACATATTTTCTTGGTTTACAAGTTCAACAAAATAAAGATGGTATTTTTCTATCACAAACCAAGTACCTCAAGTAGATCTTGAAGAAATATGGCATGGAAGATTCTAAACCAGTATGTACCCCTATGGTAATAGGATGTAGCCTTAGCACAAATGATGAATCAGTAGCAGTACATCAACCAACCTAGAGATCCATGATTGTTAGTCTGCTCTATCTAACAGGTACCCGACTAGACATCATGCATGCAGTGGGAATAGTTGGAAGATTCCAAGCAAATAAAGGAAGCACACCTTCAGGCAATCAAAAGGATTTTCAAATATCTTCAAGGAACAAAAAACTTTGGTTTATGGTATCCTAGGGATACAGATCTTACTCTTCATGCGTATACAGATGCAGATTGGGCAGGAAGCATGGATGACAGAAAAAGCACTAGCGGTGGTGCATTCTATATGGGTTCCAGATTAGTATCTTGGTTCAGCAAGAAACAAAGTTCAATTGCATTATCTACAGCTGAAACAAAATATGTGGCTGCTGCATCTTGTTGCACACAACTCCTTTGGATGATGCAAACATTGCAAGACATTCAAATCACATGTACTCCACCCATCTCCATTCTATGTGATAATACAAGTGCAATGAGTATTTCAAAGAATCCAATCATGCATTCCATGACCAAGCATGTACCTATCAAATATCATTTTCTCCACACACAAGTGCTTGAGAAAAAGGTCAAATTGGAGTATGGTCCTGTTGAGGGCCCCGAAGTCGGGTCAACAACAAGGGGGATACCCACCCGGTCCGGAACCTGGTTGGCGGCTCCTTGCCCGTTTGGAGTAGCGGGTCCGACTGGGGGTAATGGGACCAGTTTCCCAATGTGATGGGTGTGTGTGTGTGCGTAGAGTCTGATGATATTAATCTAGAGGTTTTTCTAAACTAGTCTTGATTTTAACTGCTAAACTAATTCTATGCTAATGTAATCTAATGAAGAGAAATACATCTGATCTATGCTAACCCAGGGTGTTTTTCTTTTGTTGATGCGATCTAGAAAGATTTCTAACAGCAGCTGGTAATAAAGATCATTCAACTGATATCAGAATATAAACCAATAAAGATAAACCGTTCTGCATAAGAAGTTAGGCAGAGTAGTTGTGAAAAACATATCGCATAATCAGTTTTCTATATGTTAAGCATGATTAAATGATCCCACCGTACAGAAGTGCCAAATGGTAATGCAGACATTCATACAATAACATATAAAGAACTCAGCTATATATCACTTTAGGGATACTAGCAGAATGTAGTCAAGAGATAAAAGTACCATTTATGACTAATTTCACCAATAAAATTCAAGTAATAATGATTTATTTCTACTTGTTCTAACATCTGCTAAGAGTACAGAAGTGCAACATCAGTAACAGATATTAAAATGCAAACATAAATAAATCTTGATCCATCTATTCATCAAAAACCTCCTCTGAGGGTGCAGAAGTGCATGTTCTAAGGATAAGTTTTTTGACAGATTTCCGGACCCTTCTCCAAAAACCATGAGAAGGGTTAAATACTACTAGCTAATTGATATTAATTACACGAATCTAGGGAATCGGCTTCAAATGACCGCCCTTTACTAAAAGCAAATTTATTTCTAAAACTTTAAATCTAATTTCTGACCGTTTCTGTATATTCTCTTTAGTGCTGTCAACAGCGCAACGTTTTCCTGGGAAGAGTCGGCTGACTGCCTTCTTCTTTTGCTCGGGAGATAAAAGTGGAAATAACAGGAGCTGGCATTTCCTTCTGACAGACCGGAAGATATTTTCGAAAACCTTTCTCTAGCTGGGTGTATTCGCCGCGTGTATACTTAGCGCAACCCAGGTTCTTCTCGAACTGATTTTGTTGTTGCTGTTTTGGTTTCCGGTTGTGCGAATGACTGAGTGGGTTAGGAGCCGTGCTGTATGGACATCCCCCTGTTTTAAGAATTGTTTCCGTTCTTTGTTCCAGGTTTTCCTGAAGCGTCTTCCTTCTCAGGCGCTTCTTTCTCTGCTTTACCAAGTCTGAGCTTCAGGATCTTTTCTGAACACGCTGCTTTTGTGCGCCTTTGACTCTGAGTCCTGGATAGTCTAATTTCATCAGTGCCGGTTGTCTGATAGTCTGGAATCCGCGGTCCTGCTGCATGCGGCATCCGTTTGCGGAGGCATCTTCTCTCTGCTGTTTGATTGGCGCTTTCCCCTTTCTCTCAGATGTTTCCTGCATATAGATTTATATCAGTTGCGTGTCTTGCAGTCTACGCAAAGAAGCAGGGAAATGAAAAGATTGACATGAAAGCATTAAACTCTAATGAATGCGTAATCCTGACATGCATCATGACTTGACTCTTCGATAAATGCGATGCAATCATTCCTTGATACTCAAGCATGAGGTCATTAAATTCCTTCAAGGCGCGCACTTAATCCTGGGCTTTGTCGTGTGATAAGTCTTTTCAGATCGCAGATCGCAAATCGCTGCCATCGCAGATCGCAAATCGCTTCCATCGCAGATCGCAAATCGCTTCCATCGCAGATCGCAAATCGCTTCCATCGCAGATCGCAAATTTTGTTTAATGGTTATGCCGTATAGCGTGATGCTTGCGATTGGCGATTTCGCATATCGGCGGTCGGCGATTTTCGAAGGTCTTCTTTTAAAGGGGCGCGTGTGATGTATGCGACGCGATGAACTTCGCATCGCTCATTCGCGGTCTTGCTTTTCGCGCTCGAGTAATGCTTCGGCCTTTCTTTGCGATGCGATTTAGGCCTTGGGGAGAGAAATATAAAAACTTTAGAAAAACTATTTTTTTGGGATTTTTTGTTCAGGGTCCCCACTTTGCTTGACGTTATTGCTAATGTTAAGTGAAGAAGGGGTGTTGTTGGTGACCACAACAATGGCGATTCACTGTGAAGAACCAGTTATCTCTGCTTGTTCTATTGATGTTTTCGGATTTTATATATATATATATATATATTTTTTTTTTTTTTTTTTTTGCAGGGAATCCGAACTTTATTATAAAAAGACAACAACAAACAATACTTCAAAGCATCAATGATGTTTTGTTTTATCCCCATCTTATTTCAATTACTTGCATTCCCAGGTTGTTTTCCGCGTTTAGATCAGTTATTACTTGGCCTTGTTAAGACATAGAAATAAAGAGTTCTCTTATGTATCAACCCCTTTTTAAGAATGCCCTTTTGTCGCAGGTAGAGCCACTGCTGCCAGCAGGCGTCCATAGCCTCGACAGGGTTACCTATTATCCAGCAATGATCCTTTTTCCTTCTTGAGGTTATTTACAACATTCCAGAGAAAAACCCTTTTGACACTTTTTCTTTCCTTTTTAATAATAATTTTTTTTTTTTTTTTTTAATTTTATTCTCTAAAGAACAATGTCTTGGTTTGGTGGCCAAATTATGACACAGTCATTCACTTGATTTACACTTTTGCTGAACAAGCTGGCTCGCGATGAGACCCCTTGTCTTTTGATTGCAACAATCTTGAGTCGTTGCCCTGTTTTGATAGACAGTAGTGGCAAAGTCAGCAAGTTATAATATCTGTGATCATGATAAGCCGGCTCGTGATGAGACCTCTTATTCTTTGAGATATAGTGTTTTCTTGGATTGTTTCTCTGGATGCTGCGATTTTCCTTAACAGGGAGGAAATCATTGTTTTTCCTTAAGAAAGTTCTGGACGACAATGATAGGGTTGCTTTTGATAATGGTTGCTTTTACAGAGAATCTTTATTCTAATACTGATACCTTTCATTGTGCTGATCTAAAAACAAATTCCTCACCGAGATAACTTTCTTTAAAAAATTTCTGGGTTTAAACTTTAACATCATCTCTGGGTTAAAGATCTATTGATAATAAAGGTCAGACTCCCACAGGAATAGCTGTTCATAAGAGCCGAAATTCCAAAATCTTTAACAGAGACAAGGTTTCTTCAGTAACCGTCAAATACTGTTTAGCCAGAACAAACTTTATTTTGGATAGGCAATTGTTATCTAGGGTCATGTAGAGAATACAACTGACTTTGCCTATCTTTATTGGAAGCAAACTAATACCCTATCTAAATTACCACTACTCCTACTCTAATTATGTACAGGGAATAGCTAAGAAAAATGGTATTTCCAGTGGAACCAACGATTCATTATTATTCCTAGCCGTATGGGTTTCCCAAGCATCAGTAAAAAGAATTGAATTCCCCTTGGATAGAAATTGTCGGCTAGGAAATAGGAACCCATAAACTTAGTTGGCATCTTTTCTGATTTCGTTTTCTCATGATAGGTCTTTTCCAACTGAGTAACTATTGGATCACAAAAATTGGGATGAATCTCTTTTGTAAATCGGTGATCTTTCAATAGAAAGGATAACAAGCCGAATTGTGAAATAGGTTGTTTAATCCCGATGGCTTGTAACCCGTTGATTGTTAACTTTGAGTTTTTAGCGATTTCGTTTGAAATGAGAGTTTTTATATATAAATCGCCAGAATCTGATCTATCAAAGTTTTGAAAACCTAAAAATAAGTCAGATTTTGTACAAAA
This sequence comes from Pinus tabuliformis, assembly GCA_031772625.1. Lineage (NCBI taxonomy): Eukaryota > Viridiplantae > Streptophyta > Pinopsida > Pinales > Pinaceae > Pinus > Pinus tabuliformis. Next base: position 619,792,488 of record CM062811.1, on the reverse strand, counting down.
TGAAAGTGAGTGAAAAAGAAATGATTGGGTATCTATATATACAGTGGTGTCACACGTCTGGGAGTTACTTGAAACTCTGTGTTTTTCACAAGAACTGGCCGGGTTCTGCGAATCAGAAATTAAATCATGATTGCGATCAGGGATAGAGATCTCCTCTGGATATGAGTCGTAGATAGGAGCATCGTCTCAGACAGTAAAATTATTCAAATGAGATTTTGCTTTGAGATGAGGGTCAGACAGAACAGTTTCTGATCTAAGATGTTTCTTATAACCAGACCCTAGTTGAGTTACTTGCGATAATTCAATATCATCATAAATATCAAAGCAACTATCACGAAAGATTTTACAATTTTCCCTAGGTTCCTCTTTTTCATTATATGCTTTTAGACAAGGGAGATGGGGCAGCTCTTGCTTGATATGAATCGTAGACTGTGATATAGAGGTCTCTTTATTTTGGAAACCCAGTGATGTCTCGTTTGAATAGCCCTCTATTGGAATAGACTTGATACTATGAGGGAGAAGATCGTCATTACTAAAAACATCGGGGTAAAGAGAAAAATGTGGATCTGGAACAATGTATTTAAAATCATCAAATAAATCTCGTTCATCAGATTCACAATAAGCATCGGGCTTTAGATCATACCTTTTTGCGTCGATACTTTTCGAAAGAGAAACAGTAGGTGGATCTAACCTTGGCACCAGGAGTTGTTGATTTGAAATGATGTTGTTTGACTTTATATCAAAGTCGTTTTCTGATGTCAGGGCACCTTCCCTTTCAGTACTCTCGCCTGCGTTTTCTGATGTTAGAGCATGCAAAACTCCTAGGCTAAATTCTGTCTGATCAGGTACAGGAGGTAGGAAACACTCATCATAATCCGAAGATTCTTCATCTGTGAGTTCATCTTCAAGATCATATTGTAGACATTTAAGATGAAATCGTATATTAAAATCCCTTACGGGCTCGTCTTGTTTCCGCAGATGGTCGATTTCATCGTATACCTGGTCGTATTCATAGCAATCAAATTCCAAGATGAAAGCTCTAACGAGTTGGTCCCAGCTGTGGACTGATGCAGCGGGGAGTTTTCTGCACCATTTCCTAGCTTCTGCCGTGAATGTGAGAGTGAAAATCCTGCATAAAACGCCTTCGTCAATTTTCTGAATATCAGCACTAGAGACTCTATGGATGAACTGTAAGGCGTGATGAAATGCAGAAGAATTATTCTCACCATTAAATTTTACCTGAGATAATAGTCTTACCACATCCGGTGGAGTGTTGGAAGATGTAGGAACATGGATGCAACTCCAAATGGGAATTCTGTGAGTAGACATCCTCTTTTAGTTTTAAAAATATTCCAACAGACAATAGGCTCAGGTCCTCCTTCTAGCGCCAGAAATGTTGAGGGCCCCGAAGTCGGGTCAACAACAAGGGGGATACCCACCCGGTCCGGAACCTGGTTGGCGGCTCCTTGCCCGTTTGGAGTAGCGGGTCCGACTGGGGGTAATGGGACCAGTTTCCCAATGTGATGGGTGTGTGTGTGTGCGTAGAGTCTGATGATATTAATCTAGAGGTTTTTCTAAACTAGTCTTGATTTTAACTGCTAAACTAATTCTATGCTAATGTAATCTAATGAAGAGAAATACATCTGATCTATGCTAACCCGGGGTGTTTTTCTTTTGTTTATGCGATCTAGAAAGATTTCTAACAGCAGCTGGTAATAAAGATCATTCAACTGATATCAGAATATAAACCAATAAAGATAAACCGTTTTGCATAAGAAGTTAGGCAAAGTAGTTGTGAAAAACATATCGCATAATCAGTTTTCTATATGCTAAGCATGATTAAATGATCCCACCGTACAGAAGTGCCAAATGGTAATGCAGACATTCATACAATAACATATAAAGAACTCAGCTATATATCACTTTAGGGATACTAGCAGAATGTAGTCAAGAGATAAAAGTACCATTTATGACTAATTTCACCAATAAAATTCAAGTAATAATGATTTATTTCTACTTGTTCTAACATCTGCTAAGAGTACAGAAGTGCAACATCAGTAACAGATATTAAAATGCAAACATAAATAAATCTTGATCCATCTATTCATCAAAAACCTCCTCTGAGGGTGCAGAAGTGCATGTTCTGAGGATAAGTTTTTTGACAGATTTCCGGACCCTTCTCCAAAAACCATGAGAAGGGTTAAATACTACTAGCTAATTGATATTAATTACACGAATCTAGGGAATCGGCTTCAAATGACCGCCCTTTACTAAAAGCAAATTTATTTCTAAAACTTTAAATCTAATTTCTGACCGTTTCTGTATATTCTCTTTAGTGCTGTCAACAACGCAACGTTTTCCTGGGAAGAGTCGGCTGACTGCCTTCTTCTTTTGCTCGGGAGATAAAAGTGGAAATAACAGGAGCTGGCATTTCCTTCTGACAAACCGGAAGATATTTTCGAAAACCTTTCTCTAGCTGGGTGTATTCGCTGCGTGTATACTTAGCGCAACCCAGGTTCTTCTCGAACTGATTTTGCTGTTGTTGTTTTGGTTTCCGGTTGTGCGAATGACTGAGTGGGTTAGGAGTCGTGCTGTATGGACATCCCCCTATTTTAAGAATTGTTTCCGTTCTTTGTTCCAGGTTTTCCTGAAGCGTCTTCCTTCTCAGGCGCTTCTTTCTCTGCTTTACCAAGTCTGAGCTTCAGGGTCTTTTCTGAACACGCTGCTTTTGTGCGCCTTTGACTCTGAGTCCTGGATAGTCTAATTTCATCAGTTCCGGTTGTCTGATAGTCTGGAATCCGTGGTCCTGCTGCATGCGGCATCCGTTTGTGGAGGCATCTTCTCTCTGCTGTTTGATTGGCGCTTTCCCCTTTCTCTCAGATGTTTCCTGCATATAGATTTATATCAGTTGCGTGTCTTGCAGTCTATGCAAAGAAGCAGGGAAATGAAAAGATTGACATGAAAGCATTAAACTCTAATGGATGCGTAATCCTGACATGCATCATGACTTGACTCTTCGATAAATGTGATGCAATCATTCCTTGATACTCAAGCATGAGGTCATTAAATTCCTTCAAGGCGCGCACTTAATCCTGGGCTTTGTCGTGTGATAAGTCTTTTCAGATCGCAGATCGCAAATCGCTGCCATCGCAGATCGCAAATCGCTTCCATCGCAGATCGCAAATCACTTCCATCGCAGATCGCAAATCGCTTCCATCGCAGATCGCAAATTTTGTTTAATGGTTATGCCGTATAGCGTGATGCTTGCGATTGGCGATTTCGCATATCGGCGGTCGGTGATTTTCGAAGGTCTTCTTTTAAAGGGGCGCGTGTGATGTATGCGACGCGATGAACTTCGCATCGCTCATTCGCGGTCTTGCTTTTCGCGCTCAAGTAATGCTTCGGCCTTTCTTTGCGATGCGATTTAGGCCTTGGGGAGAGAAATATAAAAACTTTAGAAAAAATATTTTTTTGGGATTTTTTGTTCAGGGTCCCCTCTTTGCTTGACGTTATTGCTAATGTTAAGTGAAGAAGGGGGGTTGTTGGTGACCACAACAATGGCGATTCACTGTGAAGAACCAGTTATCTCTGCTTGTTCTATTGATGTTTTCGGATTTTATATAGGTCCCTCCAAAGAACAGGTTGCTGATATATTCACCAAACCGCTACCCAGAGAGACATTTGAATATCTCAGACAGAAGCTGGGAGTATTTGATGCATCATCTTACTGTTGAAACCTATCTGGTTTAGAGAAAAGTGGCTGAAAGCAAGTTTGATGAAGCATATCAGCGTACATACGCATGTTTCTGTGGATACAGTCACGTATATGTTGGTTTGAAGAAAAATCAGTGGGCCAGACTCAGGACGAAAAGAGTCTGATATGGGTCTAATAGAGACCATCTAGCACAGGTTCAGGGGGAGCATATACTTCTAAATAATGCATTGTTGGCATTTTCTTAGAAGACCTTGGTACAATTTCATAGTTTTTTTTTATTCAAGTGAAACAAGTGCAGAGGGAGATCATGGTTGCTGATGGTGTTTGACAGATGCTGCTGATGATAGTTGTTGATGACTATCATAGTCTTGTTTTAGATATTTTGTCTCTATGTCATGTATATCTTTTATTATCAAGGTCATGTAACGACCTATTTTGTTTCCCCACTTGGTTGGGTGGATGAGTCAATCTTGGTATATCCCCACTTGGTTGGGAGATGGATGTATGTATGAGTCATTGGTGATAGGAAGGTCATTTATGATGTATAGAGTCATGTTGTTCTTGTAGAACATATTTTTACAGACCTTGCTTACAGTCAGGGGAAGCATGAATAACACACTTCAGCGCATCAGAGAATTCAACATGTACTTAGGGGGAGCATAACCCTCTGCCCTTGATGACAAAGGGGGAGAGTGACTTGGGGTTGCCATCAAGTCAAAAGGGGGGGATTATTGGCATTATGACACAGGTTTGGCACTATGACACACGTGTTGTCCTTGATGGAAACTCACTCAGATGACAGATCACAGTTCAGGCTCTTAGAATGAAGGAAAAAGAGATATACGCAGGTTCCCCTTGACCAAGCCACGTATACATGCAGGTTCGCCAACCAAAAGGCGCGTATGTGTATACACGCACTTTCACGCAAGGAAAGGCGCGTACATGTTGGAGAATTTGGTTTTGGTCTGTGGTATTTGGACCATGGTATTTTGACCCATGGTATTGGTCCAAGGTATCTTGTCCGAAGTGTTGACCCCAGGTATTTGGTCTAAGGTATTGAGTCTAAGTGGTTTTGGACCATGGTATTGAGTAAGGCCTAAGACTATAAAAGGAGGAAGAGATCATTAGGCAAGGGAACTCAAGCAATTGAATATCTAATGAAGAGCAAGATCTAGAATACTGGTCATTGGGTTATGGTGCATAGCTGGATCTGAATCAAGGAAGAACCTGAGCGCTTGAAGAAGGATAAGTTCTATTGATGGGTCAAGATCTTAAGGCTTGAAGAGAAGTATCTTTATGTGGTTTTGATCTTTTATCTGAATAATTGGCGCATGTCGTAATCTGTAAATATGATGATCTGGGTATAACTGATGTCTGAATAGTTGTAAAGGTTAAATCATCTTTTACAGATCTGTACGCAGGTTCATTACAGCAAGGGCGTGTATACATGCTGGTTCGGCATTTCAAAACAGTGTATACGCAGGTTTGTCTTGAGAAAAGTGCGTATGCACGCAGGTTCAACACATTGAAGTAGCGTACACCTCATAAAATATGTTTTAGCTACTTCTGATTGTTGTTGCAGTGTTCTGAGTTCTGGCTTGGGTTCTGGTTACTATTACTATATTCTGGTTATAGAATTCAGAGAAGTGATTGTTTGATTCAGTTTTGGTTGGTGCAAAGGAGATTGATTGATGAAGATACATTTTGATGTTTGATTGATGTTATTGATGGATCCGGTTTGAAAATTTATGAAACGTGGTCCCTGGAAGAAAAGAGAAGGTTGTAGCCTTCTATAGGTCAGTACCTACGTACTAGTACATCAGCTAGTACAAGAGCTAGGGGGTTGTAGCTCCCTTCCAGGAGAAGCTGGAGAACGAGAGAAGGTTGTAGCCTTCTGCAGGTAGAAGCCTGCGTACTGGTATAAGACTACACCAGTACAAAAATATTGTAAAAAGAAGTTTCTTATTAAAAGAAGATAGAGACGAATTGCAGCAGGTGGTTTTCACCCACATTGGGTTTCCACCTTATATCTTGTGTTCTTGTGTGTGATTGTCTGCTCTGTTTTTACTGTACCTAGTTACTGCTATATGGTTCTTATGCACAGATTAAATATCAACATCTGATGAATTAACTAAATTATAAGTCTGCAGGATATACGATAGTTTCCTTTACTACAGTTGCGTATATACACAAGTTTCATTAACTGAAGTAGCGTATACAAATATAATTGGGAAAAAGAAATATTATTGACTTGCTAATACTGATTCACCCCCCCCCCCACCCCTCACAGTATTATTTCCAACAATATATGCCTAATTTCACTGGGACTGAAGGTGTTACAGCGGAGGAACATCTTAAATCATTCTATAGCTATGCTGACAACCTTGACATTAGTGAAGCTGATGTATGGATGAGAGTCTTTGTCCAAAGTCTAAATGGAGAGGCTAAAAAATGGTTCAGAGAACTGACCCCAAGCTCTATAGCAGATATTGAGGCTTTAGATGATGCATTCCTAAATAATTGGGGGGATAAGAAGGATCTACTCTACTACCACACCGAGTTTGGGAACTTAAAGAGGGAAAATGGTGAGTTGATGTTTGATTTTAATAAAAGGTTTAACTGCATGTACAGCAAGATACCAGCTGAAGTAAAACCCACCACTACCTCTACTAAACTCACCTATGCTAGTGCCTTTGACTCTGACTTTTGTCTACTGTTGAGGGAGAGACGATGCGCTACCTTGGCTGATATGCAGGATGCAGCCTTGGAAGTAGAATCAAACATCATGGCTATAGAGAAGCTCAAGGGGAATGTCGATAGAAGGATACAGAGGAGTGAACCTTCATCATCTTCAGATCCCAAGATAGACAAGATGACCAAGATGATAGAGTCATTAACGTCTGAAATCTCCAAATTAAAGGTTGAGCAGCACCCTGGGAAAGGAAGAGTTCCTAATACTTTTTCCCCTAGAAATCCAAATCCATATAGAAGAGCTAATGAACAGCTGTAGATTCTGCAAAGAAGCAAAGATGCCAATGAAGACCAAAGGGCGAAGACCCCTTTCCAGAATGTAGTCATGGAAGAAGAACAGTTTGAAGAAGATGATGAGATCCATTGTCTAGAAGACAAAGGCAATGCCTCCTTGTTGACCTTAGTTGCCTATGAAATGTCATTATTCAATGACCAGATCAGCCAAGAGTGGGATGGTGGAGCTGTTTTGCAAGCTGGTGATCAACACAGATACGATCTGAGGTCGAAGATGAATAATGCCAAGGAAACTCTTGTTTAGAGAGCTGTTGTCCCTGCAATACAACAAGCTAATAAGCAGAAACGACCAGTAACTAATCCCATCATCCTCAAAGCTCCAACTCACGAGGTAAGAGGTCCTAAAAAGTCTCCTTCTCCTTTCAGTTTTGAACAAGAAATTCAGAAGCTAAGAATACCTATACCTCTGATTGAACTAGTGAAGAATGAGTCCTTCAAAAGATCTATCCTCGAGGCCCTTGAGCCTAAAGCCATCCAAGCCTCCACTGACTATGTAAATCTGCAAGATGACAAACCAGCTGTTGTTCTCAGCCCAATGATTGAAAATTATGATGACAGCTCCCCATCATTCTATGTCTCTTTGACTATTCATGACAAAATCCTTCATAATTGCCTTCTGGACACAGGAGCTAGCCATAATCTAATGCCCAAGGCTGTCATGGATGAGTTGGGTCTTGACATTACCAAGCCTTATCATGATCTATTTTCTTTTGACTCTAGAAAAGTGAAATGTTTGGGATTAATCAAAGACCTAGCCATCACCTTGTCTCATCTACCCATGAAGAGCATGATGATGGATATTGTGGTAGCAGATGTACCCCCCAAGTTTTACATGTTGCTTTCTAGAGGTTAGATCAAGAGATTAGGTGGAACATTGCAAAATGATCTGTCCTATGCTACTGTCCCAGTTTTTGGAGGTGAGAGTAGGAGATTATACAAAGAAGCTCAGTTGGCTTATATCATCAGTGATGAAAGGAATCCCACTAATCATCCCATCTATGTTGTCGACACTGATTTTGGAGCCTGTATTCTTCAAATTGAAGAATCCCAGTTGGCCCCCATGCAACTTAGGAAACCGGTTTTCCAGATCACAAAGGAAAAAGGCCCACAAGTTTGGGACATGTTCTTTGATGGAGCTTGCTCTAAGGAAGCTGCAGGGGTAGGTGTAGTCCTTGTGTCCCCCACACAATAATGCATTCATTTATCTTTCAAGTTAACTTTTCAGGTCACAAACAACATAGCAGAGTACGAAGCCTTGATATTGGGCTTAAACACTGCTAAATAAATGGGCATCAAAGGTCTGAAGGTGTTTGGAGATGCAGACCTTATCATTCAGCAGGTGAACAAAACTTTCCAAGCAAAGCATCTAAGGCTGAAAGCATACAAAGATGAGGTATGGAAGCTCAAGGGTTCTTTTAATAGTTTCAGCATTTCTTACATCCCTAGAATGAAGAAGCATCTTTTTGATTCCCTTGCTGTGTCTGTTAGCACGTTTATTCCTCCTTTGCCTCCTAAATTGACTTATGAAGTTCAGGTGAAATATAGACCATCTCTGCCTGACAATGTCAAATACTGGAAAGTTTTTGAAGATGATGATGAAATTAATAGGTTTTTACAAGTCATTGATGAATTTTCTGAAATGCACATTGACCAAGAAAACGAAACCATTGAAGAATGCAACCAGTCCAAGCTAAAGGACGAGATTGGTCAGGATAACATTGTTCAGCTGCCTAGTAACCATATACCCAAAGGATTGGTTCCCCTAGAGAAGTTGTTCCATCATAATGATGTTCCTTATAGGCCTGCCAAAAAAAAAAAGAGTCTACAGTTCATAGACATAATGTAGGGAGTCCAGACCATCCAAAGTACATAAATCTGTCCACTCACTTGTCTTCTACCCAAAGTTCCTAGTATTGCACCCTGATGAAACAATTTGCTAATATTTTTGCTTGGGAGTACAGTGATCTTAAGACCTATGACACAAACATCATTCAGCATAAGATTCCACTGGAAAAGAACACCATCCCTTTAAGCAGAAATTAAGACCTATCAGCCCTCTCTTATTTCCTTTGATTGAAAAGGAAATCAAGAAGCTGTTGGATGCCAAGATCATAGTTCCCCTAAGGTATTCAAAGTGGATAGCTAACCTTGTGGTAGTAAGAAAGAAGAATGGAGAAATCAGGCTTTGTGTTGACTTCAGGAATCTAAACAAATGCTCTAAAAAAGACAACTACCCCCTGCCTAAGATGGAACACTTGCTGCAAAAAGTTTCAGGGGCTAGAGTCATGTCTTTCTTAGATGGATTTTCAAGTTACAATCAGATTGTTGTACACCTAGAAGATCAGGAAAAAACCACCTTCACTACTCCTTGGGAAACTTTCATGTACTCCAAGATGCCTTTTGGACTGATGAATGCTGGGGCTACTTTTCAAAGGGCCATGGACATAGCCTTTCTGGGAGAGACGGACAAGTTTGTCCTTATTTACCTTGATGACATAGCAGTCTTTTCCAACAGTCACAAGGACCATTTGCAGCATTTGAAGAAGGTGTTTCTAAGGTGCAGACAGTTTGGAATTTCTGTGAATCCAAAGAAATCACAGTTTTCTCTAGAAGAAGGAAAACTTCTGGGACATATTGTTTCTGCTGAAGGTGTGAAGATCGATCCAGCAAGGGTTCAAGTAATTCAGACATTGTCCATCCCAAGGTCAAAAAGGGACATTCAATCTTTCCTGGGTAAGATTAACTTTGTAAGGAGGTTCATTCCAAACTTTGCAGAACTAGTGAAGCACATCACTTCCATGTTGAAGAAAGGATCAGAAATAAAATGGACAGATGCTGCAAGAAGCTCTTTTGAAGCCATCAAACAAGCTATCATGGAAGCTCCCACTCTAATCAACCCAGATTACACCAAGGAGTTTTATATCTTCTCTTTCGCCTCTTATGATACACTTGTTGCAGTTCTATTGCAGAAAAATGATGAAGGTATAGAACACCCTGTGGCCTTTTTTAGCAAGACTCTTAGGGATGTTGAACTAAGGTATGACCTTATTGAAAAACAAGCTTATTCTCTCATAAAATCTTTAAAGGCATTCAGAATTTATATCTTGCATTCCAAGGTGGTTGCGTATGTAACTTCAGCCTCAGTAAAAGATGTCCTAACTCAGCCAGATATTGATGAAAAGAGAGCTAAATGGATTGAAAAATTCATAGAGTTCAACATAGAGGTGAAGCCCACCAAGCTTGTCAAAGGCCAGGGCTTGGCTAAGCTTATGGCTGAAAAAAATTGCAGCTTGCTAGACATAAATTGCATGGGTTCAAATTCAGGTGGTGAGTAGACAGAGGAAGCAGCAGAAGAGCAAGAGCAGAATCAGTCTTTGGCTGAAAATCTAGCCACCTGTGAATGGTATTCCAGTGTAGTTAATTTTTTGCAGAAGCTAGAAGTCCCTCCAGGGCTTAGCTCAAGTCAAGTGTAGTATACCTAGGGGGGATAATATGTGGTACAGAGGGAGATACCCAAGGGAATAATGTAATAATGGGATCGGCCATAGTAATAAATAAGGTGGTTAACCCGTATCATGTAAGGGACCACAAGTAGTTAGCAATAATGTAATAAGCCCATGGTATTAGATAGATGGTATTAAGGGAACCATGGTAATGACCCATGGCATTGTATGTACGAGGCCTATATAGAGGCTAGAGACTCCCCATTAAGAGATGTCAAGGAATATTGTATGAAAAGGCATATGGCTTGTGGAGTGTTCTACTTCCTTAAGGAGTGAATGTATGGTGTTGCCTTACCTTAAGGGTTTGATTAATAAAGTGAAGCATTTCTATCTATATTCAGATCTTGTTATTTCTAGTGATTATTTACAGTTATTGGGTATATTGGTAGCATTTCATATATTTTCATATCATATCTATAATAAGTGGTATCAGAGCACTTTCTTGGGCAAAGCGGAGAATTTTTTTATTTTTTTTTTGCAGGAACTTTTTGGGGCAGCGAGTTTGCAGATCAGATCTGTATTTTCTAGTGAAAAAATTTTAGAATCTAATTTCAGCTCTGGGTCCCTTGCACAAAAATACCCAATTTGAAAAAAAAAATCTGCCGAATCGGAGTCCGGGTGAGGGAGATATTGTTGATTTAAAAATGAGTTGGGTTGCAAACATTTTTCGGGGCGGTGAGTTCGTGGATCAGATCTATACGTTCTGGTGCAAAATATATAGAATTTAATTGCAAATCTGGGTTTTTTATGAAAAAATACCCAATTTTTAAAAAAAAATTGGCCGATTCAGAGTCCGGATGAGGGAGATATCGCTGATTTAAAAATCAGCTGTGTGGCAGACATTTTTCGGGGCGGCAAGTTTGTAGATCAGATCTGTACATTCTTGTGCAAAATATGTAGAATCTAATTGCAGATCTGAGTTGTTGGTGAAAAATACCCAAGTTCAAAAAAAAAAAATCAGTCGAATCGGAGTCCGGATGAGGGAGCTATCGTTGATTTAAAATAGGCTCTTTTTTAGAAATGTTTGTGAAGGCGGGGAAGCGATAGTGCGAATTTGAAATTCCAGTGCCTAGATCGGAATTCGATGAAGATGTACAAATTTGATGGCTCGAATCCGGAAATATGGCTAGAACAAATGGAACAATATTTCACTCTGAATCACATCGTAGATGATGAAACTAAACTATGTGTGACATACCTTTACTTGGACCAAGAAAGATGGCAATGGTGGTAGGGGAATTCTAAATGCTATCCAAGGACAATTACTTGGCAGATGTTCGCAAAATCCATTTGTGACCACTTTGACCGTAAATATAATTTTTTGGGTCCTCTTACTAAGCTCAAACAGACAAGCACACAACCTAGCAAAGATTTTATTTTTACAGGAAAGAAGGAAACCAAGAAACCTAAAGGGTTATTTTCTGCTGGTATCTCCTTATTGCAGGTTCATGGATTGATTCAGAAGGAGAAGATCATTTTGTCTATAAATCCTAGTTTCAAGCATAATTTTATCAATGTTAATTTGGCAAAAAAATTGCAAGTTCCAACAAAACACATTGAAAACACACAGGTTTGTTGGCATTATGACATAGGTTTGGTGCTATGACATAGGTGTTGTCCTTGGTGGCAACTCACTCAAATGACAGATCACAGTTCAGGCTCTTAGAATGAAAGAAAAAGAGACATACGCAGGTTCCTCTTAACAAAGTCGCGTATACACGCGGGATCGCAGATCAAAAGGCACGTATACGTATGCACGCACTTTCACGCAAGTAAAAGCACGTACATGTGGGAAAGCTTATTTTTGGTCCATGGTATTTGGACCTATGGTTTTGGACCATGGTATCTCAACCGAAGTGTTGAACCCAGGTATTGGGTCCATGGTATTGATTCTCTATGGTTTTGGACCATGGTATTGAGTAAGGCCTAAGACTATAAAAGGGGAAGAAGATCATTAGGCAAAAGCATTCACTCAAGTATTGAATATCTTATGAAGAGAAAGATCTAGAATACTGGTCATTGGGTGATGGTGCATAACTGGATCTGAACCAAGAAGGAACCTGAGCGCTAGAAGAAGGATAAGTTGTATTGATGGGTCAAGATCTTAAGGCTTGAATAGTAATATTTATATGTGACTTTGATCTGTTATATTTGGCGCATGACTTGATCTATAAATCTGATAATCTAGGTATAACTAATGTCTGAATAAGTGAAAAGGGTAAATTATCTTTTATAGATCTGTACGCAGGTTCGGCACATCAGAGGCGCGTATACACGTTGGTTCAGTAAGTCAAAACAGCGTATACGCTGGTTGGCCTTAATACAGAAGTGTATGCACGCAGGTTCTACATATTGAAGTAGCGTACGTCTCATGAAATATGTTTTAGCTACTTTTGTTTATTGTTGCAGTGTTCTGGGTTCAGGATTGGTTTCTGGTTACTGTTAATGTATTCTGGTTACAGCATTTAGAGAAGTAATTGTTTGATTCAGTTTTGATTGAAGCAAGGAGATTGGTTGATGCAGATGTATTTGATGTTTGATTATTGTTATTGATGGATCCAGTCTGAAAATTTATGAAACGTGGTCCCTGGAAGAAAGAGAAGGTTGTAGCCTTCTGTAGGTCAGCACCTACGTACTAGTACATCAGCTAGTACAAGAGCTAAGGGGGTTGTAGCTCCCTTCCAAGAGAAGCTGTAGAACGAGAGAAGGTAATAGCCTTCTGCAGGTAGAAGCCTGCGTATTGGTATAAGACTGCACCAGTACAGAAATATTGTAAAAAGAAGTTTCTTATTAAAAGAAGATAGAGACGAATTGCAGCAGGTGGTTTTCACCCACATTGGGTTTCCACCTTATATCTTGTGTCCATGTGTGTGATGATCTGTTCTATTTTATTGCACCCATTTATTGTTCTTATGGTTAATGAAGTTCTGATGCACTGATTAAAGATCAAAATTTAATGAATCATAAGTTTACTGATATACACTGGTTGCTTTAGACACAGTAGCGTATATACGCAGTTTCCCATAATTGAAGTAGCGTATACAAATCTGATTGTGAAATGAAAAATAATTGATTTGATAATACTGATTCACCCCCCCTCTCAGTATTATTTCCAACAATTGGTATTAGAGCAAGTCCTTCAAAAGAAGCTTGATTGCTTGAAGGAAGATCTATCATCATGAGCAACTATGAAAAAGAGGCATCGATCAGGCCACCAATCTTTGATGGGAGCAACTTCGTCTATTGGAAGGTAAGAATCACAGCCTATCTTCAATCTCTTGGTACAGAAGTTTGGGATATCGTGGAAGCAGGATACACATTTCCATCAGCAACTCCTACAGATACGGCTGGTAAGAAGCAGTATGAAACAAATGCAAAGGCTGTCAATACTCTATTAGGGAGTTTATCTCAATCAGAATTTGTCAAGGTTATGCAGCTCAAAACCGCAAAAGAAATATGGGACAAGATCGTTCTGAGCTATGAAGGAGACGATCAGGTAAAACGTGCAAAACTACAAACTCTCAAAATTCAATATGAAAATCTCAGAATGTACAATGATGAAAGTGTGGCTAATTATTTCTTACGTATAGATGAGATTGTTAATCGTATGAAAAACTTGGGTGAAGAGATAAAAGAAGTTACTTTGGTTGAAAAGGTTCTAAGATCTTTGTCTTCTAAGTTTGAATCAAAAGTCTCTGCCATAGAAGAAAAACAGGATCTATAGAGTATTACCATGTCACAGCTGCACGGAATCCTAACTGCTTTCAAAATGAGAAAAGGGGGACCATCAGATAGGAGAGAAGCTGCATTCAAAGCTTCAGGAAAAGGAGATTACAATGAGTCAGGACATATGTCAGAAGGAGAGGAAGAATCAAACTTTGTCAAGAACCTTCAACGGGGTTCTAGAAGATTCAAAGGTAAGCTACCTTTCAAATGTTTTGCTTGTGGAAGAGTCAGTCACTATGCAGCCAAGTGTCCTCATAAAGATAAGCTTGATAAAGGTAAGGAACCAGTTAGATGGAACAGAAAATAGAATGTAAGTAAGAAGAGCTATTATACACATGAAGATAGTGATGGATTTTCAATTAGTGATGAAGATGAACAATGTAATGATTATAGGCTTTTGATGCCTTTTGAAGATGATGATTTCTTGGATGCTATAGATGAAAATGATCTCTATGAAGAAATTTCTAAACTTAAAGTCTGTTTAGAAGAAAAGAGTATGATCATAGATACTCTGACATTCCAACTTGCTGAAAGGGAATAACACAATGAAAAGTTAGAATGTGAAATTGTGGGACTTAGAAAATATATTGAGAAAAAAAAAGCTCTTAATCTTAGATTTGCTAAAGGATCTGAAACGTTAGATGAGATTATCAAAGTACAACATTCTCCACTAATCAAGACAAGTCTTGGATATACTGAAGAAGCATCTCAAGCACAGAAGCCATCCACCTCCAAAAGTTATCTTGATGCAGCAAGGAGAAGTGAACAGGTTGACAATCGACAGCGAAGGCATAAAGCAGATCACCAGGTAAATCAGGGTAAATCTACCTCAAGGATGAACAGATATCACCAAGTACATCAAGGACAATCTACTTCAAGGATGAACAGAAGCTACAACCAACCGCAGGTAAATCATTCTCAATTTGCCTCAAAAATGAATGTCTATGGAAACTACAATCACCTGGACGAAAGGTTTGACAATCGCAGGAATTTCTTCAATGGCCAATGTTTCTCTGGTCATAACTTTGGATATAAAGCAGCTCAATGTGTTGCCTACAAGACCATCATGACCAGAGAAGCACGAAAACAAAGGAGTGTGACTAGAATCATGAAAAGAACCTACAGTAACTTTTTTGCTCTTGAAAATGAAATAGAATGTTCTATTTGTAATGACTTCGGTCATGAAGATTCTGAATGCAGGAGTAGTTTTCGGCAAACAACTCAGAAGGAGCAAGCTTCATTGAGTCCCAAAACATGGAGAAAGAAAGAACCGCAACTAGAAAGATGTGGTATAGCCTTATATGCGGAAGGACAGGAAAATCTTTGGTACATCAACAGTGGATGCTTGAAACATATGATAGGTGATAAACAAAAACTTCAGTCATATAGTGCCTTAGAAAAGGAAAGGAAGGTCTCATTTGGAAATGACACCCCTGCACTCATAAAAGGTAAAGGTTCTATTCTTTTGAAAGAAAAGGTCAAAGCTGGAAATGTTATGTATGTTGATGGCTTAAATTATAATCTATTGAGTGTCAGTCAAATGTGTGATCAAGGAAATGAGGTAATATTTCGATCAAATGGATGTATTGTTCGTGAGCTTGATACAGGAGAAACAGTGATCAAAGGCATAAGAACTCCAAATAATTTATACATACTTAAGGGAGGAAAACAACAATGCTATCTAAGCAAGAATGATGAACATTGGCTATGGCACAGAAGATTGGGGCATCTAAGCTTCTCTCAGATAAGGAAAACATGCAAATATCAGGCGGTTCATGATCTCCCTGACATCAGAATTCCAGACAATACAATATGAAAATCATGTCAGTTTGGTAAGAAAACCAGAACTAATTTCCCTGAGAAGGAAGGATCAGCTAGTAGGCCACTTGAACTTGTCCATACTGATGTATGTGGTCCATCCAGGAAAAGGTCACCTCGAGGAGAAGAATACTTCATATTGTTCATTGATGATTTTTCCAGGATGTGTTGGATAGGACTTCTGAAGCATAAAGACGAAGCTTTCAAAAAGTTCAAAGCATTCAAAGCTTTGGTTGAAAATGAATCAGATCACAGAATCAAATGCCTCAGGTCTGATCGAGGAGGGGAATTTACCTCAGATGAATTTTTCGATTTTTGTGAAGAACATGGAATAAGAAGGGAATTCTCTACTGCAAGGACTCCTCAGCAAAATGGAGTAGTGGAAAGGATGAACAGAATGGTTCAACAAATGGCTCGTGCTATGCTTGATGAATCTGGAACTCCCGCAACCTTCTGGGGTGAAGCTGCATTTGCTGTCGTTACTATTCTCAACAAGACAAACGTCCAGGTGAACAGCAATCAAACTCCTCATGAACTTTGGTATGGTAAGACTCCTACAGTAAAATAATTCAAAATTTTTGGAAGCAAATGTTACATCAAAAGGACTGATGAAAACCTTGGCAAGTTTAAACCTAGAGAAGATGAAGGCATTCTCCTTGGTTACTCTCCCCAAAGCAAAGGATATAAGTGTTACAATAAAAGACTTAGAAAAATTGTTGAAAGTATTGATGTAGTGGTTAATGAAGAAGGAAACATTCCAAAGAAGGTAAAATCTGAAGATTTCGAAGATGATGAGGACTATCCTTCAACTTCAAATCAGACTAATGATGAAGAAGAAACCTATGAGGCACCAGAAGAACAAATAAGGGTAGAAGAAAAGACTTCATCCAGGTATGTCCAGAAGAATCATCCAGAGACTCAAATTTTGGGGCAAAAAGAGGCAGGTGTACAAACAAGAAGAACTATTTCAGAAGTTTCAAGCTATCTAGCATTGCTCTCCTCCACTGAACCACGAAATGTAAGTGAAGCATGCAAAGATGAATGTTGGGTCAAGGCCATGAATGAAGAACTTGAGCAGATTGAAAAGAATAATACTTGGGAGTTGGTTCCTAGACCAAATGATAAGAATGTCATAGGGACAAAATGGATATTCAAAAACAAGCTGAATGAGAATGGAGATGTTATTAGAAACAAGGCCAGACTTGTTTGTAAAGGGTATGCTCAACAAGAAGGTATAGACTTTGAAGAAACTTTTGCACCAGTTGCTAGACTTGATGCCATAAGAATGTTCCTTACTCTTTCTAGCTTTCAGGAGTTCAAGGTATATCAAATGGATGTGAAATCTGCTTTTCTAAATGGACATTTAGAAGAAGAAGTGTACATTGAGCAACCAGATGGATTCATCCTTGGAAATGATCCAAAACTTATATGCAGACTCAAGAAGGCTCTCTATGGCCTTAAACAGGCTCCAAGGGCTTGGTATTTTCGGTTGGACAAATATCTCCATCAACAAGGTCTTTCAAAGGGATCAACAGATAGCAATCTATATATAAAAAATGACAATGATAAATTGCTAATACTTGTTGTGTATGTTGATGATATCATCTTTGGTAGCAATGAAGAAACCATGAGTCAAAACTTTGCTTTGATGATGTAGAAAGAATTTGAAATGTCCTTCCTTGGTGAGCTCACATATTTTCTTGGTTTACAAGTCCAACAAAACAAAGACGGTATTTTTTTATCATAAACCAAGTACCTCAGCAGATCTTGAAGAAATATGGGATGGAGGATTCGAAACCAGTATGTACCCCTATGGTAACAGGATGCAGCCTCAGCGCAAATGATGAATCAGCAACAGCACATCAACCAACCTATAGATCCATGATTGGTAGTCTACTCTATCTAACAGGTACCCGACCAGACATCATGCATGCAATGGGAATAGTTGGAATATTCCAAGCAAATCCAAAGGAAGCACATCTTCAGGAAGTTAAGAGGATTTTCAAATATCTTCAAGGAACGCAAAATTATGGCTTATGGTATCCTAGAGATACAGATCTCACACTTCATGCATATACAGATGCAGATTGGGCAGGAAGCATGGATGACAAAAAAAGCACTAGTGGTAGTGCATTCTTTATGGGCTCCAGATTAGTATCATGGTTCAGCAAGAAACAAAGCTCAATTGCATTATCTACAGCTGAAGCAGAATATGTGGCCGCTACATCTTGCTGCACACAACTCCTTTGGATGATGCAAACATTGCAAGATATTGAAATCACTTGTACTCCACCTATCTCCATTTTTTGTGATAATACAAGTGCAATCAGTATTTCAAAGAATCCAGTCATGCATTCGAAGACCAAGCACATACCTATCAAATATCATTTTCTCCAGGAACAAGTGCTTGAACAAAAGGTCAAATTGGAGTATGTTCCCTCCAAGGAATAGGTTGCTGATATATTCACCAAACCACTGCCCAGGGAGACATTTGAATACCTCAGATAGAAGCTGGGAGTAGTTGATGCATCATCTTGCTGTTGAAATTATTTGTTTCAGAGAACAGTGGTTGTACGCGAGTTTCATGAAGCGTATCCGCATACATATGCCGATTTCTGTGGATACAGTTGCGTATATGTAGGTTTGAAGCAAAACAGTGGGGCCAGACTCAGGAAGAAAAGAGACTGATATGGATTTGACAGAGACCATCTGGCACAGGTTCAGGGGGAGAATATACTTCTAATAATGCCTTGTTGGCATTATTTTCACAACTGTTTTTTTTGTTCAGGTGGAACAGGTGCAGAGGAAGATCATGGTTGCTAGTTTGAATGATGATTGATAGATGCTGCTGAGGTTAGTTGTTGATGACTATCATATTCTTGTCTTAGATATTTAGTCTCTATGTCATGTATTTCTTTTATTATCAAGGTCATGTAATGGCCTATGTTGGTTTCCCCACTATGCCTGGGATGGATGATGTAATACTCTTATTTTATCATGTGTAAACTTTTGGTGTATCCCCACTTGGTTGGGTGGATGAGTCAATATTGGTATATCCCCACTTGGTTGGGAGATGGATGTATGTATGAGTCTTTGGTGATAGGAAGGTCATTTATGATGTATAAAGTCATGTTTCTTCTTGTAGAACATCTTCTTGCAGACCTTGCCTACAGTTAGGGGGAGCATGGATAGCACAGCAGAGCAGAGATTTCAGCATGTACTCAGGGGGAGCATAACCCTTTGCCCTTGATGAGGGACTTTGAGTGACTTGGGGTTGCCATCAAGTCCAAAGGGGGAGATTGTTAGCATTATGACACAGGTTTGGCGCTATGACACAGGTGTTGTCCTTGATGGCAACTCACTCAAATGACAGATCACAGTTCAGGCTCTCAGAATGAAAGAAAAAGAGACATACATAGGTTCCTCTCAACAAAGTCGCGTATACATGCGGGATCGCAGATCAAAAGGCACGTATATGTATGCACGCACTTTCATGCAAGTAAAAGCACGTACATGTGGGAAAGCTTATTTTTGGTCCATGGTATTTAGTCCTTGGTATATGGACCTATGGTTTTGGACCATGGTATCTCGACCGAAGTGTTGAACCCAGGTATTGGGTCCATGGTATTGATTCTCTATGGTTTTGGACCATGGTATTGAGTAAGGCCTAAGACTATAAAAGGGGAAGAAGATCATTAGGCAAAGGCATTAACTCAAGTATTGAATATCTTATGAAGAGCAAGATCTAGAATACTGGTCATTAGGTGATGGTGCATAGCTGGATCTGAACCAAGAAGGAACCTGAGCGCTAGAAGAAGGATAAGAGCGGAACGAAGTCAGGATCTAGCCGAGAAAAAAACAACGGTATGGATACCATGACCGATCACCATCGAGATGGAGTAATATTTCGAAATCACTCCGGGTCAGCGGTTGGATGGCCCACAAGCATCCAATGAGTGGGAAATACGCCGCAAAGAAAAGGTTTGTAAATGACATAGCGTTCCCAATTCTATTGATGGGTCAAGATATTAAGGCTTGAATAGTAATATCTATATGTGACTTTGATCTGTTATATTTGGCGCATGACTTGATCTATAAATCTGATAATCTGGGTATAACTGATGTCTGAATAAGTGAAAAGGGTAAATTATCTTTTATAGATCTATACGCAGGTTCGGCACATCAGAGGCACGTATACACGCTGGTTAAGTAAGTCAAAACAACGTATACACTGGTTGGCCTTAATACAGAAGCGTATGCATGCAGGTTCTACATATTGAAGTAGTGTATGTCTCATGAAATATGTTTTAGCTACTTCTGTTTATTGCTGCAGTGTTTTGGGTTCAAGATTGGTTTCTGGTTACTGTTAATGTATTCTGGTTACAACATTCAGAGAAGTAATTGTTTGATTCAGTTTTGATTGAAGCAAGGAGATTGGTTGATGCAGATGTATTTGACGTTTGATTATTGTTATTGATGGATCTAGTCTAAAAATTTATGAAACATGGTCCCTAGAAGAAAGAGAAGGTTGTAGCCTTCTGTAGGTCAGCACCTACGTACTAGTACATCAACTAGTACAAGAGCTAAGGGGGTTGTAGCTCCCTTCCAAGAGAAGCTGGAGAACGAGAGAAGGTAGTAGCCTTCTGCAGGTAGAAGCCTGCGTACTGGTATAAGACTGCACTAGTACAGAAATATTGTAAAAAGAAGTTTCTTATTAAAATAAGATAGAGACGAATTGCAGCAGGTGGTTTTCACCCACATTGGGTTTCCACCTTATATCTTGTGTCCATGTGTGTGATGATCTGTTCTATTTTACTGCACCTATTTACTGTTCTTATGGTTAATGAAGTTCTGATGCACTGATTAAAGATCAACATTTAATGAATCATAAGTTTACTGATATACGTTGGTTGCTTTAGACACAGTAGTGTATATACGCAATTTCCCATAACTGAAGTAGCGTATACAAATATGATTTTCAAATGAAAAATAATTGATTTGATAATATTGATTCACTCCCCCTCTCAATATTATTTCCAACAAGGTTGATAATGAATATTTTCAAGTTTATAAAGATTTGAAGCTTTCTATGGATAAGTATGTGTTGCATTGTGATTTTTATACTTCAGATATGGATAACATGGATGTTGTTTCAGGATATCCTTGGATGGAATTTGTGGGTACTGCCAATATTAATGTGCAGAAGAAATTCCTGAAGCTCTAGTATAAAAAGAAGAAAATTACATTGCAGGATATTTCCATTAAGACCCAAGCAAAGACTATGGACACAGAAGCACAAAACTCTTACACATCAGATGATGAGCCTTTGATGGTAGACAATCAAACACAAACATCAAACCTGGTACGAGAAAAACAGGTAGAGTCCAAGGAGGCTGAAGTAGAAAATGTTACAGGTACGGATACATCAGATGAGGAATCCATGGTTGAAGTAATATTGGAAGATAAGCAACAGCAGAAGATGCCACAGCATACTAAGCAGGCTCCATTAGGTGGTGAATTAAAGAAAGATACACTGTTGGTTAACACTTCAGCATATCACCACCCACATCACCGCACAAGAAAACAACCAACAAGATGGCAATGAATTAGACACAAGGACAACAACCCCCGCATGATAGATAGAGAGGAGCGACGATCCACCTACTACACATCGACACAAAAGAGCTGCTAGGGTCAACTTCCATCTCAAGCGAGAGAGGCACCAACTAGATTGAGGGTTCACCTTTCTCTTGGATGGTTAGATGCATGTGCATGGTACCAGTGGACTACTCTTTTGAGTAGATCTTATTATTTGTGTTCTTCGTATGTTTCAGGGACGAAACATGTTAAGGGGGGTGGAATGTAGTATACCTAGGGGGGATAATATGGGGTACAGAGGGAGGTACCCAAGGGAATAATGTAATAATGGGATGGGCCATAGTAATAAATAAGGTGGTTAACCTGTATCATGTAAGGGACCACAAGTAGTTAGCAATAATGTAATAAGCCCATGGTATTAGATATATGGTATTAAGGGAACCATGGTAATGACCCATGGTATTGTATGTATGAGGCCTATATAGAGGCTAGAGACTCCCCATTGAGAGATGTCAAGGAATATTGTATGGACAAGCATATGGCTTGTGGAGTGTTCTCCTTCCTTAAGGAGTGAATGTATGGTGTTGCCCTACCTTAAGGGTTTGATTAATAAAGTGAAGCATTTCTATCTATATTCAGATCTGGTTATTACTTGGGTATATTTCTATTAACATATATTTTTGGGTTAGATCTATAACAAGTGGTATCAGAGCTATAACATCAAGCCCCGGCCATTAAGCTCAAATCAGCCAAATTCTACATTAATAAAATCTTGCTTTATTGGAGAGACCCATCAGGGATCTTCTTGAGATGTCTAGACAAAGGACAATCTGTGGAATTCATGCACCAGTTCCATTCTAGCATCTGTGGAGGGCATCATTATTGGAAAACCACAGCCCACAAGATCCTGAGAGCTAGGTATTATTGGCCTACTCTGTTCTCTGATGTGTTTTCTTTTGTGAGGTCTTGTGACAAATGTCAGAGGTTTACAGGAAGACAACAACTAAAATCTCTACCCTTGAAGCCAATACACACCAATGGTCCCTTCCAGCAGTGGCACTTGGACTTTATAGGTGAGATCAATCCACATTCCAGTGGCCAACACAAATGGATCTTGGTAGCCACTGATTATTTCACCAAATGGATTGAGGCTATACCCACCAAAAACGTTAATCATTAGGTTGTCATAAAGTTCTTGAATGAGAATATTTTCACTAGATTTGGTTGCCCAACCAAACTAGTCGCTGATAATGCAGCAGCTTTTAGGGCAAAGGAATTGATGGACCTGTGTGAATCCATGGGCAGTTAATTGGTGCATTCTACCTCATATTATCCTCAAGGCAATGGCCTGGCATAATCATCTAACAAGAGTCTTGTAAGGATAATAAAAAAGCTATTGGAGGACAACAAAAAGAGCTGGGATTCCAAGTTGAAGTTTGCATTGTGGGCTGATAGAGTTACCAACAAGAAGTCCATAGGAAATTCCCCATTTAAGCTAGTTTGTGGAGTTGATGTTGTTTTTCCTATCCAGCTGATTCTCCCTGTGGCCAAATTCTTGCAAGAAGAACAGGATGAAGAGAATGACATGGCGAGGAGAATGAGTAACTTGGTTGAATTACAAAAAATCAGAGAACAACTGGATGAGAAGTTAAGAATTCATCAGAAGAAGATCAAAGAAGCCTTTGATAAAAACGCAAAAATGGACAGTTTTCAGGTTGGACTGGGTTCTCAAATGGGATGCACTGAAGGAAAAGAAGGGCAACCATGGTAAATTTGATGCCTTATGGACAGGACCATTTGTCATTTCTTAAGTTCAGATGAACAATACTTTCATTCTACACAATTTGGAGGGGGAAGGTGTTTTCAATGGCCCAGTTAATGGGCGGTTTTTGAAACTTTACTTCATATAAGGCTTTAAGTCCTTAATATTGTAATAGGTTTTTTTAGTTTTTGTTTTTTATGCAAATAAATTCCATGCCCAATGGAACACTAGGAGATAAGTTTGTTTTGGTTGTTACTGGAAAGGCAGTAGTCTGCAGTTCTTGAAACCTCACAGGGAGGCTTTCATCCCCAGAAGGAGCCAGTGTTAGCCCTGAGGTGCAGCGCTACTATTTTGAAGGCTAAAGGAAGGAAATGGTCTATTTTTCTGTCGTGGAGAGGTTCCCACATGGTCCATCACCCCACTTTCCTCACTCATCCACTCCCATTCTCATTCACTCATGTCCTAACCCAACCCTCACATCATAAAAAACCCACTTTCACCTTGGCCCTATGTGAATTAACCCATTTTTGCCCCGAAAACCTTACCTTTCACCCATATGCACCCCTTGCACATTTCTCGAGGTCATCCCGTACCTTTGTATCCTCCGTCGTC
Organism: Pinus tabuliformis; assembly: GCA_031772625.1. Classification (NCBI taxonomy): domain Eukaryota; kingdom Viridiplantae; phylum Streptophyta; class Pinopsida; order Pinales; family Pinaceae; genus Pinus; species Pinus tabuliformis. Next base: position 619,768,709 of record CM062811.1, on the reverse strand, counting down.
GATCTTCCCATCGATCTGACGGCCCGCACTTCACCCAACCGACATGATATGCTCGATCAATCATCGCCATTAGATCATTCCCGCCAGATCTAACGGCTATTGTGCATATCGCTTGAGCAACAAGCGAGAGGGATACCCACCCGATAAAAGTGGTTTCCTCTCTCTCCTCCGCTGCTACGTGGCACCCGATGAATGGAATCGGGCGGGCTCCGACCTTTACCGCTTACCACCTGATGACCACCCGATAGAAACCATTTCCGCTCGAATAAAACCACTCCCAAGCGTTATCCTTCGAGCACCTCCTCCGCCCGATAGCCGTTCAATCTACCCATCCAAGATCTGACGGCTCGGACTTATTATGCTCGATCAATCATCGCCATTAGATCGTTCCCGCCAGATCTAACAGCTATCGTGCATATAGCTCGGGCAACAAGCGAGAGGGATACCCGCCCAATAAAAGCAGTTTCCTCTCTCTCCTCCGCTACTACGTGGCGTCTGATGAATGGAATCGGGTGGGCTTCGACCTTTACCGCTTACCACCTGATGACTACCTGATAGAAACCATTTCCACTCAAATAAAACCACTCCCGGGCGTTATCCTTCGAGCGCCTCCTCCGCCCGATAACTGTTCAATCTACCCATCCAAGATCTGACGGCTCGGACTTATTCCACTCCTGTCACGACTTTAGGCCTCCGGCGCTTGATCTCCTCCATCCATTCCTCCCGATCCAACGGCCCTCGTTCACAATCACCATAATTCATCCTCTACCGCCCGACCAACATCCTGACTGTCGATCCATCCCATCCAATGACCCACATGCCCCCGTACCCCGCTTCCCATCAGTCACCCTGTGAGGAAAGTTGTTGGCTCTATCAGTGTTTGTGACAGTCGGACAGTTGAACTGAAATAATGGAATACAGGGCCGAAAGGGGAAAAAACAACAACACGATGCAGCCGAACCAACATAATTGATCATGGAGCATCGCTGGCACGAGCGAGTCACCTGACAGCACGGCGAAATTACCAGAATTTGGTTACTGTGTTTGTTAGGAAAAGAGACCTCTCAGCTCATGTTTGCCTAGTTATGGCATCAAGTAGCTAGAAGATAGAGGGGATAGATTAAGACATCTCGAGCCTCAGAGGGCCTGAGAGCATTGTAAAAAAGCCTATAAATGGCTGAAAGTTAGAAAAAACAATGGTTCAACTTTTGGAGACTGTGGATACTCTATTCCTTCTAGCATCTCATCTTCATTCCAGTAATACAAGCTTCTTTTGTCGTTACATGTTCATTTGCCTCTTCTCCTCCACTCTAAGCTTGCAGATGAATAGGTTATTCATGTTTTCTTCTATGTCTAATGCCAGATAACTGTCATCTTATCTTTGTATTGATAAATTAGATCTGCAAGCTTCATTTACTTTTTGTAGCTAGACATTCATATGTATTTATGTATGCATTTTCCGGTACAATCAGGATTCTCCACCTATTCACTAAATCTATAAACTATTGAGCATTAGTGGTCTAAATCCTTGTCAAGCTGAGGGTGTTCATGCATGTCTTGAGCGAAACAGAGTTGAAACAGTCATCTGACTTGATCCAAACCCCAATCCATTCCAATAGTTCAGATAACGATATTGAAGATTTATATGTTACCAGGAATCTCCGAGCTACAACCTAGGAGAGTTTCTGGAGTGATAACAGCTGGTTGTTTCTGTTGAGTTTTAAGCCCTTTAAGTTGCGTGATAGTTGTGGTATTTCCACATTGGAATCTTCTTTACTTTGATCTTTCACTGATACTCTTTGACTCTGTTACTCTTTGACCCTGCTTATCTGTCTTTCACCTGTTTCACCTGGCTACCTTCAGATTTACTATGGTAACTTTCTGATGTAAAAATTTTTCATAGTAAATCTGTCATTTTTTCCCACCATTCTGCCTCAGGCAATCTCACCTTCAACATTCTTCTGTAAATTTCATCTGCCTCTATGTATTTTGCAAAATTGGGCTTGGTGAGAAACAAATGTTTCACCTCATGTTCTAGGAAAAACAGGTTCTCCAATGTATCATATAATACTTTGCCAGTGGGCAAAGCTTTAATGCCTGAAGAGCTGGCTTGTTCCTTGGCCAACCTCCTGAGTCTATCACTATAGTCCAATTGGGTCATGAGTTTATCATTGATGACCATAGGACTGGGAAGGCCTTTGTCCCTCAAAATTTGAAATTTAGCCATAAACCTGTCAATGGCCACCTGCATGTTGTGGCACTTTTCTTCTAAGTTGAGCATGAGGTTTCTTTTGGAAAGAACCTTTTTAATCTCTAGGATGGCTTCAGTCCTATCCTCTACACCAAGCTCATGGAGCTCATATCTGTTCTTACTATTTAGGAGGTGGATGAGTCGATTTGCATCCTTAGGTTGGTCTCCTAATTCTTCCCTTACTTTCTGGATAGCCTCAGTGGCTACCTTCACCAATTCAGTTTTCTCAAATATAACTTGGATTGATGGCCAAATATCATTGATAGAGTCAATGATATTGGCCTAGAGCATCTCTTTAGTCTGTCCTAGTGGCTTCTGCAGTGTCAAATATTTCTCTAGGACTTTGATTTTCTCACCCATCCTTAGGGCCTTCTGTGTCTCTTCTCTTTGTTGAATTTGGGCAAGTTTGCAATCAGTTTCTAAGCTTGCCACTTTCTCCTTTAATATTTTGAGCTCTATAGCTTGGATGGACATCTCCTCCATAGCTTTTACCAGTTTTGTTGTTTTCTCAGTTGATGTACCTGCTTTTGTAGTGGACTCAGTTGTAATTGGCAGTGTTGTGGCAGGTGGAGTTGTAGGTGCCAATGATGCTGCCATTGTGGAAGGAACTACTATTGTCACTGTGGGGATGGCAGTTGTGGAAGTTGTGGCCAGGTCACTTTGCTTGGATTGAATCAAAGTGTCCAACTCCTTCTCTGTTTCTTTAAGCTGATCATTTAGCTTTAGGACTAGGTCCATAAGCTCTTCATGTCCCTTTTGTGCTTCTAGGACTTCCATTGTTTGAGGGTGATGCAGCTAGGGAATTTTGAGCTGCTTCTTCAGTGCAGCAATGTCATCATTCTTCTTTTTAATTAGCTACTCTGTTTCTTTCACATCCTTGGGATCATGTCCCAATCCTATCACTAAGTCCTCTAAGGACTTGATTCTTGTATCTTTGGCCTATGAGGAGGCCTTCTCCAACTAAAACTGAGCTGACATATTGTTTAAAGAGTTCTAAAATTGGTGGGCTGCTATGGCTTTCCCTATCAATGTAGAATAAATCATCTCACCAGTTTTCTTATGTAGCTCAATCTGGTCAATGGGATGAATATCCCTTGCCAGTACTTCAAAATCCACTCTTTTAAAATCTGTTGTTGTCCTTGGCTGCTGAGTGGTCAGCTTGATGAAGGTCATTTGCATCTTCCCCTCTTTGACATCATAGGCTAACATAAGCCTTGTTTGATTGGTAGGGGTCATTTTTAGATACTGTGCATAGGTTTGGGCTTTCAGCCTCTCATTTCTAGCCTTTATTTCTTTGTATCTCTCTTTGATGTCTTGGTCTTTATCTGCTGGCATTCTGAAAGAGGATACCTCAACACTTTTTTGTCTTTCCAACATCTGAGTGTGTGATGTGGAAGGTTCTAGGATGCCTCTAGATGGAGTGGCATGCCTGCTCCCATCTCTTTCTGTGTTGGTAACCTCAGCTGTCTCCTCTGTATATTCCTGTTCAGAGACAGGATTCACTCTTTGTCTCTTAGCCTGGCTTGTCTCTGCATAGGCTTGTGATGTTGTTCTTTCTGAAGGAGTGGCCCCTTCCCTGTTTCTCTTGAGGCTTTTTTCCTCATTTAGAGGAGTCTGTAAGACTGGGGGGTACTCATGGTGGCCTCTGGTATATTTGTTTTCTCTAATTTCTCTGGTATGTATGATTTTTCTGGTACCTCTGATAGGTCTGGTACTTTTGATTCTTCTTGCACCTATGATTCTCCTAGCACTTGCAAGAAAGAACCCTCATCAAGATGTTTCTCTAGATCAATTAATGTGTTTTCCACAGCAACTTTAGTACTATCCCTGTCCTCTAAAGTGTTTTCCACCCATTCCAATTGGTTGGCATACTTTTCTATTTCAAGGATGTGGTGATGAATATAGGGAGCCATCTTGTTTTTCTGTCTTCTGTTGCAGATGAAATCCAAGGGATCATATCTCCATATGAAGCTCTGTTTTAGATTTAATCTTTGAAGGATTAGGTCTGCCTCCTTTCCAGCTTCTCGGCTATTACAAATAAAGGGACCTAATTGGTCTTTGATCCTGAGTTGGGCCTTCTTTTTGGCTTTGACAAAGTGTACCTCATCTAAATTTATTATCTGTCTATAGTACTCCAGAGAAAATAACCTCATTGGGAGGTATTTAGGTAGTTTGTATGGGGCCAGCTCACAGCCATAAATCCTGATCTCAGTGTGGTTTTGGTACAAGTACCAATCCCCTACTTTGGATTGTTTTGAGAGTTGCAGGATCCTCTTTATATCTGAACTGATTCTTGGAGGAGGGCTTCCTATCAGCATTGTCACAATGGGATGTACAAATAGGTCTATGAAGTCTATATATGAATATGAAGAGTCATATTTATGGATCAATGGAGTCAAAAAAATAACTGATCTAGGGTGGCCTTTTGTGTCAAGCTTCTGGAGAGTAAAGGGGAACTTATCTGCTTAGTAGTATAGAAAAAGGTGATACAACACAGAGGAGTATTTGAAGACTCACTCATTACTCATCCTAAGGAACTGGTCATGCATCCTATCAGCTATAAACTTGGCATAGTCATAGATAACAGCAGGAGGTTGTCCTGGAGTGTATATGGACATGAAAGCCAAGATGGTTTCATCTATATACTCACTGGTGGTATAACCTAGGACACTGGATATCATTGCTACAATGTCCTGGCCAAAATGGGGAAAATATGGTATACACATATGGAGGGGGTTCTTTGGGGGTATACTTTTCTTCTACAATGAAGGTTTGGATTATTTGGGCTAATATTGCAGAGTTGAGCTTGGGAAATGAGTCCAACAGATCTCCAATGGAGAGGGGATTCAATTTTTGGCCAAGCTAGAGTTGAAGCATCTCATTTATTGATTTAGCAGTGATGGTGAAAAGTATGGTCTGGTTAGGGGACATCACTGCCCTTTGACTGGGGATATAGTTTGCATGGCAGTAATGGACAATTTTTGGGAAAATGTGAACTTTAGGGAATTGGTACTTGGGAAAATTGGACTCCCAAAAACCAATTTTATCAGCATGGTTTAGGTATTGGTCTCTGTATCGACGGTATAGTTTGAGAGGGGATTCATGGACAGAGGCATCCTTTATCTAGAAATCCTTTTCTGCCAGGGGGAGATGGTCTAGGTCTAGATGAGGAGTGGAAATAGGTCTCACATCCATGGCAATTGGGGCAGCCATTCTTAGTTCTTGTGGATTTGAGAGTGGGGGAGGTGATTTTCAGTCCTTTAGGGCAATGGTGGTTTAGTACAGAGTAGGATTGAGCTACTTGAGTTTCTTTAATTAATTTTTACCTTAACTAAGAAAACTCAGTAACTGGTTCGGAAATTGACATGGTTTTCTAGTGAATTATGGCTTAAATACCTGAATTTTGAGGAGAACTGGCTCTGAACGGGGAAACTGGCAACTGCGAATGGTTGAAAAGGCTCTAAGTAGGCTGGAAAGAAAACTGGGTGCTCTGTGGCATCTTTAGGGTGAAATTGGATGTAGGTTGACAGCTTCGACGTTCGCAGGTGCGTGCATGGAGGTTTACAGTTGAAAAAATGATAAAAACAAATGATTTGGGGCTTTTTGGCTTTATGCGTGAAAGTCAATTTTGGCGGGTACAGGTGAACAGTGGTCGTTTGTCATGTAGCAAGGTGAACAATAGCTATTTTGGCATGTAGCGAGTAGGCGGTAAGTGGTTTCCATCGCACTGCTTTTGGGCACTTGGTGGTATTGGGGGAAGGCCGCCCGATTCCATACATTAAATGAAATGTAGCACCGGGGCCGCGGAGGAAAAAATCTCTTTTCGGGCAGGTATTGTTTGGGCGTCGGGCCCATCTGAAATGGATAAGGGCCGTCGGATGTGGAAGGGAGCGATTGTGCGGTGATCGGGTGGGGGAGTTGCACAGAGTGTAGTGGGGGGCCCGACGAGCACTTAAGTGCGGCGATTTTTTGGATTAATGAGGGATTAAAGCGGGGTTAAGGCGTCGGGGTCATTAGTTGAGGGATTAATTGGGTTTTAGCCTAACTTAATCATGGATCAATTAGTTATTGGGTTTGTTGGGGTTTGGGTAGAAAATCATAGTTTATATAATTAAACTAAGGTATAGGGCTAGTTACTATTGCGGGAGTTAAATATATGCGGGAAAAGGGTTTTTGTTTGGGATTTAATAAATAAGATTAGTAATTAATAAAATGAGCGGAAAGGGGCACAATACCCTAAGTATATGATATTTCATGTTTTAATGCTTTTCCGATAATAACATAAAAACTTAGGATATAGTGTTTTTGTGGGTTTTTAATATGAAAATGATTTATGTGGGGGAATAAATACTTTTCCTAGGTAAAAGTAATTTAACCTTAGGAAAAGAGTATTATTAGGGAAAATGAATGAACTGAAGGGGGGGATGAATTTTTATGAGGGGGTTTTAGTACTTATTGCCTATAAGTCGTTGAGCCGAGGGTCTGGTCCCTCCAAAAGTTAGAGAAATGCTCTGAGCCTCATTAACTTAGGGTTTTTAAGTATTTTGAACTTTATCGTGGGAAATTAGTTAAGTAAAAGGTGAAATGAATGAGGGAAGTTAATTAATTGACTTTGATATCCATCTGCATGCTTGATTTCCCATTCACATTTGGAACTTTTATGATGAGAATAATAAATATGCTTTTGTCTAATCAATCATCATACTTCTACAACCTTTCTTCTACTTACCCACCTACTCATCCTACCATTTTTACTTCTCTTTATTAGGGTGCATTTGAGCTATAAAACCCTTATCAAACATTTTTCTTTCTCTTTACAATAGTAAACTAACTAAATCTAACCTTATTACATCCAAGGGCTCAAATTAAACAGTTGAGCTCCTTTTATTTACTCTACCTATCTAATTATCTTCCAAGGTTACACTGTTTGGCCAGATTTTTGTTCTCTATCTATAGGCATGAAATTGAAACATGAAATAGCTAAGTTTAAAAATTTTGACTATCATGGATTGTGGAAAAGATTACAAACATCACACAATAATTTATTATACACAAAAGGTAAATAGTAGTGGCGTTTTGGCTTACTAACATTCATGTTCTTTTTCCTTTTCTTGGGGTTCATATTTTTCATCTTTTTTGACCTTTTTGTTCTTTTTTCCCTTTGATTTTTCTTTTAGGACATACCCTCTTTACATTTTTTAATTTTTTGAATATGGAAAGCATTTGCAGAAAGCAAAGGTATGTACATATTACAGGTTTAATCTCAGTCATTCAAAAATTATGACTCCTATTAGTATGGGAACCTAACACATGGGAGTTTTGAATGATGGTTTAAAAGAAGACATGGAAGCAATTATGAATGTCAAGATAGAAGGGTCGAAAGAAGGTTTGGAAAAGTTGCTAGAAGAAAGGCTTTCTACTGGTGACAAGGTAATCCATGAAAATCATGATGAGGAAAAAAATAATATGAATTATAATTTTAGAGACTCCAATTTTGGGTTTAAGACCCACCACATTCCAAATATTGATATGAGGAATTTTGATGGCAAGGATCTTGTAACATGGATACTACAATGTTATGAAACCAGCTCAAGAAAATATAGAAAAGATAGATCAAAGCCTTATAATTCAGCCTCTTCGAGTGGGCAACCTCCTTTACATTACATAAATGAACAATTCTTGGATGATACAAATGAAAAGACCTCCTTTCTATATATAGGAGTCTAAGGGGTCATAACAAAATCAGAGCCGACATAACAATAATAATGTAAGGGCACAATAATAACAATAGTGGGCTTCTATGTGGCACAATAGTAACAATATGGGCACTACATGGGTACATCAATATAATAAGTGGGTTGTACTAATAACAATAAGGGGTTACACTAGTAGTATAGGGGCCTAACATGCCCCTCTCCTTCAAAAAGCGTTGTCCTCAACGCTTGAGTAGTTCTTGATGCTTCTGTATAAAATTCTTGTCCTCCCACGTGGAATCTTCAGTGGGTAAGTTCTTCCACTTGATGAGATACTCTGAAATTGATTGATTTCGTAGCTGTCAGTTTCTTGTTTCTATGACTGCTCCAAGTTCCAATATGATTTTTCCTTCTTCTTCAATTTCTGGCAATATTGTTTGAATTGGGATCTTTTGCAACTTTTGAATAAATGGCCATACTTCTTCATCCTTCTTCCATTCGTCCCTTGCTTCGTTTATCCAATCTCGTTGGATAATAGAAATAGCACAAAACAATGCTTCCACATCCTCATCCTTGAAGAGTCTTCCCATTCGGTAAGGTCGCCATTTTTTAAGTGCATGTAGTATTGCCAACATTTCCTTCTCATAAATAGCTTGCTTGAGATGTAGCAGTAAAAATACCCAATCACCTACATCAAAACATTTTTCACTACGATGTTGATCTACCTGTTGTTTCATTTGATTTTGCACTGAAGTGGCGTTATCCTTTAAAAGTTGGAGAACTTGTTGTTGATGCCCGATGAGATCTTTCTCTGCTTGAACCTTTTTCTTTTTGATATATCCTTCTATCTCTAGATTTTGAGGAGTGGTAATTTCTTCCAATCCTTTACAAGATATGGTCGGATTCATTTCTTGATGCTCGATGTGATCTTTCACTTCTTGAACATTTTTCTTCTTGATATGTCCTTCTATCTTGATAGTTTGAGGAGTGGTAATTTTGACCAATGAATTACAAGATATGGTTGGATTCATTTCTTCTTTCTCGATGTTATCTTTCACTTCTTTAACCTTTTTCTTCTTGATATGTCCTTCTATCTTGATAGTTTGAGGAGTGGTAATTTCGACCAATGAATTACAAGATATGGTTGGGTTCATTTCTTCTTTCTCAATGTGATCTTTCACTTCTTGCACCTTTTTCTTCTTGATATGTCCTTCTATCTTGAGAGTTTGAGGATTGGTAATTCTTGCCAATGCTTTACAAGATATGGTCTGATTCATTTCTTCTTTCTTTTGGGTGGAGTCTTAGCGTATATCTTCTTCTTTTGATGTTTCTTGATCCTTTTCTTCCTCCTCTTCATATTCTATGTAAAATAATTTCTTTTCAGCACACTTATGACCTTTAGTGCATTTGCTATCACAATTGTAACAAAGCCCTTTTTCTCTCTTTTCTTCCAATTGTTGTGGTGTAACCCTTGTAGGTTGTGGAAGGCTAGGAGAAACAACACTTCCATCTTTATAGTTGTGAGGGGTATGCTTCTTGGTTTCCATAATTTTTCTTTCCACTATGTCACAAATCCCTTTTACTCTTTCCCATTGTTGTGGTGTTTCTCTAAAGAAGGTGTTGCTCTTTGTATCCTCATAATGTGCTATCATTTCCTCCATGAAAATTGACCACGTAACAAGTTTTTTACGAGAACAAAGCCCTTCATACCATAAAAATTGATCCGGTTCTAAATATGAAGATGCAATACATACCTTTTGTAATAGTGGTACACCATGTAGATCAAAATATTGCTCCATCTGAAGTATCCAATTTACCGGATCCTTGCCATCAAACTTCCTCATCTTGTTTTTTCTTGATTTTAGGAGCTCTATCTTGAAACGACTGTAACTCTGTACTTTTGGATCTTTAAGTTTTGAAATTGCAACCTGTAGTATCCCTTTATGTCCTCTTTCCAATGCCACCAGTCTAATCCCAATTGGATTCTCCAAGGAAGAGTTGTGTCAAATCTCCCACAGTGACCTGATTATAGACTAGTTCAGTAGAGTGAACTTGTACGACGTGCCACGTGTCCCTGTTTCGACCTTTGGCTCTGAAAAAGATACACAAGAAACTACAGTCCGTCCTCTTTCTGCGCCTTCTTAGGAAATTTCAATCTGATCCTCAGAGAGAAAGTTATGACGATTTTCCCCAGGTCACCTCTTTGGAATGTAATTTAGGAGTCTGCAAAAAGACCAACTTCCTCAGATCATATCTCCGCAAATATAGCGTGAAAAGATCTGAAATTTGGGCTCGAGATTTAGTGTGACTTCTTCTCAAATGGGTTTTTTTTTTTAGCTTCTGAAACGTCACAGAAAAAAAAGTTATAGCGAAAATTCCACGATGACCTATTTGGAGCAGCGAAACCCTAGAATCCAAAGCTCTGATACCAAATGTTATGAAACCAGCTCAAGAAAAGATAGAAAAGATAGATCAACGCCTTATAATTCAGCCTCTTCAAGGGGGCAACCTCCTTTACATTACATAAATGAACCATTCTTGGATGATACAAATGAAAAGACCTCCTTTCTATATATAGGAGTCTAAGGGGTCATAACAGAATCAGAGCCGACATAACAATAATAATGTAAGGGCACAATAATAACAATAGTGGGCTTCTATGTGGCACAATAGTAACAATATGGGCACTACATGGGTACATCAATATAATAAGTGGGTTGTACTAATAACAATAAGGGGTTACACTAGTAGTATAGGGGCCTAACATACAAAGGCTATGAAGAGGAGGAATAAAATGAACAAGACACATCAAAATATGAGGATATACACCAAGAACCAACCCTAGATAAAGAAGAAATAATTACCACTCCTAAAAATCTCAAGATAGAAGGATAGATCAAGAAGAAAAAGGTAATAGTGTTGATTGATTCAAGTAGTATCCATAATTTTATTCATGGTAACTGTTAGGGTCCTATAATTTATAAGATCAATTGATGACTATCTGTTGATCTTCTCCCATGAGATGTTGTAAATAATTACTACATTCTACAAATTATTTTCAAAAGTTCAAAGGAAAAAAAAAAATATATATATATATATAGATATAAGACAGAAAGAAAAAGGAAAAATAAATAAATAACGAATATGTGTGTGTGTGTGTGTGTGTGTGTATGTGAAAAGAAAAGAAAATAAAATAGAAAAGAAAAAATTAGCGAGCCAATCAAAATGTCGCGTTAAAGTTAAAAATTTCAATTTCATACAGTATTTTTAAACTTTGGTTATAATGTATTATGATATAAAATAATACGACAACTTTTATTTGTCATTTGCGGTTAAATTGAGCGCTCAAACCAATGGCCCAAATTAGTCCCGCCAAGATCTATGGCAAAGGGATAATTCCCCCGCACTCCCGAAGGTTAACACGAGGGGGAGGGGAATGGTTTCCACCCAAACCATTTGCAGCGATGTGGTGGCTCTTGGGGCATTTCGGGGGGTCCCCTCCCAAAACCACTTACCACCTACAACCCCTCCCCCTCCCCCAGAAATACCACTATCTCCCACCAACTATCCATTATATCTGCCACTCCACTCTCGTCGCGTGTCTTCTCATCCGCCAGTCCACTCCCAACGCTTTTTCTACCATGCCACCCCATCCACATCGACTATTCATTCAACGTTCAAATATTTACCACCAAATCTAATATTGAACATTGTTGCATTTAAAGTTCTCGTTGTTTTTCCATTTTCTCAATAAATTGCCCCCGCTCCATAACGTAAATTTTTTCATTATACAGTCAATCGAAATGCTATAAAAACCCCTGGAGGCCTGCAATTCTCTCCTTTCACCACACCATTGATTCTATAGGTCGAAGATCGAGCTGCCACCAACTTTCAACATTCTACAATAGTTTTTCCTCCGCGAAGTCGACCAAATTTCACCTAGGTAACCTTGTTCTTTAGAATTATTTTTATCAAGCGTTTTATGATACTATTCTTCCACCTTCCTATTATTCCATTTCCAATATGTTGACACACAAAGGAAAGGGGAAAGTTCTAGAGAAAAATCCCATGATTCCCCTTGTCCCTGATTTTGATAAATCCCCTCTAATCGACACCTAATACAAAATTGTCGAGACCCAGTGTGAATTTGACCTTTACGAACTTCACAACTATGAAAAACAAAAATTCCTTGACAAAAGTGATGATTTGAATGTTTTGGAATCCCTTCTCCCTCAGTTTATTTTCCCCCAAACTCATTTTTTTCCTGAATTCTCCACTTGGTGCCATCTTCGATACCTTCCAAGCCAAAAAGTTGTTATTTCCCAAAATAACGAAGTCATCTTCTCCATTTCCCATGAAAGTATTTTCCAAGCCCTGCAACTTGAATACCAAGCCTCCCATCATCCTTTCTCAACTGATGTATTGATGGAATTATACAAAAAGTTGACTTTCCCTCAGAGAGCACAAATCTTCGAATGTTTCCTTCCTAAAAATGTTGAATTACCCCGGACCAATCCCCCATACCCAGTCTCGATCTTCCCATAAATGTCCAAACAAGTAAATTCTATGGTAACCCAACTGCTTGGGTATTATAATGATCAATGGGTAGATGAAATAGTTCTGGGATTTTTGTCAATTTTTACAGTTGGAAAAAATCCATCCATTCTTTTCAATTACAGTCAATTTATGTCCAATGCAATGCATGATCAATTTGTAAATTTCAAAGCCGAAGGTGTTTTCAAATATTAGTCGGTATTGGTTTATCTTATGTTATTTCATCAGTCAGATAGGTTCAAATTTCCTTTACAGAAGACAAATAATGATGGCAATCCTTTGTCAGTGATTCACTGGACTTCTCTGGTTATAAATAACTCGGAGGAGAATACTTACACTAATTTTTTTAATAAGTTTCTACATACCTCATAATGTTTGCTTTGCAGTGATATGATCCCAAGGATTTCACCAGAGATAAAGAAGATGTTGCACTTGTCAAAGCAATGAGAAGTTGGAGTATGGTATTTATACCAAAATTATACTAAAATTAGAATATTTGGATCAGAGTTACCTCCTTACAAGTTACCATTGTTTGTCCCAGTCATAATATTTGCATTAGAATACAGTAGAAAAATATTAAACATGGATGAGTTTCACTTTGTATCCTACAAAAAGAAAGCACATTTCAAGCTAAAGTCTAATATAGGTCTTTATATTGTCAACACCAGAGCTGTAGCAAAGGATGTGGAAGTTATTTTAAGTCAAATGAAATTTAATCCTAATTTCTCTTGGTCTTATGATCCTCTGGGCATCATTTCAAACTTAGATTGGAACAGAAGAGTACTTCTTATGCACATACACCAAGGCCTGAAATTGAACAGTATGCTAACCAAGAGGAATGGACAGAGGGAACTTTACAAGAAGCTGAAGAACAACTGGTTAGTCAGTCATCCATGCAGATGCCTATTCCCAAGGAAAAGGAGGGCAAAAGGGAGAGAGAGGCCATGTCCCCTACTGACTCTGAAACACAAGGTGCATAATTTTTTGTTTTTAAAAGAAGAAAGAAGGACCCAAATAGTACTAAAAAATCAGACCCTCAAGTTGATCCTTAGGTGATTACTATCCAAGATGAATCTCCAGAAGAAAGGGATACACAGCAGCCGCCCATAGTAGTTTTGATAGGAATTCTTGTCACTCCTTTTCTTCAAGAAGAAGAAACAATTCAGTCACTTACTATTGAACCAACAGTTCAGTGTCTAGTATCTTCTAGTTCTCAGATGTCAACTTAGTAGAGTATTTTTTCAAGGTACAAGGAGATAAAGTTGAAAAATGAAGGTTTAAAGGCTTCAACTTACTCAGAATTTTGGAAGAAGACAGCGAAAACACAACATAGATTTCTCTCTGCATTCGACTTAGAGAAAGGACAGTTCCAAATAGCCCTTATGGAACATTTAGTTCCAGCTCCCAGGAGTGTTGAAGACTACAAATCCTTCATTTTCTCAATTGATACAAAGAAGATACATGAAATCGATCAAATTGATTTACACAAGCAAACAAGGGAGATGATATTTTCAACAATTACCATTCAGTCCATGACTGTTTCCAAATTACAAGCATCCTTGAACAACATGCATTCTCAGTTGAAGATTGAGAAGATGTCCTTATATGCTAAAGACAACCAAATCAAATCTCTAGAATATTTGATAATAAAATTAGGACATGACCCTACTAATATCAAGGAAGCAGAAGAGCTTATAAAGAGGAAAAATGCATATATTCAAGCATTAAGAAATCAACTGAAGCTACCATCCACAGAACATCCTCAAGCTAAAGAATTTGCTAGCATAGAAATGGAAAAGGAAAAATTATTTACAATAGTTGTTGAGCAGAATGCACAAATACAAAAAATGGAGCAGGACATGGAAACATTGTTAAGAGAAAAAGAACAATGGGAAGCAGCAGGGACATCTACATTAGGCATAGGTACAGCAGCAGAGACTTCAGAAAAGGAAACATCTTCAGATTCTACAGAAGAGCTTGCTAAAGCTTTGGAAGAATTATCATCAGTTAAGGCAGAGAAAGAGAAGTTATCAGCAACATTGATTCGAATGGAGGAGAATAAAATTAAAGTTGATAATGCCTATTTAACAGAAGTGCAGAAGAACTTCAAGCTCATTCAACAAATTCAGAAATATGAAGACCAGTCTTTTATCATTCAGATGTTGGCAGAGGCCAAAAATAGCATTTGGCAGAATATAAATGCTAATATAACATATATGTGGCCACTTTTGAGTAGGAAGAACTCATGAAAAGAGTTAAGTTAGCAATACAAAATATTAAAGTAGATTTGGAGCACAAACTAGAAGAGGCACAAAGGATTATTAAGCTGTTAAACTCCAAGACCAAGGATGAATTAGAGGACCTAAACATTCCAGACATGACAACAATAGTAATGGAGGTTAAAAGAGTTTTAACGAAAAATAATTTGATTATATAGCTAGAGAACAAATGTAAAGAGCTCGAGTTGCAAGTTAGAAGATTCAATAGAAATTTCACACTACTGCAGGAAAAGGGTCTACCTACTCTGAGGAATTATAATGGAAAATTGATTCCATTAGAAAACTACCAGGAACAATTGTGTAACATAGTTGTTGATGCTTCAAAGTTTGTAAATGCCAAAGGAGTTATTAGTGGAGAAGTGTTTATAGAAGGCCTACAGATTGATTTAAATATTCAACATGGCATTCATCATCTTTTTGTCAATAAGCCAACTTTTGACATTTACACCGGAGTGGATTAAAGGTTTAGAAACATGATAAACTTTTCTATCCCAAATGAAGAAAGGTGGGACCAATTTCTAAAGTTGATCGAGTAAGTACAACTGAAGCTCTGAAATTTTGGCAGCAGAGAAACAACATTTGTAGTAAATTAGCCACAGTCAACACCATATTCTTTCAAAGCCTCATCAACGCAGCAAATTTTACCAGTCTTTCCTTATCTTCTTCTTCAAGATCTAAAATATTTGTGTCTTTAATAGAAATTATCTTTTAAATCTATTTTATTTTGAAGTTTGATTTGAGATGTAAAAAGTTTCTATAAATACTTAGTAAAAGGACTTAGAAAAGGTTGGAACTTGTATGAAGAAAGGAGCCACATTTTGATGTAAGATGTGCATTGTACTGAAGTGATCAATTTGCAATAATACAGAGAATTTTTGTTCCAGGATTCCCGTGTCAAACCATTTGGTGATGTACTTTCTCATGTGAAATTGTTATTTTCTCAGTTTTCCATATGTTTTCTATCTTTATTGTTTCAAGAAGATTAAGGGCTAGATTTGCTTAAATGTACTATGCTCTAGCTTGTAAACAATATTAATGTTTTCACTCTGATGTTAAGTATATAATTCATCTCAGCATGCTCTATATTTAATTGAACTTAAATCATTTTCATCCTAAACACTCCACAAATACTTTAAAAGATCCAAAAGTTTTCCTATCCTACCCTATTACAGTTGCTCTATTATTTTTGTATTTGATCACCCAAAGACTCATGACTCCATGCCCAATGGACTTTCCCTGCAATTTTCAACCAAATATTTGAAAAACCAACCTTAGAACTCAATAACTAGCCTAATATCTTAAAAAGGAAATTTAAATTAGATAGAGAGATCCCTCTCTGAAGCTGGAAGGGCTAGATCCCAGCTTTGCAAGTGGTTTTGTGGTTACCTCTGGGTTTCTCTCCATAGCCTAGGGAAATTATGGAGTGATAAAATTTGGCGACCATACTGGGGAACATACCTGATACAAAATATATTTTTTCCCTGGTAAATATTCCTTTCAAAGCTCAGAGCTTTTTCCAATGTGTGACTATGAAATAAATTCTATCAAGGTTTTTTTTTTACATCCAGATTTTGTACATACATGTATCTATAAATAATATATTAAAGATCTGGCTCCCAGAAATATCTACACTAGATCCCATCCAGATCCTAACCAACCTGAAATTGTGAATAATCCTGAGAAATTTATTAGGAAGAAGATTTTTACTAAGGGCCAAGGAAGAAATAATATTTTACCCAGAGTTAACTCTCTCCTTGAAATTTTCATAACTGTAGAGGATGTTGAGTTTGACTTACCTTTTGAGCACAGTGTTTTCTGAACCAAGTCAGAAAGTTTTGTCCCTGAGACAGTTTTTGATGAAAATGTTTTGAAACCTTATATCTCAACACATCAACCTGACATTTCAGATTCTGATGAAGATGTTATAAAACAATTTAATAAACTTGAATATTTGGTGACTGAATTAAATCTAGCTGCTCAGAAATCAGTTAGTGATCAATTAAATATTTCTTATTTTTCGGCCTCATCACCCACCCCCCTGTGGTTTCTCTTATTTCCACTGTCCATATTTCATCTATTGTCCTTACTACTTCTATTCCAACTCAACAGATCATAATCCCACTTTCTTTACCACCCTCAACATCCACATCAATTGTAGTTTCATCTTCCTCCCATTTACCAGTCATGGTAGCTTGATATGCCCCTCTTGTCTTACCAAGACAACTTCATGCCATGCCACAAGATTATCATAGTTGTATACCTCAATTTGATGGCACAGGGCCAATCACAGCACAACAACACATAGACAGAATGAATGATTATTCAGATTTGCAAGAAGTTGATGAAGATGATGTGAAAATGAGGCTCTTTGCACAAAGTTTGACAAGAGAAGTTAAGAAATGGTTCAGGGCATTTCCAACAGCTAGTATTGCATATCTCCCACAATTTCATCGAAGTTTTCTCACAAGGTGGGAAGTAAAGAAGAATCCTCTTCAAATCTTGGCTGAATATGAGAGTATAAAGAGAGATCCTGGTGAAACAGTTCAAGATTATTGCACTAGATTCAATAATGTTTACAATTCTATTATGGCAGCAATACAACCTCCACCAGGGTTAGCTATGATCAAATTTCCAGATGGTTTTGATGCAGATATGTCTTATCAGCTGAGGGAGAGAAATCCTTCTACCCTAGAGGAAATGAAAAGAAATGTTGTTAGTGTGGAAGCAAATTTATTGGCTAAGAGAGCAAGGTTAAAGGCTGAGAGAAGAGTCACGATCAAAGAAGAACCTTCTTTTTCTTCATTAGATGCAAATTTATACACCTTAGTTAAAACCATGGAAACAGTGATGGAAAGGATAAGTTTATCTAACAGGGCTCCACCAAGAGAAACTCAAGGGGGTCCTCAAATCAGAAATCCTAATTTTAGGAAGAATCCACCCCAAATTAAATAGAGAGAGAAAAGAGGCCCAACTGATCAGCAAAAAATTAGACCTCCATTCCAGGAGAATTATGCAGATGAAGAAGCTGAGATAGCTGAGGACCTTGAAGAAAATCAGATAAATCTATTTGGGGAAGGAGAAATATACAATATTTTCTTAACTAAGGAGGAACAAGATCTATTCTTGTTATCACAACCAGAAGTCATCCCTGCAGAATCATATGATTATAAAAAGGGATACCAAAATGCTATCATGGAGGTGCACAAAAATAATAATTTGAGAAGTAAGAATACTGCTAGAAATCCTCCTAAGAAGATTCAGAGTGATGCCCCTTCCACCAGCCATAAAAAGGATGATTATCAAAGAGAGACTTCTCAAAAATAGGATGTAAGTATCAAGGAAGTTGATAAACCTCAAACATCTTTTAGTATTGAAAATGAATTAGCCAAGGTCAAAATTTCTATTCCTCTGACAGAATTGATTAACAAGAATGCATATAGATCTCAAGTCATGAAGGCACTAAAAATAGGGGAGGGAACATACACAATCAACTTAACTGATGACCAACCTAAATTATTGTTTGGACTTGAAGTTGAAGGGAAGTCTCAGGATGGTAGTGTGCCACCCTTCTATGTTAGTTTGAACATCCATGACTACATTCTACTCAATGCCATGCTTGATTATGGTGCTTTGCACAATCTTATGCCTAGAGTCATTATGGAAAAGATAGGATTAGATATAACAAGACCCTACAAAGATTTATATTCTTTTGATTCTAGAAAAGTAAGATGCTTAGGTCTCATCAAGGATTTATGTGTGACTCTAGCTCAAATCCCAACAAAGAGTCTGGTAATGGACATTGTAGTGGCAGACATACCTCCCAAATATGGAATGTTGTTATCAAGATCATGGGGAGAAAAATTACAGGGTACCTTGCAGATGGACATGACATATGCTACAATTCTTGTTTTTGGTCAACAGAGAAGGTTGTACAGGGAAGAATTAATGAAATATATGGTAAGAAGCAAAGACAAACCAAATAATTATCCCCTGTATTTTGTGCATTCAGATATGGATTCCTTCATTCTATATAATGACATATGTGCAAAAGAGGAAGTGTTAGACTTGAAAACTGAATTGAGAAAAATAGAGGAGATGAAATTAGATGCTGGGAAGGAATATGAAGAGGGTGAAGCCCTTTGGAACATGGATTTTTATGGGGCGATGAGAAAGGAAGGAGAAGGGGCAGGTGTTTGGGTCTTAAACTCACAAACAGGTATAGAAAAGGGATATTCTTACAAGCTCAATTTCCAATGCACAAATAATATAGCTGAGTATGAAGCACTAATTTTAGGACTACAACTTTTGAAAAGGTTGGGAGCTAAAAGGATTTCTGTACATGGTGATTTTGAACTCATCATTAATCAAATTAAAGGTGAGTACTTGGCTAAACACCCTAGACTAAGGGCCTACAGGAATGTTGTCTTATATTTTTTGCAGTGTTTCCCAGAGTATCAGTTATCTCTGATTCCTAGGGGTCAAAATATCTTAGCTGATGCATTGGCTACTTCAGCCAGCACTTGTAAGATGCCTTTTCATCCTAATAGAAAATTTGAGGTGGAAGTGAAGCATAGGCCAGCTGTCCTAGATAACGTTAGATATTGGCAAGTTTTTGGTAGTGATAAGCAGGTAGAAAATTTTTTACAATTAAAAGAAGAATTTGAGAATGTACATATTGATTCATATAACAATGTAGATAATGATATGAATGAAATAGTGTTGAATGAGACTAATGAAATTCCAGAAGAGCTTGAGGTCCTACAATTGAAAGACAATGTGTTTCCAAGGGGTTTGGTACCATTAGAAGAGCTGTTTGATTTTAATGATGTGGCTAAAAAGCCAAAGATAGAACCTGTAGGAGTTGAGGTTGAAGACTGTAATATAGGTACTGAGGAAAATCCGAAGATTGTAAAGTTGTCCAAGTCCTTACCTCCCAATGAAAAACAAAAGTACATTGATCTACTAAAAGAATATTCTGATGTGTTTGCTTGGGGTTATGAAGATCTAAAGGCATATGATACTAGTATTATACAACATACCATTCCCATTAGAGAGGATCAAAAACCTTTCAAGTAGAAACTAAGGAGGGTAAATAAAGTTTCATTTCCCTTGATAGAAAAAGAGGTAAAAAATGTTTTTGATGCCAAAATCATTGTGCCTTTAATATTTTCAAAATGGGTGTCAAATCTAGTGCCAACAAGGAAAAAGAAAAGAAAAATGAGACTGTTTGTAGATTTCAGTAATCTAAACGAAGTGTCACTCAAAGATAACTACCCTCTACCTAAAATGGATCATATTTTACAGAAAGTAGTTGGTTTCAGCAGAATTTCTTTACTCGATGGTTTTTCAGGATATAACCAAATTCTTGTGCATCCTAATAATCAGCATAAAACATATTTTGCAACACCTTGGGGAACCTTTATTTATGTAAAGATGCCCTTTGGCCTTATGAACGCAGGGGCCACTTTCTAGAGAGAAATGGATATTGCTTTCGCAGATGAGAAATATATATTTATTGTGATTTATCTAGATGACATTATTTTATTCTCCAAAATAGATGAAGATCACTTGCTTCACTTAAGGATAATTTTTTAGAAATGCATGAAATATGGTATTTCCTTGAACCCCAAAAATTATATTTTTGGTTTATAGGAAGGAAAGCTACTTGGTCACATTATTTCAAAGGATGCTATCAGAATAGACCCCAGCAAAGTTGAATCCATAATGAAGATTTATCCTCCCAGGAACAAAAAAGAAATTTAGTCTTTCATTGGCAGGATAATTTTTCTGAGAAGATTCATCCCAAACCTAGCCGATATTTTGAGAGCAATCACAAACATGTTGAAGAAGGATATTGAAATAAAATGGAATTGTGAGGCTAAAAAATCTTTCAGTGAAGTGAAAGTAGCTTCGACATGTGCTCCTATTTTAATTAGCCCTGATTTTACTAAATATTTCATGATTTTCTCTTTTGCATTAGAACACAATATTGCAGCAATTTTGTCGCAGAAAAATGAGGCACATGAACAACCTATAGCATTTTTCAGCATAGCTTTAATATATGCCTCCTTAAAGTACAATATCATGGAAAAACAAGCCTTTTCTTTAATAAAGGCTTTGAAAGACTTCAAAGTGTATATTCTACATTCCCACATAATTGCTTTCATTCCAAGTGCAGTGATGAAATATATCCTCACTCAGACTGATCCAGATGGGAAAAGAGGCAAATGGATTCAAGTAATTTTAGAATATGATATTGAAATAAAGTCTACTAAACTCATCAGAGGTCAAGGACTAGCCAAATTGATGGTTGAGTCAACATGCACTGGACATAAATTTTGTAGCTTCTCTAGATGAACAACAAGATATAGTGACTCCACATGTATCATAAAATTTTCTTATTTACCCCTAGTATGTAGATATTGTGTATGTTTTGCAGAATCTACAAGCTCCTGCTAGTTTGACCAAAACTAAGGCTAGATTTCTTAAACTAAAAGTTGTAAAGTTCTTCATTTGAATCAAGCTCTATATTGGAAGGATGTTGGAGGTATTTTACTGAATTGTTTATTGAAAGATGAAGCAGATAAAGTCATGGAGGAATTTCATCAAGGTGATTGTGGAGGACATTTATACTGGAAATCCACTACCAACAAAATCCTGAGAGTTGTTTTTTACTGGCCTACCTTGTTTGAAGATGTTCATAAAAAAGTTTTGACTTGTCATCAATGTCAAATTTTTGAAGGCAAGAGAAAACTCCTACCTCTACCCCTCAAGCATATCTCAGTGGAGGTGCCTTTCCAGCAGTGGGGTTTGGATTTTATTGGAGAAATCCACCCAAGCTCTTCAGCTCAACATAAGTGGATCCTAACAACAATAGACTACTTCACCAAATGGATAGAAGTAGTCCCAACCAGACAAGCTACATATTATGTCATCATTCAATTCATTGAAGACCATATTCTCTCCAGGTTTGGTTGTCCCCAAAAAATTATTACAAATAATGTTGCAACTTTTAAATCAAAAAGGATGATTGATTTTTGTAAAATGTATCACATAGTGTTAGGTAATTCTACTGCCTATTATCCCCAGGGAAATGGGTTAGTTGAATCTTCTAACAAGTCATTAGTGAACATCATAAAGAAACTACTGCAAGAAAACAAGAAATCCTGGCACAAGAAATTGATAAATGCCCTATGGGCTGATAGAATAAGCACAAAGAAATCAATTGGAATGTCACCTTTCCAATTGGTTTATGGAGTAGATGCAGTTTTTCCTGTTTCCCTAGGAATTCCAGTGCTAAAATTGTTGCAGGAAGAGGAAGCAGAACCAAATGATGCTCAGAGAAGGATCAATCAATTAATACATTTGCAACAGACTAGAGAAGAGGTTTACAACAATACACAAGTCATTCAAGATAAAATCAAGAGAATTCATGACAGGAGGATTAAAGCAGATGATTTTCAGCTAGATGATATTGTTTTAAAGTGGGATGCCAGGAATGAAGAGAAAGGGAAACATGGGAAGTTTGACATTTTTTGGAAAGGCCCTTACAGAATTGCAGCTGTCTGAGGAACTCATGCATTTTTGTTGGAAGATCTCACTAGAGAAACATTGCCCACAGGACCTGTTAATGGCAGGTTGCTCAAACACTATTTCACTTGAAGTCATCTGGTAACAATTACTATTTTAAATACTGCAAGTGTGAGTGGATTTTCGTCAGGAATTGAAGCCCGGAGTGAAGGCTCTAAGTTCATATGAGTTGCTGCTATATTTTATTTGATTTTTCAGTTTACAGAGGTCTTTCTCAGTTTGTTGATAAACATCTTTTCTCAATGGAGAAGGCTAATGAGAAAATGTGTTCTTGACACCTCACAGAGAGGGTGTCATCCCCATTGAAGCTATTGTTAGGGTCCTATTTAAGGCTCGAAAATCGTTGCCTCAACATGGGGGAAAACCACCTGGTCCAGACCTTGATTGGCAACTCCTTTTCTATTTGGAGTAGTGGCTCCGACTAGGGATAATGGGACCAGTTTCCCAATCTGTTTAATGCTTGTGCTAAATGGGGTGATGTGTGATGTTTTTAGAGTAACATTTAAGCTAACGGTAATCTAGTCTAAACTAATCAATCACAAATGCATTTAACTTCTAATTTCTAAAAACTATCTAATCATAATATACCCGAGATAAACTTGATGTATGTGATCTACAATAATTTCTAAAAGAAATTGGTAATAAAGATCATTCAATTACGATTAGAAGTGAATATGTTTTAACAATAATAGTTTCACATAAAAATTTATCTGAAACGATTGTGAGAAATATATCGCATAAAGAGTTATTCGTATATTCAACATGAAATAAAGATCATCATCATACAGAAGTGCAATAACAATAATCGAAATTCAGACTTTCATACATAAATAATTCAAAAAAGAAATGATTGCTTAATACATAAGTAAAAAGGATTATGAGATAAAATTACCATTTATAATACATCCTACTCATGTGTTTCAGCAATATTGATCTATCTTCAATCCATTCAACATCATCTAAGAGTACAAAAGTGCAATTTCAGTAGAAGATGTTAAGTCAGATAAAAATAAATCTTGTTCCATATATTTCACCAGAACTTCCTCAAAGGGACAGAAGTGCATGTTTTGAAGAGAGTTTCTGATAAAATTCTGGACCCCTCTCTAAATGCATGAGAGGGGTTTAAATACTAAAACTATAAAACTAAAAATATATTATTACAAAAATAGTTGAGGAGGTTTAAACGACCTGCCTCAATTTATGCAAAAATAAAATCAAAATTAAAGTAAACAGGGTGACTAACTATGTTGCATTCAATCCTTCAGATTGCAAATATCCACCATAGGCTTTAGCTGTGTAGGCTGGCCGACTTCAGCTTTCAACTGTCCATCGAATACGGCATCAGTCAGTGCTGGTGCCATTTTCTCGGCAGAAGTGGTTAGGCATCGCAGGGTCATCCATTGGTTGTGAGGCTTGACCAAATGTTGCCAATATGCCTCCCAGTCTAGCCTGGTCGTTTGCCTTATCACTTCCACTTTTTCTTCCGCTGCCTATTTCCATTGTTGTTCGAGTTGTTTCACATCTGGAAGGAACCCTGGAATGGACTCTGCTACTAGATTAGCACCATGAAAATCCTCATTGATATTTCTATGATAATGTTTGCTGCTGCCATCACGTCCTCTGTCCAAGAATCCCAGCTTGCAAACAGAATTTCCTTATGTGATTCTTCTAGTTTGGGCAGGTCGGCTTTTATCCCCTCCTCTGTATTTTTCCAAGCAATGAAATCAAAGACCTTTTTAAATATCTCATCATATTCAAGTCACATTTCTACGACTTGACTTGTCATTTTATCACTTGTTTCGCAATAAGATTTCCAGTGTGAAATCTTCTGGCACAGTAATTCTTTTTGATGTGTCAACTGGGAATTAAGTCTGAGTGCTTTAGTAATAAACTAACAATTTTTGGATCGTCTTTATGTAGATCAGTTATTGCCTGCACCTGTGCTTCCTTCTCGACTAAGCTGATTCAATGTTCTATTTGCATCTATTCAAATTCCTGTTGAAGCTTGGCCAACTGTATCTCTGCCTGCTGGTCGGATTTGACTTGCTGTAATTGTTGCTCAAGCGACGTTATTTTATTTTCCTTTTCTCTAAGAAACATTTGGACTTTTGTTTCTTTGTCTATGGTCATTGTAGCATAAGCACCTGCAAACTATGAGAGTCTAGTTAAGTTGGCGGATGGATTGACAGGCAAGTCCTTCCATAGAACATCCATTAATTCATTTTCAGGGGTAGTAGCAGCTATAGAGTCCAATTTTCTTTTCTTTCTTTGCCTTTTCACCATGGCCTTATGTTGTGGGCTATAGAATACATCCAAAGGGGGTATTTCTTCAATTCTCAAAATTATTTTGAAGGTGGGGGTAACAGGGATATGCTCTACTTCTGGTTCATTTGCAGTTTCTTCCACTGTAATTTCCAGAGTTGTCTTCTATTATGGAGTTTGCAACTCTGGCACCTGTTCCTCTATATTGAGACTTTTATTAAAATTATCCCACTCTTCCTCTAAGTCAATTACCATGGGTTTTATTGGTTGTATAGAGGTAGTAGTGATTTCAACCTGATTGCTAGATGAAGCTTGTTCATCTATCTTCTATGTAGACTAGGTTGTATCCTCAATGCTTCTGCTTTTTCCATTTTTTGATGACTATCATGATTCCCCTATAGATTTTTCTTGAGACTCTGCCCCAGAATCAGATTTGGAATTTTCTTTGGAGTTGTTATCACTTAAGAATTCTAATGCCCAAATTTCTCACATTAGTTTGATGGTAAAGGTCGGTGCTAGTCTAAGTTTGATTTTTTGTTTGCCTTAGAGTCTGAGTCTTAGGAGTCTTGATGGTATACTTAAATAAAGGTCAACTATGCATTCTAATTCATCACCAGTCTCATAACCATGTGTCATCTTTGTTCAAAGGTTACTATGTGCCACAAAGCTCTTTAGGTGATTTCGTAGCGCATAAATCATTTTGAAGTGTTTTCGCAACACATAAATCCTTTTTAGCAATTTCGCAACGCAACATGTTTTAGGTGATTTCGTAGCGCATAATCCAGATTTTACACTGGTTGCGCTACGAAATCGGAGATTCGTGCAATCCGTAGCAAATCTTTCCTAACTGTCAAATCTGTCAAGTTCAGTTATGGTTGCATCATTCACTGTCAGCTTATACACTCCACATATCATGTCCAACCGCTTATCTCCATCATTACAGCCGCTAGGTACCTTGGTACGCTCGGATTGCAAGTTCCAAGAAAAGCCAGGTATTCACAGTCTTAATTATGATTGTATTCGTTGCATGAGGAACAAGTCTGCAAGTTTTCAATTTGAATGCATTGTTATCAAGCGAGGCAGCCATTCAAGCGAGGCAGAGATTGAAGATTGAGCAGCACTAGTATTTCAAACCTTCATTACGCTGAAGTCTCATGGAGGGATCTGCAGAAAGAAAAGACCACAGATCAGGCAGATGTTTGAGAAATGAACCTGAAGGTGTAGACATTATCTTGAAAAACAAAGAAGTTGAGCATGCATTCAAGCAGGTTGGATGTTGGAATTTTTGTGAGAAACTCCAGGGAGGTCATGCACAAATCACCAAGGAATTTGCCTTGAATTTCACGGGACTGAATTCAAAGGTTGGGATGCTTGAATTGCAAATTTCACCAGAGGTAATATCCACAGTTACTGAGATTCCAAGGGGACAAGAAAATTGGTTTAAAAATTTCAAATTTGATATGACCCCCTGCAAAGAATTTCTAAAGCCAGAGTACATTGACTCAGATTTAAATAAGTCTGTGCCTAGAAATTATGTCAAGGACTCATATGCCAACCTGCTTACCTATATACAAAGGTACCTTACCTGTGAAGGGAGATATAATAAGGTGTATTCATATCATTTCAAGCTTCTGCTACATTTTACAGGAAAGATATCCCTTGATTTACCTTTTTACTTATTTCGTAGCTTAAGCAAAATGTGTGATAAGGTGCAGCTAAGGAAAGAAGCCTGTGAGACCTCATTGTTTCACCACGGTTTAGTTAAGTTGATCGTGTTGCATGAACTCCAGAAAGTAGGTAGGGACTGGCCCACATTCATGTTTATGCCTGGTTTTGAAGAATGATACTGGTCTCACTCCTCAAGCTGCAAAAGATCTTCCAACAACAACTGGTCATCAGGCAGAAACAAGATCCAGGAGGTTTGCAAAGTTGAAGGCTATGAAACAAGTAAGGGAATCCACCAAGCCACTGACTATCCAAGATATACCCCAACAGTCCCTTAAAGAGAAAACTCAGGTCAAAGAAGGTGCACATGAATCAAACACAGGTGAAGGAGTCCAAAGAAGAAGGACTAGGAGCCAGGTAGCTAAAGAAAAAGGCAAGTCAGTGATTATTGAGGAAAGCTCTGTTTCAAAGGGAGACTTGAATGACTTACTGCAAGCCATTGATATTGAAGAATCTCCCCTGGTTCAAGCAGATTTGGTAGAGTCAGGAAAAGACAAGGCTAAGAGAGTCAAAGCCTCGAAAAAACTCAAGTTTGATGATCAAGTTGATCAATTTGTCTTTAAGCCAAGAAGACCCATAATGAGGAATTTCAAACACATACAGGAGGTACTGCCAAGAACAAATGAAACAGGGGAGGTAATACAGTCTCATGAAGGAAAAGATAAAGGCAAAGCAGTTACCCTTCAAGAAGAAGATAGTGTGGAAGAGTTGAAAAGGAGGTTGGAATTGGCAAACTTTGAAATTGCTAGACTGAAGAAAGCCTCCAGGAAACATGCAATCAAGGAGGCTTATTTTAACCAAATGCAAGCTCGGTGGGAGGACAAAACATTTCAAATACCCGAGGTGGTTGATTGTAATGTTCAATTCCGTAGCTGGACTGTCCCTGCAATAAAGGAAGCACAATTCATCAGAAAGGTCAATACAAACCTGAGAGCTGGGATCAAAGTCATGAAGAAACAAATTGAGGACTTAAAGATGCAGTTAAGCCAGCAGAAAGAATCTCCTTAAGGAAGTCACACATCAAGTAAGGTTATGTTTCAAATTTTGATGGTTTTCCTTGTTATAATCTTTCTTGAAGAATCATACATTTCCACTTAGTTTTGAAAATCTTTGGAGCAATTGAAAAGGATGTTTAAATATAAAGAAGCTCAAGATAGCAGATTTTTGGTATTAGGCTGTGTTTTGGTGATTACACAGTAGTTTCGTAGCGTGCTACGAAACTGCTGAAAATGATGCCTAATGCACAGCAGTTTCGTAGCGCACTACGAAACTGCTGTAGCTACATAATTAAAACCCAGTCAACCAATTTTGAGGGACCGAGGGGAAATTTTTGAAAAAGGAATCTCTTCAAAGGATCATGTAACAGGTGTCAACATTCAACAAAGGAAGAAACAGGTGGAAGAGACCTATATTTGAACTCTAAACTTTTTGTTATAAAGTGATCAGAGTTACTATAGTTCATGATATATCAGACAGCTTGGAGGAGGTCTTGTCTTCACACATGGAAAAGGTTGACAACACATCAAGGACGTGGCATCCTAATATATTTTTGTATAATCAAAGAAGAAGGGCATGGTTCATTGGTTTCGAGTATCTTTGAGGAAAACCAAAAGCAGGTAAACAGGGGCAGTTTCCTACTTTTCAGGAGCAATGGAGAAGATGTGACATTAAGGGCCAGCAGGCAGCTACAAACACCTACCACAGCCAAACTAAAAAAGACCACTTGTCAAAGAACGAGAATTGATTGTAATTAAGGCTATTATTAGCATGATATGGAGTTAGACTCCTATTTGACTTAGATCTCTAAAAAGTCTAGTTAGCAGTTTGTTACATTTAATAGGTAGTTAAAATTTGAATAGGTGTCATAAGAAGTAGAATTCGAGTTCCCCTCATGTTGGAGGAGGAATCTCAGCCTTGTAAAAGAATTCTATATATAGGAGAAAGAGCAATGTACCAGGGGTTGGAAATTTATGGAAAAAAGCTCTGATATTTGGCTTATGTAAAGACTCTTTTTTTTTTGGTAATACAGTATTGGCTTATGCTTCTCAAGAATCATAAAGAGTTCAATGTGATGAGTTTCTTTTGTTGTCTTTTCATGTTATCTACAGTGTTATGAGTATGTGATTACTTAGAAATCATTAAAAGTGCTCTAATTTCCTTCATATACTCGTAAACTACCTTCTATGTGTTTGGTGTGCTCTACATATTTTGAAATCTAAATGCCTTGACTTCTATGCAAATCCAACCCTACTGTTAATACTAAATCATATATGACTCCATAAGCCCAATGGATACTTGTTAGTTGTGTTTCCACCATTTTCATTTTTTATTTGTTTTACAAGAGTTAGCCATCTTGATCATAATCAAAAACCTTTAATCCTTTTGAGAGAGCCCTCTCAGGTTGGGGAGGTTAAGCCTCAGCCTAAAGTAGGTTTGAAATAGTTACTTGAAGTCTTCCTGGTCTGCAGCCTTCCAGGGCCTGATTTTGAGATAACAGGAGTCACCTTCTATAGTCACACTGGGAGTAGGCTCCCTTATTGGTTCAATTAATAATTGGTCCAATGGGACCATTGCCAGCCTTCTTTCTCTGTAACTATAAAACTTTTCCAGATCTTCTTGGTCAAAAAGTAGTTGTGCCATATGTTTCACCTCTGCAAAGGTGTTTTTCTGCAAAAAGATATCATCAAAAACATCCTCCTCATTAGTGAATACTTTTATTTTCACCAAAGTGGTGAAATTCTTGACAGTGTTGAACGGGTCATACTGTCATCCAGGGAATTTGGGTAATTGCAGAGATAGCATGTTCTCTACTTCTTTGAACGCGTGTCCCAGGTCGTGTAGTGCAAATGCTCCATACTGTATAGGGAATGTAGGCCAAATGGCCTTTTTTTATTCTTTCAGTGTATGGCTCATTCCTCCCTCACTAGCTGTCTGATAGGCTATCTCCCTAGCCATTAATTTATTTGGAACATAGTATGGGAGGATGTGGGGGGAGGTGATGCTGCCAAAAACTCTAATATATGTAAATGTTTCCTCCCCGAACCATCTGGCCACTGGGAGGATGTCAACTTCAGCTTCTTGGGAAAACCTAGGGGTGTCTCGATTATAAAGCCGCTTGTGAATAGGGAGCATAACTCCATGGAAAATATTGAAAAAATGTGGTTGAAAATTGGATTCCCACATGACCTTGTGGTACATGTGAATGGGAAGTGGATTCCGAACAGTCCATTTCCATCCCATAATGGGGAACTTTGAACTAAAACAAATAGCATCCATAACATAGGCGCTCATAAAAAATGGAGGGTAAACCCTCGAAGCAATACTTCTTCTCCTTCTATACTCGATAATTGTTTTTGCTAAATTATCTGACAAGATTTGGGCCCAATTCATGATAGTTGCATTAACGACTACGTCTATTAACGGCAACCACTCTGGGGAGAACTTGGTACTATCAGGTCTGCCAAACAGTCTACATAACATAGCCACAACAAAACTATAAGGGGGACAAATAGATGCAGTAGTGTACATACCATTTTTGTCTTTCTTGATTTTCTCTTCATTATTCGACCAGGTGCGGGTGCAATCCGTTGGGTCATTGTTCTCTTTAGAAAACTTCTCTATGAATTGCCTGTTGTAGATGACCTGTGGCTCTAGTAGGTGGTACATAAGCTGTAGGTTGTCCAGGGTAAAAGATCTGATGACCCCTTGGCTTCTCATCTTGAATTCTCTGTCTGAGATGTTTGCTTCATCGATAACCCATTTTACCATGTCAGTATAAGGGATTATCTTCGACCGAGTGGCTATGCGGTGCAAAAACGAGAAAGCCATCTCTAGCATGGAAGCATCTGAGGAATCTCGTCCATCAACTGTAACATTTGTTTCCATAATCCTCAGTTGTTCCTCCTCCAGTATGTTGTACATAGTCTCCCATGTAGAGGTTCCTCCCTCTCTGCTACATGTGGTATCTGTGAACAGGGGAGTCATCTCTGTCTTCTTAGAGGCTACAGCTTTGCCTTTCTTCCCCATTTCTCTCAATGCTCTGCTCTGCGGGTTTTTCCTGAAATGAAGAACAATAGCTATCAGACACTCAAAGATGAACGTAAAAATGAAATAATGCAGATAGCTTGTAAAGGTGGTAAAAGAAGCATTATTTGAACACACGTAACAAGATATCGTATCAAGCTGAATGGCTTTTCACACATAAATGTAGTTATTTCCCACTAATGCCCACTAATGATTCGTTATCCCTTAGCTTTATTGCTCATAAATGTTTGCGTCGTAAAATGGGATGAAAGCTTCTAGGGCGAGCCATTGTACTGCAATGATAGCGATTGTGTGATTTGTGAAGCAATATCGCAGATCACAATATCGCAAAATGTGCCTTTTAGAGCAATCAAACTTAACTATACATTTCATATGTGAAGATTATTTGTATAAAAATCTTTACTTATACAAGCGAAAAGTCAAAATTGAAAAGAGATTATCCTTTATAAAACCAAAAGTGAATGCTTTTGAATTGGTATTATTATTTCTAAAGGAAAAATTTTAACTATGGGCAATAATATACAGTGGACAGAAGAGATCATCTACTATGGAAAGTATTTCTTTAGGACCTGTCCATTAACAAGTAGAGATTATCTCTTACCTGATAAATCATGTAGCAGAAAATTTGATGGGCCTAATTGTTCCATAATCTGAAATGGGCCCAGCCACATTTGTTGGAACTTGGTATGCTTACCTTTCTCTTCATGGGCTTTATCCCATTTTAATACTAGGCCTCCAAGTTAGAAATATTTTGAAGCTACAAAATTTGAGTCAAAGGAGGCTTTGACTAATTGCTGATGATGTGCATGTGTGGTCCTGACTTTTTCCCTTTCCTCTTCAAGCTTAAGAATTTGTAATTGTCTAACCTGCATAGATGAGGAAGGGGTTTCTCCAATGAATTGAACTAAGGCTAAGGAGGGAATGGCTACATTTGTTGGTAAGACTACTTCTTTCCCATAGACCAAATTAAAAGGAGAAGTGTCGATGGAGGCTTTCTGAGTTATTCGATCTGCCCATAGAGCAAACACTAAAGACTTATGCCAGTTCTTTTGGCCTTGGTCAATAGTACATTTAATGATCCTGATGAGATTTTTGTTTGTGGATTCGGCTAGTCCATTTCCTTGTGGATAATAATTTTCCGAATACTTAAGCTTAAAACCTCTTTTAAGAGAAAATTCTGTCATAGCATTGCCTGAAAAATAAGATGCATTATCAAACATTAAAGCAGATGGTAAGCCAAATCTGGTGATGATAAATTGATCTATAAATTCAATAATATTTTTTGAATTGGCTACCTTCAGTGGGATTGCCTCTACCCATTTGGTGAAATAATCAGTGGCTGTAAGAATGTATCTATGTTGTTTAGAAGAATGAGGAACGATCTCACCTATTACATCCAATCCCCATTGTTCAAATGGTTGGTCGATGTTGACGGGTTGTAATGGTAGCGCGGGTTTTCTCTGTCTTCCAGTAGCTGTTTGACAAACCTTACATCTTCTTACATAATTGTGTGCATCTTTGAATAGAGTTGGCCAGTAATAGTCGGCATGCAGGATTTTATGTGTCGTAGTGTCACCTCCAAAGTGACCACTAGCTGGTCCATCATGAAGTTCCTGCAACACCTTCTCTGCCTCAGATTTTTCAAGACATCTAAGTAAAACAGAATCATAATTTCTTCTGAAAAGTACATCGTTGACAATCTGATATTGCCTTGCTTTTAATCTCAGGGCTCTTTTCTTTGTGTAATTCAATTGGGCTGGTGCATATCCATTTTTCAAGTAAAATATGATATCAGCATACCTTGATTCTGTGTCATTGAGGCTTACCTCATAGATTTGTACATCATCACCTGAATGTTGCAACTCTGATAGATTTGAAGCACCCACCAACATCTTGCAAAAACCTTGACCTTTTACAATTTTAGCTGGTTTAATTTCTATGTCATATTCTTGCAGGGTAGTGACCTAGTTTGCTCTCTTTTCTCCTACGTCCCTTTGTATTAAAATATTTCTTACTGCTGAGAAGGGTACTATGACTTTAGTGTGGGTTTTGAGGAGAAAAGGTCTAAAGTGTTTTATAGATTTGAAAACAACAAAAGCATGTTTTTCAACATCTGAGTAATTTAATTCAGCTCCTTGCAAATTGGAGCTAAAGAAAGAGATTGGAGCTTCAGCCTTATCTTGATTTGCTTGTGTTAATATGGTCGCATATGATTTCTCAAAAGTGAAAGTATATAAAATGAAATGATTGGAAAAATTCGGGGTTGCTAGAGATGGGGCATTAATAATTTCTTGTTTTATCAAGCCAAAAGCTTCATGTTCCGAATGTCCCCATTTAAACAAAGAATTTTTCTTTATCATGGATTGAAGAGGTAAAACAATTCTTGAGAAGTCAGGGACAAATCTTTTAACAAAATTTATTTGACCTAGGAAAGATTGCATTGATTTCTTGTTATGTGGTAAAGGTATTTCAGAAATTTCTCTAATTCTGTCAGGGTCAATATGAATTCCTGCCTTGGAAACAATGAATCCAAGGAGCTTTCCTTCACTTAACGCGAAAAAAGACTTTTTGGGGTTCAGAGAAATTCCATACCTTTGGAAACGTTCAAATATTTGTTTCAAGTCTCTTAGATGATTACTGCGCTTTTTGGAGTATATTGTTATATCATCTAAGTAGATCACTACTGACTTATTTACCAAACCTTTGAAGGCTATATCCATGGCTCTCTGGAAAGTAGCACTAGTGTTGATCAGTCCAAATGGCATCTTCTGATAAGCATAAGTGCCCCACTTTGTCCTGAATGTAGTTTTCAGCTAGTCATCTGGATGTACTAAGATTTGGTTATAACCTGAGAATCCATCCAGGAAAGACATTAGTTCAGAGCCCGCTACTGATTGCAAAATCTGTTCCATAGGAGGTAATGGGAAATTGTCCTTTTGGCAAGCTTTATTGAGGTTGCAGAAATCTATACATATCCGAATATCGCCGTTCTTTTTCCTGACTGGGACAAGATTGGAAACCCATCGAGAGTGTCTGACAAGAAAAATAATTTTTGCTTTCAGCAGTTTATTCAACTCAGATTTAATTTGACTTTCTAAATTAGGATGGATTTTCCTCAATTTCTGCTGAATAGGTCTTTCGTCAGATATCATAGGAATAGTGTGTTGGATAATAGAGGTGTCGTATGTCTTGAGATCTTCATAGTTCCATGCAAATATATTCTTATATCTTTTCAACAAACTTATAAAAGTTGCTTTTTCGTCTGACGTAAGACCTAGACCTAAGTTAATGTTTTGAGGTTTTAAATCAGTCCCAAGATTGATCAATTCAAATCTCAGAGTTGAACTCTGAAGTTTTGAATTAGTAGATCGTTTAAATCTATCTTTGAGGTCATATAAATCTTCCAACTTAACTACAGACTTTGGTATAGCATTAATGATTGTTTCTTTTTTAAGTTAGTTATCATGCTGGTCTTCATCAACTATTTGGTCATTGTATGAACCTTCTAAGGTCAGGAAGCTTATGATATCTGGATCGTTATTAAAGACTCTCCAGTTGGTGATATTATCAGGGATGGAAGGCCTAAAAATTAATTCGATGGAGAATCGATCTGGGCTATAATCTTCTGGAGGGATAAGCTTGGAAGCAACATTAGCTAGAAGATCGGCACTAGCATTCTAGAGTCTTGGGATAGGGGAAATATTAAACGCAGTAAAGTGGAGAGTCAGATCTTGAACTAACGACTGATAATGTTTCAAGTGTCCTGATAAACAATGTATAGTGTTTCTTACCTGTTTTATGACAATTTCTGAATCCCCGAACACTTGGAGGTATTTTACGTTAAGGCCAATTGCCTTATACAGACCTTGAACTAGTGCCTCATATTCAGCAATATTGTTGGTGCAATCAAATTTGTTGAGAATGCAACAAGATGATGGAGCTTAGTGGAAAGGAGTCGCCTTCACTAAGTGAGCCGTAGGCTAATTTTGGCGCAAAGTCTATTTTTAGACTATGTCTATTTTTAGACATATGGATCATGGTCTATGAGTTGCAGGATGTTATTTGTGAATGATTGGTCATGTTGGTAAAAATAGATGGACTTCTATTTTTAGACATATGGGCAGGTTTCTATTTTTAGACTGCCAGGCTAAAAATAGAACAGTCAAATATTATTGTCTCATAATAATATTTAGACTATAAACTTTATCTTATCCTCTTGGAGCACTTCAATTTGAGCTACATATGTGGCACATGCAGCTGTCAGAAGGAAATACGATTTTCTTGTGAGTCAGTTGAGCTATTGCATGCAGGACATCAGTTAGAACTCATGCATGTGAGTTCTATGGAGTTGGATGTGGAGTTGATGGAGTTGTGTTCAATTTGACTTAGTTAAACTAGTTGTATTTAGTCTAACTGCAAATAGACTAATGATGAGTTGTGTGAATTAATTATTAACTCATAATGCAACTGAAGAATACATCAGTTAACTTAGTGCAGGTGCAGTTCAATGGAGACAGGTGTTAGAGGTTGAGATTGCTATCAGTTGTGACTATAGTTGTGCATGAGATCTTGCACAATCAATGTATTGAGTATGCCCATGATGATTGCCCAATATATGCCCAGTGATATAGCCTGTGCTCACGTGATTTCCAGTGTGAGTGATTTTCCAAGGTAAATAGAACTTGGAACGAGTTTGGATTCATTCATTCTCTTGCAGGTATTGTGCAATAGAGGCAGGCAAGCAACGGAGGAGATTTGGAGATCAGATCTGAGTTGTATTGTGTGTAACAGGTGGAGATAGTATTGAGTACTTGTGAGGAGTATTGTACTATGTATTGTTACATGTTCTCAATCATTAATATACAGATAGTTTGGGGTTTTCAGCTGTAAGCTTTCCCCGGGTTACATACTGTGTTAATGTGCGCATGCGATTGATGTTTCATTGTTTTTAATGCTGCTAAATTGATGATCAACGTAGAGGAGGTTATGTATTATGCATGTATTCCGCAATAGTGTATAATCGGGATAACCTCTGTGAATAAGTGTCATAGTATTCAAAATTTCTACATGGTATCGGAGCTGTTGGTCATCAGATCTATTATTCAAGAAGTGATTACATTTTATTTCTTCAGGCAAAGTCTGTAATCGGGCCAGGTAGCCTCTGGATTCATCCTTCTTTTGGAAGGTGAGATATCAGGTGAATGCCCATACAGTCAATCTTTGTATGAGAAATACTTTGTTCTCACGAATCTTAGATCAAAAGCAGTTGAGTTTTGAGCTAGTGGAATTCGAATTTGCAGCAGTGTTTTCTTGGTGTCAAAGTTGCAATGTCTTTCAACGGATTGCGATTGGAATATGCTCTCGAGGGCAGCTCGAACTATATTGCATGGAAAGACAGGATGTAGGTAGTGTTAGATGATAATGGGTTGAAGGAGTTCATAGAGAATGATGTCCCAAAACCTACTAATGCTGCTCAAGTCGGGGATTGGCAAAAGAAGACAACAAAGTGTCGAAGGATTCTGTTGGAGGGCGTGAAGGATCACATTGTGTCCATCTTGCATGGAAAGGCTTCTCCATACTTGATGTGGAAATCGTTGACAGATCTATTCCAAAGCAAGAGCGACCAGAGGAAGTTGGCGCTCAAGGATAAACTCAGAAACATTAAGTGTGAGAATGGAGACAGTATGCCTAGGTATCTCATGAAGTTCACCCAATGCCGGGATGAGTTGGGAAGTGTGGGGGTGACTGTCGATGATGAGGACTTGGTGAGCTTGGCTCTCCTTGGTCTTCCGAAGAGTTGGCATTCCTATCAGGACTCTGTCAATGGTCGGGAGAAATTGCCAGGATGGGAGAGACTTTGGTCGGATCTTGTGCAAGAGGAGATCAGACGGAGCACCAAAGACAGTTCTTCATCCATGCATGATGAGGAGAACTGTGCCTTAGCGAGTAAGGTGAAGAAGGGGAAGGAGAAGGGTTCTCTTTCCAAATCCAGTTCTTCCAATGATGGGAAGAAGGTTGACAAGTCGAAGGTGAGATGCTTTCGTTGTCATGAGTTGGGCCATTATGCTACAAATTGCCCAAAGAAGAAGTCCAAGAAGGGATCCGGGGAAGGATCTGAAGGTGAGGCAGCCTCACTTGTTTCACAGTTTGAGTTGGACTTCACACTCTTCGCATGCATGGTTTCATCCATGGTGGGAAGTGGTTGGTTTCTTGACAGTGGAGCTTCTTTCCACATGACCGATGACAAAAGTTTGTTCAGTACTTTGGAGGAGAAAGATCTCCAGATACTCATAGGGATGGGTAATGATGAGAAGTATAGTGTCTCAGGTGTAGGCATGGTTATTTTTCAGAGGGAGCATGGAGCTTGCCTTACCTTGACCGATGTCAAGTATGTACCAGGACTGAAGAGAAACTTGGTGTCGATCGCGATGCTGAAAGATAGAGGATATGATGTTGTCTTCAGTAAGGGAAAGGTTTTCCTTAGACACATCATCACTAGATAGGTGAAGCAGATTGGTTCACGAGTCAAGAACCTGTATGCTCTTGAGGTTCAAGATGCATGCAAAGCCTTGAGCAGCGAGGCAACTGATGGAGACTTGGTGGTTGAGAGGGAGCATATATTACCTCTCAACATGCAGAGCCAGAAGAAGTTTCAGACGATTGTGGAGGAGCCACGATTGGTGCAGCAGCTTCAGGAGGTTGTGGAGCAGCCACAACAAGGGAAGTTGAGAGGAGATCGAGTAGAGACATCTACTCATGCAGAGACCTATAGTATGGAGAAACTTCGAGCCAGGTGGGCTGAGGGATCACATGCAGCCATACCTCTAGGTAGGAGGTGGGGCAATATAGAGTGATCATCCCAGGGAGGAATGACAGGATCCTTGAGGTACCCAACCTCTTGGATGAGACCTTGCTATGGGAGCCCCGATGTGGAGTAGCAGGAACTGACTGATTGGGTAGAGACAGATGCGGATGGAGCGGCAGAGAGAGCGACAATGCAGGGAATCCCAGGACAACGCATAGCATGCAGGCTGCAGCAATGCGAGAGGCACAAGTGTTATGCACAGTGCTAGGTGGCACCGAGAGGTGTGTAATGGTGCGAGATGCATGGAGATGTTGCAGTAGCACAAATGTCAGAGAGGGAGCACTTTTCAGCAGCAGGTAGAGCTTCAGCATCAGGTAATGTTCCTAGCCCAACAGAGTGGTCAGTTGGGAGTGCTTTTGTTCCAAGTGTTGTTGGAGCAAGTGGACCGGGCAGATGTCTTGCATGCAGAACATTCCAGAGTTACATGATAGGGGTTGCTGATAATCCATATCTTTTTGAGAGGGAGTGTTGAGAATGCAACAAGATGATGGAGCTTAGTGGAAAGGAGTCGCCTTCACTAAGTGAGCCCGCAGGCTAATTTTGGCACAAAGTCTATTTTTAGACTATGTCTATTTTTAGAAATATGGATCATGGTCTATGAGTTGCAGGATGTTATTTATGGATGATTGGTCATGTTGATAAAAATAGATGGACTTCTATTTTTAGACATATGGGCAGGTTTCTATTTTTAGACTGCCAGGCTAAAAATAGAACAGTCAAATATTATTGTCTCATAATAATATTTAGACTATAAACTTTATCTTATCCTCTTGGAGCACTTCAATTTGAGCTACAGATGTGGCACATGCAGCTGTCAGAAGGAAATATGATTTTCTTGTGAGTCAGTTGAGCTATTGCATGCAGGACATCAGTTAGAACTCATGCATGTGAGTTCTGTGGAGTTGGATGTGGAGTTGATGGAGTTGTGTTCAGTTTGACTTAGTTAAACTAGTTGTATTTAGTCTAACTGCAAATAGACTAATGATGAGTTGTGTGAATTAATTATTAACTCATAATGCAACTGAAGAATACATCAGTTAACTCAGTGCATGTACAATTCAGTGGAGACAGGTGTTAGAGGTTGAGATTGCTATCAGTTGTGACTATAGTTGTGCATGAGATCTTGCACAATCAATGTATTGAGTATGCCCATGATGATTGCCCAATATATGCCCAGTTATACAACCTGTGCTCACTTGATTTCCAGTGTGAGTGATTTTCCAAGGTAAATATAACTTGGAATGAGTTTGGATTCATTCATTCTCTTGCAGGTATTGTGCAATAGAGGTAGGCAAGCAGCGGAGGAGATTTGGAGATCAGATCTGAGTTGTATTGTGTGTAACAGGTGGAGATAGTACTGAGTACTTGTGAGGAGTATTGTACTATGTATTGTTACATGTTCTCAATCATTAATATACAGATAGTGTGGGGTTTTCAGCTGTAAGCTTTCCCCGGGTTACATACTGTGTTAATGTGCGCATGCGATTGATGTTTCATTGTTTTTAATGCTGCTAAATTGATGATCAACGTAGAGGAGGTTATGTATTATGCATGTATTCCGCAATAGTGTATAATTGGGATAATCTCTGTGAATAAGTGTCATATTATTCAAAATTTCTACAAAATTCAAGTCTGCATGCTAGCATAGTTTTCTCCCCCTCTGGGCTAACTAAGATGCAACCTGCTCCTGCTCCATCATTGGATTTAGATCCATCAAAAAATAATTTCCAAAATAAATATTTAACTATAGGTTTATCTACAAAATTTACACATTTAGAAGTGTTTGTTTGGGAAAAATTTTCAATTTGAGAGACAACAGAGTTTTCTAAGAAAGGTGAAGTATGAGCATTGAAATTCCCTAGAAATGATTCTACAGAATAATTTCCGATGATATTGTTGCTATACGCAACTGGTTCATTTTCTCCTTCTAATTTTGTCACTATGAACTTCTGATGTTTCTCACGATCAACCCTTATTTGATTTGGTTTACCGTTATAGGGAAGCCACAGGTGAGACCAGTCAGTTGCAAAATAACCATGAAGTTTTTCTTACCAGTCTCTACTAAGGATTAAACCATAGAACTCAGGAATGTCAGCTACAAGTATGTCGATGACTTGGAAAACTTTGGGGTTTGATGAAAGTCTAATGGTTACTTGATTAAGTTCCCCAATGACTTCGACTTAAGTGCGATCTAACTGAACTATTCGTACAGCAGATTTCTGAGGCTGAACATTCAACTTCTCACAAACTGTTCTGGGCAAGATGTTAGATGAAGCTTCGAAATCAACCAAACAGTTGTGTAAGTTTTTGTTAAAGACTTTGAAAGTAAGAAGAAAGGGTGGAGTGTGTGATTTTTATCTTCCTCTAATTAAAGTTATATCAATTGGATCTATTTTATTCTAAGAAGCATTAGGGGGTCCTCCCATTTCTTGGGAAGCTTGTGAGATTACTACAACAGGAAGTGGTGCAATAGGTACTAGTTTAAGTTCTTTCAAAAGTAACTTCTGCTGATGTTTCAATTTGCTAAGCTTATGCAATGTAATGTTTTCCCTAGTTTTCTTCATATCATCGATAATATTATATTCCATTTCATCAGAAACTATCAAAGTTTTAGATGAAGGAGAAGGATCCAATTGAGTAGGTGTTGTCTAAGTGG
Organism: Pinus tabuliformis; assembly: GCA_031772625.1. Taxonomy (NCBI): domain Eukaryota; kingdom Viridiplantae; phylum Streptophyta; class Pinopsida; order Pinales; family Pinaceae; genus Pinus; species Pinus tabuliformis. Next base: position 619,728,790 of record CM062811.1, on the reverse strand, counting down.
ATTTTGGTACAGATTTCTTACCTATTGCTTTATCCCTAGGGGGTGGCATTGAAGCCTTCTATTTTGGATTTGTTTGTGACAATTTGACAAGATTTTTACTTCGGGTAGCGACAAGTAAGGCTTCTTGAGTTTCTTCATCGGGAAGTATAAAATCCCACATCCCTTGTAACTCTGCTACTTCCTCCTCGTCCATTTGTTCTTCGCTAGGTGAAACTTTGTCCTCATCTGACTCGGCATTTGATATGGCATTTGGAGGCTTAGGATCAGCAGGGGAATTCCTTTTGAATGGTCTGAAAGGTTTTTTAGAGGAAGTCTCTGCTACCTGTTTCTTAATATCAACCATTTCATTAGACATGGTTTTGAGGACTTTCTGTAACCCTTCAAGATCAAAAGGATCTTTCGGTGGTTTCTTCTTAGAGTCATCTCTGAAGGTTACTTTCTTAGATTTTTGTTCTTCTAATGCGTTTCTTTTTTCGACAGCTAGGATGTGTTTTTCTACAGCTATTGCCTCTTTCATATTTTCTGCCAAGGTTGGTTTGGCAGCTCTATCAACAAAGATAGTTGTGTTTGATGACAGAGCAGAGATGTACCACTCATTTTGGACTTCATCGTTGGGATTAGATATCACTGGTATTTTATTCAATAGTTTATTGAAGCGAGAGTTGAAGTCCTTGATAGGTTCTCTTGGCTCAGCTTTCAAATTGGAGAGATCATTAATTAAGGTAGTTGTAGATCTATCATCTCCAAACTTTGTTAAAAATTGCTCTTGAAAAGCATCCCAACTGTTAATAGAACCTGATGGTAACGAAAAGTACCATGATCCTACTGCTCCCTGCAAAGTATATGGGAATAGTCTTACAACTGCATATTCCTCCTCCACTTGATTCAAGTTAATGGACAACATAAAATTACTTATATGTTCCTCAGATAATAGGCCATTATCAAGATTGAATTTGGGCTGCCATTTTTCTGGATGTGCTGGTAATTGATGAAGGTTTTAACCTCGTACAGAAATTACCTGCATACGAATTCTAAAACGCAGAAAATAAATAATGCGAGAGCAGAACACATAAAACACATATACACAGATATTTTCCCCTAGATCCCAAAACCGGGACTACCAGCTTGATTTTTCATTATATTCCTTTCAATGTTACAATACATATTTATACATGCCGAAGCATCCAATACCATGGACCGAAAACCATCGCGTCCAAAACCATGGACCGAAAACCATAGGTAGGTTCGCCCAACCTAATATAGGGTCCAAAACAAAATTTCGTGGAAAGAATATAACACAACCCAACAATCTCCCACTTGTTGTTTTCTTTCCATATGGGGCCAGGGGAGAGCTTAGGCATTTTTCCAGCCCTGAAACGCCCATTGTTTCTCTACAACAAGAGAACTTCTCAGAGCTCACAGATTTTTCAATGCAACTGCAGTATTCTTCAAAGTGTCCACCTTTACGAGCAACACCTTTTTGTCTTCTATAATATCCCTCACAAAGTGATATTGAACATCAATGTGCTTTGTCTTTGAATGGTAAGCAGGGTTCTTTACCAAGAAAATTGCACTTTGGTTGTCACAGCCTATCCTTATAGCTCCATGTACCAACCCCATATTTGAACACAATCTCTGCAACCAAACTGCTTCCTTGCTTGCATGAGTGGCTGCCATGTATTCTGCCTCTATAGTTGATAGTGCCACTACAGATTGTTTCTTACTCATCCAACTAACTGCACCTCTAAATAGGTTAAACGCATACCCACTTGTAGATCTTCTCTGATCCACATCTCCAACCCAGTCTGCATCAACAAAGCCACGAATATCCAACACTTTGTCCAATCCTGGTCTTCCTTGGTAGCACAAACCATAATCACTAGTGCCACGCAAATACCTGAAAACTGGCTTCACTGCTGTCCAGTGCTCCTTCCCTGGTTTTGACATAAAGCTGCTCAATACTCCCACTGCATGTGCAATGTCTGGTCTAGTACAGACCATTGCATACATCAGGCTACCGACTGCACTTGCATATGGAACACGGGACATGTCCTCTTCCTCTTCTTGTGTCTTGGGACACTGTTCAGCAGATAACCTCACACCTACAGGAATAGGAACCTTCACCGATTTACTATCCTGCATATTAAACCTCTGCAGTATTGTATCGACATACTTCCTCTAGTTTAACCAGAGCTTCCTCTTTGCCTAATCTCTTTTAATTTCCATGCCCAAAATATAGTTTGCAGCACCAAGATCTTTCATGTCGAATTTTGAGGACAATTGGGTCTTCAAATCCTGGATAATTTCTTTGTCATTTCCAACCAGCAACATATCATCCACATACAAGACCAGATAAATAACACGGTCACCAATTAATTTAAAATACACACAGTGATCTACTTTGCTTCTGGTGAAGCCAAGTCCCCATATAAATGTATCAAATTTCTGATACCACATCCTTGGTGACTGTTTTAACCCATACAGAGACTTCTTTAACTTGCATACCAGTTCTTTCTTACCCTTCACCGCAAAGCCTTCAGGTTGCTTCATGTATATTTCCTCTTCCAAATCCCCATGAAGAAATGTTGTCTTCACATCCATCTGTTCTACCTCAAAATCAAAAGCAACAGCAACAGATAAAAGTAATCTAATAGAAGTTACCTTGGCAACAGGAGAAAAAATATCACCAAAATCAATTCCCGGCACTTGGGAATATCCTTTTGCTACCAACCGAGCTTTGTATTTCTCCACCTTCCCTTCTGCATTTGTCTTCTTTTTAAACACCCATTTGCTGCCAATGGGTTTCCTTCCAGCCGGCAACTCCACCAAATCCCAAGCCTCATTTTTGTGCAAAGATGCCATTTCATCAACCATGGCCTCTTTCCAGAGTTTTCCATCCTCTGGATCCACTGCTTCTTTCATAGTTCTAGGATCATCATCAGTAACAGACAAAGAAAAATTTGAACAGAAAGCAGATGGACTATACCTTTCTGGCTGCCTTCTTTCTCGAATTGATCTTCTCACAACCAGAGTTTGTGGCTCTTCATCTTCTGATTCCTCCTCTATTGCGGAGTCTGATTCTTCCTCCTTTAGTTCAAACTCTATCTTCTCAGGTTCCTTTGGTTGGACTTCATGTTTAATAACATCTTTCACCTCTCTGAACACCACATCTCGACTGTACACAACCTTCCTTGTTACTGGGTTCCAAAGCTTATAACCCTTTAAACCATCCTTATACCCAATAAAGATGCACTTTTCAGATTTACTATCCAACTTGGTTCATTTCTCCTTTGGAACAAGTACATATGCATCACATCCAAATACCCTCAGATGTGAAAGAGAGGGTTTCTTACCAGTCCATACTTCTTGTGGAGTCTTATCCTCCAATGCTGATGAAGGTGACCTGTTGACCAGGTAACATGCTGTATCCACTGCCTCTGCCCAGAATTCTCGTGCTAACCCGGCACCACTGAGCATGCTTCTTGCCCTTTCCATCAACGTCTTGTTCATTCTTTCTGCAACTCCACTTTGCTGAGGTGTATATGGAGTAGTCTTCTGTCGTGCTATACCACACTTCTTACAGAATTCTTCAAATTCCTTGCTGCAAAAATCTCCACCATTATCTATCCTCAGCACCTTTATCTTCTTCTCTGTCTGATTTTCCACCAGAGCCTTAAATTCTTTAAACCTATCAAAGGCTTCAGATTTCTTCTTAAGGAAATATATCCATGTATTCCTTGAGAAGTCATCTATAAATGATACATAGTACACAGACTTACCTAGTGATGGAACCTTCACAGGTCCAAACACATCACTATGCACAAGCTCTAATATCTATTTCACCCTCTTACCACCAAAGGGGAAACTCACCCGATTATGCTTCCCATACACACAATTTTCACAGAAAACAAATTCCAGAGAGTTATTACTCATACCTTCTACCATACCTTTATCATGAAGTATTCGAAGGCCCTTTTCTCCAATATGTCCAAGCCTTTGATGCCACAGCATGGTCTTCTCTCCAGAGACCACTAGATTTTCAGCTCCACTTTCAGGAACCACAGAACTGTTGCACCCATCAACAACAGTGCTACCTTGCAGCTTGTACAGAGTTCCAATTCGAACTCCCCGCATCAATACCAGTGCTCCTCGAACCATCTTGCAGGTATCCTTCTCAAACACTGTTTTTACACCAGCATCATCCAACTTGCTTACAGAAATCAGATTTCTGGCCAATGCAGGAATATGCAGAACACCCAGAAGTGTTCTAACCCTTCCACCTTGCAACTTCAACTTTACTTTTCTGCAACCAACAATTCTAACCTTCCTATCATCCCCTAAGAAGACATCACCACCATCGTATTTCTCATACTCGCAGAACCACTCTCTATGGGGAGTGAAGTGAAAGGATGCACCTGAGTCAATCAACCATGCCTCATGATCTACATGTGTACTTGAAGAAGCCAAGTACACATCCCCACCTTCATCTGAGATGGTTTTCGCCTCTACAGAAGGAGCATCATCAGATCCCTTTCCTTTATCAGGAGCTTTAGATTTACAGTCCCTTTTGAAGTGCCCTTCCTTTCCGCATTTCCAGCACACCACCTTTACAAGTTTTCCTGGAGATTTAGATCTCCCACTCGATGACTTATTTTTGTTTCTATTCTGGGACTGTCCTCGTACAGGCAAGGCATCACCATTCTGGCTCTCCATATTTTTCCGTCTCATCTCCTCCGTCAGCAAGGATGAGACTATTTCATCAAACTGCAAGGCAGTTGCATTGCTACCTATTGCAATAACCAGACTATCCCACGAATCTGGTAGAGAACACAACAAACTGATGCACTTATCTTCATCTAAAATTTTAATATCAACAGACGCTAACTGACTTACCACAGTATTAAATGTGTTCAGATGCTCTGTCACCGAGTCTCCATCTTTCATCCTCAGGTTATATAGCTTTTTCCGCAGGAACAGTTTATTCACCACAGACTTAGATTGGTACAAATTCCCTAACTTGTCCCACAAATCCTTCACCGTAGCTTCCCCTGATACATTCAGCAATACTGAATCTGAGACACACAATTGTATTGTGCTCTTTGCCTTCCGATCCAACTTCTTCCATTCTTCATCGGTCACTCCCGTTGGTTTAGTACCCGGATCTACCGCGATCCACTGATCTTTATCCACCAAAAGATCCTCCATCTTGAGTTTCCACAACTCAAAACTCTGACCATTAAACTTCTCAATCTCTATCTTTCCACTGTTCGCCATCTTCTTTCACCACCAGAATCGATCCCGCAGATCTCCCACTGAACAGGGTCTACCACAGGCCCGAGCGAAACCCCTCAGCAACAAAGGCGTCCCCTTGAAGCCAAAACAGCTCTGATACCAAATGAAGGTTTTAACCCCGTACAGAAATTACCTGCATACGAATTCTAAAACACGGAAAATAAATAATACGAGAGCAGAACACATAAAACACATATACACAGAGATTTTCCCCTAGAGCCCAAAACAGGGACTACCAGCTTGATTTTTCATTATATTCCTTTCAATGTTACAATACATATTTATACATGCCGAAGCATCCAATACCATGGACCGAAAACCATCGCGTCCAAAACCATGGACCGAAAACCATAGGTAGGTTCGCCCAACCTAATATAGGGTCCAAAAAAAAAATTTCCCGGGGCGCTGCCCCAGACCCCGTAGAGGGGGGCTACCTGCCCCCCTCAAACCCCCCAGACAAGGGGGGCTGCCACCCCCCCTGTGACCCCCCCGCTGCGTAATCGGCGCAATGAAGGGGGGGCTCTGCCCCCCGATTCACTACATAGGTTAGTCGTGGAAAGAATATAACACAACCCAACAATTGATGTAAAGGAGCAGCCATCCTAACAGCCCCTGGGTTTGTCCATGGCCTTGGAGGATTTTGTGGGGGATTATGTGCCATTGCTGGTATGTGGGTAGGGGAAGGTGTTGTAGTAGGGTTTGAAGGTGATTGGGTAGAGGAAGATATAGCTTCTGTACCTATGTGAATCACGATTTGGAGTGGTGGGATGGATGATTGATCTTGTGAGGGTATAGATGGGATGGATGAAGATGATGATAAAACCTCGCTGTGAGATTTGGATGGTGTCTTCTTAGCTTTCTTCCGGCTTGGAAGAGGAAATTCAAACAAAGGTATTCCGAACTTTTCACTCTGTGCTCTAGTTAATGGTCGAGATGGAGTGAACTGAGAAGTAACACTATCCTGAGATATCTCAGATTCTTCTTGTGATAGTGAAATTCCCTGTAATTTGTGAATCAAAGATTGAACTTCAGGGCTTCGGTAAGAGAAGAAAGCTCTGGATCGATTGGGTTTTTAGCAATGGGTTGTATAATATCCTGTGCAACTTCTCGCTTAGGGTCAGGGGATTTAGAAGACTTTCGAGAAGTTGGAGGTGAGGGTGAGGGAGTTTTACTCTTAGAATGGCCTGTTAATTTGGATTTACTTGCCATTCACAGTTCAGGCCCTCCTTCTAGCGCCAAAATGTTGAAGCCTCGAAAATCATTGCCTCAACATGGGGGAAAACCACCCGGTCTGGACCTTGATTGGCAGCTCCTTTTCCGTTTGGAGTAGTGGCTCCGACTGGGGATAATGGGACCAGTTTCCAAATTTTTTTAATGCTTGTGCTAAATGGGTTGATGTGTGGTGTTTTTATAGTAATGTTTAAGCTAACGGTAATATAGTACGAACTAATCAATCACAAATTCATTTAACTTCTAATTTCTAAAAACTATCTAATCATAATATACCCGGGATAAACTTGATGTAGGTGATCTACAATAATTTCTAAAAGAAATTGGTAGTAACGATCATTAAATTATGATTAGAAGTGAATTTGTTTTAACAATAATCGTTTCGTATAAAAATTTAGTCGAAACGATTGTGAAAAATATATCGCATAAAGATTTATTCAGCATGAAATAAAGATCACCATCATACAGAAGTGTAATAACGATAATCGAAATTCAGACTTTCATACATAAGTAATTCGAAAAAGAAATGATTGCTTAATACATAAGTAAAAAGGATTACGAGATAAAAGTACCATTTATAATACATCCTACTCATGTGTTTCAGCAATATTGATCTATCTTCAATCCATTCAACATCATCTAAGAGTACAAAAGTGCAATTTCAATATAAGATGCTAAGTCGGATAGAAATAAATCCTGTTCCATATATTTCACCAGAACTTCCTCAAAGGGACAAAAGTGCATGTTTTGAAGAGAGTTTCTGATAAAATTCTAGACCCCTCTCTAAATGCATGAGAGGGGTTTAAATACTAAAACTATAAAACTAAAAATAGATTATTACAAAAATAGTTGAGGAGGTGTAAAAAACCAGCCTCAATCTATGCAAAAATAAAATCAAAATTAAAGTAAACAGGGTGACTAACTATGTTGCATTCGATCCTTTAGATCGCAAATGTCCACCATATGCTTTAGATGCGTAGGTTGGTCGACTTTAGCTTTCAAATGTTCATCGAATATGACATCGGTCAGTGTTGGCGCCATTTTCTCGGCATAAGTGGTTAGGCATCGCAGGGTCATCCATTGGCTGTGAGGCTTGACCAAATGTTGCCAATATGCCTCCCAGTCTAGCCTGGTTGTTTGCCTTATCACTTCCGCTTTTTCTTCTGCTGCCTGTTTCCATTGTTGTTCGAGCTGTTTTGCATCTAGAAGGAACCCTGGAATGGACTCTGCTACTAGATTGGCACCATGCAAATTCTCATTGATATTTTCTATGATAATGTTTGTTGTTTCCGCTGCATCCGCTATTTCCTTTTCTGCTTCTTTAAGCCAAGAATCCCAGCTTGCAAATAGAATTTCCTTATGTGATTCTTCTAGCTTGGGCAGGTCGGCTTTTCTCCCCTCCTCTGTATTTTTCCAGGTGATGAAATCAGAGACATTTTTAAAGATCTCATCATATTCAAGTCACATTTCTACGACTTGACTTGTCAGTTTATCACTTGTTTCGCAATAAGATTTCCAGTGTGAAATCTTCTGGCATAGTAATTCTTTTTGATGTGTCATAGTGAATACTTTTATTTTCACCATAGTGGTGAAATTCTTGACAGTGTCGAACGGGTCATACTGTCATCCAGGGAATTTGGCTAATTGCAGAGATAGCATGTTCTCTGATTCTTTGAACGTGTGTCCCAGGTCATGTAGTATGCTCCGCACTTGTTATGAAACCAGCTCAAGAAAAAGATAGAAAAGATAGATCAACGCCTTAGAATTCAGCCTCTTCGAGGGGCAACCTCCTTTACATTACATAAATGAACAATTCTTCGATGATACAAATGAAAAGACCTCCTTTCTATATATAGGAGTCTAAGGGGTCATAACATAACCAGAGCCGACATAACAATAATAATGTAAGGGCACAATAATAACAATAGGGGTTACACTAGTAGTATAGGGGCCTAACATGCCCCTCTCCTTCAAAAAGCGTTGTCCTCAATGCTTGAGTAGTTCTTGATGCTTCTGTATAAAATTCTTTTCCTCCCATGTGGAATCTTCAGCGGGTATGTTCTTCCACTTGATGAGATACTCTGAAATTGATCGATTTCGTAGCTGGCGGGTTCCTGTTTCTATGACTGCTCCAGGTTCCAATATGATTTTTCCTTCCTTTTCAATATCTGGCAATATTGTTTGAATTGGGATCTTTTGCAAGTTTTGAATAAGTGGCCATACTTCTTTGTCCTTCTTCCATTCACCCCTTGCTTCGTTTATCCAATCTGGTTGAATAATAGAAATAGCACAAAACAATGCTTCCACATCCTCATCCTTGAAGAGTCTTCCCATTCGGTAAGGTCGTGATCCAGGTGGATGTTGGTGGCCACCCACCAACCCATTTGGACCCCCACAACTGTCTCTTTCAGTCTTTTCAGTTTCCTTAATTGTAGCACAACTTACTATTTTTAGCAGTTTTTTCGGGTCCTGAACTTCCGGAGCCGTTTTGAGGCCCTAAACGACGTTTTTTTGGGAATCTGGGGGCAACATGGGTCTATAGACCGATGTTGCCCTTCCCAAAGTGGTAGTGCTCGGATAGATCTTTCTAACGAGCTATTGTACGCGTCAAACGGAGATCGTATGCCAAAGTTACGACCCCGGGAAATTGATGTACCAATTTACCCAAACGGGGCCCACAATTTGGCGTTTCATCTTCTAGGGGTAGGTTTCGGGATGTGAAGGGTTTTCCATTGTTTCTCAACAATAAATAGGCCTTCGAGCCTCATTGTAATATAGTTCGGAACAGTTCAGAGGCATGTAGCCGCACATCTCTTCTCAGAGATAGCTACCATCGCCCTAGCTGGTTTATTTCCATTTCTGGTTGTAAGCATATTTCAGTATTTTCCATTAATGAAATGAATCATTATTTCCGCTGCATCTATGTGTTTATGGTTATTGCACCTCTGTATTTATGGTTATCTCTGTAATCTATTGCGTTCCTGTTTAAATCCGAATCAGTGGTATCAGAGCGGTCTGCTTTTTCTCTGTTTTTCTTTGCATGTCCCCAACGAGGTCGGGATATAAGGAGTTAGGGCTTGAACTGGTCGAACCTTTGCAAGACCAGCCTCGCAAATCCCGACGGCCTCCCATGGCGGATGAGAAGAAAGACGAGGGGGCAGGAGATCCTATCAAAATCTTGCTCGAAGAAGCCCTCGAGCGGCAAAGGAACGCGATGATGGATAGCTTTGCGCAGATCCTTCAGCGGCTACCCAGAGGCGACGCATCGGCTTCCAACAGCGACTCTGGAAACGCCACACCATTTAAGGTACAAGTTAATTTTGAAATCCCCATCTTCGAGGGTCAAATAGACGCAGATGCCGTAGATAAATGGTTAAATCTGCTAGATGGGTATTTTTCTGTTCATGAATTTTCAAGTCGGGAAAAGATTGTTTTCGCTCTTCTCAAAGCAGCCCCCCACGTCAAGGACTGGTGGGAAACCTACTGCGAGCAGAAGGATGAAAGTACAGGCTCACTATTTTCAGCCGCACCCACTTGGAATGACTTTCGGGATGCCATCAAGGAGCAGTATTACCCTGTCGGAAGCTATGAGGACAAATACATCAAATGGACCACACTGCGGCAGGGACGAGACCAAGATGTGCCAGAGTTCACAAACATTTTTCATACCCTTCACACACAGTTGGGTATCAAAGATTCTGAGCTGCATCTGGTACTCAAATACCGTGGCTGCCTGCACAGATACATCCAGGAAGAGATGGTGTTCTTGAACATCTCCTCACTTGGCACAGCATACCGATACGCTGTCAAAATCGAGCAAAAGTTCAAACAGAAGAAGCGAGACTTTGGATCTGCAAATCCGAAGCCCAAAGGACAAAGCCAAGGCGGGGTGACCCAAGACAACCCGTCGAAGCCGCAAGAAAAGAACAACACCACGAAGCCGAAGAAGGACACAGGAAAGTGGTGTGAGTTCCACAAGAGTCCCACTCATAACACAAGTGAGTGTCGGACCAAGCAGTCGCTGGTGGCCGAGTTGAAGGCTTCCGAATCAGATGCATGTTCCGACCCTGAGCCAGAACTCGAGAAGGGGAATGGCAAAGGGAAGCAAATCATTGATGCGGATCCTAGCGCCACTGTTGCCACTGCCAAGATCCAGAAGAATGAACTTGCAGATCCAGAGGAAGGGGAGCGTCTTTTCCACTCACAGATGTGGGTGAAGGGTTCACCGCTGCGATTCATTGTCGACAGTGGTAGCCAAAAGAACCTGGTTTCAGCAGAGGTCGTGAAGCGGTTGGGCCTACCGACTACACCGCACCCGCAGCCGTACAGTATCGGGTGGCTTCACGAAGGACGAGATCTGAAAGTTCGCCAGCAGTGCCGCCTTCCATACAGCATCAAGCCCTTCACCGACGAGGTATTGTGTGATGTTACACCTCTGGATGTTTGTGATGTATTATTAGGCCAACCATACTTGTGGAGGCGACATGCTGTGTATGAGTCCAGGCCTCGCACTGTCATTGTTTCTTTGAATAATTCATTATACAGAATACCAGAGGTAGCCCCACCTACTGCCACATCTTTGATCACTACCAAAAAGGGCAGCAAGCTCATCTCACAAACCAGGAAATTCATCTGTCTGGTTCACTCCAAAAGTAAGGGGAAGATTGTTGCTACATCCATGACCCCTGCAAAGGGTTCCTCTACGCAACGGCAGCAACAAAGGGATACGGTCATGACAAAACACAGGAACAACTTCTCCTCACCCACAAGGGTACCACATAAGCTTCAAGTGGGCAACAAATTCTGGTTGCATCTGCAGAGAGAACGCCTTACCAGAACCCATCAGAAGCTCAGACCACTCCGACATGGTCCTTACAGCAGTACCAAGGCTATGGGGAACAATGCTTTGGAGCACATCATTCCTCCATTCCTTCGCCTGCACCAAACGTTCAATGTGGACCATCGTCGACCATGCTTCCCACCATCACTGGACACATCAGAGATTGCAGGACAAGTTCAGCAGATGGAGGAACTCAACGCAATGGGGACCATTGCTTCCTAAGGGGGAGGAATGATCCAGGTGGATGTTGGTGGCCACCCACCAACCCATTTGGACCCCCACAACTGTCTCTTTCAGTCTTTTCAGTTTCCTTAATTGTAGCACAACTTACTATTTTTAGCAGTTTTTTCGGGTCCTGAACTTCCGGAGCCGTTTTGAGGCCCTAAACGACGTTTTTTTTGGGAATCTGGGGGCAACATGGGTCTATAGACCGATGTTGCCCTTCCCAAAGTGGTAGTGCTCGGATAGATCTTTCTAACGAGCTATTGTACGCGTCAAACGGAGATCGTATGCCAAAGTTACGACCCCGGGAAATTGATGTACCAATTTACCCAAACGGGGCCCACAATTTGGCGTTTCATCTTCTAGGGGTAGGTTTCGGGATGTGAAGGGTTTTCCATTGTTTCTCAACAATAAATAGGCCTTCGAGCCTCATTGTAATACAGTTCGGAACAGTTCAGAGGCATGTAGCCGCACATCTCTTCTCAGAGATAGCTACCATCGCCCTAGCTGGTTTATTTCCATTTCTGGTTGTAAGCATATTTCAGTATTTTCCATTAATGAAATGAATCATTATTTCCGCTGCATCTATGTGTTTATGGTTATTGCACCTCTGTATTTATGGTTATCTCTGTAATCTATTGCGTTCCTGTTTAAATCCGGATCAGTGGTATCAGAGCGGTCTGCTTTTTCTCTGTTTTTCTTTGCATGTCCCCAACGAGGTCGGGATATAAGGAGTTAGGGCTTGAACTGGTCGAACCTTTGCAAGACCAGCCTCGCAAATCCCGACGGCCTCCCATGGCGGATGAGAAGAAAGACGAGGGGGCAGGAGATCCTATCAAAATCTTGCTCGAAGAAGCCCTCGAGCGGCAAAGGAACGCGATGATGGATAGCTTTGCGCAGATCCTTCAGCGGCTACCCAGAGGCGACGCATCGGCTTCCAACAGCGACTCTGGAAACGCCACACCATTTAAGGTACAAGTTAATTTTGAAATCCCCATCTTCGAGGCTCAAATAGACGCAGATGCCGTAGATAAATGGTTAAATCTGCTAGATGGGTATTTTTCTGTTCATGAATTTTCAAGTCGGGAAAAGATTGTTTTCGCTCTTCTCAAAGCAGCCCCCCACGTCAAGGACTGGTGGGAAACCTACTGCGAGCAGAAGGATGAAAGTACAGGCTCACTATTTTCAGCCGCACCCACTTGGAATGACTTTCGGGATGCCATCAAGGAGCAGTATTACCCTGTCGGAAGCTATGAGGACAAATACATCAAATGGACCACACTGCGGCAGGGACGAGACCAAGATGTGCCAGAGTTCACAAACATTTTTCATACCCTTCGCACACAGTTGGGTATCAAAGATTCTGAGCTGCATCTGGTACTCAAATACCGTGGCTGCCTGCACAGATACATCCAGGAAGAGATGGTGTTCTTGAACATCTCCTCACTTGGCACAGCATACCGATACGCTGTCAAAATCGAGCAAAAGTTCAAACAGAAGAAGCGAGACTTTGGATCTGCAAATCCGAAGCCCAAAGGACAAAGCCAAGGCGGGGTGACCCAAGACAACCCGTCGAAGCCGCAAGAAAAGAACAACACCACGAAGCCGAAGAAGGACACAGGAAAGTGGTGTGAGTTCCACAAGAGTCTCACTCATAACACAAGTGAGTGTCGGACCAAGCAGTCGCTGGTGGCCGAGTTGAAGGCTTTCGAATCAGATGCATGTTCCGACCCTGAGCCAGAACTCGAGAAGGGGAATGGCAAAGGGAAGCAAATCATTGATGCGGATCCTAGCGCCACTGTTGCCACTGCCAAGATCCAGAAGAATGAACTTGCAGATCCAGAGGAAGGGGAGCGTCTTTTCCACTCACAGATGTGGGTGAAGGGTTCACCGCTGCGATTCATTGTCGACAGTGGTAGCCAAAAGAACCTGGTTTCAGCAGAGGTCGTGAAGCGGTTGGGCCTACCGACTACACCGCACCCGCAGCCGTACAGTATCGGGTGGCTTCACGAAGGACGAGATCTGAAAGTTCGCCAGCAGTGCCGCCTTCCATACAGCATCAAGCCCTTCACCGACGAGGTATTGTGTGATGTTACACCTCTGGATGTTTGTGATGTATTATTAGGCCAACCATACTTGTGGAGGCGACATGCTGTGTATGAGTCCAGGCCTCGCACTGTCATTGTTTCTTTGAATAATTCATTATACAGAATACCAGAGGTAGCCCCACCTACTGCCACATCTTTGATCACTACCAAAAAGGGCAGCAAGCTCATCTCACAAACCAGGAAATTCATCTGTCTGGTTCACTCCAAAAGTAAGGGGAAGATTGTTGCTACATCCATGACCCCTGCAAAGGGTTCCTCTACGCAACGGCAGCAACAAAGGGATACGGTCATGACAAAACACAGGAACAACTTCTCCTCACCCACAAGGGTACCACATAAGCTTCAAGTGGGCAACAAATTCTGGTTGCATCTGCAGAGAGAACGCCTTACCAGAACCCATCAGAAGCTCAGACCACTCCGACATGGTCCTTACAGCAGTACCAAGGCTATGGGGAACAATGCTTTGGAGCACATCATTCCTCCATTCCTTCGCCTGCACCAAACGTTCAATGTGGACCATCGTCGACCATGCTTCCCACCATCACTGGACACATCAGAGATTGCAGGACAAGTTCAGCAGATGGAGGAACTCAACGCAATGGGGACCATTGCTTCCTAAGGGGGGAGGAATGATCCAGGTGGATGTTGGTGGCCACCCACCAACCCATTTGGACCCCCACAACTGTCTCTTTCAGTCTTTTCAGTTTCCTTAATTGTAGCACAACTTACTATTTTTAGCAGTTTTTTCGGGTCCTGAACTTCCGGAGCCGTTTTGAGGCCCTAAACGACGTTTTTTTTGGGAATCTGGGGGCAACATGGGTCTATAGACCGATGTTGCCCTTCCCAAAGTGGTAGTGCTCGGATAGATCTTTCTAACGAGCTATTGTACGCGTCAAACGGAGATCGTATGCCAAAGTTACGACCCCGGGAAATTGATGTACCAATTTACCCAAACGGGGCCCACAATTTGGCGTTTCATCTTCTAGGGGTAGGTTTCGGGATGTGAAGGGTTTTCCATTGTTTCTCAACAATAAATAGGCCTTCGAGCCTCATTGTAATACAGTTCGGAACAGTTCAGAGGCATGTAGCCGCACATCTCTTCTCAGAGATAGCTACCATCGCCCTAGCTGGTTTATTTCCATTTCTGGTTGTAAGCATATTTCAGTATTTTCCATTAATGAAATGAATCATTATTTCCGCTGCATCTATGTGTTTATGGTTATTGCACCTCTGTATTTATGGTTATCTCTGTAATCTATTGCGTTCCTGTTTAAATCCGGATCAGTGGTATCAGAGCGGTCTGCTTTTTCTCTGTTTTTCTTTGCATGTCCCCAACGAGGTCGGGATATAAGGAGTTAGGGCTTGAACTGGTCGAACCTTTGCAAGACCAGCCTCGCAAATCCCGACGGCCTCCCATGGCGGATGAGAAGAAAGACGAGGGGGCAGGAGATCCTATCAAAATCTTGCTCGAAGAAGCCCTCGAGCGGCAAAGGAACGCGATGATGGATAGCTTTGCGCAGATCCTTCAGCGGCTACCCAGAGGCGACGCATCGGCTTCCAACAGCGACTCTGGAAACGCCACACCATTTAAGGTACAAGTTAATTTTGAAATCCCCATCTTCGAGGCTCAAATAGACGCAGATGCCGTAGATAAATGGTTAAATCTGCTAGATGGGTATTTTTCTGTTCATGAATTTTCAAGTCGGGAAAAGATTGTTTTCGCTCTTCTCAAAGCAGCCCCCCACGTCAAGGACTGGTGGGAAACCTACTGCGAGCAGAAGGATGAAAGTACAGGCTCACTATTTTCAGCCGCACCCACTTGGAATGACTTTCGGGATGCCATCAAGGAGCAGTATTACCCTGTCGGAAGCTATGAGGACAAATACATCAAATGGACCACACTGCGGCAGGGACGAGACCAAGATGTGCCAGAGTTCACAAACATTTTTCATACCCTTCGCACACAGTTGGGTATCAAAGATTCTGAGCTGCATCTGGTACTCAAATACCGTGGCTGCCTGCACAGATACATCCAGGAAGAGATGGTGTTCTTGAACATCTCCTCACTTGGCACAGCATACCGATACGCTGTCAAAATCGAGCAAAAGTTCAAACAGAAGAAGCGAGACTTTGGATCTGCAAATCCGAAGCCCAAAGGACAAAGCCAAGGCGGGGTGACCCAAGACAACCCGTCGAAGCCGCAAGAAAAGAACAACACCACGAAGCCGAAGAAGGACACAGGAAAGTGGTGTGAGTTCCACAAGAGTCCCACTCATAACACAAGTGAGTGTCGGACCAAGCAGTCGCTGGTGGCCGAGTTGAAGGCTTTCGAATCAGATGCATGTTCCGACCCTGAGCCAGAACTCGAGAAGGGGAATGGCAAAGGGAAGCAAATCATTGATGCGGATCCTAGCGCCACTGTTGCCACTGCCAAGATCCAGAAGAATGAACTTGCAGATCCAGAGGAAGGGGAGCGTCTTTTCCACTCACAGATGTGGGTGAAGGGTTCACCGCTGCGATTCATTGTCGACAGTGGTAGCCAAAAGAACCTGGTTTCAGCAGAGGTCGTGAAGCGGTTGGGCCTACCGACTACACCGCACCCGCAGTCGTACAGTATCGGGTGGCTTCACGAAGGACGAGATCTGAAAGTTCGCCAGCAGTGCCGCCTTCCATACAGCATCAAGCCCTTCACCGACGAGGTATTGTGTGATGTTACACCTCTGGATGTTTGTGATGTATTATTAGGCCAACCATACTTGTGGAGGCGACATGCTGTGTATGAGTCCAGGCCTCGCACTGTCATTGTTTCTTTGAATAATTCATTATACAGAATACCAGAGGTAGCCCCACCTACTGCCACATCTTTGATCACTACCAAAAAGGGCAGCAAGCTCATCTCACAAACCAGGAAATTCATCTGTCTGGTTCACTCCAAAAGTAAGGGGAAGATTGTTGCTACATCCATGACCCCTGCAAAGGGTTCCTCTACGCAACGGCAGCAACAAAGGGATACGGTCATGACAAAACACAGGAACAACTTCTCCTCACCCACAAGGGTACCACATAAGCTTCAAGTGGGCAACAAATTCTGGTTGCATCTGCAGAGAGAACGCCTTACCAGAACCCATCAGAAGCTCAGACCACTCCGACATGGTCCTTACAGCAGTACCAAGGCTATGGGGAACAATGCTTTGGAGCACATCATTCCTCCATTCCTTCGCCTGCACCAAACGTTCAATGTGGACCATCGTCGACCATGCTTCCCACCATCACTGGACACATCAGAGATTGCAGGACAAGTTCAGCAGATGGAGGAACTCAACGCAATGGGGACCATTGCTTCCTAAGGGGGGAGGAATGATCCAGGTGGATGTTGGTGGCCACCCACCAACCCATTTGGACCCCCACAACTGTCTCTTTCAGTCTTTTCAGTTTCCTTAATTGTAGCACAACTTACTATTTTTAGCAGTTTTTTCGGGTCCTGAACTTCCGGAGCCGTTTTGAGGCCCTAAACGACGTTTTTTTGGGAATCTGGGGGCAACATGGGTCTATAGACCGATGTTGCCCTTCCCAAAGTGGTAGTGCTCGGATAGATCTTTCTAACGAGCTATTGTACGCGTCAAACGGAGATCGTATGCCAAAGTTACGACCCCGGAAATTGATGTACCAATTTACCCAAACGGGGCCCACAATTTGGCGTTTCATCTTCTAGGGGTAGGTTTCGGGATGTGAAGGGTTTTCCATTGTTTCTCAACAATAAATAGGCCTTCGAGCCTCATTGTAATACAGTTCGGAACAGTTCAGAGGCATGTAGCCGCACATCTCTTCTCAGAGATAGCTACCATCGCCCTAGCTGGTTTATTTCCATTTCTGGTTGTAAGCATATTTCAGTATTTTCCATTAATGAAATGAATCATTATTTCCGCTGCATCTATGTGTTTATGGTTATTGCACCTCTGTATTTATGGTTATCTCTGTAATCTATTGCGTTCCTGTTTAAATCCGACCATTTTTTAAGTGCATGTAGTATTCCCAACGTTTCCTTCTCATAAATAGCTTGCTTTAGATGTAGCAGTAAAAATACCCAATCGCCTATATCAAAACATTTTTCACTATGATGTTGATCTACCTATTGTTTCATTTGATTTTGCACCGAAGTGGCGCTATCCTTTAAAAGTTGGAGAACTTGTTGTTGATGCTCGATGTGATCTTTCACTGCTTGAACCTTTTTCTTCTTGATATGTCCTTCTATATTTAGATTTTGAGGAGTGGTAATTTCTTCCAATCCTTTACAAGATATGGTCGGATTCATTTCTTGACACTCGATGTGATCTTTCACTTCTTGAACATTTTTCTTCTTGATATGTCCTTTTGTCTCGCTAGTTTGAGGAGTGGTAATTCCGACCAGTGAATTACAAGATATGGTTGGATTCATTTCTTCTTTTTTGATGTGATCTTTTACTTCTTGCACCTTTTTCTTCTTGATATTTCCTTCTATCTTGAGAGTTTGAGAAGTGGTCATTCTTGCCAATAGTTTACAAGATATGTTCTGATTCATTTCTTCTTTCTCTGGGGTCGGGTCCTGGCATATATCCTCTTCTTTTGATGTTTCTTGATCCTTTTATTCCTCCTCTTCATACTCTATGTAAAATAATTTCTTCTCAGCACACTTATGACCTTTAGTGCATTTGCTATCACAATTGTAACAAAGCCCTTTTTCTCTTTTTTCTTCTAATTGTTGTGGTGTAACCCTTGTAGGTTGTGGAAGGCTAGGAGGAACAACACGTCCATCTTTATAGTTGTGAGGGGTAGACTTCCTTGTTTCCATAATTTTACTTTCAAATATGTCACAAAGCCCTTTTACTCTTTCCAATTGTTGTGGTGTTTCTCTAAAGAAGGTGTTGCTCTTTGTATCCTCATAATGTGCTATCATTTCCTCCGTGAGAATTGACCACGTAACAAGTTTTTTACGAGAACAAAGCCCTTTATACCATAAAAATTGATCCGGTTCTAAATATGAAGATGCAATACATACCTTTTGTAACAGTGGTACACCATGTAGAGCAAAATATTGCTCCATCTGAAGAATCCAATTTACCGGATCCTTGCCATCAAACTTCCTCATCTTGCTTTTTCTTGATTTTAGGACCTCGAATTTGAAATGACTGTAACTCTGTACTTGCGGATATTTAAGTTCTAAAATTGCTACCTGTAGTAGCCCTCTGTGTCCTATTTCCAATGCCACTAGTCTGATCCAAATTGGATTCCCCAAAAAAGAGTTATGCACAATCTCCCAAGATGACCTGTTTATAGACCTTTCCAGAAGAGCGAACTTGTATGAAGTGCCACGTGTCAATTTTTCGACCTATGGATCTGAAAAATGCATACAAGAAACTACAGTCCGTCCTCTTTCTATACCTTCTTACGAAATTTCAATCCAATGCTCAGAGAGAAAGTTATGACTATTTTCCCCAGGTCACCTGTTTTGAATGTAATTCAGGAATCTGCAAAAAGACCAATTTCCTCAGATCATATCTCCGCAAATATCGCGCGAAAAGCTCTTAAATTCGGATCCAAGGTTCAACACGATTTCTTCTCAAATGGGTTTTTTTTGCGACTTCTTAAACGTCACAAAACAAAAGTTATAGCGAAAATGCCACGATGACCTGTTTGAAGCAGCGAAACCCTAGAATCCAAAGCTCTGATACCAAATGTTATGAAACCAGCGCAAGAAAAAGATAGAAAAGATAGATCAACGCCTTAGAATTCAGCCTCTTCGAGGGGGAAACCTCCTTTACATTACATAAATGAACAATTCTTCGATGATACAAATGAAAAGACCTCCTTTCTATATATAGGAGTCTAAGGGGTCATAACATAACCAAAGCCGACATAACAATAATAATGTAAGGGCGCAATAATAACAATAGGGGTTACACTAGTAGTATAGGGGCCTAACAGCACTGTACAGGGAATGCAGGCCAAATGGCATTTTTTTATTATTTCAGTGTATGGCTCATTCCTCCCTCACTAGTTGTCTGATAGGCTATCTCCCTAGCCATTAATTTATCTGGAACATAGTATGGGAGGATGTGGGGGGAGGTGATGTTGCCAAAAACTTTGATATATGTAAATTTTTCCTCCCCGAACCATCTGGCCACTGGGAGGATGTCAACTTCAGCTTCCTGGGAAAACCTGAGGGCGTATCGATTATAAAGCCGCTTGTGAATAGGGAGCATAACTCCATGGCAAATCTTGAAAAAATGTGGTTGAAAATTGGATTCCCACATGACCTTGTGGTACACGTGAATGGGAAGTGGATTTTGAACAGTCCATTTCCATCCCATAATGGGGAACTTTGAACTAAAACAAATAGCATCCATAACATAGGTGCTCATAAAAAATGGAGGGTAAACCCTCGAAGCAATACTTCTTCTCCTTCTATACTCGATAATTGCTTTTACTAATATCTAACAAAATTTGGACCCAATTCATGAGAGTTGTGTTAACGACTGCGTCTATTAATGGAAACCACTCTGGGGAGAACTTGGTACTATCAGGTCTGCCAAACAATCTACATAACATAGCCACAACAAAACTATAAGGGGGACAAATAGATGCAGTAGTGTACATACCATTTTTGTCTTTCTTGATTTTCTCTTCATTATTCGACCAGGCGTGAGTGCAATCCACTGGGTCACTGTTCTCTTTAGCAAACTTCTCTACGAATTTCCTGTTGTAGATGACCTGTGGCTCTAGTAGGTGGTACATAAGTCATAGGTTGTCCGGGGTAAAAGATCTGATGACCCCTTGGCTTCTCGTCTTGAATTCTCTGTCTGAGATGTCTGCTTCATCGATAACCCATTTTACCATGTCAGTATAAGGGATTATCTTTGGTTGAGCGGCTATGCGGTGCAAAAACGAGCAAGCCGTCTCTAGCATGGAAGCGTCTGAGGAATCTCATCCATCAACTGTAACATTTGTTTCCATAATCCTCGGTTGTTCCTCCTCCAGTATGTTGTACATAGTCTCCCATGTAGAGGTTCCTCCCTCTCTGCTGCATGTGGTATCTGTGAACAGGGGAGTCATCTCTGTCTTCTCAGAGGCTACATCTTTGCCTTTCTTTCCCATTGCTCTCAATGATCTACTTTGCGGTTTTTTCCTAAAATGAAGAACAACAACTATCGGACACTCAAAGATGAACGTAAAAATGAAATAATGCAGATAGCTTGTAAAGGTGGTAAAAGAAGCATTATTTGAATGCACATAACAAGATATTGTATCAAGCTAAATGGCTTTTCACACATAAATGTAGTTATTTCCCACTAATGCCCACTAATGATTTATTATCCCTTAGCTTTATTTCTCATAAATGTTTGCGTCGTAAAACGGGATGAAAGCTTCTAGGGTGGCGAGCCATTGTACTGCGATGATAGCGATTGTGCGATTTGCGAAGCAATATCACAAGATGTGCCTTTTAGCATTCTTACCTCCTGCTATGTGTCTGCGAGATGCAAGATGCGAGCCGTTAGTTGTTTCACGTATAGTTAATCGCTAGGTTTATCCTATGCAATAGACTTGACGACTTGAAATATTTACTTTTAATATTCTAAGGTGTGGGTCCAGGCGCGAATCGCATTTCATAATATCGGCTTATGGTAAGTGCAAAGTGTTTGCTTAAAGACTCGAAATACAATGCCATAAAAGTTAACGCGCCATCGCGGTTTCGCAACTCGCAAATCTTGCTATATCATTTTTAAGAGAGAGTTCTTTATGAGTCGTGATATGCGATGCGAGACTTAAGCCTAAAAAACTTAAGGACTTCTGTTTTCATCGGATTTTATGATAATTTAGACCATGGAGCCCTTATTTAATCACTTTGCTTGATTTTGGAGGTTTTTTAGAAAGGTCCTTTGGTGGGTTTTAGACATCCTATATATGAAAAGGTAAGTATTTAGTAGTTCCCAAAAAGGTTTTGAAAGTTATCTTTGCTTTATTCAAAAAATAAAAGAAATGACTAAATGTTAAGTTCTGTTTTTTGGATGAAATTTTTTAAAGGGTCCCCATTTAGTTAATGTAATATTAACTATTATTATTAACAAATGGGGGGTTGTTGAATACCACAACAGGTCCTATAATTTATAGGATCAATTGATGATTATTTGTTGATTTTCTTCCATGAGATGTTGTAAATAATAATTACATTCTCCAAATTATTTTCAAAAGTTCAAAGATATATATATGTGTGTGTGTGTGTGTGTGTGTGTATGTGTGTGTGTGTGTGTGTGTGAAAACTAAAGAAAAGAAAAAAAATAAATAATAAATAAAAGATAAAAAATAAGTCCTTATAGAGATTCAATCAAAATGCCGCTTTAAAGTTAAAAATGTCAATTTCACACAATATTTTTAAACTTTGGTTATAATGTATTATGATATAAAATAATACGACAAGTTTTATTTGTCATTTGCAGTTAAATGGAGTGCTCAAAGTGACAGCCCAGATTAGTCCCACCAAGATCTATAGCGGAGAGATAATCCCCCCCCGCACCCTCGATAGTTGACACGAGGGGGGGGAGGGGCAAAAAATGGTTTCCCCCTAAACCACTTGGAGCGAAGTGGTGGCTCTTGGAGCATTTTAGGGGTCTTCTCCCGAATCCACTTACCACCTGCAGGCGCCCCCCCCCACCCCCCGAAATATCGCCATCTCCCGCCAACTATTTGTTACATCTGCCACTCCACTCTCGTCGCCTGTCTTCTCATTCGCCACTCCACTCTTGCCGCATGTCTTCTCATCTGCCACTCCACTCCCATAGTTTTTCCTGCCACATCACCCCCTCCACGTCAAAGAGTCATTAACCATTCAATATTTATCGCCAAATCCAATATTGAATGTTATTTCATTTAAACTTCTCGTTGTTTATTCGTTTTCTCAATAAATTTTCCCCACTCCATAACGTTAAGTTTTCCATTATACAGTCGATCAAACTGCTATAAAAACCCATGGAATCCTGCATTTCGCACCTTTCACGACACCATTGATTCTGCGGGTTGAAGATCGAGTTGCCACCAACTGTCAACATTCTACAACAGTTTTCCCTCCGCGAAGTCGACCAAATTTCACCCTAGTAAGCTTGTTCTTTAGAAAAAAATTATCAAGCATTTTCTAATATTGTTCTATTGTAAATAATACTGAGAGGGGGGTTGAATCAGTATTATCAACTCAAACACTTTTCATTTTCATACTCAAATTCATATACGCTACTTCAGTTCATGATATCCGCGTATATACGCGACTGTGTTATATGCAACTAGCGTACATACAGTAATCTTATGATTCAGTTAGTTTATCTTCAGTGAATGCATCAGAACATTATTAACAGTAAACAGGAGCAGTATAACATCACACATAAGCCACACACATGAACACCATGATATAAGGTGGAAACCCAATGTGGGTGAAAACCACCTGCTGCAATTTGTTTCTATCTTCCTTTAATAAGAAACTTCTTTTACAATGTACTGGTGCAGTCCTTTACCAGCACGCAGGCTGCAACCTGCAGAGGGCTACAACCCTCTCTCGTTTTCCAGCTTCTCCTGGAAGGGAGCTACAACCCCCTTAGCTCTTGCACTAGCCAAGATACTAGTACGTAGGTGCTGGCCTACAGAAGGCTACAACCTTCTCTTTCTTCCAGGGACCACGTTTCATACATTTTCAGACTGGATCCATAAGTACAAAACAATCACTGCTGCAATACAATCATCAACTTATACTTGCATCATAAATCACTAAATCACCCAATACTGAATCACTGAAACCCTGTTATCAAAACACAGAATGCAAACCAGAGCCCAGAACTCTGCAACAACCACTAGAATCAACAGCAACCTGAAACACCAAATCTCATAATGCATACGCTACTTGACTATATCAAAACTGCGTGTATATGTGCTTTCACCAGAGACAACCCGCGTACAGATCTAAAGATAATTACTTATACCTTCACTGTCATATTCAACCCGAGCCAAGCTTCACAACCCGATAACCAGCAATACTAGATCTTCCCACTTCGTTAGACATCCATTCCTTACCTCCCCTTTGCCTAATGATCTTCTCCTTATATAGGTTAGGCTTCTCTCAATACCATGGTCCAAAACCATGTAGAAACAATACCATGGACTCAATACTTGGGGTCAACACTTTTGCCGAGATACCATGGTCCAAAACCATAGGTTCAAATACCAAGGACTAAATACCACAGACCAAACATAAGTTCTCCCACATGTACACGCTTTTCCTTGCGTGAAAGTGCGTGTATACACATACGTGTATTCGGAACGTCTAACCTGCGTGTATACACGGCTTTGTCATAATGAACCTGCGTATATCTCTCTCTTGACCTGCTGTACTAAGATCTGTCCTCTGATTAAGTTGCCATCACCTGTATCAAACCTCTGAGTGAGTTGCCATTAAGGACAACACTTGTATCATAATGCTAACATGTTCTTCCACCTTCCTATTATTCCATTTCCAAGATGTCAACACGCAATGGAAAGGGGAAATTTCTAGAGAAAAATCCCATGATTCTCCCTCTCCCTGATTTTGATAAATCCCCTCTAATTGACACCCAGTATAAAATTGTCATGACCCAGTGTGAATTTGACCTTTACGAACTTCAAAATTGAGCAAAACAAAAATTCCTTGACAAAAGTGATGATTTGAACGTTTGGAAATCCCTTCTCCCTCAGTTTATTTTCCCCCAAACTCATTTTTTTCTTGAATTCTCCACTTGGTGCCATCTTTGATACCTACCAAGCCATAAATTTTTTATTTCCCAAAATAACGAAGTCTTCTTCTCCATTTCCCCTGAAATTATTTTCCAGACCATGCAACTTGAATACCAAGCCTCCCATCATCCTTTTTCAACTGATGTATTGATGGAATTATACAAAAATTTGACTTTCCCTCAGGGAGCACAAATCTTCGAATGCTTCCTTCCTGAAAATGTTGAATTACCCCTGACCAATCCCCCATACCCAGTCTCGATCTTCCCATAAATTTCCAAACAAGTAAATTCTATGGTAACCTAACTTTTTGGGTATTATAATGATCAATGGGTAGATGAAATAGTTTTGGGATTTTTTTCAATTGTTGCAATTTGGCAAAAATCCATATATTCTTTTCAATTACAGTCAATTTCTATCCAATGCAATGCATGATCAATTTGTAAATTTCAAAGCTAAACATGTTTTCAAATATCAGTTGGTATTGGTTTATCTTATGTTATTTCATCAGTCAGACAAGTTCAAATTTCCTTTACAAGAGACAGATAATGAGGGCAATCCTTTGTCATTGATTCACTAGAATTATTTGGTTAGAAATAACTCAAAGGAGTATACTTACACTGATTTTGTTTATAAGTTTCTACATACCCCATTATGCTTGCTTTGTAGTGATGTGATCCCGAAGATTTCACCAGATATAAAGAAGATATTGCACTTCTTAGAGCAATCAAAAGTTGGAGACTAGTATATATACCATAATTATACTGAAATTAGAATATATGGATCAGATTTACCTCCTTACAGGTTACCAGTGTTTGTACGAGTCAGAATATTTGCATTAGAATACACTAGAAAAATGATGAAGATGGATGAGTTGCACTTTGTATCCTACAAAACGAAAGCACAGTTCAAGCTAAAGGTTAATATAGGTCCTTATATTTTCAACACCAAAGTTGCAGCAAAGGAGGTGGAATCAATTTTAAGTCAAATGAAATTTAAACCTAGTTTCCCTTGGTCTTATGATCCTCTGGGCATCATTTCAAAACTTATATTGGAACAGAAGAGTACTTCCTATGCACATACACCAAGGCCCGAAATTAAACAATATGACAACCAAGAGGAATGGACAGAGGGAAATTTACAAGAAGCTGAAGAACGACTGGTTAGTCAGTCATCCACACAGACGCCCATTCCCAAGAAAAAGGAGGGAAAAAGGGAGAGAGAGGCCATATCCCCTACTGACTCTGAAACACAAGGTGCAAAATTTGTTGTTTTTAAAAGAAGAAAGAAGGACCCAAACAATACTCAAAAATCAAACCCTCAAGTTGATCCTCAGGTGATTATTATCCAAGATGAATCTTGAGAAGAAAGGGATACACAACAATCACCCAATGTAGTTTTGCATTAGGGGACTTTTGCAGTCTAAAATGGACCTCCTAAGGAGATGATAAAATAATAGTGGAAATAATAAAATAATATTTTAGATTACATCATCAAACTTCAGTGTGAAAAAAAAAAGAAAAAAATGTTTTTTCAACTCGTATTTTTAACTTATCTCCCTATGGGTTTACTCAAATTTCTAGCAGAAACACTCGTTGGATGCAGGATTTGATTCCTCATCTAAGGAGTACCCATGTTGCATACTTTCGATGGGCCCTGCTACAAGGAAAATGAAAAATACATTAAAAACATGATTGCAATCACTTTTTTTCATTTATTTCTCATTTTTCGTGTAGCAGAGTCCATCAAAAGTATGCAACATGGGTACTCCTTAGATGAGGAATTAAATTTTTCATCCAATGAGTACTCCTGCTCAAAATTTGAGTAAAACCTTAGAGAGATAAGTTTAAAATACGAGTTGAAAAAGTAGTTTTATTAGTTTATTATTTTTTAATCTTTTTACTTTTTGACTCCAAAAATGGTGAATCATCCCCCATGGTTGACATCACCATCTTGAATCCTATTGGTTCTTATTAATTTTAGTTTGGTTGTACATTTTTCTTAGGAGGCCCATTTTAGACCTCAAAATTGCCTTAATGGACAGGAATTCTGGTCACTGTTTTTCCTCAAGCAGAAGAAACAATTCAATCACCTACTGTAGAACCAACGGGTCAGTCTCCAATATCTTCTAGTTCTCAAATTTCAACTTAGCAGAGTATATTTTCAAGGTACAGGGAGATAAAGTTGAAAAATGAAGCTTTAAAGGCTTCAACTTACTCAGAATTTTGGAAGCAGACAACGAAAACACAACATAGATTGCTCTCTACATTCGACTCAAAGAAAGGACAGTTCCAAATGGCCTTCATGGAACCTTTAGTTCTAGCTCCCAGGAGTGTTGAAGACTACAAATCCTTCATTTTCTCAATTGATACAAAGAAGATACATGAAATCGATCAAATTGATTTACACAAGCAAACAAGGGAGATAATCTTTTCAACAATTACCAGTTCGGCCATGACTATTTCCAAATTACAGTCATCCTTGAACAACATGCATTCTCAGTTGAATATTGAGAAGATGTCCTCATTTGCTAAAGATAACAGAATCAAATCTCTAGAAGATTTGATAATAAAACTAGGACATGACCCTACTAATATCAAGGCAGCAGAAGATCTTATAAAGAGCAAAGAGGCAGATATTCAAGCATTAAGAAATAAACTGAAGCTACCATCCACGGAACATCCTCAAGCTAAAGAATTTGCTAGCATAGAAATGGAAAAGGAAAAATTATTTACAATAGTTGTTGATAAGAATGCACAAATACAAAAAATGGAGCAGGACATGGAAATATTGTTAAGAGACAAAGAACAGTGGAAAGAAGCAGGGTCATCTACATCAGGCACAGGTACAGTAGCAGAGACTTCAGAAAAGGAAACATCTTCAGATACTACATAAGAGCTTGCTAAACCTTTGGAATAATTATCATCAGTTAAGACAGAGAAAGAGAAGTTATCAGCAGCATTGAATCCAATGGAGGAGAATAAAATTAAAGTTTATAATGCATCATATTTAACAGAAGTATAGAAGAACTTCAAGCTCATTCAGCAAATTCAGAAATATGAAGACCAGTCTTTTATCATTCATATGTTGGTAGAGGCCAAAAATAGAATTTTGTAGAATATAAATGCTAATATAACATATATGTGGCCATCAATTCAAATCACTTTTGAGTAGGAAGAACTCATGAAAAGAGTTAAGTCAGCAATAAAAAATACTAAAGTAGATTTGGAGCACAAACTAGAAGAGGCACAAATGATTATTAAGCTATTAAACTTCAAGACCAACGATGAATTAGAGGACATAAACATTCCATACAAGATAGCAACAATAATGGAGGTTAAAAGACTTTTAACGACAAATAATTTGATTGTACAGCTAGAGAAAAAATTTAAAGAGCTCGAGTTCAAAGTCAGAAGATTCAATAGAAATTTCACACTACTGCAGGAAAAGGGTCTACCAACTCTGAGGAATTATAATGGCAAACAAATTCCATTAGAAAACTACCAGGAGCAGTTGTGTAACACAATTGTTGATGATTCAAAGTTTGTAAAGGCCAAAAGAGTTATTAGTGGAGAAGCATTTATACAAGGCCTACAGTTTGATTTAAATATTCAACATGAGATTCATCATCTTTTTTTCAATAAGCCAACTTTTGAAATTTACACCAAAGTGGATGAAAGGTTTAGAAACATGATAAACTTTTCTATCCCAAATGAAGAAAGGTGGGACTAGTTTCTAGAGTTGATTGAGTAAGTACAACTGAAGCCCTGAAATTTCGGCAACAGAGAAACAACATTTACAGAAAAATAGCCACAGTCAGCACCAGATTCTTTCAAAGCCTCAACAACGCAGTAAATTTTACCAATCTTTACTTATCTTCTTCTTCTAGATATAAAATATTTGTGTCTTTAACAAATATTATTTTTTAAATCTATTTTATTTTGAAGTCCGATTTGAGATGTAAAAAGTTTCTATAAATACTTAGTAAAACCACTTATAAAAGATTGGAACTTGTGTTAGTGCCTAAATCTACCTCAGGCTGAGAAAGGTAGGATCTAGGATAACATCAAACCACGCTTAACCTAGTAGCTAGCCCTACTAGGTCGGGAGAGGGCTCTCTCCTTGTCAATCTCAGCAAAATATGATCAATGAGGGCTTGAGATGACTGATGTGAATACTGATATTAGGCTAAGTATGTGTGCAAAATAGCTTGATTGAATATAATGATGTTTTGTTGGCTCAAATGGAAAGGCAGATTTGGGTCTAGGGAATGAGGCTCAGTTTTGCAAAGATCTCTATGGGGCAAGGTAGGCAACTAATTTGGCACTTCAAATTGAATGAAATGGAGAGATTTAGACAGGTGAGGAG
The DNA here is from genome assembly GCA_031772625.1 of Pinus tabuliformis. Lineage (NCBI taxonomy): Eukaryota > Viridiplantae > Streptophyta > Pinopsida > Pinales > Pinaceae > Pinus > Pinus tabuliformis. The sequence goes on along the minus strand of CM062811.1, from coordinate 619,699,948 downwards.
TTGAAGAGGGCAAGAAAACCTCAGGGATCCTCTTCAAACAACTAAAAACATCAATAACTAAGCAAACCCTAGGTAGAGCACTGTAATTTCAATGGATTCTACCTTTATCCTTGTTTGTTTTAGTTAAGAAGAAGAAAGATAGATAATGGCATACATAAAACACATATAAACTTACAATTTACAGAAGGAAACACAATACCAAAGCAAGATTCCACATGAATCCCATAAAGTGCTACAAACCTTGGTCTATTCCTTAGCCAAAACTGCTGAGATGAGTATACAATGAAGCTCCAAGCTTTCTCAAAAGTCCAACCATGCTAATGACTGAAAAATCACAAGATATAGGCAAACAATAACTCATCCTAGCCTCTAGGGGTCGAGCTCATAAGTTTAGGAGCTATTCCAACTAATTCTAAACTGAGAACTAAAAATTAGGCAGTGGAACAGCTTGCCTCTAGAAACTAGGGAACTGATTCATTCAGTTGCAAGCTACTTTTTGATAGATGAATCTACCTCCATGAGTGAAAATTTGACATAACTACATCAAGATCCATAAATTTACATTAAATTACATCATAATTTTGACATTAATAAGGAGAAAAGTCAAACTGTTTAAAAATTAGGCGAAAAACAGAGTATTCTTGGTCAAACTGAGCAAAATTTCCCCAATGCGCCGCGCTGATTTCCCTATGCGTAGTGCCTGTTTGCAGCCACTTTTGGAGGCCTTCCTGGTGTCCAAATCTGCTCCAAGTGTGCTTGTTGGAAATTTCTACCTGTCTACTTTCCAGAACAAGTGGAATTTTTGAATTTGGCCTCCATTTGCCCCTCCAAAACTGAGTTTTCCCAACACTGCTTCCTATGTGTCCAAATAGGGGCAGAAAGGTCATTTTTGGGGTGTTTTTGACCCTTTTGGGGGCTCAAAACTTGTCAAAATTTCTTGGCCATTGGTGAGCATGCATATTTCTTCATGAAAAATCCAAAAATGCTGATTTTTCCTCATTTGGAGGCCTCCATCAAAAGCGAGCGCCAAGTGGCGCGGCACATTGGGCAGAAAAACCTGTGTTTTGGCCCAAAAATTTCAAAAATGAAAAAAGTGTCCCAAATTTTTTGAAATTTGGGCTGAGTGTTCTCCATCAAGTGCTGTGTTGGGCCAAGGAAGACTTACCCAATATTTGAAGTCTATCTTGCTTCTTTCGCCTCCTTGATGCCCTCTTCAACTTTGCTTTCAAGCTTTTGATTCTTGCCTTGTAACTTTTATTTCTCGCCATGTAATGATAGGCCATATGCCTCAACATTGTTTTCTCCCTGTTGGCCTTCTCTAACAACTTTTCCAAGTGGATATTAGCTCTCTCAAGCCAAGACTCACGATCAGCATTGATTTCTTGTTCAAGTGATGTGAGCTTCACCTTCCTCCTTTTGGCAGCTTGGCGGTTTTCTTGTATGTTTTGAAACTCCATAATGGTTTTTTGATCCTCTAGCTGCTTGTTTCTTTGCTCCAGGTACTTTATTATCCACTTATCTCTTTCTAAGTTGAGGGAAAAAGCATTGATGTCCGCATGTTTCTCTTGGATGACCTCCTTGAGCTTTGAGCTTTGTGGGCCCAAATCAGTGTCATCATCCTGAATGAGAATGAAATCGGTCTCCTGCTCACCTGAAGGCCCCTCATCATGTAATGGCCTCTTGCCCTTGTCCTGAACCTATTGTGCTAATGAAGGAAGCGAGACCCCTTCCACCCCGGGTGGAGATAATACTCGCTTTGCTGCTGCAAACAACCCTCTAGTGCCCTTTTGATAGGTGACAAACACCGGCACACTAGCGGTTTGTGTCTCATGACCCTCCTGCTGATGTGAAGGTCCACCTGTCTCATGAAAAGCTTCTGGAGGTACCTGAGGAGCCGTGAAGAACTCATGAGAAATGAAATCCTCCCATGAAATGTCCTGCAAACCAAGCTGATGCATGACCACAATTTTGATGAGTGCAAAATGATATATACTATTATACTGCTGCTGAGGAGTTTTCTTTTGCACTAGGGTGGTCATCTTCTCAATATTTTGGCACATGAAGTAGGGGAGATTCATCATTCTCACCCTGGTAAAGTGCATCAACAATCTGATATGATAGGCATATAGGCGAGAAAACCGGCCCTCATAGCTGAAATACTTAATTATGAGTTTCATCAAGGGAGCATATGAGTCTTTCAGGTACCGAAAGGGAAAAACTCTGCTGAGTTGTCTCAAATAACTGGGCTTGATGTATGGTTCATAATGTTCCCTGTCAATTTGCTGCCTTTTATTCCACTGCTCTCTGACATTAGGAATGCCAGTTGCTAGAGAAATAGACTCCGGTGTCAAGGTGAATGTCACACCAGCTAGAGTGGCTTGGCCATTATGTAGATGAAGCACAAACAACCTGGCCAACTCATGATGGTACTGGACTCTAGCAACCATCTCACAGAACTGATAACAGGATTGGTGTTGGAATCATGTGATAGCAAGAGGACAGGCCTACAGCTCAGCAAGTGAAGTAGGCTCCTCTCATATATGTTTGCCACCCTTGTGAGGTCTCCTTGGTGCACACATTTCTATAGGAGAGTCAATGTGTGTCTCTTCATCTCGGTCATATGAAGGATCAGATTCCATGTTTGCTATTGTGTGAGTTTTCTTGATGAGTATGAAGAGATTTATGGTGTTTTTAGTTTTCTGCCACCAAGGGTAAGAATGTATGAGGGACTGTGGAGGGAGAGGGTATGAGGGGTTTGATAATATTATGACAAGTTTTTTTTGGGAAATAGGGGGTTTATGGAATAGTATGTAAGCTTAGGGACAGAAATTAGGGTTTGGGGATTTTGTAGTTAGGATTTGGGAAAATGAAAATTGGGGATAGGGGTGAATGATTTTAGGAATACATGAATTAGGGAATGAGTGGATGAAACTGAAAAATAAATGGAGGAGTCAAAGAGTAAGGGAGTGATGAAATAGACTTGGTAGCAAAAACATAAATACAAACCCTAGGCAATTGTTTTTGAGAAAAATTGTAAAGAGGTAGGGTTTGATATTTTACACACTAAACCACCATAAATTCTAAGAAAAACTCTTTCACTAGCAAGGGAAGAACTCTAGACTTACTTGCACACCATAGGATTGAGCAATTTTGGAAATTTGAGGGAGTTTATGGTGAAATCGGGCTTGCAACTCTATGCGCCACGCCACAAACCCAATGCGTCGTGCCCTTTATATGCGCCACGCCAGTGTATTTTTTACACTGTGGAGGGCGGCCCAATGTGTCGCGCCTTCTCTATGCGCCGCGCCTCTCACCCAATGCCCACAAACTTGCACAGTTTTGCTGCAATTTTGCTCCCTTTGTTCAACACGGCCTTCTTTTGCTCAATCTTTCTTCTTTGAATGCAAATGAGCTTTTTGAATCATGAAAAATGATTTATATACAAGAGCTTTTGATTTTTCATTCATAAAACCCACTTTTGTAATGTTTGCATTGTGACTTACTTTTTCAACTCTGTTTTTGGGCAATTTACTTTATTTGTGCCTTTGATGAACTGAATGACTTGATTTTTTGTTTGCCTTGTAGGGGATGGAGCAGCTGAAGCTTGGCAAGGTGACCAGGGTTGCCACTGAAGTTTTTTACATATGAAAGAACTGAAATTACACCAATTTATACAATAAAAACCTAAAATACTTTGTTTTTCCTCAAAACAGGGTTTTGAGGAAAAATACATTTTTGAGCAAGTGATTATGAAATTTATTGGTACTGGAACTTTATTCAACCTCCTCATGCACCTGCTGATCGTTATTGGACATTTTGAAGAGATTTTTGATGAAACCCTAGACCTAATGAAACTGAAACCCTAGAAATGACTCTTGCAAATTTAAAGACAAAAAGTGACTGCAGATGATCTTGATGAATGGAAATGGGCCAGCAGGTAAAGGACATGAGGGAAAATGTACAACAAGCCACTACCGTCAGATGATCCATGCTCCTAATGGAATGCAGTTGACTGAGCAAGACACCTAACATGCAATGCAACAAGAGAATTTGATCTCTAACGAAGGGATGAAGATACCGACACTAACATTGGCTCCAATGGGGATGGTAGCTCCTTGGAGGTGCCAAGAACTACAGATCTCTGGGAAAGCAAGCAATGCCTTCGTCCATTGGGCTATGGAGTCAATAACTTTGACAAACCAAAACCAGACTCTTGACTCAATTTCAGGACTGAAATCTGACTCAAAACTGACTCAATTTCAAGACTGAAATCGACTTGAAAGACCTGACTCAAACAAACCAAACCAAAACTAAAATCAAACCTCAGTTTTATAGCCTTCACCTCGGGCCCCAAACTGAAAGAATGAAAACAGTACACACTTGCAATGGAATTTAAACAAACCGGTATGTACAATGATACATATGACAGCAGAAAACACTTCACAAATAGTACCGTTTGAGTAGCCGACCATTGACCGGCCCACCGGGATAGTCTTCGCCATTCATTTCTTGCAAAAGGAAAGCATTTTGGCCCCGATATGCAGCAATCCTGAAAGGTCCTTTCCAAAGATTTTCAAACTTTCCATGCTTACCTTTCTCTTCGTTTCTTGCATCCCACTTTAGTACTATGTCTTCTATTTGAAACTTGTCCACCTTTGCCTTTCGATCATATATCTTCTTGATTCTCTCTTGCAACTTGAAAGTGTTTTGAAATACCTCCTCTCTAGTTTGCTGCAAATGAATCATTTGATTGATTCTCTGCTACAAATGATCATCTTCGCTGCCCACTTCTTGTAGGAGTTTAACCACCGGGACTGCAAGAGAGGTCGGGAAGACTGTGTCCACACCATACACGAGCTCAAAAGGAGACATGCCTATAGATTTCTTTTGACTTACTCTGTCTACCCAAAGTGCATTGACCAGCTTTTTGTGCCAACTTTTCTTGTTCGTTTCTAGCAGCTTTTTGATAATGTTGACCAAAGATTTATTTGAGGATTCCGCCAATCCATTACCTTGGGGGTAATATGCAGTTGAGTGCCCCAAATTGATTTGATATTTATGACAAAAGTCAATCATTCTTTTAGATTTAAAGGTTGTTGCATTGTCAGTGATCAGCTTATTTGGATAGCCAAAACGAGACAAAATGTTATTTTCAAGAAATGAAATAATTACCAAATTAGTGGCCTGCCTCGTGGGAATCGCCTCAATCCATTTGGTGAAATAATCCGTCACTGTGAGGATCCATTTGTGCTACGCTGAAGAAGAAGGATGGATCTCGCCAATGAAATCCAAACCCCACTACTGAAATGGAGCACTTACTTCAATGGGCTTGAGTGGTAAAGGCTGCAACTTCCTCCTACCTTGAAAAATCTGACATTCGTGGCAACTTGCTACTGTTTTGTACACATCAGCAAAAAGAGTTGGCCAATAATATCCCGCTCTCAAAATTTTATTGGCTATTGTCTTCCAGAAAATATGGCCTCCACAATCTCCCTTGTGAAAGTCTTCCATAACCTGTTTTGCCTCTTCTTCAACCAAACAATTGAGCAAGACACCACCAGGATCTTTCCAATAGAGTGCATTATTCATGATACAAAACTTGGCAGCCTTCAATTTCAGTGTCCTACTTTTGTTCTTAGCCATTCCAGGTGGTGATGACAGATTTTGGAGTACATAAACAATGTCCGAATACCAAGGAGAAAGAAGAAAAAATTTTGATACCTGAGCGGGCAGACTCTCTTCATCTTCCTCGGACATAGCAGCAATGAGATTAATGTCCAAGGCGTGCAAATTTGACTCAGCCATTAGTTTGGCCAGCCCCTATCCTTTGATGAGCTTTGTTGGTTTGATCTCCACATCATATTCCAACAAGGCAGCAATCCATTTGCCTCTTCTCCCCTCTGGATCTGTTTGCACTAAGACATCTTTAACAGCAGCGTTAGGGACATAAGCAAGGATGTGAGAATGCAGAATATAAACCCAAAAATATTTCAATGCCTTTACCAAAGCGAGAGCTTGCTTTTCAATAATATTGTACTTTAATGTCGCATCCCTTATGGTTCTGCTAAAAAATGCAATTGGTTTCTCAAGCTGGTCTCTTTTCTGCATCAAGACCGCTGCCATAGTATGATCCAAGGCAAATGAAAACAAAATGAAATCCTGAGTATAGTCCGGGTTGATCAACACCGGAGCTGAAGAAAGGGCCAATTTCACCAAATTGAAAGACTTAATTGCTTCCTCAGTCCACTTCACTACACTATCTTTTTTGAGCATGTTTGTGATTTCCCTTAAATGTTCTGCAAGATTGGGCACAAAGCGACGTAAGAAATTCATCTTACCATTGAATGATTGGATTTCCTTCTTACTTCGTGGAAAATAAATTTTTTGAATGGCTTCCACCCGAGCTGGATCGATGCGGATGCCCTCCTTTGATATAATATGACCGAGAAGCTTGCCTTCATCCATGGCAAACATACTTTTCTTTGGATTGAGAGATATACCATTATTCCTACACTGCTAAAATACAATCTTCAAATGATAAAGGTGCTCTTCATCTGAATTAGAGAAAACTGTCAAATCATCAAGATAAACAACTAGAAAAACATCTTTTTCATTAGCAAATGCGATATCCATCGCCCGCTGAAAGGTTGCACCAGCATTTTTCAATCCGAAAGGCATCTTTGCATAGTGAAAAGTTCCCCACAAAGTGGTGAACACTGTTTTGTCTCTATCATCCTCATGGACCAGAATTTGGTTATAACCCAAATACCCATCGAGTAGCGACATGCGGGATGCTCCAACTACTCTTTGAAGTATGTGATCCATCTTAGGCAATGGATAGTTGTCCTTCAAAGATACTTTATTCAGATTTCTAAAATCAATACATAACCAAATCTCACATGTTTTCTTGCGCACAGGCACCAAATTTGAAATCCAATCTGAAAATCTTATGGGGACGATGATACCGGCTTTGTACAACCGATTCACTTCCTTCTCAATTGAGGGCAGCAACTTTGGATTTATTCTTCTTAGCTTCTGATGAAAAGGCTTTTGATTTGGCTTGATCGGGATGATATGCTGAATTATGCTTGTGTCATATGCCTTCAAATCTGAATAATCCCAAGCAAATACATCAGTAAAAGAAGATAGTAAACTGATATACTTTGCTTTTACCTGTGGAGGAAATGCCTTTGATAACTTCACCATTTTAGGATTTTCAGCTGATCCAATGTTCACATCCTCAACTCCTTTCTCGGTTGGCAGCAAGCTCGGTTTTCGGGCCACATCATCCTGATCGAACAGCTCCTCTAAAGGTATTAGACCTTTAGGAATGACATTATCCTTCAGCTGCAACACTTCCATCTGATTGACTTCTATATCTGCCTCACCATCATCATACTCCACATCAATAGAAGTGTCTTTGAATTTACCTTCATTTTGCAGAAATTCATCGATCTCTTCGTCATCTTGAAACACTTGCCAATACCTTTGATTGTCGGGGACAGCTGGGCAATGTTTCACATGAATCTCAAACTTGTTGTTTGAATTCATCGGAATTTTCAAATTACTTGCTGTTGTTGCAAGTGAATCTGTAATGACATTCTGAACACGAGGGACACATGTCAAAGTGTAATCTAAAAATACTCTCAAGATATCTAATACCGCATTGCGGTAGGCCTACATTTGAGGATTCTTAGCTTGGTATTCTCCTTTCACTTGCTTGATAACTAACTCGGAGTCGCCATACACTGAAATCCTTTTAGCATTTAACTTTCTAAGAATTTTCAAACCAGCAATTAAAGCCTCATATTCAGCCTCATTATTTGAACAGTCAAAAGCTAGTTTATAAGAACAGACCCTTACATTGCTTGGCACTTTGTTTGGGGCGAAAACAGGGCTGCGTATCCAAATGCCAATTCCAGCACCTTCCCTTCCTACCACGCCATCAAAATCCATGCTCCATAGGCCTGCTTCGTCCTCTTCCAAATGCTGAAATTATGTTTGCTCTATTACTCTTCCTTGCTGTCCATCAATATGTTGCTGTTGTCGGAAGGCTGATTGCTCAGCGGTACTATCAAGTCTTTGTCTTTCTTGCTTTAAGACTTCTCTAAAATTTTCAGTGATCTTTGGAATGTCTTCTACTTCAACTACTTGGCTATTTACATCATTAAAGCTATCTGAATACAAAACAAATGATTCTAAATTAGTATGTACATAGTTGATTGGATGATTTACCAGTTTCTCCTTGCTAGTAATCATGTACTTCATCTTTTGCTCCTGGTATAATTTCCTCATTTGACCGAACACAGGAATAGTAGCATAGGAGAAATCAAGCTGCATTGTCCCTTTAATCTTTGCTCCCCAAGATCTGGAAAGAAGCATGCCAAATCTAGGAGGTATATCCGCCACAACCACATCCATCAAAACATTTTTAGCCGGAATCTGATCCAAACTGACCACCAAATCTTTGATTAGACCAATGCATCTTACTCTACCAGAATCAAAAGAGTAGAGGTCATGATACTTTCTAGTGATATCCAATCCCAATTTCTCCATGATGGCCTTAGGCATGAGATTATGAGAGGCTCCAAAATCAAACATAGCATTGTGTAATACATAGTCATGCACCCTGAGACTGATGTAAAAAGGAGCTACATCACTATCTTGAGACTGACCTTCCAATGTTGGACCAAAAATCAACTCAGGTCTATCATCCTCCACGTTCACCATATCAGATGATGGATCTAAATTCAAAATCTTAGACACCTGACCTTTGTAGCTGCTATTCTTCATCAACTCAGTCAAAGGAATAGATACTTTTAACTTAGCAATTTCATTTTCTAAGTTAAAAACTGAAATTTTCTCTACCTCTTTCACTGAAACATCCTTCTTTTCAGTTTTCTCCTTTGATACACTTGGCTGATTGGATCTTTCATTTGTTGATGGCGTTTTGTTGGTGGTAGGATCAGCTGTCTCTTTTCCCTTTTTCTGCACAATGGGAGGATCATTCTTTGGCGTTGTTGTCTCCTTCCTTTTCTGAATTGGATTTATGGGCACATCTCTACTTCTGAGTGAATATTGTCGCTACTGGGCTGACAAAGCATTCATGTATCCTCTTTGATATTCATCAGACTCCTCCTCAAGAACTGTTTCATTTGCCAAGATGAAATTTTCGTCCCTTTGTACAGCTGAATTCTCGGAATACTCCTCATCTTCAGTGATAAAAATTGGCATATCATCGGGTGTAAAGAAATGATTCTCTTCTCCAATTATGTTCTCCTCATCATCTAATTCCGGACCATGTACAAAATTCTGCTGTAAGGGTGTCTTTACCTGCTGTTGCGCTGCTTGGTCTTGTGCTCGCTGCTCTCTTTGCTTGATTCTAAATTGTGGTTGCTGCTGACCACGGAAGTTGGGATTTCTGACTTGTGGTTCAAGCTTGTCAATTGTCAATCTGTCAAACATCTTCTCCATCTTCTGGAGCACTTGATCTAAAGTGGAAACCTCTTCCTTTATTGTTACCTTCTTTTCAGCCTTTGTTCTAGCTCTCTTGGCAAGCAGATTAGCTTCAACGCTGACTGCAATTTTCTGCATGTCTTCCAAAGTGGCCGGATCTCTTTCTCTTAATTGATAGGCCATATCAAGATCGAAACCATCCGGAAATTTAATCAAAGCCAGTCCCATAGGTGGCTTTATATGATCAGGAATTGCATTGTAAACAGAATTGAATCTAATACAATAATCTTGAACAGACTCACCAACATTCCGCTTGATGTTCTCATATTCGGAAAGGATCTGAAGAGGATTTTTCTTCACTTCCCAACGATCCAAGAATTGTCTCTGAAGATTAGTCAATGTAGTGATACTTGCAGCCGGCAAAGCTCTGAACCACTTCCTCACTTCACCACCAAAGGTTTGTACAAACAGTCTCATTGTCACATTTTCTACATCAATCTCATGAAGGTCGAAGAAATCTGTCATCCTATCCACATGTTGCTGAGCTGTAACACCGTGAGGAGTGCCATCAAACAATGGAATTTTGCTTTGATAATCGGTGGGCATATCATCCAAATTTTGAGGTAGCACAAGGGGTGCAAATCGAGTAGCCATTGCTCTTGGTGGATTTGCAATCGGTCTTGGGGATGTTGGGGGAGTGGGTGCAGCTAATGTATGGGGTGTATGAGGTGGGGATGGTGGTGAAGAAATTTTGGATGTTTGAGGGGTAGAAGGAGTGGACAGAGGTGACACCACTGCAGATTTTTGATCAGAGATAGAAGGCTGCATGGGAATGGTGGGAATGAAGGGAGTTTCGGTAGGAATTCCAGAGCTAGATGCAATCGCGGAGGACCCAAGGGTTGCAGATGCAGACTCTAAGAAATCAACGATGTTTGAAGCCACAATTGAAGTTTGGAGTTGTTTCAAGATATAATCGTCAATTGATTTATTGGCCTTTTCAGTTTCAAGATCTTTGACAAACTCTGGATTTAGGACAGTAGAACCAACAACACTTTTGGATTTAGTCTCAAACAACGACAAATCAAACTGTTCGTCAAACTCAAGATCTTCAAGATACTCAAAAACCACAGGACATGAACGAGATTTGAACACGGGAATCACAGAACTTTCTTGGCGAAGGATTCTTGGAATAAGATTGGGATTTTTGTACACAAGAGGTGGATCAGGATCCAGATTTGCTCTGGTATATCTTCTGGAAGCCAGTGTGCTATTATTTCCAAGAAATCAAATGGACATTATCAACTTGTTCAGCCTATCAAATTCTAAACTTATCATCCAAAAGCTTAGAATTATCAGATGTACTGGGGCAATTTGCAAGTTAGATATTCCATTTATAAGACTAGACCGGAGATTGACTGAAGTAGCTTTTATCTACTTGCGCTAATGCAAAGCAAAAGCGTTTCGAAGGCTACCTGGCTAATCTTCAGACTCCGTCTGTAGTTTATAAAACAAATAACACTAACAAACAAACAATTTCTTCCCCAGTATGGTCGCCACTATGTTAGAGCCTAAATCTACCTCAAGCTGAGAAAGGTAGGATCTAGGATAACATCAAACCACGCTTAACCTGGTAGCTAGCCCTACCAGGTCGGGAGAGGGCTCTCTCCTTGTCAATCTCAGCAAAATATGATCAATGAGGGCTTGAGATGACTGATGTGAATACTGATCTTAGGCTAGGTATGTGTGCAAAAGAGCTTGATTGAATATAATGATGTTTTGTTGGCTCAAATGGAAAGGCAGATTTGGGTCTAGGGAATGAGGCTTAGTTTTGCAGAGATCTCTATGGGGCAAGGTAGGCAACTAATTTGGCACTTCAAATTGAATGAAATGGAGAGATTTAGACAAGTGAGGAGTTGAAGAAATCAAGAAAACCTCATGGATCCTCTTCAAACAACAAAAAACATCAATAACTAAGCAAACCCTAGGTAGAGCACTGTAATTTCAATGGATTCTACCTTTATCCTTGTTTGTTTTAGTTAAGAAAAAGAAAGAGAGATAATGGCATACACAAAACACATATAAACTTACAATTTACAGAAGGAAACACAATACCAAAGAAAGATGCCGCATGAATCCCATAAAGTGCTACAAACCTTGGTCTATTCCTTAGCCAAAACTGCTAAGATGAGTATACAATGAAGCTCCAAGCTTTCTCAAAAGTCCAACCATGCTAATGACTGAAAAATCACAAGATATAGGCAAAAAATAACTCATCCTAGCCTCTAGGGGTCGAGCTCATAATTTTAGGAGCTGTTCCAACTAATTCTAAACTGAGAACTAAAAATTAGGCAGTGGAACAGCTTGCCTCTAGAAACTAGGGAACTGATTCATTCAGTTGCAAGCTACTTTTTGATAGATGAATCTACCTCCATGAGTGAAAATTTGACATAAATACATCAAGATCCATCAATTTACATTAAATTACATCATAAGTTTGACATTAAGAAGGAGAAAAGTCAAACTGTTTAAAAATTAGGCGAAAAACAGAGTATTCTTGGTCAAACTGAGCAAAATTTCCCCAATGCGTCGCGCTGATTTCCCTATGCGTAGCGCCTGTTTGCAGCCACTTTTGGAGGCATTCCTGGCGTCAAAATCGACTCCAAGTGTGCTTGTTGGAAAGACCTACCTGTTTAATTTCCAGAACAAGTGGAATTTTTGAATTTTGCCTCCATTTGCCCCTCCAAAACTGAGTTTTCCCAACACTGCTTCCTGTGTGTCCAAATAGGGGCAGAAAGGTCATTTTTGGGGTGTTTTTGACCCTTTTGGGGGCTCAAAACTTGTCAAAATTTCTTGGCCATTGGTGAGCATGCATATTTCTTCATGACAAATCCAAAAATGCTGAGTTTTCCTCATTTGGAGGCCTCCATCAAAAGCGAGCACCAGGTGGCACGGCGCATTGGGCAGAAAAACCTGTGTTTTGGCCCAAAAATTTCAAAAATGCAAAAAGTGTCCCAAATTTTTTGAAATTTGGGCTGAGTGTTCTCCATCAAGTGCTGTGTTGGGCCAAGGAAGCCTCAGCCAATATCTGAAGTCTATCTTGCTCCTTTCGCCTCCTCGATGCCCTCTTCAACTTTGCTTTCAAGCTTCTGATTCTTGCCTTGTAACTTTTATTTCTCGCCATGTAATGATAGGCCATATGCCTCAACATTGTTTTCTCCCTGTTGGCCTTCTCTAACAACTTTTCTAAGTGGATATTAGCTCTCTCAAGCCAAGACTCACGATCAGCATTGATTTCTTGTTCAAGTGATGTGAGCTTCACCTTCCTCCTTTTGGCAGCTTGGCGGTTTTCTCGTATGTTTTGCAACTCCATAATGGTTTGTTGATCCTCTAGCTGCTTGTTTCTTTGCTCCAGGTACTTTATTATCCACTTAGCTCTTTCTAAGTTGAGGGACAAAGCATTGATGTCCGCCTGTTGCTCTTGGATGACCTCCTTGAGCTTTGAGCTTTGTGGGCCCAAATCAGTGTCATCATCCTGAATGAGAATGAAATCGGTCTCCTGCTCACCTGAAGGCCCCTCATCATGTAATGGCCTCTTTCCCTTGTCCTGAACCTGTTGTGTTGATGAAGGAAGCGAGACCCCTTCCACCCTGGGTGGAGATAATACTCGCTTTGCTGCTGCAAACAACCCTCTAGTGCCCTTTTGATAGGTGACAAACACTGGCACACTAGCAATTTGTGTCTCATGACCCTCTTGCTGATGTGAAGGTCCACCTGTCTCATGAAAAGCTTCTGGAGGTACCTGAGGAGCCGTGAAGAACTCATGAGAAATGAAATCCTCCCATGAAATGTCCTGCAAACCAAGCTGATGCATGACCACAATTTTGATGAGTGCAAAATGATATATACTGTTATACTGCTGCTGAGGAGTTTTCTTTTGCACTAGGGTGGTCATCTTCTCAATATTTCGGCACATGAAGTAGGGGAGATTCATCATTCTCACCCTGGTAAAGTGCATCAACAATCTGATATGATAGGCATATAGGCGAGAAAACCGGCCCTCACAGCTGAAATACTTAATTATGAGTTTCATCAAGGGAGCATATGAGTCTTTCAGGTACCGAAAGGGAAAAACTCTGCTGAGTTGTCTCAAATAACCGGGCTTGATGTATGGTTCATAATGTTCCCTGTCAATTTGCTGCCTTTTATTCCACTTCTCTCCGACATTAGGAATGTCGGTTGCTAGAGAAATAGACTTCGCTGTCAAGGTGAATGTCACACCAGCTAGAGTGGCTTGGCCATTATGTAGATGAAGCAAAAACAACCTGGCCAACTCATGATGGTACTGGACTCTAGCAACCATCTCACAGAACTGATAACAGGATTGGTGTTGGAAGCATGTGATAGCAAGAGGGCAGGCCTGCAGCTCAGCAAGTGAAGTAGGCTCCTCTCGTATATGTTTTCCACCCTTGTGAGGTCTCCTTGGTGCATGCATTTCTATAGGAGAGTCACTGTGTGTCTCTTCATCTTGGTCATATGAAGGATCAGATTCCATGTTTGCTAATGTGTGAGTTTTCTTGATGAGTATGAAGAGATTTATGGTGTTTTTAGTTTTCTGCCACCAAGGGTAAGAATGTATGAGGGACTGTGGAGGGAGAGGGTATGAGGGGTTTGATAATATTATGACAAGTTTTTTTTGGGAAATAGGGGGTTTAGGGAATAGTATGTAAGCTTAGGGACAGCAATTAGGGTTTGGGGATTTTGTAGTTAGGATTTGGGAAAATGGAAATTGGGGATAGGGGTGAATGATTTTAGGAATATAGGAATTAGGGAATGAGTGGATGAAACTGAAAAATAAATGGAGGAGTCAAAGAGTAAGGGAGTGATGAAATAGACTTGGTAGCAAAAACATAAATACAAACCCTAGGCAATTGTTTTTGAGCAAAATTGCAAAGAGGTAGGGTTTGAGATTTTACACACTAAACCACCATAAATTCTAAGAAAAACTCTTTCACTAGCAAGGGAAGAACTCTAGACTTACTTGCACACCATAGGATTGAGCAATTTTGGAAATTTGAGGGAGTTTATGGTGAAATCGGGCTTGCAGCTCTATGCGCCACGCCACAAACCCAACGCATCGCGCCCTTTATATGCATCACGCCAGTGTATTTTTTACACTGTGGAGGGCGGCCCAATGCGCCGCACCTTCTCTATGCACCGCACCTCTCACCCAATGCGCCGCGCCCATGAACTTGCACAGTTTTGCTACAATTTTGCTCCCTTTGTTCAACACGGCCTTCTTTTGCTCAATATTTCTTCTTTGAATGCAAATGATCTTTTTGAATCATGAAAAATGATTTATATACAAGAGCTTTTGATTTTTCATTCATAAAACCCACTTTTGTAATGTTTGCATTGTGACTTACTTTTTCAGCTCTGTTTTTTGGGCAATTTACTTTATTTGTGCCTTTGATGAACTGAATGACTTGATTTTTTGTTTGCCTTGCAGGGGATGGAGCAACTGAAGCTTTTCAAGGTGACCAAGGTTGCCACTAAAGTTTTTTACATATGAAAGAACTGAAATTACACCAATTTATACAATAAAAACCTAAAATACTTTGTTTTTCCTCAAAATAGGGTTTTGAGGAAAAATACATTTCTGAGCAAGTAATTATGAAATTTATTGGTACTGGAAATTTATTCAACCTCCTCATGCGCCTGCTGATCGTTATTGGAAATTTTGAATAGCTTTTTGATGAAACCCTAGACCTAATGAAACTGAAACCCTAGAAATGACTCTTGCAAATTTAAAGACAAAAAGTGACTGCAAATGATCTTGATGAACGGAAATGGGCCAGCAGGTAAAGGACATGAGGGAAAATGTACAACAAGCCACTACCGTCAGATGATCCATGCTCCTAATGGAATGCAACTGATTGAGCGAGACACCTAATATGGAATGCAACAAGAGAATTTAATCTCTGACGGAGGGATGAAGATACCGACACTAACAACTTGTATGAAGAAAGGAGCTACATTTTGATGTAAGTCATGCATTGTACTGGAGTGATCAATTTGCAATAATACAGAGAATTTTTGTTCTAGGATTACCATGTCAAACCATTTGGTGATGTACTTTCTCATGTGAAATTGGTATTTTCTCTGTTTTCCATATGTTTTCTATCTTTATTGTTTCAAGAAGATTAAGAGCTAGATTTGCTTAAATTTACTCTACTCTAGCTTGTAAACAATATTAATGTTTTCATTATGATGTTAAGTATAGAATTCATCTCAACATGCTCTATATTTAATTGAACTTAAATCATTTTCATCCTAAACACTCCACAAATACTTTAAAATATCAAAAAGTTTACCTATCCTGCCCTGTTACAGCTGCTTTGTTATTTTTGTGTTTGATCACCCAAAGACTCATGACTCCATGCCCAATGGACTTTCCCTGCAATTTTCAACCAAATATTTGAAAAACCAACCTTAGAACTCAATAACTAGCCTAATATCTTAAAAAAGAAATTTAAATCAGATAGAGAGATCCCTCTCTGAAGCTAGAAGGACTAGATCCCATCTTTAAAAGTGGTTTTGTGGTTACCTCTGGGTTTCTCTCCATAGCCTAGGGAAATTATGGAGTGATAACATTTTGGCGACCATACTGGGGAACATACCTGATACAAACTATATTTTTTCCCTGGTAAATATTCCTTGCAAAGATCAGAGCTTTTTCCAATGTGTGACTGTGAAATAAATTCTATCAAGGTTTTTTTTTACATCCAGATTTTGTACATATATGTATCTATAAATAATATATTAAATATTTGGCTCCTAGAAATATCTACACTAGATCCCATCCAGATCCTAACCCACATGAAATTGTGAATAATCCTGGTAAACTTATTAAGAAGAAGAGTTTTACTAAGAGCCAAGACAACAATAATCTTTTGCCCAGAGTTAACTCTATCCCTGAAGGTTTGATAAATGTAGAGGAAATTGAATTCGACTTACCTTTTGACCACAGTCTTTTCCGAACCAAGTCAGAAAGTTTTTTCCCTAAGACAGTTTTTGATGAAAATGTTTTGAAACCTTATATACCAACGCATCAACCTAAAATTTCAGATTCCAATGAAGATGTTATAAAACAGTTTAATAAAATTGAAAATTTGGTGACCAAGTAAAATCTAGCTACTCAGAAATCATTTACTGATCAATTAATTATTTCTTCTTTTTCGACCTCATCACCAACCCCTCCAGTAGTTTCCCTTATTTCCACTGTCCCTATTTCATCTATTGTCCCTACTACTACTATTCCAACTCAGCAGATCATAATCCCACTTTCTTTACCACCCTCAACATCCACATCAATTGTAGTTTCATCTTCCTCCCATTTACCAGTCATGGCAACTCGATATGTGTAGGAATTTACAGGGTAAGTTCCTCAGAAAAAAAACCAAAGGACACCGCTCACACACAGATCACAGATCAATACACCAGTATTTTGACGTGGTTAAAACCCTCAAAGAGGGAAACAATCCACAGCCTAAGCCAACGCGGCCAGTTCAGGCAATTTATTAATAAAAGAATGAAATTTTACATAAGCTTCTCTCATGAGCAATTAACCTACAAATGACCCTACATGCTCTTTAAATAGAGATCATGGACCAATCAGGTGTTAAGCCACGGATCAAGTGTCGGTAATACCGAGGAGAGAATGAACCGTCGGATCACTACATATCGTGACCGTCGGATTGTAAGTTACAAAACGTACATAGTAAAGAAACACACTTTACCTAACTCTATACTAGACCAAGTTATACTTAACTATTTCCTATGTGTCGGAATATCCTAACATCCCCCCTTAAGAACAACTTGGGATAGGATTGAAGGATTTACAAATATGACACAATAGGAGAAGGAAGGAGGCACTAGAGCCTATCCCCCCTTAGTGACAACTTCCTGAACTCCAACCATAAATCGGAGTTTAGTGAACTTCGCCTCTGTGAGAGCCTTTGTAAAGATGTATGCAACTTGATCATCTGTTGAACAATATTGCACTTCAAGAACATGATCGTGGATGAGCTTTCCAATGAAGTGCATGTGCAGTTCAATGTGTTTGTTGCGCTGATGTTGGACTGGATCTTTGCATAGTTGAATGGCACTTTGATTATCACACCAAAGTGTAGTCGGATGTTGCTGCTGAAAGCCAAACTCTGACAGGATCTGACGAAGCCACAAGGCTTCCTTACTAGCTTCTACGGCACCACGATACTCTGCTTCTGCTGAAGAAAGAGAAATGGCACCTTGTTTCTTGCAAGCCCATGTAATAGGTCCTGAACCAAGAGTGAACACATAACCTGCAGTAGACTTCCGATCATCAGGGTCACCAGCCCAATCGGAATCAGTGAAACCAACCAATAGAGGAGCTTCTTCGGCACTATAATGAATCCCAAACTGGACTGTACCTCGAACATAACGAAGTATTCTTTTAGCTGCTTTCCAATGACTTTCATGTGCGTTTTGCATAAACCGAGCAACAGGCCAATAGCAAAGGAAAGGTCAGGACGAGTATGGGTTAGATACAAAAGTTTTCCTACAAGTTGACGGTATAAGGTAGCATCAAATTCAGGAGAAGTACAAGTGACTGAAAGTTTGACTCCATACTGAAAGGGAGAAGGGGCTGGCTTATAGTCTTCCATGTGAAAATGGCGTAGAATATCACAGGCATACTTGGACTGGGAAAGGGAAATACCTTCCTTGGATTGCAAGACTTGAAGACCAAGAAAATAATGTAAGTGTCCTAAGTCTGTCATTTCAAACTTCCTTTTAAGGCTAGACTTCACATGGTTTATAAGGTTGGGATCACTACCAGTCAGGATAAGATCATCAACATAAAGAACAAGAATGATAAGAGACTTGCCCACTTTCTTGGTGTAGACAGTATTGTCAGAATGACACCTAGAAAAGCCATTTTCTAAAAGAAAGTTATCCATTTTGGCATACCAAGCTCGAGGAGCTTGCTTGAGACCATAAAGGGATTTCTTAAGCCGACATACAAGGCTGGAGTCTGTTTGTATAAAGCCAATAGGTTGTTCCATATAGATTTCTTCATGCAAGTCCCCATGCAAGAAGGCAGATTTAACATCCATCTGATGGACTTCCCATTTGAAAGAGGCAGCAAGGGAAAGAACAAGGCGGATAGAGTTAATTTTGGCAACAGGGGAGAAGGTTTCAGTGTAGTCAATGCCTTCAACTTGTGAAAAACCCTTAGCAACAAGACGAGCTTTATGTTTATCAACTTTCCCATCTAGTCCATACTTGGTTCTGTAAACCCATTTGCATCTAACAAGTTTTCATCCCTTTGGTAGATGAACAAGATCCCATGTATCATTTGCCAATAATGAATGATATTCTTCATTCATAGCTGCTTCCCAATCTGGATGGCTTGAAGCTTCTGCAAAGGTGTCAGGATCATAATTCACTGAAGCTTATGCCAGTAAAGAAGAGGCTCTATCAAACTGAGAACGTGTACGTTGCTGATCTGTAGGATCACCGGCAAGATCACCTGCTGCATCCCGAGTAGCACGGACCCATTTTGGAAGCTGAGGAGCTGAAGGAGGATCCTGAGAAGGTGGGGGAGGATTTTCATCCTCGCTTTCATCATCTGAAGAAGAAATATTTTCAAAAGTAGAAGAGATAGGGAGAGGTGGCACATCCGTCGAACTAGGCTCGTAGGCCGATATATTTTCAGCGAACTTTACATCTCTTCTAATGATAACATTTTTGGACTTAAGTGGAATAAGTCTATATCCTTTGACATCTTCAGAATATCCAACAAAAATACATTTTTCACTCTTAGGTTCTAAAGCTTTATGTTTCTCATCTGGAATATGGGCCCATGCTTCACTTCCAAAAACACGAAAGTGACTTACATCTGGTTTAATTGAGCTCCATGCTTCTTCTGGAGTGATATTCTTTAAAACCTTAGTAGGAGTGCGATTTATTATGTAATTTGCATAGTTAATTGCTTCTGCCCAATAATTAAGACTAATTCCTTTAGATTGAAGCATACAATTAGCCATTTCCTTTAAGGTGCGATTCTTCCTTTCAGCGACACCATTTTGTTGTGGAGTATATGGAACAGTATGTTGCATTTGAATTCCATTCTCAATGCAAAAGTTGATGAATTTTTTGTTAACATATTCTCTGCCATTATCAGATCTTAGCTTAAGAATTTGATGTCCATATTGTTTTTCAACAAAGGCCTTAAAGGCCAAGAACATGTTAAATACTTCACTCTTGAGTTTTAAGAAGTATACCCAAGTGCGTCTGGAGAAATCATCAATGAAAGTTAAGAAATACTTGTAGCCAGAGAATGAAACAACTGGAAGTGGACCACATAAATCACTATGCACGAGCTGTAAAGGGGCTGAGGCGTGCCAAGAGGCACGTTTTTCAAAACTATCCCGATGATGTTTTCCAAGTACACATCCGGAACAAACAACATCTCTGCAAGATACCATTGGAAGACCTATCACCATATTTTCTTTACATAGATTCTGAAGGGAGCGATAGTTTAAGTGACCAAATCACTCATGCCAAAGTTTGCTCACTTCATCGTTATGAGAAACAAACTCTGAGGGAAGATTTGATGACCCAAAGTTGTGAAACTTATACAACCTTGTAGAATCATCAGCAATGCCAGTAGCTAAAATCTGTCTAGGATCTCTCAGGTCCTTAATTACAACATCATGAGGTGAAAATTCAACGATTTTACCTTCACCTGAATGAGTTATCTGATATACAGATAGAAGGTTGCAGGATAAGGTTGGAACACATAATACATCATTAAATTGACCATTGTCTATATGAACAGTTCCAGTCCCTACAACACTAAGAGATCTATCATCACCAACATATATATTTTTGGTGTTACAATCATTTAAAGAAGAAAACATGGCTTTGTTTTTGGCCATGTGATAAGAAGCTCCAGAATCAATGAGCCACTCATGAGAATGAGAAGAAGAAGATACATTTAGTGCATAGCCATACCGAGATGCTTGACAACCACATGCAGAAAGTGCCATTCCTGAAGATGAAGTTGAAGTTGAAGAGTGCTCCAAATGGATATTATGCTTCTTCATTGCTGCTTCCAAGGCTTCCATCTTCTTAAAGCATTTGGATTCTAAGTGGCCATCTCGATTACAAAAATTGCAATGTCTATCAGTCTTCTTCCCTTTGTTTTTATTTGTCTTATCATTTTGTTGAAATGATTTCTCATTTTGAGGCTGAAATTGCTTAGGACCCTTGTTTGGTTTAGGACCATTCCTTTTAGGATACAACTTCTTAGGATTCTTTGAATTTGGTTGTTGCTGGGCGGCTAACGCTTTCTTAGAAGAGTTTCCAAGATGAAGAAGACCAAGGTGTAAGAGTTTTTCTTGTTCTCTTATTAAAGAATCACAAAAGGAATCAAAGGAAGGGGACTTGTAGGCTTGTCCTTGAGAAATGAAGGCTTCTCTTGTAGAATGGAAGGTGGAAACAAACACAGAATAGGCTGGTCCCAACTTAGTAAGAATGGAGTAGATAAGGCTACTATCTTCTTTCTTAACCTTAACACCTTCCAAGAGAAGTCTAAGGGTCTTGAACTTGGACACAAAATCTTCAATGCAAGAAAAATTATTGGGGTCCAATGTAAGCAACTCATTTTCAAGTTGATGGGCTTTAAGTTCATTTTTAATTCCAAAAACTTTAGTGATCTGTTTCATTGCTTCTTCAGGAGTATCAAGTTCTGCAATATGGAATCTAAGATCTGGAGAAATAGACATCCCTATCAACCCACATGCTTGATCTTACCTATTTTCCCATTTAGCTGCCTTATCTTCATCTTTCGGTTTGGTTTCTTGGCCTGAGGTTATTCTGTAGAGACCTTTACTTCTAAGTAAATCCACAATGTAGGACCACCATTGGAAGTAGTTGGTGCTGTCAAGAATAACTTGGCATGGACTTTCCATTTTAACAGAAAATGAAGCTATAGATGCTGAAACTAAGTGTTCCAATGGAAAGATCTCGAAAAATTAGGCTGGTTCAAAAAAAACGGCTCTGAAAACGGCTTCCGGATGAAGAAGTTATGGCTTTTTGAAGAAAAGTTGATGAAGATGCCGACGAAGTGCGGGAATGTGCAGAAGTGAAAAATCCGCCCCCACAAAAAGGAGACTTGAACTCAAGACCTCTACTCTCATAAATTATCTTTGGACCAAGTAAGCTAAACTAAAAGTTTGAGAGAGAGGGGGGGGTTCTTTTTTTTTTGGTCACTGAAGCTTTGGGTTGCGTGCTTGCTTGAGAAAGCTCTTTTTCCCTACAAAACAAAAAACACAAAACCCAACATGGACATACAAAAAAAATGAACCTTACGGCTCGAAGTTAGCTTTAGCCGGAAACTAAATATTTTCCTCAATGTTTCTGATTTTCCGAGGTCACACTAAGGCGCAGCAGAAAAGGGCATACGCATGAGAAAAATCCTTCCTTTCTGTTTCTGATTTGCCCAGATCGCACAGAGTTGGGGGGAAAAGAGCATACGCAGAAATGAAAGGTATAGATCCGGTAATAAAAAAAAACAAAAAGCTAAATAAACTGAAACCAAAGTAAACAGAAAGAAAATAACTGTAAACTGCAAATAAACACTTTATACCTCCAGATCTTAAAAATGACGTAGCTAGGGCTACCGGAAACCTTTTCGCGTGAAACGAAAGGGGTTCCTCACTGGAACAGATGCTCCCAACACAATAGAGCAGTCCTCTTGGACCGAAAGTAGTCAGAAACAGTAGATCTAGGAAACAACAGTCGGATGCAGTTCTACCGGCTTCAGATTTGAATCACCAACAAACGCGGCCCTCAAATAGCTCCGATACCATGTAGGAATTTACAGGGTAATTTCCTCAGACAAAACACCAACGGACACCACTTACACATAGATCATAGATCAATACACCAGTATTTTGACGTGGTTAAAACCCTCAAAGAGGGAAACAGTCCACGGCCTGAGCCAACGCGGCCACTTCAGGCAATTTATTAATAAAAGAATGAAATTTTACATAAGCTTCTCTCATGAACAGTTAACCTACAAATGACCCTCCATGCTCTTTAAATAGAGATCATGGACCAATCGGGTGTTAAGCCACGGATCAAGTGTCGGTAATACCAAGGAGAGAATGAACCGTCGGATCACTACATATCGTGACCGTCGGATTGTAAGTTACAAAATGTACATAGTAAAGAAACACACTTTTCCTAACTCTATACTAGACCAAGTTATACTTAACTATTTCCTATGTGTCAGAATATCCTAACAATATGCCCCTCTTGTCTTCCCAGGACAACTTCATTCCATTGCACAGGATTATCAGAGCCATATACCTCAATTTGGTGGCACAGGGCCAATGACAACACAACAACACATAGATAGAATGAATGATTATTCAGATTTGCAAGAAGTTGATGAAGATGATGTGAAAATGAGGCTCTTTGCACAAAGTTTGACAGGAGAAGTTAAGAAATGGTTCAGGGCATTTCCAGCAGCTAGTATTGTAGATCTCCCACAATTTCATCGAAGTTTTCTCACAAGGTGGGAAGTAAAGAATAATCCTCTTCAAATCTTGGCCGAATATGAGAGTATAAAGAGAGATCCTAGTGAAACAATTCAAGATTATTGCACTAGATTCAATAATGTTTACAATTCTATTCTGGCAGCAATACAACCTCCACCAAGGCTAGCTCTGATCAAATTTCCAGATGGTTTTGATGCAGATATGTCTTATCAGCTGAGGGAGAGAAATCCTACTACCCTAGAGGAAATGCAAAGAAATGTTGTTAGTGTGGAAGCAAATTTATTGGCTAAGTGAGCAAGGTTAAAGGCTGAGAGAAGAGTCGTGATCAAAGAAGAACCTTGTTTTTCTTCATCAGATGCAAATTTAGACACCTTATTTAAAACCATGGAAACAGTGATGGAAAGGATAAGTTTAACTAACAGGGCTACACCAAGAGAAACTCAATGGGGTCCTCAAATCAAAAATCCTAATTTTATGAACAATACACCCCAAATTACACAAAGAGAGCAAAGAGGCTCAACTGATCAGCAGAAAATTAGACCTCCTTTCCAAGAGAATTATGCATATGAAGTATTTGAGATAGTTGAGGACCTTGAAGAAAATAAGATAAATATATTTGGGGAAGGAAAAATAGACAATATTTTCTTAACTAAGGAGGAACAAGATCTATTCTTGTTATCACACGCTAAAGTCATCCCTGTAGAATCAGATGATTATAAAAATGGATACCAAAATCCTATCATGGAGGTGCACAAAAAGTATTATTTTAGAAGTAAGAAGACTGCTGGAAATCCTCCTAAGATTCAAAGTGATGCCCCTTCCACCAGCTAGGAAAAGGATGATTATCAAAGAGAGACTTCTCAAAACCAGGATGTAAGTATCAAGGAAGTTGATAAACCTCAAACATCTTTCAGTATTGAAAATGAAATGGCCAAGGTCAAAATTTATATTCCCATGATATAATTGATTAATAAGAATGCATATAGATCTCATGTCATGAAGGCACTAAAAATAGGGGAGGGAATAGACACAGTTAACTTAACTGCTGACCAACCTAAATTATTGTTTGGACCTAAAGTTGAAGGGAAGTCTTAGGATGGTAGTGTGCCACCCTTCTATGTCAGTTTGAACATTCATGACTACATTCTACCCAATGCCATGCTTGATTCTGGTGCTTCCCACAATCTTATGCCTAGAGTCATTATGGAAAAGCTAGGATTAGATATAATAAGACTCTATAAATATTTATATTCTTTCAATTCTAGCAAAGTAAGATGCTTAGGTCTCATCAATGATTTATGTGTGACTCTAGCTCAAATCCCAACAAAGAGTTTGGTAATGGAAATCGTAGTGGAAGACATACCTCCCAAATATGGAATGTTGTTATCAAGATCATGGGGAGCAAAATTACAGGGTACCTTATAGATGGACATGACATATGCTACAATTCTTGTTTTTGTTCAACAAAGAAGGTTGTACAAGGAAGCATTAATGAAATATATGGTAAGCAACAAAGACAAACCAAATAATTATCCCCTGTATTTTGTGCATTCAGATATGGATTCCTTCATTCTATATAATGGCATATGTGCAGAAGAGGAAGTGTCAGACTTGAAAACTAAATTGAGCAAAACAGAGGAGATGAAATTAGATGCTGAGAAGCAATATGAAGAGGGTGAAGCCCTTTGGAACATGGATTTTGAAGGGTCAGTGAGTAAGGAAGGAGTAGGGGCAGGTGTTTGGATCTTAAACTCACAAACAGGTATAGCAAAGGGATATTCTTACAAGCTCAATTTCCAATGCACAAATAATATAGCTGAGTATGAAGCATTGATTTTAGGACTGCAACTTTTGAAAAGGTTGGGAGCTAAAAGGATTTATGTACATGGTGATTCTAAGATCATCATTAATCAAATTAAAGGTGAGTACTCGGCTAAACACCATAGACTAAGGGCCTACAAGAATGTTGTCTTAGATTTTCTACAGTGTTTCCCAAAGTATCAGTTATCTCTGATTCCTAGGGGTCAAAATATATTAGTTGATGCATTGGCTACTTCAGCCAACACTTGTAAGATGCCTTTTCATCCTATTAGAAAACTTGAGGCGGAAGTGAAGCATAGGCCAGTTGTCCTAGATAACATTAGATATTGGCAAGTTTTTGGTAGTGATAAGCAGGTAGAAAAAATTTTACGATTAAAAGAAGAATTTGAGAATATACATATTGATTCAGATAACAATGTAGATGATGATATGAATGAAATGTTGTTGACTGAGACTGGTGAAATTCCATAAGAGCTTTAGGTCCTACAATTGAAAGACAATGTGTTGCCAAGGGGTTTGGTACCATTAGAAGATTTGTTTGATTTTAATGATGTGGCTAAAAAGCCAAAGATAGAACCTGTAGGAGCTGAGGTTGAAGACTGTAATATAGGTACTGAGGAAAATCCGAAGATTGTAAAGTTGTCCAAGTCCTTACCTCCCAATGAAAAACAGAAATACATTGATCTACTAAAAGAATATTCTAATGTGTTTGCTTGGGGTTATGAGTATCCAAAGGCATATGATACTAGTATTATATAATATACCATTCCCACCAAAGGATCAAAAACCTTTCAAGCAAAAACTAAGGAGGGTAAATCGACTTATGTTGCCCTTGATAGAAAAAGAGGTTAAAAACCTTTTTGATACCAAAATCATTGTGCCTTTTGAGATTTTCAAAATGGGTGTCAAATTTAGTACCAATAAGGAAAATGACAAGAAAAATAAGACTATGTGTAATTTTCAGGAATCTAAGAAAAGTGGCACTCAAGGATAACTACCCTCTACCTAAAATGGATCATATTTTACAAAAAATAGTTAGTTTCAGTAGAATTTCTTTGCTCGATGGTTTTTCAGGATATAACCAAATTCTGGTGCATCCTAATGATCAGCATAAAACAGCGTTCACAACACCTTGGGGAACCTTTATGTATGTAAATATGCCCTTTGGCCTTATGAACGCAGGGGCCACTTTCCACAGAGAAATGGATATTGCTTTCGTAGATGAGAAGGATCAATTTATTTCTATTTATCTAGATGACATTATTGTATTCTCCAAAATATATGAAGATCACCTACTTCACTTAAGGATAGTTTTTGAGAAATGCAGGAAATATGGTATTTCCTTGAACCCCAAAAAGTATATTTTTGGTTTAGAGGAAGGAAAGCTACTTGGTCACATTATTTCAAAGGATGGTATCAGAATATACCCTAACAGATTTGAATCCATAATGAAGATTGATCCTCCCAGGAACAAAAAAGAAATTCAGTCTTTCATTGGCAGGATAAATTTTCTGAGAAGATTCATCCCAAACCTAGCCGAGATTTTGAGAGAAATCACAAACATGTTGAAGAAGGATACTGAAATAAAATGGAATAGTGAGGCTAAAAAATCTTTTAGTGAAGTGAAAGTAGCTTTGACATGTGCTCCTATTTTAATTAGCCTTGATTTTACTAAAGATTTCATGATTTTCTCTTTTGCATCAAAACACACTATTGCAGCAGTTTTGTTGCAAAAAAATGAGGGACATGAACAACCTATAGCATTTTTCAGAAAAGCTTTAAGAGATGCCTCCTTGAAGTACAATATCATGGAAAAACAAGCTTTTGCTTTAGTAAAGGCTTTGAAGGACTTCAGAGTGTATATTCTACATTCCCACATAATTGCTTTCGTTCCAAGTGCAGTGGTGAAATATATCCTCACTCAGACTGATCCAGATGGGAAAAGAGGCAAATGGATTGCAGTAATTTTAGAATATGACATTGAAATAAATCCTACTAAACTCATCAAAGGTCAAGGACTAGCCAAATTGATGGCTGAGTCAAATTTTCATGCACTGGACATAAATTTTGTAGCTGCTCTAGATGAACAACAAGATATGGCGACTCCACATGTATCAGAAAATTTTCTTACTTCCCCCTAGTATGCAGATATCGTATATGTTATGCAGAATCTACAAGCTCTTGCTGGTTTGACCAAAACTAAGGCTATCTTTCTTAAACTAAAAGTTGTAAAGTTCTACAGTTTGAATCAAACTCTATATTGGAAGGATGTTGGAGGTATTTTACTGAATTTTTTATTGAAAGATGAAGTAGATAAATCCATGGAGTAATTTCATCAAGGTAACTGTGGAGGACATTTATACTGGAAAGCCACTGGCAAAAAAATCCTAAGAGTTGGTCTTTACTGACCTACCTTGTTTGCAGATGTTCATAAAAAAATTTTGACTTGTCATCAATGTCAAATTTTTGAAGGCAAGAGAAAACTCCTACCTCTACCCCTCAAGCCTATCTCAATGGAGGTGCCTTTCCAACAGTGGGGTTTGGATTTTATTGGAGAAATCCACCCAAGCTCTTCATCTCAACATAAGTGGATCCTAACAGCAATAGACTACTTCACCAAATGGATAGAAGCAGTCCAACCAGACAAGCTACATATTATGTCATCATTCAATTCATTGAAGACCATATTCTCTCCAGGTTTGGTTGTCCCCAAAAAATTATTACAGATAATGCTGCAACTTTTAAATAAAAAAGGATGATTGATTTTTGTAACAAGTATCACATAGTGTTAGGTCATTCTACTGCCTATTATCCCTAGGGAAATGGGTTAGTTGAATCTTCTAACAAGTCATTAGTGAACATCATAAAGAAACTACTGCAAGAAAACAAGGTATCCTTACACAAGAAATTGATAGATGCCCTATGGGTTGATAGAATAAGCACAAAGAAATCAATTAGAATGTCACCTTTCCAATTGGTTTATGGAATAGATGTTGTTTTTCCTGTTTCCCTAAGAACCCCAGTGCTAAAAAAATTGCAGGAAGAGGAAGCACAACCAAATGATGCTCATATAAGGATCAATAAATTAATACATTTGCAGCAGACTAGAGAAGAGGTTTACAACAATACACAGGTCATTCAAGATAAAATTAAGAGAATTCATGACATGATGATTTAAGAAGATGATTTTCAACTAGATGATATTGTTTAAAGTGGGATGCCATGAATGAAGAGAAAGGGAAACATGGGAAGTTTGACAGTTTGTGGAAAGGCCCTTACAAAATTGCAGTTGTCTGAGGAACTCATGCATTTTTGTTAGAAGATCTCACTAGAGAAACATTGCCCACAGGACCTGTTAATGGCAGGTTGCTCAAACACTATTTCACTTGAAGTCATCTGGTAAAAAATACGTCATTGTATATATCATTTTACTATTTTAAATACTGCAAGTGTGAGTGGATTTTCATCAAGAATTGAAGCCCGGAGTGAAGGCCCTAAGTTCATGTGAGTTGCTGCTATATTTTATTTGATTTTTCAATTTACAGAGGTTAGTTTCAGTTTGGTGATAAAAATATTTTCCCAATGGAGAAGGCTAACGATCAAAGGTGACACCTCCAGGGAGGGTGTCATCCCCATTGGAGCCATTGTGAGGGTCCTATAATTTATAGGATCAATTGATGATTATCTGTTGATTTTCTTCCATGAGATGTTGTAAATAATTATTACATTCTCCAAATTATTTTCAAAAGTTCAAGTAAATAAATATATATGTGTGTGTGTGTGTGTGTGTGTGTGTGTTTGAAAACAAAAGAAAATAAAAGAATAAAAAAAATTAGAAAATAAAAAATAAGCCCTTATATCGATCCAATCAAAATTCCGCTTTAAAGTTAAAAATGTCAATTTCATACAGTATTTTTAAACTTGGGTTGTAATGTATTATGATATAAAATAATACGACAAGATTTATTTGTTGTTTGCGGTTAAATGGAGCACTCAAACCGACGACC
Organism: Pinus tabuliformis; assembly: GCA_031772625.1. NCBI lineage: Eukaryota > Viridiplantae > Streptophyta > Pinopsida > Pinales > Pinaceae > Pinus > Pinus tabuliformis. Next base: position 619,671,057 of record CM062811.1, on the reverse strand, counting down.
CAGATTAGTCCCTCCAAGATCTACGGCGGAGAGATAATCCTCCCCCCCCCCCACACTCCCGACGGTTAACACGAGTGGGGAGAGGTGAAAAATCGTTTTTTCCCAAACCACTTGGAGCAACATGGCAGCTCTTGGAGCATTTCGGGGGGTCCCCTCCCGAAACCACTTACCTCCTGTACCCCCCCTCTAAATACCACCATCTCCTGGAAACTATTTGTTACATCCACCACTCCACTCCTGTCGCATGTCTTCTCATCCGCCACTCCACTCCTACCACCTATCTCCTCATCCACCACTCCACTCTCATCGCCTGTCTTCTCATCCACCACACCACTCCCGTTGTTTTTCCTGCCACGTCACCCCCTCCATGTTCACTAGTCATTCAACATTCAAATATTTACCGCCAAATCCAATATTGAACGTTATTTCATTTAAAGTTCCCATTGTTTATCTGTTTTCTCAATAAATTACCCCCGCTCCATTACGTTAAGTTTTCTATTATACAACCGATCAAACTACTCTAAAATCCCCTGGAAGCCTGCAATTCGCACCTTTCACCACACCAGTGATTCTATAAGTCGAAGATCGAGCTTCCACCAACTGTCAACATTCTACAACAGTTTTTCCCCTACGAAGTCGACCAAATTTCACTCGAGTAACCTTGTTCTTTAGAATTCTTTTTATCATGTGTTTTATGATATTGTTCTTCCGCCTTCCTATTATTCCATTTCCAAGATGTCAACACACAATGGAAAGTGGAAAGTTCGAGAGAAAATTTCCATGATTCTCCCTGTCCCTGATTTTGATAAATCCCCTCTAATCAACACCCAGTATGAAATTATCGAGAGCCAGTGTGAATTTGACCTTTACGAACTTCACAATTGGGCAAAACAAAAATTCCTTGACAAAAGTGATGATCTGAATGTTTGGGAATCCCTTCTCCCTCAGTTTATTTTCCCCCAAACTCACTTTTTCCCTTAATTCTCCACTTGGTGCCATCTCTGATACCTACCAAGCCAAAAAGTTGTTATTTCCGAAAATAACGAAGTCATCTTCTCCATTTCCCCTCAAAGTATTTTCTAGGCCATGCAACTTGAATACCAAGCCTCCCATCATCCTTTCTCAACTAACGTATTGATGGAATTATACAAAAATCTGACTTTCCCTCAGAGAGCGCAAATCTTCGAATGTTTCCTTCCCGAAAATGTTGAATTACCCCAGACCAATCCCCCATACCTAGTCTCGATCTTCCAATAAATTTCCAAAAAAGTTAATTCTATGGTAACCCGACTTTTTGGGTATTATAATGATTGATGGGTAGATGAAATAGTTCTGGGATTTTTGTCAATTTTTCCAGTTGGCAAAAAGCCATCTATTCTTTTCAATTATAATCAATTTCTATCCAATGCAATGCATGATCAATTTGTAAATTTCAAAGCCAAATGTGTTTTCAAATATTAGTCGGTATTGGTTTATATTATGTTATTTCATCAGTCATACAAGTTCAAATTTCCTTTACAAAAGATAGATAATGAGGGCAATCCTTTGTCAGTGATTCACTGGACTTCTCTGGTTAGAAATAACTCAGAGGAGTATACTTACACTAATTTTGTTGATAAGTTTCTACATACCTCATTATGTTTTCTTTGCAATGATGTGATCCTGAGGATTTCACCAGAGATAAAGAAGATATTGCACTTGTTAGAGAAATCAAAAGTTGGAGACTAGTATTTATACCAGAATTATACTGAAATTAGAATATATGGATCATTGTTAACTCCTTACAAGTTACCAGTGTTTGTACGAGTCAGAATAGTTGCATTAGAATACACTAGACAAATGATGAACATGGATGAGTTGCACTTTGTATCCTACAAAAAGAAAGCACAGTTCAAGTTAAAGGCTAATATAGGTCTGTATATTTTCAACACCAGAGTTGCAGCAAAGGAGGTGGAAGCTATTTTAAGTCAAGTGAAATTTAAGCCTTGTTTCTCTTGGTCTTATGATCCTCTGGGCATCATTTCAAAAAATACATTGGAATAGAAGAGTACTTCCTATGCACATACACCAAGGCCCGAAAAGGAGGGAAAAAGGGAGAGAGAGGCCATGTCCCATACTGACTCTGAAACACAAGGTATAGAATTTGTTGTTTTTAAAAGAAGAAAGAAGGACCCAAACAATACTCAAAAATCATACCCTCAAGTTGATCATCAGGTGATTATTATCCAAGATGAATCTTGAGAAGAAAGGGATACACAACATCCGCCCATAATAGTTTTGACATGAATACCTGTCACTCCTTTTCCTCAAGCAGAAGAAACAATTCAGTCACCTACTCTAGAACCAAAATTTCAGTCTCCAGTATCTTGTAGTTCTCAAATGTCAACTTAGTAGAGTATATTTTCAAGGTACAGGGAGATAAAGTTGAAAATGAAGCTTTAAAGGCTTCAACTTACTCAAAATTTTGGAAGCAGACAGTGAAAACACAACATAGATTGCTCTTTGCATTCGACTCAGAGAAAGGATAGTTCAAAATGGCCTTTATGGAACCTTTAGTTCCAACTCCCAAGAGTGTTGAAGACTGCAAAGCCTCCATTTTCTCAATTGATACAAAGAATATACATGAAATCGATCAAATTGATTTACACAAGAAAATAGGGGAGATGATCTTTTCAACAATTACCAATTCAACTATGACTGTTTCCAAATTACAGTCATCCATGAACAATATGCATTCTCAATTTAATATGGAGAAGATGTCCTCATTTTCTAAAGCCAACATAATCAAATATCTAGAAGATTTGATAATAAAACTAGGACATGACCCTACTAATATCAAGGTGGCAAAAGAGCTTATAAAGAGCAAAGAGGCAGATATTCAAGCATGAAGAAAGAAACTGAAGATACCATCCATGGAACATCCTCTAGCTAAAGAAGTTTCTAGCATAGAAATGGAAAAGGAAAAATTATTTACAATAATTGTTGAGAAGAATGCACAAATACAGAAAATGGATCAGGACATGGAAACATTGTTAAGAGAAAAAGAACAGGGGAAAGTAATAGGGACATCTACATCAGGCATAGGTATAGCAATAGAGACTTCAAGAAAGGAAACATATTTAGATACTACAGAAGAGATTGCTAAAAAATTTAAGAATTATCATCAGTTAAGGCAGAGAAAGAGAATTTATCATCACCATTGATTCGAATCAAGGAGAATAAAATTAAAGTTGATAATGCCTATTTAACATAAGCAGCAGAAGAACTTCAAGCTCATTTAGCAAATTCAGAAATATGAAGACCAGTCTTTTATCATTCATGACAAGAGGATTAAAGCAGATGATTTTCAACTAGATGATATTGTTTTAAAGTGGGATGTCAGGAATGAAGAGAAAGGGAAACATGGGAAGTTTGACAGTTTGTGGAAAATCCCTTATAGGATTGCAGTTGTTCGAGGAATTCATGCATTTTTGTTAGAAGATCTCACTAGAGAAACATTGCCCACAGGACTTGTTAACGGCAGGTTTCTCAAACATTATTTCACTTGAAGTCATCTGGTAACAAACACATCACTATATATATAATTTTACTATTTTAAATATTGCAAGTGTGAGTGGATTTTCGTTGGGAATTGAAGCCTGAAGTGAAGGCCCTAAGTTCATATGAGTTGTTGCTATATTTTATTTGATTTTTCAGTTTACAGAGGTCAGTCTCAGTTTGGTGATAAACATATTTGCCCAATGGAGAAGGCTACTAATCAAAGGTGTTCTTGACACCTCACAGGGAGGGTGTCATCCCCATTGGAGCCATTGTTAGGGTCCTATAATTTATAGGATAAATTGATGACTATTTGTTGATTTTCTCCCATGAGATGTTGTAAATAATTATTACATTCTGCAAATTATTTTCAAAAGTTCAAAGAAATATATATATAAAGAGAGAAATAAAAACAAAAATGAAATAAATAGGGGATAAATATGTGTGTGTGTGTGTGTAAACAAAAGAAAATAAAAGAAAAATAAAAAATAGAAAATAAAATATAAGCCCTTATAGCGAGCCAAACAAAATGCCGCTTTAAAGTTAAAAAAGTCAATTTCATATAGTATTTTTAAACTTTGGTTATAATGTATTATGATATAAAATAATACGACAAGTTTTGTTTGTCGTTTTCGGTTAAATGGAGCGCTCAAACCAATGTCCCAAATTAGTCCCGCCAAGATCGACGGTGGAGGGATAATTCCCCCCCCCCCCCCCCCACACTCCCAAGGTTAACACAAGGGGGAGTGGCCAAAAAAATGGTTTATGCCCAAGCCACTTGGAGTGATGTAGGGGCTCTTGGAGCATTTTGGGAGGTTCCCTCCCGAAACCACTTACCACCTGCACCCCACCCCCCCATAATACCGCCATCTCTCGCCAACTATCTATTACATCCACCACTCCATTCCCGATGCCTGTCTTCTCATCCGCCACTCCACTCCCGCCATTTTTCCTTCCACGTCATCCCCTCCATGTCAACTTGTCGTTCAACATTCAAATATTTACCGCAAAATCCAATATTGAACGTTGTTTCATTTAAACTTCCCATTATTTATATGTTTTCTCAATAAATTTCCCCCACTCCATAACATTAAGTTTTCCGTTATACAACTAATCAAACTACTATAAAAACCCCCGAGAATCCTGGAATTCACACCTTTCACCACACCATTGATTCTACAAGTCAAAGATCGAGCTTCCACCAACTGTCAACATTCTACAACAGTTTTTCTTCTGCAAAGTCAACCAAATTTCACCCGAGTAACCTTGTTCTTTAGAATTCTTTTTATTAAGTGTTTTCTGATACTGTTATTCCACCTTCCTATTATTCCAATTTCAAGATGTCGACACGCAAATGAAAGTGGAAATTTCCAGAGAAAAATCCCATGATTCTCCCTGTCCCTGATTTTGATAAATCCCCTCTAATCGACACCCAATATAAAATTGTCAAGACCTAGTGTGAATATGACCTTTACAAACATCACAACTGGGAAAAACAAAAATTCCTTGAAAAAATTAATGATCTGAATGTTTGGGAGAACCTTCTCCCTCAGTTTATTTTTCCCCAAACTCACTTTTTTCTTCAATTCTGCACTTGGTGCCATCTCTGATACTTGCCAAGCCAAAAAGTTGTTATTTCCCAAAATAACGAAGTTATCTTCTCCATTTCCCATGAAATTATTTGCCAAACCATGCAACTTGAATACCAAGCCTCCCATCATCCTGTTTCAACTGATGTATTGATGGAATTATACAAAAAGATGACTTTCCCTCAGAGAGAGCAAATCTTCGAATGTTTCCTTCCCAAAAATGTTGAATTACGCCGGACCAGTCCCCCATACCTAGTCTCGATCTTCCCAGAAATGTCCAAACAAGTAAATTCTATGGTAACCCGACTACTTGGGTATTATAATGATAAATGGGTAGATGAAATAGTTTTGATATTTTTATCAATTTTCGTAGTTGGAAAAAAGCCATCCATTCTTTTCAATTACAGTCAATTTCTGTCCAATGAAATGCATGATCAATTTGTAAATTTCAAAGCCGAAGGTGTTTTCAAATATCAGTCGGTATTGGTTTATCTTATGTTATTTCATCAGTCAGATAAGTTCAAATTTCCTTTACAGAAGACAAATAATGAGGGCAATCCTTTGTCAGTGATTCATTGGACTTCTCTAGTTAGAAATAACTCAGAGGAGTATACTTACACTAATTTTGTTTCTAATTCTTACATACCTCATTATGCTTGATTTGCAGTGATGTGATCCCAAGGATTTCACCAAAGATAAAGAATATATTTCACTTGTCAGAGCAATCAAAATTTGGAGACTAGTATTTATACTAGAATTATATTGAAATTAGAATATATGGATTAGAGTTACCTCCTTACAAGTTACCAGTGTTTGTACCAGTCAGAATATTTGCATTAGAATACACTAGACAAATGTTGAACATGGATGAGCTACACTTTGTATCCTACAAAAAGAAATCATAGTTCAAGCTAAAGGCTAATATAGGTCCTTATATTATCAACACTAGAGCTGCAGCAAAGGAGGTGGAAGTTATTTTAAGTCAAATGAAATTTAAGCCTAGTTTCTCTTGGTCTTATGATCCTCTAGGCATCATTTCAAAACTTAGATTGGAACAGAAGAGTACTTCCTATGCACATACACCAAGGCCCGAAATTGAACAGTATGATAACCAAGATGAATGGAAAGAGGGAACTTTACAAGAAGTTGAAGAACAATTGGTTAGTTAGTCATCCATGCAGATGCCTATTCCCAAGGAAAAGGAGGGGAAAAGGGAGAGAGAGGCCATGTCCCCTACTAACTCTGAAACATAAGGTGCATAATTTTTTGTTTTTAAAAGAAGAAAGAAGGACCCAAACAGTACTCAAAAATCAGACCCTCAAGTTGATCCTCAAGTGATTACTATCCAAGATGAATCTCTAGAAGAAAGGGATACACAACAGCTGCCCACAGTAGTTTTGATAGGAACTCTTGTCACTCCTTTTCCTCAAGCAAAAGAAACAATTCAGTCACATATTGTACAACCAATAGTTCAATCTCCAGTATGTTCTAGTTCTCAACTTTCAAATCAGCATAGTATATTTTCAAGGTATAGGGAGATAGAGTTGAAAAATGAAGCTTTAAAGGCTTCAACTTACTCAGAATTTTGGAAGCAGACAGCGAAAACACAACATATATTTCTCTATGCATTCAACTCAACGAAAGGACAGATCCAAATGGCCTTTATGGAACCTTTAGTTCGAGCTCCCAAGAGTGTCGAAGACTAAGAAGCCTCCATTTTCTCAATTGATACAAAGAAGATACATGAAATCGATCAAATCATTTTACACAAGCAAATAGGGGAGATGATCTTTTCAAAAATTACCAGTTTGGCTATGATTGTTTCCAAATTGCAGTCATCGATGAAAAACATGCATTCTCAGTTGAATATTGAGAATATGTCCTTATTTGCTAAAGACAACATAATCAAATCTCTAGAATATTTGATAATAAAACTAGGACATGACCCTACTAATATCAAGGTAGCGGAAGAGCTTATAAAGAGCAAAGAGGCAGATATTCAAGCATGAAGAAAGCAACTGAAGATACCATCCACGGAACATCCTCAATCTAAAGAAGTTGCTTGCATATAAATGGAAAAGGAAAAATTATTTATAATAGTTGTTGAGCAGAATGCACAAATACAGAAAATGGAGCAGGACATGGAAACATTGTTAAGAGAAAAACAACAGTGGAAAGAAACAGGGACATCTACATTAGGCATAGGTACAGCAACAGAGACTTCAACAAAGGCAACATCTTCAGATTCTACAAAAGAGCTTGCTAAAGCTTTGGAAGAATTATCATCAGTTAAGGCAGAGAAAGAGAAGTTATCAGCAGCATTGATTCAAATGGAGAAGAATAAAATTAAAGTTGATAATTCCTATTTAATAGAAGTGCAAGACAACTTCAATCTCATTCAGCAAATTCAGAAATATGAAGACCAGCCTTTTATCATTCATATGTTTTTAGAGGCCAAAAATAGCATTTGGCAGAATATAAATGCTAATATAACAGAGATGTGGACATCAATTCAAATCACTTTTGAGCAGGAAGAACTAATGAAAAGAGTTAAGTCAGCAATACAAAATACTAAAGCATATTTTGAGCACAAAACATAAGAGTCACAAAGTATTATTAAGTTGTTAAAATCCAATACCATTTAGAGGACATAAACATTCTAGACATGACAGCAACAGTAATGGAGGGTAAAAGAGTTTTAATGAAAAAGAATTTGATAATATAGCTAGAGAAAAAATGTGAAGAGATGGAGTTGCAAATCAGAAGATTCAATAGAAAGTTCACACTACTGCAGGAAAAGGGTCTACCTACTCTGAGGAATTCTAATGGCAAATTGATTCCATTAGAAAACTACCAAGAACATTTGTGTAACATAGTTGTTGATGTTTCAAAGTTTGTAAAGGCCAAAGGAGTTATTAGTGGAGAAGCATTTATAGAAGGCCTGCATTTTGATTTAAATATTCAACATGAGATTAATCACCTTTTTGTAAATAAGCCAACTTTTGACATTTACACTGAAATGGATGAAAGGTTTAGAAACATGATAAAAAATTCTATCTGAAATAAAGAAAGGTGGGACTAGTTGCTAGAGTTGGTTGAGTAAGTAGAGCTGAAGCCTTGAAATTTCGGCAACAGAGAAACAACATTTGCAGAAAAATAGTCATAGTCAGCACCAGATTCCTTCAAAACCTTAACAGCGCAACAGATTTTACCAGACTTTCCTTATCTTCTTCTTCTATATCTAAAATATATGTGCCTTTAACAGATATTATTTTGTAAGTCTATTTTATTTTGAAGTCCGACTTGAGATGTAAAAAATTTCTGTAAATACTTAGTAAAAGGACTTAGAAAAGGTTGGAACTTGTATGAATAAAGGAGCCACATTTTGATGTAAGTCATGCATTGTATTGAAGTGATCAATTTGCAATAATACAGAGAAGTTTTGTTCCAGGATTCCCGTGTCAAACCATTTGGTGATGTACTTTCTCATGTGAAATTGTTATTTTCTTAGTTTTCCATATGTTTTCTATCTTTTTTGTTTCAAGAAGATTAAGGGTTGGATTTTCTTAGCTGTATTATGCCCTATCTTTTAAATAATATTAACATTTTCACTCTAATGTTAAGTATAGAATTCATCTCATCATGCTCTATATTTAATTGAACTTGCATCATTTTCATCCTAAACACTCCACAAATACTTTAAAATATCTAAAAAGTTTTCCTATCCTGCCCTGTTATAGCTGCTCTCTTATTTTTGTGTATGATCACCCAAAGATTCATGACTCCATGCCCAATGGACTTTCCCTGCAATTTTCATCCAAATATTTGAAAAACCAACCTTAGAACTCAATAACTAGCCTAATATCTTAAAACAGAAATTTAAATCAGATAGAGATATCCCTCTCTAAGGTTGGAAGGGCTAGATCCCATCTTTGCAAGTGGTTTTGTGGTTACCTCTGGGTTTCTCTCCACATCCTAGGGAAATTACAGAGTGATAACAGTAAGATAGCCAAGGAATTGAATTGCTTTCTATATCCACCACTAGAGTGTCAAGTAATGGTTGCAAATGGAGGAACTATAAATTTCTCTAGAAAGTTCCATAATATAAAGATAACCATGGGGTGATATGTATTGAATAGTCCAATTATTTCCATTCCAATGGGTGGTTTTGATGTTGCACTAGGAGTCCAATGGTTACAATCTTTGGGGACAGTTGTTTTTAGTTTTCAATAAATTTTCTTGAAATTTTTCTGGGAAGGAAAGGAAATTGAATTAAGAGGTATCACAAGGAAACCAAGGAAAATAGTCATCTATAATGGCATGACAAAGCTTTTAAAGAAAGAACAACGGGGCGTGATTGCACAATTATGCTCACTAGAGGTTCAAACATCGAAATCATCCATTTCTCCAGATCTCCAAAAAGTCTTTGACAATCATTCCAAGGTATTTGAGACTCCCAAAGGCATCCCACCTATTTGTGGTTATTATCATGATATTCACTCTATTCCAAGAAGTGTTCCTCCAAACATCATGCCTTATAGATATCCCTATGCCCAAAAGATTGAAATTCAATGTATGGTTGCAGAAATGCTAGAGGTTGGTATAACTCAACGAAGCCAAAGTTCTTTCTCTGTGCCAATAGTATTGGTGCACAAGAAGCATGGATCATGGCATATGCATTCAGATTATAGAGAGCTCAACAAGCTCATTATTAAAGATAAATTTCCTATTATTTTCATTAATGGATTGTTGGATGAATTACATGGAGCAATTTACTTCACCAAGCTAGATCTTCATTCAAGATATCATCAAATTAGAATGAAGATTGAAGACATTCCAAAAATAGAATTCAAAACTCATGAAGGTCATTATGATTTTTTGGTCATGCCTTTTGGCCTTACTAATGCACCTTCCACATTTCAAGGTTTGATGAATTCCATTTTCAAACCCTTCCTTAGAAAATTTGTCTTAGTTTTTTTTATGATATATTAATCTATACCAATTATTTGAAGCATCATGTTAAACATGTTGACAGGGTGCTCAAACTATTGGAGGATAAACAATTATATGCAAAAACCTTCAAATGTTTCTTTGGAGTACAAGAGGTGGAGTGTTTGGGTCATATTGTATCTCATGAGGGTGTTATCACTCAAAAATTCCTCTTGGATGTGGGAGAGAAATTCCTAAGGTAACCTTTTCAAACCAATCTTGTATATTGAAGGCTATCCCCTTCAATCTAGAAAGGGCTCTCTCTGACAGCCTAATCACTAAGCTTAACAACTAGTTGTATCTTCAAATAATGGCTAGATCCTCGGTAGGGTTTTTGGATCCTGAGTGTGGTGGTTGGGTAGGGTTGAATAAATATCAACTATTGGGAAATGGAGTAAAATGTGAGGGTTTATAAATATTATCAGTAATTGATAAAATTCTCCAGGAAACAGAGGCAAGGTAAATGATTTCTATCTGTGAATATTATTGTTGCAGTATGAAAGTGGAAAAAGGGATTAATGGTCTATCACATTTGAAGCATCTAGCAATGGATGAATTTCAAATGTAGCTTTAGAGAAAATTTGTGAGTATTTAACTTTATGAAATGGAGCATCTAACAAAGGATGAATTCCACGACATTTACTTTCAGTTTAAATAAACAACTGAGAAGGGAATCGCATACACATGAGAAAGGAGACAAACTTTAAAACATCATCGACATGAATCTATGGTATGAAAGCAATTTGTACTTTTTCATTTACATAATTAATACGAAAAAAAGATTACAAAACAGAGCAATAGTTTCTTCTCCAAAACTTGAAAATCCAACCCTTCTTCCTTCTTTTTCATTCATTATATAAGAAAAATACATAAATCTGAGATCCACAGTGTTTGGGAAAGTATTAATTTCAATAACCATCAAGATCCAAAAGAAATGGATCTGAAAAATATCTTCAACCATCTTTAGTCTGGTCCCCAAGTCGAATTTGATGAGGTGGCCTTTAGCTGTTGACTTGGATTTTTTATAGGAAACATAATTTCAAAAAATCTGGCAAATTTCTGAAAAATAGGATTTAAAGAGGCATTTGGATCTCCCAACCCATGATAGATGTGTAAAAACTAAAAGAGGTTTTTTTCAATCAGATCATTCCCCACAAAACATCTTTCATATTTGTAAAATCCGTCTTCATATATTTGAAAAACTCGCCCAAAGCAGATGACTAAAACAGGAAATAATTAATTATTTAAATCCTAAAAAATAGGTTGCAAATATTCCTTCATATCCTTCTAACAATATTAGCTAGGTAAAAACTAAGAGACAAACTTTTAAACTAGTATGTAAACAACAAAAAATTCTTATGGTTTTTATAAATTCATCTCCATATGTTCGTAAACTACATTTGAAAATAGCGGCTAAAACAGGAAAAATGATGGAAACTGTCATTTTAGGGAAAACTATCGTTTTAGGGTTTAATTTAAAATCCCTCTCTTAGGCTTGAAAACTCTGACAAATGTCACATCAAGGTTTAATAAGGGTATATCTTCTTGAAAACTAGTTTGGTCACTTGAAAAGAAGTTTGAAAACTCATATTTTCATTTCGCAACGCGCTATGAAATATTTTCGTAGCACTAGTTGTAGGCATTCGATAGGCTCTAATTTGTTGAAAAACTTAGGTAAAGTTTAGATATAAATTAAATAAATTCTTCTAAAATATTTCTAATTTTATGTCACCCTTCCATAAAAAATTTCATAGGCCATTACATAACCCCTTGCATAATGAACTAATAATCATAACCTTTGGACCTTTAGGAAAGGTACAAACTTGGTGCTAATAGTTAGCTCCAATGGGGATAATGTCTCCCTAGGAGGCAATAAAGAACATGCTGACCATGTGCCTGATCCATTGGGCAGCTCCCAACTCTTTCTGTAAACTTGCAATCTGATTCCTGCTCTAAAACCGAAACCACTATACACACTAAAAATCACAATTGCACATTACAAACTCAAAACTGAATGTTGAAATTGAAGTTGAAGACTAAAAAAACAAACTGAAACAAATGCTTGTCCCAACAAGCTTATTGCAAACTACTTCCTACTTTATCTTGTTGAGACCAACTTCTGAATCAAGTAATTATAGATTTCCAATGTAGCCAATCAAGCAAATGATTATTTGATTCTCTTTTGCTTTCACTTGCTTGAAAAGGAAATCAAAAATCTAAAAATAGCAGCTCAAAATGAAATCTGAATCTAATCTGGATGTTGACAAAATTAAAAAATTTGAGTCTACTTTCTTACTCCAAACATGTTGCAAAAGGATCCTCACAAGAATCAACATTGATATTATAGTTTTGCCAAATCTTGTCACTTTGATATGAAACTCCTCCATCTGCATTTTCTTTCTCGTACACCTCCATCTGATTGTTATCATAATGTTGCAAACAAAAATTTTCTGGACATGAAAAGGTTGTTGGTTGCAACACTAATTTTTTATCATTTATGTCAGAGAAGGATTCCTTAAAAACTACAAATGGAACAACCATGTCTTGTAGAACAAGAGTGACTAAGGATGCTTCTTCACATGCTTCAACAAGAACATCATCTTGACCTTCTAAATTTTCTGAATTTGTGTTTTCAAGAGATGTGAGATCTTGAATACTTTCTACAATTTCCAAAGAATCTGAAACAATTTTCTCTTCTTCTATGACTAAAATAGAAACTATTGATTGATCATCATAATCCCTCTCTTGGTCACTTATCACCTGAACATCTTCATCATTTTTAAGAGAAGGAACATGCATTTCAAACTCTAGATCCTGGTCTATTTTAGACAAAGAAGAAACTACTATTTGTTGTTGGGATGAAAATTCATTAAGGGTTTCTATGATTTCCTCATCCATAAGCTCCTCATCACCATAAACATCTTCTAAGTACTGAATAAAGTCTTCACAATATTCACAACAGTTTTGGAATAGTGACAAAGAAGGATGAGACTCCCCATAATACTCAATGAATATTGTGTGGAAATCTTTAAGTGAGTATAAGCTACCTGGTTGTAGTCTTTCATACCATGATCTTGCATCTTCTTCCAAGGTAGCCATAAACATATTCATCAAAAAATCTTCATGAAACTTAACCCTAAGCTTATGTACATGCATATGAAATTTAATCAAATGAAGTACAACATCATCCCCATTATGATCTCTAAATTTTGGCAAATATGATTGCCAATCTATGCACAGAATGCGATTTGGAAAACATGGTATATGTTCATGGTTCATTGGAGCATACCTTGTAGATTTGTAAGCCTCCATGGAAGCCATCTTCGTATTGTGGAGTCACCAGTGACACTTTAAATTATGGATCTCACTGACAATGGAGTTGTCAGGTGAATGATGTACAAGCTCTTTTGTGTGTTTTATTTATGGCCTCCATCAAGAATCAAATCTGAAACAATAGCAATAGGTTATGGGAAGATGAGTCTCTCTTCCCCAGTATGGTCGCCAAGATGTTATCATTCAAAAATTCCTTTTAGTTGTGGGAGAGAAATTCCTAAGGTAACCTATCCAAACCAATTTGGTAGATTGAAGTATATCTCCTTCAATCTAGAGAGGGCTCTCTCTAACAACCTAATCACTAAGCTTAGCAACTGGTTGTATCTTCAAACAATAGATAGATCTTTGGTAGGGTTTTTGGATCTTGAGTGTGGTGGTTGGGTAGGATTGAAGAAATATCAACTATTAGGAAATGGGGTCAAATATTAGTGTTTATAGATATTACCAGTGACTGATAAAATGCTCCAGGAAACAGAGGAAGGGTAAATGATGTCTATCTGTGAACATTATCATTTCAGTATGAAAGTGGAAAAAAGGATCAGCAGTCTATCACATTTGAAGCATCTTGTAATGGATAAATTCCAAATGTAACTTTAGAGGAAAATTGTGAGTATTTAAATTTATGAAATGGAGCATCTAACAAAGGATGAGTTCCACAACATTTACTTTCAGTTTAAATACTTAGAATATTTACACATAAATGAACAACTGAGAAGGGAATCACATACACATGAGAAAGGAGACAAACTTCAAAACATCATCATCATGAATCTTTGGTATGAAAGCACTATGTACTTATGCACTTGATATAATTAATACTCAGAAAATATTATAAAATAGAGCAATAGTTTCTTCTCCAAAACTTGAAAATCCAACCCTTCTTCCTTATTTTTCATTCATTATATAGGAAAAATACATAAATCTGAGATCCACAATGTTTGGGAAAGTATTAATTACAATAACCATCAAGATCCAAAATAAATGGATCTGAAAAACCTCTTCACCTATCTTTATTCTGATCTCCAAGTCAAATTTGATGAGATGGCCTTCAGTTGTTGACATGGCATTTTTATAGGAAATAAAATTTCAAAAAATCTGGCAAATTTCAAAAGAAATAGGCTTTAAAGAGGCATTTGTATCTCCCAAGCCATGATAGTTGTGTAAAAACTAAAAGACTTTTTTCCAATCAGATCATTCCGCACAAAAAACTCTTTCATATTTTTATAATTCATTTTCATATTCTCAAAAACCTCCCCCAAATTGGATGAGTAAAACAAGAAATAAGTAATTATTTAAATCGGGAAAAATAGGTTGCAAATATTCCTTCATATCCTTCACACCATTCTATCTGGGTAAAAAATGAGAAAGTATTTCTTAAACTAGTATGCAACCAACAAAAACCTCTTTTTTGTTTTACAAATTTATCTCCATATGTTCGGAAATTGCATTTGAAAATAGTGACTAAAATAGGAAAAATGTCGGAAACTATCATTTTAGAGCAAACTGTCATTTTAGGGTTTAATTTAACATCCCTCTCTTAGGCTTGAAAAATCTTCCAAATGTCACATCAAGGTTTAATAAGGGTAAATATTGAGGAATTTTTGGGCACTTGAAAAGCAGTTTTTAAACTCATATTTTCAAAATTTCGTAGCGCTAGCTGTAGGAATTCAATAGGCTCCTATTGTTGCAAAACTTAGGGAAAGCTTAGATATAACTTAAATAAATTCTTTTGAAATATTTCTAATATTTATGTCACCCTTCCATAAAAAAATTCATATGCCATTACATAACCCCTTGCACAATGAACTGATAATCATAACCTTTGGACCTTTAGGAAAGGTACAAACTTGGTGCTAACAGGTGTTAAGGTAGACCCTAAAAAAATTAAATCCATTAAATAATGGAATATCCCCCCAACCCTAAATCATCTTTGAGGATTTCTCGGGTTGAAAGGGTATTATCGCAAGTTTTTTAAGGATTATGGGAGAATAGCAGAGCCTCTAACAATATTACTGAAGAAAGATATATTCTTGGACTCTAGAAGAAAATAAGGTCTTTGAACATCTTAAAGGGGCAATGTGCCAAGCTCCAATCTTAGCTACACCAAACTTCAAAAAAACCTTTATTGTGGAATCTGATTCCTCAGAAATGGAATTGGTGTTTTTTTAATGCAAGAGGGAAGACCCATTACTTTTGAAATATGTCCAATCAAGGGAAAGTATTTACACAAACCCATTTATGAGAAGGAAATGTTGGAAAACTACATGCACTAAAGAAATGGAAACCTTACCTAATGGGAAGACACTTCAAGGTAAAAACAGATCATGATAGTCTTAAATACTTTTTGGAGCAAATATTATCTTTAGAAGAGCAACAAAAATGGGTCACAAGGATGTTGGGTTATGACTTTGAAATCTTCTACTAAAAGGGGAAGCAAAATGTTGTTGCAGATGCACTCTCAAGAAAGGATGACTATGTGGAAGAATTACTTTGTTCCCTTTCTATTATCCAACCTGATTGGATAATTGAAGCAACGGAGGAATGGAAGAGTGAGGAGGAGGTGTGGACACTCATTTAAAACTTGTAGCAAGATCCCAATACATTTGATACATTTATCTGGAAAAATAATTCAGTATGGTACAAAGATTTCTTATATCTATGTAAGAATTCCCAACTCAAACAAAAAAACTTTTTGAATTGCACACCTCCCCCTTAGGAGGGCTCTCATGATTTTTAAAAACTTTCCACATGGTTAATATGGAGTTTTTTGGGGATGGCCTTAAATTTAATATTCAGAAGTTTTTGGCAGAATGTTTGGTTTGCCAAAAAAATAAAATTGATCCAATTAAGACCTTGGATCTGTTACAACCTGTAGCCATTCCAAGTCAGCATTGGGAGGACGTCTCAATGGATTTTATCACAGGTTTACCCAAGTCCGAAGGAAAGAGTTTCGTCATGGTGGTAGTTGATAGACTTACCAAGTATGCACACTTGTGTGCTCATCCTTTTAAATCCAATACAGTTTCTACTGCATTTATGGAAACAATTCGAAAGCTATATGGAAACCCAAATATTATTGTAAGTGACTGAGATCCCATTTTCACTGGAAATTTTTGGACGGAATTATTTTCTAGTCTTGGTACTCAATTAGCTCATAGCTCATCTTATCATACTCAATCTAATGGAAAAAATGAGCTAGTGAACAAATGTTTGGAAGGATATCTTCATTGCTTTGTATCTAATAAACAAACATAGTGGGTCAAGTGGCTACCTTTGGTTGAATAGAAATATAACACTTTCTTCCATACTACAACAAAAATGACCCCATTTATGGAACTTTATGGATATCATCCATTGTCTATCACATCTTATTTAGGAGAAAATTCTATTGTTCAAGCAGTGAAATATCACATCGAGCATCAACGACAAGTTCTCCAAATATCAAAGGATAACCTCACTCTGGCACATAATCGAATGAAACAACAGGAAGATCAGCATCGCAGTGAAAGAAGTTTTCACGTAGGTGACTAGGTATTTTTACAGCTACAACCATACAAACAAATGTTCCTCAAGAAATCTAAGAAGGATAATAAATTATCACCCAATTACTATGGTCCTTACAAAGTGTTGCAAAATATTGGTACTATGGCATACAAATTGGAACTGATTACATCTTCCTAAGTAAACCCAGTTTTCCATGATTCATGTTTAAAGAAGGTTATTAGTGACAAGATCCCAGTTCAAAATATTGCCAGAACTTGACGAAGAAGGAAAAATCATATTGGATCCTAAAGCAGTGAAGGAAAAACGAACCTGAAAGCTACGGAATTGATCAATTTCAGAGTATCTCATTAAGTGGGAGAACTCACCCACTGGGAATTCCACATGGGAGGATGAGAATTTTATATAGAAGCATCAATAACTACTCAAGCATTGAGGACAACATTTTTTTGAAGGATAAGGGCATGTTAGGTCCTTATAATAATAGTGTAGTCCCCTTATTGTTATTGTTTGTGTAACCCCCCTTATTGTTATTGTTATTTTTAGTGTAGCCCCCTTATTATTATTATTGTGCCCCATAGAATCCCATTATTTCTATTGGTGTGCCCTTACATTATTATTGTTATGTAAGCTTTGATTATATTGTGACCCCTTAAACTTCTATATATACCAAGGAGGTCTTCTCATTTGTATCATCCAAGAATTGTTCATTTATGTAATGTAAAGGAGGTTTCCCCCTCAAAGAGGCTAATTTTTAAGTTGTTGGTCTATATTTTCTTTTCTTTTGTGAGTTGGTTTCATAACACAAAGCATGGGAAATCCACCCATCATAGCTATAAG
This sequence comes from Pinus tabuliformis, assembly GCA_031772625.1. Classification (NCBI taxonomy): domain Eukaryota; kingdom Viridiplantae; phylum Streptophyta; class Pinopsida; order Pinales; family Pinaceae; genus Pinus; species Pinus tabuliformis. Next base: position 619,653,268 of record CM062811.1, on the reverse strand, counting down.
ATTTTATGACTTCTTTGCATATCCTACCATGATGGTTATCTACTAAAGACTGCAACAACCATAGGACACCCCAAGAACTTAACACACCATGCATCTATATACCTTTCTCATTTAACATCAATGCCAACACTATGCTCAACAATATCCCCCTTGGGAATCGATGGAAATAAACCAAGCTCCCCCTCAAATGAAGCATGGTTTTCTTCATCTCTACGCTCCACTTGGAATCAATATTCATCCCACTCAGAGACTCCTTCTCCCCCTTTGACATCAATAGAAAATGATGCCACCAATGAGAGAAACTCCCCCTGAAACTTTGCAGCCTACTCTTTAATTGATTTAACAAGCCTAGTGGCTACCAATACTCATTGAAATTGAGTCATGTGTCTATAGGATAAATAAATCATAATTGTTTCCTAAGATATTAAAAGGGTGCTTGTGCTAATGGCTTGGTGAATATATTTTCGAGTTAATCGTTATGTTGGGTTGTGTTATATTCTTTCCACGTAGTTAACAGGGGGTCTGAAGGGCACCCGTAACCCCACTTTATGGGGTCTGGGGCAGCGCCCCGGAAAATTTTGGTTTTGGACCCTATGTTAGGTTGGGCGGAGCCACCTATGGTTTTGTGCATGACTTTCGCACATGTTTTTTGGATGCAATGGTTTTCAGTCCATGGTATTGGATGCTTCGGCATGTATAAATATGTATTGTAACACTGAAAGGAACATAATAAAAAATCAAGCTGCTAGTCTCGGTTTTGGGATCCAGGGGAAAATCTCTGTGTATATGTGTTTTATGTGTTCTGCTCTCGCATTATTTATTTTCTGTGTTTTAGAATTCGTATGCAGGTAATTTTTGTATGGGGTTAAAACCTACATTTGGTATCAGAGCTGTTTTGGCTTCAAGGGGACACCTTTGTTGCTGAGGGGTTTCACTTGGACCTGTGGTAGACCCTGTTCAGTGGGAGATCTGCGAGATCGATTCTAGTGGTGAAAGAAGATGGTGAGCAGTGGAAAGATAGAGATCGAGAAATTTAATGGTCAGAGTTTTGAGTTGTGGAAACTCAAGATGGAGGATCTGTTGGTGGATAAAGATCAATGGATCACGGTAGATCTGGGTACTAAACCAACGGGAGTGTCCAATGAAGAATGGAAGAAGTTGGATCGGAAGGAAAAGAGCACAATACGATTGTGTGTCTCAGATTCAGTATTGTTGAATGTATCAGGGGAAGCTACAGCAAAGGCTTTGTGGGACAAGTTAGGGACTTTGTACCAATCTAAGTCTCTGGTGAATAAACTGTTCCTGCGGAAAAAGCTGTATAACCTGAGGATGAAAGATGGAGACTTGGTGACAGAGCATCTGAACGCATTTAATACTGTGGTAAGTTAGTTAGCATATGTTGATATTAAAATTTCAGATGAAGATAAGTGCATCAGTTTGTTGTGTTCTCTACCAGATTCGTGGGATAGTCTGGTTATTGCAATAGGTAGCAATGCAACTGCCTTGCAGTTTGATGAAATAGTCTCAGCCTTGTTGACGGAGGAGATGAGACAGAAAAATATGGAGAGCCAAAATGGTGATGCCTTGTCTGTACGAGGACGGTCCCAGAACAGAAACAAAAATAATTCATCGAGTGGGAGATCTAAATCTAGAGGGAGATCTAAAACTCCAGGAAAACATATAAAGGTGGTGTGCTGGAAATGCAGAAAGGAAGGCCACTTTAAAAGGGACTGTAAATCTAAAGTTCCTGACAAAGGAAAGGGATCTAATGAGGCTCCTTCTGCAAAGTCGAAAACCACCTCAGATGAAGGTGGGGATGTGTACTTGGATTCTTCAAGTACACATGTAGATCATGAAGCATGGTTGATTGACTAAGGTGCATCCTTTCACTTCACTCCCCATAGAGAGTGGTTCTGCGAGTATGAGAAATATGATGGTGGTGATTTCTTCTTGGGGGATGACAGGAAGGCTAGAATCATTGGTCGCAGAAAAGTAAAGTTGAAGTTGCAAGGTGGAAGGGTTAGAACGCTTCCAGGTGTTCTACATATTCCTGCATTAGCCAGAAATCTGATTTTTGTAAGAAAGCTGGATGATGCAGGTGTAAAAATAGTGTTCGAGAAGGATACCTGCAAAATGGTTCGGGGAGCACTGGTATTGATGCGGGGAGTTCGGATTGGAACTCTGTACAAGCTGCAAGGTAGCACTGTTATTAATGGGTGCAATAGTTCTATGGTTTCTAAAAGTGGAGCAGAAAATCTAGTGGTCTCTAGAGAGAATACCATGCTATGGCATCAAAGGCTTGGACATATTGGAGAGAAGGGCCTTCGAATACTTCCTGGTAAAGGTATGGTAGAAGGTATGAGTAATAACTTTCTAGATTTTGATTTCTGTGGAAATTGTGTATACGGGAAGCAGAATCAGGTGAGTTTCCCCTCTGGTGGTAAGAGGGCGAAACATCTATTAGAGCTTGTGCACAGTGATGTGTTTGGACCTATGAAGGTTCCATCACTGGGTAAGTCTGTGTACTATGTATCATTTATAGATGACTTCTCAAGGAATACATGGACATATTTCCTTAAGAAGAAATCTGAAGTCTTTGATAGGTTTAAAGAATTTAAGGCTCTAGTGGAAAAGGAGACAAAGAAGAAGATAAAGGTGCTGAGGACAGATAATGGTGGAGAGTTTTGCAGTAAGGAATTTGAAGAATTCTGCAAGAAGTGTGGTATAGCACGGCAAAAGACTACTCCATATACACCTCAGCAAAATGGAGTTGCAAAAACAATGAACAAGATGTTGATGGAAAGGGCAAGAAGCATGCTCAGTGGTGCCGGGTTAGGACAAGAATTCTGGGCAGAGGCAGTGGATACTGCATGTTACCTAGTCAACAGGTCACCTTCATCAGCATTGGAGGATAAGACTCCACAAGAGGTATGGACTGGTAAGAAACCCTCTCTTTCACATCTGAGGGTATTTGGATGTGATGCATATGTACATGTTCCAAAGAAGAAAAGAACAAAGTTGGATAGTAAATCTGAAAAGTGCATCTTTATTGGGTATAAGGATGGTTTAAAGGGTTATAGGCTTTGGAACCCAATAACAAGGAAGGTTATGTACAGCCGAGATGTGGTGTTCATAGAGGTGAAAGATGTTATTAAACATGAAGTCCAACCAAAGGAACCTGAGAAGATAGAGTTTGAGCTAAAGGAGGAAGAATCAGACTCTACAACAGAGGAGGAATCAGAAGATGAAGAGCCACAAACTCCGGTTGTGAGAAGATCAGTTTGAGAAAGAGGTAGCCAAAAAGGTATAGTCCATCTGCTTTCTGTTCAAATTTTGCTTTGTCTGTTACTGATGATGATCCCAGAACTGTGAAGGAAGCAGTGGATTCAGAGGATGGAAAACTCTGGAAAGAGGCCATGGTTGATGAAATGGCATCTTTGCACAAAAATGAGGCTTGGGATCTGGTGGAGTTGCCGGCTGGAAGGAAATCCATTGGCAGAAAATGGATGTTCAAAAAGAAGACAAATGCAGAAGGAAAAGTGGAGAAATACAAAGCTCGATTGGTAGCAAAAGGTTATTCCCAGGTGCCGAGAATTGATTTTGGTGATATTTTTTCTCCTGTTGCCAAGGTAACTTCTATTAGATTACTTTTATCTGTTGCTGTTGCTTTTGATTTTGAGGTAGAACAGATGGATGTGAAGACAACATTTCTTCACGGGGATCTGGAAGAGGAGATCTACATGAAGCAACCTGAAGGCTTTGCGGTGAAGGGTAAGAAAGAACTGGTATGTAAGTTAAAGAAGTCTCTATATGGGTTAAAACAGTCACCAAGGATGTGGTATCAGAAATTTGATACATTTATACGGGGACTTGGCTTCACCAGAAGCAAAGCAGATCATTGTGTGTATTTTAAATTAATTGGTGACCGTGTTATTTATCTGGTCTTGTATGTGGATGATATGTTGTTGGTTGGAAATGACAAAGAAGTTATCCAGGATTTGAAGACCCAATTGTCCTCCAAATTCGACATGAAAGATATTGGTGTTGCAAACTATATTTTGGGCATGGAAATTAAAAGAGATCGTACAAAGAGGAAGCTCTGGTTAAACCAGAGGAAGTATGTCGAGACAATACTGCAGAGGTTTAATATGCAGGATAGTAAACCGCTGAAGGTTCCTATTCTTGTAGGTGTGAGGTTATCTACTGAACAGTGTCCCAAGACATAAGAAGAGGAAGAGGACATGTCCCGTGTTCCATATGAAAGTGCAGTCGGTAGCCTGATGTATGCAATGGTCTAGACCAGACATTGCACATGCAGTGGGAGTATTGAGCAGGTTTATGTCAAAACCAGGGAAGGAGCACTAGACAGCAATGAAGCGGGTTTTCAGGTATTTGCATGGCACTAGTGATTATGGTTTGTGCTACCAAGGAAGACCAGGATTGGACAGAGTGTTGGATATTCATGGCGTTGTTGATGCAAACTGGGCTGGAGATCTGGATCAGAGAAGATCTACAAGTGGGTATGTGTTTAACCTATTTGGAGGTGCAGTCAGTTGGATGAGTAAGAAACAATCTGTAGTGGCACTATCAACTACAGAGGCAGAATACATGGCAGCCACTCATGCAAGCAAGGAAGTAGTTTGGTTGCAGAGATTGTGTTCAAGTATGGGGTTAGTACAGGATGCTATAAGGATAGACTGTGATAGCCAAAGTGCAATTTTCTTGGCAAATAACCCTGCATATCATTCAAAGACAAAGCACATTGATGTTCAGTATCACTTTGTGAGGGATATGATAGAAGACAAAAAGGTGTTGCTAGTAAAGGTGGACACTTTGAAGAATACTGCAGATGCATTGATAAAATCTGTGAGCTCTGAGAAGTTCTCTTGGTGTAGAGAGACAATGGGCATTTCAGGGCTGGGAAAATGACTAAGCTCTCTTGTGGCCCCTTGTGGAAAGAAAACAACAAGTGGGAGAATGTTGGGTTGTGTTATATTCTTTCCACGTAGTTAACAGGGGGTTTGAAGGGCACCCATAACCCCACTTTATGGGGTCCGGGGCAGTGCCCCAGAAAATTTTGGTTTTGGACCCTATGTTAGGTTGGGCGGACCCACCTATGGTTTTGTGCATGACTTTCGTACATGTTTTTTGGACGTGATGGTTTTCGGTCCATGGTATTGGATGCTTAGGCATGTATAAATATGTATTGTAACACTGAAAGGAACATAATGAAAAATCAAGATGGTAGTCCCGGTTTTGGGATCCAGGGGAAAATCTCTGTGTATATGTGTTTTATGTGTTCTGCTCTCGCATTATTTATTTTCTGTGTTTTAGAATTCGTATGCAGGTAATTTCTGTACGGGGTTAAAACCTACACGTTAGTGGCCACAAACTCAAGTCAAACAACATCAGAAACAACTTGTTCTCTTAATAAATGGAACTTGGTCAGAATGTGCTTGGCCTTTGAATGCCTAACAGGATTTTTAGACATGATAATAGCACTAGTATTGTCACAAATGATTGGAATTGAATCAGTCAACTCTACCTTAATGTCCTTTAAGGTCTACTTCACCTAAAGAATTTGTGTGCAACATGTGGATTTGTAATGTAGTCCACTTCATCTATTGATAATGAGATTGATTCTTATTTTTTATTGACCCAAGACACTAGGAAATCTCCAAGAAAGAATGTTCATCCAAAGGTGTTTTTCCTATCATCAAGACTTCCTATCCAATTAGCATCAGTATAAGCTCTTAATTTAAAATATTTTCTTAAGGCATACCACAACCCATATTCTGTTGTGTATTGTAAGTACTTGAAATTCCTTTTTAAGGCAATGACGTGGCTATCTCGAGGGCAGGATTGAAATATGACCACCAATCCTACTTCTTGCATGATCTTTGGTCTTGAGGCTATGAGGTACAATAAGATTCCAATCATTGATTTGTAGACTATCTGATTTGTTGGAAATAGGGAGGAGTTTCATCTTATTATCATATTTCCATTACATGATAATTATTTGTGAGATTATTATCATTTTATTATTATGTTTTTCTTACTTCATTAAGAAATTATCATAAAAACATGCAGATCACAGAAAACAATAAAACACAAGATATAGGCTCCAAGCCAAGGCAAAACCCCTCCAATGGGTAAAACTGAGAAAATATCTTCTTATATAATAATATCAATTGAGAAATCCAAGGCCCAACAACACAGAAAATTTCACCTCTAGATGCGAAGTTAAACCTTCCTTCCAGCAGATTCATCAGCAAGAGACCAACAATAAGAGACAACCCAAGACAGATCTTCCACAAACCTTAGCTTCAAATATAAATCCTCTCTTCCATATTTTCGTCCTCCACTTTTTCTCTGCCTTTCACTGCGATATTTCATACCAAAAATCCATTCAAAGGTGTGTCCAAATGAGCTCCATCTATCCTTTATTTATATAGTTTAGAGGGGTGTGAATAGACATGTCCATTGGGGCAAGGTTGACTTGAAATGTATGCCAACTTGGCATATAAAGGGGTTTTTGTCCCAAAATTTACATTTATAATTTCTTTTTCTTTTTATTTTACAATAGGTTTAAAATAGGACTTCGAATCCTTGACTCAAAAACCTACAAGCAAGAAGAACATGCTTATCTAAAAAATAATAATAATAATAAATCTTTTCTTTTTCTTTTTTACATAAAATACATAATGGTAAAAATTATGTAGACTGAAACTAGTTACATTCTTCCACGCTTCCTCCTAACTAGGGAGGTATTCATAATTGTACACATGGTACAAGGATAATCTCAAACTGGAGAGTTCTCATAAGAAGATTCGGATTGGTAAGCCATCTGTAAGCATCAATATTATGACCAGCACTATCATCAAAGCCTAACTTCACAAACTCAACTTAATTCGAAAGCATTATGTCGAGAGGCCTTACATGAGATGTCACATGAACTCTAAGGCACATACCCCATCTCAATGTTCACTTCGTATATCCTTTTAGGATTATTCTTGTCTTGGAATTCCAATCCTGAATCCTCAAATAATATTGGTCCTCTTCGACCACTCCTATATTGGATACACATTCTATCCTAAAAGAGTGGCGACACCTTTCCTTTCTTGGATTGTCTATCCTCAAGGAAACCATGGATTCTTTATCCAATCCTCCACCATTCTCCCTCCATGGCCTTCACTTAGACTTATAGTTGTTAGTCATGTTTAAGCGCATGACACATGAAGAAGAGAGGATATCATTTCTTCACTTCAATTGGGAAGTCATAACCACAAGCTCTCTAGCTTGTTCCCATAGCTACTAGCTCCTCATGAAGATAGTTGCATGGTTCATTATTTCCTTGGTATCTCTTCCTTTAATATAGTGACAGGGTTCAGGCCATCGACCTTGCAAATCACTCTCCTTTCATTATCATCATTGAAGGCATTATATTGAGCCTTATCAAACTTCAATCCAATCATAGCTTTCTCTGAAAGTAATCTTCATTCTATGAACTTGAAATTCAAGTTATCTCTTCACACTGCTACCTTTCAATCCCAATATGATGATGCAAACATCTTGACTAAATAATTTCCAAAACCACATACTCAATCCATATGTTATTTGAATTGGGTTCAACACTTACAATTAAACTTGCCTTAATTGTCATCATGTATTCCTGCAATATCTTTCCAGGTAGCAAAATAATATGTTAACCAGATAACCAACAAATAAAATATTGACATTAGACTTACCTTATCATGATGGCCTTCTCAACAAAGCATCAGTTTACTTGAGTTCTTTGAGATCAACATCCTTTCGCATGATCCATCTTCACATGAATATTTCTTCATGCATTCATTTTAATCAGAGTGACCATGGATTGAAATTGATTACCAAATTACATTATCTTCCTTAGAGTTGTTATTGTTAACTCCCTTTCTTTCTTCTGGAAACTATTCTTGATGTTGATCAATATTTTTATATTTATGCCATGCAATCTTATGAGAGGGTCTTGATCTCTTTCTATACCAAAGCATGTCACATTTCTTCTTTCGGACATCATGCTTACTGAGCACATTTTATATCCAACTCTTTTTGTGAGATTATTGTAGATATGAACCTTTATCCTCAAGGGCTATTTACAATATGCATAACTTTGCTTTTCATACAGTCATATATCCATCCCTTTTGAATGAGCTTGATTCTTGCACTTGTAACTTTTACCATTTGCATTCCTTCATCCTTCAAGAGTATTGATTCCATACTATATGAAATTTATACCATTCAATAATGTTACTACCAAGAATCCTCCAAAAATGATAATTCTTATAGGATATTTATGATCCCTCTTTACAAAATGACCCCTCTAACATGATGTTAGAAAATGCTTGGGTGAGCAATAATATGCAATATGGTTCCAATTTTCTCATTCTCTTTAAACTAGATGATCTTTCCCAAAGCAAATCAAATAATTAGATTCTAATTTTTCTACTATTGTGTGCTTCTATCTATGATTCCATGCTTCATAACAACAATTTAAGACTCTTTTATGAAATGTAATGATGTATGCTTACGCTTTTAATCATCAATTAACTTTTTAGCATCAATTCCTTTAGGTTCCTTTCAGTTCCCTCTTTTCATCATGCTCAGCATTTTCAAGAAGTCATTAACAAGTGTAATAATTTCTTTTCATTTCCATCCTTCTCATATTTCTTCCTTTATTATGTGCCTACAATGTTCATTGACAAGTACAATCAAGCATAATATACAAATACAAGAGCATGATGTCAATTCTATCAATCTAGGGTTTTTATGGTACCTCAAAGAGTGAACTCCTATGGTTTTTAAATACAAACCATAAATTCCTTGATCTTATCCTTGATAATACTCTTACTTTCAGAAGAAACATCAGCCCTAGGGTTTTGATGGCAAATCCAATTCCACCCTTGTTAGGGTTTACCATATACCCTGAATTATTTGCAAACCATGGATGTCAAGAGATAGAGTTTTTCTATAGAGGGAATACCCAAAATAGGGTTAGTATTTTCACCTTTTTTAGGAATCTCTAATCCAAATCCTATCTAGGGTTTACAAACCCTAGATACCAAAAACGTAAGATCTACAATCCCTAGATTTTTATCATTCAAGGTACACTTGCAAAACCATAATTACTTTTTAGTCCATTTATCATAATCTTGACTTGCAATATAAAACAAATTTTTCATACCTCTAACCATGTATTGTTCTTTTCAAAGGTTCGATGTAAGGTCCCGCCTTATCTACCATCAATAATATGCAAAAGTGAAGGTCACATTGAACACTAATACTAAAAAAAAAAAATTAAACATTTTTTTCATAATATGACTAACTTAGTTATCATATGTAATCATGTTCCTTCATCTATTTCAACATAAGGAGTCATGGATAACTTTCCCTTAAAACTAATTTCAAAACACATTTCTCCTCAAGTTTAAAAGATGATAGCATGTGCTCATTTCATACTTATACATGAGCTCTAAGTAAGACTGGAAATAAATTCCACCATAATTCCATGTGCAAGCATTAAGCTAGATCAACCTATTTGATTTCCTAGATTATGCTAAATAAGCTCCACTTATTGACTCTTGATATCATAACCACAATGTATGCCACAAGAACATAAAATATTATGCTTCTATCACAAAAATCACATATAAGGGTATGAGTATTAACCTACCTATAACAAGGTAACTGAAGGAGGAATATGCCTCTCTTCATCAAAAAATATAATAAATATGATATGTTTATGAAATGGAAAAATGGAATGACAAAATATATTGATCCAACCACATTTCCAAATTCATCGACTAAAATTCTCAATCCCAATTACTAAGGCAAAAAATTATTTACAAAATGGCATTACAAAAATCATGAGACTTGTCTAATAAATGTTTCAACAACAACAGTTACTGTTACAAATTCATAAGCATATTATTCTTCAAAAAGTGCCAAGTAAAACAATGGACCTACCAAAATTGGGTACAAATATTTTTTTGCTACAGTCATTGAAACATAAGACTACACCCACAAATACATGCAACTCAAACAACTTATTATGCTCACTTGCCAAAGTAATTAAATCCTATAAGTTTTGTCACTGTAAAATTATTTCCAACAACAACCCTCTTTTTTTTATGATAGCTTTAGATAATAAAAGTAACAATTGTCTCATTCGCTATTAACACTTCAACACCTTATTAAATTCATTTTCACATTCATACAAAAACTTGCAAACATAGGAAGCTACATCCATTAAATAATCTATACCGAAAAGTTACAGTAAGACATTTACTCTAAGAATCTATATGCACAAAAGCTATAACCATTGAGGCCTTTTGATAAACACTTTGAAAACATGCAATATATATCCATTGAGGCCTTTTGACAAACACTTTACAAGCATGCAATCTACATCCATTGAGGCATTTTGTAAAACACTTTGTAAGCATACAATCTATAACCATTGAGGCATTTTGTCAAACACTTGGAAGCCATAATCTCTTAAGGAAATTTTGACATGAATCTAAGATTCTTCCTCAACCTATTTAGCTCATAAAATTTATAAATTAATTCTTCAAATGTCAGAATATTAAAACAGGGACTAAATCATCTTATTCTTTCACTAGAAACTCGACAATAGGCGCACATAATTGGCATCAATAATCTGCAAAATCACCCATATTTACGATTCAGGTTCTGAAAATATTTTTTTTAATCAAATCATGGGCTACAGGTTCAAATGGTATAGATACCCCTGATGTTGTCCTAAATCATTACAAAACCACCCATGGATGCATTTTTTTAAACTAGCAAATATTCTGACTTCTAGAATTTCATTTACAAATTTTGTCAAATAGATGGCATGCTCACTTTAATATATAGCCATGCATAAAAAATGACAACATAGAATTAATCTATAATCACTTATTCATTGTCTAAAAAAATTTCTAAACTAGCTCATCTATTGTAAGTGAATTGAATGGTTTGAGATTCATCAAGCATTATTTTCATTCAATCATTCTTACAAACACATGGAAAGCATCATGAGCTATTGTAAGACATATAGAGAAACACTCCAAAATAAGCTTTAACTAGTGATGACTCTTTTAATGCACCATGTATCCTTATTTTTTATCTACATTTGCAAGGATTGCAAGCACATAATGATATAAAATTACCTCAATTATTTTCTTTAAAAAAATTGGCTACCATCACTTTCTGCATTTTTATTTTAAGGGATGATCTAGTGAATCCTCCAGGTATATTTTGGGTATGCATCCATTTCCTACTTCTCTGGTAGGCTGCAATTTAATACTTATTCATGCATAATAATTAAAAAAAACTAATAATAACAGCATTTCCCATTCAGGGATTTTTCCAAACACTTGGAAACATATCCTGAAACCCTTTCTAAAACATGCCTCTAATTACCTATTTCAATTAAAATGAAACAAAACCATAACTCATGAATACCCAAGTCCTTTCGAAATTCTTTATTTCAATTACCTTCAGCGTTATTTGGCTTTCCTTTCTCAAATACTACAATACCAAGGTTAGTACCATAAACTACACCAATAATAATTCCAATCTTGAGATCTAAACATCCATACATATAGACTACTCTTAATATTCATTTTCAACTAGCCAATAAGGTTCCAGATAACATAAGCTTAAACCAAAATTAGATGCTTATAACAATTTAAATTTCTACTTTTTCTTTTATGCTAATGTTATACTACAATTTTAGAAAAATTAAAATTATACCTGATAAGATATTCAACTCCAATCGCTGAGAATATGATCCATCTATGATTCCTTAACCAACTCATTTGAACCATTCAGTTTTCCACCCAACCATATCCAGGGAGAACTTCTTCCCCTAGAACCCCCAAGTTGTAAGAGCTCACAAGTAGTACCAAAATATAGCAGTAGAGAGATGAGATATACAAGGCAAGTTGAGGAAGATAAGTTTCACTTCCTCTCAATACCACTCATGTTCAACTCCATTGGGTAGAGCTACTTAGTAATTTAGATTAGCATTTGGATACTCTCCAAGTCTCTCCCTCTCACAATATTCTTCAAATCTCTCCAACTCTTGGTATCACAATGCCCCTATCTTTCTGCCCAAGTGAGAATACATGAGACACATATATAGGAGGAGAACAAATTCTTGTCATAGAGGAGGAGTAATATGCTTGCCTTGACAAAAAGTAACATATTCCATTTAGAGGAGTGTAACGCATGCCATTAAGGAGAGGTATGCATGCCTTAGTTAAGGAGAGTGTAACATATGCATTAAAGAGAGCATAAGAGGAATATTTTATGACATGTTTTTAATGAGTGTAAGAGGAATATTCCATGTCTTTGATGAGTGCATAAGAGAGAGTGTAATGTATCATTAAGAGAGAGAGTTATGTAGATCCATAAGAGTCATCAAGGAGAGAGGTGTGAAGTGATTGAGGTGATGAAGGTGACTTGTAATTCCTTTTAATAATAATATCGCAGTCTCATAAAAGATAATAATAATATTAATAGTATTGATGATTAAGTCAAGATTGAACTATTAGGATTTATTAGTGATAATTTTAGTGCTTTTTCTTCAACTATACTTGATTACCAATTGATGCAAGGTGATGTACTATTTTTGGAAAGTCATACTTGAGATGCTAGACATGACTTTCTATTTTTATAAGCTCCCTCCAGAATTGTCAAAAATGAGATTTTATTAAGGAAATTCATCCTCGAGCTACCCATGAGTGGTATTTCTCTTCCGGGAAATAGGGATTCCACATCCCTACATGCATCTTTGTGCCTTAGTAGATTGAGGACTCTACACCCTGGTCTACTCCAAGGATCCAAGATTCCACATCTTGATCTTTTAAATATTCAGGACTTCGCGCCCTAATCCTTTTATTATAGATCTAAGACTCCACATCTTTATCTTTCATGGATTTAGGACTTCATGCCCTAATTTCCATGGCTTCTCATATTCTCTTTTTTGAAACTTTGTGCTTCACCTTAAGGTACTAATTATGAGCTCATACCCATCTGATGGTTTGCTAGTAAGTTCTTGTTCAAAGATCAAGAATTGTTCATGACTTCCATAGTCATTTTTTCTTTGAATAAATGACTTCCACAGTCATTTATAATTTGAACATCCTTGTTTTCAAATAACCAGGCCCCTTGCCACATCCTTCTCAGTACAATATTAATAATATATAATCATACAAATCATGTATCATCCATAAATAATAATTAATCATATGTTCCACATAACCATGATCATTCATGGGTCTATGTGTCTCAGTCCTAGATCACCATCCATGTCATACACCTATGTCTAAACTAGGATACCAAAAGAGAAAACATCGATAATATTAACTTAACCAAAATCATTTTTCACCATAAGCATGTAGCAACCATGTGACCTAAACTAGGTCTATAGCATACAAGCATATAAATAAGTCTAACATGCATAATATTTATATCAATGCATCAAAATCACCCTCTCCAAGTGTCATCAAAGTTATCCCACCAAGAAGGGACACTACAAACTCCCCCTCTTGGGCTAAAAGTGGCCTGAAGTTTTCCTTCAGCCATAAAGATACTTAGTTCTTTTCGATTCTCCTATCAAAAAGGCGATAACCTTATGTAAATGTATTTGATATTTTTCTTCATGCCAATTCATAGTTTAATGTTTGCTAAATTGGAAGCAACTCCATGAAAACTAGAACATACCATTCTTAATCAAGTAGAAAATATATCTATGCCATATTAGACATGTTTTGACATTAAATTTCAAATATTTGTATATAAAAACCAGCCATACAATTTATAGTACCATATCAAAATACTACTTTATGTAATTGATATGACATCTACTTAAGTTATCTATAATAATTTTATATTCTACATCTTTTTCTTTCTCATAGTCGACATGAATTCTACATGTGTCATCTTCTTGGTTCTATAGTATGTTGAGATTGCCAAGCTATAAATATCTCACACATTGGTTGTATAAACAACAATGATGGCCCATCCCATCTCATAATCAATTTTTTACACAAGAATTATTGAATCATCCACATACAATTTCCAGTGAAGCTACACAACAAAACATGATGACATATATAAAACCCACTCTTACATCCCACTTGATTTATTTTTTCTCAATCCAAGTTTCTCCTTTTCATTCCAAAATACATCCTTGCAATCAAAATCTTTAGGATCTACCTATAGTTTTTACTAAATGTTTACTCTTTTAGGAAAAATCACCATTTGAGGATCAAGACACCATTTGTTTTTTTAAACTAGCAAGATAAGGTTCCCTACAGCCCTCATTGAACTACTTTTGTATTATAGACCATTCCTTTAGTTCCCATAATCTTCATTATTATTCACTTCTCTTACTTGAGAATCAATTATGAGTGACTCTATTAGAAGATATTCATTCCAAAAACAAATTAATGATATATTTTCGAAAGTGGCTTGTAATCAAGAACAACTTTCATAATTATGCAAATGTGATATCTATATTATTGAATCAGTCTTGATAATTGTAATTCAACACGTTTTCCAACTATAAAATCGCTCAGGATTTCTATTCAATAATTAATCAATTCATTTGGTTTCAGTTTTTATTCCTTACTATTAATACATGCACAAAAACAAGTTATGGAAACCATTCATCTGTCAAACTATGAAGAATCTTGTTGAATTTAAATACGGTTTAGTCTATCACAAGGGAATTTCTAGTCTAAAGCTAACCCCCCTCCTTTTTTAATGGAGAATTACCACCCTCTCAAAAGATTACAACCTTTTGTAGGACTAATAACTATTCGTACAACTATACATCCAAGCACAAATTACTAAACAATCTCTTCCATTCCACATACAATAAAATCATCTTAGGTTTCTAAATCATGCAAGAATCCGAATGCATCAAAATGTGATCTCACTCTCCTTTAATTTATCCCTCAAAAAAAATCACAAGCACGTATTCTTGTAAAACAAGAACTCAAATAAATTTTTCGTTAATCACATACCTTTTCCTTTAAGTTCAAATAAAACAAAGTTCTCACCACAGAATATGTTTATCTATAAACATGTTATTCTCTTAACAATTTATAAGTTAATCAAATTTCAAGAAAACAATTCATCAAGTTCATAAACAATATGAATTTTGACTTGTCCGCTTGGGCTAGCTCAATTGGCAATGGTCGTGGAAATGAAGTCTCACCAAACCGGAAGTATTGGGTTCAAATCTTGTGTTATCCCCCTATCGGGGTGAGAAGTTGGACATGATGAAGATGTAGTCCTACCAATCTTACAATATATATATATATATATATATATATATATATATATATATATATATATATATATATATATATATATATATATATATATATATATATATATATATATATATATATATATATATATATATATATATATATATATATATATATGAATTTTGACTTGATCGCCTAACTAACAATAGTTTAGAGCAGTTCATGAGTTCAATCCTCATAATTTCTCTAATTAATTTAGTTGAATACAATTCAACCAATATGTAATTGATAAAATCATTAAGGAGACTATTATGGCTTTCCTAGACACAACAATATGAAATATTCTTTAAATATGCTAAACCTAATTTGTCTTAAGACAATAGAAAATATATTTTATCAACTTATCACAATAGTATTTGTATACATATTCAAGCATTTGAAAATCAATTTAATTAATCTACCTAAATCACAGACAAAAGAATTACAATGCTAGAGGATAGATACCTAGTTCACACTTGACTACATATATCAAAATTAGTTATTCCAAACATTATAAACCACCTAAAGGTGTTCACTATACCAATATTAGTATCTTCATTTGTAATAAAAATAAAATAAAGGATTTAAATCTCAAGCAAATTCATGTCACAAATCTCTATCCATTTAACTTTAAATACACATAATCAATTCTCGTTAATCATGTATATGAGATTCCATCAAAATAATTTTTTCATTATAACCAGGAGAATTACTTAGCCCATGCATATATGTTAGTATGGATTCCACACCCATACTTTACCTCGTTACTTAACTCATATATATATATGCTAGTATGGATTACACACCTATACATTAGCTCATAGATATATGCTAATATGGATTCCACACCCATACATAACTTAAGGAAAACATAACCTTCAAGTGTTCCTTAAAATGGCTTCCACAACCATTCATGCACAAGTCATTTAAGCCTCTTTTTTATTAGGAAGGTCATACCACAACCTAGTATTTGAGTAATTTCAAGTTATTTGATGCAAAATGTCAACCCAAAATTCACAAATTAACAACTACAAAAAATCATGTCAAAGAATCATAGGAATTCCATTCTTACTTGTTAAGAATGTATTTCCAAATCATATTTTTAACACATCAATTTAATGCACATACATTACTTGTGAATCTACATTCACAGTTAAAAGTGACATCCTTCAAGGTAACTTTTGTTAAGTTTCCATTAGTGTAGATAATAAAAGAGTCAAAATTAACATGATGAACTCAATCATCATGTTAATTGAATCTCATCCTTACACTTGTTACACATTCCCAAAGAATACACACCAAAGTCATCATACTATAGTCCATATTAAGCTAATATTTTTCTTGGTAGATACGATTTCAATTAGTAAATATGGCTACTAAGCCCATAACACATTGATAGAGATGCATTAAACATATATGAAACCATGCATGCACTCCATTTATCTCACTCATCCATTGAGAATCAATCCATTTACACGCTTAGGTTTAAACCAAACTTTCTCAACCACATCCTTTCCCAGCATGTCTTTAAGTCTTTTAACATATTTCTAATAATTTGTCTTAACAAAAATATAAAGGAATATAAGAAAGAATTCCTTTTCTTTGATGAGTTTCTAAATGTCAATAATACTAATAATATCCCCTATGCAACCAATATGCTTCCAAGTCAACATACACAACAGTTCAACATGCATGCAAAATCAACATTCATACATCATCAACCTATAAGTAAGCATGTTGGCCCATTAAGCCCTAGTGTTGTAACTCGCTCTGATACCATATGTAAGGTCCCACCTTACCTAACATCTATTGGGAAATCCCTAAAGGTGGTAGTTAAAACGATTTCCCTTATTAGTGAGATTAACTTGTGATGTTATCTTTATTAGTATTGGATCTTCTTAATTATCTTTTCTTATCATAAAGATTAATGCCAAGCAACAAATAGAAGAACACAAGATGTAGGCAAGCTTCCAGGGAAAAACCTCCCTCAAGGGGAAAACCTAGTCACAAATTCTTCCTTCATTAGATTCAAGATGAGACGACCAAGACCCTTACAATCTAGACCTAAGACATCCTCCATCAAGTCATTCTTGTAAATGTCAGAGTGTCGAGTCATCATCATTATGGTAGCACCGAGTTCATCCATGTGCCTAATCGAAGCTCTTGAAACATCCTCTCTGAGCTCCTTACTATGATACTGAGACACCTTCTCTGTAATCTGAAGCACTCACTGTGGTGACACTGAAACTATCCAAATATTAAGCCTTCACTATTGTGACAGTGAATCCTTCTTATTGTGTTTGTACTGAAATCCACACTACCATATTGTGATATCTAAACTGCAATTTTAGAGATTGTCTGAACCTATCTTCTAAGATATATGTGATCTTCTTACGACTATTATATCATCAAACCTTGATCTCTTGAAATCCAAACTCTTGAGATGTTCTTAAATTGAATACCTTAGCTGGGTATATATAGTGGTTCCTCCACATAAATGAGTTGACATGTCTATTTGAATAGATGTGTCACTGTTATAAGGCCGACATGAAGATAATTGTTTGAGGCCGACTTGAAGACTTTGATGAAGACTTTCTTGAGGACTTTGAAGAGGCTAAGTAGATTACTTTGCTGAAGGAGGTGACTTGATGGAGGATTCAAATAATAAAAGACTTTGGCAAATAACCTTAAAGCCTACAATGGATTCTTGAACTAATACAAATGATCTAAGCATGAAACCCATGCTTTAATAAGTCAATTTCAATAATAGTAAAATTCCTTTGGACAAATATATTACATTTTGACTTCAAGTATAATAATGAAGACCGAACCTAGTTACATTTTCCAACACTCCCTCTTAACTAGGGAGGTATTCATATATACATATAATCAACGAGGTACATGGAAGATCTCAACACATCATCTATGAAGAAATCTAGGTACCACAATGCCATGGACTAGATTCCTGACTAAGGAAATCTATCCATTGGTCTCTCAACAATTTAGGTAATGCAATGCCACGGACTAGATTCCTGACCAGGGAAATCTATCCATTGGTCTCTCAACAATTTAGGAATCGCAATTCTATGGACTAGATTCCTGACCAGGGAAATCTATCCATTGGTCTCTCAACAATTTAAGCACTGCAATGCCATGGACTATATTCCTGACTAGGGAAATCTATTGGGTGGGACTAATATGGACTCAAGATTTTAGCCTTTCTAGGTACCATCAGGCTTACTTGCTAACCATCAAGCTAGAAATCCAAGTGTGTGTCGGAGCTCAATGACCAATGCCACCTTTCCAACTTCGGGACCTAGATATCAACACAAAGTTTCAGCTAGATGTCTTCCCAAGTAATGCTTCACTCACAAAGCCTCAACACCCCTTGATCCAGTAGATCAAGGACCACAAATCTCTCTCAAGCAAACTGATCAATAACTAGCATTCTATCAAAACTTTTGAGATATTTACCTATACAAACACAACCCCAATCAATAATATATTTTCATATGTACATAATCAAATACAAACCTTTGGGCCCGAAAAATTTTAAGGATGGAAATTTATTTTAAATTTTATAAACCTTGGCGAATCTCACTAGTACATAATATGTAATTTGTAAAATGTTTGGTAATGTTTTTGTAAAATTATTCAAGTTTGTAATAATTTTGATATAGCATCTAAATAAATTTTTGGCGATTTTTAAGGTAAAACAATTTTAAACTATAAAATTTGGGCAAACAATTTTTAGAAAAAATGGAAATTAACGAATCATTTTTTTGGAAAAAGCATGGAAAACTAGCCCACTTGCGAATATTAGCCCCTAAAATTTCCCTGCCTCTGGGGTCTTCCATACAACTTTATGTTGCTTCTCAATTTTTCATAGTAGGACTATCAACTGAATATTTGACAAGAGATTCCTCAATCATACATTTTCCTTCCTACTTCTTATGCAGCAACATATTCTTCAATCGGATCCTTCTTTCCTTCTTTCAGCAGCACCTCAAAATGCATTCTCCAATTTCCTTCTCCTACTCATGGCCTTCATTAAAACTTACGGTTGTTAGTCTTGGTCTAGTGCATGACACATGAAGCATAGAATCATATATGTCACTCCCTCTTAAATAGAGAGTATCTAATCATTCCTATACAAGGAATATTCTCAACCATCCTCTTATCCTAGGGATATTCATTCCATTCAAGCTCCCTCTTAACCTAGGGAGATTTCATCCAAACTCCCTCTTAACTTCAGGAGTTTTACTTTTTCTTTATGACATCGGAGAATATTTCATGGCTTCCAACCATCTTATTAGATTCATTCAAATATCATGCTTATCACATCAATTTTACTTACGATCATCTTCACGAACTTGAAGATGATGCACCTACACAACTTAGATAACAAGTACAACCAAAATTATAGAAGCATGAAGTTATCCATATCAAAAACTCATAACAACGGAAACATTTAGACTTTATATATATCAGATACCCAAACTTCATTATAACCAAAAGACACATACTCTTCAACATCTTGCGAGGGAATTTGTCATAAACCCTATAATGCATCATAACAACTTTCATTACATCTAGGGTTTCAATGTTTTTTCCAAAGGTATGACATACCTTACTACAACATATAGAAAATCCTATAAACAATTCAAACAAATATAGATCTACAAATTGTTGGCTTCTTTGGGCCTGACCCAGGTTCGGAAGAGTTATTTAGCCAAACAAATCCTGCAACTACTGGCCCTTTCGGCAACAGCGCGCGGAGCGCAGACTGAGGTCTAACCCGAGGTAGCAGGGGAGGGTGTTGGAACCAAGTTTCCACACCCTAGGGATGTCTTGGTGTGGTCTGGAGGCTTCGCGCACTGGTTTACAGCTTCGCGCTGCTCGGTATTCGCACAGATCCAGATTGATTATATCTTTCTTATTAGCATGCTATTCTATTGGAGGATGCAGTTACAAATTAACAGGGTCTTTAAGCAAACATTTAACCAACACAACTAATTCGCGCATTAAAATGAACCCAGATTTACATTCATTCATACAATAAGCAGAGTAAATTAAACAGATATTATGAAAGTCAGATTTGCAACAGCTCAGAAGGAACACAGAATTTCAGAAGAAACTTATCTTTATTTCCACTTATCCTTAATACATTCAGATCTGCCCTGCGCACTCAGCTGTAGGGGTCCGTGCACACAGCTGCGGACTTTCCAGGCCTCTGCGCACACAGCTGCAGAGCCTCTACCTACTACCCCAACCCTTGACTCGAACTTACAGACGCTTTCAAACTATCTTCTTCAAAACCCCATTACATTTCATATCTTTTTAAAAGAACTGCCTTTCCCTCATAGAGCCGTGCTCTATTTATATCCTTCCTTGGCCCGCGATCCCTACACGGGTCGACTCTATTTATATTTCCTTACATTATTTTCAGGCGGACTACCCTTTGACTCAACCTATTATAATTTGCACTCCGCGCTTTCAGCGAAGTTTTTACAATCATTTAATCCTATTTTTCGGGCTTTTTGCCCCAAAACCCTTACACGGGACCTCCGCTACCCAACAGTCCCCCAACACAATCATCGTGACTCGTCCCGAGTCACTTGCCGGCGTGGCTAGATGCTCTACCCTGGCTTCGCGGTTCGCCTCCCTTTGAGTGACACTCGTCGTCCTGCTGCTCCTTCATTGTCTCCTGCAACACTTCGTCCAGCTCCTGCTTCAGTGTGTCTACCATGTCTCGCAACCGATGATGCTCATTCTGCTCTGCTCGGTTAACACAGAACACCCCCTTATAGGATTTTAGCACGAGCGGGGGAGCCGCATATGGGACCGCCTGGTACCACCGCAGCCACTTCTGACCTTCGTATCTTCTCTTCGCACCGTCTGCTGCAACTTGTGTTGCAATTTTGCAAGACCCTGGCTGTTGTCCGCAAGATCCCAATCCTCGAGGGACATCAGAGATGACTTATTAACTACATATCTACCCGTGGTTGCCGTCTGTCCATCCTTTCGTTGTTCTGTTGTAGTGCATCGGCCTGCCCCTGGGCAAGGCAATGGCCTCCGGACCAATTCTGCTTCGTGTTCCCTCTTTTCTAGTACATCTCCTACTAGTGATGTTGTAATCTGCGAGATGCCCGCAGCTGTCACCCCCATACTCCTTAGAGAGTCCTGCCTCTCCATCGGCCAGATTACTACCTTCGGGCGCATGCCTTGTGCAGAGATAATGAACAGCTCCATCTGTGTTTCTGAAGCGTAGGCCACCCAGTGGAGTCCCTTCGGTGATTTATAAGTCATGTGAATTTCAAATGCACTGATTGCCGCCTATTTCAGTTCATGTAAACTGCTCGTGTAAAACTTATGGCAGCTCGTTCCATATCTGGTTCGTACTGGTTCTCTTAATTGTCCATCGCCCGCTCCCTTTTGCCATAATGCAGACATCATGTCATGAATAGTGATATCAACGGTCATCATTCCTTTTATCAACGCATCCGCATGATCCTTTTCACGCAACCATGATCCTTGTGTTTGGTCAAATGTACGCACACCGTAGTACTCGCGCATCTATCCCCCAGGCTGCTTTATCGTCCCACGCTCTCTTTCAACTGGGTGGAGTGGTGAGACTATCTTTTTGTTGGCTAGTCAAGCGGTTGGCCCACCCGTGTAGAGCTTTAGGCGACTGCCATTTACTCTTCCTGGGAAGGGGTCTCCATTGAGTTTAGCCAACTAAACCGCACCCCCATCGGTAACTTCTTTGACGACATAGGGCCCCAACCAGTGCATGCGGAGTTTACCTAGGAATTTTTTGAACTTACTGTCATAAAGCAACACTAGATCATTCTCCTTGAAGGTGCGCACCTTGATATGGTGATCGTGCCATGCTTTCTCATGTTGTTTCTGTACCTGCTGATGGAATCCAGCCAAAAACCATTCCTCCTCCAATTCTTCTAGCTGTGCGAGCCGTTCTTCCAATGCCCCGCGGTCCACCATCCCTGTGATTGCCGCGATCCGCAGACTAGGCATAATATATTCCATAGGCATAATGGCCTCCTTGCCATAGACTAAGCGGAATGGTGTCTGGCCTGTCAGCTTCTTACACGTAGTCCGGTATGCCCATAGCACAGCAGGGATGCGCAAGTCCCAGTCATTTCGTCGCGCATTACAGACCTTAGTCAACGCGGTCTCCAAAATTTTGTTAAATGCCTCAACAGTCCCATTTGCTTGTGGATGGTAGGGCGTACTCTATTGGTGATATATCTGGAATTCCTCAGTGAGTGCGCTAATCGTTTCATTCAGAAAATGCGTTCCCCTATCACTCATGAGAATTTTGGGGCAGCCAAACCTGGTCAGTACATTCTCGAACAGGAATTTCACTATTGTTGCAGCCATGCAATCCTTAACCGGTTGTGCCTCAACCCATCATGTCAAATACTCAGTCGCAGTGATGATATAGCGCACACCCATCTTTCCTCACAGTTCAATAGGCTTGATGAAGTCGATCACCCATTTCTCAAATGGTTGTAGCGTCATCTGTGGCTAAAGTGGCATTTCATCCCTCCGCGACGGTTTTCCCGTCCGTTGACATACATCGCAGGCTCGACAGTATGCTTTTGAATCTTGATGTAGAGTGGGCCACCATAATCCGGCGCGAAGAATCTTCTGGGCTATGGCGCGGCCTGCATAATGTCCGCCAGCAACCCCTCCATGTGCTTCGGCCAGGATCTGTCCACGCTCGAATTCGGGTACATATCTGTGCAATATTTCATCGTTGCCCATCTTGTAGAGGTGGCCTGCAATTACAGTAAAATCTGTTGCGCGTATCACCAATTCCTTCTTTTGTTGGACAAAATACC
Source organism: Pinus tabuliformis (assembly GCA_031772625.1). NCBI lineage: Eukaryota > Viridiplantae > Streptophyta > Pinopsida > Pinales > Pinaceae > Pinus > Pinus tabuliformis. The sequence continues at coordinate 619,630,035 of CM062811.1, read as the reverse complement.
CCTGTGGCACAGTGCCCGTAGTTAAAAAGTGGATTATATCTTCAAAGTGGCCATCTGCAATGCGCACGGCATATAATTGGGCGTCCGGGAGTCCCTCCTCTAGATTTTTTGGTTCTTCACCGATCTCAATTCGGGACAGATGATCCGGACCTGCATTCAGACGTCCCAGCTTTACAACAACCTCAAAGTCATATTCTTGAAACAACAACAACCATCGACAGATATGCCCCCCCAACACAGGCTTATTCACTAGGTACTTGAGCACAGAGTGATCAGTGTACATCTTAAAATGTCCTCCGAGCAGATAGTGGTAGAACTTTTGTAGCGCGTATACCATCGCCAATCCCTCTCGCTCAGTAGTAGAGTAATTCTTTTCTGCCTTGGACAACCTACGACTGGCGAACGCAATCGAGTGATCAACTCCCTCCGCTCCTTCTTGAGTGAGTACCATACCCAACGCGATACACGATGCGTCGACATGTACATGAAATTCAACGTCCCACTTTGGAAAGACCAAGATAGGGGTAGATGCCATCTTTTCCTTAAGCATTTCTAGGCTTTTGTTACATTCCTCGTTCCAGCAATACGTAGCATCCTTCTTCAGTAACTGTTCCATTGGAGCCGTGATCTGGGTGTAGCTTTTTATAAACTTTCGGTAGTAGCCCATGTGTCCTAATGTAGCACATAGCTGCTTTACACTTCGCGGTGCTTGCAGATTTAGTATGACAGCGATCTTTGCCGGATCCACCATCAGTCCTTGCTTACAAACCACATGGCCCAGCAAGTTTTCGAAAGGGACGAGGAACGTACACTTCTTTAGGTTGAGCGCAATCTGGTGCCGACAGCAGGTATCCAACATCAATCGTAAGCTCGCGACATGTTTCTTAACCAAGCCAAATACGGTCCAGTCATCCAGGTAGACTTCTAAGAACTTGTGGATAAATTCCTTGAACGCGGCTACCACAATACGGGAAAATATCGCCGGCACATTCTTCAACCCAAAGGGCATTACCGTATACTGAAAACAACCCCATTCGGTAGCAAACATTGTCTTGCTTCGATCCTCTAGCGCGATCTTGATCTGATGGTACCTGGAGAACCCATCTATGAAGGAGTATGCTTCCTGCTCGCCCACATTTTCTAGTACCTCATCTGTAAAGGGTGTTGGAAACGGATCGTTAACACAAGCATCATTGAGCTTCCATAGATCTACACAGATGCGGATCTCACCCTTCTGTTTCTTCTCTTGCACGACCATAGGGCTTACCCAATCGGACTCCTCAACTGGTTCAATAATTCCTGCTGCCAGCATTTTATCCAATTCTTCGTGGACCTTTGCTTTGTATTTTGGATTCAATCGATAGGGTCGCTGCTTCACGGGCTTCGCATCTGGCTTCAAAGTTATCTTCATCATTCCTAGGTCTCCTAGAATCCCTTTTAGCTCCGTAATTTTTGTAGGGAATAAATCTCGGTATTCTCGGAGAAATTCGACAACCTTTTCTACTGTGGCATCATCCTAGTAGTCCCCAAGCATCGCATACTTCGGCTCTTCCTCTGTTCCGATATTTACTTGCTTTGTTCTCAATGGCGTCGTGATGTCTGGATCTTCTATCTCAGGGCCGCGCACCTCACGACTCCCTTTGGATTCTGGTATACTGATGTTATGCGGGTCATCCTCATCATCTTCTACTTGTACATTGTAACATGCTAGGGCCTGGCTCAACTGTCACGACCAGTCTGATGGTACGACTTCCTCTAGTTCCGGCGGTGTTCTGAATATGGCGGTCTTTACTAGCTGTAATGTGTCGTCCATGGTATCCATCCATTGGTCTTCAAAGAGAAAGGTCAATAGAAACCCTTCGTGTAGGATATCCCACTCGCCGGTGCCATGTTGGAGCTCTGTCTCTGTATACCAGTTCCTTGGAATGACATCCAGGGTATGATAAAATAAGTGCACCCATTCTGGTTGAGGCTCCGCACCATAAGCTTTGGTCCATTTGGTCAGGTGCAGGCACGGATCATCTCGTCCATCGTATTTCGCCATTATTCGTAGCTCTGGCTTCCCAAATCTTATCTGCATCATGCGCCTACAACTTCGCCAATCTTCAAAGGTTCCTTCATGGGTATCCCACCATCACGCCGGTGTCGCACGCAATGTCCATTTTAGCGCATCAAAGTGTTGGTCTTCTGGTACTGTGCTTTTGAATTTAACCAGGAATTCATCCACTACTGTCAGCCCATCATACATTGGCAGCTCACAGGTCTGAGCTTTAATGCAATACAGGGATTTTGTCATCATATTACAGTGTAACGTGGTTACCCCATTCACCCTATTTCACCATCGCTCGTCTTCTTCATCTGAATCGCTGGTGCATGAGTCAGCGTAGCCCCGTAAGAGTCTTTGCTCCTCCTTTGGCCTACTTGCAGCAATTTTGTAGATACAATCCAATGCATCATCCCTTTCTGCGTTGCGCACAGGTTCTGTGTAGCGCGGTCCGTCTATTGGATCTAGCGGAACGACTACACGGAGTGACTTCTTCTCAAATATCATCTTCCTCTGTTTGAGGTCAATAACCCCATTCATGTCAGTGGCCCAGTCTATCCCTAGCAATGCAGGGTACAAGCTATTTTCGTCCATGATTTCAATAACTTCGAAATCCATGCAGGTGCTTGCGCCATCAATATCTACTGTAATTCCTTGCAGCCTTCCCATGGGCAAGATCTTCTGCTGATTGGCCATCTGTAATTGGATAGGAGACCATTGTAGCGTAGGCTTACCCATACGCTCCCAAGTCTGTTTAGGCAATACGTTTGCATCTAAACCTAGGTCCAGAATGACCTGATCCATCTCGTAGTCGCCAATCTACGCTGTTAACCACATTTCCTGACCCGTCCGTGATGCATGTCTTCCTAATTTTCGGACTACGCGAGGTTCACCCCACCCTGCACATTTATTAATCACTTCTTGTAACCCTTTAACTGCCTTGTTGTCGCGAAGTAGTTTCATGCATGTCTCTAAAAAGGTAGTCAACATTGAGGGATCCCTAGCCAGCTTAGGCCGATCCCTACTACCTCAGGTAGAGATGCCCGTGAAGCTTTCCCTAGCTTCCATATTGGTTTTCCCATTGACCTATTTTGTGGTTGTGCCGCTTCGCACTACCATGTTTACCATGGGTTCGTCGTCGCGTGGTTTAGATCTCATCATCTGCACATTTTGCGTTGTTGTAGGAGGCACTGAATTCTTTTCGCAAATCTGTGCGATCAGAATGGGGAAATCTAGCAGCTCATGATCGAATTGCTCACAATAAGGACATGATATTCGGGTCAGATTGGTACAATCCCATGCGTAATGTCCTGGTCCTCCATAGTTGTAACAGATTAGCTACCCGTGACCCCTTCCTAGTCCCATTCTGCCCCGTCCTCGACCCCATCCCAGGAACCCACCGCGCGCCATTGCCACGGCTGGATCCTGACCTCGCACCTCAGTCTGCATTCTGTAGGCAAGTGCCTAGTCCATCAACATTCGATAGCTACGGCAATCTCTTTCTTCGTGACCCACCGATCTACAAAAGTTGCAAAAGAGCTGCTAGGGGGTCTGGTTGTATTTTGGCAATAGATGACAGTTATCAGTGTTGTGCTTTCCTCCTACCTGACAGATTGCACACCAGAGCAAGGCGATCACGCTCGGCCCTGCCTGTGCCTCTAGTCGTAATGGTGTCGATCCCCCCGTGACCACAAAATTCACCAAGACCGGACAGTGATCTTTATTGTGTCCCTAGCTCCTGCACTTTATACACCATACTTCCTCCCGGACTTCCGAACGTGGTGTCTGTTCCTGTTTTAACTTCTATATTTCCAAACACAAATTTTGGACCTGCGCTTGGATTATATCTTTCTTATTAGCGTGCTATTCTATTGGAGGATGCAGTTACAAATTAACAGGGTCTTTAAGCAAACATTTAACCAACACCACTGATTCGCACATTAAAATGAACCCATATTTACATTCATTCATACAATAAGCAGAGTAAATTAAACAGATATTATGAAAGTCATATTCGCGACAACTCAAAAGGAACACAGAATTTCAGAAGAAAATTATCTTTATTTCCACTTATCCTCAATACATTCAGATCCGCCCTGCGCACTCAACTGCAGGGGTCCGTGCACATAGCTGCAGAGCCTCTACCTACTACCCCAACCCTCGACTCGAACTTACAGACGCTTTCAAACTATCTTCTTCAAAACCCCATTACATTTCATATCTTTTTAAAAGAACTGCCTTTCCTTCATTGTAGGTTTTAATCCCATACAGAAATTACCTGCATACGAATTTTAAAACACAAAAAATAAATAATGTGAGAGCAGAACACATAAAACACATATACTCAGAGATTTTCCCCTGGATCCCAAAACCGAGACTACCAGCTTGATTTTTCATTATTTTCCTTTCAATGTTACAATACATATTTATACATGCCGAAGCATCCAATACCATGGACCGAAAACCATCGCGTCCAATACTATGGACCGAAAAACCATCGCGTCCAAAAAACATGTGCGAAAAATCATGCACAAAACCATAGGTGGGTCCACCCAGCCTAACATAGGGTCCAAAACCAAAATTTTCTGGGGCGCTGCCCCGGACCCCATAAAGTGGGGTTACAGGTGCCCCTCAAACCCCCTGTGACCTCCCCCCCTCTAACCCCTAGTTAACTACGTGGGCTAGTCATGGAAAGAATATAACACAACCCAACATTCTCCCACTTGTTGTTTTCTTTCCATAGGGGACCACAAGAGAGGTTAGTCATTTATCCACCCCTACAACTCCCATTGTTTCTCTACACCAAGAGAACTTCTCAGAGCTCACAGATTTTTTCAATGCATCTGCAATATTCTTCAAAGTGTCCACCTTTACCAACAACACCTTTTTGTCTTCTATCATATCCCTCACAAAGTGATACTGAACATCAATGTGCTTTGTCTTTGAATGATATGCAGGGTTCTTTGCCAAGAAAATTGCACTTTGGCTGTCACAGTCTATCCTTATAGCTTCCTGTACTAACCCCATACTTGAACACAATCTCTGCAACCAAACTGCTTCCTTACTTGCATGAGCGGCTGCCATGTATTCTGCCTCTATAGTTGATAGTTCCACTACAGATTGTTTCTTACTCATCCAACTAACTGCACCTACAAATAGGTTAAACACATACCCACTTGTATATCTTCTATGATCCAGATCTCTAGCCCAGTCTGCATCAACAAAGCCACGAATATCCAACACTCTGTCCAATCCTAGTCTTCCTTGGTAGCACAAACCATAATCACTAGTGCCATGCAAATACCTGAAAACCCGCTTCACTGCTGTCCAATGCTCCTTCCATGGTTTTGACATAAACCTGCTCAATACTCCCACTACATGTGAAATGTCTGGTCTAGTACAGACCATTGCATACATCAGGCTACTGACTGCACTTGCATATGGAACACGGGACATGTCCTCTTCCTCTTCTTGTGTCTTGGGACACTGTTCAGCAGATAACCTCACACCTACAGGAATAGGAACCTTCACCGGTTTACTATCCTGCATATTAAACCTCTGCAATATTGTCTTGACATACTTCCTCTGGTTTAACCAGAGCTTCCTCTTTGCTCGATCTCTTTTAATTTCCATGCCCAAAATATAGTTTGCAGCACCAAGATCTTTCATGTCGAATTTGGAGGACAATTGAGTCTTCAAATCCTGGATAACTTCTTTGTCATTTCCAACCAACAACATATCATCCACATACAAGACTAGATAAATAACACGGTCACCAATTAATTTAAAATACACATAGTGATCTGCTTTGCTTCTGGTGAAGCCAAGTCCCCGTATAAATGTATCAAATTTCTGATACCACATCCTTGGTGACTGTTTTAACCCATATAGAGACTTCTTTAACTTACATACCAGTTCTTTCTTACCCTTCACCGCAAAGCCTTCAGGTTGCTTCATGTAGATCTCCTCTTCCAGATCCCCATGAAGAAATGTTGTCTTCACATCCATCTGTTCTACCTCAAAATCAAAAGCAGCAGCAACAGATAAAAGTAATCTAATAGAAGTTACCTTGGCAACAGGAGAAAAAATATCACCAAAATCAATTCCCGGCACCTGGGAATAACCTTTTGCTACCAACCGAGCTTTGTATTTCTCCACTTTTCCTTCTTCATTTGTCTTCTTTTTGAACACCCATTTGTTGCCAATGGGTTTCCTTCCAGCCGGCAACTCCACCAGATCCCAAGCCTCATTTTTGTGCAAAGATGCCATTTCATCAACCATGGCCTCTTTCCAGAGTTTTCCATCCTCTGAATCCACTGCTTCCTTCACAGTTCTGGGATCATCATCAGTAACAGACAAAGAAAAATTTGAACAGAAAGCAGATGGACTATACCTTTATGGCTGCCTTCTTTCTCGAACTGATCTTCTCACAGCCGGAGTTTGTGGCTCTTCATCTTCTGATTCCTCCTCTACTGTAGAGTCTGATTCTTCCTCCTTTAGCTCAAACTCTATCTTCTCAGGTTCCTTTGGTTGGACTTCATGTTTAATAACATCTTTCACCTCTATGAACACCACATCTTGGTTGTACACAACCTTCCTTGTTACTAGGTTCCAAAACTTATAACCCTTTAAACCATCCTTATACCCAATAAAGATGCACTTTGCATATTTACTATCCAACTTGGTTCTTTTCTCCTTTGGAACATGTACATATGCATCACATCCAAATACCCTCAGATGTGAAAGAGAAGGTTTCTTACCAGTCCATACCTCTTGTGGAGTCTTATCCTCCAACGCTAATGAAGGTGACCTGTTGACCAGGTAACATGCAGTATCCACCGCCTCTGCCCAGAATTCCTGTCCTAACTCGGCACCACTAAGCATGCTTCTTGGCCTTTCCATCAACATATTATTCATTCTTTCTGCAACTCCATTTTGCTGAGGTGTATATGGAGTAGTCTTCTGTCATGTTATACCACACTTCTTACAGAATTCTTCAAATTCCTTGCTGCAAAACTCTCCATCGTTATCTGTCCTCAGCACCTTTATCTTCTTCTCTGTCTGATTTTCCACGAGAGCCTTAAATTCTTTAAACCTGTCAAAGGCTTCAGATTTCTTCTTAAGGAAATATATCCATGTATTCCTTGAGAAGTCATCTATAAATGATACATAGTACACAGACTTACCCAGTGATGGAACCTTCACAGGTCCAAACACATCACTGTGCACAAGTTCTAATATTTGTTTCGCCCTCTTACTACCAAAGGGGAAACTCACCCGATTCTTCTTCCCATATACACAATTTTCACAAAAATAAAAATCCAGAGAGATATTACTCATACCTTCTACCATACCTTTACCATGAAGTATTCGAAGGCCCTTCTCTCCAATATGTCCAATCCTTTGATGCCACAGCATGGTCTTCTCTCCAGAGACCACTAGATTTTCTACTCCAATTTCAGGAACCAGAGAACTATTGCACCCATCAATAACAGTGCTACCTTGCAGCTTATACAAAGCTCCAATCCAAACTCCCCGCATCAATACCAGTGCTCCCCGAACCATCTTGCAGGTATCCTTCTCGAACATTGTTTTTACACTTGCATCATCCAACTTGCTTATAAAAATCAGATTTCTGGCCAATGCAGGAATATGCAGAACACCCGGAAGTGTTCTAACCCTTCCACCTTGCAACTTCAACTTTATTTTTCTGCGACCAATGATTCTAGCCTTCCTATCACCCCCTAAGAAGACATCACCACCATCGTATTTCTCATACTCACGAAACCACTCTCTATGGGGAGTGAAGTGAAAGGATGCACCTGAGTCAATCAACCATGCCTCGTGATCTACATGTGTACTTGAAGAAGCCAAGTACACATCCCCACCTTCATCTGAAGTGTTTTTCGCCTCTGCGGAAGGAGCATCATCAGATCCCTTTCCTTTATCAGGAGCTTTAGATTTACAGTCCCTTTTGTAGTGCCCTTCCTTTCCGCATTTCCAACACACCACCTTTACAGGTTTTCCTGGAGATTTAGTTCTCCCTCTAGATTTAGATCTCCCACTCGATGACTTATTTTTGTTTCTGTTCTGGGACCATCCTTGTACAGACAAGGTATCACCATTTTGGCTCTCCATATTTTTCCGTCTCATCTCCTCCGTCAGCAAGGCTAAGACTATTTCATCAAACTGCAAGGCAGTTGCATTGCTACCTATTGCAATAACCAGACTATCCCACGAATCTAGTAGAGAACACAAAAAAATAATGCACTTATCTTCATCTGAAATTTTAATATCAACAGATGCTAATTGACTTACCACAGTATTAAATGCGTTCAGATGCTCTGTCACCGAGTCTCCATCTTTCATCCTCAGGTTATACAGCTTTTTCCGCAGGAACAGTTTATTCACCAGAGACTTAGATTGGTACAAAGTCCCTAACTTGTCCCACAAAGCCTTTGCTGTAGCTTCCCCTGATACATTCAGCAATACTGAATCTGAGACACACAATCGTATTGTTCTCTTTGCCTTCTGATCCAACTTCTTCCATTCTTCATCGGACACTCTCGTTGGTTTAGTACCCAGATCTACCGCGATCCACTAATCTTTATCCACCAACAGATCCTCCATATTGAGTTTCCACAACTCAAAACTCTGACCATTAAATTTCTCGATCTCTCTCTTTCCACTGCTCGCCATCTTCTTTCACCACCAGAATCGATCTCGTAGATCTCCCACTGAACAGGGTCTACCACAGGCCCGAGCGAAACCCCTCAGCGACAAAGGCGTCCCCTTGAAGCCAAATCTTCTCTGATACCAAATGTAGGTTTCAACCCCGTATAGAAATTACCTGCATATGAATTCTAAAACACAAAATAAATAATGCGAGAGCAGAACACATAAAACACATATACTCAGAGATTTTCCCCTGGATCCCAAAACCAGGACTACCAGCTTGATTTTTCATTATTTTCCTTTCAATGTTACAATACATATTTATACATGCCGAAGCATCCAACACCATGGACCAAAAACCATCGTGTCCAATACCATGGACCAAAAAACCATCGCGTCCAAAAAACATGTGCGAAAAATCATGCACAAAACCATAGGTGGGTCCGCCCAACCTAACATAGGGTCCAAAACCAAAATTTTCCAGGGCGCTGCCCCGGACCCCATAAAGTGGGGTTACGGGTGCCCCTCAAACCCCCTGTGACCTCCCCCCCTCTAACCCCCGGTTAACTACATGGGCTAGTCGTGGAAAGAATATAACACAACCCAACACTCATAGAGTCACACTCTATTTATATCCTTCCTTGGCCCACAATCCCTGTGCGTGTCAACTCTATTTATATTTCTTTACATTATTTTCGGGTGGAATACCATTTGACTCAACCTATTATATTCATACTCTGTTCTTTCAGCGGAGTTTTTACAATCATTTAATCCTATTTTTCGGGCTTTCTACCCCAAAACCCTTATGCGGGACCTCTGCTACCCAACACAAATAATCTAACAACTTTTCAAAATTCATATGTTAGACTTCTCACTAGGGTTTCATACAAATCCTATATTTCATACAAAAGAATCAATCAAAACCAATCACAGCTTAGTCATTAACATGACCAGCTTCCACTAGGGTTAGTTGCAAACCCTAGATTTTCAATCAAACATCAATCCCAACCAAAACTTAGATACAAATCTCAAATTATCACATTGTCATCATACATCAGATATTTTTACTTCTACTAAGGTTTAACTCCAAAACCCTAGAATACTATCATCCTAGAAAGACAAACTTTGACTAGGGCTTAGTTCCAAACCCTAGGATTCATGACCACCAACAAATAGGTCAACTCATACATCTAGGACTTCATCATCATGCATAGGCACATCATATGTTAGACAAAATTAATATATTAGACATATCTCGTCCTAGAATAGTTTAGGGTTTCAACCAAATGGACACATACCTAGGGTTTCATTCCTAGGACTCTATAACAAGGGTTTTGCTTATAGACATATCCAAACCCTAAGAGTCTAGGATTTCATAACATAGAAAAGACAACCCCACAATACAAAAACTTCAAAGGTTCGAGATCTCATACAAACATCATTCAACCCTAAAAAGTTAATATTTCATGATCATACTAAAATCCCAAACATGACATCATCAATAAGAACTTAAAATAGCATTTCAATAACCCTAACCAAGAAAAGGTTTCACACGTTGTCAGCATACCCTTAGGTTAGATTTTTTTCATAGAACCTGTCTAGAGTTCTATAAAATCAATTAAGAATGTAGAGAGGGGTAGATTTATCGAGAGATGAATCTCCCTAAACAAGAATCTTTATGATTCAAGATATCTAGACATAACGATGTTAGTAATGTAATGCAAACTTCAAAAATAAGATAAAGAGAATTTTATAAGATATATAGACATACCTGGAGATGTTTCTTGACAAACCTTGTAGGTATTTCTTGAAGTGTTAAGCCATCATATTTTATACCTATAGTACATACTTACAAGCACAAAATGTGATACCAAGGACATAATTTAATTTCTTAAGTTATATTTTTGACATAATCATGGAGGAGGGAATCTTTCAAACATCAGTGAGACCTTTTATTTGACATCCTAGATATGTAAGCCCTAGAAGATAAGGATGTAAGTTATCTAGGGATTACAATCTTTATCCTGGTCTAACTATAAGTAAGAATTATTTAATATTAGAAGAACATACATACCTTGTGATTTCATACCTTTAATTTGATAACTTGTAGTAACAATACTTACTTGGTTCCTTGTACTCAGATCCTCTTCAAGTTGGTTCCTTGGACTGTCAATTTTGTTTTCCATAGACTTCAGATTCTTTATGTGATGACCGAGTTTTCTTCATGTGGAAGCATAATAGCAAACTGTGAGAGCATGAAACCGAACTGTGGAAGCATAGAGATCATCATTCCACCCTATCCGGGCTTCTTCATCTTGTGATTTCACCATTATAATAATACCAAGATACTTTAGAAATACCATTGTAGTACCATCGAACTGAATTTACTACAATGCATTGAGATGAGGTTACTGTGGTTATGAGATCACCGAATGGAGGTCACTGTAATACCAAATTCTGAAGTCATCTAAACTGTGTATACTGAAACATCTAAACTTGTTTGTGTAAAGGCACTGATCATATATTTCTGAAACCCTATACGAACTTCTGTGTAATCATCGAAAATAGACTCTCTGAAATCCGAGCTTATATAGTGAGAATGTCTGAAATCTTTATTTGTGCCTTTACCAAAATGTCCAAGCTCCATTCTGGAAAAGATCTAAACTTCTTTCTCCTTCATACTTGATGTCTTCAATATGGTGAATGGACTATCTCACTGAAATATGGTGAATGGACTAGTTTCATCCTTTCAAGATACCTCAGAATATTAGCCCATAAATTTCCTTAGGATCTTGATCTTGATCTTCAATGCAAACATATATTTTCACTTGAGAATACTTCAAGTGATCTTCAAACTTCCCTTGACCATAGCTCTGATACCATGTTGGGAAATCCATAAAGGTGGCAGTTAAAACGATTTCCCTTATTAATGACATTAACTTGTGATGTTATCATTATTAATATTAGATATTCTTAATTATCTTTTCTTATCATCAAGATTAATTCCAAGCAACAAATAGAAGAACACAAGATGTAGGTAAGCTACCAGGGAAAAACCCCCCTCGAGGGGAAAACCTAGTCACAAATTATTCCTTCATTAGATTCAAGATGAGACAACCAAGACCCTTACAATCTAGACCTAAGGCATCCTCCATCAATTCGTTCTTGTAACTATGAGAGTGTCGAGTCATCATCACTGTGGTAGCACTGACTTCTTCCTTGTGCCTAATCCGAGCTCCTGAAACATCCTCTTTGAGCTCCTTACTGTGATATTGAGACACCTTCTTTGTAATATGAACCACTGACTGTGGTGCCACCAAAACTATCCAAAGATTAAGCCTTCACTTTTGTGACATTGAATCCTTCTTACTTGTTTGCACTGATATCCGCACTACCATATTGTGATATTCGAACTACAATTTTGAAGATAGTCTGAACCTGTCTTCTAATATATATGCGAGTTTCTTACCACTGTTATATCACCAAACCTTGATCTCCTGAAATCTGAACTCTTGAGATGTTCCTAATGTGAATACCTTAGTTGGGTATAAATAGTAGTTCCTCCACATAAATGAGTCAACATGTCTATTTGAATAGATGTGTAATTGTTATAAGGTCGTCATGAAGATAATTGTCTAAGGATGACTTGAAGACTTTGATGAAGACTTTCTTGAGGACTTTGAAGAGGCTAAGTAGAATTACTTTGTTGAAGGGGGTGACTTGATGGAGGAGTCAAACAATAAAATACTTTGACAAATAACCTAAAGCCTACAATGGAGGCTTGAACTAATAAAAATGACCCAAGCATGAAACCCATGCTTTAATAAGTCAATCTCAATAATAATAAAATTCATTTTGACAAATAAATTACATTTTGACTTCAAGTACAATAATGAATACTGAACCTACTTACATTTTCCAACACCATCAATAATATAGAGAAGTGAAGGTCACATTGACACTAATTCTCAAAAAAAAATTAAACATTTTTTTTTCATAATATGACTAACTTAGTTATCATATTTAATCATGTTCCTTCATCTATTTCAACATAAGGAGTCATGGATAACTTTCCCTTAAAACTAATTTCAAAACACATTTATCCTCAAGTTTAAAACATGATAGCATGTGCTCATTTCATATTTATACATGAGCTCTAAGTAAAGCTTGAAATAAATTCCACCATAATTCCATGTGTGAGCATTAAGCTAGATCAACCTATTTGATTTCCTAGATTATGCTAAATAAGATCCACTTATTTACTCTTGATATCATAACCACAATGTATGCCACAAGAACCTAACATATTATGCTTCTATCACAAAAGTCACATATAAGGGTAACAGGGTAACTGAAGGAGGAATATGCCTCTCTTCATCAGAAAATCTAATAAATATGATATGTTTATGAAATGGAAAAATGAAATGACAAAAGATATTGATCCAACCACATTTTAAAGTTCATCGATTAAAAATTCCCAATCCCAATTACCAAGGCAACCAATTATTTGCAAAAGGAATTGTTGCAATCATGAGACTTGTATAATAAATGTTTCAACAACAGTAGTTACTATTACAAATTCATAAGCATATTATTCTTCAAAAAGTGTCAAGTAAAACAATGGACCTACCAAAATTGGGCACAAATAGTTTTTTTCTACAGTCATTGAAACATAAGATTGCACCCATGAATACATGCAACTCGGACAACTTATTATGCTCACTTTCCCAAGTAATTAAATCCTATAAAATTGGTCACTGTAAAATTGTTTCCAACAACAACCCTCTTTTTTCTATGATAGCTTTAGATAATAAAAGTAACAACTATCATATTTATTATTCACACTTCAGTAGTTTATTAAATTCATTTTCACATTCATACAAAAATTTGCAAACATAGGAAGCTACATCCGTTAAATAATTTCTTCATAAATTTCTAGTACATAAAAGTTACAATAAGTAAGACATTTACTCTAACAATTTATATGCACAAAAGCTACAGCCACTAAGGCCTTTTGAAAATCACTTTGCAAACATGCAATCTACAGCCATTGAGGCATTTTGACAAACACTTTTCAAGCGTGCAATCTACATCCATGGAGGCATTTTTTCAAACACTTTGTAAGCATACAATCTATAACCGTTGAGGCATATTCTCAAACACTTGGAAGCCATAATCTCTTAAGGAAATTATGACATGAATCTAAAATTCCTTCTCAACCTATTTATCTCATAAAATTTACAAATTAATTCTTCAAATTTCGAAATATTAAAAAAGGGACTAAATCATATTATTCTTTCACAAGAAACTCGACAACAAGTGCACATAATTGGCATTGGCAATCTGCAAAATCATCCAGATTTACGATTCAGGTTCTGAAAATATTTTTTTTTTAATCAAATCAGCGGTTACAGTCTCTAATGGTACAGATACCCCCTGATGTTGTCTTCAATCATTAAACCACCCATGGATGCATTTTTTTAAACTAGCAAATATTCTGACTTCTAGAATTTCATTTACTTTTTTTGTCAAACAGATGGCATGCAAACTTTAATATATAGCCATGCATAAAAAATGAAAATAAAGAATTAATCTATAATTACTTATGCATTGTCTAAATGATTTTCTAAACCATCTCATCTATTGTAAGTGAATTGAAGGGTTTGAGATTCATCAAGCATTATTTTCATTCAATCATTCCTACAAACACATGGCAAGCATCCTGAGCTATTGTAATACATATAGAGAAACAATCCAAAATAAGATTTAACCAGTGATGATTCTTTTAATGCATTATGTATCCTTACTTGTTATCTACATTTGCAAGGATTGCAAGCACATAATGACTGAAAATTACCTCAATTATTTTCTTTGAAACTCTTGGTTGCCATTATTTTCTGCATTTTTATCTTAAAGGTTGATCTAGTGAATCCTCCAGGTATATTTTGGGTATGCATCCATTTCCTACTTCTTTGGTAGGATGCAAGTTAACACTTATTCATGCATAATAATTAAAATAATAATAACAATAGCATTTCCCATTCAAGAATTTTTCCAAACACTTGGAAACATATCCTAAAACCCTTTCTAAAACATGCCTCTAATTACCTATTTCAATTAAAATGAAACAAAACCATAACTCATGAAACTCTTACCCAAGTCCTTTGGAAATTATTTATTTCAATTACCTTCAACAATATTTGGCTTTCCTTTCTCAAATGCTACAATACCAAGGTTAGTACCATAAACTACACCAATAATAATTCCAATCTTGAGATCTAAACATCCATAGATATAGACTGCTCTTAGTCTTTATTTACAACTAGCCAATAATATTCCAAATAACATAAGCTTAAACCAATATTAGATGTTTACAACAATTTAAATTTCAATTTTTTCTTTTATGCTAATGCTATGCTACAATTTTAGAATAATCATAATTATACCTAATAAGATATTCAACTCCAATCACTAAGAATATGATCCATCTCTAATTCCTTAGCCAACTCATTTGAACCATCTGGTTTTCCACCCAACCATATCCAGGGATAAATTCTTCCCTTAGAACCCTCGAGTTGTAAGAGCTCACAAGCAGTACCAAAATATAGTAGTAGAGAGATGATATATACAAGGCAAGCTGAGGAAGATAAGTTTCAATTCCTCTCAATACCACTCATGTTCAAATCCATTGGGTAGAGCTACTTAGTAATTCAGATTAGCATTTGGCTACTCTCCAGGTCTCTCCCTCTCAGACTATTCTTCAAATCTCTCCAACTCTTGGTATCACAGTGCACCTCTCACCCCCCAAGTGATAATGAGACAAATATATTGGAGGAGCAACAAATTATTGTCATAAAGGAGGAGTAATCTACATGCCTTGAGAATAAGTAACATATTCCATTTAGAGGAGTGTAACTCATGCCATTAAGGAGAGGTATGTATGCCTTAGCTAAGGAGAGTGTAACATATGCATTATAGAGATCGTAATAGGAATCTTTTATGACATGCTTTTAATGAGTGTAAGAGGAATATTCCATGTCTTTGATGAGTGCGTAAGAGAGAGTGTAATGTATCATTAAGAGAGGGAGTTATGTAGAGCCATGAGAGTCATAAAGGAGAGAGGTGTGAAGTGATTGAGGTGATGAAGGTGACTTGTAATTCCTTTTAATAATAATATCATAGTATCATAAAAGATGATAATAATAATAATATTATTGATGACTAAGTCAAAATTGAACTATTAGGATATATTAGTGATAAGTTAAATTATTTTCCTTTGACTACACTTGATTACCAATTGATGCAAGGTGATTTACTATTTTTGGAAAGTCATACTTGACGTGACTTTCCATTTTTAGAAAGTAACTCCAGAATTGTAAAAAATGAGATTTTACTAAGGAAATCTATCCCTGAGATTCCCATGAGTGGTATTTTTCTTCCAGAGAATAGGGATTCCACATCCCTATCGTATGCATCTTTGTGCCTTAGTAGATTGAAGACTCTACACCCTATTCCTTTTATTATAGATCCAAGACTCCGCATCTTTATCTTTCATGGATTAGGAATTTTCTCCCTAATTTCCATGGCTTCTCATGTGCTATTCTTTGAAACTTTGTGCTTCACCTCAAGGTATTAATTGTGAGCTCATACCCATCTGATGGTTCGTTGGTAAGGTCTTGTTCCAAGACCAAGAATTGTGCATGACTTCTGAAGTCATTTTTGTTTTGAAGAAATGACTTCCACAGTCATTTATAATTTGAACATCCTTGTTTTCAAATAACCAAGCCCCCTGCCACATCTTGCTCAGTACAATATTAAGCATATAATCATATAAATCATGTAGCATCCATAAATCATAATTAACCATATGTTCCACATAACCATGATCATACATGGGCCTATGTGTCTCAATCCTGGATCACTATCCATGTCATACACATATGTCCAAACTAGGATACTAAAAGAGAAAACATCGATAATATGCACTTAACCAAAATCATTCTTAATCATAAGAGCATAGCAACCGTTTGACCTCAACTAGATCTATAGCATACAAGAATATTGATTGAGGGAAATGTTCCCCTAGGGCTTTTTGGGTTGAAACCCTAGCAGACTGAAAGTTGTCTATTCAAAGAAGCACACATTCACACAGCCATTATGCTATTATAAGAAAATTCTATTGTAAAGGGTACGTACCTTAGGTCCTACGTTTGAGAAGGCCTTTAGGGTCCAAACCCTTCTTGGAGTTCCCTTCTTCTCTTTTGTCCTGCAAAACATCCAATTCAAAGAACACAGCAGTATATGGACAAAAACTTATAAAGAAACCATCTTCATGTTATAAATAAAGGTAGTTAGTTATGAAATCCAAATAACCATTTACATATGAATTCTAAACATGAATATCATTAACATAAAGAAGATTCATTTCGGGAACCAAGACATGTGTTTCTTTTATTATAGACAAATAAAGTACATAAAAAGGAATATTTTCACCTGAATCACCTTCAGCAGGCTCCAAGCAAAGCTTCCTTCTGGATCCGTTCCAGCCTCAAGCCTTTAACAAACTCCTTCCATGACTCTCTCCATGATGTCATAAATGGTGGATGAACATCAACACACAAGGAAACAAAGGTTTCCTGGACAAATGGGGGAAGTGCAGAAGGCACAAGGGACTTCAGACCTGGTCAGGGGAAAAATCTCAGCATAATAACCTTTCTCTCTCTTCTCTCCTCCCTTAGGCCTTCCCTTTGAGGTCTTTTTATACCTCTCCCAAAGTAGTTTTTTAGTTGGGAGTTGGTTGGGAACAGTTGGGCCACGGGCACTAACAAGTGATCAGCAGGTAAAACCCGCGATCTCCGCCCGAAAATAAGGAATTTTATATTTTTTTAAGTGTTTTAATACATATACGCAGGTTGGATATACACAGACCCGCGTATACACGCGTTTAACTCAGGGCAATGTCGCGTATAAGGGATAAAACACTATTTTTTAAATTTTAGGACCAGGTCTGGAAGGAAGGGTTGCCCTAGGCCATGAGTACAACATCACAAACCATAAGAGTGAGATTTGGAGCTATAATAGATGCCCCCTAATATATGAGGTCAGAAGGGGTACATGATGGCCGAAATATATTATGCGAGTACATGGAAAGGAAGCCTGCCAAAAACCGAGGAGGACTTCACTAGAATTCAGCCTGCCAAGCCACCAAAGGAGATTAGAAAGAAACATTGTCTGAGGCGGGCATACCCATGCTCATAAAAAGTAAAGCATGTCCACATATCAAGTACAAGCGGATCCACTAAGTATACAAGTATAAATGACTAAAAGATACATAATGGATCATCTGATCATAATGAACAAGTACATGTCAGAATATCACATATAAGACTATCAATGATGTTGAAAGATGCAACGGATCACTGATATCAAAGACTGATCCAAAAAGGTACCAACTGATCATGATGGAATAGGATGGTACTACACTGCAAACTCAGGTGCCAGCATATAGAATGTCGCCATGACTGACTGCAACATATAAAGTGGAGTGGTATCAACTAGCAGCAACAGGAGCAACTGTCAAGTGAACCAATGAATGCTGATACAACCTGAGGTCTTCACCGACCGCTGTGGTACATTTCTACACCATGGGAATAAATGATCTGAAGTCGACCATGTGAGAAATCGTTTGATTACCGGTCATTGATGTATACCGTTAACAAACGCGAGACTACTCACCGATAATGATAATGAGCGTCAAGGTACCCAGTACAATCTAACAAGTGTGAATAGATGAGCTGGAGTCGAACACCTGTAAGAATCTATCGATCAGGAGACAATGATGATTTCCCACTGTCGATAGCAAAGGATCTGCCACTAATGACTGCAAACCCCAAGGTACTGCCAAATGGACTCTAGATCTTTGCCCCAGAGCAATGAGTCGGAGTCGATAGGGAAAGATCCACTAGAAGGAAGGCATTAAGGCATCCTTCATCAATCTAGCGCGAGTGTAACCCATAGGCCAATAATGTGGAAGGAATCGGATGAAAAAGATGTAGTAACCCAACCGAAGTACGTTTCCGGCGTACACAAGATGTGGCTAGCGCACGACAGAAACCCTCTGAACCAACCAATAATGAAAGCTGACACAGAGGCGAGGTATCCACCAATAGGGTCAAATGGAAACCAAGGTACTGCATGAATCCCAATGTGTGATAATGTAAGCTGATGTCGAACACAAGGGAAACCACTCAGTCAAAGACCCATGATACTGATCGATGCTGAGCACAAGGTGACCTATCAATAATGAAAATAGGGCCAGGGTGCAGCTCTAGGCCTGTCCTCAGAGCAAGGTGTCGTCGTCGATAAGGACAAGACCCGCCAGTAAGAAGTCAATGGGGACCTTCTCAAACCGGCACGAGTAAAGGACCAATATAGCTAATGTGATGATAGACATGACACTGACAACCAGGGATGGCCGACTGAAAAATGAGTCAAGAGACACCGCAGAGAGGCCGACTCAGGCTAACTTCCCTTGAACAAAAGCACGACTCAATGTGACTATGTGGCAGCATATGATGACTCTGTATAAGTTCGCCATGCAGGAGGCACGAACGAACCCTCCATATGATTGGAAGAGATAACCAATCGGGGGAGAACTGACTCAATAACAAGGTTATGGCGTACCTAAGTCAAACTAAATCCCACCATGCGGAGGAGACTTTGTTTTGAGTGCTTTGTTCAAGGGCGACACGACTAACTCTAGCTACCAACAATAAATGGAAATATTGTCCCATTCCCGCTCTTTTTGGAATATTTAATTTTTTTGTCTTTTTCTGTTAAGCCGGAAAAAGAATAAAAGAATGCTATGGTACAATCGAAAGAACAATTGTCAGTGAAACAGATGATCTAGTTCCTGGGAATGGAACGTTCCTATGCTCAATGCAGGGAGGTGAAAACTGGTCAGTGACACTCAAAGGTGTGTTCCTTCCACGGGTCAAGGTGTGTCAAGCTGCAGAAGTCAAAGGTATGCAAGGTTGATTTTGCAGTCGTCATGGTCAAAAGTTGGCTTAAACACAAGTCCAAGTGAAGCCGGCTCTAGGCCAAAAGGTGCAAGTGGTCAACATGCAATGCAGTAGTACAACTCAACACAAAGGAGCCTCTAGGGTATAAGGCCAGAACAAAGCAGAGAAGCTAAGAGGAATGAGTCTTCAACGCATAAGTCATGGCGGGACTACAGAGGACTCCCGAGCCTACTCAATGGAGCAGCATGGGCAACAAATGTCAGTGAGGTGCTAACTACGATGCCCATGTAAAGGATGGCTCTACCATCGTGTCATGATTTAAAGAATCGGCGAGTGAAGATGGCTTACGAACCATAACACGATGGGATCGACCCTATGGCAGATGTATCGGCAAATGGAGGCTAGTATGCATAATGCAATGGAAAAATGGTGTCCCTAACCTATATGCCAATGAGAAAACGATACCTACCATGACGGGTCAGCAGTCATGGAACCGTCCTGAAACTGAAAAATGTCCAAAATGTCCTGAAAAACAAACCATTCTCGACATTCCAAGCTCCCAAGTTAAAAGTCACATGAGGCCAAACAAAATAAAATTTTGAAAAAATTTTGCGTTTTCAAAACTTATAAAAAGCATTTTGGACTGACCATTTTTACCATTTGAGTTTGAGAGCAAAGGATTTGGAGCAAAAGGAGCAAACTTCCCATAGCCAGATTCAACCGTTCAAATTCGTCAAAAACCTCCAGGTAACTCTTATACTTAGCTTGCAATTGATTGTGACAGGTTTTAAGATTTTTGATTGATGTTTCACCGTTGAACTTTTGTCAAAAATTTCCTCACGGCATATACGCGGGTTGGTAATATTGAACCCGTGTACACGCGGGCCCTATACGCGACTGTGTGCACAGGGACCCGCGTATACGCCGCGAACCATTTTTAAACAAAAACTAACGGTTTTAAATCGATTTTTTCTCAGGATGCCTGTCACGTGGCGTGAAAGAGAGCACGCAGCGGTAGATAATGAAGTTATGAATAGTCCTGAAGCATTAGATGCCCTACGGGGATGCGGTTTGCTTAAATTTTTCAAACTTCCAAATATGAAAGCGAACACGCATCTACTTGAGATTCTCATTGATTATTGGGACGTTGAGGAGGAAACCTTTATGATCAATCAGATGCCGCTCAGGGTAGAAGTGGAGGATATCTATTTTATCATGGGCCTTTCCCGAAGGGGAGAGGTAGTACATTCCCGGGGCAGGACACGGAGCAGCCTCACGATAGAGGACTATGTACAGATATACTGCCCGAGACATCCCAAGAAGGTTGGGAGCTAGATTTCCATCACGCATGTGGCGAGTTTGTCACTTAGGATAATCCTATTCACCATAGCTCGAGTGAACAGATCATCCTCTCTGCATCAGGCGTCATGTGTCATCATGAGCGTGGCAGTTGACTGTCTCACTACTGTGTTCGACTGGTGTACTCCTCTCCTGGCCAACATGAAGAGCCAGCTCACTTCTATCAGGAGGGGACAGACCAAGAACTTTGGATATGGGACTATCCTGTGTACTTTCTTTTTCGAGAAGGTTCCCGCACTCCGCCCCAGGGTAGCGGTTTCCATCAGCACCCCACGCGATCCACGCATGGGCCAGTGGGCCGATCTGATGAAACGTCTGGGGGGTGGGGAGGTCCCAAGGACTGCCTTCGACGATGATTTCTTCACCTGGTGGGATCAGCAGATCATCGCCGTGGATGACTACCCCTATGCTGGGCTGGATTTCCGAGGAGATCCTGATCTAGTGTTACCACCGAACGCAGCATGGGGCGAGATTGGTAAGAATTTTTTTATTTTATGATTTTTTTTGGATTTTTCAAATATAATGATGCATTTTGAAAAATATTTTTGATGAGATTCAAATGACTGATATAATGATCATGTTCCAGATATTGGGCCGGTACGACCAGATGGGTTCCCACGGCATGGACGGCGTGGCCGAGGAGCCGAAGAGGCGGCTGCTAATACAGAACGGACTCTAAACAACGTCCAGCGACACTTGGCGAGACTGAGCTGCCGAGTACCGATGGCCGCCATAGAGGACCTTCCTGAGGATATGCAGCGTCATGTGGTTGGCATGCCACGTGACTGGGTTCGCACTTTTCGACGTGTGGCCACTGTGATAGTTACATACTTAGATGCTCATCCTGAGCCGAGGCATTAGATATGCCGAACATGATTATGGGCATTTGAGTCCCAAATTTTGTATATTTTTGGACACACATATGTACACTCGAGACGCTTTACGATATATATATATATATATATACAGTTTGACTTTTTGATGCTTGATTTTATTATGATGAATGATTGATGTGCCAGTCTAATGCCTTATTAGCGATAGAATCAGCTAACCAATTATGAGATCTTGGAATATGCAAATAATTAATATAAGTAAATGATATTTGCAACAACCTCACCCTTAAATACTAGCGATATAAAGATGGATCCCATACCAGATAAATGTTATTTAATTGAGACACTATCAATTGAGAATCAATATATACTACCAACGAGTCGATCCCATGAGAGATTGCCTCAGATAATAAATTAATAACGGCAGTATACTCGGCCATATTGTTTGAAGCGGGACCGATACACACGCCTCTTGATGCCATCAATTGACCAGTTGGATAATAGAGTACCCAAGCTGCAGAAGCGAGATTCCGAGTGTGCCGACTAGCACCATCGACGAACCCAAAATAGACTAAATCATCCATTAACACCTGCCACAGCAGACCAAAAAGTGTTGATATCAGAAAACTCTCGACGATGTATGTACAAGTATACATAATGTACAAAGAAGCCATTGCCTGGCCAAAACTAAGCAACGTACTTCTTTAGGTAGAGCCCATCAGGGGGCTCCACCAACTTACTCCTAGGGATGTTTGTAGGTACTATGATCGAACCAATCAATATACTTCCTTCGGCGAATAACTGTGTTGGAGCCAAAGGGACCGTACAAACATCGCTAGTCGGACTGAAGGACCTAGATTCGACTTTATGCACAGGGGAATAAAAGTGTGATCGACGATCTAAATCTTCCAAAGGTCGATCTACAGCCATCATTGCTTCAAATATCGCTTCATCCGATGGAAAAACAATATCTGAGCAATCCGATGCAGAGATGGAATCAAGGGTCCGATTATGAGCCACATTACCATCTATTTCTTTCCCAGAGGAAGGAGTAGAATGGTTATCTGCAGAGTTATGGATAGATTCACATCTAGGTTCTACTACAGACATAAGAGATTCTATTCCACCTGCCTTATCGTCATCTGATGTGGTCACAGATGAAGCTAAGGTTCCAGGATCCGAAGAATAAGGAGTTTGAACAAACTCTCTCCGTAAAGGGTCCCTGGAGGATGAAATTGTATCTATTCTAGCCGTAGGAGGGGGAAGATCAAACGTACCCATTAATGAAGTGTACATCCCGACTCCTAAATTCTCAATAGGCGGACGGGGGTTATCCACTAAAGGAATAGTATAGTTAGAGCTTGCTTGAGGATCGACTGGACAATAATCCAATTGATCAACCTTAACGATTTTCCCCTCATGAGGAAAGAAAATGACACGAAACAGAGTCGAAACAACGGCATCCATTTCGTATACCCAGTTCCTTCCTAAGAGGAGATTATAGTCTAGGTTAGCATCTATGACCTCTACTTCAATATTAACGACCTTTCCTCCAACACATATAGGAAAGGCCGGGATAATCCCGTATGGCCTATGAGAATGACCATCAAATGCTGTCAATAGGGTGGGTGAAGGAACAACCGACGGTGATCCAATCGCCTTCCAGCATGACATAGACATGACACACGTGGAACCTCCCTCATCTATGACTGTCCGAAAAATATTCGTTTTTTGGTAGGTAGACTTTATCTGGAAAGCCATGTGATGAGGAAGTCTCTTTTTGACATTATTCATATCAAAAGTGAGAGCTAAGGAATTACTTGGATCCACTGCCCCCATTGCCGATAGAAAGGCACTTCTTTGAGCCGGACACGACTGGAGAACCTCTAAAGCGGACATAGCACATGGACTCTGAGCCAGATCCTCCACAATGGAGTAATTCTGGGCTGCCCTAATATTAGGGTTGATAGTCGCGCGTTTAGCGGAACCTTTCGGTACCCAAGGTATAGTCTCGACAGAAGGTCGCTCAATATGAAGTGGGTTGTTAGTTTTGGGAACTGATTTACCCTTGGAAGTTTCACCTTCACCATAATCACGTGACCAAGTAGCCACATGGACGTTAGAACCCATCATGAAAACATTCGATGATTTTTCCCCTTCCTGGTTGCCCCCTGCGGAGGTTCCAGGGTTTGAACTCGCGCCAGCAAGAAGTTGTTGCCCTTGGGGAAACGGGTTGGTTAACACAGCTTGAGAACTAGAAGTCCCTTGCTGTCCTAACAAGTGTTGAGCGTCTTCAATCTTAGGGCAGAGATGAGTTAAGTGGTCTCCACTGCACAACTTGCATGGAAACTTGACTTTCTTTCTCGGCTCATTTCTACCACCACCAGCGTTGTTGCCGGATTTATTTGCATCAGGCTTCCCATCCTGGTTCTTTTTCTTACCTCGTCCTTTCTTTTTCCCATTGGAATTTTGATTTCCTTTGGGGTTATCAGATTGGACGGCATTAATTGAAGAAGTTTGGGAAGCCGGGGGATTAGACGATGTGACTTGGTTGTTAGAAGCAGTTTGTAAGGACAACTGCTGCAATTGATTCAACAAGTTCACGGTAGTTGTGTCTACTGACCCAACGATACCATCCACGTGCGGACCTGGCTTCGACTTAGCTACGTCAACCTTAGACCCAGGAGCATCTGGCAAGTATTTTTGTAGGATCCCAGACTGAGAGTAGATCAATTCTAATTGCTGGGCCCTAAAAATGGCTTGCTCCTCAGAATAGACCCCAGACATGGAGACATCCTTAGAGATCTCGGGTTGTAAAGATTTCAAAAACCACTCGAGACGGTACTCCGGAGGGATTTCGGCTTTAATGAACCTCTTTCTCCGTCTCCATTCCTGAATATGGTCAGAAATGTGAGTTGCCTTATCTTGACGAAAAGTGGCCAGAAGTTCAGTTCCGGCATCATAGCGGACAGGCAACTGGAAATGATTTAAGAAAATATTGGCTAAGTCAGCAAAAGATGTGAAGCTGCCCCCTGGCAACTCTATATACCATTTGGCCGCATTACCAGTCAAGGTGCGCTGAAAGAGTCTCAACCTAATCGAGTCATCGATAAGGGAGTTAGATGAGCACCACAAATGGAATGTGGTTACATGGTCGCCTGGGTCTTCACCGCTCTTCCCTTCGAATTTTGGAATGTCCGAAGGGAGTTTGGTTGGGACCGGAGGCCAGGATGGATTGTATTTGATTGGGTCATTTGTTAACTTAGTGAGATCTGGCAAGTTCAAAGTTGCCAGAAACGGAAGCCTAGGAGGACCTTGGGGATTCCACCCAGACTGGGCAGAACTCCTAAAGTTCTGAAAAGATTGTCCTGGATTTTGGGAGGCACCAGGCTGCCTGAAGTAACCCGTAGAACCAGCTGAACCAAAAGGCAAGCCTTGTGATCCAGCAAAATTCGGAGTTTGACCAACTCCGGCCGCAAAACCTCCATAACCAGCAAAGTTTCCTCCTAAAGGATTATAAGGGGTTGATAACCCCTGATAAGGATTCCAAGCCGAAGCTAGGGGAGGAATACTTTGAAACGAACTAATCGTGGAGTACAGCCTATTCCCTTGTTGGCCGATAAACGGATTCCCAGTTCCCGCGCCACTAACCCCAGGGTTATTCCAACCTTGGAAAGGATTACTGCTTTGTCCTACAGAAGAAAAAGGCATGGATCCTATCGTCGGGTTGGAATGTGGTATATGACCACTTCCGAAAGGAAAACCCTGGAATGAAGTCGATCCGCCATCATGGACGTAGCGGCACTAAACGGAACCGATGGAATACCCTGTGAGTGGGTGCCAAATGGGAAGAATCCAGTACCAAAAGCATTGGTTTGGGCATTTCCACTCGTGGACGGAATGGAGGTAGACCCAACTAAAGATGTGCTAGCAAAAGATCCAAACAAGGAAGCAGAGGAGATGGAAATCGTTCCTCCTCCTTGCACTGATGTTGGAGTTTGCATAGTCGTAGCACTTGTAGAAGCCATGCTTCCAGTAGTGGTCATCGATGGTAAGCGCGTAGCGTAACCTGGACTTGACGGTCTATGCGTCGGAGTCCCAACGTATTGTAATATGTCTGGATGACTAGGTGGTAGTGGAGAATTCGGAGCCGCTAACGACTCTGAGAGTTCTTCTACCTCTATGTTATTCTCTTCTTGAAAGAGAACTCGAGAAAGGACTGGAGTGTCCCTCTCTTGTTCAGAAGTGCCAGGCCTTGCTTGAGCACTAATGCCCCCGAGAGGAGGATCAATCCCCGATGCGTCAACCGGCATGGGACGGAACCCACCGATAGTATTACCTCTGCGCCTTCTAGGAGAAGGCTCTAAACTTGGTGTTGAAAGACCATGAAGTCTTCGAGACCGTCTAGGAGATCGATCAGCCACTTTGAATTTTTTGTTATGATCTAACTAAAGACTCAAAAAATTGAAAGCTAGGCCGACTAAGAGCACAGAGCACACACTATAAAGTCCCTAAAGATAACAGCCAGTCAAACAACTTCCAAGTATTTCCACTCCGGGTGATTAGGACCGGACACCAAAATACAAGAAAGTGAATTAAGGGACCTTCCGAAGATAGTCTGGGATGATGAGGGCCCAATCCTATCAGCGAAGGTATCAGAGGAAGTTCCGCTGACCTCCTAACAACAGCCTGCGTTGGTGCAAGCCCCCAAGCTTCGCAAGGGTGCCCTCCAGTAGTACTGTCGAGAGTGATGCAACGTCGACCTCAGGTGCCACAGGATTCCCCTCCGCAGCCACCTGTGTAGATCCCTAGGAGTAGCAACTATGGATACCAACTCGTCGCAGAAGCCAGGCGGAACAGTCGTGAGGTAAGTTCGGACAAGTAGGAGAGGGGGTATCTCTCTTCCCTGTCTTCACAGACCCTCGTGCTTAACTCCCAGATCCGGAGCTTTCCTGGTCTTCCTAACGCTATTGGATTTTCTCTCGTTATTCAGACTCCTACGTTTGACGTTTATATGGCCTTGGAGAGTTAACTCTCCACTCGCCTAATCCAAGGCCCTAAAATCCTAAACTTGTTGGTGTAACTGACTAAAACAAAAAGTTCTAGTGAATTTTAGTTAGCGCTTGATTTTAAAATAGGTTGTTCTTTAAGTCACAAGGTAACGGAAGTGAAACTAGTGGTGTTTTTTGACGCAAAAGAAATTAATAAAAACTTAACTACATGCACATGCACTTTTTCGTTTTTTGATGAAGAGCAATTTCTATAGGGTTCAGAGGAACTTCTAATAAAACAAAATTTTCTTTTCTTTTCGTTAATTCACGCTTCACACTCACAAAAGTTAACAACTCTATGTATGCCTAAAAAGGTATGCAAATCTATCCTAATGCAACAAATATATGCGGATGCAAGATTTAAAACTACTCTAAAAACAAAAAAAGAAAGTTGCTTGCTTATCAATCTTTATCTTGCCACTTAAAATGTCTAGATGGAATATGAGATGCTACAATTCATTTCGTCTAAACACTAAAAACAAGTTCTAAGACAAACATAAAGCACTTTCACTCACTAAAAGGAAACCCAATGAAAACCAAGTTCAAGAAAGCAAAACTAAGTTTTTCAAAATATTTTCTTCAAAAGCAACAACAAAAGAGTCTTTTCAAAAAATGCTCTCAACAACATTGAAACTTGTGATTGAAGAATAGGCAATCAAACACTTTTGCAAGTTGACACCACACAACGGATGAAAACTCAACAAAAATAAATGTGTTTAAAAGTGCTCTTAACAATCAAAAGCAGCAATGAAAGCTTTGGCAATGAAAACCAAAAAGATCAAAAAGACAAATTCCAAGAAAGTGTCAATAAACAACTTTTCATGAAACAAAGAAGTGGATGGTCACAAAAAGCGGTTTTTGTCAAGCAAACAAAAAGTCACCAAAAGCAAGGTTAACACAAAGATTGAGATCAATCTTCCTACCCTGATGAATCAGAGCAGCCAAGATTCCTAGCAAGAAATCTTGCGTGCTTTAGCAAAAAACGATGACGCTTGCAATCAACAAAAATAAGACCAATACCTCTTATAATCAGAGAGAATTCGGAACAAGATGCTCGCTGTAAAACAGATAACTGATACTAGAAAATGATTGTTTCAGACTGACTTAAACTACCAGACAGACCTTAAGAGACAAAAAGATTTACAAATCTTGAAAATTGCAAGATATACGCGACTATACTTATGTACAGAATGCGTGTATACGCTACTATAACTAAGGAAACCTGCGTATACGCGGGTTCACTTAAAGAAACATGCGTACATATGCCTCTGTAACTAAGAAAAACAGCATATATAAAAGGTTTCAAGAAAAATAAAAAACAAACTGAAGAAACTGGAAAAACTTAAAGTTCAAAACAGACCAGACAGCAACAGCAAACAAACAGGCAGTTGAGCCCTGATTGGCTTGAAAAACACCCAAACTAGGAACAACAAGAGTGTTGTCCCCAGTGGAGTCGCCAATTTTGATGGAGGGAAATGTTCCCCTAGGGCTTTTTGGGTTGAAACCCTAGCAGACTGAAAGTTGTCTATTCAAAGAAGCACACATTCACACAGCCATTATGCTATTATAAGCAAATTCTATTGTAAAGGGTACGTACCTTAGGTCCTACGTTTGAGAAGGCCTTTAGGGTCCAAACCCTTCTTGGAGTTCCCTTCTTCTCTTTTGTCCTGCAAAACAACCAATTCAAAGAACACAACAGTATATGGACAAAAACTTATAAAGAAACCATCTTCATGTTATAAATAAAGGTAGTTAGTTATGAAATCCAAATAACCATTTACATATGAATTCTAAACATGAATATCATTAACATAAAGAAGATTCATTTCGGGAACCAAGACATGTGTTTCTTTTATTGTAGACAAATAAAGTACATAAAAAGGAATATTTTCACCTGAATCACCTTCAGCAGGCTCCAAGCAAAGCTTCCTTCCGGATTCGTTCCAGCCTCAAGCCTTTAACAAACTCCTTCCATGACTCTCTCCATGATGTCATAAATGGTGGATGAACATCAACACACAAGGAAACAAAGGTTTCCTGGACAAATGGGGGAAGTGCAGAAGGCACAAGGGACTTCAGACCTGGTCAGGGGAAAAATCTCAGCATAATAACCTTTCTCTCTCTTCTCTCCTCCCTTAGGCCTTCCCTTTGAGGTCTTTTTATACCTCTCCCAAAGTAGTTTTTTAGTTGGGAGTTGGTTGGGAACAGTTGGGCCATGGGCACTAACAGGTGATCAGCAGGTAAAACCCGCGATCTCCGCCCGAAAATAAGGAATTTTATATTTTTTTAAGTGTTTTTATACATATACGTGGGTTGGATATACACAGACCCACGTATACACGCATTTAACTCAGGGCAATGTCGCGTATAAGGGATAAAACACTGTTTTTCAAATTTTAGGACCAGGTCTGGAAGGAAGGGTTGCCCTAGGCCATGAGTACAGCATCACAAACCATAAGAGTGAGATTTGGAGCTATAACAAATATATATAATTCTTGGCATGCATAATCTCTATATCATTGCATCAAAATCACCCTCTCCAAGTGTCATCAAAGTTATCTCACCAAGAAGGGACACTACATTTGGTCCTTCTATAATTGACAAGGGTCAATCAACCTTCAACATGGACACTCCATCATTTGCAAGATTTGGTTCTTTTCAACAAAATGATTCATATTCTTCCATGTTCTTTCCATTGTTAAGCACCATCTGATTATCACATAAAGGCTACCCTGTCTCTGCCATTTGGGTAACAGTAGTGACCCTCAGTCATTTGAGCGACTATGATCATCATAATCCTCCATACCAAGACCATTGTTCGTGAAAGATATGGCTATCCCTCACTTGTACAAGTCTCATAAATATCGCATGGATATATAGTTAGCTCTCATTGTATTGAAAAATACGTTGGCTTTCCACAATTTTAATTTGTATGAATATAAAAATCTTATGACCACAGCTACATTGTCAAGATACTATAATAATGGATTTGAAATGACATAATCCAATTCAACGATTCCTTTGTCACAATGTGATCTCAATGAGTAATGTTACAGTTACGTTACAATATATTGTCTTACGTTCCACAAATCAACGTTGAATTATATCCCATCCACTTAGCCACATTATAATGTTAATTTCGATATCGTTGTCTTCGGTGAGTCAACACAGTCTGTTTTCCATGAATACGAGCCATCATAAGACTATGTGTCAAATGTTAACAAGCCACAGGGTCAAATCAAGCCAGGGAATGTGATCTATGGTTTATTTTTAATTTTGATGCCACCAGAATCTTGTTCAATTCAGATAAATGTGATCATAGAATAGTTTGCGATCTTCAATAACATATGTAACCTAAGAACAAACTATAGAACTAAGCCATAGAAACAGTGATTCATATTCGGTTTTCACTATAATTTGATCATGTGAGATATACCATGAAATCCTTTGTAAAGTCAACTAGATCCGAACTGTTGTAGAGTTGTAACGAATTTCTTTGAGTTATCGTTCTCACTTCCAACAATGTATATCAAGCCATATAATTTTTTCCATGTGAGAGTCCTTTGCATATAGCATTCGAGCTATAGACTAAGATCCATTTAGATGTGAGTCCATAAAAATCACCAAAGACTAAGAAAACTCTATGATGCGAGCTAATTTTAGACATATGCACATCCATCTCAAAAATATGTGATACAAGATATTAATCATGCAATGGATTGACTTTAAGAGTAAAGCATTGCAGAGTGATGCTCGAATTTTACTTGTACAATTTTAATGTGAGACAACGAATCAGAGAGTGATCTGTCACTTGAGCCACAAATGGAGACTAACTATAATTGTGATGAGAGCGAGAAACCATCTTGTAGCCGATTCATTTAATACAGGTCTTTATATGAATCATAGTAATCTATATAGAATGAACCCAGAATTGTGGAATGCAAGTTTCCACAAAGAGGAAATTTTCCAAAAATATCTTATGAACTTTTGATCTTTTTTATAAAAGTAATCTTTTGTGATCCTTATTCTCAACCAATGCTTTGATGTCGTGTTATAAATCGGGAGGATTTTCATCTTAATATCATATTTTACATGATAATTACTTGTGAGATTATTAGAATTTTATTATTATGTTTTTCTTACTTCATCGAGCAATTATCATAAAAACATGAAGATCATAGAAGACAATAGAACACCAAATATAGGCTCCAAGCTAGGTCAAAACCCTTCCAAGGGGAAAACCCAAAAAAAATATTCTTATAGAATCAGATCAATTGATAAATCCAAGACCCTACACCACAGAAACTTCCACCTCTAAATGCCAAGTTAAACCTTCCTTCCTTCCAGTAGATTCATCAACAAGAGACTAGCAATAAGAGGCAAACCAAGACAGATATTCCACAAACCTTAGCTTAAAATATAAATTCTCTCTTCTAGATTTTCATCTTCCACTTCTTCTATGCCCTTCCTTGTGATATTTTAGACAAAAAAATCCATCCAAGTGTATGTCCAAATGAGCTCCATTTATCCTATATTTATACGTTTTAGAGGGGTGTGAATAGAGATGTCCATTGGGGAAATGTTGACTTAACATGTAGACCAACTTGGCATCTAGAGGGGTTTATGTCCCAAAATTTAAATTTATAATTTCTTTTTCTTTTTCTTTTACAAAAGATTCAAAATAGGACTTTGGCTCTTTGACTCAAAAACCTAGAAGCATGAAGAACGTTTATCTAGAAAATAACAATAATTTTAATTTCTCTTGTATTTTGCTTTCTTACATAAAATACATAATGGTACAAATTATGAAGACCGAAACCAGTTACATTCTTCAATATGATTTACCAGAGGTGTCTCATCTTCTTTACATAACTTACAGCTAGTAATCATGGGGTTACTAACTGGTGTGCATTCCTCCATCCCTAATTTCTTCAGTGTTTCTATTATATACATGGATTAGGAGATGAAGATGTCATCTTTGGATTGAGAAATTTGCAACTCCAGAAAGAAGGATAGTTACCCTATCATATACATCTCAAATTCTATCTACATACACTTTGCAAATCGATGTCCGAACTACCCCAAATCATTGCCAAAGATTATGTCATCTACATAAACCACCACAATCAATAAGTGATCATCTTAAGGATTTATATACAGATTGTTATTTGCATTGCCTCTCTTGAAGCCTCGTTGTTGAAGGTATTTATCCAACTGAGCATACCAAGATCTAAGGGCTTGTTTGAGCCCATACAAATCCTTTTTCAATTTGCAGACATAATACTCATTTTCGAAGAGCATGAAACCTTTTGGCTTCTTGATTTATACTTCTTCTTCCATATCTCCATTGAGAAAGGTCGAGTTTACATCCATCTGATATACCTTGATGTTCTTATGACTATCAAAGGCAAGAAACATTTTGATGGCTTCTAATCTTTCTATTGGTGAAAAGGTTTCTTCAAAATATATCCCTTCTATTTGAGCATACCCTTTGTACATTGGTCAAGCCTTGTTCCTTATCACTTGACCTTACTTATTTAGCTTATTTTTAAAGACTTGTTTGGTTCCTATAACTTTTTTCTCTTTGGGTCTTGGAACAAGCTCCCAAGTGTCATTATTCTTCATCTGATCCAATTCTTCATTAATTTCCTTCATCAAGGATGTGTCTTCACTTGCCTGACTAGGATTTTTAGGCTCAATTTGTGACATCTCAAATTCTATCAGCATACACTTTGCAAATCGATGTCCCAAATTCCCCAAAATCACTACCAAAGATTATGTCATCTACATAAACCACCACAATCAATAAGTGATCATCTTCATAATTTATATACAAATTGTTATCTGCAGTGCCTCTCTTGAAGCCTTATTGTTGAAGGTATTTATCCAACCAAGCATACCAAGCTCTAGGGGCTTGTTTGAGCCCATGCAAAGCCTTTTTCAGTTTGAAGAAATAATATTCATTTTCTAAGAGCATGAAACCTTCTGGTTGCTTGATGTATACTTCTTCTTCCATATCTCCATTGAGAAAGGTCAATTTTACATCCATTTGATATACCTTGATGTTCTTATGACTAGAAAAGGTAAGAAACATTTTGATGGCTTCTAATCTTTCTACTGGTGAAAATGATTCTTCAAAATATATTCCTTCTATTTGAGCATACCCTTTGTAGACTAGTTGAGCCTTGTTCCTTATCACTTGATCTTGCTCATTTAGCTTATTTTTGAAGACCCATTTGGTGCCTATAACATTTTTCTCTTTGGGTCTTGGAAAAAGCTCCCAAGTGTCATTCTTATTAATCTAATCTAATTCTTCATTCATTTCCTTCATCAAGGACTTGTCTTAATTTTCCTTAATGATATTTTTGGTCTCATTTGTGAAATCAAAGCAAGGTTAGCACAGCTTGGACTTCCAAGGAATTCCCTATGTCACCTTTGGAAACAATGCTCTCGAAAGAATTAAGGGAAAAGGCATAGTTAATCTTGATGAAAAATTATATGTAGAAGGTATGAAGCACAATTTTCTTAGTGTGAGCCA
Organism: Pinus tabuliformis; assembly: GCA_031772625.1. Taxonomy (NCBI): domain Eukaryota; kingdom Viridiplantae; phylum Streptophyta; class Pinopsida; order Pinales; family Pinaceae; genus Pinus; species Pinus tabuliformis. The sequence goes on along the minus strand of CM062811.1, from coordinate 619,596,514 downwards.
AATGTGTGATAATGACTGCAATGTGAATTTTCGATCCAAAGAGCACGATATCTGAAAGGAAGAAAATGGAAAGCTAGTGGGAAAGGCAATCAAGACTCACAATAATGTATATGTGTTTGATGACTCCAGAGTAAGCCACTATTTAAGTAAAACAAATAAAACTTGGTTGTGGCATAGGATACTTGGTCATATAAATTTTAACAGCCTGATAAAAAACAACAAGATAGAAGTAGTAAGATGATTGTCGAGATTGTCGAAGCCTGATGACTCAATCTGCAAGTTGTAACATCCTCCTCCCAAATTTACCCAATTTAACCAATCTGCTAAGGTAAACATGTGGTAGGAGGCTACTACGATATGACTCAACTCCCCATGTACAATTAAGGAAGTGGATCCGACACAAAACAACCAATTTGACCTTTTTCACATGTCACAGAACCTACGGGAGTAAACTGACCCTTACAAGTGATCAACCCATGAGACAACTTGACACTTCACTACCCTAGAGCCTCATTCACTCCCATGACATGGGCATGCATGCGACTAGGGCCCTCCAGTCGCTCTCACAGCATGGTCATGCAAGCAACTATGGTTTTTTTTAGCTATTTCAGAGCCAGCAACCACGGATTCTATGCCACTTTTTCAGGGCCAGGTCTCAGGCCATTTCCTAGAACTTCATGGAACTTCCAGAACTAAAAAGCAACATAAAAAAAATGATACAAAATTCAAATACTTGAAAAAATTATTGACTGGACCCCTCTGACATTCTTTACATCTTCCCACCAAATATTTCCTTTACCTTTAAGACTGAATGTAGCTATTTTGGCCTTCATGTTCACTGAGTAATTATGCAACCTAAAGAACTTATTCATCTCAAGCAACAATTCTTCAGCATCTAGTGACTTCGTCATTTCCCCATCGAATGTAGGTGGTTTTTATTTCTTGAACTCATGCAGAAAATATCCCCTATCACTCCTCATGTAAGGATGATAACGATGATGAGCATGATACCTGTCAGAACCATAACTAGAATAGTACATGTTTCCATCACCTCTCCTATTCGGAGTATCCAAGAACCTGCCATCTCTAATTGTGTCATCTTTATCCAACCTGTACCGACCATGAGATCTATTTCCATATTCCCCATTAGTTTTGTCCTACTATTCATGGTTGATCCAAAGTGGACCTTGTCTCTGTAATTCTGACAAACTCTTAAGGATTATTGCATTGACTTTTGCTTGTTTCTCCTGTGCCTGCATGATTCTATCATTATCCACTTTACAACTTCTTATTTATTCCTTCAATATTCTTAATGTATCTACTAATTAAGTAGATTTCCCAACACCTTTTTTCTCATCTGATCCATAGGGAGAGTCTCAAGAACTGTAATCTACCATATTGCTAGTCATCTTTATTTTTTTGTTCCTACAAGGTATATCATGTCAAATAAACCAAAATACAAACATAATAAACATACCTCAGTATAGTTTGGGGAGGATATCTCAAATGCAAGATCAATCATCTTAGCACAATACATGTATAAACATAATCATAAGATCATATATATGTCATCATAACCATAGTCCAGTCATCAATGCATGACCATATCAACCACACATCATGATTTCATGCATGACCATATATGTGTCATCATAACCATAGTCCAGTCATCAATGCATGACCATATCAACCACACATCATGATTTCATGCATGACCATATATATGTCATCATAACCATAGTCCAGTCATCAATGCATGACCATATCAACCACACATCATGATTTCATGCATGACAACTACAACCATGCCAATGTATGCATAACCAACATTTCTACGACATGCATGCATATACGATACATACAAACATTTTCATGCATAACCAACATACACTTATGATGACCACATCCAACAAAAACACTATCCACTTTCACATGGAGACACCACTGCAACCATAACCAACATTATGCATATGCAACAACAAGCATAGAGAACAAATGTGCCACCGACATGAATGCATGACCAACACACTGCCCAGCAAGTCCAAGGGGTGAACAATGCTCTGATACCACTCTGTAACACCTTCCTCCCACATTTACCAAAGTTAACCATTCTGTTGGGGTAAACATGTGACGAGAGGCTGATATGATTTGATTCAACTCCCCATGTACAGTTAAGTAAATGGAATTGACAAAACACAACCATTCTGACCTTCTTCACATGTCATAGAACCTAAAGGAGACAACCAACCCTTTCAAGTGATCAACCCCTGAGCCAAATTGACACTTCACTGCCCTAGAGACTCTTTCGCTCCCATGAAATGGGCATGCATGCGACTGGGGACCTCCAGTCACTCTCACAGCATGGGCATGCAAGCGACTAGGATCTTTTTCATCTAGTTTAGTGCCAGCAACCTCGGATTCTGTGCCACTTTTTCAGGGCTAGGTCTCAGGCCACTACCCAGAACTTCATGGACCTTCCAGAAATGAAATTAACATCGAAACAATTATACAAATGCAAATACTTGAACAAAGTCTTGAATGGACCCCTACTAGCCATGACAAGAATTTCGTCAAACATATCACAAATATTCATTCTATAGGTCTTAACAATATATCTAAGCATAGGGTTATCATACTTATATGAGAATCGCTAAGAAGCATTGATGTCTTATCACATTAGTTGCATTATCATCTATTAGGTCACATATTCATTGTTAATTCATTTACAAATCAAAACATGATGGGAGCCATACACCATCACTGTCATAAAACATGCTCATAACCAGCCTATAAACCAAAAAAATAATAAGGATACAATAGCCATAGAATACACATATAAACCAATATATTTACATATAAAATACTAAGGATAAGGAACTCTTATTAATGAATGCATAGGTCAACTAGTTATGGGACTTCCACAAACCACCCGACCATAAACTAGGCTAAACCAAATATTTGTTTCATCCATACACCCCCATGCCATATTCCAAGCATGAATGTGGGATATCATGGAACACATCCAAAAGAACCAAACCAGGGCTTTCAGATGCTAAACCACCTCAACCCTCAACTAGTGATTCCAGCCAAAGGAACAAGAGAACCAACCAGAAAACCAAAGTAAAGCCCACAACACCATGGCTATCTAGGAAATGTAAAGGTTAGGCAAAACCACTATCAATCCAGGAAATCCTCCATATCATGGACATACCATAACCAAGAAACCATATGCATATGCCAAAACTAGCAAGGAAATCATACATGCAACTCGGTACCTACAAGAAAAACTCATAGTAGCAGTTGATCCCGATGTCCTCTTTTGCTTTCCTTCTCTTCCTCTCCCTTCTTGCTCCAAAGCTCCAAGTATGTCACACTCCTTCAAGATTTCTCCAAGAAAAATCTAAGTGTCCAAGAGTATGAGAGAGAGAGAGAATAGATAGAGAGCTCCAAAACTGAACTAAAAAAAGTTTTTCAACTAATCCTCATAATCCTTTTTTTTAATGAGGCCTCTATTTTCTTCATTTTCCATTATTTTCCTTCATTTTCCTCCTCACATGAAACCTGTAACCTTTCACCTTCCTTTTCTCCTAATTTCAATTATTTTCATAAATAAAATGTTAACTAATGCCTCATGCCTTTCCAAATTATGTTTCATTGTCTTTGCCAATTTCCAAAGCTATTAATTAATCACAAGTGATCTCCATCACTATGTTTTTTCCCAACATTTAGCTTGGAATAAATGTCCCATCACCATCGTCATTATTTTTCCTTTATTAACTTTATTCAATGGATTTTTTATCAGGGTTGTTATAGAACCCCCCCCCCCCCCCACTTGGGGGAACGTCGTCCTTGGTGTTCAACAACACCTACAACCAACAAGACTGCTATAAACAAAACATATTTACCATGGAGCTTTATAACTTAGATCGTTGCAATATTTACCATGATCAACCTACAACAAAACAACCAACATGACAACATAACAAGATGACAACCATAATGACATGACACCCATACCACTTATTGGAGCTTTATAACACAACTCATTGTGGTATTTACATTCATATACATATGTACATATATCAAACATCATACCAAAACATATGCCAAAACATTCACTCAACCAGTAAATAGAGAAGGATACATAGCCCACATCTAATATGTCATCTCCCATGTAGCTGCATCAGGCCCAAAGTGCTCCCACTTCACTTTAGCTTTCTCAATTGCTCGGTTCTGGAGCATGATCATCTTTCTCTGAAAAATGCACTGAGGTTCTGGCTGGAATTCTCCTTTTGGCTCCACCTACAATACAGACCAATCAATCACATGATCAACATATTTAACATACTTCTTAAGAAATGACATGTGGAAAACGTGATGGACTTTCACTATCGGAGGCAGTGCAAGTCAATAAATTATTGGTCCAATCCTATCAAGAATCTTGAAAGATCCACAAAACCTAGGTGCCAGCTTGGCACACAATCCAATCCTCAAGGAGATCTTCTTGGGCTTGATACGTAAGTACACCTATTCCCCAACCTGAAACTCCTTAAACAACTTGTTCTAATCTGCATAACTCTTCTTCCTATCTTGTGTTGCCTTCATATTCTTCTTCATTACCTGCATTTCCTATTCCATCTCTGCCAACATGTCTGGTCCAATCAACACCTTTTTAACTATATCACTCCAACTTATGGGAGTGTTGCAACTCCACCCATGCAATGCCTCAAATGGACTCATCCTCAAAGATTCTTGATACCCATTGATGTAAGCGAACTCAACCTGTGGAAGATACTCTTCCCACTTCTACTGCTAATGCATCACATGCATCCTCAACATATCTTCCAATATCATGTTGACCCTCTTAGTCTGTCCTTTTTTCTGCAGATGATAAGTTGTGTTGAAGGCCAACTCTGTACCCAAACCTGCAAATAACTCTTTTCAAAACCTGGAAGTGAGTTTGGCATCCCTGTCTGACACAATATTCTTCGGTACACCACGTAACTTTACTACATCTCTGATGAATACTTGTGCTACATCAATATCTGAATGTGTATACTTCACTGGAATGAAGTGTGCTAGCTTTTTCAACCTGCCCACGACAACCATGATGGAATCATGTTGTCTAGATGTGCTTAGAAAACCTGTGATAAAGTCCATGGAAATGACCTCCCACTTCCACTCTAGAATCGCAATCGGATGTAGTAGTCCACTTGGATGCTTACACTCTACCTTTACCTGCTGACAATCCAAGCATTTGGCCACAAACTCTACCAAGTCCTATTTCAGATTCGACCAATAATAAAAACTTCTTCACTATTGTCAACGTCTTATGATATCTTGGGTGACCTTAATATGGCTTAGCATGAAATTCCCTCAAGATAAGGTTCTTGAGCTCATTGTTGTTCTGTACATATATCTTGTCCCTAAATCTGACCAAGCCATCTATTATGAGATAATACTCCACATCCTGTATATTGGTACCTGAACATGTACATCTACCTGTACCTGTACCTATACTTGTACATGTACCTATACCTATACTTTGTTGTAATTTGTGCATAAGCTCCATGTACCTGTCATCTTGTTGACCTGTCTGCAAGATCCGATCCTGCAAATCTGTCCCATAAGAACTCATAGTTTTTATGTGATATACATGTGTCCGCCTGCTAAGAGAATATGCAACCCTATTCTCTTTACCTTTAATATACCTGATCTCAAAGTTGAACTCATTGATTGTGGCCAATCATCTAGCTTGTCCGGCATTCAAATTTGGTTGGTCAAATAGATACCTCAATCCATTGTGATCACTCATCAAGATGAACCACCTGCTAAGAAGATAGTTCCTCCACATCTTAAAGGCATGGATCGCTGCCAACTCAAGATCATGTGTCGGATAATTATGCATGTGCTCATTTAAATTCCTTGATTCATAGCATACTACCTGTCCTTCCTGCATAAGAACTCCACCAGGTACTCTCTTACAAGCATATGTACATACCACAAATTCTTTGTCCGAGTCTGCAATATTTAACACTGGAGCATTCGTCAACAACTACTTTAACTACTCAAAACTTGTTGCACATTCCTCTATCCATTCAAACTTCTTACCTTTCCTTTGCAATGATGTAATCAGATAAGCAATGTGAGAGAATTTCCTGATGAACCTCCTATAGTAACCTGCTAGTCCCATGAATGATCTTACCTCATCCACATTTCTAGGAGCTTCCCATTCCATGATAGCACTTATCTTCTATGGATCCACTTCTATTCCTTCCTTGGAAACCACATGCCCCAAATAGTGTACCTCTATCTGAAAGAAACTTCATTTGCTAAGATTAGCATACAACTGATTCTCTCTTAGAAATCTCAACATTGTTGCTAAATGCTCAGCATGCTCTTCCTCATTTTTAGAATATATCAATATATCAACAATGAACACAATAACAAACTTGTTCAGATAAGGATGCAGCACACTATTCATCAGGCACATAAAATTTGGTGGAGCATTAGTCAAACCGAATGGAACTACAACAAACTCATAATGTATGTACATGGTCTAAAATGAAATCTTGTAGATATCTTCTTGTTTTATGCATACCTGATGGTATCCTTATCTCAGATCAATCTTTGAGAACACTACTTCTCCCTTCAACTGATCAAACAAGTCATCAATCCTTGTCAATGGATACATGTTCTTGATGGTCACTTTGTTCAACTGTTTGTAATCAATGCATAACCTACAAGTAACATCCTTCTTCTTTACAAACAACACTAGTGCACCCCAAGGCAATACACTTGGCCTAATGTATCGCATTTCAAGCATTTCCTTCAACTACAACTTTAACTCTACTAACTTTGGTGTGCTCATCCTATATGGTGCCTTTGATTCCGATGCCACCCCTAGTACCAACTCAATAGAAAAGTCTACTTCCCTGTGAGATGGCAACTCTGAAATATTTTTCGGAAACACATCCTGAAACTGTTGTAGAATGGGGTACCAGCTCAAGACATTTGCATCCTCAACTTCCTTACCTTTTTCACTGGAAATATGCACTGTAAATAACACACACCCTTTCCTATGGTTGCGCTTCACCTACATAGTTGTCACCATTCTAACTGATGTTTTATTTTTCTTACCCTGCAAGACTCTTTGTTCTCCATTGTCATCCAAACACTCAATGGATTTGTCATAACAATCCACTTTAGTCCTATGAAGATACATATAGTCCATACCCAACAACATACTATACGATCCCAACGGCAATACATTCAAATGTGTTGATATAGGCACACCATTCAACTCAATTGCACAAGCTCTTACCCAATGATGAACTCTCTTCTTTGTACCTATATCTAGTTGCATTAACCAAGATTCTGCATGCATCTCTTTATTTAAACCATGATTATCCACCAGGTTAGGACTAACGTAACTATAATTAGATCCAAGATCAATAAAAATAGAAATAACTTGATCATAAAGCTTACCATCCATCTCAATAATAGACGCCTGGTGATCTTCCTGCTTGTTCTCTAATGTTGCATAAATCTGTGGAATACTTTGTCCAGCATCCCCCATTGTCTATGCCTCTTGCACATTGTAGATATGTGGTATACCACCCTAATACTGTGGAAAATATCTCCTACAATGATCTCCTCCACAAATCCAACACCATACGAGCTCCCTATCATCACCCTTTCTTTATTCAGACTGAAGTCCCTACCCTCTGTCAGATGTAGTGAACTTCTTAGGTGGCGTTGAATTTTCTTGTTACCTATACCTTGAGGTATTTTTCGCTTCTTGTCCCATTTTCCTTTATTCTTTTAATTACCTTTCCAGATTGGCTTAGTCTCATATTTGCGCTTTGATTGTTCAAAGCAATGCTTTAGCTTCCGGATGGCCTCCTCCAATGATCTAGGCTCATCAAACTCAATCATGTCCTTGAATGCTACTAGAAACCCACTAATAAATCATTGAATCTTGACCTTATCCTTTTTGAGGTAAGGCACATACCTTAATAACTCTAAGAATCTACTAATGTACTCCTCATCAGTCATAGATCCCATCTTCAGCTCATAGAATTATTTTTCCTTGTCATCATAGTATCTCTCTGATAGATACTTCTTCTTGAATAGTCTTTCGAACTCACTCCAATTCAACTCCTCTTCATAGATACCTCTGACATTCTTTACATATTCCCACCAAATATAATTTTTACCTTTAAGACTAAATGTAGTTATTCTGGGCTTCATGTTCGCTGAGTAATCATGCAACCTGAAGAACTTGTTCATCCCAAGCGACCATGCTTCGGCATCCTATTAATTCTTCATTTCCCCATTGAATGTTGGTAGTTTTTCTTTCTTGAACTCATATGGAAGTATCCCCTATTACTGCTCCTATAAGGATGATAACGATGATGACAACCAAAACTAGAATAGTACATGTGTCCATCACCTCTCCTATCTGGAGTATCCAAGAACCTTCCATTTCTAATCGTGTCATCTCTATCTGACTTGTACCCACCATGAGATCTAATGGCATATGCCCCATTAGTTTTTTCCTCTTGTTCATGACTGATTCGGAGTGGTCCTTGTCTTTGTAATTCTGGAAAACTCTGAAGGATTAATGCATTGACTTCTGCTTGTTTCTCCTATGCCTGCATGATTCTGTCATTATCCAATTTACAACTTCTTATTTCTTTCTTCAAGATTTTCAATGTTTTTGTTAAGTCAGTAGAGTTCCCAACACCTAGTTTCCCATATGATCCACAAGGAGAGTCTCAGGAACCGTAGTCTACCATCTTGCTAGTCATCTTTATTATTTTCTACCTGCAAGGTATATCATGTCATCTAAACCAAAATATAAAAATAATCAGCATACCTCAGTATAGTTCGGGGGTAATATCTCATCTACAAGATCAACCAAATTATCAAAATACATGTATAAACATAATCATAACAGCATATAGATGTCATCCTAACCATAGTCTAGTCATCAATTCATGACCATATCAACCACACATCATGACCTCATGCATGAAAACTACAACCATGTCAATGTATGCATAATCAACATATGTATGACATGCATACATACATGATACATACAAACACTGTCATGCATAACTAGTGCATAGCCGACATACACTCATGAAGAACACATCCAACAATGACACTATCCACTTGCACATGGAGATACCACCGCAACATTGACCAACACCATGCATATGCAACAAGCACATAAACCACAAGAATATATAACACGTGCCACTGACATGAATGCAGGACCAACACACTTCCCATCTATTCCAAGGGGTGAACCATGTTATGATACCACTATGTAACACCCTCCTCTCACATTTATCCAAGTTAACTAGTTTGTTGGGGTAAACATGTGATGAGAGGCTACTACGATCTGATTCAAATCCCCATGTACAGTTAAGGAAGTGGAACCGACACAACACAACCAATATGACCTTCTTCACATTTTTTGGTGCACAGATTGTTCCCACATATAAACAATTGGGCACACATTCACTGAGGACGGTGTAGTCCTCCCGCTCTAGGTGTAACTATTGGTCCTCAGCACACCACAAGGGGTAACCCTGTAATATAATTGTCAGATTTTCAATATACGAATAATATAAGACCATATGCAAATGTTTTAGTCGTAGTAGATAATAGTGGCATCCACAGGAGGAAGGAAATCATTTGACGATATACAATTCTAAAGCCAAATTCCCAATGAGAAAAACAACAATAATAAAATACAGCGATAATGAAAGAGTGAAGATTAGAGAAGTGAGAATATAAAGCAAGAGAAAAATAAAAACATTGAATTTAAAACAAGGTTTCCCTTTGGTTAAATGAAAACATGTGTATCAGGTACAGGCATGTTTATTCTACTCTATGCTAAATAACAGTTAATATTATATATCGGGACTGATACTCACACAAGAGAAAAATGAGGGAATCTGAGAGAACAATGTACACTATAAGAAAGATAGGAATGCATTAACATAATAATAAAACATCCAAAGTTGCAATCACTATAAAGCATGGATTATATCAACGAGAGATAAACATTCAATCACAAATAACCCAGGATAACTCATCTAGTAATTGTGTTGATAATATCTATATCAGAACACAACACTAAAGGTTTAAAATATAAATGAGATCAAGCCTCAGATTTAATGACTGTAATCACAATTTCAAATAACATATGAAATAGAAACAAACAAATAAAAATTGCTAGGAATAGTCTTCAAAATTAATAATGAAAGTTGTGTATCATGTACAAGCAGTTTTCAGTATCTGCAAAAGTTTCTTTCGTACTGCTAACAAACCCCCCCATAATGGGAAACAGGGTTTTAAATAGTGGTTTTTATGATAACTGTTTGATAATTGTTTTTGACAATAGACAATAAAAATAAAATAAATAAAGTAAAATAAAACATGATAACAAATGATTTAAATGTGGTGTCGCCTTCATGGCTTTGATGACTTAGACTTTTTAGTCAGCCCCGAGGAAGATAGTGCATGCATTTCATGTGTTTTTTCCCGATGGTGCTTGAGTGGTAATGAGGGGAATCTCGTTCCAATCCTCCAGTTGATCAGTGACTGATTGCATTGGTGGGAATAATTTGGCTACTTGAGATGAAGAGGCAAGTTGTTGAACTGTCATGTTGCACCTAAAACGACTCTTCACCTTAATTAGTTTTCCCTAATTAGCAGCAGGCATACAAGGCACAGTCTTTTATTTTGTAATTGCCACCACCAGTCGATATCTGATTTTGTATTTAGTGGCAAGGAGGTTATGTTTAATTTTATTTACTCCGGCCAAGATAGTAAAATGTTTGTAGAGTGTGTTAACAACAATAGTAGAGGAAACTAATTCCTCTCCTAACATGGCCAAACAACCCATATCCTGCTTTGTTGCCTTCAACTGATCAGAGAATATTTTCTAGGATATTTCCCAATTATATTCATTCCATAATGAAGGCACACAAAATATCCCTAAATAACTCCACTCTTTCCTACAATTGTTTATTTTCTTGATTACCTTATCAAACTCATGCTTCATGGCCTGCATGGCTACCTATTTCTCCTTTAACATATATAAAGAGAAAATGCATTCATCCCTGGGCGACAGATCGAGTTCTGTAAAGGTTGTGTCCTCCAAAATGTTGACCAGATCAATGATAGCATCGAGATCTTCCATCCTCTTCTCCAATACTTCAGTTGTAGACTTTTCTTCTAAGCTGGCATTTTGTATAAGTCCCTTTTCACATTGGGCAATAATTTTCACGTATGCTTCAATTGCAGTGATCTCTTGCCATATTTGTTTCCAGATTTCTTCCTTGGCTTCCATCAGTGCTTTCTTCCCGGTGACCATGACACGAGTGAATTCCTCGAGATTTTTTATTTGATTGGTTCTGTCTATAAGTGTAGCCTGGATCTGCTCAATCTCTTGATTCTTTCACCCTACGGCTACTTGTGTCCTATTCTCAGCTCTAGAGATTTCTTCTTTGGTTGTTTGCAACTCTTTCTCTAACTGAGTGATTTTAATATGTAATAGTTTTGGATCTTCTAATTCATTCATCTGAGCAGAGTCAAGAGCCTTTTTTATCGAGGCTTTATATTCCTCGAGAAGTTTCAAGTGTCGTTCTTCCTTCTCCTGTAATACTGTTCTGACCGCCTGTAATTACTTGAAGGATTTTTTACGTTCTTCCTCTTTGAGCTTCATAGAAGTTTCCATTTCTCGAAGACAACGCTTGTATAAGAACATGGGGATTGTGGTATGTGTTGAAGAATCTAGGGAAAGTGGGATTAATGTGATTCTTCTAGACTTGATAACAATTTGTGAAGTGCTTTTGCAAATTTATCTTAGCTTAATCTTCTTCTTATTATTAGTGTGTGTGTTTGCTTCATCAAACTGCTACCAAAACAAAAAGACAAGAACACAAGATGTTTGGCTTTCTGTCAGGGCCAAAACCTCTCCCTCTTGGAGAGGAAAACCCGCACATAATTCTTCTTATAGAGATTCTAATTGACGAACACCAAGACCATTATACTTGACCCTCTATGCCACTCCAAGACCAAGACACCAATCCTCTCTTCTTTGTCACTGCTGAGATCATCATCATCATTGCCATACCATGACTGATCCTTCATCTAGATCACTGTTGCACCATATCTCCATCTTCACTTAGATGATTACTGCACTTTTACTGAGATCATTATTATGTCAACGACCTTGTCTTTATTGAGATTATGATTGTGTGTTCATGATTATTTCTATATCGAAAGTATAGTTGTACTTAGAAGGTATGTTGAGACAGCTAGTATTACTGTAGGATCATCAAGGTCCTTATCATTGCAATGAGACTGTGACTGTGAACATGCCGAGAGTGTATTATCCTCAAGTATGTCGATACTTTGTATACTAGTTGAGACAGTGAGGATTACTGAGATTCTTCTCATACCAAGACAGTTCATATTCACCGAGACTGTAATAGTATTCTTCCTGCACCTGCACCGAGACTGTTATAGAGATATCTGAAATGTGTGCTCCTGTACTACAGATTGCAGACTCCTGTACTTCTATGAGATTTCAGAGATCCTAAAATATTGTTCTCATGTTGTTGTAGTGTTTTCTTATCAATGAGGTACGAAAAGAACCCACTTAAGATTGTGGATGACAATCAATCTCAATAATGTAAATGGCTGCTAAACATTGTAGATCTGCAGCAACTGATAGAAAGAAACCTACCAAAGTCCAGATCTATGCCATAATCATAGTTAAACAGCAAAAAAAAAGAGTAATAACTCCAATCATCCAATGGAAACCAAATATATAAAGAATAATTTTATTATAACACCTGTGAAGAGAACAAATAAATGTTACTAGTCCCCCTCTATGGGATGGGTTCTTGGCTATCCTCAAACGTCTTCATCTTGTGTAGAGTCTCTCTCCCATATAATGCATAAACCCAGCAAAAAGATGGTGTGCGACGATGAAAATAATCAGAGTTACAACAGTAAGTGCAACAATGAAAATAATCAAAAGTGAATAATGAATAGAAAACCCTTCTATTTATAACAAAATATTGAGTTATCCTCGATTAATGAGCAATAATAAAATATTATTGATCCCATTCTTGGAATAACCACCTAGAATATTTTATTATATTTGTTTAGGAGGGGAAAATTATTTAAACTTTTATTTAGAAATAATAAATAAATAAATGATTTATTTATTATCTCAAGGAATTAGTTAAGGAATAATAAACAAATAAGGATTTATTTAATTATTCCTAAGGGATTTAGTCAAATTTAACAAAGAATAATAATTAATTAGTGATTAATTAATTATTCTTAGAGAAAAATAAGATAAATAATGATTTATCTGTTTATTTTTCATGATTGGTCAAATTTGACAAGGAATAATAATAAAACAGTGGTTTAATTAATTATTCCTAGAAGAAAATCAAATAAATAGTGATTTATTTAATTATTCTTCATGGGTTTAACTATAAATTACTTAACAAAGGTGGTTTATTAGGTAATTTCTCACAGTGAAAGCAATTTTACTATGGTAAAATTGGCTTTACATGGTGTACTTTGATCCATCTAGTAAAGTAGGCTAGATGATCAATTTTTTGGTGATAACACATGTACTTCTATACCCATCAGAAGTTCAGAGAGAAATTTGAGTTCTACTCCTGTGCTTTTGCAAAGACCCTAGCCACATATATATAGTGGTCAGCCTATGTATTTGAGCTGACATGAGAATGTGAATGATTGTGTCTTTTTATTGAGCCGACATGACTGTCCTTGTTAATTCATTTTGCTTGCTGCTTTCTTCAAGGGGATGGTGTTTATCCTGGAGGGCGTTGCTCTAGACACTAGGTTGACTCATTTACATTACATATATGCTCAAGAAGAGAATGACATTGACTCTTTGACCTTCCTAGACTTAAGAAATGAGAAAGAAACTCATTCTTATAATTCACAAAAAATAATATTTCTTTTTCTTGAAAAGTACAAAGATCAAAATTACATTTGTAAATTTTGAACCTAGTTACACTTTCTTCAACACTCCCTCTTAACTAGGGAGGTATTTACAATGGTACTTGGTTATTCTCAATCTGAATAATTTCTCATAAGAAGAATCGAATTGGTAATCCCATCTGTATAGCATCATATCAATCATCATTTTCATAGTGCAAGGCCTTGAATAACAACTCCATCTCTCCACGAGACCATGAGCTATAATTCTAGCAAGAACAATGATTTATAAACACCTTCATCATTGTCTCTCAAGGTACATAACCACCCGAGTGTTCACTGAGTATGACTTTCTAGGAATATTCTTATCTTAGGTTCCCAGCCCTCAAATAATATCGATCATCTTGCCTACTCTTACCTTGGATTCCCTACACATCCTCAAACAGTATCGAATGCCAGGTGATTACCCAATCCTCCCATTCTTTCTTCCCAAGTGAAGAAAAGAATGTCGTGTCTATCGTGTGTTTACATTTCCATTCATGGCCTTCATCTAGACTTATGGTTGTTAGTCCTGGTCTAGTGTATGACACATGACATGGAAAAAACACAATTGTCACTCCTTTATAATCAGGGGTGATCTAATTCAAACTCCCTCTTGATCAGGGACCTATCAGAGCTCCCTCTTAGCTAGGGACTCTTTTATACATCAGCATCTTCTTCTTCATGGGTTCTTCATCTGCTTGATCTTCCTCTCTCCTTCATGTCATGAAATTTAGTTGATTTTCTTCTTTGTAGGGCAACAACCATCGATCACTTTCATTCTTATTCCGTTAAGCCATCCCTTTCTTCATGGAAAGTGGCCTTGTTGACATACATATGTAACTTTCTTCTTATGGCTACTTCTATTATCTCCATGCTTCTTTCAGGATTTTCCATCAGTCGCATGAATATTGGTTGTACTTGTACTTACAAGTCTTGTTCTAGTAGCCCTACTTGAACTCATCCAGATATTATTCAAGAAATCAAAACATCATATTAAATTAAATCATACCTTGCGAGATGGCTCTTCATCATCACATCTTCTTGTAGGTATCAGCATCCTTCACATTTATTGACATATCTCCCAAAGATATCCATTGTCAAGGGTCTTTATCTATTTTAGGCTTTCATCAGAGTCTTTATATCTTTCTAGGAGATTTCCTAGTCAAATCTTCTTGGTCTTTTGGATATTTATTTCCTTCATCATGATTGCATATCTCACGATCTCTTCCTCCCTTACACATTCCATTTCCCAGAGCTTTTAATCAGAGTTTCTTAGTTAACTACCTCATACTTCATATGAGGAAATATTATGTTGATTTCATATAGTGTGACTTATGCCTTCTTGCATCCATTCGGAGGAGGAGATCCTTTTTCTCTTGATCATGCTTCTTAAGATAGAAGCAATGATCCATGTTGCATGTAACCATATGACATGACATTATAATATTAAACACAATCATACATACCTTATTTTACCTTCAGGAAATCGAGTTTTCTTCCAGTTGTTTCATTAATTGAAGAGATTTTCAATCCCTTGATCTGTTTCATGTCATCACATCATTATATCATGGATTCCATAAGTTGGAATTCTTGTTGAAACACTTGCTTCCTCTCTATATTAGTGAACCCTTCGATGAGGATTCCAGAGAATTTTGAGGATCTTGTATATCCCCAACTGGCATATGTTTCCTTTTTGACTTGATGTATGATGATCCTTGTCCCAGATGACTCGTGCCTTTTCTTCAATTTCCACTGAGGTTACCAAGAGCTATATTCTTCATGTTTGTCTGCCATGGGTTTTGTCTTTCATGATTCCCATGGTGTTGTCACAAGCTCTTGTTTCTAATTCTTCCATGATGTCATGATGCATTTTATTATCTTGGTCATATCTAAAACACAAGATTTAGGAGCTTATGGTAGGATCCTTTTGTGAGGGATGCTATCTTACTCCTAGGAGAGGTTTGATAATCCCTCTTTTATTTAGCTTCCTCCATCTTTCAGTGATATGAGCTTCCAAAATCTCTCTATAGCATTGAATCTTAACTATGCTTATTTTTTTCTTTGTTTGGGGACCAACCTTGTCTTTCCTTTCTAAACATGGTTGAATTCTTTTATCCTTTATAGACTGCAACTTATCTTTCTCCATCTAACATAGAGATCACAAATTTCCGGGTGAGATAACCTTCTTTGTTCATTGATATTTGTTACCTTGCTCATCAATGATGACTACCTTCTTATCATAGATCTTCATGAATTTATTCCTTAATTCTTTGATACCTTTACTATTGTGTAGGTCTAAGTGACCTTATTTACTTTAATTTTTGAGAGTATATCTAGCATTTCATATGTCTCTCTTTATGTATCCTCTTTTGCTATTTAGGTATGAGAGGAATTTTGAGTGATATCATATGAATCCTATGAATCTCTTGATGGATTAAAACAAATCTTGACATTCATAGATATTTTCATAGATATCAATGATTTCTCTTTTCTATGAGGATTATGACAATCCTCCTTATTCTATGCAAGGACTTTTTGTTATCTAACCGATTTATAAATCCCCTTGTCATCATGAAATCGTTTAACCAAATCTGATTATAAATTTAAAAGATACTTACTTGGTGTGTGAAGAGGAGATCTTCAACTTGATGCTTCTTTTGCTTGAGCTGCCCATCATTAGTATCCTTTCATCACGACTTCCTTGGAGGCTTTCTAGCACCATGAAATTAGTGGTCTTGACATCACAGAGACTACTTCACGACCTTCCCAATTAATTTTAAGGTACTTTTGACTTCAACATATTGTTGACATATTAGTGATACTATGTGTTCTGATCCGAGCACCATGCTATTGAGATCATAATCATAGGTAGAATTTGAGATTGTGACAATTATATGGCATTGCACAGTGATGTCGATGTGCATTGTGTAGAGAGGAAATGTATTGAGAGCCCAAACTTGTCAATGAATAACATAACTAAACTGTGGGTGGCATTGTATAGATAGATTGTCTCATCACCAAAACTGCCTTGATGTAATAACTATACTGAGACAGTGAAGTAATCATGGATTGTAAGAGGTATTCCTTGGATTACTTCTGCAATATATATATACCTGAGATTATCTTTTATGGCATGGAGAAATTTTAGTGATCAAGAAGTGAGGATCATTGATATACTTCATCAAACTAAGCATGAGTTGAGCGCATGAATGTAATTACTGAAGTTGATACTCCATGACTATTGTATACCTACTTGTTGTATACTTTCTCCTTTAATCCTTTCAACCTGCTTTGATGTCCTTGAATACGATCCTTGTATGTCTCTTTTGCTACCCTTCATTTGACTTCAACACCTTAGCTCTGATACCATGTTGAAGAATCTAGGGCAAGTGGGATTAATGTGATTCTTCTAGACTTGATAACAATTTGTGAAGTGATTTTGAAATTTATCTTAGCTTGATCTTCTTCTTATTATTAGTGTGTGTGTTTTCTTCATCAAACTACTACCAAAACAAAGAGACAAGAACAAAAGTGTTGGGTGTGGAGCCTGATTATCTTCTGTATTCAAAGGTATCACCACATTGGACCCTAGTTCGAAATGGGGCGGCAACGCCGCCCGTAAAATATTCGCTGCAGGGGGGGTCCGTGGGGGGCGGCTGCGACCTTTGGGAAGCCCCCCCCTGGTGGGGGGTTTTGGGGGCAGCGCCCCCGAAGCTAAAAACAGATGTAAAATTGCCTTGTAAAATTATAGTAATTGCTAGTCAATCTAGGCCGTTCATTAGGCAGATGATCTGACGGTAGAACTTATGTTTAGTTTAGGGTTTTTTGCCCTAAAAGGAAACCCCTCTCTTTGTATGAAGGCATTGTATTGAGTCTGTGTAATATATGTGTATTCTCCGAGCGAGAAGCAGAGAGGTGAGACTGTGAGAGAAAACAGAGGATATTACAGCGGATCTGCTGTAGGTTGTGTCTCTTCATTTTGCTGGATAATAGAAAGGAAGGACTGGCTGTTCGGGGTGGACGTAGCCCAAACTGGGTGAACCACGTATATCTGTGTCTCTCTTGTTTTATGCGTTTTCTGTGTTTATATTTCTGCAATATTTTATGTGTTCCATTGCTCCGTAATATATAATTTTCTAACAACTGGTATCAGAGCCGAAGGTCTATTTGGCTGATAAACTCGCAGGAAAGAAGGGTTCCTCGTTCGAGTGGGAGCAATGGCAGAAGATGGTAAGTTTAGGGTCGAGAAATTTAATGGCCAAAACTTCTCGCTGTGGAAGATGCAGATGGAAGATTATATGTATTAGAAAGATCTGTACCTACCATTGGGCGAAAAAACAAAGATGCCGACGGGAATGACAGATGAAGAATGGAACCTTCTCGATAGAAAGGCACTCGAAACAGTACGGTTGTGCCTCGCAGTGTCAATCGCCTTCAACATTTCGAAGGAAACAACGACAGAGGGTTTGATTAAGGCGTTGGAGAAACTATATGAAAAACCCTTGGCCTCAAACAAGGTATTTCTTATGAAACGATTATTTAATATGAAGATGTCGAAAGGTGGATCTGTTGCAGACCATTTAAATGATTTTAATACTGTTACAAGTCAGTTATGTTCTATAGGGGTAAACTTTGATGATGAAGTTAGAGCTCTGTTATTCTTGTGCTCATTACCAGAAAGTTGGAATGGTTTAGTAATGGCCATTAGTAACTTTATTTCTGGATCTAGTACTTTAAAGTTTGATGATGTTGTCGGTGCTATCCTTAGCGAGGAAATGCGACGGAAAATCTTCGGTGAGACATCAGGTAATGCTTTGAGTGCAGAGTCTAGGGGAAGAAAAATGTAAAGAGGAAAGAGCTCAGGATATCGCAGTAAATCAAGGAAAGTCAAATCCAAGTCTAGATCGGGAATAGTGTGCTGGAAATGCGGAAAGAAAGGACACCTAAAGAAAGACTGTAGATCTCGGAAGCGAAAAGAAGGAGATCCACAGCAAGAAAACAATCATGAAGAAAATGTGATAGGTGAGGTGTTACAAGATGCTTTGATTCTTTCTTTCGAAAACATTACTGATTCCTGGGTGGTAGATTCAGGGGCCTCATTCCATGCCACACCTGATAAGAAATACTTTCATGACTATGTTCAAGGAGATTTTGGACAAGTTCGTTTGGGTGATGATAAACCTGTAAAATTGTTGGAATGGGTAAGGTTCTTGTAAAATAGTAGAATGGAAACCAATGGCTTCTAAAGGAGGTAAGGCATGTTCCAGATCTAGAGAAAAATCTGATTTCAACAGGGTAGTTAGGCGGTGAAGGTTGTGTGACAACTTTCACAGATAAAGCTTGGAAGGTTCCCAAAGGAGCCCTCGTAATAGCAAAAGGCGAAAAGGTTGGTACATTGTATTTATGCAATGGTATTTCTAACTCTGTTAATGCTTTAACTTCCAAAGGAGTAGATGCAGCATTATGGCATCATAGGCTCGGACACATGAGTGAAAAGGGGATGAAGATTCTTCACTCAAGGAATTTTTTGTCGGGTTTGAAGAATCTTGATTTGGACTTCTGTGAGAATTTCATTTATGGAAAACAGAAGAAAGTTAGATTTCTTAGAGTTGGGAAAGAAAAGAAGAGCGAAAAATTAGAGCTTGTGCATACAGATGTATGGGGACCTGCTCAGATATCATCTCTAGGTGGCTCTCGTTATTATGTTACTTTTATTGATGATGCAACTAGAAAAACTTGGATTTATTGTATTAAGAATAAATCTGATGTATTTGATACTTTCAAGAAATGGAAAGCTTTGGTTTAGATTGAGACAGGAAAGAAATTAAAGTGTCTCAGATCAGACAATGGAGGTGAATATTGCAGCAAAGAGTTTGATAGGTATTGTTTAGAGCATGGAATTCGCAGAGAGAAGACAATTCCAAGAACACCACAAGAAAATGGTGTGTCAGAAAGGATGAACAGAACAATCATGGAGCGTGCAAGGTGCATGAGATTGCATGCAGGATTGCCTTTACAATTTTGGGCAAATGTTGTAGATACTTCTGTTTATCTAATAAATAGAGGGCCTTCAAGTTCCTTGGATGGTGGTGTTCCAGAGGAAGCATGGACAGGTAAAAAGGTAAACTACTCTTTTTTAAAGCCTTTTGTTTGTGAGGCCTTTGTCCATATTGATAAAGAAAATAGAACAAAGCTTGACGCAAATTCAAAGAAATGTACCTTTATTGGATATGGCATTAATGATTTTTGTTATCGCTTATATGATTACGAAAATCACAAAATTATTAGGAGCAGAGATGTAATATTCAATGAAAAGTTCTTGTATAAGAATCAGTTGCAGGAAAAGAAACAGGAAAAAAAACATGGAATACGTAGTTCTTGATGAAATCACTGAAAAAGTAAAGGTGCCTGAAAATAATAATAATCAATAACCACAACAACAGAAACCACCACAACAGAAACAGGCACCCCAAACACCTGAAAGTGGTGTTAGAAGATCTACCAGGATAAGTAGACCCCCTGAACGATACTCTCCTTCATTATATTATTTATTGTTGACTGATTCTGGTGAACCCGAATGTTATGAAGAAGCAATGCAAGTTGAAAGCAGGAAGAAGTGGGAGGTAGCCATGGAAAAAGAGATGGATTCCTTAATGCATAACCAGACTTGGGACTTAGTCAGGTTGCCTGCAGGAAAAACTACATTGAAGAATAAATGGGTTTATAGGCTAAAGGAAGAAGATGGAGGAAAACAGAGGTACAAAGCTAGACTTGTGGTGAAGGGGTTTGCACAGAAGAAAGGTATTGATTTTGATGAAATATTTTCTCCTCTTGTTAAAATGACTTCAATTAGAACTATTTTAAGTCTAGTAGCAGTTGAAGATTTGCATCTTGAGCAGTTAGATGTAAAGACAGCCTTTCTCCATGGGGATTTGAAGGAAGAGATATATATGCAGAAGCCACAAGGATATGAAGTGAAAGGGAAGGATAAACTAGTGTGCAGGTTGAAGAAGGGCTTGTATGGCTTAAAACAGGCTCCAAGGAAGTGGTATCTAAAATTTGACAAGTTTATGTCTGAACAAGGTTATACTAGATGTCACTCTGATCATTGTGTTTATCTGAAAAAGCAAAATGATGGCAGTTATATTATATTGTTATTGTATGTAGATGACATGCTTGTTGCAGGGTCTAACATGCAGGAAATAAATGTGCTCAAAAGAAAATTGGCAAATTCATTTGCAATGAAGGATTTGGGAGCTACAAAACAAATCCTTGGTATGAGAATAACTAGAGACAGGAAAAATCGTAAATTAACATTGTCTCAGAATGAGTACATACAAAAGGTGTTGAAAAGATTTAATATGCACAATGCAAAACCAGTTAGTACACCTTTTGCTAGCCATTTCAAAATTAGTAAGGAAATGTGCCCAAAGACCCAAGAAGACATGGATTATATGTCTAAAGTTCCATATGCATCAGCAGTTGGAAGCTTAATGTATGCAATGGTTTACACAAGGCCTGATATTGCACATGCAGTGGGAGTTGTAAGCAGGTACATGAACAATCCAGGAAAAGAACATTGGATGGCAGTGAAATGGATTCTCATATATTTGAAAGGTACCACAAATCAAGCATTATGCTTTGGTGGTTCAAACATTTCTCTACAGGGATATGTTGATGCAGATATGGCAGGTGACAGAGATAACAGGAGGAGCACTACAGGATATGTATTTTTTGTTGGTGGAACAGCTGTCAGTTGGGTTTCAAAAATCCAAAGTGTTGTTGCGCTTTCAACAACAGAAGCAAAGTATGTTGTTGCTACAGAGGCTAGTAAAGAAATGATTTGGTTACAAAGGTTTATGGGTGAATTGGGTAAGGAGCATGATATGGGCACGTTATACAGTGATAGCCAAAGTGTCATTCATCTTGCAAAGAACTCAGCATTTCATTCCAAGACTAAACACATACAGCTCAAGTACCATTTCATACGATCGGTGTTGGAAGATGGAGAGTTGAAGCTGGAAAAGATACATACTAGCCAAAATCCTGCAGATATGCTAACAAAAGTTGTAACCAGGAAGAAACTGAGAATATGCTCGATTTCAATTGGTCTTCAAGGATGACGATGAAGATGAGAAACAGTCAGGTCCAAAGAGGAGTCATTTTCCAGCAAATGAAGCAGCGGTGGAGTTGCTATAATCAGTCTCCAAGTGGGAGATTGTTGGGTGTGGAGCCTGATTATCTTCTGTATTCAAAGGTATCGCCACATTGGACCCCAATTCGAAATGGGGCGGCAACGCTACCCATAAAATATTCGTTGCAGGGGGGGTCTAGGGGGGGTGGCTGCGACCTTTGGGGAGCCCCCCCCCCCCGGCGGGGGGTTTCGGGGGCAGTGCCCTCGAAGCTAAAAACAGATGTAAAATTGCCTTGTAAAACTATAGTAATTTCTAGTCAATCTGGGCCATGCATTAGGCGGATGATCTGACAGTAGAACTTATGCTTAGTTTAGGGTTTTTTGCCCTAGAAGGCAACCCCTCTCTTTGTATGAGGGCATTGTATTGAGTCTGTGTAATATATGTGTATTCTCCAAGCAAGAAGCAGAGAGGTGAGACTATGAGAGAAAACAGAGGATATTACAGCGGATCTGCTGTAGGTTGTGTCTCTTCATTTTGCTGGATAATAGAAAGGAAGGACTGGCTCTTTGAGGTGGACGTAGCCCAAACTGGGTGAACCACGTATATCTGTGTCTCTCTTGTTTTATGCGTTTTCTGTGTTTATATTTCTACAATATTTTATGTGTTCCATTGCTCTGTAATATATAATTTTCTAACAACAAGATGTTTGGCTTTCTGTCAGGGCCAAAACCTCTCCCTCTTGGAGAGCAAAACCCGCACATAATTATTTTTATATAGATTCTAATTGACGAATACCAAGACCATTATACTTGACCCTCTATGCCATTCCAACACCAAGACACCAATCCTCTCTTCTTTGTCACTGCTGAGATCATCATCATCATTTCCATACCATGATTGATCCTTCATCTAGATCATTGTTGCAACATATCTCCATCTTACTTTAGATGATTACTACACTTTTACTGAGATCATTATTATGTCAATGACCTTGTCTTTATTGAGATTATGACTATGTGTTCATGATTATTTTGATATCGAAGTATAGTTGTACTTAGAAGGTATGTTGAGACAGCTAGTATTACTGTAGGATCATCAGGGTCCTTATCATTGCAATGAGACTGTGACTATGAACATGACAAGAGTGTATTATTCTCGAGTATGTCGAGACTGTGTATACTAGTTGAGACATTGAGGATTACCGAGATTCTTCTCATGCCAAGATAGTTGATATTCACCGAGACTGTAAAGTATTCTTCCTACACCTACACCAAGACTATTACAAAGACATCCGAAATGTGTCCTCCTGTATTGTTGATTGCAGACTCCTGTACTTTTCTGAGATTTCAGAGATCCTAAAATATTGTTCTCCTGTACTTTTGTGCCCATCCAAAGTTCAGAGAGAAATATAAGTTCTACTCTTGTGCTTTTACGAAGACCCTAGCCGCATATATATAGTGGTTAGCCTATGCATTTGAGCCGACATGACAGTGTGAATGATTTTGTCTTTTTATTGAGTCGGCATGACTATATTTGTTAATTCATTTGCAGGCCGACATGACTGCCCTTGTTAATTCATTTTGCTTGTTGCCTTCTTCAAGGGGATGGTGCTTGTCTTGGAGGGCTTTGATCTAGACACTAGGTTGACTCATTTACATTACATATAAGCTCAAGAAGAGCATGACATTGACTCTTTGACTTTCCTAGACCTAAGAAATGAGCAAGAAACTCATTCTTATAATTCACAAAAAATAATATTTCTTTTTCTTGACAAGTACAAAGATCAAAATTACATTTGTAAATTCTAAACCTAGTTACACTTTCTTCAATAGTCTGGGATCTTCAAGTTTTTCTGAAGAATTTTTATATATCTCTCCTTCTCTTCGAGTAACTTCTTAAGGGGGACAGTATCTTTAGGATGCCCAGATTGTCGAATGACAATCTCTTCCAGTTCCTTGATTCAATTTGTTTTGGTACGCAGGGGCATACGATTATATTCAGTTGTTCGGAAACCTTTTCCAACATAGCCTACATCTTCATGTTCCCTACTAAGAAATCTAGGAGTTTGGGGCCACTATCTCACCCGTTTGTCCATGTAAGTTAATCACATCCATGTCTGACACTTTTCCCAGATTTATGGCCAGAGAAGATGTTCTTGATCCAACCACTTAATGGTTTTCTCCTATCTCAGGTTGCAACATTATGAGGTTCAAGGTGTTC
Organism: Pinus tabuliformis; assembly: GCA_031772625.1. Taxonomy (NCBI): domain Eukaryota; kingdom Viridiplantae; phylum Streptophyta; class Pinopsida; order Pinales; family Pinaceae; genus Pinus; species Pinus tabuliformis. Next base: position 619,572,104 of record CM062811.1, on the reverse strand, counting down.
ATCTCGAAATCAGCCATTGACATGAAACGGGGCCCACTCGCAGGTAACATCTCCTGTAGTGTTGAGGTGTCCACTGATGCGGATTGTTCAGGCACTGCATGTTCCAAGTGGATATTGGTGGCCACCTACCAATTCCACTTGGACCCCCACCATTGTTTCTTTCAGTTTTTCAGTTTCCTTAATTGTAGCATAGTTTACTATTTTTAGCAGTTTTTCAAGTCCTAAACTTCCAGAGCCGTTTTGAGGTCCTAAGCGACGTTTTTTTGGCAATCTACCGCCAGCAATTTTTTAACTCAAATCATCTTTTCCGTTGTAGTCCTCGGAGAGATCTGTCCAACGGGTTATCATGCACGTCAAATGGAGATAATATGACCAAGTCGTGACCCCCGGAAGTTGGCTGTCCAACTCACCCCAACAGGGCCCATAAACTCTTGGTGTTACATCTCCTCAGGTTAGGGTTTTGGTTGTTTATGGTTTGCTCTTATTGTTCAATAATAAAAGGGCCCTTGAGCCTCATTGTAACGCAATTTAGAGGCATGTAGCCACCACATAGTTTCTCATAGATAAGCTAACATCGCTCGAGATAGTCTTATTTCCATTCTGTTTGTAAGCATATTTCAGTATTTGATATTAATGAAATGAAGTGTTATTTCTACTGCATCTTTGTATTTATGGTTATATATGTAATTTTTTGTGTTCCTGTTTAAATCTGGATCAGTGGTATCAGAGTGATCTACTCTTTCTCTATTTTTCTTTGCATGTCCCCAACGAGGTTGGGATATAAGGAGTTAGGGCTTGAACTGGTTGAACCTTTGCAAGACCAGCCTCACAAATCCCGACAGCCTCCCATGGCAGATGAAAATAAAGAAGAGGGGGCAGGAGATCCTATCAAAATCTTGCTCGAGGAAGCCCTTGAGCGACAAAGGAACGCGATGATTGACAACTTTGCCCAGATCCTTCAGCGGTTACCTAGGGGCGACCCATCTACTTCTGGCAGCTACTCTGGAAGCACCACACCCATTAAGGTACAAGTTAACTTTGACATTCCCATATTTGAGGGTCAGATAGATGTAGATGCTATAGATAAATGGTTAAATCTGCTAGAAGGATATTTTTCCATTCATGATTTTTCCAGCCAGGAAAAGATCACCTTTGCACTTCTCAAAGTAGCCCCCCACGTCAAGGACTAGTGGGAAACCTACTGTGAGCAGAAGGATGAAAGTATGAACTCACTGTTTTCAGCCGCACCCACTTGGAACTCATTCTGAGATGCCATCAAGGAGAAGTACTACCCTGTCAGGAGCTATGAGGATAAATACATAAAGTGGACAATGCTGCAACAAGGAAGGGACCAAGATGTGTTGAAGTTTACCAATGTTTTTCATACCCTTCGCACAAAGTTGGGTATCAAGGATTCTAAGAAGCATTTGGTTCTCAAGTACCTCGGCTGCCTACACAAGTACATCCAGGATGAGATGGAATTCCTGGACATCTCATCGCTCGGTATGGCATACCAATATGCGGTCAAGATCGAGTAAAAGTTTAAACAAAATAAGTGAGACTTTGGATCTGTGAATCTGAAGCAAGGGAAAGGTGACCCCAAACCGTAGAACAAAGGAAAAAGCCAAGTCGGGGTGGCCCAGGACAACCTGCCAAAGCCGCAAGCAAAAAACAATGTTGTGAAGCCGAAGAAGGACACAGGAAAGTGGTGTGAGTTCCATAAGAGCTCCAATCACAACACAAGTGAGTGTCGAGCCAAGCAGTCACTAGTGGCTGACCTAAAGGCTTCGGAATCAGATGCATGTTATGAATCTGAGTCAGAACCTGACAAGGGGAATGATAAAGGGAAGCAGATTATTGATGCGGAGCCCAACACCACCATTTCCACCATGAATATCCAGAAGGAGGAATTCGAAGATCCAGAGGATGAGGGGAGCCTCTTCCACACCCAGATTTGGGTAAAGGGTTCCCCAGTACAGTTCATTATCGACAGCGGGAGCCAAAAGAACCTCATTTCGGTAGAGGTCGTGAAGCGGCTGGGCTTACCAACCATAGCACATCCACAACCGTACACCATCGGGTGGCTTCACCAAGGACGGAATCTTCACGTGAGCCAGTAGTGTCGCCTTCCATACAACATCAAGCCCTTCACGGATGAGGTATTATGTGACGTTGCTCCCCTTGATGTTTGTGATGTATTATTAGGCCAACCATACTTATGGAAGTGACATGTTGTGTATGATTCAAGGCCTCGTGATGTTATTGTTACTTTGGGAAATAAGTTGTACAGGATACCAGAGGTAGCACCGCATACCACCATCTCTTTGGTTACTGCAAAACAATGCAGTAAGCTCATTTCCAAAACTGGGAAAAAGAATCTTGATGATACACCCTCAGGGAAAGAAGAAGACGGTGGCCACAACCTCCAGACAGGGCCCCTACGCACAATAACAACAGATGGACAAGGTCTTGGAGGAGTACGAGGACATCTTCACCTCCCGCACAGGGGTCCCTCTACACTGTCAGGTCAAGCACTCATCTGACCCCATTTGTGCCACTGCCCAATGGACCAATCTATCGGTGCTCCATTCTGGAGAACGACAAAATCAAGAGGCAGATTCAGGAGCTGCTGCAGAAAGGTCACATCCGTCCGAGTTCATCACCTTGTGGGAGCCCGATCATTTTGGTACAGAAGAAGGATGGGACTTGGAGACTCTGTATTGACTACCGGGCGCTGAACAAAATCACTTTCTGGAATAGGTACCCGATCCCATGAATTTATGACCTTCTGGACCAACTGAAGGGGGAAAAATCTTTCAGCAAGATCAATTTGAAGTTTGGCTATCACCAGGTACCAAGCGAACCCTCTGATGTGTAGAAGACTGCCTTCAAAGCCAAGGAGGGCCTTTTCGAATGGTTGGTTATGCCTTTTGGGTTGACGAAAGCTCCTGCAACCTTCATGAGGCTGATGGATGACATCTTACGGCCATTCAACAACTCATTTGCAGTGGTATACTTGGATGACATCCTGATCTTCAGCTAGAGTTGGGAAGAGGACCTACACCACATCCAACAGGTCCTCCAAACACTGCGGCAACACAAGTTGTGTGCCAATTTGGAGAAATTCACCTTTAGCATGACCTAGGTTCAGTATCTGGGATACATTATTGATGAACGAGGGGTGCATGTGGATCCAGCCAAGATCCAAGTCATTCGGGATTGGCTAGCCCCAACCACTCTGACAGAGCTCCATAGCTTTCTGGGTCTTGCCAATTTCTACCACAGGTTCATGTTGGGATTCTCTCATATCTCTTGACCCTTGAATCAAGGCACCAAGGGAGGAGCGAAAGCAAAATTATTTTGGTCTGAATCTCAACAGAAGCCATTCACAGAGTTGAAACATCACCTTTGCTCTACACCAGTGCTCACTTTACCAGACTTGCAACAACCATTTGAGATCGATACATATGCCTCTGACTATGCTATTGGGGCAGTCCTTACTCAACAGGGGCATCCAGTGGCATATCACAGTGAGACACTTTCAAACACAGTCTAGAAGTATCCCACTTATGACAAAGAGATGTATTCCATTGTGCAATCTTTCCGACAATGGAAGCATTACATTTTGGGGAAGGAAACAGTCATCCACACAGACCACCGACCCCTGTAGTTCATACAAACGCAAGGGAAGTTGTAGGATGAGCGCCATAAAAAGTGGTCCACATACCTGCAGCAGTTCCATTTGAATATCAAGTATAAGAAGGGTAGCATCAATAATGTTGCAGACTGCCTCAGCCGACCACCGATCATGGTGTTAACCATCATGCTCAACTCTTGTGGGCACGATACTTCTAATTGGCCACTTCTCTAGAAAGGTGACCCAGAGTTTGGCCACACATACCAGATGCTCTTGGAGGGTCAGCAAGTTCTAGATTTTCACCTCTAGGATGCCCTGCTATGCCACCTGGGACACCTTTTTGTTCCTTCAAGAGAGCGAGCCAAGATGATTTGGGAAGTCCACTACAGTCAGGCCACTAGGCATTTCGAGGTCAAGAAAACAGTGGTAGTACTGCAGAAGTATTTCTACTGGCAGAATCTTCGACAGGATGTCAGGAAGCACATCAGATCATGCGTCATTGCTAAATCAACCATTAAGAAGCAAGACCTCTATACTCTGTTGCCTATCCCTAGTCTACCTTGGGAATCCATCTCCATGTATTACATGTCAGGCCCTCCTTCTACTAAGCATGGAAATGACTTTGTTTTTGTGGTCATTGACAGATTCTCGAAGATGGCCATTCTGGTGTCCTACAAGAAGAATATCACAGCAGAAGCCATTGCTAAACTCTTCTTTGAATAAGTGTGGGTACACTTTGGGATCCCACAGTCTATCATCTTAGATCGGGATAGCAGGTTCCTCAGTACATTTTGGTCCAGTCTCTGGTCGATGTTGGACACCAAGCTCACTAAGTCCACAGCTTTCCATCCCCAAATTGATGGCTAGACAGAGGTCATCAACAGGATGATCGTACACATTCTGTGCATGTACAACTCAAAGCATCCACGCACATGGGATGAGAGCCTTCCCTATGTCTAGCACAGTTATAACCGAGCTCTCCACAACTTGATTGGCCACAGCCCTTTTCAGGTGGGCTTGGGATTCCAGCCACTATGTCCCATTAATGTGGCCATACCATTTGCAGCTACTTAGGCAGATTCGGCTCATGTCCAGTTGGAAGCTGATAAGGAAAACAGCTTCATTGAGCACATCCAACATATCCGCCAGCAGGTCCATGACATTCTAGAGAAATCAAATGCCAAGTATAAGCAGCGACATGATCAACATCAGGTGCCACACAAGTTTCGGGTGGGCGACAAAGTTTGGTTGCATTTGCAGAAGGAATGCCTTACCAGAGCCTATCATAAACTCAGACCACTTTGATATGGTCCTTACACCATTACCAAGGTTATGGGTGACAATGCATTTGAGCTCAACATTCCCCCATTCCTTGGCCTGCACCCATTGTTCAATGTGGACCGCCTTCGACCATACTTCCCACCATTGTTGGACACATCAGACATTGCAGAACAACTCACACCTACAGAGTTAAATCCAGATTGCATGGAGCAAGACACAACTGATCGGATCATGGAAACGCAGATCAAGAACACTCACTAGTAGAAGATCCAACTGTATCGAGTTGTCAAAGCAGGCCAACTCCTTCACTAGGGCAAGTGGCTCACTAGGGACCAAGTTCAGCAGAAGTTTCCTCATCTCATGGAGGAACTCAACGCAATGGGGACCATTGCTTCCTAAGGGGGAAGGAATGATCCAGGCGGATATTGGTGGCCACCCGCCAATTCCAATTAGACCCCCACCATTGTTTCTTTCAGTTTTTCAGTTTCCTTAATTGTAGCACAGTTTACTATTTAGTCCTAAACTTTTGGTGCCATTTTGAGGCCCTAAACAATGTTTTTTTGGCAATCTCTGCTAGCTATTTTTTTACTAAAATCATCTTTTCCGTCGTAGTCCTCGGAGAGATCTGCCCAAAGGGTTATCATGCGTGTCAAATGGAGATAATATGACCAAGTCGCGACCCCAGGAAGTTGGATGTCCAACTCACCCCAACGGGGACCATAAACTCTTGGTGTTACATCTCCTCGGGTTAGGGTTTTGGTTGTTTAGGGTTTGCTCTTATTGTTCAATAATAAAAAGTTCCTTGAGCCTCATTGTAATGCAGTATAGAGGCATGTAGCCACCACATCTCTTCTCAGAGATAAGCTACCATTGCCCAAGCTAGACTTATTTCCATTTTGTTTGTAAGTATATTTCAGCGTTTGATATTAATGAAATGAAGTGTTATTTCTATTGCATCTTTGTATTTATGGTTATATCTATAATTTGTTGTGTTCTTGTTTAAATCTAGATCACTACAACCAGTACCTTGCTAAGCCTTATTTATTTCTTCTTCTTAGTAAATGTGTGTTGAATATCCAGGGTTTGAGTCTCGGAATCTTTTGGTTCTATCTCCTTCAAATGCTTTATAATTTTGTAACAAAAAATTCTTTATGTGTATCTAAAGAAGAGAAATTTCTTCAAAAAATCACATATCAGGTGAAATAGGAGAAATTCAACTATAGAGCTAAACAAATGCAACTTGAAGAATATAAATGACTGGTAATAAAGTTAGGAACCGACCCTACAAGCAAAGAAGCAATCAACACCCCCATACAAAGTAAGGAGACGGAGACACAAGATCTAAGGAAATAGTTGAAGATTCCAGGAACATAACATGTCCAGACAGCTAGGTTGGTGAAAATAGAGAAAGAGAAAGAGCAGCTGTTGCAATTAATTGTTGAAAGAAGCAATGAAATTTTTCAATTACAGAAAACAATTCATGGTTTAGAGAAATCTGCAAACTGTCATGTTTTCATAGCTTTATCTACCACGTTTTTAGATCAACGGACTCCCCAAGACCTTTCTGAGCATTTAGCTAAAGCCCTTTCATATCTCAAGATTACTTAAATTAAGCTAAATTTTGCACAAAAGATAATGTAATCTCAAACAAATGAGATAGTATCAATAAGGGGTAAATTAAAGCATAAAGAGGAAGCCTTAAGAATTGTAGAGGAGAATAAAAGAAAGTTGACATTTGTGAATCAAGCAGCACTGGAGGAGATTAATAAATCGAAATCAAAGCTAAAAGGATATGTGCCTTTGGTAGAGGCTAAATGGTTGGTCTGGGGTGATATTATTCAAGAGATAAAAATTATTTGGGGTTATATTCATATTATTGGTGAACTGAAAGCTTTGTGCATCAAAGTTGAGCCTATTGTAAAACAAGTCAAAAATAAATTGGCTGATAAAATTCGAAAGGCCAAGCAAATCATTGAGTACTTAAATGAAAAAACCTAGACAAATTTGGGGTATTTGGAGATTGCTAATAGAACTCACATAATTGCAGAGATAAGGAAATTCACAAGGAAAAGTTCTCCCATAAGTCAAACCCTAGTTCAGTGCAAAAATATTAAGAAAAGTATCACCAAGTTTGATAAAAAAATCAATAAATTAATCAAAGTTGGGATACCAAGTTGTTGGGATCAACAAGGTGATCTACTTCCTCAAGAAGTATATATCAATTATTTTGAGATTGAAAAAATAGGGCTAACAAAGTTTCTGGGTCATCTAGTTTTTTGAAGGGCCAAACCATCTTCAATTACCTGCAAAGAGAATTTCAACTTTTGTGGTTAGTAAAAAATATGTTCCTGGCCAAACCAAATAATGGCAAGTACACCAATTTTAGCATAGCTTATAAAGAAATGGTAACTTATATATATCTAGGTGAAGCATAATAGCAAAAATGTCTTAGGATGATCGCATGAAAATTCTGTGCAACTCGTTTGATGGAACTAGGAGCGAGGAACCAGACATGGAAATCTATTTCACTTTTGATTAATTTTCTCAAAATTATCAAATTCTCATTTATGAGAAATTTTGTATGTAATTGTTTTTAAAAATGGACTTGTTAACGATTAGTTAAGAACTAGTTAATTTAACAGTTAAGTACTAGTTTTTCCAATTACATTTGGAAACTAAAGATATAGTTTTGAATTGTAAATAAAAGAAAAGTGAACCATGAGAAGGGGGTTCGGAGAATTTGGAAATTTTATATCGATGCATTGTATAGCCTTTCTCATAGATGAATTAATGCAAATTAGTTTTGAATCCATATCTGATTTAAGTTACATTATGTATTGTCTCTTTCTTAATATGTTTATTATTCCAAAAATGTATTCTTCTACTAAAAATAATGTACAAAGTAGCAAGTTATCTTAAAATATAGTTGTGGATTTACCTATGTTTCACTTTGGTTGCAAAAGGTACCTGTAATTAAAATAAGCACCTTAATAGGTGCTCCATTGTTTTCAAAAAATGCATTCATACTTCTATGTCATCAGTTTCATTCACTTTTTTCATTCTCAAAACTGAAAATTTGAATTCATTTTACCCAAATTATTAAACCATGTTCTCTTTCACTCTACTCCAATCCATTATAAGTATTTTAAAGGTATGTAACCCCCAGGATTGGCCACTCTGGTCAAATTTATAAATATATGAATATAAGTCTGCATTACACCAAGCAGTAGCTCATCTCTAGCCAGTTTCTTTAAAAAAATTAATGAAGTTTTAGTAGATTTCCAGGGCAGTGATTCTCTTCAACCAAGAATTGTGTCCAAGGTTACAACATATAGTACAACTAGTTTTAAAAATCATGAGCCACCTCCTGAACATATTTGTGTAGTTCCTCATCCATGGGTGAATGCTTTATGTCATATCACTTGGGAATACACTTAGGATATTGGAGAGTTTCCTATTGTACCTCAGTTGCCAAAATAATAACTAACTCATAGAAACCACATTCAAATCAAAAAGAAATTTTGGTTGATTATGTGGAAGATTTAGTGGAACTTTCTCTTCAATATATTTATGAACCTCTAGACTAAATCCCAACACCACCCCCATCTTCACCTCATACTATACATTTTGCAACCTTTGAGCTTGAAATTAATATGTGAGCAAATAAAATTTTGTATTAATTACTTGCTCATCAAATGGTTGGAAACTAACCTTGCATGCTTGCATGGATGTCCCAAGGTGCCTTGAATTTATGGGGATAACTTCATGATCTACTTAAGCACCTTGAAGGAATTCTTCCAAAATTTGAACCAAACAAATCATGTGCCCAAGAAGATCATATACAAGATTTCTATATATTTATGTGATTAATTAATGTAGGGCATGAGGATGTATCTTACAAATTATTTCCATACACATTTAAAATAAGGAATCATGTTGGTATTACAATCTACCCACAAATTCTATCTTAAGCTAGGATTATTTTGAAAAGGAATTTATTATTAAATTTGGTGAGTAAAATACTCCTACTACTTTATTAAAAGAGTTAATAGATATTAAAATGTAGAAGGAAGAACATATCAAAGAATTCAATTAGTGCTTCACCATAATTTTCAACAAATTCACTATTGATGTGCAACTAACCAAAGGGGTAGTATTTGAATATTATACATTTTCCCTACATGCATCTATTTCCATATTTGTCAAAACCAATGGTAAAACCACTCTTGAAAAAAAAAATAGGGAAGCTAAGAAGGTTGAGAAGGAAATGTCCACATTAGTATGAAGTTTGAGAGGTGAGGATAATAAGACTATTCTTGTAAATAAGAAACCTCTTTTATTAACTAAACATGCATATAAGCCTAAGGAACCCATAGATTTGGAAGGTGTGCTTAAATTCTAAAAAAAATATCCAATGAAGTTTTTGACTTTAAAAATAAATTTGATGAAGGAACTTCCAATCAAAGAACCTTTAGCCTCTTTCTATAGAAAATCCAACATTCCTCTAAAATCTCTAGAACCTTCCAACACAAATATAAATCTAGAGGAAGTGAGGATGGAAACCTTCCATTATTTCCATCAAGATAATCATTTTGAGAAAAATGTGCTCAATAACCCCTTAATCCCTAACCCTAAACCCTTTAAACCATAGACCCCTATTTTACAAAAAAAATATGCAATATAATTACATATAATGAGTACTTTACAAGGGACTATATTCATGATCACCTTCAAGATGTCCAAAATTATCTACAATGTTGTTTAGTTGTTTTTATTAAAAGTCTCATCCTCTTGTAGACCTTGCATTTTTTACAATGGAAATAACATTTTCCATCACCCATTTTTCCTTACTAAACTTTCAATATTGATTATCATCAAATATCAGTCATAGTTTAATTATTTGTAATGCAATCATAAATTATTTTTTAACAACAAATAACCCTCATTTGCAGTAAATTTCTGACATATTTAGAATATGGAGAGATGTATAATGGTCCAAAAAATAGACCCCCTCCAATGTCGATCTTCCAACATCATCATGGGTGACCTGGTCAAACATTGGCAATCTGATGCACCTTTCATACATGCCAGGTATCCGACATGTATACAAAGGCGTTGAATATCTTGTGAAACAATCGGATATCCAACGTTGTTCGGGGATTATTTTTTAATCACTGAAAACTCAAAATAAAATCTAATAGTATGGTCAATTTTATCAGTATTGTCGAAGTAAAGCATCGGTTTATTTCCCATATGTAGTAGTGAAACATATATCTTTATAATATTTAATGTCTCCATAAAGTAAAATTCTAGGTTCTCAAAAATAATTAGTTTCCACAAAAAAAATTTAAAGAGTGATAGTTCCAACATTTGCATTCCAAAGAATCACATTGGAAACAATATTCATTACGTGCTAATAAAAAGGATTTTAGTCAACTTTAATCATTTTTTGTTTGGTTATATTTGATTCACTTAACCAACCATTCATTTAACAATTACATTTTTTATACATAAACTCTTAATAGCCTTTCCAACCCTATAAAATATATATATATATATATATATATATATATATATATATATATATATATATATATATATATATATATATATATATATATATATATATATATATCTATATCTATATATATATATATATCATTTCAAATTAAAATTAATAGAAACCCTTTCTAGATTACAAAAACTCCATGTTTCCTTTTAGTGCTTGATGGTGAATGAAAGGTGGACTTTGTAGAACAAAAAATGATATTCCATCCATTGATGATTGCATAAAGGCCATCTAACAATCCTTCGAGCAAGTACTGACCAATATGGAATCCATTTCAAAAAACTGATTTCTTTCATCATGGAATACCTTTGTTAAATGGCATACCTAGACAAAGAGGATAGTGGAGGATGAACAAACTTTCTAAAAAATATGAGTCAAGAAAAACCATAGTTGAGGCTTAAGAAGGCATGTCCAAATACAAAGCAAAATTAAGGCTTGGTTGCTTTCATAAGATAAATCACAAACATGAACCCTAAATTTCTACTTATTATAGTCAACCCAAAATTATTTTAGTCCAAACACTTTATGAGCTTCCCTATACGAAATACCTAACTTCTAGGATATTTACACAAATTTTAACAAAGCCTCTAACTTAAATCACTTGTTTTTAGTAAAAACATTAATACAAATATTTTTTGGATGCTAAAATGAGATTACCTCCTTCGATTTTAAGTTTAATTAAGTTATCCTCTTGCAAATAGATATACAATTATCCTCATAAATCTAAGGTTTAGATTGCAATCAATCAATTGATGACCTATTGCATCTATTTCTCAATTCCTCCTTTTCTCTTCAATATTTATTAATTTTATAATACATAAACTAGATATTATAAGGCCTTACGATAATTTTTTGGCAAGTAGCTCCCAGAAACAAGTTATTTGTATTCAAACTTAATTTGAATGGGACCTTGTGGACAGCCTAATGCTTCACAATCTTACTAGAAATCAAAACCTAATAGGAAACCTTTGAAATATTAGTTATATTTTTTCATTGTCATTGTAGTCTTATATATCAGTCAATAATATCTCATTAAACCTAAAATTGTAAGGTGTTGTTCTTCTAATTTCCTAATTAATTAGAAAGGAATCTAAGGAGCGAAAAAGTAAAAAGGTTATATCATTTTTGTTTGGCAACAAACATTTAATAAAACTAAAAGTGATATCTCTATTTTCTTGCCAAATAGGTGAATAATAGCATTAATGTTTAGCCATTCTAAATAATAATAATAAATCCTACATAGTGCAAATGTATGTTTTAATGTTCGCATCAATGTAATGATAATCACCTGTGTCTTTAGCTCTAATAGACTTGAGAAAGGAGGAAGTGTTTCTACTTATTTGAGTGGATGCTTGTATATATATTTTTGTCTACTAAGAATGGTTGCAATATGTCATTTTTTTGGAATGTTGGGTTGGGAAGAAACCCTTGTGTAGGCTCTCTTCTTGAAAATACTCTTCCTTGAATGGCAATTCATAGTGGGATCCTTTTGTTGTCCATAGATTGTGCTTAAGTCCCTGGCATGACTTTTTTGGTATGGGTCCCATTAAAACATATATACATTTCTCATAGTTTTAATGCCCTTTCTCCCTATTGAAAAGATAGCACAAATAATTTTAACTCTTGATTGGCGTAGTCTTTCAATTTTCCTCCTTGTGTCTATAGGTTTATAGGCCTATTGGTCCTATTTTCCTAGTGTGCCTTGATGTAATTTATTCTATCTCCTAATTCAAGGATATAAAATAAAAAAGTTATCATGAAAATCAAAGCTACAAAAGTCTCTTATTATTTACCTACCTATATTATGCTCACCTAGTGATGCAGGAGCATCCAGCACTCTTAATTAAAGAAGGAATCCAAAGTGGAGCAAGGAGGACATGGACCATCGGAGCAAAACAGGGGACAAATTCTGTTATAATAGAGTTAGTTTGATGGAAGTGATAAGTCTCTAGAAGACTTAATTAAATGTAATCTACCATATGTATGCATATAGTGAGCTTTAGGGCTTTTGTTAGAGGAAATCATGGAGAGATTTGATCAGATCCTTCCAATGATCCAATCCAATGTGTTCTTATAAATAATGAACCTGCGTGTTCTATAGGGGATACAGAGTGATATAGGTAGATAATAGACAGAAGGGATAGGATACAATGTAGTCGAGAGAGTGATTTGTAACTAAGGTTGGAATGCCTTAGCCTGTAACCAAGTTCTGTGTATATAATGGAAATATATGTGTTATTGTATATCTGCATATTGTCAGAGTTGTGTGTCTGTGGTTTACATATACGACCTGTACTGTAAGTTAATTCAGAGTTGCATGTTTGATCAACCATCGATCATTGTAGGATCGATGGCGATCCAAAGACATCGAGTTAACTGTTGTAAAGAGTGATAACAATGTTGTGAGAAAGTATGGCAGAAACCCTGGATGAGGCGTAAATCAATCAAGAGCTAGCGAAATCAAGTCAAGGAGGAAACAGACGGTGAGTGCATAAGATCTGTTGGATCTTATAAATCGATGATCATCGCATGGCATAGATGTAAGGGCGTTAACTCGCAAGGAAAGTGGTTTCGCAACAGTGGAAGTGGTATTTCGAGCGAGCGAGAAGTTGTAAGTGGTATTGAAGGGTGAGCACCCGATTCCACTCACCATTCGACACGTAGCACAAAGGTGGAGGGAGGAAACCGCTTTATCGGGCGATTAATCCTCATGCTTTTTTTCTACCCGAAATCCTTGTGAACCGTTGGATCTTGTGTGAGGTGATCGATGGTGGAGGAGTGTCGTGCAAGTTGGTTGATAGGCGATCGAATATCGGAAGGTTAAGTGATAGTGGACTATGGAATGCCGATAGCCGATGGACTGAAAAGCGATATCGTCGATAGGCCGATATAGAGCCGATCGGAGATCGGATAATGCGAAGGACGGAACAGCGCTGTGGAAAGGAATTGGAGAGGCGGACCCGACGATATATAGGTCCAGGTGTATAAATATTTGAAGTCCGGCTAAGAGATGCGGAGTGGGGTTTCCCCATGTATCTATGTAATTCGGTGTATTCCTTTGTATTGTGTTAAAGTGATGTGGTCCTGGTTTTTAAAGAAAAATCCGAATAAGTGCATGGTCCCGGCTTTAAGGCCAAAGCGCTATTTAAACGCTTCCAATAGGTTTGTGGGCCATAACTCACAGGCCTCAAGATCGAAAATTTATAAAGAAAGGGGAAATTGGTTTACCCCCAAAATCTCCTTTCATCACCTAGTTTACCCATGATGACATAGAATTGTTGGCATTATGATACAAGTATTGTCCTTGATGGCAACTCTACAGGTCAACTCAGTTTTGATAAGAGGCTAACAGGAATATTCAGAGGCAATAGGACAGTGGTATAGAGGATCAGGAAGATGGAACTAAGGTCTATTGATCAAAATAAAGAATTTGAAGGAAGAAGATGATGTAAGAGCAATTTAAGAGATACACACAGGTTCACTTAGTCCAAGCAGTGTATACACGCAGGTACTCAGAACAGAAATAGCGTATAACGTACACACGCACTCCCACAGAAGGAAAAGCGCATACATGTTGAAAACCATGGTTTTGGTCCGAGGTATTTGGTCCAAGGTATCTTTGGACCATGATATTGACCCTAGGTATTTAGTCCAAGGTATTCGGTCTGTGGTATTTGATCCAAGGTATTGGTCCTAAGTGGATTCGGTCCATGGTATTGAGAAAGGCCAAAAACTATATAAAGAAGAGAGGATCATAAGGCCAGATGTGCAAGTGAATAAGATTCTAAGGAATACTTCTATCTGAAGTATATTTTATGTTGCAGGGTTATGTTTGGGACTAGATCTGAAATATTTATGTGCACCTTGAGTTCAATATTAGATCAGGATCATGAGACCTGAAATGACTTATTCTTGAATGATCTGATATTGGTTGAGGCTAGATCTGATGTTTTGTGTCTGTTTTATTTGTTATCTATCATGATCTGGGTTTGTCTGAAGTCTGGAATTGTAGCAAAGTTCTGAGTCAATATTTGCAGATCTGTACGCAGGTTCGTCTCAGCAAAAGAGCGTATACACGCAGGTTCTGTTCTTTCAAGTAGCGTATACAAAAGAAAGGCTTGATGTTCAGAGATGACTGATCTATCAGATCAGTATTGCTGATTTATTGCTGCTGCTATTTTACTGTTGTCTGTCAATGAAGTCTTCTTAGATCTAAATGTAAATTTGAATGCATAAGGAGGTTTATATTTTATTGATTGTATAAGTGATAAGAAGTGTTTTCTGTTGCATGCCTGTGTAAAGTTCTGTAAGTTTACAATAGATTTTCAGTACACTTTTGGTTGGTACAGTTTGTGATTCAGAATCTTTAGAGGTATACGCAGGTTGGGCTGAAGGAAGTAGCGTATACACGCAGGTTTTCTTCATTGAAGTAGTGTATATAGTCTGACACATGAATTTTTGAGGTTTCAGTTGGTTCTGAATGTTGATACAGATTTCTGAGTTCAACACAGTGTTCTGATGACAGTGATCCGAACATTTCAGATTAACTGCATGTTGGTTGATGAAGTTTGAGTTTCTAAATTTCTTATGGGTTATTGATGAGTCAAGGTCTCCATATGTCTTGATATGTGCCAGGAGCATCCAATTTGAAAATTCATGAAACGTGGTCCCTGGTGGAAGAGTGGAGTTTTCTATAGGCTGGCACCTACATACTAGTAAACATATTGGCTAGTACAAGAGCTAGGGGGTTGTAGCTCCCTTCCAGTAGAAGCTGGAGAACGAGAGAAGGTTGTAACCTTCTATAGGTAGAAGCCTGCGTACTGGTATGAGTTTGCACCAATACAAGATTGTAAACAGATTTTCTTATTATTAAAAGAAGACAGAGACGATAGCAGTAGGTGGTTTTCACCCACATTGGGTTTCCACCTTAAATCTTGGTGTTCATGTGTGTTTCTTATGTGTAATGGTTTATTATGTTTACACTACACATGGTTAGTGTTTAATGATTGATGAAGTATTGATGCACTAATTAAATATCAACATACGATGAATTAACTGAATCATAATTTTATTGCATAAACACTGGTTGCCTTAAAGACAATTGTGTGTACATGCTAGTTCCCCTCTCTGAAGTAGCGTATATAAATCTGATTATGAAAAAGAAAAATTCTTGATCTGATAATACTGATTCACCCCCACTCTCAATAGTATTTCGAACAAGAATTTCTACAAAAAAATTAAGTCATTTACTATGACAATCATTAAGATTAGCATTTCATTATGTTGGTATAATACTATCAAGCAAATTGGAATCACCTTCAGAAATCATGTATTTCCTTTTTCCAATAAAAAAAAAAAAAATGTTGATTCCAATAGAAAACAAAAAGCATGCTCTATGCTAAGGAAACCACGGTGAATTCTATGATAAAATAGTCTTATTTTCCAAATATTTCCAAAAAAAATGCATTTTGTTCTAGTAGAGAACAAAAAACACATTGTGATAAAAACAAATAAAACATGTTGAATTCTTTGTATGTTACACTCAAAAATTTGATGTCAATTTGTAAAAATCACAAAAGCAATATATTAGAATGTCTATCTAAAATGGAACTATTTACAATAAAAACAATGGCTATAGAAAGATCCATTTTGAAGAGTGAAATCCACATTTTATAAATATATGTATGTGTGTGTACCATGCATTTCCAGAATATTATTGTTAATTATTAATTCTTGGAAATTTCAAGGTCAATGCCATCTATGCATTTAGATTTAGGCATGAAGATGTCTAAAGCCAAGTTATTTGGGTTTTTGGGTGCATTTATTGCAATTTAATGCAAATTTATAGTTGGTTCCACTAGATATCTTTAAATTGTTATACACCTTATCATAATTCCTTCCAACATAGTAATCTCTCTTAATGGTACTTATTCAAAGGTTGGTCAACATCATAGTGACGTCAAGATGATAGAATGAGGTTTTCATAACATTTACCGAAACCTATCTCTTTTTATTTGTTGCCTCTGGGATATTATTATTTTCAAGTGATATCTTGAGGAAGGGTCAATCAACTCCTCACCAAAAATAATATTTACATCGTGGCTTATCTAGGTAAAGGGTAAAATAACACTTGCTCGAGCATAGTACATGGAGGCCTAAGGAAAGGTTGGCCAACCCTTCCTCTAGCATATAATTCTCATGGAGGGGATACATGGAGAAGGGTTGAATAATCTTCCTCAGTGACAATATTCCTTTGTGAAGTATATAGTGGAAGGGTTAGTCAAATATTCCTGTAGCATGTTATTCTTAGGGGAGTCTAAAAAAAGGTTCAACTTACCCTTCCTCAAACATAAAATTCTTGAGAGGTGTATTCTAAGGAAGGGAAGGCTAACCCTTACTCCAAAATAGTATTCACATTGATCGTGACCTAGGGAAAGAGTCAGTCAAACCTTCCTTAAATATGGAATTTTGATTGAAGGTGAGCCTAGGTAAGGGGTTATTGACCCTTCCTCTATAATAGTATCCTTAATGAAGGGGGCTAGAGGAAGTATCCATTGACCCTTCCTTGAGAATAGTATTCACGTCAAGTGGGATCTCAAGGAAGAGTAAATTGTTCCTTACTCCACATTAGTATTCTCCTTGAAGGGAGGTCTAGGACTGATGCTTCCTTGAGCATAGTATTCCCATCAAGGATTGTATTCGTATAGAGGGAGTGCCCCTCAATCCAACATAGTATTCTCATTTAGGGTTGGTCAACCCTTCATCCAGCATAGATTTTTCATTGAGGGATAGCCCATGGAAGGGTTGAATAACCCTTCCTCTAGAATAGCATTCTCATTGAAAGGGGGAGCATGGAAGAGTCGATTGATCCTTCCTCTAGCATAGAGTTCTTGTTTTCTGTGATCTCAAGGAAGTGTTAGCTAACCCTTGCTCAAGAATATTATTCTAATTAATGTGGAGAAAAAGAAAGTATAGTTTATCCTTTATATAGCATAGAATTCTTATCAAGGGCGAGTTGAGGTAAGAGTCTAACAAACTTTCATGTAGAATACCATTGTAGTTGGAGGGGGTTTGGAAAAGGATTAGTTAATCCTTTTCTGCCATACAATTCTTGTTGATAGGGATCCTAGAGAAAGGTCTGGATTCTTCCTCCAGCATAGAATACTTGTTGAATGAGAACCTAAAGAAATTTCAACCAAACCTTCCTCTAGCATAGTATTCTCATCAAGAGTGAACCCAAGGAAAGGTCAATTAATCCCTCCTCTAAATTTTTATTCTCAATGAAAGAAGCCATTTGGAAGGGTTGATTAAAACCTCCTCCAAAAATGTATTCCCATTGGGAGATAGCCAAGGAAAGGATCAGTCAACTCTTCCTCCAACATATTATCCCAAGCATGAGGGAGTTGCGGTAAAGGACATCCAACCTTCTTCGAGCATATTATTCCTATCAATGTAAAGCTAGGGACAAGATCAAATGAAGCTTCCTCCAACAAAAATTCTTATTAAGGGGAATCTAGAGGGAGGTTTGATCAACCCTTCCTCTAGCATAGAATTCGAATAGAGGGGTATTTCAAAATATGATCAACAAACCCTTCATCAAGCATAACATTATTGTTGAGAACAAGCTAAGGAAAGGGTTTATCGGTCCTTCCTCTAAGATAGTATTTTAATAGCATGATATCGTTGAAGGATAAGCCAACCATTTCTTTGGCTAAGTATTCTCATTTTGGAAATCCCTAGGAACGGTCAACCAAATATTTCTCTAGTATAGTATAGTATTCTCATCAAGGAAGAGCCTTTGGGAGGGTCAATCAACCTTTCCTCCATCGTGACAATATTCTCATTATTCAACAACCCCAAGAAGAGTTGATCGACTCTTCCTCTATCATATTATTCTCATTGAACGGGGCATAGGGAACTATCCATCAAGCCTTCCTACAAAATAGTATTCACATCAAGGGGTATCCTAAGGAAAGGCCAACCTACCCTTCCTCCGTAATAATATTTTATTCAAAGGGGGGATAGGGAAGAATCAACTAACATTTCCTCAAGTATATTATTTTGATTGAGGGAGATCCAAGGAAAGGTTCAAATGACCCTTCCAATATCACAATGTTCTCAATAAAGATGGCCTAGGCAATAATCGACTAACCCTTCCTTAAGCATGGTATTCTTGCCAAGGGGAAACCTAGAAAAGGGGATATTTACCTTTCCTCCCCATTAATATTCTCATCGAAGCAAGGCTTATTAAAGCATCAACTGACCCTTCCTGGAGCTTAGTATTCTTGTCAAGCATAGTATTCTCGTCAAGAAAAGTGTTTTGGTAAAGGGGTTGTTAAGGGAAATTTCATCATCCCTTCATCTAGTATAAGCATAGTATTATCATCCACAGTGAACCATGGAAAGGATTAATCAACACTTCCTTCAACATGGAATTTTTGTTGATGGGAATCCTATGGAAGGTTTGTTTGGTCCTTCTTCCATAATAGTATTCTTGTTGAAAGGCGACATGGGGAAGGGCTAAATGATCCTTTATTGAACATAGATATCTCTAATATAGTATCCTCATTGTGTGCAAGCTAGAGGAAGGGTCCTCTGAATATTCTTCGAGCATGGAATTCCCATCAATGATAAGCCAAGGAATTTGTTACTCAACCCTTCCTCTAGCATAAATTATCATCAATATAGATCCTAGAGAAGTGTTGGTTGACCCCCACTAAAGCATAAATTCTCATCATGGGGGAACCTAGAGGGTTTAGTTGACTATTCAACTAGCATAGAATTATTTTCAAGGGGGATCCCAAGGGATGGTTAGCCAACGCTTCCTCCAACATTGTATTCTCATCTAAGGGAAGGATCACTGGATTTTCCTCTAGCTGAATATTTTTGTTAAGGAAAGCCCAGGAAGGGTTTGTCAAACATTTATATATGATAATATTCACATTTAGGAAGATCTCATGGAAGGGTTGATTACCCTTCCTCCAATGTAGTATTCTCATGTTGGGAAAAATTGAGAAGAGCCAACTAACCATTCTTCAAACAGTGTATTCTTGTTGAAATGGGCCTAAGGACATGTCAGCCTACCTTTCCTCTAACATAGTATTCACATCTAGGGATAGCTCAAGGAAATATTGGTCAACCATTCCTCCACATAGTATTCATTTAAAGAGGATGCTAGGGAAAGGTTGATCATACCTTCATGGGATATGGTATTCATGTCCATGGAGAGCCAAGAAGGGTTCAAATAACCCATCTAGTAGCACAATATCTTCATTAACTAGGATCTTAGGGAAGGGTCGACCAAACCTTCCTCCAACATATATTTCTAGTAAAGTGGTGGCCCAAGGTAGGGTTGGGCAACCATTCCCCTAGCATAGTATTCCCCTCTAAGAGGGATCATCTAAACCATTATCTAGTTTGGTATTCTCATCTAGGAAGAGTCACTAGAGCAACCAACTAACCTTTTTTTCCAACATAGTATTATCATCAAGGGACAACCCCAATAAATGTTGGCTCACCCTTCCTCAAGCATATTATTCTCATCAATGGTGTCCCAAGGAAGTGCTCATCATCCTTTTCTCCAACATAGTATTAAGAGGTAACCTAGGTAAATTTCAGTTGTCTCTTCCTCCACAATAGTATTCTAGTTGAAGGGAGCCTCGGGAAAGGTTGGTGGACCCTTCTTTAAGCATCATATACCCATTAAGGTAGAGCCACGAAAAGGTTTATATAACCCTTCCAACAACACAGTACTCATGTTTAGCAGGATCTTAGGGAAGGGTCAACAACCCTTCTTCTAACATATAATTCCCATAGATATGTAACCTAGTGAAGGGTTTCCCAACCATTCCTTTAGCATAATACCCTTATCAAAGGGGGTCCCAAGAAAGGGTAGCCTAACACTTCCTCTTCCATATAATTATTGTGGAGGGATTACTTGAGGCATTAGGGGAATTTTGAGGTAAAAAATGGGCCTCAAAACAAAAAGTGTACTAACAAAATTAACTTTAAAAGAACCAATAGGATTCAAGATGACGATGTCATTGCCAAGGGAAAATATTTAGGAGGGAAAAGAAGAAAACTAGTTTTTTTAATTGTATTTTAGCTTATACCCTTATAGGTTTACTCAAATGTCAAGTGTAGACACTCATTGGATGTGAAATTAAATTCCACACCTAACGAGTACCCACTATACATACTTATGAGTGGACAAATATTGAAAAGAATTGAGAATGCGTGAAAACGTGGTTGATCCATATCGAAAAGAATTGAAAATATGTGAAAAACGTGTGTTCAACACTTACTTTTCACATATTTTCAATTATTTTCAATGCAGGTCCAATCAGAAGTATTCAAAGTGGGTACTCATTAGATGTAGAATTTAATTCCATATCCAACAAGTGTCTACACTTAAAATTTGAGTGAACTTATAAATAGATAAGCCAAATGTAGTTCCCTTTTCTTTTCTTTAAAAATTCATAACTATTATTTTATTATTTTCATTAGGAGGCCCATTTTAGACCTCAAATTCCGCTAATGAGAAGTTGGTTGACCCTTCCTCCAACATATAAGTCTCATAAAGAGGTTCCCAAGAAATGGTTGGCTTACACTTTGTCGATCACATATTTCTCATAAAGGGGTTTCCTATGGAGTGGTAGGTTGATCCTTCCTCCAGTGTAGAATTCTCACATAGAGGTATCATAGGGGAGATTCAACCAACCTATCCTCTAACAAAGTACTCTTGTTGAGGGTGAGCCATGTAAATGGACTATCAAACTTTCCTTTAGTATAGAATTCTCATGGAGGGGTAGCTCAATGAAGGGTTAGATAACCTTTTCTTATGTATAGTATCCTTATAAGGAGGATCCAAATGAAGGATAAAGAAACCTTTCCTTACGTATAGTAATCTTGTAGAGGAGGAACCCAAGAAAGGGTCAATCAACCCTTCCTCTAGCATAGTATTATCCTCAAGAAGGAGCCTAGGGAATAGTCAACAAGCCCTTCCTTGAACATAGTATTCTCATCAAGGGGAAATCCATGAAAGAGATGGATGGCCCTTCCTCCAGCATGGAATTCTCTTGTATGGAGAGCCCAAGAAAGGATCGTTTGACCCTTCCTTGAGCATAGTATTAGTCTCATGGTGTCATGGTGTTTGTTAGGGAAGTATATGTTGAACATTTCTAAAGCACAATATTAGCATAAATCAACCCTTAATCTAACATAGTATTCTTGTCAATGTAGATCCCAAGGATCAAACAGCTTTTATTCATAGTATTATCATACAAAGGGACCATGGGGAGTTATCAATTAACCCTTCCCAAATCATAGTATTTTTGACAAGGTGGATTCTAGGGAACTGTTACTCGTTCTTTCCTCAAACATAGTATTCAAGTCTAGTTTTAGCACTATGGAAGGCTCACTTGTCCCTTCCAAAATTATATTACTCTTATATATGGGCTAGGGGGGATTTTTGGTCGATCATTATTTAATAATAGTATCAGTTCCTACATGTTGTGTGTTTAAGAGTCAAATTCCCTTCCACTATATTAATTTTCCCATCATGGGTAAATCGATTAAGTTTCAATTGACCCTTTCTCAAGGATAGTACTCTCATCAAAGGGGATCCTAGAGAAATTTTGTTTGATCCATTCTCATGCATCATAGTCTCATTTATCAATCTACCACTTTTTCATTTATAAGTTTTCAATTGCCCCACCACACTCCACCCTCCCACCTTTTCTGACAATTTCTTCTCCTATCCATTTAAAAAAATATGTCACTCTTATTAGTAGTTTTTTTTTCCATTCCTTTTCTTTTTTTCTCTCCAAATACTTAGTGATTTCCTCTCTCAATCATTTTTCTTCTCCCATACTTATTTAGTAGTCTCCTCTTCCATTTCTTTTTCTTGAACCATTTTTATTTTTCAATATCCTCTGGTTTTACTTTTTCCTCTCCCTTTCTTTTTTAGCAATTTCCTCTTTTGTTCTTGTTTGGTAATTCCCTCTTTTAATATTAATAGAAACATCATGTATCATTATTTTCTCCTTTTCTTCTTTCAATGTCCTTAGCAATTTATTCTCTCAATAATTTTTCTTTCCTTTTCCTAACAAAAAATACATATATATTTGTTATTCAATATAGCAATCAAAATATACATAGATAGCCTAGCTCATAAAGAGAATTGATTGTCTCAAAGAGACCTTTTAGTATTTTAGTCAAAATTGTCAGAGAAATAAATTTCAATAGACATTAGTGCTTTATACTTAATGCATACATCAATATGTTCAAAACCTAAGTGGAAAGACTCAACCTTGTCCTTCATGTGAGGTAAGTACAAGAGACCCATTGTCATATCCTAATAAACATGATGATAACCTTTATCCTTCTAAAGATATGCCTCTAGATCTATGGAATAGCCTCCTTGCCAAGAAATTCATTACATACCAAGGCATTCATCAAAAGAAATTGCTTCCTTAGGAAGGGCATCGGCATGTTGGTTAAAGTGCAATAAATTTGTTCTATAGTTACAAAATCATAAGACTCTTGACGCTCCCTAATTCGATGTTTCCAAGAATAAAAGAGTATGCTATCAACAACCATCTGCAAATGTTGAATTCATTTATCTTTGGAAAAAGATAAAAGAACCCATAAAGCTAACAACTAGATGTATTTGTACCAATTACAACACCCAATCTTAAATGAAAATAGTGAACAAGAGAAAGATACAAAAATATACCAACACTACATATCCTTGGAGAACTCTATCATGCTCCATCAAAATAATTTCACACAACAAAATGATTAGAAATAAGTGCTTGTCATGATCCAACATTTTTACGTGTGGAATCCTCCTTCATTTCGTTAAAAGAAACTTGGAATTTATGAGAAATCAAAGCAAAATTCCCTTTTATGTCATCAAAAATAAACTAGCATCTATGAAACCAAAATCCCCAAATAATATAGCTAGGAAGTTCTTGTTAGACCTAGTCATTGAGTTCCTTACCCACTGCCACAAAAATTTTGTGAGAAAATCAAAATCCCAAGAACTTAGACAATTCAATTTCTAAAGAAAATCTTGTCATCCCTACATAGAATAAGGATAAAAAATAAAGAGATATTTTATCAACTCTTAGTAAGCCCTACATGTTGAAATGTGTAGCTTGGGACGTACTCCCACAACCCCTGGGGTACTAGGTTTGTGAGGAGTTGACCCACAAAATGCGGTTTGTGGGCTATATACCCAAGTGGTGGGATTTGTACCTAAAGTTGTGGGGGAAAGACCCAAGGAGAAAATGTTTTTTATTCATTTTTGGCGTGAGGGGCACCCTTTCCCACGGGGCGTAGAATAGATAGTGATGGGGTGTATTGTTAAGTCACTTTGTGACGTGAAGGTCACCGGTTCGAAACTCTGTGGGAAAAAATATATCCATGTTAAGGGTTGATGTGGCCCAAGCCGGGTGAAATCCCCGAGTGATTTTGACGGCTTAGATGCCCCTGGGTCATGGTTTCTCAAGCCAAAGGTTAAGCTTGTAGTCATCTCAGGACTCAAACAACTTAACAAACAAACAAAAAAGGAGGGGCACCCTTGATGGGCTAAGGGGCACCTAGGTATTCAATGGTGTGGGAAAAAGTCAAATGAAGAATTTTATCTCTAATGTTAGTGGGGTTTTTGTATGTAGGCTCAATTCATCTTGACCTAAAAGACACGACCCTTAGTGGAAAGTGACACAACCTAGAACACTATAAGAAGAGATGAGATGAAGTTCATTTGGCATGATCAAACGTGCAACGATATTTCAAGAAGACATATAGCAAGGGTGAATAAATAAGCCTCAATAAGTTTCAATAATAAGGGAGCTAGTGATCTGATCTAGTCTGAGTTTTCTCAAGCTTAAGGAGGGTTTCATTCTATTTTTCCAGTCAATATTCTTATGGAGAGAGGCCTGAAAAGGGGGCTAATTTCTTACATTCTGTGGGAGGAGGGCCAAAGCCCTGAAGTGTGTAAGAAGAAGCTCAAAATGCCTATGACATTGTGGATAAGAGGGTCATCTTCCCTCAAGGCCCACTATAGAGAAGAAGGGGCCTTTTATGTCAAGATTTGAAGAGCCACAGATTGAGAGAGTTAGGCCGCAAGTTTTTTCCAAAGTTGCAAGTGTTTGAATTGGAGACAAAAGTGAATTAGGCTTGTGGAAGGGCTACAAATAGGTTGACGTCTAAGGAGATCAATTGCAGAGTGTGAAGGTTTGTTCAATAAGGGTTTTGGATAGCATTTTGGGAGGTCCAATGTAAAATCATTTATAGAAGACAAAGAGTTGTTATGAAGGCCTAGTTTGTAGCCCTAAGTTCAGTGGATTCAAGTGGCACTTCACTATTGTGAGAGTTGTACATGTGTGACCTAGGTTTAGTCATCTTTGGAGCATCAATGAGACATTTAGAGGGTAGTTTGTGAAGACCCTAAGTACAGTGACTTAGGAGGCGCTAAGTTATTATTGGAGGGCATTTTTGGAGTCTATATTCAGTGATCCTTGGAGGGCATTTTTGGAGTCTATATTCAGTGATCCTTGGAGGATCATTAACCATTGTAGAAGACAGTTTTGTGAAGTCGGTACATACAAGAGAATCTGAAATTGAAGACTTCCTTATGAGCAGCAGTGGTAGAGGTGTTGGAGCAGCAAGATCTTTGTGTGTATAGGTGGAAAAGGACTGAAAGGGATGGTGTAAGCGCTTCTTCAGTAAGTCAACTTGCTCGTGTTCAAGGGCAGATTGATGGTCATGTGTTATTGACATCAAGCCCTAGTTTTCCTTGTATTAGGGCTAATTGTAAGGGTCATTATATTTGGTATGGGAGCCCTATGTTTGTTGTATTAAAGTTGTAATATAACAAGTTTTGGGTTGACAAAATTTTGTGTACTTTAGTGATTCATTGTTATACATTTTCCATTGTGCAAAGTGCTTGGTGTTGTGGCAATTTTAGTTGTTTTGGATTGTGTTTTATACATAGACCTTATTCTGAATTGCTAAGGAAAAATCATCATGGTATTAGATCTACTTTGAAGGGACAACTAAATCAGAGTGTGCACAACAAAGCATCTTAAGATGGAGATGTGAAATTTCCTAAAACATGGAGCAAAAGGTTCAGCTGAGAACATGGAAATGTGGTATTGACTGGCTAAGGGACGATAAGGCTGGGAGTTCTGGTGGATTGGTGGAGAACCTAGAAAAACAATTTGATGTGAGGCAAGTTGTAGATCATGGACTTTCGATGACTTGTCAAAGATTGTTGGGACTACTCAAGGGGTTCTTTGGTATGAACAAGTTAGATGTGAGTAAATAATGAGATGATGGAAAGCTAGTATCTTCATTGGGTTGTGAAGTTGCACATCCAACATTGGAGTCATTTTCACATGAGGTTTTTGACCCAACAAGATGAGATCGCTTGTTGAGTTGAGTTGCGATGGTCTAGAGTGATTAGACCCAGTGTTCGACCGCAGCTCAGACTAGCCTTGGAAGGACACAAGTTCAGTAGCAGAACTTTCATTGAGGGAAAGCAAGGTGAGCCATTGGAGGTTGTGTATACTCAAAGGGAGTCTAGCTTTATAGGGAGACTACGACGGATTGTCAATTTCCCTATGGAAGATTGAATCTTCAGGTTCTGAAAATATCGAGGCAAGGACACTACCGAGGATAGTGTGGTTCACTCTACAAGGAATGTTGTAGTGGTGGAAGCCAGAGATTGAGATAGTGTCATTAACGATGACGAGTTACTTCCGAGTGGTGGAAGTACCTCCCTTACTAAGAGAGAGTGTTAAAATGTGTATATTGGGAGTTACTCCCACAACCCATGAGGTATTGGGTTTGTGAGGAGTTGACACACAAAATGTGGTTTGTGGTTTGTGTACCCAAATGGTGGGATTTATACCCAGAGTTGTGGGAAAAATACCAAAGGACAAAAAAAAAATATTCATTGTTGGCATGAGGGGCACCATTGATGGGCTAAGGGGAACCTAGGGCTTCAATGGTGTGGGAATATTTCAAATGAAAGAATTGTATTTCTAATGTTTGTGGGGTTTTTGTATGTAGACTCAAGTCTACTTGACCTAAAAGACATGACCCTTGGTGGAAAGTGGCACCACCTAGCACACTATAAGAAGAGATGAGATGAAGTTCATTTGGCATGATCACAAGTGCAGTGATATCTCAAGAAGACATCTAGCAAGGGTGAATCGATAAGCCTTAAGAAGTCACAACAATAAGGGAGCTAGTGATATGATTTGGTCTAAGTCTTCTCAAGCTTAAAGAGGATTTCGTTTTGTTTTGAGAGTTGATATTTCTATGGAGAGAGGCCTGAAAAAGTGTCAAATTTCTTTTGTTTTGTGGGAGGAGGGTCAAAGCCCTAAAGTGTGCAAGAATATTGAAAGGCATGTGACATTATGGATAATATGGATAAGTTCCCTCAAGACCCACCGCAGAGAAGAAGGGGGCTTTTAGGTCAATATCTAAAGAGTTACAAGTTGAGAGAGTTAGTTCGCAAGTCTATTCTGAAGTTGCAGGTGTTTGACTTAGAGGCTAAAGTGAATTAGGCCTATGGAAGGGCTACAAATAGGTTGAAATCTAAGGAGATCAATTGTAGATTGTGAAGGTTTGTTCAATGAGGGTTTTGGATAGCTTGTTGGGAGGTCTAATGTACAATCATTTGTAGAAGACAAAGAGTTGCTATGAAGGCCTAGTTTGTAGCCCTAAGTTCAATGAATTGAAGTGGAAATTCATTGTTGTGAGGTTTGTACATGTGTGCCCTAGGTTCAGTCATCTTTTGAGTAGCATGGAGAGAGTTAGAGGGAAGTTTGTGAATACCCTAAGTACAGTAACTTAGGAGGAGTTGACTTATTGTTGGAGGGAAATTTTTGAGCCTGTGTTCAACTATCCTTGGAGGAGCATTGACCACTGATAGAAGTCAATTTTTTGAAGTTGGTACATATAAGAGAATCTGAAGTTGCAGACTTCCTTGTGAGAAGCAATGGCATAGGTGTTGGAGAAACAAGGCCTCTACGTGTATAGGTGGAAAAGGAGATTTCAGGTGTTCAAGGAAAGTGGACTAAAAGGGTTGGTGTAATCGCTTCTTCAACAAGTAAGTCAACTTTTTCTTGTTCAAGGGAAGATTGATGGTCATGTGTTTTTGACGACAAGCACTAGTTTTCTTGTATCCCTAGTATAGGGTCCTTATGTTTGTTGTATTAAAGTTGTAATATAAAAAGTTTTGGGTTGAAAAAATTGTGTGTACTTCATTGATTCACTATTATACAATTTCTATTGTGCAAAGGGCTTGGTGTTGTGGCATTTTTAGTGTGTTTATGATCATGTTTTAGACATAGACCTAGTTCTGAATTACCAAGGAAAAATCAACACTACATAAGGCACAATTGTTCAAACCTTTCCAAGCTTACTTTTACCCATCATCCTACGTCGATATCCAATTTTTCAATGCTAGTGAAGTAAATGCTCAAGTATTTAAAGGACTTCCATCTCCAAATTATTAGCCACCACCATTTGCTATCACCATCCACCATATTATAAGAAAGGGTTTTATATCCCAGAAGTGAGTATACCTAAAGCCTTATTCCATGTCTAAACCAACTCATCCTCCTTGTCATGAAGAAAGATTACATTGTGAGAGAATAGTATAATATATGCCCTCCATTTAGCAACCATATCTCCATTAAGTCCTAAATCCTCCACCAATAGCCATATTTGCATCCAATTTTAGCATGCATCTTGTACCCCCATGTCTACAAGCATTTTGAAATCATGATCCAAAAGTTATCAACTACTTCAATCCACGGGTCCTCACCCAACCAATTACCCCCTCCTAACTTTCCTCGCCCAAACTAATTTGATCCCCCCTCCCAACTTTGCATGCCACCCAACAGTGATGTCTTAGAAACACTAACCAATCCCTTAAACATGTTTGATGCCTCTTGCCCCATAAACCTTAATTAAACAACATTTTCCAAGGACATTCAACCACCAATGTCTAACCAAATAAATAAATGTTATTTAGACCCCATCCTCCATTTTTTGGTTTAGCTATGGTATTCCTTTTTACCAATGGTATACTATCCTAATTCTTTTTCGATACCATAAAAAACTAAAACATATCCTCCTAACTTTGTCTAAGAAACTCTTTGGCACATGTTGCCTAGAAAGCCATAAACAAGAATATTATCAAGAAATTATTTAAGTAAAACTAGTCTACCCCCAATAGATAACCATCTGACACCAACAACTAATGTTGGCTTCTACTTTCTGGCATAGCCACAACCAATCAAATGACTATTAGGTTTCATAAAGTAACCTAGACATTTTATGTCATTGTCCACAAACTCAACTCTAAAGGAGATCGAAAGACGGATTTGTGCTTCCACTTCCATCAATAATGCATTGCAAAAAATGAGAGATTTATTAATACTAATATCCATCCCTATGATAAACCAAAAAACAAAGAATTCAATTCATGCTTAAATAATTGACCAAAAAGCAACAAATATTAGAATCCAACAAATGTTTGGATCAATCACAAAGGCTAACCTTAGTGAATTAATATCCCAATAAATAGTTGTTGAAGCCTCCTTCTGGAGGTAACCCAATGCTCCTTAGGATGTTGGTATGAAAATTGAATTGACCCTACATGGCATCTTGAAAATTGAGGAGATGATGCTTGACACATCTATAGAAGCATTTTGCTTTGAAAACCACCCATGCATAGCAAAGCATTAAGGATGAGTTAGCTAAAGAGTTTTAGGCGATAGAGAGAACTATTCATGGCCTTTGATATCCATTATAGTCCCATTATTGGGTTACTGTGTTCTGCAATTTTCCCACCATGTAAGTCAATTCAAAATTGGGTTAAGTAGTTATTATAATTTATAGCACTTTGATTCAATAGTTTTGAACTAGGGTTATGGCCTTTCTCTTTTATGTTTGTATTATAATGTCAATCAAGTAGGTTGTGGCTTTTTCTAATGCAAATTTCTTTTTCGTTGACATTATAATAAAAAAATACATGAGAACTTTTAATGATATACACACACATACATAATGTTTTTCTAATGCAAAGTTACTATTAATAAAAACATAGAGAATTGTTTCTAATTATATATAGATTGAATGAAAACCTCCTTAGGAAACCCAAGAAATGTATCCCTACTTTTATGAATGGAATCTCTAGTGAACCCATGGATGTAGACTAGTGTTTCACCAATATGGATTTCAATTGAGAAACAACGAGCACAAAACTAATAAACTACCCAACAACATGGGGGCAACCAATTGAACTAACCCCTTGGACTATAAATAAAACTTTCAAAATGATATTTAATTTTAAAAAGTACATGCACAAAATGTGTGTGGGTGGATGGATGGGGTCTGTGTCCATGTGAGAGAGATAGAGATGTCAAGTCATTGTTAATTAACCTTCAAAATTCATTAAAAGATAATGATTTTATTTTGTAAACTCTATATATCAATGTAATCATGTCATTATATATACTTATTATTGTACATAAAATATTATTAAATAAGATAGGGATTTTATTTAACACACTTTGTTTTGTTTTCGTTAAAAATGTATATATTTGTAGAAGGTTACATTATTAAAAAGTATCATAAGCAAATATTATAATTTTGATTTTATTTTTAAATCATCTTTGAAACATTTCCAATTTTAAAAAAATTAATTCATTAGAAATTTACATTATTTTGATGTTATTTTTTTGTTGTTATTGAAATACTTTCAATATAAATATATTTAATTCTAGCAATATACAGAGCACTCCATATGGGTCATTTACTTGGATTGGTCCATTCAGTTCTACAAATGGATCAAATAGATTTGACCAAATTGCTGCTCTTAGTGTTGAAAATAGCAACAAGAAATGTTAAAAATAGAATCCAGAATATTCCCATTTTTTCTTCCTTGAATTAAAATTGTGAATTAAATTCGAATTTAGTCTCACCAACTGCTTGAAAAATAATTAATTAATTCATCTTGAGTTAATTAGTTGGAGAAATTCAAGTTAGAAGTCTTTCTGAAGTCATGCAACAGTTATCCCTTAAATTAAGGAGATTATCCCTTAATTAAGGAGATAAGATTGAGTTGTATTTGAGTTGTAATTAGTTAGCTCAATTTACTGAGTTAAGTCCAGTTAAATTAGTTCCAAACTGTTTGAGGAACTAATTGTGAGTTTAGTCAGTTAATGCATGCATGCATCCAACTAGTGTACTCCAGATAACTGAAGATTCTCTCATCAGAAACTCATGCATGTCTATTCAAAGAAAGACCCAGTTGAGCTAAATGTCAAGGACAGGTTACTATCAGTTGCATGAGTTTTCCTATAAAGGAAACTCATCCATGCAGAAGGAAGAAGGTTCCTTGAGGATTGCGCAGTTTTACAGGGTGTGATATCAGTGTGAGTGATCAGTGTTACACTTGGTAACAGGAGGATCGCCCAGGAGAAACTGCACAAGGAAATAGGAGGTTTGGAGGGCAGAGGAGAAGGTTTGTGAGAAGCCTTGTTTGCCTGTGAGCATCCAGGAGGATTGTACTGAGAGTTGGCTAGCTCTGGGAGCTAAGGCTTTGTGTAATTCTGAGATATTTCCACCTTGTATAATAATAAAGTTAGTGGGGTTTTTAGTTGAGGCTTTCCCCTGAGTATTTTCTTTGTTTCATGTGCATTGATTCTTCTTCTTCTGGTTATATGTGTTCAGCTTGATCTTGCTCAATCTTTAAGATTCCGCAAATAAAATTGATAGTAGAAGTAGATTATAGTATTTTGCTTTGGTATATTGCATTATCAGGTTAGTCTACAGTCAGATTTTCTATATGGTCTCAGAGTGAGTTTTGTAGAGAATTTGCAGAATTTCTACATGGTATTAGAGCTAGTTGACCTATAGAGAAATTTCTACATGGTATCAGAGTTGAGTTTATCGGATCTGTGAATAGTATATGAAGAAGAGAATTCGAAGTTTGAAGTTCGGGGTTGCAGGTGCAAATCGAATTCTTATCATACTTCAAGGTTGGCCAATGGCGTTCTATGGCTTGAGACTCGAGTATGCCTTGGAAGGCAGCTCGAATTACATAGCATGGAAAGATCATATGGAGGTTGTATTAGAAGACAACAGCTTGAAGGATTTCATTGATCAAGAAATCCCAAAGCCATGTTCAACTAATGCACAAGAGTTCGATAAATGGAAGAAGTGTGTGCTGAGGGCGAGACGGATCATCCTTGAGGGAGTTCGAGACCATATTGTCTCGAGTCTCCATGGGAAGGATACTCCATATTCAATGTGGAAGACATTGAAGGACCTCTACCAGAACAGTAGCGACCAGAGGAAATTGGCGCTCAAGGACAAACTTCGAAGAATCAAGATGGAGAATGGCGATACTATTTCCACATATCTGAACAAGCTCACCACTTTCACGGATGAGCTTAGCAGTGTGGCCTTCCAAAGAGCTGGAATAGCTACCAGGACTCTATGAATGGAAGGGAGAAACTGTCGGATTGGGAACGACTGTGGTCGGATCTCATGCAGGAGGAGATCAGGAGGAGCACACGAGATGGTTCTTCATCCAAGGATAATGAAGAAAATTTGTCCTTATCAAGTAAGGCAAGGAAAGGGAAGGGGAAGGCGTCCCATTCCGAATCGAATTCCTCTCATGGAGGGAAGAAGGTTGACAAGTCTAAAGTGAGATGCTTTAATTGTCATGAGATGGGTCATTATGCGACTAATTGCCCATCGAAGAAGTCCAAGAAGGGATCCTCGGAAGGATTGGAAGGTGAGGCATTAGCCTCTCAGTTCGAAGTCGACTTCACCCTCATCGCATGCATGGTGTCATCGATGATGAATTGTG
Organism: Pinus tabuliformis; assembly: GCA_031772625.1. Lineage (NCBI taxonomy): Eukaryota > Viridiplantae > Streptophyta > Pinopsida > Pinales > Pinaceae > Pinus > Pinus tabuliformis. The sequence goes on along the minus strand of CM062811.1, from coordinate 619,539,713 downwards.
GCTGGTTTCTTGACAGTGGAGCCTCATTCCACATGACCGGCGAAAAAAGTTTATTCAGTACCTTGGAGGATAAATACCTCGAGATGTGCATAGAGATGGGTAACGATGAAAGGTATAGTGTTTTAGGAGTGGGCACGGTTGCTTTTTAGCGGAAGTATGTACCTGGACTGAAGAAGAACTTGGTATCGGTCGCGATGTTGGAGGACAGAGGCTACAATGTTGTCTTTAGTAAGAGAAAGGTTTTCCTTAGACACATCACCATGAGACAAGTGAAACAGATCGGTTCACAAGTCAAGAACCTGTATTCTCTTAAGGTTCAAAATGCATGCAAAGCCCGGAGGAGCAAGGCAAATGTTAGAGACTTGGTGGTTGAGAGGGAGAGTAAATTACCTCTCAACATGCAGTCCCAGAAGAAGTCTCAGACAATTGTGGAGGAGCCACAATTGGAGATGCTGAGAGGAGACCGAGTGGAGGCATCCACTCATGCAGAGACCTCCAGTAGGGGGAAATTTCGAGCCAAGTGGGCTGAGGGATCACATGTAGCCATACCTCCAGGTGCGAGGTGGGGCGATGTGAAGTGATAGTCTCAAGAATGCTGAAATTGAGCAGGGTCCATTGAGAGGTTTTATCTCATGGATTGTACCTTGCTACGGGAGCCCAAAGTACATAGTAGCGGGAGGAATCAGTGGGATTGATGTAGTCAGAGATCAAAGTGACAGAGGCCAGAGCAGTTAGATACTGAAGAGCACATCAAAGGATTGACAACAGTGCAGAAAGGGTGAGTCAGCAGAAGCGCAAAGTTTTCAGTTGACAGAGGAAATAGCAGTTAGAGACTTTGATGACAGATGCATCATAATAATTCAGGTTGGATGTTTTTTTGTTTCTGGAGATTGTTAGAGCAACAACACTAGAGAGAAGTGTTGCATGTAGAACATTCCAAAGGTTCAAGATCAGGATCAAGTTGAATTCCTTTCTTGTTGAGAGGGAGTGTTGAAAATAGCAACAAGAAATGTTAAAAATAGAATCCAGAATATTCCAATTTTAATTTGTCCTTGAATTAAAATTGTGAATTAAATTCGAATTTAGTCTCACGAGCTGCTTGAAAAATAATTAATTAATTCATCTTGAGTTAATTAGTTGGAGAAATTCAAGTTAGAAGTCTTTTTGAAGTCATGCAACAGTTATCCCTTAAATTAAGGAGATTATCCCTTAATTAAGGAGATAAGATTGAGTTTTAATTACTTAGCTTAGTTTACTTAGTTAAGTCTAGTTAAATTAGTTCCAAACTGTTTGAAGAACTAATTGTGATATCAGTCAGTTAATGCATGCATGCATCCAACTAGTGTACTCCAGATAACTGAAGATTCTCTCATCAGAAACTCATGCATGTCTATTCAGAGAAAGACCCAGTTGAGCTAAATGTCAAGGACAGGTTACTATCAGTTGCATGAGTTTTCCTATAAAGGAAACTCATCCATGCAGAAGGAAGAAGGTTCCTTGAGGATTGCACAGTTTTATAGGGTGTGAGATCAGTGTGAGTGATCAGTGTTACACTTGGTAACAGGAGGATCACCCAAGAGAAACTGCGCAAGGAAATAGGAGGCTTGGAGGGAAAAGGAGAAGGTTTGTGAGAAGCCTTATTCGCCTATGAGCATCCAGGAGGATTGTACTGAGAACTAGCTAACTGTGGGAGCTAAGGCTTTGTGTAATTCTGAGATATTTCCACCTTGTATGATAATACAGATAGTGGGGTTTTTAGCTGAGGCTTTCCCCTGAGTATTTTCTGTGTTTCATGCGCATTGATTCTTCTTCTTCTGGTTATATGTGTTCAGCTTGATCTTGCTTGATCTTGCTCAATCTTTAAGCTTCCGCAAAGCAAATTGATAGTAGAAGTAGATTATAATATTTTGCTTTGGTATATTGCATTATCGGGTTAATCTATAGTCAACTTTTCTATATGGTCTCAGAGCGAGATTTGTAGAGAATTTGCAGAATTTCTACACTTAGATCCTTTCTCCTGGAAACAACTGGAGGTTGAGGATAAGGTGATCACATGAGTGCTTTTCTTTCCTCTGTTGGGGTATATCAATAAGGTGTATAGATAGAGTTGAAAAGATTGGCTAATGCGGATGGCGCATCACCGACGATTCTGATTCCCTTTATCTCTTTCTGAGGCAGCGATTTCTAACTCAACTGAAGTGAAAATACTTATTAAATTAAAATACTGTAGACTTCTATAACCATGCAACTTTCTTATAACCACAGAACTTTCCAAAAAATAAAAATAAAAAAATTAACTCCATATACTTAAATTATTCAAAAATATTTGAGGGGCGATATATAGCCCCGAAGAGCAAAAGATATATAGTTTTGTTCGGGGCTTGGGAACTGCAACAAACAACCAAGCCAAATTTTGGGCTTTATGGAAAGGCCTAGACATAGGCATGGGTAATAGAATCAAGAAATTAACAATTTTTAGAGACTCAAGAGTTGTGATAAGGAAAATTTTCAAGGCATTATCTAGAAGTATTTCAAATCTTCCTCCAATTGTTCACTAGATTGCCCTTTTGTCCTCAAAATTTGAAGAAATTTCCTATCAACATATTCTTCGAGAACTAAATGATGAAGTGGACAGCCTCGCCAAACTTGGCTCCCAACTAGAGCAAGGTATAATTGAATTCAGAACGGATGGAGGCTCAGAGACCCAATCCCATGATCGTAATAGAAATAAATGAGAATATATTGGAGACCAATACAATCAAACTAGATGGTTCTAAGACGAAGGATAATAAGTGTCAAATTCCAAGTGGAATTCCACCCCATGGGGATGGAGGACATCAAAGGAAAAATGTGTGTCGGGCTTGTTACCCACCACTTCCTGGGTGATATCCCCAGGAGAAATTTTTCTCCATGATGAGCCTTAGATGGCAGCCAGCAGCCTCCTACTAGCTCATTGGGCCATTTCTCTGCCACTTGAACCAGCCATGTTGTCCTTTACCCACCTGTATTAAACGTATGTTTGAAGGTGGGCCTCCTAAAACTAAAGGTATGTCTGGTCATTTGGTAATTGAGTATTGGGTTTGCTTATCATGGATACTTTTGGGTATGGATTGATGGGGGGATTTGGCAAAAAGAGTGGGCTTAGTTTGGGCTCTTATCACCTTGATCTCTTTTGGTTGTTACCCTTGGATCTTAGTCCAGTGGGATCTTCTTTATTGACCATTTGGTTCTAGGGTGGTACTAATTGGGAAACCCCGACTTTGGGTGTGTGGTCCTGCTCCCTTACCCGTTGATATTACTCCCATTCCACTCACTATACCCCCATTCATCTTTTCTCCCACCTAGGTCCACATTTCCATTATGGGTCCACATAGGGCCATCCTCCCTATCCCCTTGCCCCCACCTTGGCTTAGGCCTAGAATGATGCCCCGGAGGTTGAAGAAATTAAAAGAAAAAGTGAAAAGAATAAGTCACCACATTTAATAGGAAATTGTACCACAAAATGCAAAAGATGGTCGGGACAAAAATAATTAGCACGTGAGCAAAAACCATTACGTAAGATCTACCAAATCCATGGCCATCACCCTGGTTCCATAGGACCTATATGAACCTCCTCTATCATTCAGGAACCCATGATTGTCCCAACCCCTCGAGGGAAATGAACCACCCTACCTAAAGGGGGTAATCAGTGTTATATCTTACACATCATGCTCTTGTCCTTTGAGCCCCGAGCAGTTAATTAAAGAAAATTCATAAAAGGAAAAAAGTATATAAAGGAGGGTGGAAAAATCAAGGTTGGGTCACCTCGTGTACCATGATTTCTCCCTCCTATACATTACATACCTAGGTGTGGGCTTCCCCTTATCTAGCTACCCCTATGCCCCACTATGTGGCCCAGGACTGCCCCTCTCGTTCCCTATTCCATATCACTTATTTGTCACTTGCCACCCACATTAGAGGGATGTACCTTGGACATATTATCCCCTTTAAGGGTTGAAACCACCTAATAGGATACTTGGCTAACCCCCTTTGGAGATTGGAGACACAAGCACATGCCAAAGCCCACTACAGAAGGGCATGCCATTATGAAGTGCCCACTTTTTTATCCATGATTTGTAATCTCTTTTAACCAATTATTTTAATGATTGGTTGTACTAGAAGCCTAGGGGACGCATTGGATCTTATGCAGGATTGCAGGTGGTTTCCATTTGGGTTTGGTTTCCCTATATGGGATCTTAACCCCATGATGTCTACATTGGCACATGTAGGGTGAGCATAGAGATCCATGGGCCTCCACAGCAGCAGACAACACTCCACGGATCTTCATGGATGCTTAGTGACTACTAGCGGTCCACTTTTGGCATGATGGTGATATGCTTGGTACATTATGCCCAGCAGGCCCCCACAAGAGCCCCACACTCTTGACAGGTGCCCCAAACATGTAAGATGTAATGGAAGAATTCATTCCACAACTTGGACCCTTGAATACGATCTACAGACATCTTCGATTCATATGGAGACCCATGGGGTCATTTATGTTCCCCCATACCCATTGGAAGCACCATGGGTCTACTACTCGGAGAACAAGGGGCCACCCCCGTTTCCATCATATTTCGAGGAATTTATTCCTCAATATGGCACTTCAAGATATTATTGATCCTTTGGAGGGCCTTACGACATGTGCATATTATTATTTGGCCCCTTGTGAGGTTTATTTTTACACTTGTCAGCTAGTTTGGTGGGCTTGTCACCAATAGGGGTTGTATTTGCACATTATTTTATCATGAGGGGCTAATGTAGGCCCATAGGCTAATTCGAACTCCTTAGGAGGATATATATTGATGTTAGATACATTCATTTAGATCATCACTTGATTTGGGATCTCTCTAATCATAGGGAACTTTGCATTTTTTTCCTTGGAGGATATTTTCTAGAGATGGATGAATTTTGATGTATAAATTTGGGCTATTTATCTTGTCTTGGATATTTGTCTTGTGAATGAAACGCTGGTTGGATATACTCTATAACATTTTAAGTGAATTTTGATGTTATTATTCTTGTTGTTGGATACTGCTAAAATTAGGGCTAGTTGTTGCATAATCGAAATGTGGAATTGAGCATGTTTTAGCTAATTTAATGTATGGTCCAATGTTATATGAAATGTCCTAGAGATTATTTGTCTCGATAATCTTTCATCATTTTATTTGAAGTATAAATACTTGAAGGTCGCTTTTCTTTTCTTTCTCTCAACATCGAATGAAGTTGACTTTTTGGGCCTCCTTAATCAAGAAACCAAGTTCTTACTCATCACCATCCTTGACTCCATATCCCCAAGTGAATTAGGCACTGGTCCCTTAAAGGGGTGATCATTTTAACCATATTTTTACCATTTTCCCATTTTTCCCCAGTTCTAGCCCCATTAGGTCACCTAGGGCATCAATTTCCTGAGAATTGACCCAAGGAAAAACTTCGATCTCCTATAGGCTATTGTGTTGGTGGGTCCCATCCCTCTCCTCAAAATTTGAGGCAATTCTAATGGTGGAATCTCCAGGAATCCCAAGCCCTAGCTCTAGGATCGAATTTTGCCTAGGCATCCCCAAGGCTAGACCTCAATAGGATCAATTCAACCTTTTGAAGTAAATATTCTTATTTGGTCCTTTCCCCTCATCTTGTCCAGTATAGGAACATCATTGGTTGTTGCATTCCATCCCCGAACCTAGGTTGGGTCCACTTGGCCCCGTGTGGTCCCACTTCTCAATAAATATTATTTATCAAGGACCATTTGGGAATCCAAGCTCCCCAAGGATTATAGGGATTGAGAACCTTGTTTATAATCCTATCCTTTCTCCCTCAACTATCCAATCCTCACCCCTTACCCTTGGTGGACCAAATCTCTTGCTTAAAGAGAAAGCAAGTTCCATTCTTCACTCCACCCTTGGGAAAGGGTTTTCAAGTTCACTTCTCACCTATCCATTGACATAAACTTTAAAAGTGATCCCTACACTACTGGGACTCCTCCCATTGGTGAAATTTTGTAAAGAAAAGGGAGACTTAGTTGTGGTGACAGTGGGTTGAGCTTCCATTATTTCCCCCAACCTAGCAGTCTCCCTCTTAGGAACCCCTTTAGGTCCATTGCTAGTTTGAGTGGTAACATTTATGGCGCCGTTGTCAGGGACTGAAACGTGTGTTTTTTCCCCATATGACATTATTGATATATCAATTGGCGACTCCATTGGAGGAACGAAGTCCTAGTTCCTCATTGAACTTCAAAGTCAATGCTTGTAGGGTGAAGCAGGCATTTGTGAAGGCATTTTAATTCACCCTGGTGACTCCATTTTCGCATTATATGCAAAATCATGAAAAGTGGTTAAAGAAAGTATCCACGACATTAGCCCCAAAGAATAAAAATGCATATGATAAAGATTGGATTCGTGGTCTGAGGTTTGTGATCATCTAATAGAGCACAAGAACGAGGACTTCATACTCAAATTTTATAACAAGAGAAAGTTCGACCTCGACAAAATAAAGGATTATGAAGAAGGACCCACAAATTATCTCTTCTTGGATCTTTCCTATTATACTAGTGCATTTAATTCCTTGTCTCACAAGATCAAGGAAAAATATGGCTCATTACCATATGAGGATTTGGATGACCAGGTGTGGTGAAGCAAAATTATGAGTGCGGACACAAACAATTCCTCTAGCCCGATAATGGGTCTAGCCACAACTGATACGTTCTATGGAAGACTTCCTTAGGTAAGAACCAATTAAAAGGGCATACCTCTTAGTACGCTTATCCCGTCTGATGATGTCCTTGCTTGCTCGCTCCAACTATCTCTCGCTTCCTTCTTCAAACACCTGAAACAAGTAAACAACAACAAACAACAACTATGATAATAGACAAATTGTAATTCAACCTACTTAACAAGTCAAGAAACATTAAGCCATGAACATGTAAGATGAGAAATCATGTAGGAAATCAATCTATAGTTGCATATCTATTGAATCAAGAAGAGATTACAACCATTTCCTTGACGTTGTCGTTCTCCTCTGACAAAACCAGGTTCCCACACACTTCTGCTAGCATTCCATGATGGCCTCAACAATAATATTTTTAAGGCTCTTCCCTTTAAGCTTCACACTAAACCAAATTCACACTTCTCCCTCCCACAACTAGAGAGCTACAACTATGAATAGCTTGTTGTTTACTCCAAAATTAATTAGCACTAGCACACCAATCTTAACACTATCTTGTGCTTGGGAAAAAGGGAGGTTTATATAGGATGAATGGATGGGAGATGGATCCTCTTCTCATGGGAGAAGGTATTATCTCTTGAGGTAGCTCCATCATTATAGGGGAAAGGAGCCCAAATTGACATCATCAACCCCATCCTGCCAAACCATTTACCAGACTTCCATTACGAAGCTTCTAGAGCTGGAAGCTTCGACTCTTTATTTAAAAAACTTTCCATAAGAGGACCAGCATGACTGGAACAAAGCTCAGTCGCTCCGATCGGTGCTAGGGACAGTGTTAATCCCTACATATCAGCATGAGGGGGACAAGGGCCATTAGCGTCGGTCTTGTAAACTGGGCAAAACAGAAGTTTTTGGGGAAATGGTGCAAAAAGGAATTGTTTTGCTCATGAAGAGGGACACAATGGGATTCTCTTCATGAAGGGTAAGCATGTAGGGTTCACTGTAGAGGTCCTCCAGGATCAAGGAATGGGGAGTACAAGGACAGTGACAAAATGTTGTGTAACAGATGCCCCCTAAAGCGTGAAGGTCGAACTAGAGCGAGCAATGAAATGCTTTATGAATCAGTGCGGGGAACCGATCTACAGTCGGAAAACCTGCAAGCAAGTACATATACATATACATAACTGAGAACTCTGCTAAATGATACATGAATCATGGCATGGACGCATCCATCCAGAGAATTATCATGTAAATGGATCCAGGTATGGGCAAAGCCACCCGTCAAAGAGGAACATAATGAAACCAAGGTATGGTCGCAGCCATCCAATAATGAGAAGGATCACATATGATAACTCATGGTATGGTCACAGCCATCCATCTGAAAGACACATGTATATCAACATAACCATGTCACACCACTTTACAACTTGGACTTTTGTGATCTGAGCCCAGGGGCTTGAGCTCCAACATGACCCGGTCAAAGTACCAATTCTATCATGTGAATAGATGTGTTGACGTCAAACATGCTAGAAAATCACATGATTACCAGTCAATGATATAAATTGTTAACAAGCGTGAGAGAAACCACCAATAATGACAATGGTCCTCAAGGTACTATCAGCACAATCCATGGAATGTGAATAGAGGAACTGAAGTCGAACACCCATGAAATCACTCGATCGAAACCCAATGATGTGAACTTACTGTCGTGTGCGAAGAACTTTCCATTATGGCAAGCAATATCTAAGGTACTGGAAGGGAGTCTCTCGGTCAACTTCCCAGATAATGATTTGAAGTCGACGGAAAGCGACCGTTTCGAAGGAGGGCCATAATGTATCCCACATCATCGACACGAGACAAAGGGATGCAAAATGATTTTGGATGATACAAATAATCAAAGGTAAATGTAACTGCAGAAGGACAACTTTTGAACATATCGACGACACGACTAGAATTTTGGCAGCTATTGGACCCATAGGATCGGTTGCCATGATGATGTGGTAGAGATCAAATGGAAGGAAAAATGAACGGCCCAACCCAGGGAGGTCAACGATACAAAGGAGGATATCCCAACCCGACACGAAGCAAAAAGTGTCATGTTCAAGAGTGAGTTGCCGACACAACTGATTGGATTTCCAAATTTTCCCCCACCATTTCTGGCAGGTACCCCAATTATTTTTGAATCGCAAGCTTGAAGGGGATAGCATATGCTTGCACTGTAAGTTCATCCTTCGGATGAATCCGACCTAGTAAGTTTAACGAGCCCTAGGAAGGAGAAGCTCATGTTCGTCATGGTGACGAATCCAATGTCGTTTAATATTTTAACGAGTCCGAAAAAGGTGTAACTCGGTATCTTTTTCATGTTTAGAGAGTTTGAAAAAGACACGTAAAAGAAAACTCCACATAGTCCCTTTTCGTATGTTTGTGTCTCTCGAGCCCGAAAATGTAGAAAACAATACTTGAGAGAATTGCCTTACCATTTCAGTCAAGGAGTACCTTTTTCGTAAATAGTGCATCCCATCCTGAAAAGGGGTAAATTTATATTGGGCACACGATGTTTCGCGTCTGTTAACAAGTTCGAAACGACAAGGGCTCGGCTATATTTTCGTTTTTAAAGGGTCGGAAAAGATCTTGAAAGAGGACCCCCATTTTATTCTCTTTTACGAGTCGAAAGGGAAAAATACTTGGCAATCTTTTCATATGAGTTTAACGAGTCGAAAAAAGAGCTGAAACGTGACTCGTCATCATCGTCGAACATCCATCACCTATCGCTGCACAAAAAGGGTAAAGTGCATTATCCAATTCTTAAGGCAAAATAGGTTAAAAGTATTTACAAAAACATAATATTTTCATGCAAAACTGAATAAAAAGGAGAAAAGTAACTATATTTTTACCATTTACCATTTTACCTTGCTCTGAAGACTTTTTACTCACTTTTGCCCTAATTGTTCCGGAGCAGATTGCGGGAGATCCGGGAGGTCATTCGCCGAGCCGCCAGTTACAAGTAAGAGCCAAGGCCCTAAGCTCCATTTTCATGTCTTTTATTCTTGTTTTTAACCATTTTTAGGTTTTTTGAGGGAGGTTTTATCAAAAGTTTTTCTCCCTCGGTCGAGGCGATTTCTCGGCATGGAAGTCACCAACCGAGGGTAATTTACACAGCCTATCGCGCCGTCGGTGCAACTGTTTTTAAAACAGGCGCATCGGCGCCATGAATAGGGAAAAACCCTATTTCCTCACAAAACCACTATTAAAACTTGAATTTTATGGGCCAAGCATGATTGTTGACTCAAATCTATGGATTTTGCAGGAAAGAATCGCTGAAAATGGTGGACTGGAAAGAATGGGAACATGAGGATGTGGACACCCAAGCACTGAATGATCCAAATTTCTTGGAAGCTTTGAGGGCTTGTGGGCTCCTCAAATTCTTTCTCACGCCAGGGATGCGGGCCCAACCTAAGTTGCTTCGGTACCTGATTAGTCTCTGGGACATAAATCAAGAAATATTTGTCATTGGTGACTAGGAGCTGGAGTTAGAAACTTCATATATATATTTCATTATAGGATTTTCCCGAAGAGGGGAACCAGTCAACTTGTATGGGCCACGACCGATTGGGGTAAGCATATCCACATTTCTTTTTGAACATTGCCCTGAGGCCCTCAAATCCAAGAGTGGGAAGATTGAGATTTCCACTGTTCAGGATCTGACACTAAGAGTGCTACTATTGACCATCAACAGAGTGGCAGGGTCCCAGGCAGTGCATGAGACCAACAAGTCGAAGTTCCTATATGCTATCGACTGCACAACACCTACGATCTTCAACTAGGCAGAGGCCATGAAGATCAACATAAAGTGCCAGCTGACCAAAGCTAAGGCAGGGAATCTGAAGAAATTTTGCTTCGGATCTGTACTAGTGACCTTTTTCTTGGAACGGGTGCCACTATTCCAGTACTAGCTAACTGAGGTAGATCCTCCCATGCCACGTGACCCACGGATGGCCTGTTAGAGTCGTTTGATGCCCAGGATCACTAGGGGCTAGCACATGTCATACATACCTACATTCTTTTCATGGCTACGACGATAGAAGATCGTCGTGGAGGACTGGCCATACAGTGGCACTGACTTCCGTGGAGATCCGAACATGCCGCTACCAGATGGAGAGGATTTTGACAATGAAGGTAAAAAATCAATTTTTTAATTTTTTGATTTTTTAATTATTTTTTGCATATATGTTTTTATAACATTTCTTTGTTAATGTAGATGTTGGACCAGAGCGTCGTGCTGGGATGTCCGTAACAGCCAGGCGCATCGCCCGCCCAATCAATGTTGTCGCTCCTTATCAGGAGGGTCATGACAACGAGGAGGAGATCGCGAGGAACCTTGAGGGGTTGACTCGTGGTATCCCAGAATATGCTTGGGTGGGAGACATTCCTCACCAGTACCAGAGACACATGGTGGGAGTATCGAATCGGATCTGCCAATTGCTGACTCATGTTGCGCAAGCTGTGTCATGCTACCATGATCACCATGCTGATTAGTTCCTAGGTCTAGCACTTACATCTTTTGAGGCCTACATGCCACGAATATATGAGGCTTGTGAGCCACCGATGTTATTTTGGACACACATAATTTTTTTGGGGCTTTGATGTATCAAACATTATCACCATATATGTGTGTGTGTGTGTTTTGTATTTTCTTGCTTACTATGGTACAAATGGTTTTTTTTATCTTTTCACATGTTTCGTAAATGGATATCCAACACATAATTCGCTAATGCATCTGTCAATGTATTCATACGTCTTGGAATATGATGATATGTAATGTAATCAAAATGTCTTTCCAATAGACAAATATGGAGATACATTCTCAATATTTGAGGGTTTCTGACGGAATATTACCCGTTGAGTTGAAGTACGACAAGCTGTGAATCCAGGTTGACAACCAACTCTCGAATGTCAAGAGAAATGGATTCTGACAACAGTTCGATGACCACACTGTATTCAGCAATTTTGTTAGTTGTATGACCTAGACAGATACCTTGAAGGTCAATCGACTCATAGTTAGGGTCATAAATAGCCCATGCCGCTAATGATAGGTTACGGGTACTATGGCAAGCACCATCAGTGAAACCGATGTGAGGAGTCGCAGACATCTGCAAAGCAAGGAAAGCATAGTAAACAAGAAATCTGTTTGAAAACTAACACACCAAACCACACTGTACAAAAATGAATGACACACTAATGTACACAAGTAACCATGAAAGATTACCTAAGCATAGTACTTCTTGAGGTAAAGTACGTTTCGGAGCTTATCTAGAGGATTTCCTTCATAATCAATAAGATCATAGTCCCCTTTCTGCAAAACAAGTTTCAAAATGTAGGGCCCATGCCACATGGGTTCGAACTTGCCTGCCCCCATCTTATCATTATCTTGGTCGTATAGTAAGACCAAATCACCCTCAGAGAACGCGCGAGGGGAGACCGACTGATCAAAATGGGACTTGACCCGTTTCTTTTGTGCTTCGATAACCAATGCAGCAAGACGACGAGTCTCATCCAGTCGTTCTAAATATAAGAGGCATTCTTCCTAAGGTGATGTTTCAGGGAGAAGTTCAACAACTAGCTTGAGTGAAGGAATCTCGCATTCGATCGGCAATGTTGCTTCCAGACCATAGACTAGCTGGAATGGTGTGAAACCAGTTGCATCTTTGGTCGAGGTTCGGTAAGCCCACAGAGCTGAAAAGAGCATGAGATGCCAATTTGACTTGTGCATCCCAATAGTACATTGAAGCATTGTAACCAAAACCTTGTTCATGGCTTCAACTTGGCCATTGGCCTGAGGATAATATGGGGTCGAGCCATCGTGGTGCAAGCCCAATGCAGATGTCAGCTCAGCCATCATGTAATCTCTGAAATGGGAGCCATGGTCTGTGACAATGGCTTGAGGTACGCCGAACCTAGAAATAACATGGTTGAAAAGGAATTGAGCCATTATTTTACCGTCTGCAGAGTATGTAGGCATCGCTTCGGCCCATTTGGTGAAATAATCCACAACGACGATAATATAGCCATGCCCCCGGCCGAACGAGGGTTACATGTCATATAATCGATGCCCCATTTGGAAAAAGGACCAACGGTAATGACGGGGTGTAGGTGAGCGGGTGGGGCATGCATCTTGTGTTGGTAAATTTGGAATTCATGGCACTTGCGAATAGCAAGGATGCAGTCCTTGAAAATGGACGGCCAAAAATAACCAGCGCGAAGGATTTTTTGAGCGGTAGCATAGCCAGACATATGACCACCACATGCCCTGGAGTGGTAGTCATTGAGAACTCTTTCAGCCTCCTCGATTGTAAGACATCAGCGAAGAACTGAATCGACACCGACATGGTATAAAGTATCGCCAATAATACAGTAGGGTTGGGAGTGATGCCAAATCCTTCGGTGATCATCCTTAGTCAACACGGACTAGAACGTGGACGTTTGGAGATACACGATGATATCACCATACCATGGATCAAGGGTGCTAATCAGGAAGAGAGTCTCATCTGGGAGCTGTTCATCTGCACCAGTAGGGAGAGACTTAGAAGGAAGGGAACAAATCAATTCGGAAAAAACGAGTGACTTCTTAGATTTGGCAGTAGTAAATACCAAATCAAATTCTTACAAGATCACGATCCATTTAGAATATTTTCCCCCCAGCAACTAACGAGTCAGGATGTAGGTCATGGGGTTGCATTCAGAAATCACCGTAGTCGTGCGCAAGAGGATGTAGTGCTGAAAGCGTTGAACAACCTGGATGGCAGCCAAAGCCAACTTCTCGACATGGGCATAACGCATTTCAGTGTCGAGGAGATTACGACTAAGGTAGTAGATAACATGTTTGTTGCCTTCGTCATCGTCTTGGACCAAGACCATAGCAATGGTGCTAGGGGTTGCAGCTAGGTAAAGGAAGTAATCTCGATAATAATTTGGGGGATGCAATAGAGGAGAATTTACGAGGATGACCTTGAGATCATCAAAAGATTTTTGGGCCACCTCATCCCATACAAAGGGCATTCCTTGTTTTAGCAACCGGGTAAATCCTGTAGCTAGCCCAGCATAATTGGGTATAAAACAACGGAGAAAATTTGCCTTTCCTTGCAGGCTCTGGAGTTGGTGCAATGAAGATGGAGGGGGTAAATTTACAATGGCCTTGACTTTAAGCAAATCAAGGCGAATACCATCCTTGGAAATGATAAAGTCGAGGAGTCGTCCAGATTCTATACAGAAAACACATTTATGCGGGTTTAACCGAATGTTGTAGTGTCTACAGTGCAGAAAAATCTGTCGAAGATGGTCAGGGTGATCTTGGCGCTTACGAGAATGAGCGGGAAGGTCATCCAAGTAAGGCTAGACAATGTTGCGAATATCATGAAACGCATAGGACATTGCCCACTGAAATGTAGCCCCAGCATTTTTGAGGCCGAAAGGGAGCTTTTTGTACGCGAACGTACCCCATGGACAGATAAAAGTTGTCTTTTCTTGATCAGTTGGTGCAATGTTGATCTGGTTGTAACCAGAAAAATCGTCCATAAAGGAAAAAATCTCGCTCCTGGCACATTCATCAATGATTTGATCAATGAAGGGAGTAGGATAGTTATCTTTAGGACAAGCACAATTGAGATCTCGATAATCAACGCAAACGCAGATCGTGCCTTGTTTTTTTGTCACCGGGACAATATTGGACACCCAATATGTAAGAGGGATGGGATAGATGAACCCAGCTTTGAGAAGTTTTTCAACTTCACCCTTGATAGCGGCGGCCTTCCTCGGGTGCACTGGGCGGAGCCGTTGATGAGCGGGCTTCGTGTGAGGATAAGTGGTTATTTCGTGCACTACAATGCTAGGATCGATGTCAGGCATTTCTTCGTAGGACCATGCAAATACATCACGAAATTCATGAAACAGACGAGTATAAGTCTTGATCTCATCTAAAGAACAAGATACGCCGATATGGACATGTTCAACAATATTAGGCTTGATAGAAATATCAATCGGCATCATTTGGGTAATATTACCCAAATTTCCTTCCAACCATACTTCATGAGTCATGATCGGTGGCGGAAGCGGAAGGGAAGGAAACGGAGAAGAGGACTCTTCGAAAGCGGTAGATGTGACTGCCAGATGAGGCAGGAACAAGGAGCGATGATGAGTATCGGTCCAAGGTGGTTCCTTGAGAGACATGACTTCCATGATACCTTCATAAGCAAGGAAGGTCTTAGCTAACGGATCAAGTGATTCTGAAGCGCCAATCCATGGGGATTGAGAATACGTATTGAGAGAGGTCTTCGAAACATAAGAATCAAAGGATGTGGGACTCAAAGTCGAAACAATTTCCACGTAATTGATTTCAGCAGGACTAAGCGACATAACCTCGCCCCAGGAATCAACAAGATCTGGTGAAGGTATGACCCAAGGATCAAATTTGACTAAGACCATGTTGACAAAGGCAACATGAGGAGGTGGGAGCAAAAAAATTCCCATTAAGACAAAATCTTTGAAAAGACCTGCCCCCACACTCTCATAGGGAGCACCAGTGTGCTTGACATATTGAACATTGCCATCCGAGGAGGAAGAGGCAAAGAAATACAGCTGGTTGATAGTGACAATCTTCCCTTAATGGGTAAAATGAATCATGCGGAACAGGGGGGAGACTACAGCATGCATAGCATGGGTCCAGCTCCGGCTGAGTAGAAGATTGTAATAAAGATTGGCATCAACAATCTCTACCTCGACTTGCACTGTCTTTCCTTCCAGAGTGATGGCAAGGTTAGGTAAGAGACCGAAGGGTTGTGAATCGTGCCCATCGAAAGCTTCCAAAGTGTTTGGAGATTGGTTCAAAGTAGGAGAACCAATAGCCTTCCAGCATGTGATTGACATGATGCAGGTGGAAGCACCTTCATCGATGATAGTCCTATGGATGGTCTTCTCATTGATGATTACCTGAATGAGAAAGGCAATCTGATGAGGGAGACGCGGAACATGGTTCTCTAGATCAAAACATATCAAATTGGAATCGGTGGGATCGATACCCCTGATAGCTGACAGTAAAGATTTTCGCTGTGATGGGCAGCTTTGGAGCACCTCGAGAACCGACATAGTTGACAGTGCCTAAGCCAAATCCTCAACAATATTATAGTGTTGAGCGGCTTGGGCATTAGGATTGTACGAGGATTTCCGTAGCACACCTCAAGAGGGTGGTCGTATAGCGGAATCAGGGTTAGGGCGCTCGATATGAAGAGGGCCAGAACTCGAGGTAGAAGAAGAAGGGGTGGCTTCTTTCTCTTTCCCAACTGTCGGAGCAGGAGTTTGGTAATCTTTTGATCTAGTAGCCACATTAATAGGCGTACTCATCATGAACACTTGAGATCCTAAGGAAGCAGATGATTGAGGTTGGTCTACCATTTGGGTCTGCTGAGACGAAAATGGCTCTTTGAGGACAATCGGGATCCTTTTGAGCAAACGACTAACTTCGAATCATCAGGGACAATCCTTAGTGTAGTGATATTCCTCACAAATGAGGAAAGGATACTTAGGTTTTCGTTGCGAAGATTTGCTAGCAGACGATTTGGGAGGACCCTATTTTGGGGCATCAACTTTACCCTTGCCTTTGCCTTTCTTCTTACCTTTCGAGGATTTGTCCACTGCGGTAGACTGGACAGCGTGGACCTTTGAGGTTTTACCAGGGCCAAGTGGATTCTAGGAAGAACTATTGGGAATAGCATTCGAGACTGACTTCTGTTTGGAAGAAGATTTAGCAGGGGTCTGGGATACTGAACCAATAACTCCATCGACAGGAGGTACAGCTTGTGACTTTGATGTCGTGGGATCGGATGATGGCCACGGAGCATCGGGTAATAACTCATACAAAGTGCTAGACTAAGAGTAAACTAGATCTAAGTACTGGGCACGAGCAATGGCTTGCTCTTTAGTAACGCACCCACCCATAGCTATATCGCGAGCAATTGGGGCCACAAATGATTTAGTGAACCATTCGGTGAGCAAATGATCAGCAATCTCAAATTTGATTAGGCGATGTCTACGTCTCCATTCATGGATGTGATCGGAGATGTGTGTCGCAGTATCTTGCTTAAGCAATGTGAGAAAATAGGTGCCAGTTTCATAGCGAACCGGCAGCTGAAAATGCGTGAGGAAATCCATGGCTAAAGAGTTAAAGTCATGGTAAGTACTTCGAGGAAGCTCGATGTACCACTTGGCTGCAGCACTTGTGAGGGTTCATTGGAAAAGACAGAGACGAATGGAATTGTCAACGTAAGAGTTTGAAGAGCACCAAAGGTGATATGTCATCACGTGGGCTTGAGGATCTTCTTTTGCTTTCCCGTCGAATTTTGGACAATCGTTTGGTATCTTGGACGACACTGAAGGCCAGTATGGCGAATGAAGGATTGGATCATTCGTAAGGTGAGATACATCTGGAAACTCGAGTGTGGCCAAGAATGGCAATTGAGTATTAAAAGGCATAGGAGGTCGGTAAGCGGGTCCGAGCGGAGGAGCCCATCCCTGCTAGTAAGGATTTTGGCGCCGCAGTGGGGGATTTTGGCCATATGGCATCTGATGTTGCCCCCATTGTGGGTTATCTTGACCATAGGGAGGATTTTGACCTTGAATACCTTGGAACGATCCGGCCATAGGTTGCCGGTAAGCAAAATACGTGTTAAAAGGTTGTTGAGCCTGTTGACCTTGGACATATGGATATTGGACTTGTTGTCCCTGAACATACGACTGGCGAACCTGTTTTCCCTGAACAAGAGGATTTTGGACCTGGTGTCCTTGGGCATAAGGTTGATACACTTGTTGCCCTTGGACATAGGAATTTTGTACCTGCTGCCCTTAACCAAAAGGATTTTGTACCTGTTGACCTAGGACGTTAGGGTTTTGCACTTACTGCCCTTGGCCAGAAGGATTCTGAACCTGTTGACCTAGGACATTAGGATTTTCGGCTTTCTGCTGCAGGACTTGACCCTGGCCTTGCCCTTGCAAGGGTTGACCCTACTGATATGTATACAAGGGTTGTTGCTGCCCAGGTTGGTTTTGCTGCTGTAAGGGTTGGCCTTGCGGCTACAAAATTTGGCCCTGGGGCTACAAAGGTTGCCCCTACGAGGACATGGATTGGGAGGTTTACAGAGCATATTGCATCTGCTATTTCACGGTTTGCTACAACTATTGCAAGGGTTGACCCTGCAGTTGTTGCAGTTGACCTTGTTGCGGGATCATTTTCCCTTGCTGTTGCATGGATAGCCCTTGTTGCAACAAAGGTTCCCTTGCAATAACAAAGGTTGTCCTTGTTGTTGTAGAGGCTACCCTTGATGTTGCAAGGGTACTTGAACAGTGCCCGAAAAATTTTCGAACTGAATCCGGCCATAGCCACCGTGGAAGGTGGATGAGCCACACTGAATGTACTGCCCAGACTGAAGGGTGTAAGGTTGATTAAGCATTCCTTGAGAACCATATGCAACATGAGGAGTTTGGTATTGGACCTGAGCCTCATAGAACTGATGATACTGGACATTGCTCGACCCAGATGGACCAACGAGATTCTGAACCTGTTGGTACTGGACATTGCTTGATCCAGTAGGATCAACAGGGTTGTGAATAACACCCGAGGAAGGCTAGTTCATACCAAGCATGTGAGCTTGTGAGCCACTCACATTGGTGGCACTTGACACCATAGAAACATTCAGTTTTTCCCCCCAGGCGGTGGTACAGCTTGGCCATTGACCAGAGGGATGGAGGAACTGATAGAGACATTCCTCGAAACCATAGGTTGAACCGGATGGGTGACTAGGATTGACGATAAAAGAGGGTTCGGAACGGTGGGTTGCACCGGGACTAAGGTGACAGCCTGTTGGGAGGTCGTGTTCGCATTGAATGAACCTGAAGTAGGCATGGCGCCTGACGCCCAAACAGGGTTATGGTAAAGTGATAAGGCACTAGGTGTACATGAAACCAACTGTGCCAAATACACATAGTTAGGCGACACACTGGTGGGAATTCTCCCTATATAGGGGAAACCTTTAGGAGGAAAAGGATGTTCTTCCTCCTTGACAGTGTGTGGAGTAGAAACTTCTGACTCCTCTGGAAAAGTGATTGGAGCATCGCCTTCAGGTTCCATATCCGGGAACAAACGACGACGAATGGCCGAAGAAGTACAAGGGGATAGTTCCAAAGGAACACCCAGCTAGTCGTACGGACTGTAAGGACGCTGTGGTGATATCACAACAGGGTCAAACAGAGGATTCAGAGGATAGATAACCAATCCAAGTTGACCGTCAATGGTTGGTGAATTCTCAGGAGTTTGAACAGGATTGTTCGGAGATTCCGGGCCAAGATCAGCAGATGACCCAGTATCGAAAGTAGGCGGAGGACGAGATGACAAAGGTTGAATGCTCAGAACAATTCCGAGTTCAACACCTTGGTCCTCGAGTGACTTAGGTAACTCAAGAAACGGATCCTCAAGAAATATTTCAGACAGAGGAGAGGAAGAGGAACTAGGTGAACCAGAAGGTTCAACCACGATGACCTTGTCTTAGTTAACAGAAAAGAGACAAAAAAACTTCAACGCTTTAAAATGTTCTTTAAGGGAAACTCACGATTTGGTCTCAGAAAAGACTAACAAAATGTTATCGAATCGTGGGAAATCAATTATTAAGACACATAAAAAGACTGGTGCTCTTTCATTTTTTAAGAGTCGAGAAAGAAACAAAGATGACTCCATCACTTTCGATTGGAAACGAGCTCGAAAGGAAAAAGTGCTCGAATGATCTTTTAAGTTTAATGAGTTAAAAAGATCATTTGATTGCTCTGGATGATCTAGGTAAACAGGATTACCAGGCAACCGTGAACTGCATAATACCTCCCGGCGAACCGAGAAGTACGAGCAGGCAATCTCCCCGAATGTTGTGTTCGGTGTATCATGTTTTCAAAGTAGCCGACTCAGATTCCTAAGGATAAAGGATTGTAGCCTAGAGGGGTCTCCCGTTATATACTCGATGGTACAGGGAGTACAAATCTGTACTAGTGTTGTCTAATGCCGAAGCTAATGACAGTCGCTAGGTTTAAAGACGCCAGAACATGTCTCTAGCCTAGACCTTCTAGATATGATCGTGAAATGTCAAATGCCTCTTAGGTTAATTGACTTCCTTTTAAAGTTTATATTGAGTTATGTCTCAGTTTTCAAGCCTTAGCGATGCGACTCAAAAACCTTAAATGCAACTAAATGAGACAAGACCCTTTCAAGTTTATGAATTGCCTACACTAGAGAGGGTAGAGAGTACACAATCAAATGCAAACAACCAAGCAACTGAAAGCAAAATGATCTTTCACTACTTCACTTTTCGAAAAAATAAACTAATGAAAAATGCATTCCAATTCCTAATTTCCTGACAAGCACATTTCTAACAATCCTTTCAAAAGAAAAAGAGTTCTTTTCCTTTTCAAATGCCAATGCAATCCTAGTTTTTATGATGCTAACTATTGTAGCACAATGATGCAACAAACTAGAATTTCATACTTTTTTCAATGAAACAACAAATTGAATTTTTCGAATAAAACACTTCAATGAAAAAGTTTTCGAGACAATCAGCTCTTCAAGCAAATGAAAACATGAAAAGAGAGACTCATTCAGACTAATGAAGCACCGACTTTACCAACAACAAGACAAGCAATGTAATCCATGCCGGAAAAGAAACGTTTAGACAAGCAAACGAAAACTTTTCAAACTTGTGTAATGGAGGTCAAAGTCGTAAAAGACCGCAAACGAAATGCAAGGAGTAAGTACACCAACAACTCGACTCACTGAGTTCACAATCAGCTGAATGGACGACAATCTAGATGCCCTAGTGTCACTAACCATCCAATGACTCAAGAAATCAAGCAGAAGGATGATAAGCCCACAAGAAAACAAAATGTTAGGTCCCTATAATACTAATGATGCCCCCATTACTATTGTAGTTGTATCCCTTATTAATATTTTTGTGCCCCTATTGTCCCCATATTGTTATTACTGTCCCCCATAGAATCCCTCTATTGTTATTTTTGTGCCTTTATATTATTATTGTTAGGTTGGCTTGGTTATATTGTGACTCCTTAGACTCCTATCTATAGAAAGGAGGTTTTTTCATTTGAATCATCCAATAATTATTCATTTATGTAATGTAAAGGAGGTTTCCCCCTCGAAGAGGCTGAATTCTAAGGCGTTGATCTATCTTTTCTATCTTTTTGTGAGCTGGTTTCATAACATTTGGTATCAGAGCTTTGGATTCTAGGGTTTCGCTGCTCCAAATAGGTCATTGTGGAATTTTCACTATAACTCTTTTTCTGCGATGTTTCAGAAGTGAAAAAAAAACCCATTTGAGACGAAATCGCGTTGAACCTCGAGTCCGAATTTCAGAGCTTTTCGCGCTATATTTGCGGAGATATGATCTGAGGAAGTTGGTCTTTTTGCAGACTCCTGAATTACATTCCAAACAGGTGACCTTGGGAAATCGTCATAACTTTTGTTTTGAGCATCAGATTGCAATTTCGTAAGTTACACAAAGAGGACGGACTGTAGTTCCTTGTGTATATTTTTTAGACCCGAAGGTCAAAATAGTGACACGTGGCACCTCATACAAGTTCGCTCTTTTGAAAAGGTATATAATCAGGTCATCTTGGGAGATTGTGCATAACTCTTTCTTGGAGAATCTAAATTCGATCAAACTGGTGGCATTGGAAAGAGGACATAGAGGGCTACTGTAGGTCGCAATTTCAGAACTGAAAGATCCGAAATTACAGAGATACATCATATTCAATATCGAGTGCCTACAAAGTGAAAAAAGGTGTGTTTTTTTTAATATTTGCATAAGCTTGGTTTGAAAAATGAGTTTGAAGGAATTCAAGGTGAATAGTGAAGAATTATTATCGGTAATTGATGCCCCGAAGAAAGAAAATGGAAACACCTAGTAAACAACCTGAAAGCTCTAGCATGACTCATGAATAAGAGGAAGAAATGCTACATGATATATCAAAATTACAAGACCAAGTGCAACAAATGTCACTCTCACAAAAGCTAACAGAAGCTAAGATAAATGGCGTGGAATCTAAGATAAAGGGCGTGGAAGCTAAGATGAATGGCGTGGAAGCTAAGATGAATGGTGTGGAAACTAAGATCAATGGCATGGAAGCTAAGATGAATGGCATGGATGCTAAGATGGATGGCATGGATGATAAGATGGAAGAATTGAAGGTAAATTTGAATAAGTTGCTACAAGAAATGGTCACTAATGGTGAAAGGGTACTAAAGGAAACTCATGATGAGAGCAAAATAAATGTTAATCATGATTTCATAGACTCTAATGTTGGATCGAAGACCCACCATATTCCAAAAATTGATATGAGGAAGTTTGATGGCAAGGATCCCGCAACATGGATACTACAGATGGAGCAATTTTTCAATCTCAATAATGTGCAAAACACACAAAAGGTACGTATTCCAACTTTATATTTGGAACCAAATCAGTTTGTATGGTATCAATGGCTTTGCTCTCATAAACAAATTATCACTTGGGCAATTTTTATGGAATAAATGACAGCACATTATGAGGATACAAAAAGCAACACCTTTTTTTAGCCAATTGATATGTCTCAAACAAAAAGGTTCAACGATGGAGCACAATGAGGAGTTCCAAAAATTGAACATAAGGGTAAAAAATATTCCAGAGGATAATAGGATTGATGTGTTCATAGGGACTTTAAAGGAGAATATCCAACATGATGTTCGCCTTTGGGAACCTGATTCATTGGAGAAGGCATTCAGGTTAGCAAGAAAAATGGAAAGCAAAATTATGGCAACCAGGAAACCTACCACTCACAACTATAAAGATGGAAGTGTTGTTGCCACTAGCCTTCCACAACCTATAAGGTTGACACCACAACAATTGGAAGAAAAAAGAGCAAAAGGGCTTTGTTACAGTTGTGATAGCAAATACACTAAAGGTCATAAGTGTGCTGAGAATAAATTATTCTACATAGATTGTGAATAGGAAGAAGAAAAGGAACAAAAAAGGTCAAAAGAAGAGGATATACTCCAGGAAAAAAGCCTAGATAAAGAAGAAATGAATCCGACCATATTTTGTAATGCATTGGCTGGAATTACCACTCCTCAAACCATCAAGATAAAAAGACATATCAAGAAGAAAAAGGTAATAGTGTTGATTGATTCAGGAAGTACCCACAATTTTATTCATTGTAAGATAGCAAAAGCATTGAATTGCTTCCTATATCCAGCACCAAAGTGTCAAGTGATGGTTGCAAGTGTAGGAACGATAAATTGCTCTGGAAAGTGCCATAATATCAAGCTATCCATGGGAGAATATGTATTGAATAGCCCAATTCTTTCCATTCCAATGGGAGGTGCTGATGTTGTACCAGGAGTTCAATGGCTACAATCCTTGGGTACAATAGCTTTTAACTTTCAAGAACTTTTCATGAAATTTTATGCGGAAGGAAAGGAAGTTGAATTAAGGGGCATTGCAGAGAAACCAAGAAATACAATCAGCTCTAACGGTATGACAAAGCTTCTAAAAAAGGAACAACAAGGTGTAATTGCACAATTATGTTCGCTAGATGTTTCCACATCGAAATCATCTATTTCTCTAGATCTCCAAAAAGTCTTGGACAATCATTCCAAGGTATTTGAGACTCCCAAAGGTCTCCCTCCTATTCGTGATCACGATCATGCTATTCATTTGATTCCAGGAAGTGTTCCTCCAAACATCAGGCCGTACAGATATCCCTATTCCCAAAAGAGTGAAATTGAACGTATGGTTGCAGAAATGCTAGAGGCTGGTATAATTCAACCTAGCCAAAGTTATTTCTCTGCTCTAGTAGTATTGGTGCACAAGAAGGATGGATCATGGCGCATGTGTCCAGATTATAGGGAGCTCAACAAGCTCACTATTAAAGATAAGTTTCCCATTCCTGTCATTGACGAATTATTGGATGAATTGCATGGATCAATTTACTTCATCAAGTTGGATCTTCATTCAAGATATCATCAAATCAGAATGAAGACTGAAGACATTCCAAAAACATCATTTAGAACTCATGAGGGTCACTATGAATTTTTGGTCATGCCTTTTGGCCTTACCAATGCACCTTCTACATTTCAAGGTTTAATGAATTCCATTTTCAAACCCTTCCTTAGAAAATTTGTGTTAGTATTTTTTGATGATATACTAATCTACAACAAGTCTTGGAAGGATCATGTTGAACATGTTGACAGGGTGCTACAACTATTGGAGGAGAAACAATTATATGCAAAAAGATCTAAATGTTTCTTTGGAGTACAAGAGGTGGAATATCTGGGTCATATTGTATCTCATGAAGGAGTTAAGGTAGACCCTAGCAAAATTAAAGCCATTAAGGAATGGAAAATCCCCACATCCATAAAGCATTTGCGAGGATTTCCTCGGTTGACGGGGTATTATCGCAAGTTCGTTAAGAATTATGGGAAAATAGCAACACATCTAACAACATTATTAAAGAAAGATGCATTTTCATGGACTCCAGAAGCAACAAATGCCTTCGAACATCTTAAAGAGGCAATGTGCCAAGCACCGGTC
Organism: Pinus tabuliformis; assembly: GCA_031772625.1. Taxonomy (NCBI): domain Eukaryota; kingdom Viridiplantae; phylum Streptophyta; class Pinopsida; order Pinales; family Pinaceae; genus Pinus; species Pinus tabuliformis. Next base: position 619,515,357 of record CM062811.1, on the reverse strand, counting down.
TTAGCTACACCAGACTTCACAAAAACGTTTATTGTGGAATGTGATGCTTCAGGAAATGGAATTGGTGCTATTTTAATGCAAGATGAAAGACCCATTGCTTTCGAAAGTCGTCCAATCAAGGGAAAGTATTTACACAAAGCTATTTATGAGAAGGAAATGTTGGCAATACTACATGCACTTAAGAAATGGCGACCCTACCTAATGGGAAAACACTTCAAGGTAAAAACGGATCATGATAGCCTTAAATACTTTTTAGAACAAAGATTATCCTCTGAAGAACGACAAAATTGGGTCACAAAGATGTTGGGTTATGACTTTGAAATCATCTACAAAAAAGGGAAGCAAAATGTTGTGGCAGATGCACTCTCAAAAAGGATGAGGATGTGGAAGCATTGTTGTGCGCCATTTCTATTATCCAACCAGATTGGATAAACGAAGCAAGGCGAGAATGGAAGAATGACGAAGAAGTGTGGGCACTTATTCTAAAGTTACAACAAGATTCCAGTACATCTGATACATTTAGCTGGAAAAATGATTCGTTATGGTACAAAGATCGCTTATACCTCTGTAAGAATTCCCAACTCAAACAAAAGATTCTTCTGGAATTGCACACTTCTCCCTTAGGAGGGCACTCGGGATTTTTAAAAACTTACCATAGGGTTAAGAAGGAATTTTTTTGGGATGGCCTTAAATCAGATATTCAAAATTTTGTGGCGGAATGTTTTGTTTGCCAACAATATAAATCTGAAACAATTAAGACACCAAGTTTATTACAACCTTTATCCATTCCAAGCCAACGTTGGGAGGAGGTTTCAATGGATTTTAGCACAGGTTTACCCAAGTCTGAGGGAAAGAGTGTCATCATGGTGGTAGTTGATAGACTTACCAAGTATGCACACTTTTGTGCATTATCACATCCATTTAAAGCCATTACAGTTTCTACTGCATTTATGGAAACAATTCAAAAGCTACATGGAAACCCAAAGAATATTGTAAGTGACAGAGATCCCATTTTTACTGGAAATTTTTGGACAGAATTATTTTCTTGTCTTGGTACTCAGTTAGCTCATAGCTCATCTTATCATCCTAAATCTGATGGGCAAACTGAGATAGTAAACAAATGTTTGGAAGGATATCTTCGTTGCTTTGTATCTGATAAACAGACACAATGGCTCAAATGGTTGCCTCTGGTTGAATGGTGGTATAACACTTCCTTCCATACTGCAACAAAAATGACCCCATTTATGGCACTTTATGGATATCAGCCACCATCCATCACATCATATTTAAGAGAAAATTCTAAGTTTCAAGCAGTGGAACATCACATCGAGCATCAACAGCAAGTTCTCCAACTCTTAAAGAATAACCTTGTGTTGGTGCAGAATAGAATGAAACAAAAAGCAAATCCACATCGTAGCGAAAGAAGTTTTGATGTAGGTGAGTAGGTATTCCTACGGCTACAACCATATAAAAAAATGTCCCTCAAGCAAGCTAATAAGGATAATAAATTATCACCAAAGTATTATGGTCCGTACAAGATGTTGCAAAAGATTGGTACTATGGCATACAAATTGGAGCTTCCTGCAGCTTCTCGAGTGCATCCATTTTTCCATGTTTCATGTTTAAAGAAGGTTATAGGCGACAAGCTCCCAGTTCAAACAATATTTCCAAAACTTGACGAGGAAGGAAAAATTATATTGGAACCGGAAGCAGTCATAGAAACAAGAACTCGACAGCTATGAAATCGATCCATTTCGGAGTATCTCATCAAGTGGAAGAACTTATCCGCTGAAGATTCCACATGGGAGGATGAGAATTTTATACAGAAGCATCCAGAACTACTCAAGCATTGAGGACAACACTTTTTTGAAGGAGAGGGGCATGTTAGGTCCCTATAATACTAATGATGCCCCCATTACTATTGTAGTTGTATCCCTTATTAATATTTTTGTGCCCCTATTGTCCCCATATTGTTATTATTGTGCCCCATAGAATCCCTCTATTGTTATTTTTGTGCCTTTATATTATTATTTTTAGGTCGGCTTGGTTATATTGTGACTCCTTAGACTCCTATATATAGAAAGGAGGTTTTGTCATTTAAATCATCCAAGAATTGTTCATTTATGTAATGTAAAGGAGGTTTCCCCCTCGAAGAGGCTGAATTATAAGGTGTTGATCTATCTTTTCTATCTTTTTGTGAGTTGGTTTCATAACACAAAACCAAATGAAAAGCAGCTTTCTAGTCAGGGAGAAGACGGTTAAAATGCTTACGGGGTTGAAATCATGAGAGCAAAACACACTGGCCAAGATTGGGGACAACCCTAATCTTCACTTACAAACATCGACGCGACTGCCTAACTGATAACAAGCGCCAGAGGTCAGTCGGCGCGATTGTTTCTCAGCATCTCGCACTGATCGATGCAACTGTCAGTGGATTAAGCGCGCTGAGCGAGGGATCCAAGAAAAAAATAATAAAATAATAAGACATGGACCAAATCTGCTACTATGAATTTCAAACTCAAGCTAATAAGCAGGAGAAAAGAAACAGAACCAAAGGGAAAAAGTGGAACTAGAAAAGTTCACACGAAATCATGAAATCTCAAACAAGACAAACAGAAGGATTGGCTCCCCAGTATGGTTGCCAATTTGTGATGAAGTAAAATTATGAGTTCAGACACAAACAATTCCTCTAGCCCGCCAATGGGTCTAGCCACAACTGATACATTCTATGGAATATTTCCTTAGGTTAGAACCAATTAAGAGGGCCTACCTCTTAGTACGCTTATCCCGTTTGATGATGTCCTTTCTTGCTTTCTCCAGCTATCTCTTGCTTCCTTCTTCAAACATCTGAAACAAGTAAACAACAGCAAACAACAACCGTGATAATAGACAAATTGTAATTCAACCTTCTTAACAAGTCAAGAAACATTAAGCCATGAACATGTAAGATGACAAATCATGTAGGAAATCAATCGATAGTTGCATATATATTGAATCAAGAAGAGATTACAACCATTGTCTTGACGTTTCCGTTCTCCTCTGACAAAACCAGGTTCCCACACACTTCTGCTAGCATTCCATGATGGCCTCAACAATAATAGTTTTAAGGCTCTTCCCTTTAGGCTTCACACTAAACAAAATTCACACTTCTCCCTCACACAACTAGAGAGATACAACTATGAATAGCTTGTTGTTTACTCCAAACTTAATTAGCACTAGCACACCAATCTTAACACTAGCTTGTGCTTGGGAAAAAGGGAGGTTTATATAGGATGAATGGATGGAAGATGGATCCTCTTCTCATGGTAGAAGTTCTTATCTCTTGAGGCAGTTCCATCATTATAGGGGAAAGGAGCCCAAACTGACATCCTCGACCCCATCCAGCCAAACCATTTACCAGACTTCTGTTACGAAGCTTCTAGAGCGGGAAGCTTCGGCTCTTTATTTAAAAAACTTTCCAAGAAGACCGGTGTGACTGGAACAAAACTCAATCACTCCGGTCGACGCTAGGGAAAGTGTTAATCCCTGCATATCAGCATGAGGGGGAGAAGGTCCATTAGCACCGGTCTTGTAAACTAGGCAAAACAGAAGTTTTTGGGGAAATGGTGCAAAAGGAAATTGTTCTACTCATGAAGAGGGACACAATTGGACTCTCTTCATGAAGGGTAAGCATGTAGGGTTCACTGTAGAGGTCCTTCGGGATCAAGGAACAGGGAGTACAGGGACAGTGACAAAATGTTGTGTAACACCAGGATGACCAAGAAAATGAGGATGATGAGCAAATACCAGTTTTGGAATTGGGTGTGAATAGCAGTGAAGTGAAAGGCATCTCCTCTAAGGATGATGAAGAGTTAGATCCCGAAAGCCTCCAAATCACATAAGAAAGAATGGATGAATGTAGTAGGTCATGCAGGGAGATTAATAAGGGAATATAATTCTAGTGAAATATTCTCATGTTTATATGATGAAGAGGTGAAGCTTCATAAGATGAAATGTAAATATAAAGAGAACCCTACTAATGCTCTCCTCCTAGAATCATACTACCAAAATCATGTAACAAATACCTTAGCCATTGTTTTTCGAGAGAAGAGAGAAGAAGAGAGGTCCCGCTTGTCAACCAACCAAGATGAAGATGACCTTAAAGACCTCGGTGATGAGCAGGAAGATGAGTCCTTGGTCGGATTGCAGGAAGAGCAGGATGATTTTGAAAGCACATGTGTTGAGGACAATGAAAGTAAGGTCGAGACTGACCTTACCTTTCTCAAGGGTATCACTCTTGATGACTCTCCTTTTGAAAACCTTGAGGAAGGACATCTCGTGAGCTCCTTGGAGAATGACATTGGAGATTATTTCCGCATTGAAAAGGAGAAATAGGAGATTCTTGGGCCCCAACTTGATTGTGCTCCCATCTATGATACTGACAAGGAAGATGAGATTGAGATTGGTTTTTCCTTTATCCCAAACAGTACTTGCAATGACATATCCATTGATTCTTTTGGTAAGGAGAATTATTATTTTCCCTTGCATGAAGAAGGACAGTTGGAAGTGATTGATTCTCCTTTAAACAACAACCCAATCTTTGATGCTTATAATGAGGAAAGAAATTAGGCTTCCACCTACCCACCTTATGACTATGTATTCAAATATGTTGATCCTTTAAAGTGTAGGGATGGAAATCTCATTGAATATGATACTTCGCCCTCCCCTATGCATTTCCCGCTTGCTCACCACCTTGAGGCTTCCTCAAGTAATTCCCTCATCTCTTTTGATATGACCTCGAGTGATCGTGCTCCTATTCACTTTTCTAAATATAGTGTCAAGAAAGAACCCTTCATTGAATATACTTTATCCCCTTTGACTCATCCTCAAGATTATAATCACTCCACGACCTTCCCTCTCCGATGTGACCATCACATCGAGAGACCTATTTGTTGTACTCCTTCTTTCTCTCACCCTCTGTTCCCCTCTCATCACAACCATATGACATCGTCAAAGCATGATATTACCAACAGTGATGGTGATGAGGAGTTCTTGAGAGTGATCATTCGTTCCAGCACTTTATACCTAGAAGGAAAGCGCAGGACCTCTAAATTGACCAGTTTTCCTTCTCCTAGGAATTCCCTTTACCTCAAATGGAGATCATGTTTTCCCGCCTCCCACCCACTCCATCCACCATGTGAATATGTATGCATTTGATTTAGGGTTTGCTACATAAGTAAGCTTATTGGCAAGCATATGTATATTGGTGTAATGATATGTTGGTTGCACTGGCTTTATGATTACACTTAGTATTAACATTACTATATGCATGTTAGGGTAGGATGCATTGCATGATGATTTTTTCATTAGAATTAAACACATATGATGTTTCCCATGATAGATTAGATTGCATATATATTATAAAAAATAAAAATAAATAAATAAAAATTGCATTATTTTATTTCTTAATGGTTTATGGGCTAACATTAAGCATGGGTGATCATAAGACACCGTGAAAAACATGTTACCCCGTGGCTTTGATTTTTGACATGTGTAGATAACAGGTCTACGGTGACCAAGAGATTGTTGGAGTTCCCATGATCTCTCATTTGAGCAACCTCGCTCACTTCTTCGAGAGATCATGTCCTAGTTGGAGCTAGATGTTACCCACCACTTCGTGGGTGATATCCCTAGGATAATTTTTTCTCCATGATGAGCGTCAATCGGAAGTTAGCATCCCCTTGCAGCCTCCTACTATCTCAGTGGGTCATTTCTCTGCCACCTGAGCCAGCCATGTTGTCCCACACCCACTTGTATTGATCGTATGTTTGAAGGTGGGCCTCCCGAATCTAAAGGTATGTTTGTTCATCTGGTAATTGAGTATTGGGTTTACGTATCATGGGTACTTCTGGGTATGGATTGATGGCGGGATTTGGCTGAAAGAGTGGGCTTAGTTTGTGCCCTTGTCCCCTTTATCTCTTTTGTTTTTCACCCTTGGATCTTAGTCCCACGGGATCTCATTTATTAACCATTTGGTTCTAGGGTGGTCCTAATTGGGAAACTCGCACTTTGGGTGTGTGGTCTCGCTCCCTTACCCGCAAATATTACTCCTTTTCCACTCACTGTACCCCCATTCATCTTTTCTCCCACCTGGGTCCACATTTCCATTCTAGGACCACATAGGGCCAACCTCCCTATCCCCTTGCCCCCACCTTGGGTCGAGCCTAGAATGATGCCTCGGAGGTTGAAGCAATTAAAAGAAAAAGTAAAAAGCATAATTGGCCACATTTAATAGGAAATCGTATCACAAAATGCAAAAGATGGTCGGGACAAAAATAATTACCACGTGGGCAAAAACCATTGCGTGAGTTCTACCCCAATCCATGGCCATCACTCTAGTTCCATAGGCCCTAAATGAGCCTCCTCTATCATTCAAGAACCCATGATTGCCCCAACCCCTGGAGGGCAATTAAACACCCTACCTAAAGGGGGTAATCATTGTTATATCTTACACATCATGCTCTTATCCTTTGAGGCCCGAGAAGTTAATTAAATAAAAGTCATAAAAGGAAAAAGGTATACAAAGAAGAGTGGAAAAATCAAGGTCAAGGCACCTCATGTACCATGATTTCTCCCTCCTATACATTACATACCTAGGTGTGTGCTTCCCCTTATCTAGCTACCCATATGCCCCACTATGTGGCCTAGGACTGCCCCTCTCGTTCCCTATTCCATATCACTTATTTGTCACTTGCCACCCCAATTAGAGGGGTGTACCTTGGACATATTATCCCCATTAAGGGTTGAAACAACCTAATAAGGTACTTGGCTAACCCCCTTTGGAGTTTGGAAACACTAGCACATGCCAAAGCCCACTACGGAAGGGCATACCATTGTGAAGTGCCCACTTTGTTATCCACGATTTGTAAGCTCTTTTACCTGATTATTTTAATGATTGGTTGTACTGGAACCCTAGGGGATGCATGTTAATCTAGGTTGACATTGATGTCAATATAGCAGTGTTTGTGATGGAAAATTCTTTGATACATGATTTCCCATTGATGCCCATTGATCATAATGCTCATAGGGATGAAAGTTTGATATATGATGATATGATGAGATGGAGGACCCAAGTGGATTGAACAGTAGGAGTTCAATTGAACAACAAATGACACAGGAGGTCAATTGAACAGCAAATGACGCAGGAGGTCAATTGAACAGAAATTGAACAGCAAATGATGCAGGAGGTCAATTGAACAGCAAATGACGCAGTAGATCCAGTAAAGCAATAGAAGCAAGAAGCCAAAGAGTAAGATGAAGAGTTTATCGAAATCCATCAAAGAAACAAGTCATCGGAGCAAGAGAAGCAGGGTAAGTGTTATCGAAAGAACAAAGAGCAAAAGAGTGAAGAGCAGTCACAGGAGCAACAGCTATCGGAAGAGCGGGGGTAGGAAAGTACGGACTTCCTTGATCGTGGTTGAAGTCCCGCACTCAATCCTAGCCATCAATCTCATAGTCAACCCTTAGATCACGGTCAACTGCGGGGGTTAAGGCCGTTTTTAATCCATGTGCCAGTCGAAGTCCCGCAAACCGTCGATTGCGATAAGGCTGTGGACCCGACGGGTTTATTAACAACTGCTTAAGATCATATCGCATCCGCTCCGTCGGCCGTAGGGATCGACTATGTTATGAGAAGACCTCCGAAAGTTGCGATTGCGATTAAAGGTGATGACGTGGCATGTGGGACCTCCATATGGGTAACGTATCTCAGGCATCTATCACAGAGAAGAGGTAACAGTTCACAACTCGTGAACTTGAAGGAACAGAGGAAGCCGGAAGGTCAAGCGAACGAAAGAAGAAGTCGAAAGGTCGAGAAGCCAAAGGTCTGGCAGACGATGAAGGTACAAAAGAAGTCAAAGATCGAGTGAGAGAGATGTAAGCAGAAGGACAGAAGTAAGCTGTAGGTCTAGCAGGATAGAAGGAAGCCGAAGGTCCAGTAGGACAGAAGGAAGCCGAAGGTCCAGCAGGACAAAAGGAAGCCGAAGGTCCAGCAGGACAGGAGGAAGCCGAAGGACAAAGCAATTCTGTTGATTGGGTTAATCTTTGAAAGGCTCGGACCTGTGATGAATTAATCAAGTACATAACGCAACCTGAAGAACAATTCTGTGAAGGGGAAAAATAAAGTTTCATCTGACATCGTTTGAAGGGAGCAGTAGCCAGCACCAGCATTGAAGCGTTTGTGAGTCTGGTTCTGGGAAGTAAGAGATCGCGATAGCAAGAACAGTGAGAAGCAGTCACGCTTGAAACAGTTACCACAACAGTAAAGAACAGAGGCTTGAAAATAGAGAATTGCTTTTGTGCATACATTGAGGCTTAGCGCAAATATCTTGTTGGAAAGCTTCAACAAATCTTGGAAACATTATTGGAGATCATGATGCCTATTTGAAATCATCATGAGGTAACTTTGCAGACTCTGTTAGGGCAATATGAAGAGTTGTGAAGACTCCTTCATATGAAGACAGGTTGTCATTGATGTAGCAGTGAAGGTGTAGATAGACAGAATTCAGTGAAGAAGATGTTGGGAGCAGAAAATAACTACCAAACATATCTAGACAATATATAGCAGAGGGTTGGAGCCCTTGGGGTTGGTGCCTCAGAATTGGAAGGATTGGTGTCCTTGGATTTGGTGCTCCTAAATCCAAGGTTGGTGCCTTGACAAGATAGGGTTGGTGCCCTGGAGGTTGGAGCCTCACAAAAAGTCCAAGTTGGTGCTTGGAAACTGGTTGAAGCCCTATATACATTGTACTTGATTTATTGTAAAGATTATATTAATAAAATCATTTATTCCTGTTGTTCATTTTGTGTTCTAAATATAAATGATTTAACTAACAAAAATAACAATTGAAAAGGAATATTGATTCACCCCCCTCTCAGTATTTCCAACAATTGGTATCAGAGCCAGTACCTTCACTCAAAAGCCTAACAGCTTGAAGGTTGATCATTAGAACACAAATGGCGAAGCCAAGGAAGAAAGTCTCCAATCCTCCTAAAGATGTGTCTCCCTCTACCACTAAAATAGAAGTCAATCAATTTGTGAAGGCTCCATGGTTCAATGAAAACTTTGATATATGGGAAGAAAGAATGAGGAATTTCTTAAAGACTCAAGGCATTGAAGTATGGGAATCAATAATTATTGATAACATGATGAATGGAGAATCCAAGGAGTACAATGCAAAAGCGATGAAGGCAATCTTGAATGGGCTACCAGATTCTATAAAGAACAATTTAGGAAAATGTTCGTCAATGAAGGGTATATCTAGGTTTTAACCCCGTACAGAAATTACCTACATACGAACTCTAAAACACAGAAAATAAACAATGCGAGAGCATAACACATATACACAGAGATTTTCCCCTGGATCCCAAAACCGGGACTACCAGCTTGATTTTTTATTATGTTCCTTTCAATGTTATAATACATATTTATACATGCTAAAGCATCCAATACCATGGACCGAAAACCATCACGTCCAATACCATGGACCGAAAACCATCGCGTCCAAAAACATATGCAAAAATCATGCACAAAACCATAGGTGGGTCCGCCCATCCTAACATAGGGTCCAAAACCAAAATTTTCTAGGGTGCTGCCCCGGACCCCATAAAGTGGGGTTACGAGTACGCCTCAAACCCCCTGTGACCCTCGCCCCCCCCCCGCTACACAATCGGCGCAACGAAGGGGGGCTCCGCCCCCCTCTAACCCCCTGGTTAACTATGTGGGCTAGTTGTGGAAAGAATATAACACAACCCAACATTCTCCCACTTGTTGTTTTCTTTCCACAGGGGGCCACAAGAGAGCTTAGTCATTTTTCCAGCCCTGAAACGCCCATTGTCTCTCTACACCAAGAGAACTTCTTAGAGCTCATAGATTTTGTCAATGCATCTACAGTATTCTTCAAAGTGTCCACCTTTACCAGCAACACCTTTTTGTCTTCTATCATATCCCTCACAAAGTGATACTGAACATCAATGTGCTTTGTCTTTGAATGATATGCGGGGTTCTTTGCCAAGAAAATTGCACTTTGGATGTCATATTCTATCCTTATAGCTCCCTGTACTAACCCCATACTTGAACACAATCTCTGCAACCAAACTGCTTCCTTGCTTGCATGAGTGGCTGCCATGTATTCTGCCTCTGTAGTTGATAGTGCCACTACAGATTGTTTCTTACTCATCCAACTGACTGCACCTCCAAATAGGTTAAACACATACCCACTTGTAGATCTTCTCTGATCTAGATCTCCAGCCCAGTCTACATCAACAAAGCCACGAATATCCAACATTCTTTCCAATCCTGATCTTCCTTGGTAGCACAAACCATAATCACTAGTGCCACGCAAATACCTGAAAACCTGCTTCACTGCTGTCCAGTGCTCCTTCCCTGGTTTTGACATAAACCTGCTCAATACTCCCACTGCATGTGTAATGTCTGGGCTAGTACAGACCATTGCATACATCAGGATACCGACTGCACTTGCATATGGAACACAGGACATGTCCTCTTCCTCTTCTTATGTCTTGGGACACTGTTCAGCAGATAACCTCACACCTACAGGAATAGGAACCTTCATTGGTTTACTATCCTACATATTAAACCTCTGCAGTATTGTCTCGACATACTTCCTCTGGTTTAACCAGAGCTTCCTCTTTGCCCAATCTCTTTTAATTTCCATGCCCAAAATATAGTTTGCAGCACCAAGGTCTTTCATGTCGAATTTGGAGGACAATTGGGTCTTCAAATCCTGGATAATTTCTTTGTCATTTCCAACCAGCAACATATCATCCACATACAAGACCAGATAAATAACACGGTCACCAATTAATTTAAAATACACACAGTGATCTCCTTTGCTTCTGGTGAAGCCAAGTCCCCGTATAAATGTATCAAATTTCTGATACCACATCCTTGGTGATTGTTTTAACCCATACAGAGACTTATTTAACTTGCATATCAGTTATTTCTTACCCTTCACCACAAAGCCTTCAGGTTTCTTCATGTATATTTCCTCTTTCAGATCCCCGTGAAGAAATGTTGTCTTCACATCCATTTGTTCTACCTCAAAATCAAAAGAAGCAGCAACAGATAAAAGTAATATAATAGAAGTTACCTTGGCAACAGGAGAAAAAATATCACCAAAATCAATTCCCGACACCTGGGAATAACCTTTTGCTACTAACCGAGCTTTGTATTTCTCCACCTTTCCTTCTGCATTTGTCTTCTTCTTGAACACCCATTTGCTGCCAATGGGTTTCCTTCCAGCCGGCAACTCCACCAGATCCCAAACCTCATTTTTGTGCAAAGATGCCATTTCATCAACCATGGCCTCTTTCTAGAGTTTGTCATCCTCTAAATCTACTGCTTCCTTCATAGTTCTGGGATCATCATTAGTAATAGATAAAGAAAAATTTGAACAGAATGCAGATGGACTATACCTTTCTGGCTGCCTTCTTTCTCGAACTGATCTTCTCACACCCAGAGTTTGTGGCTCTTCAACTTCTGATTCATCCTCTGTTATAGAGTCTGATTCTTCCTCCTTAAGCTCAAACTCTATCTTCTCAGGTTCCTTTGGTTGGACTTCATGTTTAATAACATCTTTTAACTCTCTGAACACCACATCTCGGCTGTACACAACCTTCCGTGTGACTGGGTTCCAAATCTTATAACCCTTTAAACCATCCTTATACCCAATAAAGATGCACGTTTCAGATTTACTATCCAACTTGGTTCGTTTCTCCTTTGGAACATGTACATATGCATCACATCCAAATACCCTCAGATGTGAAAGAGAGGGTTTCTTACCAGTCCATACCTCTTGTGGAGTCTTATCCTCCAACGTTGATGAAGGTGACCTGTTAACCAGGTAACATGCAGTATCCACCGCCTCTGCCCAGAATTCATGTCCTAACCTGGCACCATTGAGCATGCTTCTTGCCCTTTCCATCAACGTCTTATTCATTCTTTCTACAACTCCATTTTGCTGAGGTGTATATGGAGTAGTCTTCTATCATGCTATACCACACTTCTTACAGAATTCTTCAAATTCCTTGCTGCAAAACTCTCCACCATTATCTGTCCTCAGCGCCTTTATCTTCTTCTTTGTCTAATTTTCCACGAGAGCCTTAAATTATTTAAACCTGTCAAAGGCTTCAAATTTCTTCTTAAGGAAATATATCCATGTATTCTTTGAGAAGTAATCTATAAATGATACATAGTACACAAACTTACCCAGTGATGGAACCTTCACAGGTCCAAACACATCATTGTTTCACCCGCTTACTACCAGAGGGGAAACTCACCCGATTTTGCTTCCCATATACACAATTTTCACAGAAATCAAAATCCAGAGAGCTATTACTCATACCTTCTACCATACCTTTACCATGAAGTATTTGAAGGCCCTTCTCTCCAATATGTCCAAGCCTTTGATGCCACAACATGGTCTTCTCTCCAAAGACCACTAGATTTTCTGCTCCACTTTCAAGAACCACAGAACTGTTGCACCCATCAATAACAGTGCTACCTTACAGCTTGTACAAAGTTCCAATTCGAACTCCCCACATCAATACCAGTGCTCCCCGAACCATTTTGCAGGTATCCTTCTCGAACACTGTTTTTACACCTGCATCATCCAGCTTGCTTACAGAAATCATATTTCTGACCAATGCAGGAATATGCAGAACACCCGGAAGTGTTCTAACCCTTCCACCTTGCAACTTCAACTTTATTTTTCTGTGACCAATGATTCTAGCCTTCCTATCATCCCCTAAGAAGACATCACCACCATCGTATTTATCATACTCACAGAACCACTCTCTATGGGGAGTGAAGTGAAAGGATGCACCTGAGTCAATCAACCATGCCTCATGATCTACATGTGTACTTGAAGAAGCCATGTACACATCCCCACCTTCATCTGAGGTGGTTTTCGCCTCTGCAGAAGGAGCATCATCAAATCCCTTTCCTTTATCAGGAGCTTTAGATTTAATGTCCCTTTTGTAGTGCCCTTCCTTTTCGCATTTCCAGCACACCACCTTTACAGGTTTTCTTGGAGATTTAGATCTCCCTCTAGATTTAGATCTCCCACTCGATGACTTATTTTTGTTTCTATTCTCGGACCGTCCTCGTACAGACAAGGCATCACCATTCTGGCTCTCCATATTTTTCCGTCTCATCTCCTCCATCAGCAAGGATGAGACTATTTTATCAAACTGCAAGGCAGTTGCATTGCTACCTATTGCAATAACCAGACTATCCCACGAATCTGGTAGAGAACACAACAAACTAATGCACTTATCTTCATCTGAAATTTTAATATCAACAGATGCTAACTGACTTACCACAGTATTAAATGCGTTCAGATGCTCTGTCACCGAGTCTCCATCTTTCATCCTTAGGTTATACATCTTTTTCCGCAGGAACAGTTTATTCACCAGAGACTTAGATTGGTACAAAGTCCCTAACTTATCCCACAAAGCCTTCGTCGTAGCTTCCCCTGATACATTCAGCAATACTGAATCTGAGACACACAATCGTATTGTGCTCTTTGCCTTCCGATCCAACTTCTTCCATTCTTCATCGGACACTCCTGTTGGTTTAGTACCCGGATCTACTGCGATCCACTGATCTTTATCCACCAACATATCCTCCATCTTGAGTTTCCACAACTCAAAACTCTGACCATTAAATTTCTCGATCTCTATCTTTCCACTGCTCGTCATCTTCTTTCACCACTAGAATCGATCTCGCAGATCTCCCACTAAACAGGGTCTACCACAGGCCCGAGCGAAACCCCTCAGCGACAAAGGCGTCCCCTTGAAGCCAAAATTGCTCTGATACAAAATGTAGGTTTTAACCCCGTACAGAAATTACCTGCATACGAATTCTAAAACATAGAAAATAATCAATGCGAGAACATAACACATAAAACACATATACACAGAGATTTTCCCCTGGATCCCAAAACCAGGACTACCAGCTTGATTTTTTTTTATGTTCCTTTCAATGTTATAATAAATATTTATACATGCCGAAGCATCCAATACCATGGACCGAAAACCATCACATCCAATACCATGGACCGAAAACCATCGCGTCCAAAAACATGTGCGAAAAGCATGCACAAAACCATAGGTGGGTTTGCCCATCCTAACATAGGGTCCAAAACCAAAATTTTCCGAGGCGCTACCCCGAACCCCATAAAGTGGGGTTACGGGTACGCCTCAAACCCCCTGTGACCGCCCCCCCACTACACAATCAGCGCAACGAAGGGGGGCTCCGCCCCTCTTCTAACCCCCCGGTTAACTACGTGGGCTAGTCGTGGAAAGAATATAACACAACCCAACAGTATATGAGACAAACTTCATGATATTCACTCAAAAGGAGCATTTACAATGATCTCTAGTTAAGAAAATGATGGAAAACAAGAAGAAAATCCAGAGCACAACAAGGACGCTGAAGATAAGATTGATAACATCAAGGCTAAACAAGACCTAGAAAATGAAGGGAATGAAAAAGACTTTGTATAAGATCTCCTCACTAAACTTATGGCTGCCATGGAAGAGATTATCAATTTGAAAAAAGAAAACAAGGAACTTAATAAGAAAGCACTAGCTGGTGACCAAGACCAAACAAGGAAGAAAGTTGACCTTGTCAAGCTTCAAGTACAAGAAAGAGATGAAGAGCTTGCCAAGCTTAAGAATGAATTTCATCAAAGCAAAAGAAAGCCTCATGAAGAAGTCATATCCATAACAAATCAATTGGATAAAGCAAAGAAACGGGAAGATACCTTGTCAAGTCAACTTGAACAAAGGCACAAGAGCTTGAACAAACTTGAAGAAGAGATTGGTCAGTACAAGGTAGAGGTCTCCTCTCTCAAATCTCAACTACAAGAAGCAAGAAAGTTAGCACAAGGAGCTGAGAAGATAATGGAAGCATTGGCAATCATAGAAGGACAGGTTGATGAAGCAGAAAAGGAGAGAAACACCATGATATGTCAACTAAAAGCAAAGGATGGAGAAATCTTCAAATTAAAATCTAATATCAACCTTCTCAAGGCCGAAAAACGTAAAGCTACAAGGATCAAGGAAGAAATGGAGAGTAGTCTAGCAAAGGAAAATGAAGAAATCTTCAAAATGAAGTCAAATATCATCTCCCTTAAATTAGAAGCAAATGAAGCAATACGTATTAAGGAAGAGATTGAGAAACAACTTGCTAAGGAGAATAATGATTGCGAAAAATTGGAAGAAGAGATTGTCTCCCTTAGGAAAAAGGTTGAAGGGATGGACAAAACCTCGAAGATCTCTCAAGCCTTGGATGACATGCTCAGCGATCAAAGATGTCCATTTGATAAATCAGGTCTCGGGTATGCGGGTGAATCCTCAAGCAAGAATGATAATGCTTCAAACAACAAGGATATGAGGAAGTCATAAGGAAATTTTGATGCTCCCAATTTCAGCAAAGGTAAAGATAAAAGTCAAGGCGTTAATGAAGGAAGTCCATTTCCAAGAAGAAATGTAAATGTTATCAAGGATGCGAGAAGCAATAATTATCATCAAAGGATCTCAAGGCAGAAAGGCTTCAGAAGTACATCAAGGAAATGTCCATCTCCCAGGTACCAAAGTTTATTTCTTGGTTATTGTTATTCTTGTACAAACTTTGGACACATGGCAAAAGATTGTAGGGCTTCTAATGATCCCCGTCAATCTCCGAGAAGCAATTTCGCAAGAAGAATTCATGAATTCTTATTCATGAATAACATAGAATGCTTCAAGTGTCATAACATTGGTCATATGGCACGTAATTGTAACTTGATTTGGGCACCTTCTCAAGCTAGAACCATGCCAGAAAAGAAAGTTACACAAGTATGGAGAAGAAAGCAAATACACTCTGAAAATCTCATGAACCCTCAGCCAACAACACATGTTGTTGACTTGATGAAGATATTCTTGATATTTCAAGTGTTTGATGATGGGATTCTACCAAAAAGAGATCATGCATACAGTTAGGGGGAGCTTGTGATTCTTGATCATTATTGCAGAAGCTATTCATGAAAGGGTCCTTATGAAATCCTCGTTGAGCTATATTAACAATCATCCTTTGATAAAGATCATTTCTCATGAGCACTACATTGAATAACATGATCTTGTAACCATTCTTTGGACTGTTGTTGAAGATGTTTTCCACTTGATCACTAAGCAGAAATTGGAGCAGCAGAGAAGGCCATCCAATGCTAGAGAAATAGGGCTAATAACTATGTTTTTGGTATTACAGAAGTTGAATGTCTCGACTCAGGGATACAATGTGAGAATAGGTAAATCAAGGACAATAATAGAAGCTTTGTTTGAAGGGAAAGTCAACTTATAGTTTTCAATTTTGTAGTAGTAACATGAACCTTGATACGATTTCGAAGTATATGAGGTATCAGTTGTTAGAGGAAGATCTGGAAGGAAGGATTTATAAGGGCATAATGCCAGAAACAGGGGAGGAGGTGACTCTCAAGGTCGCTTACACACATTTTACGGAAGGAATTCCCCCCACTTCCATCAGAGAGATATCAATTTTACGGATGTTGTCCAATAGCGCCTGCAACATCGTCAAGTTGTGAGATGTGGAATGCTGAAAGAGTCGACACGGCCAATTTCGCCTTCATATAGTATTTGATGATATGAAGTCGAATCTTTTTTTATTTATCAACAGATATCAGACGCGGTCGCTCACAATACCGCCCCTGGTTATCAAGAAAATTATGTACGAGCTTGTGAAAGGCGTTGCTTCTATGCACAGCCATGGCGTCATGCACAGAAGCCTGAATCCTAAAGCTATATGGATAGAAATGGAGGACGGGGAATTTGTGTCACTGAAAATCGCAAGGTTTTGTCTGGGAAGAGCTACCGATTTATCTAGCAAGGCTTATACGAAGAGGGTAGGGGTGCGTTGGTACGTATCTCCCGAACTGCTCTTGGGTCAGGATACCTACTGTCTTTCTGTTGACATGTGGAATGTCGGCTGCATTTTTGCTGAATTGTATAGAAGGGAGCCTCTCTTTGTGGGATGGAATGATTTCGAGATTCTTCAGGTGATCTTCAGCTTGCTTGGAACTCCAAATGAAGAAGTTTGGCCGGGAGTTTCACAACTCAGTTATTGGCATCCTTTTCCTCAATGGGAGCCCTGTGATCTCAGAACCGAAGTCCCGGATTTAGATGATGATGCTTTCAATTTGTTATTGAAACTGATGTACTAGCTTGAAACTACATGAACATGTGAAAGAAAATATGGTTTGATGCTTTGAAGGAATCCTGATTTGAAGAAAGATAGCAAGAATGACAATTTTAGTGGCATCTTCTCTTGATTTAGACTATAAAGACTCCTTAATTCTTACTATGAAGACAACAAAATTCGGATTGCAGAAGCATAAAAACTTGGACTTGAACATTTGGTGTATGGCTATTTGGAGCCTATTTGGAAGCATTGAAATGGAGAATCTTTAAGCATTGTTGAAAGCATTATGAAGAAGTTCTGAGACATGAAGAGGGGATAATGTGCTAGTTGATGATGAGGCAGCAATCCTTCTATATTGAGTAAAAAGAAGAGCACCACGACAAGGGGAGTAACATACCCATAAAAATATACTATTCATAAAGAACAAAAGCAGTTTGACAGGGGGAGTCCTTGTGCACTCCTTTTCCATTGATGTCAAAGGGGGAGAGAAGAAGAATTTTGCCATTGATGTCAAAGGGGGAGAGAAGAATAATATTGCCATCAATGACAAAGGGGGAGATTGTTAATCTAGGTTGTCATTGATGTCAATATAGCAGTGTTTGTGATGGCAAATTCTTTGATACATGATTGCCCATTGATGCCCATTGATCATAATGCTCATAGGGATGAAAGTTTGATATATGATGATATGATGAGATGGATGACCCAAGTGGATTGAACAGAAGGAGGTCAATTGAACAGCAAATGATGCAAGACGTCAATTGAACAGCAAATGACGCATGAGGTCAATTGAACAGCAAATGACGCAGTAGATCCAGTAAAGCAACAGAAGCAAGAAGCCAAAGAGTAAGATGAAGAGTTTATCGAAGGCCATCAAAGAAACTAGTCATCGGAGTAAGAGAAGCAGGGTAAGTGTTATCAAAAGAACAAAGAGCGGAAGAGTGAAGAGAAGTCACAGGAGAAACAGCTATCGGAAGAGAGGGGGTAGGAAAGTACGGACTTCCTTGATCGTGGTTGAAGCCCCACACTCAATCCTAGCCGTCGATCTCATAGTCAACCCTTAGATCATAGTCAACTGCGAGGGTTAAGGCCGTTTTTAATCCATGTGCCAGTCGAAGTCCCGCAAACCGTCGATTGCGATAAGGTTGTGGACCCGACGGTTTATTAACAACTACTTAAGATCATATCGCATCCACTCCGTTGGCTGTAGGGGATCGACTATGTTATGAGAAGACCTCCGGAAGTTGCGATTGCGATTAAAGGTGATGACGTGGCATGTGGGACCTCCATATGGGTAACGTATCTCAGGCATCTATCACAGAGAAGAGGTAACAGTTCACAACTCGTGAACTTGAAGGAACAGAGGAAGCCGGAAGGTCAAGCGAACGAAAGAAGAAGTCGAAAGGTCAAGAAGCCAAAGGTCTCGCAGACGATGAAGGTACAAAAGAAGCCGAAGATCGAGTGAGAGAGATGTAAGCAGAAGGACAGAAGTAAGCCATAGGTCCAGTAGGATAGAAGGAAGTCGAAGGTCCAGCAGGACAGAAGGAAGCCGAAGGTCCCACAGAACCGAAGGACTCCGAAGGTCCAACAGGACAGAAGGAAGCCAAAGGATGAAGCAATTATGTTGATTAGGTTAATCTTTGAAAGGCTCAGACCTGTGATGAATTAATCAAGTACATAACGCAACCTGAAGAACAATTCTATGAAGGGAAAAATAAAGTTTCATCTGACATCGTTTGAAGGGAGCAGTAGCCAACACCAGCATTGAAGCGTTTGTGAGTTTGGTTCTGGGAAGTAAGAGATCGCGATAGCAAGAACAGTGAGAAGTAGTCATGCTTGAAACAGTTACCACAACAGTAAAGAACAGAGGCTTGAAAACAGAGAATTTCTTTTGTGCATACATTGAGGCTTAGCGCAGATATCTTGTTGGAAAGCTTCAACAAATCTTGGAAACATTATTGGAGATCATGATGCCTATTTGAAATCATCATGAGGTAACTTTGCAGACTCTGTTAGGGAAATATGAAGAGTTGTGAAGACTCCTTCATATGAAGACAGGCTGTCATTGATGTAGCAGTGAAGGTGTAGATAGACAGAATTCAGTGAAGATGTTGGGAGCAAAAAATAACTACCAAACATATCTAGACAATATATAGCAGAGGGTTGGAGCCCTTGGGGTTGGTGCCTCAGAATTGGAAGGATTGGTGTCCTTGGAGTTGGTGCTCCTAAATCCAAGGTTGGTGCCTTGACAAGACAGGGTTGGTGCCCTGGAGGTTGGAGCCTCACAAAAATTCCAAGTTGGTGCTTGGCAATTGGTTGGAGCCCTATATACATTGTACTTGATTTATTGTAAAGATTATATTAATAAAATCATTTATTCCTGTTGTTCATTTTTTGTTCTAAATATAAATGATTTAACTGACAAAAATAACAATTGAAAAGGAATATTGATTCACCCCCCCCCCCCAAGTATTTCCAACAACGCATTGGCTCATATGCAGGTTTATAGGTGGTTTCCATTTGGGTTTGGTTTCCCTATATGGGATCATAACCCCCAGAGGTCTGCATTGACACATGTAGAGTGTGCATAGAGAGCCATGGGCCTCCACAGCAGCATACAACACTCCACGGATCTTCATGGATGCTTAGAGACTACTAGCGGTCCATTTTTGAGATGATGGTGATATGCTTGGTACATTATGCCCAGCAAGCCCCCACAGGAGCCCCACACTCTCGACAGGTGCCCCAGGACTTGTATGATGTCATGGCAGCATTCATTCCACCACTTGTACCCTTGCAGAGGATCTACAGACATCTTTGATTCATATGGAGACCCATGGTGTCATTTATGTGCCCTCAAACCCACTGGGAGCACCACGGGTCTACTACTTGAAGAAGCAGGGGCAACCCCCTTGTCCATCATATTCCAAGGAATGTATTCCTCAATATGGCACTTCAGGATATTATTGAGCTTTTGGAGGGCCTAACGACATGTGCATATTATTATTTGGCCCCTTGTGAGGCTTAGTTTTACATGTGTGAGCTAGTTTGGTGGGCTTGTCACCATTAGGGGTTTTATTTGCACGTTATTTTATCATTAGGGGCTAATGTAGGCCCATAGGCTAATTCGAACTCCTTAGGAGGCTATATATTGATGTTAGATACATTCATTTGGATCATCACTTGATTTGGGATCTCTCTAATCATAGAGAACTTCACATTTTTTCCTTGGAGGATATTTTTTGGAGATGGATGAATTTTGACGTATGGATTTGGGCTATTTATCTTGTTTTGGAGTTGTCTTGTGAACAAAATGTTGGTTGGATATACTCTATAACATTGTAAGTGAATTTTGATGTTATTATTCTTGTTGTTGCATACTGCTAAAATTAGGGCTAGTTGTTGCATAATTGAAATGTGGAATTGAGCATGTTTTAGCTAATTTAATGTATGGGCCAATGTTATATAAATGAAATGTCTTAGAGATTATTCATCTCGATAAATTTGCATCGTTTGCTTTGAAGTATAAATGCTTGAAAGTCACTTTTCTTTTCTTTCTCTCAACATCGAATGAAGTTGACTTTATGGGCCTCCTTAATCAAGAAACCAAGTTCTTACTCATCACCATCCTTGACTCCATATCCCCAAGTGAATTAGGCACTGGTCCCTTAAAGGGGTGATCATTTTAACCCTCTTTTTACCATTTTCCCCTTTTTCCCCAAGTCTAGCCCCATTAGGTCATCTAGGGCATCAATTTCTTAGGAATTGACCCAAGGAAAAAATTTGATCTCCTATAGGCTACTGTGTTGGTGGGTCCCCTCCCTCTCCTCAAAATTTGAGGCAATTCTATCAGTGGAATCTCCGGAAATCCCAAGCCCTAGCTCTACGATCGAATTTTCCCTAAGCATCCCCAAGGCTAGACCTCAATAGGATTAATTCAACCTTTTGAAGTAAATATTCTTGTTTGGTCATTTCCCCTCACCTTGTCTAGGATAGGAACATCATTGGTTATTGCATTCCATCCCCGAACTTGCGCTGGGTCCACTTGGCCCCGTGTGGTCCCACTTCTCAATAAAGATTATTTGTCAAGGACCATTTGGGAATCCAAGTTTCCCAAGTATTATAGGGATTGAGAACATTGTTTATAAGCCTATCCTTTCTCCCTCAACTCTCCAATCCTCGCCCCTTACCCCTGGTGGACCAAGTCACTTGCTTAAAGAGAAAGCAAGTTCCATTCTTCACTCCACCGTTGGGAAAGGGTTTTCATGGTCACTTCTCGCCTATCCATTGACATACACTTTACAAGTGATCCCTCCACAGCAGAAAACAGCACTCCACGGATCTTCATGGATGCTCAGAGACTACTAGCGAACCACTTTTGTGATGATGGTGATATGTTTGGTACATTATGCCCAACAGGCCCCCACAGGAGCCCCACACTCTTGACAGGTGCCCCAGGACTTGTATGATGTCATGGAAACATTCATTCCACCACTTGGACCCTTGCAGAGGATTACAGACATCTCTGATTCATATGGAGACCCATGGTGTCATTTATGTGCCCTCAGACCCACTGGGAGCACCACAGGTCTACTACTTGGAGAAGCGGGGGCCACCGCCTTGTCCATCATATTCCGAGGAATTTATTCCTCAATATGGCACTTCAGGATATTACTGAGCCTTTGGAGGGCCTTATGACATGTGCATATTATTATTTGGCCCCTTGTGAGGCTTATTTTTACACTTGTGAGCTAGTTTGGTGGGCTTGTCACCAATAGGGGTTTTATTTGCAAGTTATTTTATCATTAGGGGCTAATGTAGGCCCATAGGCTAATTCGAACTCCTTAGGATGCTATATATTGATGTTAGATACATTCATTTGGATCATCAATTGATTTGGGATCTCTCTAATCATAAAGAACTTCGCATTTTTTCCTTGGAGGATATTTTTTGTAGATGGATGAATTTTGACATATGGATTTGGGCTATTTATCTTGTTGTGGAGCTTTGCCTTCTGAACGAAATGTTGGTTGGATATACTCTATAATATTGTAAGTGAATTTTGATGTTATTATTCTTGTTGTTGCATACTGCTAAATTAGGGCTAGTTGCTACATAATCGAAATGTGGAATTGAACATGTTTTAGCCAATTTAAGGTATGGGCCAATGTTATATAAATGAAATGTCTTAGAGATTATCCATCTCGATAAGTTTACATCGTTTGCTTTGAAGTATAAATGCTTGAAGGTCACTTTTATTTTCTTTCTCTCAACATCGAATGAAGTTCACTTTATGGGCCTCCCTGATTAAGAAACCAAGTTCTTACTCATCACCATCCTTGACTCCATATCCCCAAGTGAATTAGGCATTGGTCCCTTAAAGGGGTGATCATTTTAACCCTCTTTTTACCATTTTCCCCTTTTTCCCCAAGTCTAGCCCCATTAGGTCACCTAGGGCATCAATTTCCTGAGAATTGACCCAAGAAAAAACTTCGATCTCCTATAAGGAACTGTGTTGGTGGGTCCCCTCCCTCTCCCCAAAATTTAAGGTGATTCTAACAGTGGAATCTCTGGAAATCCCAAGCCCTAGCTCTACGATTGAATTTTTCCTAAGCATCCCCAAGGCTAGACCTCAATAGGATCAATTCAACCTTTTGAAGTAAATATTATTGTTTGATCATTTCCCCTCACCTTGTCCAAGATAGGAACATCATTGGTTGTTGCATTCCATCCCCAAACCTAGGCTGGGTCCACTTGGCCCCATGTGGTCCCACTTCTCAATAAAAATTACTTGTCAATGACCATTTGGGAATCCAAGTTTCCCAAGGATTATAGGGATTGAGAACCTTATTTATAAGTCTATCCTTTCTCCCTCAACTCTCCAGTCCTCACCTTTACCCCTGGTGGACCAAGTCCCTTGCTTAAAGAGCAAGCAAGTTCCATTCTTCACTCCACCCTTAGGAAAAGGATTTTTAGGGTCACTTCTCACCTATCCATTGACATATAATTTACAAGTGATCCTTATACTACCGGGAATCCTCCCATTGGTGAAAGTCTGTAAAGAGCAGGGAGACTTAGTTGTGGTCAAAGTGGGTTGAGCCTCCACCGTTGCCCTTAAACCTAACAGTTTCCCTCTTAAGAACCCCTTTAGGTCCCCTGCTGGTTTGAGTGGTAACAGGGCTCATCGCATACATGTTACATCACATGCATGAAGGTGATCACACATGGAGATTATGTTTTGGGAGGTAATGTGGTTTAAATGCGAAGCACACTCCTTATATATTGTTGAGGGTCATTCTAAAGCTTAATGAGGTATGGAGCATTTATGTTCCCATGTGAACTATCTGCACGAGGACAAACGGGATGACATGTGAAAATATTTAGAGGCACCACTTGTGATTAGAATTAATGCTCTTACTCGGGGAGAGACTCCGCTGACGAGCGGTGGCTTTGTTAAATAGGATCTCCGTGTTCGAGTGTTCAGTCGATTTCTTGGGAAATTGCATTTATGGAGAGCCAGGATGCAGTGAGTGAATTGGTGTGTTGGAAGAGGTCGATGGAGAGACTATTCAAAATCCTGATGGGCATGTATGAGTTATCAATAGGAGTCGGGAATTTATGGAAAATGAGCAGGATGACAAATCCAAGGTGGTGGATCACAAGTTGGAGTGGAAGCAGATTCATATGGAGAAGACGCTTACTAGACTATATACCAAACACATGAGATCTCCATAATCCAGAAATTGTTTCTGGAAATTCCACCTAGAAATGTCTCAATTAAATTATTAGCTTATTTTAAATATTTCCTAAGTCTAAACTTAGGAAATCTGGTTAATTAATCAAAATTACTTAAGATAAGGTGAAAATTATATAGAAACTCACATGGATGGACTCTGATATGATCTTGGCCCTTGATTAAGTTTTAATCTTGTTCGTTGGTGCTCCAACAGAGGACTATAAGAAGTAGTCAATGGGCATATGGAGAAAACACTTGAGGGGTTTGATTTCCTTGGAGGGTTCGATTTCCAGAGAGCAGCAGTCAGGTGCCGGAAGAGTTTGAGCTTCAGTAGGGAAGCAGAAACAGAGAGGGGCAAGGAAAGTGATCCGGAGGAATATTTTCAGATCTGGAAAAGCAACAGCGAGAGGTCGATTTATTCCTAGTGAAGCAACGCGGAGGACTGCGCAGTCAGCCTCGGAGGGCAATTCGATTTAGCTGGGGGGAAAATCGATTCAGCGTCCAGAGGCCTAGAAAGTCTTCCAAAAGGTTGAAGAATCATTTTCTTGAGCAGAGATAGGAAAATCAACTTCATTAGAGGCAGTTTTGGGCTAGACGTCTAAGGGTTTACGCAAGCACTATGCAGAAGACTGCGCAGAGGGTCCACGAGGACGGGTTTTCTAAGGCAGAGTTGTGTCCGGGTTGCTTGTGGAAGAAGGGAAATTCCCTTAGATAATTTTGGTCAAATTTTCTTATTGTTTGGATTGCCAGCTGGGCATCCATAGACTATACTCAGATTTCACTGTTGCATAATAATAAAACCCTCAGTTGTTGAACCGGATTTCCTACATTGGGTTTTTCTTGGGACATTTGTCCAAAAATAACTGTGTTAATTTTCATGTGTGTGTGCTAGCATATTTCTCATTTTTCAGTTTTTCTTCCACAAATTTTAATTTTGGTGAAAATTGCAGTAGAAAATTATTCATTATTTGTCTGGGCAAATAAATTGTTAATTCATTTACAGTTAGGAGAATAATTTCCAGTTGCTACAATAGAAGTTAAAATTTTCACTTGGCATCAAAGCAAAGATCAGATTAGTAGCTCAGAGATGAAGAGGGATAAATTTGTTGTTCAAAGGAAGCAGCAGTGCATTTTTTCCAGGGAATGTGTAGACCCTAGCCAGGTAGTGCGAGTGGCATAGCAGAAATTCAATTTTCAGTTGTGACAAGCAAGAAAAGTTTGAATTGCTCAAGCAGGACTCTAGCAGACAGAGGTAGAGTCGAGAAGTAACTCCGGAGATCAGCGCAGCAAAATCGTTGAGAAGATTCAAGCAGAAGAGGAAGAGAAATAGCACACACGAAGGAAATTTCTCTCAAAGGGTTTCTAGACCAGAAATCTGATTTTTCCAGTTGCAGATCAGCAGTAGCCGTGAGTAGATCTTCTCACTCCATAAGGGGGTGCGAGTTGCAGTGCAGCAGCTAAGCAGAGGAAAAGGGAGTTTCCAAATCAGATTTAGATATGGCCACAGTTGGGCTTAGAGATCAGGATAGGTTGGAGGGAGCCTCCAACTACATCATCTGGAAGGCTAGAATGTCCTTCCTTCTAGATAAATATGCCCTAAAATCCTACGTAAACAATGTAGTAGCAATACCCCAGGACGCAGTTCAGCGGAAGGACTAAAAAAAAGAAATGCAAAGGCTAAGCGGATGATTTTGGATGGAGTCTTAGATCACATAGTCTCGCAGTATTCTAGAAAGAATACTGCCAAGGAAATGCGAGATGCTCTCTCCATGTTATATCAGAGTTCTTCTGAGCAACGGAATATGTTTCTCCACGAGAAGCTAAGAAGCGTCAAGATGCACAAGGGAGAAGGCATAGATCCCTTCCTCACGAGGATTCAAGAGGTTTGAGATTAGTTATCAGCCGTTGGGGAGGCGGCCCAACCCACAGAGCTTGTACGATTGAAACTAAACAGTGTCTCAGAGAACACGCAAGTGTTTGTCCAAAGCATATTGGGAAGAGACACTTTGTTTGGATGGGACAGGATGTGGGTTGATCTACAGCGGGAGGAGTTGAGGTGATCTATGTTAAAGAGCACCATTAGCGATAGTAGCAGCAAGGGCGTGAAGAGTGAGAAGGAAGAGGAGAATGTAGCCCTTGAATCCAAGGGTCCCAGTCAGGGGCAAGGGAAAAGAAGAAAAGGGACCTGTCAAAGGTCAAATGCTTCAGAGGTGGTGAGTTCGGTCACTACAACGCGCAGTGTCTTCTCAGGAAGAAGAACAAGCCGGCGAAGCGGGACCAAGCGGTAGCGTCAACAAAGATGACGAGTTGTCATCTAGGCAGGAGGAAGAGTTTGCAATGTTTGCAAACATACCTCCAAGAGAGAGGTGGTGCGACATGGAGTTGTAGTCCCAGAGAGTTGCAGACATGGATAGGTTCCATTGAGGAGTCCACCTTATGGATCATTATCTTGCTACAAGGGCCCACAGTATTCAATAACAAGATGGATCAATGTCAATGATGCAGTTAGATTCCTGAGTGACAATTGCAAACAAGTAGCAGTCAAGTGTTGAGCGCAGTGCAGTGTTGACAGCGAAGCAGGTGGCTCGGTGCAGAGTTAGCAGTAGCACAGATTCCTTAATGGACAGTGCAGAGGCTAGTAGCAGTCAAAACTTAGGAGATAGATGAAGCAGACATAGTTGATTCAGTGTTTTGGATGCTTCTTAGTTGCATTTGTTGCAGTTGCAACAACAATAGATAAGAGGGAGTTGCAATGCAAATGCAGAGTTGGCCGCAGTATGGCAACGTCAGCAGTGGCACAAATGCAGCATCAAAGTTGCGAAGTAGTTGGTGGGCAAAGGCCAGACATCAATAGCATGACAGAAGTTGGTACAAAAACAGGGTGTTGTGGCAGTTTGTGCAGCACTAGAGAGAACACCTTCCTCGCTAAGAGGGAGTGTTAGTTTTTGTAGCATCAAAGGTGTTCTAGTCTCTAAACTTTGTGGAAATGCTAAAACACATGAGATCTCCCTAACTCAGAAATTGTTTTTGGAAATTCCACCTAGAAATGTTTCAATTAGATTATTAGCCTATTTTTAAATATTTCCTAAGTCTAAACTTAGGAAATCTGGTTAATTAATCAGAATTAATTGAGATAAGGGGAGAAGTATTTGGAAACTCACACGGATTGACTCTGATATGATATTGGTCCTTGATTACTTTTTAATTTTGGTCGTTGGCACTCCAACAAAGGATTATAAGAAGAAGTTGATGGGTAGATGAAGAAAACACTTGAGGGATTAGATTTCCTTGGAGAGTTCGATTTCGAGAAAGCAACACTCAATTGTCGAAAGAGTTCCTGCTTCAATAGGGAAGTAGAGACAGAGGGGCAAGGACAGTGATCCGAAGGAAGTTTTCTAGATCCAGAGAGGCAGCGACAAGAGGCCGAGTTATTCCCAGTGAGGCGCAAAGGGTTGCACAGTTAGCTTCAGAGGACTATTCAATTTAGCAGGGGCAAAAATCGATTCAACTTCTAGAGGCCTGGAAAGTCTTCCAAAAGGCTAGAGAATCATTTTCCTTTTTGCCTAGACATCCAAGGGTCTACACAGGGGCATCCAGGAGGACGAGTTTTCTAAGGCAGAGTTGTTTCGCGGTTGCTTGTGGAAGAAAGGAAGTTCCCTTCGATAATTTTGGCCAGATTTTCTTATTGTTTGGATTGTCAATTGGGCATCCATAGATTGTACTCAGATTTCACTGTTGCATAATAATAAAACCCTCCACTGTTGCACCGGTTTTCCCGCATTGGTTTTTTTCGAGGACATTTGTCCAAAAATAACTGTGTTAATTTTCATGTGTTTGTGCTAGCATATTTCTCAATTTCCAGTTTTTCTTCTGCGGAATTTAATTTTGGTGAAAATTGCAGTAGAGAATTATTCATTGTTTGTCCGGGCAAATAAATTGTTAATTAATTTACATTTAGGAGAATAATTTCCAATTGTTGTAATAAAAGTTAAAATTTTCACACAAGGAAGGTGATGCCCAGGGTTTCCTGAATCCAACATCGAAAGTTGATGTAGCTGAAGGAGCGTTGGAGGGAGTTGGACCAGACCGCAACAAGCAGGGGATATATGGCGACAACTCAGACCCAGGCCCCTATGGGGCAACTTAATCAAATTTGATGAATGTGTTGCAAGTTTGAATTGTTTTTGGGAAAGTTTTGTAGAATTTACAGGGGTTTCCAATGTAATGTTGTAATTCAAAAAGCCCATGGTAGTAAAAAAAAAGATGTCATGGTTGTATTGGAATTGAGGTTGTTTATGTTACAGAGGAATGTAAATGGTCTGGCCATGAAAACAAGACTTCATAAATAAAATACATAGACTAAACCTTATAAACCAATAAGGATAAAACCTCCAAATTTCATTAAAAGATAAGAATTTATCTGTAAACTCTATATATCAATGCAATCATGTCATTATATATACTTATTATTATTGTACATAAAATATGGTTAAATAAGATAAAGATTTTATATTAACAGACTTTGTTTTCGATAAAAATGTATATATTTGTAGGAACTTACATTATTAAAAAGTAGCATAAATAAATTTTATGATTTTGATTTTATTTTTAAATAAATGTAATTCATTAGAAATTTACATTATTTTGATGTTATTTCTTTTTTAGTTTTTAAATACATTGAATATAAATATATTTAATTTCAGCAATATAAAGAAATTACTTCTTAAATTAAAATATTGTAGACTCCTTGATGGGAGTGGATATCTCAAAGCAATTAGGAGTTGTGCTTGGCCCTCCTCAAAGGCTAAACATGCGTGTAAGAGTAAATTTGGGAGCATGGCAGTACTTGCACCAGTTTGATCCTGTGAAGGCAACCATCAGCGAAGGACGGCATTTACACGTGCCCAGGTGGCTCAGGGGCTTCATAAGGTGTTGTATGGGCTTTATTATGGCAATTTTGTGTTCAAGGTGCAGAGGAGAGATAGCTTGGTGTCGAGTGCATGAATTCCAATCATCTGGAAGTTGTTGGCATCTAGAACGGGAGTTGCACTATGATTTTGTGGGCATTTGTAGACGCTGGAGCTTGCAAACTACTGTCGAACGCAACGCGACCCCTTGCCCGCCCTTGCAATCCCTTTGGCACCCGCCAGAAGCTCCAAGTAACTATGTTCATTTCTGGTTTTGGTCAATCTTTCGCCCCATGTGATGAATTTGGGAGTGGAATTAGCATGAGAGGGGGAGCGGTATGCAAGCCTCACCCACGCAGTGGATGGAGTGTTGAGTTGGCAGCTCTTTCGGAACCATTTTCCCCGCCTCCTTTGAATCTGTCTTTGGATTTCACTAGTATACTTGTGTTTTGTTTATGGTCGACCCCTGTTGGAGGGTTCCATTCTCTATTATTGGGGTGGTTTAGCACCTGGACGTTGAATCCAAAGGTAGTGATTCGAATTATGGTGGTTTGCTTGATTTCGGTGGGGGTTTTTAACACTAGTATGAATTTTATTAATACTCGAGAACTCGGTTCACTTGAAGAGATTGCCTAGTTTTGGAGTAGACGGGCACTTAATACAAATAGTTATGGTGCGGTGTTAACAGTGATGCAGGGGCGTCCGCAGTTGTAGGACCTGCCATCTTCTCGTGTCTGGTGGTGATTAGGGGTATTGAGAGGGAGACACCTTTAGAAGGTCCACCTTATCTCATGTCTTCCATGGCGCCAAGAAGAAGCTCTCGCCTGGTCATCAACGGTAAAGGCAAAGCCCCTAAGACTACGCAAAGCAGACCACATCAAGACAAGGTGACATTGCATGTTGGCTCGATTAAGCGAGGGAGGGCGTGCATGAGGTGTGGCAAACCCCCTCATGTTGTTCCAGCTCAATAGCAACAGCCCCTTAAACCACAATTGAAGAATTACGAGAAGAATTGTTGAGAGGAGCACGAAGCGGGCGGCTCTGACCCAGATTCAGTACTTTTAGTGTCATCTAAAGGAACGTGTAGTGGTGGTATGACATGGACACACCCGCATCTTGGAAAAATTGGAGCAGTTGGAAGTTTGGTTGGCACACCTGGAGCAACATGTCGACTGCCCTTACAGCCCGTCCCTGGTTGGTTGGCACACCTGGAGCAACATGTCGACTGCCCTTACGGCCCCTCCCCCCACCAGGGATTGGGCCAACTAATCTAGGTTTTGTCACTTCCGATAATTGAGTGGACAATTGAGTATGTCCACTGGTGTCTTGTTAGTTTTGTTAGTTTTTTGGCATCTTTGACCTCTGGGGTCATGGTCAATGAGCGTATGTAATTTTTGGAATGTTTGTACTGGTCGGTGAGTGTTGGCCAACAAACCCAGTCTGGGTGAGACCAATAAAATTTTCTGGAACGGCTAGGTAAATATTAACATTTACAATTAATAGATGGTTCTGACTTACAAAAAAAATAAATTGTAGACTCCTATAACCATGCAACTTTCCTATAACCATATATCTTTCCAAAAAATAAAAATAAAATATTAACTCCATATCTTTAAATTATTCAATTATTCAAAAAGCACATACCAATAAGGCTAAAAAAAAATATTTTTATTTCTCACATTTAAGTGGATTAATCTACAAATGTCATTCGATTGTAATAGTAATGTTGCTTTAATACACTTGAATCCTAGGGGTTGTAAAAAAACCTTGCTTTTACCTACTCAACTCGAACTCCCTTCCCATGAGTGCGCTTCCATTCCATTTTATTTTTATGAACAATACAATTTCTCCTTCACAAACTCTTTAAACTTTTGTAAGCCATTCAATATAAATTTTGTTTTGAAAAACAAGTTTTATACTTTGCAAGCGACGATTACAACCTCTGAACAAATCGTAACATATTTGCATGCAAAGTAATCGTTGCATGCTAATAGCTGTATGTATTGTATTCCAAAATACTGGTCAGTATCTCTCGAGGATATTTAGTTGAAAAGCCGTCTTTTAAGGAACCTCCCTGACCAATGTATTCTTTTGCAACTCTGCTGCCTCGTTGGTGAAAAATTTATGATTCGTTCTGAAAAAAGGACCTGTGGTGAACAAAAGCTCGAGTGTTTCCATTCTACACACACCCACCTGTTTTCAAAGGTTTGTGCATTACAATCTAGGGAATCAAAGTCCACATGGAGGTCATTGGTTAACTCCAATAATGTAATCACTCTAACAAAAGTGCCAGTGTTTTTTAAAAATTGAGTAAATCTGCCCCAGATTTAAAGCTGATCATCTCACCCGAATTGCAATAAAACTTCTTTTGTAATATGGGATTACGATAAACAATATAACATTGGGAAAATAAAATTAGACAAACAAGAAATTAGAAAGAACGAATCCTTGGGAACTTTGCAAATTGCCATCATAACTGATACTGTATTAATAAGAATTGGACATGGTCACCTAAAGCAATGTGCTTTAGTTATAGGAAGAAATGGTATAGGGTACAAAATGAAGTTAAATTCATCGACTTTCATATGCACCCTCAAATTCATCGACTTCCATATGCGCCCTCCAAAAGCTTCACAGCTGGTCCATAAACTGTTTGGCAGCGTTGCTCAAAAGAGTACACAAGGCGTGAAACTACCTCCTTGAAAAACATATTTGCAACCTGTTTACAAAATTTAGAGTGACTCAATTTGATTGCAGCTCAATATTGAATTGCAACAGGAAAATTCAAACAAGAAAGCTTCTATTCTAGTTTTTTCAATAGCTAGTTTAGAAGGAACTAATCAATTATAATCCAACATGTAGGCAATTATCCAAACAGTAGCTGTAGGCCTGCGTCCTAATATCTCATAGGAACAATAATCAAACATTCAGCAGCTGAAAAAGAACTGAGATAAAATTTTGAATATACTAGATTTACATTGTCAACATAGCCATACATGAAGATACAGTTTGCTGGACATACAAGAGTTTCATAGATACAAATTTTCATGGCATTATTTATATAATAATGTGTTACCCTGTCAAATGTAAAAATTTCCTTAAATGCACTGAAATTATAATTTACGAACCATTACATAAGCCACAAACTTCAATACCATTGCCCGAGGTGAAAGTCAAAGATGTTTAAATGCACAATTTTTGTGCAACCGCTCCATTAAAATTATGTAACTTGAAAGGCTAGGCACTCAGGTTTCCACCTAGCCCAGTTTAGTTGCAAGTCAGTCCGGAAAAATGCAGACATGTATGTCATGTTGCAGGACCCGATGCCTATGTGGGATTGCCCCTTAGGTTGGGAATTATGATTCAGCTAAGTCTTTACTGTTTTCAAAACCAGCAGAACTCGACCTTTAAGCTTCTCATAGCTCAAAATTTACTACATTGGTGCTCAGTGCACAATGGCATTTCACCCTTTTAATAGGCTACATTTGGGGAAAATTGATATTGCAGAAATTTTTAGGTCTTGAGATGTAAATCTTCTAGTCAAAAAATGTTGTAAATGTGAAAACAGATGCATGAAAATGTAAGAAGCACACAAACAAAAATGGAGATAGGGAAAATTCAAGCCTCCAGAATCCAAACAGAGGATGCCATTGGTTAGCTTTACATGTAGGGGGTTTTGCAAAGAATACTGTTGAGATATAACACCCAGGAAGTAAAGAATCTCTCTATAACAGTTACCAAAAACAAATGGTTGTACAAAACTCCAGGATCTTCCAAGTATGTCGTATGTCTATTTCTGGATTTTTCACCGTGTGAGGAATTTAGAATTGTCCAACGTTTCGGGTGGACACACCACACATCATCAGGGACAGATGCGATATCCAGAAATAGGCATACAACATGAACACGAGCTGTGGAAACAAACACACACATCTTCCAAGTAGTTTTTCACTCCTGTCTGTTAGTCCTTCCAATTAGTTATTACTTCCTTTCTGTTAGTCCAACGAGCATACATAATATGCTTTATTGGTTATGATTTAATGCAAAGCCCAACAATTTGTCTGCATCTAATGAGCACGTGACCAGTCCCATGTAGTTACAACAGGAAATTGTGGCCTCCAGAATCATTAATCACCTTTAATAAGATGGAATTCAATTTTATTATTACATTGTGCCTAAAAATATTGATCGTAATAGTCCTAGTTTGCCATCGAGAAGAAACAGTGAAGAAATACATGTGATAAGTGCATAATCTATTGTAACTGGAAGTTAGAAACATATCAAACAAGGATTAGTGGAAAATTCAAAAGACACATAACATACTTGCCGATAAAGAGGAGATCGAAATTGGAAGTCCACAAAAAAATGAATATCACAAGTTCCCCTGATCGGACCATCATTGAATTCCCATATGTTTATCAAGTAATCAAAAAGACTGCTTTCTGACACAGTAGTCTGCAATAGACAACAATACAAAATTAGCAAACCACACCACAAATATATGCAAAATTATAAACAGAAATAAAATCCTTTAAAAATTTTAATGTAGACTCAGATGGAGGAATCCAAAGCCATATTCTCAACCTGTCTCCATTTTCATATAACGCATCCCATGATATTAGTTTAACATTGAAAGACAGACATCGAATATATCAGTGTCCCTTGAAGCATCATCTAAATAATAAAAAAGCATCTTATCTGATAATTGCTTCTTATGATTTCTTCCATTATAATCTTTCTTTCATTTGCATTCATCACAAAGCAATTACACAGAAGATCTCAACAGTAGAAACATAAATGACAATAGAGACAGCCAAATACAAGAGACACAAGCTTTTACCCTGGGGAAACCCAGCAACCTTTTCTTTAGAGAAATTTATTAGTTCAACAAGAGACACACCTACTCCTTCTAGTCATTCACAAGATCAAACTGACCATGAAAGAAAGCTTGGTCAAACCTGGTCCAACTCCTTCCTAGTCAAGTCAAACATTTCCTCATTGAACTTGGTCTGGTCTGCTTAGCTACGGCAGAATTCCGGCCTCCTTCACCCATAATTTTGGTCCTGTAGCTCTTTTTCTATCTCAGAAAATTGGTCTTTCTTTGTCTCAGAGTTTCGACCTTCTTAGCCACAGAATTTCGTCCTTCCATCCTTCAAAGATTTGTCCTTCTCTTTATCAGAATAGTACCTCAAATACGTCCTTGTTCTGCCTCAAATACGTCCAAAATTCTTGCCACAGGTTCGACTTGATTTCTGCCATAGAAGGTCTGAATTAATTCCACAGAAGAGAACCAAATTGTGTCAAATGTGGGAGGACGAGCGTCCTTACAGAGCCTTCTGCCTTGCCGAATGGGCGCCATCATGACTGGGCTGACTTGACTAGGAGGAGGGCCGACCTGGCTATTTTGGAGCCAATAAATTCAAATATTAAAAATTCAATTTTCTCTTTTAGGAACCGACATGAAGAACAAGTCTTAGAATTTTATCTTTTGACAATCACATGAAGAACATGTTTAACAAATACACCGATGACTCAAATATTAATTATGAATATCAACAATAGCTACAAAATTCAACAACCACTACTTTAGTGGAGTTTTGGGAAGATGAGTATCAGAGACATGTGGGCACCAATTTCCTGGGGAAGGAATGGGGGATGCAAAAAGCATATAAAAACTAATAAATTATCTTAAAAGATCGAAAAATATATATTGAAATTAATTTTCACATATATAAAATTTATAACAATCAAACTAAAATAAAATGCATGCAGGCATTAAATTAAATTATTAGGATATTAGAAATAGAGTACCATAAATTATAATGAACAATTGACTTTCTCATTAGTAGTATAAATGAAAGTAAAGTGAGATGTAGAATTCATCCATACAAGTTCAACTCATATAGACAAAAATAATTCATATAATAACATTAGGTGTCTATAAAACTAAAATAGTGCAAGTTACAAAATACATGTATATCAGGTGACTAAAATAATTCACAGAACATGTGCTCTCTCCTCTTGCTAAAAGGGATATTGAAAAATCTTGGGCTTAACTACGTAGCCTCATCCCATCATCAATATCTGTGACACCCTTAACATCCACATTCCAACAAATACCACAGTCTTCTTGGTCCTAACCAGTACCACAGTCTTCTTGTTTCTAGATTAAAGCATATGTGCACATAATAGCAACGTCTCCACACTCTTTGAGGCAAACATGTTCCTCTTAAAAAGTGGATGAAATAGTAAAGTGGACCAAATCCACTCAGTGGGAAACAAGTTAGAAACCTATGGTAGCAATCCAATGGCAAGCTGATAAATCTCTAGAACACCAATACCATGCAAGAACCAACTTCCCCAGTCTTCTAGACTAACCATGTTCCTCTTAACAAAGTAAATATTGTAAGTGGGTCAATTCCTCTCAGTAGATGCCGAATTGGCAGCTTGTGATAGCTATCTGGTGGCTAGATAACAAATCTCTAGAGCTCCATCTCCATGCGCCCCCCATCAAGCTATTGTTCCTCGCCTCTTCTATGTTGAAGAAATGACTATGCTTGACAAGATAAAGAATTGTTGTTGTATTATCCTCACCTCCTATGGAGTATAAATCTTGAGATGCCTTTTCTGAACCCCTCATTCACCTTAGAATTATCTATAAGTGGCAATCTCCGCAACCTCTCCAAACTCCATTTATGGAAGTAGCAACCTCCCCAACCCCTCCAAACCCCATTTCTGGGTAAATTCAATGTGGCCATGTGGAGAAGGGTATTCAACTCATTCCTCCTATTCTATATAATGAACTCATTTTGTTCAAATAAAAGTAGTGTAGGGATTCTCCAACAAATAATGGCAGTTGATTTTCCTTAGCATACCATCGACAACAACATAATTTTGAAATTTTCTCAATCATTTCCACTGTAGGCATTGTGAACTCAACATTTTATTTGAGTTGTACCCACTAGCCATCATTCAAGATCACTTGCTTCACAGTTTTCCTTTGATTTGTCTTTGATTCCACATACCTAGGCCAATCACTACTAACCACTACAGACTGTAAGACCTCCTACACTTCAATCTACCTTGTAGAATAATAAAGTGTGTTGCATATCATGTAACAATAAGAAATAGAAATTGCTTTGTATGTATTGCTAAGGAGGTATGGTTGTTAAAATGGAATTTTTGTTGATTTTTCAAGTATCCTCTAAACTGATAATTACTTCTTATGATTTCTTCTTAGGTTAATTCTTTCATGCCAGAGGGTATCAACAGTAGAACAAAATGCCAGTAGGATCATAAAGAGACAGCCACACAAGAACACAAAAATTTACCCTGGGAAAACCCACATGGGGGAAAAACCCAGCAACATTTTCCTTAGAGAAATTCTTCAGTTCAACAAGAGACACACCTAGATCATCTAGTCAACCATATGGTCAAATTGACCAACAAAGAAACTTGGTCAAACCTGGTCCAACTCCTTCCTAGTCAAGTCAACCATCTGCCCAAGAGACTCGATCTGGTATGCCTGCTAGAGCCGAATTACAGCCTTCTTCTGCACCCAAAGTTTCGATCCTGCAACTCGTCCTTCTGCACCCAAAGACTCAGTCCTGCAACTTGGTTATACTTCAGAAGTTCAGACCTGCAACTTGTCCTTCTGCACCCAAAGTCTCAGTCCTGCAGCTCGTCCTTCTTTACCAAAGATACATCCTTCTTCTTCAACAGAAATTGTGCCTCAGATAAGCTTCTTTTCAGCCTCAGATCTGTCTCCTTCTTAATCTCAGATTTGACTTCTTATTTAGCCTCAGAAGGTCCAAGTTCCTTGCTTAATGAGGAGGTTGAATGGCACATATATATAGTGATCATGCTAGCCGAATGGTTGCCTCTACACTGGGGCCGACTTGGCTTCTTTGGAGCCAAAAATTCAAATTTTCTCTTTTAAAGAACCAACATGAAGAACATGTCATCTATTTTCTGTTTTGACAGGGTCATGAAAAACATGACTTATTTATTATTTCAAATACTTCAATAGTTAAAATATTAATTATGAAGACCGACCATAGCTACAAAAATTCAACACTCCCTCTTAGCTAGGGAGGTATTCATAATGACTATCTAGATGCTCTCATGTTGACAAATTTCTCTAAGAAAATGTTATAACAAATCCAATTACCATAATCTAGTCAACAATTGTGACACATGGTAAAACAAGTTACCATAATCTGGTCAACAACTGTGACACATGGTAAATCAATAGCATCAATCAATTACCATAATCTGGTCAAACAATTTTGACACATGGTAAGTCAACAGCATCAACAAGTTACCATAATTCCGGTTGGTACCTCTGACCTATGGTATATTCTCACCATAATCCTGGTTGGTACTCCTGACACATGGTACATCATTTAGCATCAACTAGACACATGGTCTACAGACTAGTCTTGATTCACCATCATTCCAGTCAATATCTTTGACACATGGTAAGGCCACACTCTATCTGAGTAATTCAAAGCTTGATGCTAAACGAGACTAATGCTCCAGGACCATTCTGCCTAATTCGGGTCAACATACTTGACACAAGAAGAATGATTGTCCTCTATTGAACCATTTTCTCTAGTTTGAGTCAATATACTTGACACAGGAAGAATGTCAGACTTCAGCCCATGATGTTATCTTAACAACACTCCCTCTCACTGAGATAGGCACTCTCAACAAGTCCAAGCTTGTCCCTGAATTGTATGGACCTCATCCTAAGATTGAGCTTTGTTAGCAATCTGCTTGAAGCCACAACGCTTCCTTTTGTGCCATGTCTCGATGTTAGATCTCACTGTGCTTCGACTTGTGATCATGGTTGTCCCCTACACCTGATCAAGACAATCCTGCAAGTAGTCTTTGAAGCCATACTGCTTCTCAACTTGCCAATCCAACTGCAATTATACTCGGTTTCTGCAATACTGAGTGCAACAGATGTTTGCTTCTTGCTCATCCAAGAAATCATAATGGAGCTTGAACTTAAGCAATATCTTGATGAACTCTTTCTGTCTTCTGCACTCTCTTCCCAAATTGAATTCATGAATCCCTATAGCTATACTTCACTGTTTGAGACATATCTCAAACCATAACTGATTATATCATAATTGTATCATGTTGGTACTTCAACACATGTTGAGCCACAGGAGCCAAATGCCTTGGCTCAACGATAAACTAATTGACTTCCTTTTCTTGGAACCAATCCAACTGCAATTATACTCGGCTTCTGCAATCCTGAGTGCAACAGATGTTTGCTTCTTGCTCATCCAAGAAATCATAATGGAGCTTGAACTTAAGCAATATCCTGATGAACTCTTTCTGTCTTCTGCACTCTCTTCACAAATTGAATTCGTGAATCCCTATAGCTATACTTCACTATTTGAGACATATCTCAAACCATAACTGATTATATCATAATTGTATCATGTTGGTACTTCAACACATGTTGAGCCACATGCCTTGGCTCAACCATAAACTGATTGACTTCCTTTTCTTGGAACCATCACTAAGGCTACTTTTCTGGTTACCTTAATTGGGTGTTCTTTCTGAAACAGCTTATGCTTTGGCAACCTTGGTTGTTCCCTCTGCCACTATTGCCTTCCAGGATATTAACTAACTAGTTAGACAATGTCAATGACAATCCATCATCTTGAACTCAGAGGTCAATTCCCTCTAAAGCTAAAGCAAAGCTTTTTGACTGCTCCCTTTCTTACAAAAGCAATTCTTTCTGACACAGTTGCTCCCTCTAACACAAGTCCTTCTACTTTTGTCAGATCATATAATAAGATCAACCAAGACTCATCAGATATTTATCCATCCAAGAATATCAAGCCTAACATGTTTGCTTGTGATCGTACAAAGCCTTCTTCAATCATGAGACTTCTTCCCATATACCACCAAGCCTTCTATGTACACTTCTTCCTCTTCAATTACTTCATTGAGAAAAACGGTCTCTGCATCCACCTGGTGCAATTTCAAGGCAATGATAATAGTTCTAACAGAAGTGTACCTTAGGACTAGAGAAAATGTCTCGTCGTGATCCTCTCCCCCTTTTGGAGAGAACCTTCTATATTCTCAACTCTCGCTTTGTACTTGCCTATACTGCCAAGTGTTGCATGCTAGACCTTGTGGATAGATTTGGAAGTCATCATTGACTTCTATTCGGCACAATTAGAGTATACGTCAAATTTGTTGATTTAACTGCTCCCTTTGAGCTCGAATCTCATCTAGTACAATATCTCTCAACACAAATCACAATTTTGGGAAATTCCTCTTGTCGCACACTTTGCTTCATTCTTCCACTTCTTCCATATGTTGCTAGAGCCTTTGCAGTGTTTACTATGTATCTGCAATCCTCACTAGGAGGCCACGAAAGAATAGTTACAACCAAGCAAAGGATACAAGGACAAGAAACTAACTAATAATAGAATAACAACAATAATAATCACAAAAGAGAGATATACAATACTTATCTTTTGAGAATTATCGGGAAATGTCAACTCCTTGACCTTAGCCTTCTTGCATTCATCTTGCAACTTTATCATCCTCGTTCTCATGATCAGCATGATGTCATTCCTTCCTTGCTAGAGTTAGGGTTTCTTCTTTCAGCGAAAATGTTAATCTAGGTCTAGTCCTAGGGTTTTGTTCATAAACCCTAAGACTTTCTTATCCAATCACTTTTAGCCAGCTAGGGTTTTCAAACCCTAGAGTCGATATGTTTTTTACACATGAAATGAACTCCATCATTGTCATCAATCAATCAAAGGATGTTTCGTCCAATGATTATCTTTGATTTCTCCAAACCAAGTAATTTGGTTTCCTCACAATCAGGCAATGTTTTGTCCTTAGAGGCTTGATATTCATATCATTGTGCAAAAAAGAATAAACTTCATCATTAACAAAATAAATCTCAACACTTAAATTCCCATAACAGTAGATGCAAGATTTTCCACAGTAGTATATATGACATTAAATCTTTGCAACAATAGATCCGTTTAAGAACTTCAATCTAATTTGTTTATGTTCTTGACCTGCTAAGAGAGCTTTTAAACTTGAAGAGGGACTCTGCCTCTTTTTCACTTGATATCAGTGTGTGCTTTCTTCAAAGGCATGACAGAGATCATTTTCCTTTCTTGCCTTGATGTGCAAGGAATATATTTCGAGACTGAGCATCAATAATATCATTCTTCAAATATCATATCAGCAATCATATGCAATGTGGGGTTCATGACATATCTTGCTTCTAAATATGCATCATCTCAAAAGAGCACAGGTTCGATCACACTTCAACCTTTCAGTACATGAGTAAAGGTCACATATTTCCCTTATGTGTCTAAGTCTTGCTTTGAGCCACAATTTGAACTGTCATAGCTTCTTTAAATATCAATATGGCATTCATGCTACAGCTTAGAGTGTATCTCATCAATAAATTTGTAAGGTGAAGAAACTTCTTCGTAACTGCCCTCAATGAATTCTTCAAGGATTTCTCATCAACAAATCATACATAGTCCTATGATCTGAATGAATAACAGCGCACAGTCCCATCTACTTTCTCATGAAAAACTACTTTGATACATGTCTAAAGGGTAGATCACAGTGAACAGTCTTATTCAGATTTTTTTTTCATGACCAATCTTGATACAGACTTTTATCAAGCATATGGATGATCAATTCCTCTGGATGCAATCTACAAAATTTTTGATCTAAATGAAATCACTGTCTAGTTGCGATCTAAAAGAGATCACTTTAGATAAATACATACCTTTCATTCCAAGCATTAGGATGCAGACTTTTAATTTCGCTGATTTCTTTCCACGTTTAACTCTTCACTATAGTGTGCTTGCATGGAAACAAAGTTATGCTTGCTTGGAGGTCACAACAGGTCTTCAACAATTCAACCTTGCCATTTATGCTAAAGCGTTAGTTTTGATAGCCATATCAGGTGCACAAGGGATGTATTTGTTGGTTTATCTTCTCAAACTTCATAGAGACTTAGACTCACAATTACATCAACATATTTTATTAGTCAAATATGAGACCTGATTATACAAGAAGGAAACCCAAACAAGTTGTAAGCTGACCTTAGATATTTCAGATTCTTTGAGGTCATTTATGAGACCTTTCGGCCTTTTACCATTTGTCCTGAGCTCTTCGATCTTTTTGTAACAAAAACTGAGGCAACCTTGGCCTTTTGAAATAGTTGTCTGAGGGTGCTTCGTTTAGTTTTTGAGGCTCTCGGTCCTCTGTAATTCTCTGAGGTAACTTCGGCCCTACTGCAATACGAACTGAGGTTTAGATTATGATCACGTCAGGACAAGACAAGCTCATGTTTCATGACTTCTCTTTGATGAACAGGGTATGGTTCAATAATACATAAACGAATTGTAGACTGCCTTTTCATTGGCTGAGGCATCTCTTGGTTACAGTCTGTGATTTTCCTGAGGCTCCTGTAACAGGATCTGAGACTATTTGGCCTTCTGAACTTAGATTGAGGTATCCTTTTCTGAGATTAATTTCGGCTCCCTTGCAATAGACCCTGCAGCCTTTTCAATCCTCTATGACAATTCTGAAGCTCCCTCGGTCTACTGGAACAGACTGAGGTCTTCTTCGGCCCTCTAACACAGATGCAATCATGAGCTCAAATAGATCTTGAATTTGAACTTAGATGAGCAACAAGGCAGACTAATTATTTTCATCCTCCTTACACTCAGAATGGAACTAGAAGATTCTAGGGCTAATGACAAAATAAACCCTAGAGAATACCTTGAAGTAGATTGCTTCTTTTAGGGCTACTCTTGAACTTAGCTCTAATTCCATGTTGATTTTTCAAGTATCCTCTAAACTGATAATTACTTCTTATGATTTCTTCTTAGGTTAATTCTTTCATGCATTCTTATTCATCATAAAGCAATTACACAGAGGATAACAATAGTAGAACAAAATGCCAGTAGAGCTTCATAAAGAGACAACCACACAAGAACACCAAAATTTACCCTGGGAAAACCCACATGGGGGAAAAACCCAACAACCTTTTCCTTAGAGAAATTCTTCAGTTCAACAAGAGACAAACCTAGATCATCTGGTCAACCATATGGTCAAACTGACCAACAAAGAGGCTTAGTCAGACCTGGTCCAACTCCTTCCTAGTCAAGTCAACCATCCACCCAAGAGACTCGGTCTGGTCTACCTGCCAGAGCCAAAATTTGGCCTTCTTCTACACCCAATGTTTCGGTCCTGCAACTTGTCCTTCTGCACCCAAAGTCTCGGTTCTGCAACTTGGTTATACTTCAAAAGTTCAGACCTGCAACTCGTCCTTCTGCACCCAAAGTCTTGGTCCTGCAACTTGGTTATACCTCAGAAGTTCGGTCCTACAACTCGTCCTTCTTTACCAGAGATACGTCCTTCTTCTTCAACAGAAATTGTGCCTCAGATAAGCTTATTTTCAGCCTCAGATCCATCTCCTTCTTAACCTCAGATTTGACTTCTTATTTAGCCTCAGAAGGTTCGAGTTCCTTGCTTGATGAGGAGGTCGAATGGCACATATATATAGTGGTCATGCTAACCAAATGGGTGCCTCTACACTGGGACCGACTTGGCTTCTTTGGAGCCAAAAATTCAAATTTTCTCTTTTAAAGAACCGTCATGAAAAACATGTCATCTATTTTCTCTTTTGACAAGGTCATGAAGAACATGCCTTATTTATTATTTCAAATACATCAATAGTTAAAATATTAATTATGAAGACCGAGCATAGCTACAAAAATTCAACAGTTTTGTCTCCCTCTCAATTGTATCAGTGCATAAAATACACGAGATCATGTTGATGTGCTTTTAAGGCATTATTAAGCACATGCACACAAGGGGTCCAATACGTCTGCATGTATCTACTCTAAATCAACAACTCATCACTATGCTAAATAGGGTGGAGTCTATGAAAAACTACACAACATTGGACAGTCCAGCCTCCTCTATGGAATCCCACAAAATCTCAAACTAGAAAGATATGTCCTCTACCTTTGTTGTACAATGATCTAGCTTCAAGAAGTATAGTGTCACCCTTCAAATTGTATGTGCAGTTTGAGACAGTCTTTCGAGCAGTACAATGATGATGTGTATTCTTCTGAACATAGTATTTCATGTCTATGGAGTAGTTCTGATTTCAGCCTAGGAGGTGGTGCTACAAATCTGCTTGGTCATTCCTGTTGAGAAAGAATTCAAAGGTTCATTTAGCAAAAAGGAACTCCTATTATTAAAATGCCAACGTGAGAAGCTTCTAGCAGCTAAACAAGGATGGTTGATGAGGTGCAGAGCATGTTGTTTTCATGTAGAGAAGGTATAGGAGGAAGATATGTTCGTGCCAGGAATTGAATCCTGTGGCTTGTTGACAATTATATGAACGGCCATGCTATTACCCCTAACCATCCTGACATTCATTATTGCTATTTTGCTACATGTAGATATGCTGCTAGTGATGTTAAAAGGTCAACCAGACTTGAGTAATGTTCAGAAAATAGCTCTTCCATGCCTTCTAATAATGAGCATAACAGATTCGGCATAAAATGTTACTTGAATTCT
Organism: Pinus tabuliformis; assembly: GCA_031772625.1. Taxonomy (NCBI): domain Eukaryota; kingdom Viridiplantae; phylum Streptophyta; class Pinopsida; order Pinales; family Pinaceae; genus Pinus; species Pinus tabuliformis. The sequence goes on along the minus strand of CM062811.1, from coordinate 619,471,853 downwards.
AGGTTTAGTAGCAAGTGCTGTTGAAGCCTCGAGGCATTGTCATTGAAAATGAGGAAAAGTATAAGCAAAGTCATGATGTTTCTTTCTGAACAGCCACCTTGAAACACAAGAATTTGCAAGGTAGGAAGGTTAATTTGCGGTTGTTTACGAGCAAATATGAAAAGAGAATTCTTACTCATAAAAATGAATTGGATCCAAAACTATTGATTTAAAAACCTCTTTTTGAGTGCAAAACTTGAAGAAAAGTTTGCAGCTCAAGAGATTTGATTCCTTGCGACACTTGGTAGATCCAAAGTTAAGATGGATCTATGTTGATTTTATATCAGTTTAGGCATGTGAATGTCCTTCAAAAGTCAAATGTATTTGCATATGGGTGCTAAGAATATTAAAATGTCAGTTCTTTTAATCAAAAACTTCACAATCCCGTGTTTGGTTATGAGTCATCAAAAGCTTCAGTTATGCCCCAAGTTGAAGGCTCTAGTGTAGGTGAAGGGGGTTCTTCTAGTGACATAAATATAATGAAAAAGAGGATCTTTAAATCAATAATAATAGAAAACTATAATGTGCAAACCAAGGAAGATGTAGAGGATGTAACTAGGGTGTATTATGTGGCTAATGGCATTGCTTCCAATGCCACCCATTCTTCTTAAGGCTTCTTATATTGAGATGTTTAGTTGACCCCATATTTGTACCCCCAAGTGACCACAAACTAAGGACCCTGATACTTGATGGAGAGGTGGCCAAGACGTAGAAGATGGTGCAAATTTTAGGCAAACTTAGGTAAGGACCTTACCCCATTATGACGTGATGGACTATGATAGATGGGGATCACCGAATTCACCTAGGAAGGGTGCTGAATCATCAAACCATTTCTGAATCACCATTTTGGGAAGAAAAAAGAAATTGAAACGTTTCCTTCTACAAACAAATATTTTGGAACCATTCCTAGCAAACTAAAATAGTTTGGCATGTGATGGATTTGTTTCCAAGAAGACAAAATGAATACTTTGTCAAAAAATGCCAATAAGAATGTATAAAAACAAAGCCACATGGTAAAATGAAGGGCTATGATGAGAAATAGGATGGGTGAGGGGCTCACAACCACAGGAAGTAAACCTACACTCTATAAAACCAAAGCCTCCACAACAACATTTTTCACTTCCATTTGCGAACTGTGAGAGGTCGAAACCTCAGAGCACTGATAGGCAATTGGAGAGCATTAGCACAGTCACAGAGACAACATAGAAAGAAACATTTGGCACAGAAGCACTCTCATTTCGTGAGTTTGGAATGCATCATCATAGAAATCTTCTTCTTCAGGCAGAAAACCCTCCTTTGTATGATTATGATTATAATTTATGAACCTATGATGTAATTTCCCAGTGCTAATTTTGACATATCTGAAACGAAATACTGAAATTAGAATTTAAAAAATTATATATACATATATATTTGTTTATGTAGCGACTGTATATTTCTGTTAACAGTTTTATAGTTTATTATTCAGAAACCAGAAATCTTAACTCAGAAATTTTGTTTATGTATGATTCTATAACTGATGTATCCAAAGCTTGAATATAAAATCACTCTATGAATGATGAATTTAAAAATAGTGTAATATCTAATTTTTATGTTTTTTTCAAAATTTTCTCTTTTTTTTAATATATATGTTAAATATAAATTAGAAGAAAATGTACAGTTAGGGTGCCAATTCCGCAATCCTAATTTCAGGACAGTTGCCACACCCACACTCGAATCTTCTGCCAATTCCATTGCACCCATGTTTCATTAACTTTGGTCATAATGCATTTGAAACAACCAAAAGAGAGGACAGATTAACCATTACCTGGTAGGAACCTTTTTGCTTTCTTCTAATATATCAGAATGCATTTGGAACAACCAAATGGCAAATACTAACTAAGATTTTTAGTAGAAGACGAAGGATTCAACAATGTTTTTGAAAAAAGATTAATGAAATTAGGATAGGGAGCAGATCAGAGTGAGCCGAAACTGTATTAAATGAAGCTTTTAGGTAATTTTCAAAATGATAGAAGATCAAAACCATCTTGATGTTATAGCAAAAAGATGATACCTTGAAACTCTCCAATAGGTATTGTGAATTCCATAAGGGTTCAACATATATCTTCACAAAAAGAATATCATGGTTGAAAGAAAAGACATAGTGAAAGAATAAAAAAGTGTTGGGAAAGAATGAAAGGGATTGAGGTTAACATCAACATATTGCAATTATAATCAAATTAGAAGGTACTATATAAAATTAAGAACAACATCCCAAGGAAAAGGCATTCAACAGTTCAAGATAACATGCAAACTATATGAGGCTACAACAATATGTAAAATGGTCAAAAGTTGAAAGTGGGAAAAATTGCCAGATTTGAACTGTTAGCAAGACACCAGAAAGCTAAACGTCTGTAACAGCCCCACAAATTAGTCTCACACCATTTGAAAAAACAAACTTAAGTAAATTTTTAAAAGTAGGTTGAAAGATACATATAAAAGAATAAAAGATACAATGCTGGGTCTTAAGAGTAGGGAGAGGTTAAATGAAATAAGATTGATACCTTTATATACCTGGGCTTCTTCAGTTCAACGTGAGACATGTACCGCTCAACAAGGAACTTAAAGCCTATTTCGAGTTCCGCATCAAATGCTTCATCATTCTTACGTCGTAAAATGACTGATCTTTGACACCAAGGAACAAAATCCTCATACAAGTCAACAGCTGCTACAACTGCAAACAATTGTTCCGGGGAGTACCTGAACAATTTCTTTGTGGTTAGTTTGATTTTCTTTGTTTGAAATGGAAGGAAATTAAAATCTATATACGTGACCATAACAATAAACAAAACTAGTCTAAAGCAATGAGACTAAAGGAAATCCATTTCAGTTGCTAGGCCATCTGGCAAAAGGCATGATAAATAAAATACAAAATAACTATGACTAAGAATAACGACCAGTTCCAAATTCTTGATCAATGAAAACACGTTATATTTAAGGCAATATCCATTTCACATAAGATGCTATCAGGCAATTATGTTGAAATCACAGAGACTAAATTTGACTGTATTTGACTTTAATTTCAGCTTATTTAAAACTATGTTACTGGATCCATCTATGAAAGAGCCAGAATCTGCATTTCCACAGTTCTGGGTCCAGATCCAACAGGCTCCATCTTGGACCCACTCAAGATCTTGAAACACTAACTTAAGTTTTACTTATAAAATAGGCCCTCCCCATTCTAAAACACACAAATCTGAGTCTTTCATAGCAATCTGAATTCTTGAGTTTGTGTGAGTTATTTGGAGCAAGATATGTTTGGAGATTTGAAATTTCTACATTTATGTGTTTCTCTTCTCACAAAATACGTGTGTGAGTGTTGCTTCCCCATATCTCAATTCTAACTTATAAAAAGAATCCAGCAGACCCTTATCTGGACATGTGTCTGTTTCCATGCAACTTTGATCTAAAACTATTTCCGATATTTTATTTGGAAATATGAAGTCCATGCAAAATAGACCGAAGTGAAATAGTATGCATACATGGTTGCATGGGAACTGCTCCCCAGTAGGGGAGAGAGCCTGTTTCCAGGAGCTATGAGGCTGAAGAAAAATGTTCCAAAAATCCTAGCAGCAGCTCTAGGAGTGACAAGAACATTCTGGAAACTCCCAGACCAAGCCCGCACCATTCCCAAGGACGCATTCCCTACCAGTCTGTGTCAGAGCTCCCATGATCTCATGCACACACTGTACAGCTGAGAATTCACCACTTCTTTCCTACTGTCCTGACACCATTGCAAACAATCTTTGGTTTTTGTCTGCCATCATCCTCACCCTGGTAATGCTAAATGCTTGACCTGAACCAAATAAGTGACCAGTCACATTGAACACTTGGCTAGATACAAATGTTATTAATTTTTCTTTAGAACATTCCCATTCTCTTTTCTGGCTGTGCTTCGCCGTCCCTTTCAACATGGTTCTCCCATCTGCTATTTCTTTACATGTGCCTTCAATAAGTGTTTTTCTTCTGTGGGCTGTTACAATTTTTCTGTCACAACTTTACTCTATGTTGTCGCCCGGATTGTATAGGCACCGCGACAACGCTCAGGGCAGGGGATGTCACTCTGATCCCCACCCACTCCATTCTAGTTGTCTCCCAACAGCAGGCTATGGGAGGTAGTCCGATTGAATGAGAAGGAAAACAAGTTGGAAACCAACTTGTTTAAGAGACACAGATGAGTGGCCTATCCAACTGGTTGAATTTAAACAAAGTTATTAATTCGATTAGATTTTGGAGTATGAGGCCAATGCCTTAATGGAATCACAAATTCTTGCTTATAGTAAATTGGAACCAAATGACCGGATGGACACGCGCTGCTTGAGATGATTGACTAACCTAAATGATGTGAAAACCCTATGACCTACGTGTGATGCAGAGATCTTGGTTATTTTTTGTTAAATACCTAATCTAAATGTAACCTTCCCTTAGCTATTTTGAAGTTGGGCTCCAAGGTAGGTTATGGGAAGGAGGCCAACAAGAAGCAGGCTAGGGCCTGATTAACGATACATTTTGTTGTGCTCCTATCACCCGATGCCTCCGGCGCTGCAGAGACTGTGGCTCTGACAACTGCAAGGTCACCGTGTTAACCACCGAAGAGTTGCCAAGGCCCCTCAAGCTAAGTGAGAAGGGTTGCCCTATGTTTCTATCAACCTAGCTTATGCTAGGAGGTAAATTATTAGTGCAATCTAGACTTAGTATGCTAAATGCAATATGATGAGTGAAATTTATCTTGGATTAAGATTGTGTAAGTTACTTAAGTACCTTTTGTGAATTAGCTTTAAAGCAAGAGTACTCAACAATATTTAGATACAATCTTAAGAAAGATAAATGTTGAATGATACAAGTGTAAACTTCAACAATATTCCACAAGATGCCAAATAACCAATGAACTTAAAATGCCAAATGTTTAAGATAAACACATCAAGATGCCAAGATTCTTATGATTATGACAATTATCCAATGATTTCCGCCAATTAGATACACAAATGAAACAAGTTATTTCAATACCACTTGAATTGGGGAGACTTGGGAACAATTTATTAAACCAAAGATTTGAAATGTGCTTATAGAGTGAACTTATTGGATGTGAATTTTCAAACTTTGTAGCATATAAACTCACAAGAAAACACAATGTAAATACTAGGAACAAGCAACAAACATACAGAGCTACGAAAACACTTGTGCACTTTATGTTCCAATGACCCGTAAATGACAATTATGACAGCAGTAAAATATTTTATAACAGCAGTGAGTAAATTAGCTTAGATGCCAAATTTGAAGTGCATATACTTGCCCAATGTGATGAAAAGAAACCCAACTATTAAGTACACTTAACCAACTTAAGAATTTGGATGGATTAGTCTTTCAAAAATGAAATTTACCACTGTTATATCAGACTTATTATGCAAAAATATCAGTTACCAAAACTTCAAGATTCATGCCAATCTATGATTGCCCAACTTATGCAATTTATTCCTTAATATGTCAAGCAACTTCTAAGATGAATTTCAAGGCAAATTAGGATGTTTTTATCACTGCTATGAGTTAATTTGTTTGCTGAAATGAAACAGTGAGGAGACAAGGGTTAGGAGATCAAACCCTTAGGCCTTAGGCCTTGAAGTCTATTAGCCCAACTTGTGCAAAATTTTGTCCAATGACTTGATACCTGAAACACAAGCTTTAGGCCAATTTTCTCTGCAAAATACACCCACAATTAGTCTAGAAAAATTTCAGAGATAAGCATATGTCAATTTAGGGCCAAGAGAGGGCAAGAGAGAGGCCAAAATGAGGGGAAAAGGCCTCAATAGGCTTGCAGCTAGGGCAAACGGCCTAATAGGCCTTACGGCAAGCCAAAAGAGGTTGTCATTGGGTTTAGGAGCGGCCTAAAGGCCCTCAAGGGGCTGCAGCCTAGGGTTTTAAGGCCCTAAGGCCTGCGGCACCATTGGGAGGGCTCAAAAGAGGCAGCCGCAAGCCCTTTGAGGGCTGTGGCTGAAGGAAGAGAGGGGACAGAGGGGAGCGGAGGCCGAGGGAGAGGGAGCAGAGGGAGAGGAGGCCGAGGGGAGCTGGACAGAGGGCCGAGGAGGGGACAGAGGGTCTGCGGCAGGCCTAGGAGGGTCGAAGTGGAGGCCGCAGAGCCTTTTGGGCCTGGGGCTAGTGTAAGGAAGGGAAATCGCAACCCCTAAGGGTCACAGCTAGCCTTGGGAGGGCTAGAAACCAAGACGTTGGAGGTTGGAGAGGTGACACTGGGGGGTTTGGAGGAGAAAACCGGGGCTAGGACTCCTGAAAACCTTGAAACCCCTGCTCAAAAAAAAATTATGCTTCAGCTCTTTGATTTTACTGAAAATTCTTCTATGGAAACCCTGCAAAAAATTCTAAGAGGCTAGATCTTACCCTCAACGGCCTAGATCTAGCTCCTCTTCCACTTGATTCCTTGATCCAACGTGCAAAAATAAAATTACAACACCCAAACCCCAAATATATACAAAATAAATCTAAAAACCCCAACCCAAGTTAGAAAAATAATTTACAATTAAAATTACAAAATTATTTACAAATTATACAAGGGTTTTTTAGATAGATTTTGAGAAAATAATTTTATAATATTTTTTCCTTGAAAGAATGGCTAAAATGCTTCAGAAAAATTATGTTCACTATAGCCCTAGCGAAGATTCAATCCACCATATAAAAACTAAGGATCCAAGCAAAGTAACCCTTGCCCACAGTCTGTGAACTTGGAGACCAAGGATTGAGTACCTGCAAACACTATGTATTATCTCAAAATAATAATATAAAGCACCACATAGGAAGCCCATAGTCAATACATACCACAGATCAATGAACAAGAACACCTCGAGTTGCACCCCAAAGCCTTTTATTATAGTGGAAAAATAGTTCCCAACAGGACAATAGTTTACAAAATGCTTCAATAGCAATTCTAGCTAGAGATCAAGATGACTAGAGACTCAACTGACTCTCTAATTTATAGGTAAATTCTCAAATGGAAAAATAACGGCTAGTTTCTTTGATCCTTGTCAAAATAATCTTGGTCGTTGATAAACACTTCAAGATCTTTTAATCTTGGCCCTTGATATTTTATTTTTGAGCAATTTTCGAATTTATCATTTAATTTCATTTTAATTAGCTCAAAATTAATTATTTTGAACTAATTTCCTCAAAAATTTGACTGACTTAACCACTAAGGTCCAAGGTTCCAAATTTTCTTAAAATATACAATATTCCGTTGGCGGAAGACCTTTAAAAATTGATTCTTTTAAGACCCACGAATTTTACCATTTGGAGAATTTATTTTCCTAAGACAATTTAATTTGACTCTAACTAATTAATTTCTTGACTTAGGATTTAATTTTATTTTGCCAGAAAATTTAATTAATTTACACATGAAGGGATTTAATTATTTTTCCAACCCTCTAATACATAAGATTTTTCATTTACAAGACTCAAAGAGGGAATACACATTTGGCTTAGACCCTCAAGACACACAACCCATCTGCGACACAATATGATCTAGTAAACCAAGTGATTTGTAATAAAATAATTAAACCAACTAGCTTAAATTATTCCCAAACCACTTTTACATCAGACTCGACTAAAAACACTAGGACTCACCTAATAATTCGACAATAAATTTCACCCTAGCTTTGGGGTTTAAGCTAGAGGGAAAAAACTCTTCTGATTAGCCGTGTCTAGAAACACAGGTAATCAACGAGGTTAAAAAACCTCCTAGGATGGAATTCGTCATCAAATTATAGGCTTACCTAGGTTGTTACATAGACTCAAGGTTTTACTAAGATCATTTACAATATATAACTTGCAGAATGGGATGACCATGACACATGGACTACTGGTATGTGATCTGATCCTTGTTGAAAAAGTTGTTACTTCTACTTTCCCTAGACTTTGACAATTTGAGTGCAACATCTGGCCCCATATGGGGACACGTTGCTTGTGAGAAGTAACGTGAGAATCCCAGAATCTTGCATCCAAGGAAACAAAAGTCCATCACATAGATATACATTCAACATCGAAATCATGTTAATTTTAGGTATGTTCTATGCTTAGAGCAATTTATTTCAATTTTGACAGTTAGCTCAATATCTTTTCCAGATTAGCAATCACATCAGTATTAAAGTAAATTGCAGATAGAACATAAACATAGATCACAGAAGACAAGCCAAGACAAGAGGACACAAGATGTGGCGCTAGCCAAAAACAAACCCCAATGTGGGGAAACCCTTGATCAATTCTTCTTATATGTTCTTCAATAGTTCAACAGAGAGAGAGAGAGTACATTTACAACAGAAGTCAACACTTTGACTTATCTAAATAAGAGCATAGATCATCTCTAAGAAGATGATACATGAGATAGCTGAACTCAGTTGAAGACATGCTGCTTCAACTAATCCTCCAAGGTGACTCCATCACCATGCATTGTGTTGCACCTCGTCATCATGTTGCACCTCACTCTGTTGCATCATGTTGCACCCATCATCACTATGTTGGACCTCATTACCATGTTGCACACATCATACTGTTGCACCTAATGCTGCACCTTCCGATACTATGACATCTTTCTCTACCTTATCACAATGTTGTCACTGCTCATACTGCTGCACCATGGTTGCTTGTTGTCCCATGCAAGCACAATGTCCTTGTTGCTGTCCCATTTCATCATGCCATCATACCACTAGCACTGTTGCCCCATTGTTAGTGACATTGCTACTCCTATGTGACAGTATCCACCTAAGAATCCCCTCCACATCGCTGCTAACAAATTCTCCAAGTGTTTAATACATCAATGAATAATCACAGTAGATGTTGCCACCGGTTAGGGCACCTAACCATCAAGTTTGCCCCTCCACTTTGGCTACTACAGGCTGCAAACGAATCCCATTCAAACTGATCCAAAATCATGGACCCAACACAAGTCATTAATGGAGAACATACATACCTTTGTATTGTTGTTCATGGGCAGAGTTCTGGTCACTAGTTAGGGCAACCTACAGTCCTATATCCAGCCTTCAATTTTGCCCAGATCTGTTGTTAAGGAGTGCGGTTGCCCTTTGTTAGGAGGCTGACCTTTCTTGTTGTGATTCTGGGCAGTCTAACCTCAGCCTGCCACAGCAAGACATCGCAATTTTGCAGTTGCCTGTTTAGGGTCTGCCTCCCCTCCACTTGGCCCTCAAACAATCCTATGGTTGCTACTCCTTCAACAAGGGAACTCAGCCCTCCTTACAGCAACTCTGTCACCCTAAAATGACCTTGAAACAGTGCTTCTTTTCACGTTGTTCCTGCCTCCTTATGCTGCGGCTAGGGCATGTTATTATCCTCCTTGACTACGTCTTTGTAGGGACCAGCGTATAGGGCTATAGGCCTCCTTCTAGACTACATAGAGACCAATGTATAGGTTAGGGATGTCCTCCTTGATAGCGTTAGGGCTTCTCTTCTTTCTAACTTGACTGCGTCCTCTTGGTTAGGGTAGACTGCGACTAGACATCCTTTAGGACTGCGGCTAGGGCATCCTCCTCCTAGATCTCTCTTCCACTAAAACCCAAAGCGAGTGGAGAGAAATCAAGAGAGAAGTGTGTGTAGAAATGACTATCAAGTCACCTCTTTTTATACGAAATTGTGAAGCACATGTGTGGGTTATTTGGTTGTTGGCCGACCTTGACGAATTGTCTTCTAACACAATTAAATTCATATCTCCATGAATACTTATCGAAATCGGATGATCTTTAGATCAATCCTACACCTCTCGATGAAAGGGATCCAAGAAAAATATCAGTTGCCATAAATAAGATGACCCACATGGAGTTTGGCCCTAGTTGCCAATTTTAACACTACCTCTCAACTAGGGAGAACTCCATCCGTTGATCCATCTATCCGACTGTACTATCTCTGCCATCAGTGCCCTGCACTGCTCTGTTGAGCTCTGCTCTACTCTGTTAAGCTCTTCTCTGCTCTGCTCTACTGAACCATGAAGAAGAAGAATTGATCGAGAATGCCTCATACCATTCTCTACTGACCCAAAGTCAGTTCCATATGAAGAGAGTGTCATACCACTCTTACTGATCCCAGATCAGTTCCAAGAGAGTGAGTCATATCACTCTTACTGACCCAAAGTCAGTTTCATTGATCCCAGATCAATATCACAAGAGAGTGTCTCAAACCACTCATACTGATCCCAGATCAATGGAGGTCATCTTAGCATAGGGAGTACGGTAGATACAACGATGCGTCCATCGATGGCACTATTATGGTCCCTAACCCCATTTCCCTGCTCATTGGCCAGATGAGAGGTACTTCCCATGAGTCCCAGACTGCATGGGTAGGATGCCTTGACAGGAGAACCACTCATCCTGTCCCTAAGTCGCCACAAGGTATCACAGGGGAAGGCTGAGCCATTCACCTTGTACACAGCGCACCATTAGGGGAGGGTGAGTCGCCCTATGGTCGCTTGTTGCTCCAAGAAGTACCCCAAGCCCCCCGAAGCTCCCAGAGCTCAATGCATGCATCATGCAGGACCCTCATAAGAAGGTCTCTCAACGACTCCAAGTCGTTCGGGAAAGTCACAAATTTGACCTTTCCCTGGGGCTTCGACAAAATGTCTGCGACTTGCACATCAGTCCCAATGCGATGGAGCCTTCTCACTCATCGATGTACCATATCCCAGATAAGGTAGTATCTGATGTCTATATGTTGGAGCAATCATAGAATACGGGATTCCTCAACAATCGAATCCCCCCTAGTTGACACAGAAGATCACGGTGGTATCCATCATGTGTACAAACAGCTCACTGAAGAGCTTCCGCAACCAAGCAGCTTCACACGAGGTCATACTCGTAGCTATGTATTCGGTCTCAGCGGTGCTTATAGCAACCAACTTCTGCTTCCTGCTCATCCAGGATATCGAAGCAGAACCCAAAGAGAACTAGCACTCAAAAGTGCTCTTTGCGATCCTCCACATTGCCTGCCCAGTCAACATTCAAATAATCATGCAGCTTCATATATCCGACAACGTATCTCAGTCTATGAGTGATTGTGCCCCAAAGATATCTCAGAAGATCCTTGGCACCAATCTAGTGAGGCTCAACCATATATGAGCTCACCATGCTAACTACAAAACATATATCCAGACAGAAGTTCACCAAGAACATCAATGCGAATGAGTTTATGAAACTCAGAGGCATTTCCCAAATCTGGTCTGGCATCACTACCATATAACTTCTAAAAGTTAAGATCCTCGAGGTAGTCACGGGCTTGCAGTTTACCATTCCACATCTGGAATCCAACTCCCTCTTACTTCTGCAAATGAGAGGGTCTGCACCTGTCAGAAATAGGTCGTCCTCAAAAGGTGTCAGTATGAGAGGTCTATCATCCACAACCTTCGAGCAATGGTTTGAATCGGCTTCACTCCTAGTGAATCTCAGCTTCATCAGATAGCTTATCAATCCTCTCATACTAAGCCCGGGGCGATTTGCTTCAAGCCATAGAGGGCTTTCTTCCACCTGCATACATGAGATTCCTGATCATGAATCTCAAACCCCTCGGGTTGTTCCAATCCTGTGGACTAGCTACATGAGGGGAATGGTCCCCTTGTAAGATTTTCCTTCGGTACATCTCAAACATGTACCTTCATGCTCTTTTTGAATTCAAGCATCCCAGTCACCATCTGACTCACATCGGGTAGGGTCCTATAATTAGACCTTCGGTGCTACAGATGAGATATGTCAATTGACATGATCCCCAATGGACCATCCTGCAACTTGATACAAATTGCCAACCCTGAACTCAAAGATAAAAGCATCTTTCTATTTTCAAACACGTACCTTTCCATCGATAAATGCCACCCTGTAACCTTTGACTTCCATTATTGAAATGGACACCAGGTTCTTCTTGTGATCAAGTACGTAAAAGAGATTCTGTAAATGAATCGAGTCACCCTCATTCAATTGAGGGGTAACATTCCCTACACCCTTTCCAGGATAGGTGGCATCGACTCCAAGTATAATCCCACGATTGTTTCCATCTCTACCAAATTAGAGAGAGCACCCTTCTATCTGATGAAGTGCCTTGAAGCACTACAATCAATAAGCCAGATTCCCAAAGAGTCTAAAGGAGAGGGCCAATACAAGATAACGCTTATTTATCTTATCAGAAACAATATGTGATTCTTCATACCTAGGGTTCCTTGCTCTCTTGAAGAGTTGGTCGTTTCCTTGATGACCTGCATTACCTGTCATTCCTTCGATCATTGAAGATGTCCCTAGAATGATTGTTATCATCATCAAGTGATGTGTCCCTACCTCAGACACTCCTTCGCATAATGGCCGAACTTATTACAAACAAGGCATATGTCTTTCTTTCCACCCAGACTTCCCATTGAAGTGATCTTAAGGTAGGCCATCAGAAGCTTCCGTTGTGCCATTCTGATAATATTCTCTGCTTCGACTTCACCCTTGGTGAATTTGAACGGGGATGAGGAACCCATTGAGCCTTTTGTCCTTTCCCAACTGTGTTCGGTGATTGCTCTTTCACTCTTGCTTGGGCTTTGTCTTCACCTCACCTTTGATACCATGTTAATTTTAGGTATGTTCTATGCTTAGAGCAATTTATTTCAATTTTGACAGTTAGCTCAATATCTTTTCCAGATTAGAAATCACATCAGCATTAAAGTAAATTGCAGATAGAACATAAATATAGATCGCAGAAAACAAGCCAAGACAAGAGGACACAAGATGTGGCGCTAGCCAGGGACAAACCCCAATGTGGGGAAACCCTTGATCAATCCTTCTTATATGTTCTTCAATAGTTCAGCAGAGAGAGAGAGAGAGAGAGAGAATACATTTACAACAGAAGTCAACACTTTGACTTATCTAAATAAGAGCATAGATCATCTCTAAGAACATGATACATGAGATAGTTGAACTCAGTTAAAGACATGTTGCTTCAACTGATTCTCCAAGGTGACTCCATCACCATGCATTGTGTTGCACCTTGTCATCATGTTGCACCTCACTGTGTTGCATCGTGTTGCACCCATCATCACTATGCTGGACCTCATTACCATGCTACACACATCATACTGTTGCACCTAATGTTGCACCTTCCGATACTATGACATCTTGCTCTACCTTATCACAATGTTGTCATTGCTCATACTGTTGCACCATGGTTGCTTGCTGTCCCATGCAAACACCATGTCTTTGCTGCTGTCCCATTGCATCATGCCATCATACTACTAGCACTGTTGTCCCATTGTTAGTGACATTGTTGCTCCTATGTGGCAGTATCCAACACCTAAGAAACCCCTCCACATGGCTGCTAACAGATTCTCCAAGTGTCTAATACATCAATGAATAATCACTGTAGATGCTGCCACTGGTTAGGGCATCTAACCATCAAGTTTGCCCCTCCACTTTGCCTACTACAGGCTGTAAACGAATCCCATTCAAACTGATCCAAAATCATGGACCCAACACAAGTCATTAATGGAGAACATACATACCTTTGTACTGTTGTGCATGGGCAGAGTTTTGGTCACTGGTCAGGGCAACCTACAGTCCTATATCCGGCCTTCAATTCTGCCCAAATTTGCTGTTAAGGAGTGTGGTTGCCCTTTCTTAGGAGGCTGACCTTTCTTGCTGTGATTATGGGCAGTCTAACCTCGGTCTGCCCTATATTCCCTGTGACCTGCCACAGCAAGACATCACAATTTTGTCGCTGCCTGTTTAGGGTCTGCCTCCCCTCCACTTGGCCCTCAAACAATCATATGGTTGTGGCGCCTTCAGCAAGGGAACTCGGCCCTCCTTACAGCAACTTTGTCACCCTAAAATGACCCTAAAACAGTCCTCCTTTTCACGTTGTTCCTACCTCCTTATGTTGCGGCTAGGGCATGTTATTATCCTCCTTGACTGCGTCTTTGTAGGGACAAGTGTATAGGGCTATAGGCCTCCTTCTAGACTACGTAGAGACTAACGTATAGGTTAGGGTTGTCCTCCTTGATAGCGTTAGGGCTTCTCTTCTCCCTAACTTGACTGCGTCCTCTTGGTTAGGGTAGATTGCGGCTAGACATCCTTTAGGACTGTGGCTAGAGCATCCTCCTCCTAGATCTCTCTTCCACTAAAACCCAAAGCGAGTGGAGAGAAATCAAGAGAGAAGTGTGTGTAGAAATGACTATCAAGTCACCTCTTTTTATACTAAATCGTGGAGCACATGTGTGGGTATTTGGTTGCTGGTCGACCTTGACGAATTGTCTTATAACACAATTAAATTCATAACTCCATGAATACTTATTGGTATCGGGTGATCTTTAGATCAATCCTACACCTCTCGATGAGAGGGATCTAAGAAAAATATCAGCTGCCATAAATAAGATGACCCACATGGAGTTTGGCCCTAGTTGCCAATTTTAACAAATCATCATGCATATATAGAAAATATCGCTGAAATAGAAAATCTACTCTAACAAATTGAAATATAAAGCATAATGTAAATGCGTGAATCAAACCATCAAATGACATGAAATAAAAGGGAATAGGACTAGAGATACTATACAAAACGATGCCCATGGCATCAGATGTCATCGGTGAGGAACATTCTCGGGCATCTATCCGCTGACTAGTAGATCACTTGGTTGCTTTTCAAATGTCCCTTGCTGAAGTTTGACCCTTCTTAGGTCGGTGTGACGGCTCGTCACTGCGCTGCATATCTCTGTCAATCTGACATCTTCTTTTTTTGCTTGGCGGAGGGGATGGGTGGTGGAAAAAGTGACATATCTATGATTCAAAATGAGGCGAATGCTCTTGTGGCACAACCTGTTCACCATTTTCCAACTTCTTTGGAACTTCCACGTGGTATCTTCTTTCTACTTCTCTGTACAACCTGACCATGCCACTTGTTGTTGTTGGAATAGTGGCATAAGATAAATCCATCTAGATACATCCACCTAAATCAGTTGCAAACTTCCGAGAGAGAATCATTCCCCACACATCTGGCACATCAATGACAGCTATATCCATGGTGATGATTTTGTATGGATAATCTGCTAAGGCAACCTGTAGATCTTTAACCACACCAAGGACTTCAACCTTTCTAGAGTCCATTGAACAAATGTTATGATATGGTCTAGAAATCCTTAAGTTTAATTGCTCCATGACCTTCTTGGTCATAACATTCTTAGATGCACCAGAATCTAGCATGCAATTGTGAAGTAATCTGTCATTTATGTCCAAAGTAAGAAAGAACGGCTCATGATTTTCATTAGTCATATAATAGTTGATATCCTTTAATTTAATTTCTTCGTCCTGATGATTAATTTCGTCATCTTTTTGTTGAAGCATACCCAAAGCCCTGAAGAAAGATGCCCTTTGAGATGGAATCTTTAAAAGTTCAAGTACTGGGACAAACATCTTAATATTATTTATCCATGCGGCCCAATCCATGTTTAAACCAGATTTGTATCTTTCGGCGGGAACCTGTTTGTTCTGATTTTGACTTTTACCCTTCCTTTGATATGTATAGCCCTTACTCTTTGCAAGTTCTAGAACTTGTTCCTGAGTCAGTTTATCACCATATGCCTAAGTAATGGGGTCCTTTTCTTCATCAAAGGTGTTTATTGCAAAGGTTGAAGAAATCATATTAGCGCATGGGCTTTCACTTGACTCGCCTTGACTTGCATTATTATTTTGTTGATATCTACTTTCCTCTAAGATCCTTCTAGCAAAGGCACATGTACTTTCTTCATGAAAATTGTCACAAGGTCTGCAGAAAGGGATAGATTCATCAACTACGTTGGCAAACTCAAGAGGTGTAGGAGGCCTTTGATCGTTTGAGGAATTCCTTTTTGGCCACTGATTGTTATTGTTACCCCTGTTATTATTATTGTTCCGGGGAGGCATACTTTGTATTTGCATCCTGGTATTCCTTTCCATCTGTATTAATTGATTATGCATGTCACTTATCTGCTTGGCATGTTTAATTTTCATATCCCTAACCAGTTTGGTTAATTCTTTGACCGTTTCTGACTCTTTTTTTATTTTAACAAGACCTCTCTCATAGCCAGGGATCTCAAATTTACCTGAAGCCTTTTTATCTTTTTCTAACTCTTCAATTGTGTTTTGGGCAGCAGCTAAAGTGACAGGATGAGCCCGTCTTATCTCATATTGAACCTCTACATGGTAAGCCTCAAGATATGTTTCCAACACTGTTTTGTCAGGAGACTTGTAATCCTCAGTCATATCCCTTGGTAATTTGTTGAACCTCTGGTTAAACTCTATCGTCGTTTCATTTTATTTCTTCTTAATGGTATTGAATTCCATTACTAAGAATTTTGCTTCCCTCTTATCCCCATACTTGTCTCTGAAGGCATTGAGGAGGGTCCTCAGAGAATCAAAGGAATTATCAGCCTTGTCGTGGAACCAATCAAGTGCACTATTTTCCAATGATAAGGCAAATAGTTTCATCCTGACATCTTCATGATTATAGTCCGTAGAATGAGCATATCTATGGAGGTACAAATCAAACTTTTTTATATGTTTTTCAACATTGACAACATTATTTCCTTCAGAAATTGGCAATTTGTTCATAGTTGACTCATTTGGTAGATCATGTGGATACCCCAAGACGTTGGTGAAGTTGCAAGGCCCATAGAAGTCACCCATGATATCTTGATTTGGAGGATTAATGAAAAGCAGATGGAGGTCAAGGAGAGCTTCCTGTCCAAGAAAATTTAAACGATCTCTAGAATGTAACTTGTTTAACCGAGCTCTTAGAACCTTTTCAGGATCAGGAGCGGGGTTAACCAGGCTACCAGGATTCCTTCTAGAGTACGTTCTAGTGAATGGATGAATAAGTGGAGTCGCCACCCAAACAAGAAACCAACCTAAATGTCCAGGTGTTAAATGTGAGAATGAACAAGATGAGAGGATTAGTGAGAGGAAAAATGATAAGGTGATGAGAAGATGAAGAATGATGAGAGAAAGGTGCCAAAAAATGTTGTGGCATTGATGGAAAAATGAAGGATGAAAGATTACAAGATTATGGAGATTGTCGTAAAGCCAAGGTCCAACAAATTGGTCCCCGGCAATGACGCCAAAAGTCGCCCGGATTGTATAGGCATCACGACAACGCTCACGGAAAATATTATCACTCTAATCCCCGCCCACTCTATTCTAGTTGTCTCCCAACAGCAAGCTATGAGGGGTAGTCCCTATGGAATGAGATGAAGGAAAACAAGTTGGAAACCAACTTGTTTAAGAGACACAGATGAGTGGCCTAGCCAATTGGTTGAATTTAAACAAGGTTATTAATTTGATTAGATTTTAGAGTATGAGACCAGTGCCTTAATGGAGTCACAAATTCTTGCTTATAGTAAATTGGAACCAAATGACCAGATGGACACCCGTTGCTTGAGATGATTGACTAACCTAAATGATGTTCAAACCCTATGACCTATGTGTGATGCAGAGATCTTGGTTATTTTTAGTTAAATGCCTAATCTAAATGTAACCTTCCCTTAACTATTTTGAAGTTGGGCTCCAAGGTAAGTTATGGGAAGGAGGCCAACAAGAAGCAGGCTAGGGCTTGATTAACAATACATTTTGTTGTGCTCCTATCACTGGATGCCTCCAGCGCTGAAGAGACTGTGACTCTAACGACTGCAAGGTCACCGTGTTTACCACCGAAGAGTTTCTGAGGCCCCTCAAGCTAAGTGAGAAGGGTTGCCCTATGTTTCTATCAACCTAGCTTATGTTAGGAGGTAAATTATTAGTGCAATCTAGACTTAGTATGCTAAATGCAATATGATGAGTGGAATTTATCTTGGATTAAGATTGTGTAAGTTACTTAAGTACCTTTTGTGAATTAGCTTTAAAGCAAGATTACTCAATAATATTTAGAAACAATCTTAAGAAAGATAAATGTTGAATGATACAAGTGTAAACTTCAACAATATTCCACAAGATGCCAAATAACCAATGAATTAAAATGCCAAACGTTTAAGATAAACACATCAAGATGACAAGATTCTTATGCTTATGACAATTATCCAATGATTTCTGCCAAATAGATACGCAAATGAAACAAGTTATTTCAATACCACTTGAATTGGGGAGACTTGGGAACAATTTATTAAACCAAAGATTTGAAATGTGTTTATAGAGGGAGCTTATTAGATGTGAATTTTCAAACTTTGTAGCATATAAACTCACAAGAAAACACAATGTAAATACTAGGAACAAGTAACAAACATACAGAGCTACGAAAACACTTGTTCACTTTACGTTTCAATGATCCTTTTATGAGCAGTAAATGACTATTACGAGAGCAGTAAAAGATTTTATAACAGCAGTGAGTAAATTAGCTTATATGCCAAATTTGAAGTGCATATACTTGTCCAATGTGATGAAGAGAAACCCAACTATCAAGTACACTTAACCAACTTAAGAATTTGGATGGATTAGCCTTTCAAATATGAAATTTACCACTGTTATATCAGACTTATTATGCAGAAACATCAGTTACCAGAACTTGAAGATTCATGTCAATCTATGATTGCCCAATTTATGCAATTTATTCCTTAATATGTCAAGCAACTTCTAAGATGAATTTCAAGGCAAATTAAGATGTTTTTATCCCTGCTATGAGTTAATTTGCTTGCTGAAATGAAACGGTGAGGAGACGAGGGTTAGGAGATCAAACCCTTAGGCCTTAGGTCTTGAAGTCTATTAGCCCAACTTGGGCAAAATTTTGTCCAATGACTTGATAACTGAAACACAAGCTTTAAACCAATTTTCTCTGCAAATTACAGCCACAATCAGTCTAGAAAAATTTCAGAGACAAACATATGTCAATTTAGAGCCAAGAGAGGACAAGAGAGTGACCAAAATGAGTGGAAAAGGCCTCAATAGGCTTGTGGCCAGGGCAAAAGGCCTAATAGGCCTTACGGCAAGCCAAAAGAGGTTGTCGTTGGATTTAGGAGGGGCCTAAAGGCCCTCAAGGGGCTGCAGCCTAGGGTTTTAAGGCCCTAAGACCTACGGCCCTTGGGAGGCCTCAAAAGAGTCAACCACTAGCCCTTTTAGGGTTGTGGCTCAAGGAAGAGAAGGGTCGGAGGGGAGCGGAGGCTGAGGGAGAGGGAGCAGAGGAGGGCTGAGGGAGAGGGAACAGAAGAGGACAGAGGGAGAGGAGGTCGACGGGAGCTGGATAGAGGTCCGAGGAGGGGACGAGGGCCTGCGGCAGGCCTAAGAGGGCCAAAGAGGAGGCCACAACGCCTTTTGGGTCTACGACTAGGGTAAGGAAGGGAAGTCGCAGCCCCTAAGTGTCATGGCTAGCCCTGGGAGGGCTAGAAACCAAGACATTTAAGGCTAGAGAGGTGAACCTGGGGGTTTGGAGGAGAAAACCGGGGCTAGGAGTCGCTCTTTGATTTTTATGAAAAATCTTCCTTGGAAACCTTACAAAAAATTCTAAGAGGCTAGATCTTACCCTCAAAGGCCTAGATCTAGCTCTTCTTCCACTTGATTCCTTGATCCAATCTGCAAAAATAAAATTAGAACACCCAAACCCCAAATATATACAAAAAAAAAAAAAATTACAATTAAAATTACAAAATTATTTACAAATTATACAAGGGTTTTTTAGATAGATTTTGAGAAAATAATTTTATAATATTTTATCCTTGAAAAAATGGCTAAAATGCTTCAAAAAATTTATTTTCACTATAGCCCTAGAGAAGATTCAATCCACCATATGAAAACTAAGGATCCAAGCAAAGTAACCCTTGCCCAGAGTCTGTGAACTTGGAGGCCAAGGATTGAGTACCTACAAACACTATGTATTATCTCAAAATAATAATATAAAGCACCACATAGGAAGCCCGTAGTCAATACATACCACAAAGCAATGAACAAGAACACCTCGAGTTGCACCCCAAAGTCTTTTATTATAGTGAAAAAAATAGTTCGAATGGGACAATAGTTTACAAAATGCTTCAACAACAATTCTAGCCAGCGATCAAGATGACTAGAGACTCAACTTACTCTTAATTTATAGGTAAACCCTCCAAATGGAAAAATAATAGCTAGTTTCTTTGATCCTTGTCAAAATAATCTTGGTCGTTGATAAACACTTCAAGATCTTTTAATCTTGGCCATTGATTTTTTATTTTTGAGGAAATTTCAAATTAATCATTTAATTCCATTTTAATTAGCTCAAAATTAATTATTTTGAGTGAATTTCGTCAAAATTTTGAATTTGACTTAACCACCAAAGTCTAATGGTCCAAATTTTCTTGAAATATATAATATTCCCTTAGTGGATGACCTTTAAAAATTGACTCTTTTAAGACCCACGAATTTTTCCATTTGGAGAATTTATTTTCCTAAGACAATTTAATTTGACTTTAATTAATTAATTTTTTGGCTTAAAATTTAATTTTATTTTGTCAGAAAATTTAATTAATTTACACATGAGGGGATTTAATTATTTTTTCCAACCCTCTAATACATAATATTTTCAATTTACAAGACTCAAAGAGGGAATACACATTTGGCTTAGACCCTCAAGACACACAACCCATCTGCAACACAATATGATCTAGTAAACCAAGTGACTTGTAATAAAATAATTAAGCCAACTAGTTTAAATTATTCTCAAACCACTTTTACATCAAACTCGACTAAAAACACTAAGACTCACCTAATAATTCGACAATAAATTTCACCCTAGGTTTGGGGTTTAAGCTGGAGGGAAAAAAACTCTTCTGATTAGCTAGAAACACAAGTGATCAGCAAGGTTAAAAAACCTCCTAGGATGGAATTTGTCATCAAATTATAGGCTTACCTAGGTTGTTACATAGACTCAAGGTTTTACTAAGATCATTTACAATATATAACTGGCAGAATGGGATGACCATGACACATGGACTATTGATATGTGATCTGATCCTTGTTGAAAAAGTTGGTACTTCCGCTTTCCCTGGAACTTTGACAATTTGAGTGCAACACTCTACAAATCCAGTAATGTCAACATGCATAACATATTGTTCATCTGATTGTAGAGGTGCTTGTTGCATATACAGTGAGTATATAGAACAATGTTACAAACATCGGCATCGAGATAAAATCGGCAAGAGTTAGGAAAACCAAAAAATCGTAAAAATCAAGAAAATATCGGTAAAAATCAGCAAACATCGGCAAAATTAAGTTACCATAAAAATATTGGTAAATATCGGCAAACATCGGTTAGGCAAAAAAATCATGATTTCAAGATAAAATCAAGATGTTATCGAGATGTTCGCAACACTGATATAGAATACTAACAAGAATAACTAGAGCCCTTTTGTCAAAGGTGAGATGCTCAGATGTTGAAAGATAGTGAATTAGATGACCCACCACCAGTCATACTGTTAAAATTGGCAACTAGGGCCAAACTCCATGTGGGTCATCTTATTTATGGCAGCTGATATTTTTCTTAGATTCCTCTCATCGAGAGGTGTAGGATTGATTTAAAGATCATCCGATTCCGATATGTATTCATGGAGATATGAATTTATTTGTATTACTTGACAAATTGTCAAGGTCGGCCAATAACCAAATTAAACCCAACTTAACACAACGTAGCACTATAAATAGAGGTGGTTTGCAAGTCATTTGAGACACACATCTCTTGTGATCTCTCTCCACTTGTTTAGGTTTTGGTGGTAGGAGAGATCTAAAGGAGAATACGCTGCCCTAGAGGATATGCCCTAGCCCTAAACGCAGTCAAAAGGAAAAGGCTCTACGCAGTCCTAGGAGACACTTCTATACGTTGTTTAAGGAGACTCATACGCTGTCCAAAGCCACAATCAAGGAGGGTTCTATATGCAGCTAGAGGAGGCTTCTATCCGCAGCATTTAAGGGTGTCCTAGCCGCAGCATTTAAGGGTGCCCTAGGCCGCAGTCAATGAGGGTTTTTATGCAGCAAGAGGAGCCGCAGCCAAGAGGAGCATCTAGCCACTGTCCTAACCAGAGTGAAGGAGGCCTAAAAAGAGGTTCATATCCGCAGTCCTCAGTGCCCTAACCGCAGGCCTGATCTGTTGCTCCTGAAGAGCCCTCATATGCAGTCCAATCAAGGAGTAATCTAGCCGCAGAGAAAGAAGGGTCAAACCAGGCCCTAGCCGAAGAGAAAAGAGGGACTAATGCTTCCCTAAACACAAGTCAAATTTCGTAGCAACAACTGCCCTAATCCGCTGTCAAGAGAAGACTCATTCGCAGGTTTTGAGAGGCTCAAAATTGTTGTCATACACAGCTCACCTAGCCGCAATTTGTGAGGCCCTAATCCACAGCGTAAGGAGGCCTACAGCCACTGATAAAGGAGCCCTAAAAGTAGATTGAATTGTTGTAGGTGACAACGTTGTAACAAGGTTATGATTGGGCATGAATTAAGGGTTTATTTAGGCTTGTTGGAAGAATCTATAGCTACAACCAGCTGCTTTGCTAGGCTGCAAGCCATAGCAAGCAACTAAGGCTGTTCCAAGGCAGTATTGCAGTATGCATTGAGTACAGGTGGCAACATGAATTAGGAGAGCCTCTCCTAGGTGGACTGTAGCCCTTGAAGGGATTAGTTGTCTAACAGCTTGGAAGGTTAATGGGCTTCTCCTTGTGCCCTAACTATAATTGCAGGATCAGGCAATTAGAGGAACATTGCAACAGCATTGATGATCTACTCTTCATGAGTGTTTGAAGTCTGTAGGTGCTACAAGCCATCAGCGGAATGTTGCAGCTATAAGGAGGTCAACTGGATTGATGATCTACCAAAAAGGGGATATGCAACATCACTTTTATTGAATGTTGTCAGGGCTGCATCTTAGATTAGTCATCATTATCAGAATGATGGAATTATTGTTGCTGTCATAAAATCTCATATTTGTATATTTGTACTCTCTCTCTCTCTGTGTTGAACTATTGAAGAATATAAGAAGAATTGATCAAGGGTTTCACCACATTGGGGTTTGTCCCTGGTTGGTGCCACATCTTGTGTCCTCTTGTCTTGGCTTGTCTTCCGCTGTTTATGTTTATGTTCTTTCTGCACTTTACTATCATGTTGATGTGATTGCTAATCTGAATATTGTTATTGAGCTAATATGAAAGATTGAAGTAAATTGCTCTAAGCATAGAACATACCTAAAATTAACATATACACTCCTAGACATAGTCGTAATTATTGCTCATATTGGCATTTTCAACTATCTAACAACAATTTATATAAATTATAGTTAAATAAATAAATGTTGGGGTTCAATATGATGTCGAATTTTCAACTTTATGGAAATGTGATAGGTATTAGTATCTATGAATCATGGTTAATTAGATTTCCTATATATTTTTTGTATTTTTCCCTATTTTTCACTATTTTTGGACTTAATTATATTTCCTCAATATATATTTGTCTTCTTCATCAGGTCTTGATCTCCATCCTCCCTTTCACAGATGACACGATCCTCTTGGCCTCCACCCCGGAGGGTTTGTGGACATATCTTGATGCCTTATCCAGATTTCGTCATCTTCAACAGCTAACTCTCAGCCTGTGTAAAACCTATGTCACATGGTTCGGGTTCAACAATGATGAAATCCGATTTGAATTTGAATTTCTCGAAGAGGTTTGGAAAAAGTTCGTCATTAGGTTCAACTATATACATATATATAGACACACACAATTTAACTTCTATTATTATTTTATTACTATATAGAAAATAAGTATATAGTTTATTAATATCTATTTTAACTAACTATACAACTTATTAACGAATAGCCACACGTATTTTTAATATATTTTACTTTATATCATATATAATTAATATATTAAAAACATTGTAACATGTATAGTTAAAGTATAATATTTAACATATATATTACCTTATACCTATCTTAATAAACTATGAGTCGTGACCTATATTATGTATCATTCTAAACAGTGGCACTTAAAATGCTAAAGCACCATCACCATTGGAGGAATGAATACTCACCGCCACAAACTGATTACCATTGCCCAACCATCAAAAACCAATCATTGCCTAGCCATCGCCACTACCATTGTCATTCACATGGAAAGGAATATAGAGTGAAAATACAAGAGCCAAAGTTGGCAAGCCACTGAGACATGAGAGAGACTTTGTTCTTTTTGGGGGAATGACTCACACACCGAGCAAGGCCAGGAAAGATGGGGGAAAATAGAGTAAAGGGGCTTTTCCCTTTGAACCCTTAATGTACAACAATGGCAACAAATTTGATCACTCAAACCTAAACAAATTTGACTTTTTTTCTTTAAGTTAGCTAGATTTCGAACCTAGAGGTTCGAAATCGGCGAACCCTATGACACAAGGTAAAACCAAGGTGAGGATCTTTAACAACTCAAAGAAAGTCCTCACAAACAACCATGAGGATGATATTCAACAACTCAAAGAAAGTCTTCACAAACTTCCATTTCTATTTCTAGGGGAAAGTAGTTGAGATAACCACAACCTATATCCATTTTAGAGTCCAATTTTTCAAGCCCTAGGTTGGGTTAAAGTGGACAATGCTACCTTAGATCAATAAGGGGTTTGGGTCCCTTGCTCCTCAAGGGCCACAATATTTCCAAAATCATTTCACGAAATCTTCCCTAAGATGGACCTCAAGGACTCTAGCATTTGTGCCACAGTTCTTTATGTTTCGAATGTGTGGAGGCCTACCCTTTTTGAGTTGAACTAAGCCAAGACAAAGAGTGTACAAACCCTCATGCTCCACCATATCATCAAGAGAAAACACATAATTCCCCACACCATTGTTCAAGTAGAGTTTGTAGCCCACCCCTTCCAACTAGAGACCATCTTCAAATTGGCCTCACTTTGGCATCATATCTAATGTTCTATTGGCACAACAACTAGCAGGGAGTGTTATTCATACCTCACGTTGAAGCCATAGCTTCGAATCAACCTATAGGTCAAGTTCGTGGTTGGTTTTCAAAGGTATTTAGCCTTCTCAGTCAATTGGCATCTCAATGGAACTCCCTCATTTAGGTATTCTTTCAATGCCCTATAATATCCCCTATAAAATGACAAGATGACCATGATTATCAAAGATGACACCTATTAGTAGTAAGCCCAAGTCACTTGGCTTGACCCACTAGGCGAGCTGAAGCCCAAGACAGGTTTTTGTACAAAGCACTTCCCAGTGGTAAGAGACAAAATCATTGTTCAACCCCTTCACAACTCCAACACTGAATGCACATGCTCAAAATCCCTTTGAGCTAGTTTTGAGTCGGTTCATATACACTATAGATAGAGGCCAAGCACCAAATTCCACAGGAGGAAAATATTTTCCAATTATGTCATATATAAGAAACCATGACATATAAGCACTTTATCTTCCAGTGCCATACCCATTATGAAATTCAAGAATGTTCTACCACCTCTTCATAGAGTCCTAGAATTCCCTCTCCACCTTCTTCAAATATCTGAATCAACAGTGCTTAACCTTCTTTTTCAATGAGACTTTATGTCGCTAAGATTCCACTAGACATTACTAGATTGATTACATCCTTTTTACCAATGATCCCAACAAACAAGGGCGCCAATGGGCAAGTTGAAAGCAGCACCATTCCAACATGTTCCAAATTCAAGAGATCCCAAGGAGCCTCTTACACCAATCAACGAAACATATGCACAATTGCCTACTTGGATCCTAAGATAGGACTTGGACTTCCAACAAACAATCCTATGCTTCCAGTTCTTCTTCCCGCTCTTCTAGATACAATTCCATTACGAAGTTTTTCTCTTCGACCTCAAATGCAAGGAGTGATACTTTATCATAGGAGGATAACCTATAGCGCAACATATCCTACTCCAATGACAGGTCCAAGTGACCCAAAGTCACCCTACACACCCCCCACCACCCCCAAACTCTAAGGCACCCCTCCGAGAATTTTTTGGCAATTGGCTTTGGCCCTTAGCAATCCATACATATCACTTCAGATTTCCCAACAACATGTTCTCCCCAATATCAACTTTTAGATTTTTTACTAGATCTGCTTATGCTTTTATAAGAACCGCCTTTGCACTCCCAACATGTATTGATACTATTGTACTTAGCCATCTTGTTGACATGTTTGTGGCCATTTGTTGGAAATTAGTATAACTATCTTACCTATCTTATCCAACCCATTGTTTCTTGGAAATATAGATGAAGCTTCTAGCCATTCTGAACCCCTATACCCATGTTTGTTTCTTCCATACATTCCAGAAACAAGTGCAACATAACCCACCAAAAAAAAACATTGACTAATTAATTATGAACTTTAACATTAAAACCTTAGCAATCACAATCAGCCACATATGCTCTTTCTTAAGTAGTAGGCTCCATAAATGTTGTGAGAAGAACTTTACCTTTCACAAACATCATGATGAAGTTGCCTTTAGTGGTAAGCTTTGTTAATTTTTCATAGGGCTACATTATTCTTTGCTTTGATAATTGCATTTCTTCATTAATACATTAAGTTCACCCCATATCATCATTACATTATTCAGATCTACACCATTATTCATCAGCATATGTAATTATATAGAAAGAACAACATCATCATCATCAATGCAACGGAACATAAAGGAACAATAGAAGAAAAGCATGCACACATAGAGACACCAGGATTGGTCCGAGACCAAGGCAAAACCCACTATGGGGAAAACCCTTGCAAATCTTCTTCTTCTTAGATCGTCATCAAATGATTCAACAAAAGAGAGTACAATGATCCATAACTTTATCTATGCAACAAAAAACTATGATATCCATGAAACAAATATAATCATGCTTATAATCAAAACCCTGATTCTGATGGTTGTAATGTGTTGTCACTGACTGTAGTCAACTGCTGGATACTGCTGAACACTTATGTCACTAAGCGAAATCTTCAGAATACTGAAATCTCATCTTTGAGTCTCGAACGCAGGGAGGAGTTGTGCGAGCGTTTATAGCAATCCTGGACGCTCTCTACAGAACTGGAAGACTGCGTCCAAAACAGATCTGGACGCTCCCAGGTGAACTGGATGAGGGCGTTCGGGGTCAAACATACACAGATCTGCATCAAACCCTGGGCGCTCTCATAGGGCTTCTGTGCGAACGTCTATGGCAACCTGAACGCTCTCAAGACCATACTGTGTGTGCTTCTGGGGACCAGACTGAGCAAGCTTTCCTCTGTCAGAGACCTGTGCGAACCAAGACAATAAGAGAAGAGAAGATGGCTTGATCAAATGTGTCCAAATGAGCTTGAGGTCTCTTCTATTTATAAGATTTCATGAGGGTCCATTTGGGGTTGAGGCTGACCTGCCAATTTAACATGTGCTTAGGGTCGACCTAACCCAATATACATGAGTGAATAAATAAATTCAAAAATCAACTTTCGCTTGTCCAAATAAGGTGATCTTTAGGTCAATTTTGGTCCTCTCGAAAAGAGGAATCTAATGCAATCATCATCTCGGTCATCTGAGTTGTCCAAGGTGGAATTTGACCGCAGTTGCAAAAATTAACACTCCCTCTCAACTAGGGAGAATTCCACCTGCCAATATTTGTCCATCGATCAATATGCCATTCTTGTGTCTTCAAGTGTCATCATGTATCATCCCTGATCATCTTTGTCATGTAGTCATCATGCCATGACCACCTCAAGTATCTCATCATCACAAATCATCAATGTACATCTTGATTTATCCCTTGCTTATTCATGTTTATCTCTTTATTGTTCCTGCTTGTATGCTGAACATTCTCAAATCTAGAAGAAGAAGAATTTGTTACCGGAGGGGAGCTTAAGCTACCACCCTCTATCCATCAGGCTGCTACCTGGAATCTCTGCCAGCGGGTTACTACCCGGAATATCATCATCAATTGTCATCGAAGAGCATATCATCAAGGAGCACATCTCAACCTATAACCACATCAGGAGCACATCTCGACCCAGAATCTCATGGGGGAGCTATACATCTACAACCCCATATCGAGCAATAGGATATCCAAACACACAGGGGAGCACATCTCAACCCTGGGATCACATCAAGGAGCTCAATCTCAACCTGGAATCGCATAGGGTTATCTCAACCCATCCTATTGCCTACTGATCTTCCCATCGATGACCCTGAATAGTCATGTGGTAGAACACCTGCATCATAATCAACTTGGGTTGTACACCTCAAGTACACTCTCAACTCGTTGGCCAAACAAGAAGCTATATTCCCGACAAGCCCAGCTTGTGGGTATGATATCAACTGGGGTATACTCTACAAAGACCAAACAGGGGAGCAGCATTCTCCGACCCTATGAAGATAGGGAAGCAGCGTTCTCCGACCCTATGAAGATAGGGGAGCAACATCTTCAACCCCATGGGTAACAAATAGGGCTCATACCCTATTGTCCAGAGTTCCCTCAACCCCAAGAGCCCTCTATCTCAATTCCTCACCCTGGGAGCTCAAACAGGGAGGAAGAGTTGGCTCAGTGTCCTCGATCAGCGCTGCTCTCATCATACTCAAATCTGGTATCAACTTGTCTCAATAGCAGTTGTTTCCTGTTCATACAGAACATCAAATCAAATATCATGTCAGAACATAAATAATCATATAAATCACAAAAGGATACCATAATCATCCTCCCTCTCAAGGAGGTTCCAACCACAAGCCTGAGCTTGTTTCGAACAACTGCACTGTCTCAATATATGAGAGTATCTTGGTCCCGACTCCCAACTATAAATATGGGATTTTCTGCCAATCAGATCTCACACTATGTCATCACAATGTATCCATGTCATATCCAGATCATGCTCAGATCTCTTCTTCGTCCTACCTCACAACTAGCCATGCTAGCAACATCGTACTCATCCTCAATCGTACTATGGACCTTTCATCCAAGATATCATGGCAGATCTCATACTAAAGCAGCATCCAAATGTGCTAAACAATATCTTTTGTTGAAATTTGGTACCGGAGGACAGGTGGTTCCTTAAGGCTTTGATCTTTGGCCTAGGGAAAAGTGTCCAAAAGAATTTAATTTTTCTCCTAAAGTGACTTTATAATTTTTATAAAGTCAAATCTAATTTAAAAGTGACTTTAAGTGATAAAGTTACTAAAGTCTAATTTTAAAGTGACTTTAATAAAGTCAATGTAAAATTAGAAAGGAAAAGTGACTTTGGAAATAAATGACTAAGTGGATCTTTATTAAAGTGGGGTGAATTAAAAAATAGAAAGTGAGATTTAAATGAGCATTTAATCTCAGCCCTAGATCTCAATCTATTTCAGCCATTGGATTTAGGGATTCCCCAAAAGTCACATAGGGTTATATTAAAGGAGGAAAAAGTCATTCATTCTTTCATGAGCAGATTGAGAGAAGGAGAGCAAGGGAGATTTCTGGACAGTGAGGAGAAGGAGGCAGCAGCTTGGCACACATTCCAAGGCAATTTTACAGTAGCTCCATACAACAGTTTAGAGGAGGTCGTACAGCAGAGGAGAGGCCGTACAGCAGGCCGTACAGCAGCCGTACAGCAAAGGAGGTCGTACAGCAGCCGTACAGCAGTTTGGAAGGCAATTTCCAGTGGGCTGTGAGGCACGGAAAACGAGATAAGTTGTAAAAGTTTGCTTGCTGATTTTTGTTGAATAATTCTCTCACTGTAAAAGCATTTTCCAGAAATAAGAAAGAGCTTTCAAACTGGTTTTCCCCAAGAGTTGTAGGGGGTTTTTCCAGGGTCACCTTGACCAAAAATCACTGTGTTTAAATGTATTAAATGGCTGTTTGTATGTGCTAAGATTTATTTCTGCATTTTCCAGCATTCTGTTATATTTCCAAAATTTGTGTTTTCAGCAAAATTTATTTTTTTCGGTTGTTGAATGTATCAGAGCTTTTACATGGGAAAAGAGAAACTTTTACATGGTATCAGAGCTTGAGTGCTGAAGTGCAGTTTGGGACAGCAAGGAGGAAAATTACAGCCTGCTGATTTTTCACTCAGAAAATTCCAACAAGCTGATTTTTCACAAACAGCAGTTTTATCTTTACTATAGCAGTGCTATTTTTCAATTTTAGGACAGCAGGATGTCATTGGGATTGAGGGTGGAGGATAGGTTGGATGGGCATACAAATTACAGCGTTTGGAATGAGAGAATGCAGAGTATCTTTGAGGAGGCAGAAATCTGGGACATCATGGTGCATACCGCACAGAACCATGTTGTTGTACCGACTGATGCTACTCAGTTGGTTGATTATAATAAAAAGAACAACAAGGGTAAGAGACTGATTCTAGACGGAGTCAAAGACCATTGAATTCCTCATGTGAGAGGAAAGAGCAATGCCCATGAGATGTAGACATCACTGTCCAATCTCTACCAGAGTACCAATGAGAACCCGAAAATGGTCCTGAAGGAGAAGCTGAAGACCATTAAGATGGGTAATGATAGTGCAGCTGGATATCCCACCAAGATTACTAATGTGAGAGATGAGTTGGCAGCAGTTGGAGAGGTCATTCCACCCACTGAGTTGGTGCGGATTGCAGTGAATGGCCTCCCCCGTTCATGGATGAACTTTGCTGATGGGGTTTGTGCACTTGAGACCATTCCCACATGGGAGAGGTTTTGGGATGATTGCATTCAGACAGAAATCAAGAAAGGTCAGCTTGGGGCAGCCAAGTCAGTTGAGCAGGATGAGGATGTAGCACTGTTGGCAGGAGGCAAGAAAGGCAAAGGGAAGAAGCAGGCTTCCACAAGCAATGGTGGGGGCAAAGGCAAAAGGTAAACAGGGTAACACACAGAAGGACTATTCCAAGGTGAAGTGTTGGAATTGTCAAAAGATGGGACACTATACAGTTGTGTGTCCGGAGAAGAAGAAGAAGAAGGGGAAGGACCAGAGCTTGGCAGCTTCAGCATAGGTTGAGGACTTTGCAGGTCGTTTTGACCGGGAGTTTGGGTTCACTGCGTGTGAGTCCTCTAGTGCAGGATCACCTGCCACACAGGTTCAGAGGGAGCATGCTTTTCCCTCGATTAGCAGAGCATCTTCGGGTATCTGGTATGTGGACAGTGGAGCTTCACGTCACATGACAAGAGTCCGTGAGTACTTCTCAGAGCTTTCAGAGAGTGGCACTGATATAGAGGTAGTACTCGGTGATGACAAAGTTGTTAGAGCAGTCGGTGTGGAGACACTGACATTTCAGAGGGAGTCCAAACCTCCCTTGAAGGTGTTAGATGTTCTTTATGTGCCAGGGATGAGGAAGAACCTCATATCCATCTCAGCGTTGGAGGACAGAGGATATGAGGTACTGTTCAGAGGAGAACAGGTGTTGATGTATCCCAGGGGCACTCCAGCTGATTCAGCTAGAGTGATAGGTGTACGCCATGCAAAGGTGTACAAGTTTGCATTCCAGCCCCTTTTGGCATTGAGCAGTAGTACCGACAACAGAGCTAGCAGTTCTGAGCTGTGTGAGATTTGGCACCGCAGGATGGGGCATATGTATCATGGAGCCTTGAGGACCTTGCGGGAGATCACTACAGGTATATGCCAGAGTTCAGTATTGATCACTTTGATACTTGCGGAGGATGTGCGATGGGCAAGTTTGCCAAATCCCCTTTTCCCAGCAGTGACAGCAGAGCGACTGGGATACTTAATTTGATTCATTCCAATGTGAGTGGTCGGATGTCTCATGTTTCCTTGAGTGGATATGAGTACTATGTTTTATTCATTGATGATCACTCCAGGAGGACCTGGATTTATTTCTTGAAGACCAAGAGTGAGGTCTTCAAGCAGTTTTAGGAGTTTAGAGCTCTTGTGGAGACACAGACAGGTCAGAAGATCAAGTCCCTGAGGTCAGACAATGGGGGAGAGTACACCCTTGGAGAGTTTGTTGACTATTGTGCGGAGGCAGGCATTAGGAGGGAGTTCACTGTTCCTTACAACCCCCAGCAGAACGGGGTTGCCGAGAGGAAGAACAGATCCATCGGAGGGGCTGCCAAAGCCATGTTACATGATCTAGGGTTGCCATTGTTCTTGTGGGCAGAGGCTTGCAACACAGTTGTTTATTTGCAGAACAAGAGTCCGCATCGTGCCTTGGGGCACATGACTCCGGAGGAGGCTTTTTCTGGGAAGAAGCCTGATATTGGTCATCTTCGTATCTTTGGGTGCATTACATACTCCTATATACCCAGAGAGAAGAGGACCAAACTAGAGCCCACCGCAGAGAAGGGTATCTTTGTGGGCTACAGTGAGACCTCAAAGGCCTTTCGGATTTACATTCCTGCACAGAAGAAAGTTGTTGTCAGGCGGGATGTGAAATTCGAGGAGGACAGGGCCTTTAGGAGGTCATGGGAGTTAGAGTATCTGGATCAGCCAGACCCTCAGCAGCAGTTGAGTCAGTCGCAGGGATCTAGTGGGCAGGGATCAGGAGGATCCGGAGGTACATCTATGAGGATGTCAGGTCCGTCAGTGAGCAGTGGCTCGCCGAGCCAGAGGGGTGGTGCTTCGGGCAGCATGCAGAGCAGTTCACTAGGGAGTCCACTGATGGACAGTTCACACGGTACCTCAGCTTCTACAGGTTCAAATGCAGGCAGGAGGACAGCAGACAGACAGTCAGGAGTTCAGGCTCCTGATGATGATGAGGAGGAGGAGTTTCATTCTCCAATGGGAGAAGTATGCTCAGGGAAGAAGAAGCCCAAGTGGCTTCAGGACACCTTGAGAGATGCCACATCTGTTGCTGAGCCTAAGAGGCCGGTCAGAGAAAGTAGACCACCTGAGAGGTTTTGTAGCTATATGGCAATGGCTACCAACATCCTTGACTCTGAGCCTTCTCGCTATGAGGAGGCAACTAGCCAGCAGGTCTGGAGAGAGGCCATGCAGGAGGAGTATTCTTCTATCATGAAGAATGATGTTTGGGAGGTGGTGCCAAGGCCTGAGGGAAAATCCGTGGTTACTTCCAGATGGCTTTACAAGGTAAAGCATGCTGCAGATGGCAGCATTGAGAAATTCAAAGCGAGGTTTGTGGCTAGAGGGTTCTCCCAGGTAGAGGGAGTTGATTACGAGGAGACCTTTGCTCCCGTGGCTCGATATACTTCGATTCGCTCCATTATATCGATAGCAGCAGAGATGGGTTGGAAGATCCACCAGATGGATGTGAAGACTGCATTTCTCAATGGCTTTATACAGGAGGAGGTGTACATTGAGCAGCCACAGGGCTTTGAGGTGCATGGGAAGGAGTCCCATGTGTGCAGACTGAAGAAGGCCCTTTATGGCCTGAAGCAAGCTCCCAGAGCTTGGTACTCCAAGATAGATACATACTTGCAGGGGATGGGTTTCACAAAGAGCGAGGCAGATCCGAACCCTTACTATATTGTGATAGGTGAGGAGCCTCTCATTCTGGTGCTGTATGTGGATGACTTGGTCATTACAGGTGCAGAGAGACTCATAGAGCACTGCAAGAGAGATCTTGCGGCGGAGTTTGAGATGAAGGACATCGGCTTGATGCATTACTTTTTGGGTTTGGAGGTGTGGCAGGAGGAGGGGCATTTCTTCCTGGGGCAGGGGAAGTATATTGTGGACATCCTTGGCAGATTCCACATGGAGGATAGTAAACCCATGTCGACACCGATGATCACCAACTAGAAGAAGCTTCATGCTTCGGATTCCGAGTTGGTGGATCCCACATTGTACAGGCAACCGATTGGTTCCTTGATGTATTTGGTCAACATTAGACCAGATATTTGTTTTGCAGTCAACACGATGAGTCAGTTTATGTGTGAGCCTAGGAAGGTTCACTGGGTGGCTACAAAACACATTTTGCGGTACTTGCAGGGGACAGTGGATTATGGTCTGGACTACAAGCAGGGGGATGGAGTGAGATTGGCAAGTTATACTGATTATGATTGGGCAAGTTGTGCTTCTGATAGGAAGAGCACTTCAGGGTGTTGTTTTGGGTTGGGTTCGGCAATAGTGTCATGGTTCAGCCGGAAGCAGCAGTCAGTAGCATTGAGTTCAGCAGAAGCAGAGTATATGGCAGCCAGTCTAGCTAGTTGTGAGGCCATCTAGCTTCGCAAGATGTTGTTTAGCTTATTTGGTCAGTTGTTGAGACCTTTAGTGATTCACTGTGATAATCAGAGTTGCATTAAACTCACGGAGAATCTAGTATTTCATGACAGGTCAAAGCATATCGGGATCAAATATCATTTCATCAGAGACTATGTTCAGAAGGGAGCTGTGAAGCT
This sequence comes from Pinus tabuliformis, assembly GCA_031772625.1. NCBI lineage: Eukaryota > Viridiplantae > Streptophyta > Pinopsida > Pinales > Pinaceae > Pinus > Pinus tabuliformis. The sequence goes on along the minus strand of CM062811.1, from coordinate 619,437,536 downwards.
TGAGTATATTCCCATTGATGAGCAGGTTGCAGATATTCTTACCAAAGCCTTACCACGGAGCAAGCATGTCTACTTTAGAGACAAGATGGGTGTGGTGAGGAACACCTTCTTCGGTAAGAGGGAGTGTTGAAATTTGGTACCGGAGGACAGGTGGTTCCCTAAGGCTTTGATCTTTGGCCTAGGGAAAAGTGTCCAAAAGAATTTAATTTTTCTCCTAAAGTGACTTTATAATTTTTATAAAGTCAAATCTAATTTAAAAGTGACTTTAAGTGATAAAGTTACTAAAGTCTAATTTTAAAATGACTTTAATAAAGTCAATGTAAAATTAGAAAGGAAAAGTGACTTTGGAAATAAATGACTAAATGGGTCTTTATTAAAGTGGGGTGAATTAAAAAATAGAAAGCGAGATTTAAATGAGCATTTAATCTCAGCCCTAAATCTCAATCTATTTCAGCGATTGGATTTAGGGATTCCCCAAAAGTCACTTAGGGTTAAATTAAAGGAGGAAAAGGTCATTCATTCTTTCATGAGCAGATTGAGAGAAGGAGAGCAAGAGAGCAAGGGAGATTTCTGGACAGTGAGGAGAAGGACGCAGCAGCTTGGCACACATTCCAAGGCAGTTTTACAGCAACTCCGTACAGCAGTTTAGAGAAGGCCGTACAGCAGAGGGAGGAGAGACCGTACAGCAGAGGGAGGAGAGACCGTACAGCAGAGGAGGCTGTACAGCAGTTTTACAACAGTCCATACAGCAGTTTGGAGGGCAGTTTCCAGTGGGCTGTGAGGCACGGAAAACGAGATAAGTTGTAAAAGTTTGCTTGCTGATTTTTGCTGAATATTTCTCACTGTAAAAGCATTTTCCAGAAATAAGAAAGAGCTTTCGAACTGGTTTTCCCCAAGAGTTGTAGGGGGTTTTTCCAGGGTCACCTTGACCAAAAATCACTGTGTTTAAATGTGTTAAATGGTTGTTTGTATGTGCTGAAATTTATTTTTTCATTTTCCAGCATTCTGTTATATTTCCAGAATTTGTGTTTTCAGCAAAAAAAAAAAATTTCGATTGTTGAATGTATGGATATGGGAAAGGGCATTTAACTATTATGGGAGAAATAAGGTGAAACTAAAAACCAGGGTGGGAAAAGAGAAATTTTTACATCTTTATCAACAACAATACATCCATGCAGTCACATATCATAGGAGAAATATCTCAGCCTCAAAAATAGAATATCTCATGCAGATATTTCAAAGGATGCTTAGTGGCAACTCTATGTGAATGAAGCGGCTCACTCATGAATTTATTCAAGTTCTATGCACATCATATATATATATATATATATATATACAGATGGATGTTCAAAACGGAACATCAATGCTTCAATCAATAGTCGGATGCCATGTCAAGTTCAACAACATCTTTGAACTTCAAATCGGAGTATCCAAGGATTTGCATTTTCATTATTCAAAAACATTTTTCAATAGCTTTGCAATATATAATTTCTTTTCCAAATTCCAAAAATCGATTCATCATGCCATGATACATCATTTTGAGCTTCAGAAGTTATCTCCCTCTGATTTAGATCATCAGAGGCTCATCACCTGTCAAGAGTAGACCATCAAGATGTAAAACCAAAACCATAATCAAAATCAAAGTCATACCTTGGAACTCATCATCCTGACTTCATCAGATAACTGTCAAATATAGACATATCTAGATCGGGGAGCTTGCTTCATGCAATGCTCTAAGCATAATGCCTTACTAAGCCAACATAATCAGCCTTACATAAATCAATGTTGTACCATCACATCAACAAAGTCAGCTCATCAAAGTTTAGAAGCCAGATCACAACCATTATCAAAGTCATTATTATCACAATATCAATACTTTCAACCGGGTGATAGGGAGAGCTCATATCAAGTCGTGACTTCATTTATTATTATGCCAACAAGTTGTCATCAACCATGCATTATCAATCCGAACTTGATCAAGTCATTCTCATAATCATAATACAAGTCATTTATGTCACTAGGTGCAAATGCATACACCAAGGATGAGTCATGCAGGTTCCATCTTCATACTAAATCACAACTATCATTACCTCAACCATTGTGGAACGAGAAGGCCAATACAAAATCATTTTTCCGAATACTCACATAAGTCATTATGCCCACATAACATAGACATCAGGGCAAATCAACAATTGTCAAATCAGATCATTAGTCATCAAGTCAAGTCCAAATTTGTTATCATAGAGAGATCTATAGTCAAAACATATCTCAATCATCAATTCAAAATTCCAAGTTATTGTCAAGTATCATGACACAACACTAAAGACTACTCATCTATATCAATCAGCCAAATCATGCCAAACTCTTGTAGCACAAACATAGTGACATATCTATATGTATGTCTCGGTCACCTGCAAACACAAGTTCAGTCTGCATGTTCATGTTATGGCAAACATTCAAGCTTTTCCTGCTTCCAGATCTTGTTATCTGCAACACATCTATGGAACTGACATCTTCCAGGTGACCATCCAATTTCATGCACAATACTTCATTTTATGTGATCAACAATTTAACCCAACAACTTCAGAAATCATATTACAGTGGCAAAATATGTCAGAGACACCTTGATTCAAAGTTCAGACAGCTTTAGAAAGCTTCAGATGATGGTCAACTATAGTCAAACCCCTGGACGCTCCCTTCAGGTTAGCATGGGAGCGTCTTTAGCTGCCTAGACGCTACCTGGGCCTTAGCATGTGTGCGTCCAGGGACGAGATTTCCTAGTTCAGTGCCTGCGTCCAGAGCAAAAACCCTAATTTCTGTACAAGCTTCAGATTTGAGACTTTGTTGCAAATCAATTATGTCAGATGCACATAAATCATACTTCAACAGTACAAAATGCAAATAGTAATAAGAGTAAGAATCTTGAGAAGAGATTCTCCCTCTGACTGGGAATCTATGTCATCAACCTGTCTCTACTAGAGTCAAGCAACAGCAGATTTGTTAGATCATAAACATATATCTATCATGGCTATCTGCATCATGACATCAATCTTTAGACTCAAAGCAGCATATAGATGCAACATCATATCTCAAAGATTATGAGCACTTTCTATCAAGTCACTTCATCAAGTTAGGACATTCAGTTTAACCATATGCCATCAAGACAAGACCACAGGTAGTAAGAGATCTAGAATATCAATCTCATAGTTATACCTCTAACATCATGCTTATCATGATCAATAGGATCAGGTAAGGTCATTCAATAAAGCTTTATCAAAACAACAAGAGTGTCAATCTCTCTTTCCATATGCTTTCATCATGCTTATCACAAGCATTATCAACAAACTCATGTATAGGAGTCAATGAGCTATCCTTCTATATGAAATCCATCATGACAAGTATCAAGAGTATCATTTACTAGAGTCAAGGTGCTAGCCTTCTTTATAGGATCAAGATGTCCAACGGATGGATGTTAGCCAAACATCAAGTATATCAATGTATCAACATTAGATAGCCTCATAGAATTCAAGAAGATCAAAATGTTCAACACCAAGTGCATCATTTCATCATAGGAAACATAGATCCAAGTCACTTTCATATGCATGTATGAGCCATCAAAGAAAGAGACATTCTCATCATACCTTAGGGCTTACTGAGCCATCCAATGTTACAGTTGAAATACAACATACCATGCATACCTTGTGGTATTCAAATACCTGTGCACCTTTTCATTAGACATAGGCCGCTTGAAGCACTTTGTCATCTTTTCATATAGTGCCTTTTAACCTTTTCCAGCTCTAGCCATCCTTCCTGCATTTCAAATGATCCTCAAGAAGGATCTATCTCATCAAGGAGGTTAGAAACATCCATATACTCAAATACATATGCAGGAAGTATAATAATAATCAGATCCATAAGTCTAAACAAAAGTAAGAGGCATCATGAGTCAAGAAATACTTATCTTCAATGAGAGGTGATCCTCTCCCTCTTGAACCAATCTTCAAGAGCCATCAATGTCCATGGTCCATATACCAATGTTGCCTTCAGTTATCCAACCAGGCCTGCTAGGGATTATCCCATCTAGGGCTTCATCAAATCTTTGTCAAGTGCTTGAGCATCTTCACATTGACCAGCTAGGTTCCATATCTCATATTGTTTCCATAAACCAAGGTTTTCTCTCCAACCCTAACCTCATAGAATCCATCAAACCCTAATAATCAAGTTGCCTAGGGTTTTCTTCAAACCCTAGAATTCTTTTAGGTCTCCACCATCCTCTTCTTGCTTCCATCAAAGGTGTCATCATCGGGGTGATCTCCATGGCTTTTCTTCAGCCTAGCTCTGATACCATGTTAATTTTTCATAGGGCTACATTGTTCTTTGCTTTGATAATTGCATTTCTTCATTAATACATTAAGTTCACCCCATATCATCATTACATTATTCAGATCTACACCATTATTCATCAGCATATGCAATTATATAGAAAGAACAACATCATCATCATCAATGCAACGGAACATAAAGGAACAATAGAAGAAAAGCATGCACACATAAAGACACCATGATTGGTCCGAGACCAGGGCAAAACCCACTATGGGGAAAACCCTTGCAAATCTTCTTCTTCTTAGATTGTCATCAAATGTTTCAGCAAAAGAAAGTACAATGATCCAAACTTTATTGATGCAACAAATCTAATCATGCTTATAATCAAAACCCTCATTCTGATGGTTGTAATGTGTTGCCACTGACTGTAGTCAACTGTTGGATACTGCTGAACACTTATGTCACTAAGCAGAATCTTCGAAATACTAAAATCTCATCTTTGAGTCCCGGACGCAGGGAGGAGGAGATGTGTGAACGTTTATAGCAGTCCTGGACACTCTCTACAGAACTAGAAGACTGCATATGGAACAGATCTGGACGCTCCCAGGTGAACTGGATGAGGGCATCCGGGGTCAAACATACCCAGATCTGCCTCAAACCCTGGACGCTCTCATAAGGCTTCTGTGCGAGCATCTATGGCAACCCGGACGCTCTCAAGACCATACTGTGCGTGTGTCCAAGGACCAAACTGAGCAGCAGAAACCCTAGCCTCCCAGATGCTCCCGTAACACTCTATGTCAGGGTCCAAGGCTTCCTAGACGCTGTCAGGACCACTGTGTGCCAGCGTTCAGGGACTAAAATGCCCAATTCTATGCCAGCGTCCAGGAATCAGAAAACCCTAGATTAGTGCGAGCTTCGACCTTGTAGATTCGGACCCTTTGCATGAGCTTTCCTCTGTCAAACCTGTGCGAACCAAGACAATAAGAGAAGAGAAGATGGATTGATCAAATGTGTCCAAATCAGTGTTTTACGAAACGGCCGTACCGAAACGGAAACGGCCGTTTCGTTCCGTTTCATTAAAAAAAATTCTGACCCGGCCTTTGACCCGGCTCGGCTGGCCGAGTCAGCTATGACTCGGCCGAGTCAGCCAATGACTCGGCCGGGTCATAGCTGACCCAGTCAACCCGGCCGGGTCCTGTCAAAAAACGGCCGTTTCGTTCAAGTTTCCATATGATCTAGGCTGGTAACTGGTTATATCATTCTGAAGTTATTATATTTAGAAACATAATTTTCAACAGGGGTCCTACAGTCGTTACTTTGTGCTAGAGCTTTGGCACTAACTTTTGTGGTGCCATTGCGGGAACCATTGTGTTTGCTACTTCATCGACAGAGTTATTGTTTTTTATCAGAGTTGGACGTGGATCAATTGATCCGTCTTTGGCTCTAGTCAAAGCCAAAAATTGCTACGCCTTATGTTTGGTGTCAGCAGGCCAATGAAGGCTAATGCAGGCCAGATAGGTTAATGGGATGGTGAAAAAGGGCAGAATCAGATATTAATTGCATCCAGAGAATGTCAAGCATTAAATTCTAGCCAAACTCCTGACGAGGTGCTCAGCACAACTATGTTATTTCCACCAATATGATATACAGCTAAAAATTTGAAGCATTGGCAAAGTAGATTTCATGAATCAGTACAGTGAATATGAGAAAGCTAACTAGTTAGAAATGTTATATTTCTATTAGCTAACATATGCCATAAATCTACATATGCCATAAAGCCTACATATGCCATAAATCTTTTTGGTCCAGCATTGACAACCAAAAGTTTATAAAGAATGCTCAAATAAAGGGTCCATGTTAAAAAGTGATGAAAAATAATATACATCATTGTGCACTATGGAAGAATGATCAAGAAGAAAGTGAAATCCTACAATCGTGGGAGCATCCCCTTACTAGGGGAATGGATGGCAGGGAAGTTGGGAAGAGTTAGTCTTGGAGATGATCCATGGATAAGCTGTTTTCAACACTACATACTCTTGAAACCCTTGAAATTATTTCTAAACAAACAAGGAGTTGCATCATTTAGAAGATATGGAAACTTGAATGAAAATCTTTAAAATTATGTTTAAAATATTTAAAATTATGTTTTTTTATAAAAAAAATAAATATTTAATGTATTTTTTACAACGACCGAGTCATTGAAATCGAGCCGGCCGAGTCATTGCCGTTTCCGAGTCCGAGTCCGAGTCGATCCTCGGCCGAGTCCGAATCCGAGTCCGTTTTGTAAAACACTGGTCCAAATGAGCTTGAGGTCTCTTCTATTTATAGGCTTTCATGAGGGTCCACTTGGGGTTGAGGCCGACCTAACCCAATATACATGAGTGAATAAATAAATTCAAAAATCAACTTTCGCTTGTCCAAATAAGGTGATCTTTAGGTCGATTTTAGTCCTCTTGAAAAGAGGAATCTAATGCAATCATCATCTCGGTCATCTGAGTTGTCCAGGGTGGAAATTGACCATAGTTGCAAAAATTAACAAGCTTCATACTGAAAATGCTTCACTACTAGCTATCATTGCTCAATTGCAAAAAGTTGATACAAGACTTAAGAGGCATGTTGATTCAATGCATGAAACTACGATCTAGCTATGAGATGATGTCTTTTTTGTAAGACTCTAGTTTGAGCTTCATGAAGAGGTTGCTATACTTCAGGATGATAATGGGTGTCTCTTTAATGCATATCAAATTGTGAACTCTCATTATAGCCTCTTGCATTAACATTTCAATGAGAAGGGTGAGACATCTAGAATTTGTGGCACCTCAATCAAGATCTTAATGAACATGAAGAAAAACTCTAGTATGGGTCCAAGGATAAATATGCACTACTTATCGATGCATCTTCTTCGACAACTATACCTGCAACTTGTGGCCAATAATAAGCAAGCTTCTCCACCTATAGTTGAGTTCATATAAAAGAAGAAGGCCAAAGTTCTTGACACTTTTGATGTCACTTCTTCTCATGCATTGTTGGTTGTGTGCATGAGCAGTCTTATCTAATCTTTGAGTGGCAAACTAGAGGCATTGGCTCCAAATTAATTTATTTGATGGGATAAACATATACCCACAATACAAGTCGTAATGTTGACAAGAATAACAAATATCGATAGTTGTGTAGTCATACCCAAACAATGATATTTCATGGTAAAATGCACCAAAGCGCACACCGAGTGCTTGACCAAAGGGGGAGGAAGCCCAACTAATTAGGAAAGAAGTCAATAAAAAAAGCCAATTCAATGAGCTAGTTATGCAACTCTCTTTATGCTTACGAGTGGTAGACTTGCTAAACATGGACAAAGTATTGTTACTCCTATTGAGCCTAACATGATATAGTGAGAGCGGGGCTTGGATACTTGAAACTTCATTGCATAATTCAAATTGACATAATTCTTCTAATACTATTTTGTAAGAACTATATCTTGCATTATCTATTTCATTATCTGATGATTTTTCTGATTTCAAGGCTAGAATATATTACTTCATACAACTTCTCTACTATTGGATCACAAGAACCAAATCCCTCACCTTCTATTCAACCAACACTACATTTTTCTCCATATACATCTTAGCCATATAGACACCCCAATCACTATGATCAAAGACATTTTCATTCTTTGTCCAATTATCAAGATTCCTATTGATATGTCAAGACTCAATAGTGCTTCTTACACATGCTTAATGAAGAGGTGTAAAAGGAAATACCTAGGATCAGTATCAACTACTATTGTGGCTGGATTGACAATTGGTCATGGTGTAAATTGAGCACTTGTTTGAGGACCTCCTATTGACTTCTCTAGTCGACTCTACAATCATACAATCTCATTGGTGTCTTTGATTAATTGATCATCATGTAGTCTCTTCTCTTGTTAGTTTATAACGGTGGAAAATTTTGTTTCTTTTGTATGTGTAAATTCTATGATGTGAAGACCATCTTGGTATGGTTAATTATGAACTATCACCCAAGAAAGCATGTGGTCAACTCTCTTCAATTCCTTGTTCAAAGCATTTTTGTTGATCTTTGACACTTGACCTTTGTCAAATCACTCTCAACTTCAAAGGGATTCTTAGTTTGCATTATTGGAGCCCTCTTTTCATCTTCGACACTCTTGCCTTAATAGCATCCTCATCTGATCAATATCTGCTTCAACATGCTATTTACCATTCACAATGTCATTTAAGGATATTTCTCTTTGATAACACAAAGGGACTTGATTCCCTTGCTTTTTGACCACTTGTGCATATGCCTGCTCAAACTCGTGTGCTTGGATCACTACTTTTTGAAGAGGATCATGTTAAGCTATTTTAGAGGCTCTAATTCGGAAGTGGGACTCTCCATTTAAAATTGTGTTTGCTTCATCATTTTTCAAAGAGGATCATGCAAAGGTGTTTTGGAGGCTATACTACTAAAAATTCTCTCTCCATTTGAGAGTTTCTTTGCACTTTGTTATGGTCAAGTTTTTATCAACATTGGTGATTCTTGTATTACCTACCCAATTATACAATGCATTAAGAATTGGGGGTGGGAAGGGGGTGCGGTGGCAGGGGTGAATTACTGTAATGTTTATTTGGCCATTCATTTGTAATACCTTTCCCAAAATGAATATTATGGGGGAGTGTTTGGATGTCATGTTTTCTTGATCAAATATCCTTTATGCCAACCTTATTAGTTATTTATTTGTATTTGCAAGTCAATATTAAGGGAAGGTGTTAAAAATATGTTGGCTAATCTTCATTTAGTGGATAAGTGTCAATCATATAAGGTCATAAGGGTCTTTCATCCTTGTGGTGGTTAGAAGGTGGCCTACTGGTCCATATTTAACGTAGTAGTTATGGTAAAGCTAATCACTATATAAATGAGTCTAGTACCCCATTGTAATACACCATGTGACAAACAGATATGAAACAATGTTTTGAAGAATGACGTTTCCTACACTCCATGAGAGTTTTTCTACTATAGATCTGGTGCTGTGATTTTATGTGATAATGTACAACATATGATCAGGCCTTTGTCACCTATTTTCAACATTGTCAACAAGGCCAAGCAAAAATATGGAACAATATGTACATTTGCTACGGTGCAAATGTCCCCTCTAGCACCTCTAAGCAGTCCATATGATGTTGCAACCTTCATAAAGGAAGAAGAACCTATTCATCTCCAAAGATGTTCATGACATTATGATTATACAATAAAACATGCACTAAAAGGAGATAGTTCTGTTCCATTTAACGTGAACTACTTTTGAGAGAAATATTAAATACACAACCAATCTCATTTTGGGTGTCCTCGACTCCAACATTGGTCCACGTTCCATCTTAATTCAGAGTCTAAACATAAAAATGAAGTCCTAACCACAGGAAAAACAAATAGAAAAGAGCAATTCAATTGGTGGTATGGTAAGCAGACAAAAAGGGAAAGCTTGATTTTAGCCAGCAGATTAATCGGTAGATATCTACATTGTAGAAAAATTATGTTCGAACTTTGAACAATTGTAACGGAAACATTGTGAAAGTGCACTTTTGTGCCAATACTTGACCCAAAAAACTACACTCGATTCGAATTCCATGCATGGGGGCAGGCAATCAGTAATTTTTTTCTTTATTTTTTTTGGTTCAATGTTAATTCATACCATAACAATCTATCTCAAGTTTCAGCAAACTAAATTATTATGGCCACCTCCATCGACGAAGCAATCAAATAGCATCGCAGAGGGGTCCATTGTCATACATCACTTTGGCATATGGCTAGGCTGTGACCTTACATTAAATTAAGCTGATTATTTTTATTATTTATTTAATTTATGATCATTTTCATTTAATGGTAGCAATTGTTTCAAATGCATGTTTCAGTAAACAGTTGTTACTGACCTATTCTCTTTGAACCAAAAGATTATGTTGAGCTGGGAAATCATACATTACACATAGGTAGAGCTTTCATAAGATGAGCTATGTAGAAAGTTGAGACCCCGGTCCTCTTAACTTGGGGTTGTAATAGCATTCATTGGGATCTATATTGTTTTCAGAAACAAGTTCCATGTAAATCAAACTCCTGTCAACCGGAATCAACTCCCGTCATCCAATCGCCAAATGCCACAAATCAACCCAGCCCACAAACACTTTTTGGGAAGGGCTATTTGAAAAGTGCACCAGGTTACCATGATTACTATAAGCGAAATTTTAAATACATAATCATGATGGTCAAAAATTGTTCACTGTCCACCAATGATGAGAATGCGGTACCCAATAAACACGGACTTACAATTGAGCCGTGATCTTCGTCAACTCAAAATGTAAAAATTCAAGCCCAGCATCAAACAATTCAAAGCCAAAGGTATCACAACATGGGTCAATACAAAACGCTCTTAGCTACCCAAATTACACAATTGCAGAAAAACAAAAAGAAGGGGGAGAAAAGCATAGAAAAAGCAATGGGTGCCGATATCCATACCCTATAACACGCTTCTCTTCATAAGTTCTTGCAAGTCCGGAATCCTCGTCACCGTCTCCGCATCCCAGAAAGCCCCTCGTTTGCTGAGCACCGACTCTTGCGCTAAATACATCCCATTTTAAAATCCCTTTGTCCACAATATTCTCCTCGTTAAGTATACCCTTCGCACCGATTCCCGCAATACTACCGAATCGTTTGAGCACATCCAAACCCCCATTGCTGCCAATAATCTCATCTCGGCCTAAAATCGATCCATGCCGAATACATTGCAGCTGTCGTCGACGAGAAATGAAACCAAGAGCGGCCTTCGACATTGCCGAGAACTGGCGCATGGTGAAAATTTGCCCAACCTCCGATCCAAAGCAACTAAAATACCCAAATTATGAAACCCTCCAAGCTGCAGGAAACGCCTTCTTCGCCAAATTGGGGAACAACTGCAGAGCTACGAAACTAACTTCCAGAAAATAAAATGAGAGGCCTGTAAATAGAACTCGTACCTCTCTTCTGTGCAAATTTCTCTTCCGAAGGAATGGTTCCAAAAACTCCCGCTCCTTAAGGGCTGCTACAGGTTGGCTAATCAAATTTCTTTTCCGAACGGAATATACTTTTATAATGATTTTATTCTACAATAGCGTGGTTAATTGCCAGAGACAGTTCAGACACGTTTTCCAGATTCAACATTCAAAAGCTTTGCGGCTTTTTCAACCCAACTTAATTGGACTGCTTTTGTTCGTCGCAGCCCCCGCGTGTACAGGTGGAATTTGTTCACCTACATCAAGGAAATACCGACAAAACTTTTTAAAGGGAAAAATGAATTGATGAGTTTAAAATTCAACGGCGCTAGGCTGCTCAGATAACAAAGTTCATAAATATATTATTAAAAAAAAAGTGATGGAAAAAAGCTATTACTCAAAATTAAATGGGGTTCCTTTTCTTGGTTGATGCAGGTATTGTCCCTTAACAATAAAGATATGAGATTATTTGGTATTGTCCCTTACCAATAAAGATATGAGATTATTTAAAGAAAATATGGTTTATATATTTAAATTAGGCTTAATTTTAATTTATAGATGAAACAGTTTTTTTAATTAGATTTTTTTTAAATTTGGCAATATAATTTTAAGATTGTTTTGTTGTTGAAAATATATTTTTAAATGTATAAATAAATTTAGCATCTTTGAAAAAAAAATTAAAATCTCTATCAAATTTTAATTAAAAATAATCAACAAAAAAAATCAAAAAATCATTTCATTTATAAATTATACCTTTAAAACATAATAATATATAATACTTATAAGTATAATCATTTCTTTTATAAATTATAGCTTTAAAATATAATAATATATAATACTTATAATGGTATAACATAATTTTTTAAATAATTAGAATTAATGATATAATATATTATTTTATTAAACCTCAAAATATATATATATATATAGTGTGGTGAGGGATGTTATAAAATCTAGTACTGCGCCTTTAAAATATAATAATGTAGGATATTCATGGTGGTATAACATAGTTTTTTAAATAATTAGAATTAATGATATAGTATATCATTTTATTAAATTTCATATATATAATGTTATTGTGGTGAGGGATGTATTAAATAATTATTTTATTAAATTTCATATATATAATGTTATTGGGGTAAGGGATGTTTTAAAATCTAGTATAGAAAATGGTTGAAAAAAAATTAAAATAAATAAATGTGAATTAATAAAATTAATTCTAAAGTAAAAAATATAAATAAATTAGTTTTGAGGATTAGTTTAGTTAGTTAAGTCTTTGTTATTAAAGTATTATTGTTATTAAGAAATTAAGGGTTTAATTATTTTGATATTTTTGGAGTTAGTGAGTATGAAGTGATTTTTTGGGTAGATTTGCTTAGTACAAATATTCCAATCACTATAAACAATAACCCGTATATATATATATGTATATATATATGAATTAAAATTAAATATAGAAAAGATGATTACTTTTTTGATATATCAATAATAAAAATAATAAGAAATAAAATTTATTTTAAAAATATACAAATTAATTATAAAATTAAAATAATTACAATTATATTTTAAAATAAATTTAAATTTATGTTTTGAGTTTGAAAAAAAGTTAATTTTATTATCGTTTACTAATAATAATAAAGAGCGAGAAGGGCGATATATTGCCTCGACGAATATGAAGAGATTAAATATGCATGGGGTTTAAACACAGGGACAAACAATAAGGTTGAATTCGTAGTGTTGTGGAAAGGATTAGATTTCGCCAAGAACAAGGGCATAAAAAAGCTCAACATTCTTGGGGATTCTATGATAGTAATTAAAATGATTTCTAATTCCCAATAGACAGTTAATTCTACATTCCCCCTTGTGGTGAGAAGAATAATTCTTCAGTTGAAAAAATTCGAAGAAATCTCCCTCTTCCATGTCCAGAGGCACTTAATTGATGGTTTCACCAATCGTGGAGTGGAACTGGGAATTGGAGCCATTGGATTAAATGGAATTGACAAGGGTTTTACCCACATGCCATAATCAAATGTTATTAACTATGGATCAAAGTGCCACCAAGGATGGCAGTAGCCTGGAACCTTGATCTCGAGTATTAAAACTTCACATGCATAATGGATTGGTATTGAGGTTAAATATGTAATACTCCACCCCACATTTACTCACTTTTACAACCTCTATAGAGTAAACATGATTTGAGAGTTACTATGCATGACTCGACATCCAAGTTGCAATTATAGAAGTGGGGCCTAGTTATCTTTAAAACTTTACTGCAACCTCTAGGAAAACCAGATCACCCAGATGTCAAGCAACATGTACTTATCAACTTTTATTTGACTAGAACTACCTTATTGACTCACTTCATAGCCCAGTAACACGCATGCCAAGTTGTGCATGCGGCTAGAGGGCTCCAACCGCACTCATAAACCCTCCTCCATTTGGCTACAGCGAAAGTTTCTCAGTTAAGACACTACGACTAGAAGCCCTGTTCCAGAATCTTCCAAAACTCTATCATTAACCTGTAGGAGTCTTCATTTGCTATTCTTAGCCTTGTTCTTGCTCAAACTTGTCCGATACATAATAATCATCTAGACAAACACTTTTTAGACAAGGTACATGTAAGTCATGAATGCATATTTGTGTAATAATTTATTAAGTTCATCATAGAATCATCAAGAAGGCTTGTTGCCCTCTCTCACTAGTAGCAACAATACACATTGGCTCATGCATGCATATAATGTAACCAGGAGCCCATCAAACCATGGAATGGATCCATAACAAGAACACCTGATAAGATAGGAACTATACCATGCATGTAACCAATGTTTAACCATAATAGAACCATGACAAACTAGTCATAAAATCATACATAAGATTAGAACTTTTGCTCATTAATCTCAATCAGAATCAACACATAATAACATATGCAAATGCCAACCAAGTCAGGGACTTCCACGTACCACCCAACCATAGATTGGGTTGAACTAAATATTTATTTCAGCCAATCATCCCCATGCCATACTCCAAGCATGAATGTGCGATCACATGGGATAAACCAAATACAACCAAATAAGGACTCTGGAGGTTAAACCACTTCCACCCTCAAGCCACCGTGATCTCACCCAAATTGGGCCAAAGATCACCAAATCAAAACAAGCTTGGATGCCTCAGAATTCCTTCACCATACCCAAAGGAATTTTCCTTTCTCCACCCATCTATCAAGGTCTTCCTGGAGATAACCATCTCCACCCCCAACCCTTGGGATTTTCCTAAGACCACCTCACCTGAATCCAAAAAAGTTTCAACAATTCAAAGCTCAACCAAGAATGAAACCCAACACACCATGGCTATCTAGGAAATGGCAAGGCAAATCTAAACACACTGCCAATCTAGGCAATCCCATGCCAATGACAGCAAAATAATCATGTAAATCAAATGCACGCACCATGCATTAAAATCCTATCAAGGAAATCACACATGCAATGTAATAGCCCCTAGTTGATTTTCTATGTAAAAATAATAAAACCAAGGTCATGCGACACGTATTCCAAGATGAATGTTGGGAAAAACACAGCAATGGAGATCACTTGCAATTAATTAATGGCTATGAAAATTGGCAAATGCAAGTGGCAATAGTTGGCATTTTATTTATGAAATAATGGAAAATAGGATAAAAGGGAGATGAAAGGTCATAGATTTGCATGTGAGAGAAAATGAAAGAAAACAAAGAAAATAGAAGCCTCAATGATAAAAAGGCTTCAAAGGATCAGTTCACAACTTTTGTCGGTTTAACCTTTTGTCACTTTAGTTTTTGAGCTCTCCTTTATTCTCTCATTCTCTCATACTCTTACACACTTAGAGAAATCTTAGAGCATGCTTGGAACACTTGGGAATTCACTTGAATTGGAGAAAGAAGGGAAAGGGAAGCAGGGAGTGCAAGGAAATAGGTAGATCAACAACTATAGCTAGATTGCTTTGCAGGTAATATGTTGCATGTATGATTTACTTGCTAATCTATAGATGCATGCTATATGCATGTGATTATATGATTATGTGTTATCAGTGTTGAAAATAGCAACAAGAAATGATAAAAATAGAATCCATAATATTCCAATTTTAATTTGTCCTTGAATTAAAATCGAATTTAGTCTCACCAACTGCTTGGAAATAATTAATTAATTCATTATGGATTAATTAGTTGGAGAAATTCAAGTTGGAAGTCTTTCTGCGGTCATGCAACAGTTATCCCTTAAATTAAGGAGATTATCCCTTAATTGAGGACATAAGATTGAGTTATATTTGAGTTGTAATTAGTTAGCTCAGTTTACTAAGTTAAGTCCAGTTAAATTAGTTTCAAACTATTTGAGGAACTAATTGTGAGTTATCAGTCAGTTGATGCATGCATGCACTCAACAAGTGTACTCCAGATAACTGAAGATCCCCTCATTAGAAACTCATGCATGTCTATTTTGAGAAAGACCCAGTTGAGCTAAAAGTCAAGGACAATGTACTATCAGTTGCATGTTTTCTCCTATAAAGGAAACTCATGCACGCAGAAGGAACAAGGTTCCTTGAGGATTGCGCAGTTCTGATAGTGTGTTAGAGCAGTGTGTGAGAGTAGTGTTACACTAGGTGAAGGAGATCATCCCAGAGGTAACTGCGCAAGGAAATGGGAGCTTGGAGGGTAGAGGTGAAGGCTTGTGAGAAGCTTTGATTTCCTGTGAGCATCCAAGAGGATTGTACTGAGAGTTGGCTAGCTGTGAGAGCTAAAGATTTGTATAATTCTGATGTATTTCCACCTTGTATGATAATACAGATAGCGGGGTTTTTAGCTAAGGCTTTCCCTTGAGTGTTTTCTGTGTTTCATGTGCATTAATTCTTCTTCTTCTAGTTATATGTGTTTCTGATTCAGCTCGATCTTTAAGCTTCTGCAAGTTTGATAGTAGAAGTAGATTATAGTATTTTTCTTTGGTATATTGCATTATCGAGTTAATCTATAGTCATATTTTCTACATAGATCTCAGAGGTAGATTTGTAGAGAATTTGCAAGAAATTCTACATGGTATCGGAGCCAAGTTTATCAGAGCTGTGAACAGTATACAGAGAAGAGAATTCGAAGTTTGAAGTTTGGGGTTGCAGGTGCAAATCAAATTCATATCATACTTCAAGGTTGGCCAATGGCGTTCTATGGCTTGAGACTCGAGTATGCCTTGGAAGGCAGCTCGAATTACATAGCATGGAAAGATCGCATGGAGGCTGTATTAGAAGACAACGGCTTGAAGGATTTCATTGATTAAGAAATCCCAAAGCCAAGTTCAACTAATGCACAAGAGTTGGCTGAATGGAAGAAGTGTGTGGCAAGGGCGAGACAGATCATCCTTGAGGAAGTTCAAAACCATATTGTCTCGAGTCTCCATGGGAAGGATACTCCATATTCAATGTGGAAGACATTGAAGGACCTCTACCAGAACTGTAGCAACCAGATGAAATTGGTGCTCAAGGATAAGCTTCGAAGAATCAAGATGGAGAACGACAATACTATTTCCACATATCTGAATAAGCTCACCACTTGCAGAGATGAGCTTGGTAGTGTGGGAATAACTATTGTCGATGATGATATGGTGAGCCTCGCTCTCCTTAGCCTTCCAAAGAGCTGGAATAGCTACCAGGACTCTGTGAATGGAAGGGAGAAACTATCGGATTGGGAACGACTGTGGTCGGATCTGATGCGGGGGGAGATCAAGAGGAGCACTCGAGATGGTTCTTCATCCAAGTATGATGATGAAGAAAATCTAGCCTTATTAACTAAGGCAAAGAAAGAGAAGGGGAAGGCATCCCATTCCGAATCGAATTCTTCTCATGGAGGGAAGAAGGGTGACAAGTCTAAAGTGAGATGCTTTAATTGTCACGAGATGGGTCATTATGCGACTAATTGCCCACCGAAGAAGTCTAGGAAGGGATCCTCATATGGATTGGAAAGTGAGGCATTAGCCTCTCAGTTCGAAATGGACTTCACCCTCATCGTATGCATGGTGTCATCGATGATGGGTTGTGGTTGGTATCTTGATAGTGGAGCCTCATTCCACATGATTGGCGATAAAAGTTTATTCAGTACCTTTAGAGAAAGACCTCAAGATGCGCATAGAGATGGGTGACGGTGAAAGATTTAGTGTTTCAGGAGTGGGCACGGTTTCTTTTCAGAGGGAGCATGAAGCCCCTATCACCCAGACCAATGTGAAGTATGTGCCTGGATTGAAGAAGAACTTGGTATCAGTCGTGATGTTGGAGGACAAAGGCTACGATGTTCTCTTCAATAAGGGGAAGGTTTTCCTTAGACACATCACCATGAGACAGGTGAAATAGATTGTTTCACGAGTCAAGAACCTATATGCTCTTGAGGTTCAAAATGCATGCAAAGCCTTGAGGAGCAAGGCAAATGTTAGAGACTTGGTGGTTGAGAGGGAGAGTAAATTACCTCTCAACATGCAGTCCCAGAAGAAGTCTCAAACAATTATGGAGGAGTCACAATTAGAATCAACAGAGGGATCACATGCAGTCATACCTCCAGGTGTGAGGTGGGGCGATGTGAAGTGATAGTGTCAAGAAGGCTGAAATTGGGCAAGGTCCATTGAGAGGTTTTATCTCATGGATCGTACCTTGCTACGGAAGCCCAAAGTACATAGTAGTGGGAGGAATCAGTGGGATTGATGCAGTCAGAGACCAACGTGACAGAGGCTAGAGCAGTTAAATACTAAAGAGTGCAGAGAAGGATTGACAACAGTGCAGAAACGCTGAGTCAGTAGAAGCGTAGAGTTTTCAGTTGACAGAGGCAATAGCAGTCAGAGACTTTGATGGCAGATGCATCATACTGATTTAGGTTGGATTTTTTTTTTATTTTTTTTTTTTATTTTTTTTGTGGAGTTGTTGAAGCTACAACACTAGAGAGAAGTGTTACATGCAGAACATTCCAAATGTTCAGGAACGAGATCGAGTTGAATTCCTTTCTTGTTGAGAGGGAGTGTTGAAAATAGCAACAAGAAATGATAAAAATAGAACCGAGATTATTCCAATTTTAATTTGTCCTTGAATTAAAATTGTGAATTAAAATCGAATTTAGTCTCACCAACTGCTTGGAAATAATTAATTAATTAGTTGGAGAAATTCAAGTTAGAAGTCTTTCTACAGTCATGCAATAGTTATCCCCTAAATTAAGAAGGTTATCCTTAATTAAGGAGATAAGATTGAGTTATATTTGAGTTGTAATTAGTTAGCTCAGTTTACTGAGTTAAGTCCAATTAAATTAGTTCCAAACTGTTTGGGGAACTAATTGTGAGTTATCAGTCAGTTGATGCATGCATGCACTCAACAAGTGTACTCTAGATAACTGAAGATTCCCTCATCAGAAACTCAAACATGTCTATTATGAGAAAGACCCAGTTGAGCTAAATGTCAAGGACAGTGTACTATCAATTGCATGTTTTCTCCTATAAAGGAAACTCATGCATGCAGAAGGAACAAGGTCCCTTGAGGATTGCATAGTTCTGACAATGTGTTAGAGCAATGTGTGAGAGCAGTGTTACACTCGGTGAAGGAGATCATCCCAGAGGTAACTGCGCAAGGAAATAGGAGCTTGGAGGACAGAGGAGAAGGCTTGTGAAAAGCTTTGATTGCCTATGAGCATCTAGGAGGATTGTACTGAGAGTTGGCTAGTTGTGATAGTTAAGGCTTTGTATAATTCTGATGTATTTCCACCTTGTATGATAATACAAATAGTGGGATTTTTAGCTGAGGCTTTCCCCTGAGTATTTTATGTGTTTCATGTGCATTGATTTTTCTTCTTCTCGTTATATGTGTTTAGCTTTGATTCAACTCAATCTTTAAGTTTTCTCAAGTTTGATAGTAGAAGTAGATTATAGTATTTTGCTTTGGTATATGCATTATCGAGTTAATCTACAGTTATATTTTCTACATAGGTCTTAGAAGTAGATTTATAGAGAATTTGTAGGAAATTCTACAATCAGTGCCATGGAGGTGGAAACCCTGGTTGGAGGTTGAGGTGGTTTGGCCTCTAGATGCCCTAGTTTGGTTTTGTTTGGTTATTTCCATGAGATCCCACATTCATGCTTGGAATATGACGCAGTGTTGATTGGCTGGAAGAGAGATTTGGTTCAACCTAATCTATGGTTGGGTGGTGTGCAGAAGTCCTTGACTTGGTTGGTATTTTCCTATGTTAATAAGAGTTATTCTTCTATTGTGATTCAAATACCTTTATTGGCAATATGCTAGTGATATTATGGTTGAGTTGCCAAGGTTTATATGTTGGATATTTTTTTATTATATGTTGTGCATATGATGTGTATCTTTTATGGCTCTTGTCATGAATTGTTTAGCTATTGATCGATCAATGAATGTATGGACTAATAAGTGTTGTTGTAACTATGTGGAGAGGGCATAGGGCCTTCTTGGTGATTCTCAAATGAATCTCAGACTTTTATGATCATATATGCATTCATGACTTGTAGCTTACATGTTTTCCATGTGCTTGACGAAATGCCTAGTATGTTTTGGTCAATATAGGTCAAGTTTTGAGTAGAGATTGAATGTTTAGCCTTGTTTCCATGTTAAATATGATTATGGAAAGTCTCAAGGAATTTTGGGAAGTGGTCTAGAGGCAGGCCTGAAAAGGTGGTAGTGATCCTGGGACCGCATGCTTGGAACTAGAGAAATTGGGTTATAATCACATGGAAGTAGTGTTGCACATGCAGTTGGAGGCCTATAACAAGATGTCAAGCAACATGTACTGATCAACTTTTATTAAACTATAACTACCTTCTTGACTCACTTCATAGCCCAGTAACACACATGCTAAGTTGTTCAAGCGGCCAGAGGGCTCCAACCGCACTCATAAGCCCTCCTCCATGTGGCTACAGCCAAAGTTTCTTAGTCAAGAGACTACGGCTAGAAGCCCTGTTCCGTATTTTCAGGGCTAGCTCCAAGCCAGCTGCCCAAAATCTTCCAAAACTCTATCATTAACCTGTAGGAGTCTTCATTTACTATTCTTAGCCTTATTCCTACTCAAACTTGTCCAATACATAATAATAATTTAGACAAACACTTTTTATACAAGGTACATGTAGGTCATGAATGCATATTTGTGCAATAATTCATTAAGTTCATCAAAGAATCATCAAGAAGGCTTGTTGCCCTCTCTCACTAGTAGCAACAATACACATTGGCTCATGCATGCATATAATGTAACCAGGAGCCCATCAAACCATGGAACAGATCCATAACAAGAACACCTTATAAGATAGGAAATATACCATTCATGTAACCAAAGTTTAACCAAAATAGAACCATGACAAACCAATCATAAAATCATACATAAGATTAGAACTTTTGCTCATTAATCTCAATCAGAATCAACACATAATAACATATGCAAATGCCAACCAAGTCAGGGACTTCCACGTACCACCCAACCATAGATTGGGTTGAACCAAATATTTATTTCAGCTAATCATCCCTATGCCATATTCCAAGCATGAATGTGGGATCACATGGGATAAACCAAATACAACCAAATAGGGACTCCGGAGGTTAAACCACCTCCACCCTCAAGCCACCGTGATCTCACCCAAATTGGACCAGAGATCACCAAATCAAAAAAAGCTTGGATGCCTCGCAATTCCTTCACCATACCCAGAGGAATTTTTCTTTCTCCACCCACCTATCAAGGTCTTCTTGGAGAAAACCATCTCCACCCCCAACCCTTGGGGTTTTCCTAAGACCACCTCACTTGAATCCAAAAAAGTTTCAGCAATCCAAAGCTCAACCAAGAATGAATCCCAACACACCATGGTTATCTAGGAAATGGCAAGGCAAATCTAAACACACTACCAATCCAGGCAATCCCATGCCAATGACAACAAAATAATCATGTAAATCAAATGCATGCACCATGCATTCAAATCCTATCAAGGAAATCACACATGCAATGTAACAGCCCCTCGTTGATTTTCTATGTAAAAAAAATAAAACCAAGGTCATGGGACACGTATTCCAAGATGAATGTTGGGAAAAACATAGTGATGGGGATCACTTGCAATTAATTAATGGATATGAAAATTGAGAAAGGCAAAGTGGTAATAGTTGTCATTTTATTTATGAAATAATGGAAAATAGGATAAAAGGGAGATGAAAGGTCATAGATTTGCATGTGAGATAAAATAAAAGAAACGAAGAAAATAGAGGCCTCAATGATAAAAAGGCTTCTAAGGATCACTTCACAACTTTTGTCACTTTAGTTTTTGAGCTCTCCTTTATTCTCTCATACTCTTGCACACTTAGAGAAATCTTAGAGCATACTTGGAACACTTGGGAATTCACTTGGATTGGGGAAAGAAGGAAAAGGGAAGCAGGAAGCGCAAGGAAATAGGTGGATCAACAACTATAACTAGATTGCTTTTAATGTAACACGTTGCATGTGTGATTTCCTTGCTAATCTATGGATGCATGGTATATGCATGTGATTATATGATTATGTGTTATCAGTGCCATGGAGGTGGAATTCTTGGTTGAAGGTTGAGGTGGTTTGGCGTCTGGATGCCCTAGTTTGGTTTTGTTTGGTTATTTCCATGAGATGCTACATTCATGCTTGGAATATGACGCAGGGTTGATTGGCTGAAAGAGAGATTTGGTTCAACCTAATCTATGGTTGGGTGGTATGTGGAAGTCCCTGACTTGGTTGGTATTTTCCTATGTTAATAAGAGTTATTCTTCTATTGTGATTCAATTACCTTTATTGGCAATATGTTGGTGATATTATGGTTGAGTTGCCAAGGTTTATATGTTGGTTATTTTCTGATTATATGTTGTGCATATGATGTGCATCTTTTATGGCTCTTATCATGAATTATTTAGCTATTGATCGATTAATGAATGTATGGACTAATAAGTGTTGTTATAACTATGTGGAGAGGGCATAGGGACTTCTCGGTGATTCTCAAATGAATCTCGGACTTTTATGATCATATATGCATTCATGACTTGTAGCTTACATGTTTTCCATGTGTTTGACGAAATGCCTAGTATGTTTTGGTCAATCTAGGTCAAGTATTGAGTTGAGATTGAATGTCATGGGACACGTATTCCAAGATGAATGTTGGGAAAAACATAATGATGGGGATCACTTGCAATCAATTAATGGCTATGAAAATTGGAAAATGCAAAGTGGCAATAGTTGGCATTTTATTTATGAAATAATGGAAAATAGGATAAAAGGGAGATGAAAGGTCATAGATCTACATGTGAGAGAAAATGAAAGAAAACGAAGAAAATAGAGGCCTCAATGATAAAAAGGCTTCTAAGGACCGGTTCACAACTTTTGTGAATTTAAACTTTTGTCACTTTAGTTTTTGAGCTATCCTTTATTCTCTCATACTCTTGTACACTTAGAGAAATCTTAGAGGATGCTTGGAACACTTGGGAATTCACTTGGATTGGGGAAAGAAGGAAAAGGGAAGTAGAGAGCGCAAGGAAATAGGTGGATCAACAATTATAGCTAGATTGCTTTGCAGGTAACATGTTGCATGTGTGGTTTCCTTGCTAATCTATGGATGCATGGTATATGCATGTGATTATATGATTATGTGTTATCATTTCCATGGAGGTGGAATCCTTGATTGAAGGTTGAGGTGGTTTGGCCTCTAGATGCCCTAGTTTGGTTTTGTTTGGTTATTTCCATGAGATCCCACATTCATGCTTGGAATATGACGCAGGGTTGATTGGCTGAAAGAGAGATTTGGTTCAACCTAATTTATGGTTCATTGGTATGCGGAAGTCCTTGACTTGGTTGGGATTTTCCTATGTTAATAAGAGTTATTCTTCTATTGTGATTCAATTACCTTTATTGGCAATATGCTGGTGATATTATGGTTGAGTTGCCAAGGTTTATACGTTGGTTATTTTCTGATTATATGTTGTGCATATGATGTGTATCTTTTATGGCTCTTGTCATGAATTGTTTAGCTATTGATCGATTAATGAATGTATGGACTAATAAGTGTTGTTGTGACTACGTGGAGAGGGCATAAGGCTTTCTCGGTGATTCTCAAATGAATCTCAAACTTTTATGATCATATATGCATTCATGACTTGTAGCTTACATGTTTTCCATGTGTTTGACGAAATGCCTAGTATGTTTTGGTCAATCTAGGTCAAGTTTTGAGTTGAGATTGAATGTTTAACCTTGTTGCCATGTTAAATATGATTATGGAAAGTCTCAAGGAATTTTGGGAGGTGGTTTGGAGCCAGGCCTGAAAAGCTAGTAGTGATCACGGGATCGCATGCTCGAAACTGGAGAAATTGGGTTATAATCACATGGAAGCAGTGTTGTGCATGCAGTTGTAGGCCTATAACTATATGCATGCCTTGTTGTGGGTGTGGTTGTGGGCCAAGGGCAGAGAAAAAGTGTTCCAACCTAGAGTTTAGCCACCTAGGGTGGTTGTTCAGCCTTTAAGTGACCTGTAGCCCCCGTAGGATGTCAGTATGTGGTCAGTTTGTCAACCCCACTTCCTTAATTGGATTTAGAAGGTCAGGTCATGTCATAGTGACTCTTCGTCTCATGTTTATCCTAGCAAGGCAGTGAAGTTAGGTAAATGTGGGAGGGGTGGTTACATGCAACCTATTACCTGCAATGTCCTCATGTTGTAGCTTCTCTTCCAACCTTCTCTTTGCACTCCCTTGCTTTTCTTTTGCTTATCTTTTTCTTGTTTGCTTGCTTGTGTCCAAGTGCTCATTTTTTTCTTTTCCTCCAAGTGAATGCTTGAATGTCCAAGTGTGTTCAAGAGAGAATTCTCATGCTAGAATGTGACAAAGAGTAACTTAGAGTATCTCAGAGTGACTAAGAGAGTCATAAAATGTTCTCCCTCTCCTTTTATTTTATTTTCCTTTTCTTTCCCTTCAATTTTTTGCATTTTTCTTTGCATGCGTATTCTTGTCTCTTCATCTTCCTTGTCTCCTATTTTCCTTTTTTTCTAGAATTAGTGGTCGCTTATTTCCTTTTACCTTTTCCAATACTAATGCCAATTTCCATAGCCATTAATTAACCACAAATTATGCTCACTTTAATGTTTGTCCCTTCATTCAGCTTGGAATATGTGGCCCATGACTTGGTCTTATTTTTTCTTTTATAATATCCTTCCATTTACATGGAAAAGCAACTCGAGGTCATTACAAAGCCCTCCTCCTTGGGGGAACACCATCCTTGGTGTTCTTATGACACTTATGACTAAAAAACCGCCGAACATGTCAAACATAATGCTTATGGAGCTTCATAACACATCTCGTTGCAAGGATCTCAAAAGGCCCACAATATTGAGGTGTCAATTTGGCACATGACCCAATCCTCAAGGATCTCTTCTTGGGCTTGATGCACAAATATGCATGCTCCCCAACATGAAACTCCTTGAATGCTCTGTGTTTATCCGCATAACTCTTCTTCCTATCCTTTATTGCCTTTAAGTTCCTTTTAATAACCTGCATCTCTTGTTCCATCTCTGCCAACATATCCGGTCCAATCAACACTATGTTCACTAGATCACTCTAGTTGATAAGAGTATTACAACTCTGCCCATATAGAGCCTTAAATGGGCTCATCTTTAAGGCTTCTTGATACCCATTATTATAAGTAAACTCCACCAATGGAAGATACTCCTCCCACTTCCTCTATTGATGTATGACATACATCCTCAACGTATCCTCAAGGATCATGTTAACCTTCTCTATCTGCTCATATGTTTGTGCATGATAAGTTATACTAAAAGCTAGCTCTATCCCCAAGCCTACAAACAAATCCTTCCAAAACTTGGAAGTGAACTTGGCATCTCTGTTTGATATAATCTTCTTAGGAACTCCATGCAACCTCACTATCTCTTTGATAAAGATTTGAGCCACTTCGCTAGCTAAATTAGTAGACTTCACTACAATGATGTAAGCTACCTTGCTCAACTTGTCAACCACAACCATAATGGAATCATGTTGCCTCGATGTGCTCGACAATCCTGTAATGAAATCCATGGAAATGGCCTCCCATTTCCATTATGGAATCAAAATATGATCCAAGTGGATGTTGGTGGCCACCCACCTATCCCATTTGGACCCCCACAACTGTCTCTTTCAGTTTCCTTAATTATAGCGCAATTTACTATTTTTAGCAGTTTTTCGGGTCCTGAACTTCCGGAGTTGTTTTGAGGCCCTAAACGACGTTTTTTGGGAAATCTACCGCCAGCGATTTTTCTATCTAAAAATTGCCTTTTTCATTGTAGTCCTCGGAGAGATCTTTCCAATGGGCTATCATGCGCGTCAAATGGAGATAATACGACCAATTCGCGACCCTGAGAAGTTGGTTGTCCAACTCACCCCAAAACGGGGCCCACAATTTGGCGTTTCATCTTCTAGGGTTAGGTTTCGGGATGTGAAGGGTTTTCCATTATTTCTCAATAATAAATAGGCCTTCGAGCCTCATTGTAACATAGTTTGGAACAGTTCAGAGGCATGTAGCCGCCACATCTCTTCTCAGAGATAAGCTACCATCGCCCTAGCTGGTTTATTTCCATTTCTGGTTGTAAGCATATTTCAGTATTTTCCATTAATGAAATGAAGTATTATATCCGCTGCATCTTTGTATTTATGGTTATCGCATCTCTGTGTTTATGGTTATCTCTGTAATTTATTGCGTTCCTGTCTAAATCTAGATCAGTGGTATCAGAGCGGTCTACTTTTTCTCTGTTTTTCTTTGCATGTCCCCAACGAGGTCGGGATATAAGGAGTTAGGGCTTGAACTAGTCGAACCTTTGCAAGACCAGCCTCGCAAATCTCGACGACCTCCCATGGCAGATGAGAAGAAAGACGAGGGGGTAGGAGATCCTATCAAAATCTTGCTCGAAGAAGCCCTCGAGCGGCAAAGGAACGCGATGATGGATAGCTTTGCATAGATCCTTCAGTGGCTACCCAGAGGCGACGCATCAGCTTCCAACAGGTACTCTGGAAATGCCACACCGTTTAAGGTACAAGTTAATTTTGAAATCCCCATCTTCGAGGGTCAAATAGACACAGATGTTGTAGATAAATGGTTAAATCTGCTAGATGGGTATTTTTCTGTTCATGAATTTTCAAGTCGGGAAAAGATTGTTTTCGCTCTTCTCAAAGCAGCCCCCCACGTCAAGGACTGGTGGGAAACCTACTGTGAGCTGAAGGATGAAAGTACAGGCTCATTGTTTTCAGCCGCACCCACTTGGAATGACTTCCGGGATGCCATCAAGGAGTAGTACTACCCTGTCAAAAGCTATGAGGACAAATACATCAAATGGACCACACTGCGGCAGGGATGAGACCAAGATGTGCCGAAGTTCACAAACATTTTTCATACCCTTCGCACACAATTGGGTATCAAAGATTCTGAGCTGCACCTGGTACTCAAATACCACGGCTGCCTGCATAGATACATCTAGGAAGAGATGGAGTTCTTGAACATCTCCTCACTCAGCACAACATACCGATACGCTGTCAAAATCGAGCAAAAGTTCAAACAGAAGAAGCGAGACTTTGGATCTGCAAATCTGAAGTCCAAAGGACAAAGCCAAGGCGGGGTGATGCAAGACAACCCGTCGAAGCCGCAAGAAAAGAACAACACCACGAAGCCAAAGAAGGACACAGGAAAGTGGTGTGAGTTCCACAAGAGTCCCACTCATAATACAAGTGAGTGTCGGACCAAGCAGTCGCTGGTGGCAGAATTGAAGGCTTCTGAATCAGATGCATGTTCTGACCCTGAGCCAAGACCCGACAAGGGGAATGGAAAAGGGAAGCAGACCATTGATGCGGATCCCAGCGCCACTGTTGCCACTGCCAAGATCCAGAAAAATGAGCCGAAGATCCAAAGGAGGGAGAGCGTCTTTTCCACTCACAAATGTGGGTGAAGGGTTCACCGCTACAATTCATTGTTGACAGTGGGAACCAGAAGAACCTCGTTTCAGCAGAAGTTGTGAAGCAGTTGGGCCTACGGACTACACCACACCCGCAGCCGTACAGTATCGGGTGGCTTCACGAAGGACGACATCTCAAAGTTCGCCAGCAGTGCCGCCTTCCCTACAGCATCAAACCCTTCACAGACGAGGTATTGTGTGATGTTACACCTCTGGATGTTTGCGATGTACTATTAGGCCAGCCATACTTGTGGAGGTGACATGCTGTGTATGAGTCAAGGCCTCGCGCTGTCATTATTTCTTTGGATAATTCATTATACAGGATACCAGAGGTAGCCCCACCTACTGCCACCTCTTTGATCACTGCTAAGAAAGGCAGCAAGCTTATCTCACAGACTAGGAAATTTATTTTTTGTCTGGTTCGCTCCCAAAGTAAGGGGAAGATCGTTGCTACATCCATGACCCCCACAAAGGGTTCCTCCATGCAGCAGCAGCAACAAAGGGATACGGTCATGACAGAACACATGAACAACTTCTCCTCACCCACATGGGTACCACACAAGTTTCAGGTGGGCGACAAAGTTTGGTTACATCTATAGAGAGAACGCCTTACCAGAACCCATCAGAAACTCAGACCACTTCGACATGGTCCTTACACCAATAACAAGGCTATGGGCAACAATGCTTTGAAGCACAACATTCCTCCATTCCTTCGCTTGCACCGAGTGTTCAATGTGGACTGTCGCCGACCATGCTTCCCACCATTTCTGGACACATCAGAGATTGCAAAACAACTCACCAGAGACCCAGCTCAGCAGAAGCTTCCTCATCTCAAGGAGGAACTCAACGCAATGGGGACCATTGCTTCCTAAGGGGGGAGGAATGATCCATGTGGATGTTGGTGGCCACCCACCTATCCCATTTGGACCCCCACAACTGTCTCTTTCAGTTTCCTTAATTATAGCGCAGTTTACTATTTTTAGCAGTTTTTCGGGTCCTGAACTTCTGGAGCTGTTTTGAGGCCCTAAATGACGGTTTTTGGGAAATCTACTGCCAGCAATTTTTCTATCTAAAAATCACCTTTTTCGTCGTAGTCCTTGGAGAGATCTTTCCAACGGGCTATCATGCGCGTCAAACGGAGATAATACGACCAATTCGCGACCCCGGGAAGTTGGCTGTCAAACTCACCCCAAAACGGGCCCACAATTTGGCTTTTCATCTTCTAGGGTTAGGTTTCGGGATGTGAAGGGTTTTCCATTATTTCTCAATAATAAATAGGCCTTCGAGCCTCATTGTAACACAGTTCGGAACAGTTCAAAGGCATGTAGCCGCCACATCTCTTCTCAGAGATAAGCTACCATCGCCCTAGCTGGTTTATTTCCATTTTTGGTTGTAAGCATATTTCAGTATTTTCCATTAATGAAATGAATTATTATTTCCGCTGCACCTCTGTATTTATGGTTATTGCATCTTTGTGTTTATGGTTATCTCTGTAATTTATTACGTTCCTGTCTAAATCTGGATCAAAATAGGCTACAACAAACCAATTGGATGCTTGCATTCTAATTTCACCTACTGACAGTCCAAATACTTAGCAACAAACTCAACCACCTCATTCTTCACTTTTGGCCAATAGTAGAACTTCTTAACAATTTTCAAAGTCTTCTAGTATCCTAGGTGGCTTGAATATGGCTTAACACAAAGCAATCTCAAAATAAGCTTCTTCAACTCGTTGTTATATGGCACATAGATCCTGCTCCTAAATATGATCAAGTTGTCTTGTACTTCTCATCATGTTGCCCTGCTCCTCAGGAGGTCGCAGTGACCAGGCCCGGGCGACTGTTTACCAAAAACATAGGTCTCCGCAAAGGCCAGCCCCTCGGCCCTTTGACCGATTGGGCTCTCGACCCAACCCCAACCCCTTGGCCCATCGGCCAGCCCCTTAGCAATTTTGGAGGGGTTAATAACCCACTTGAATCTTGTGAAGCTAAACTGGTTGAAACAAATCAAGGTTCAAGGAGGGGCCCCATCAAGGATGGGTGTCCGATATAAGATATGCTCCTATAAATTTGTCCCATAAGATCTCACAACTTAAATATGACTCACTTGTACTTTCCTACTGAGAGCATCCGCAACCCGATTTTCCTTGCCCTTGATGTACCTGATCTCAAAATCAAACTCATTGAGAGTAGCTAACCATCTATCTTTCCTTGCATTCAGATTGGGTTGGTCAAACAAGTACCTCAGTCCACTGTGATCACTCATCAAGATGAACCTCCGACAAAGAAGATAATGCGTCCACATCTTCAATGCAAGAATTACGGTTGCCAACTCAAGATCATGAGTCACATAATTTTTCTCATGCTCATTTAGCTTCCTTGACTCCACCAAGTCCTTTCTTACATGCATTTGTACAAACCAAAAACTCCTTATCAGGATGTGCAATCTTCAAAACTAGAGCATTTATAAACAAATGATTCCATTGAACAAATCTAGTTGCACACTTAAGACTCCACCACGTCCACCAAGTCCTTCCTTACATGCATCTGTACAAACCACAAATTCCTTACCAGGATCTGTAATCTTCAAAACTAAAGCATTTGCAAACAAATGCTTCAACTAATCAAAGTTAGTTGCACACTCAGTAGTCCATTCAACCTTCTTTCATTTTCTCTGCAAAGATTTGATAAGATAACCAATCTTAGAAAATCTCTTGATGAACCACCTGTAATAACATGTTATTCCCATGAATGATTTGACTTCATCCACATTCCTTGGAGATGGCCATTCCATGATGGCTTTAATCTTTGTTGACGTAGGTTTTAACCCCGTACAGAAATTACCTACATATGAATTCTAAAAAATAGAAAATAAACAATGGCGAGAGCATAATACATAAAACAAATATACATAGAGATTTTCCCCTAGATCCCAAAACGGGGACTACAAGATTGATTTTTCATTATGATCCTTTCAATGTTACAATACATATATATACATGTTGAAGCATCCATAAACCTCAATCCATTAACCCTGGATTAGAACATAACCGTAGTTCCCTTGATCGGATCTATAAAATACCATGGATCGAAAACCATCGCACCCAAAACCATGTGCGAAATCCATGCACAAAACCATAGGTAGGTCCGCCCACCTAATATAGGGTCAAAAAAAAAGAAATCTCGGGGCACTACCCCAAATTCCATGCAGGGGGGGTTACCGCCCCTTGCATACCCCTTGGCAGCACCCAACACAACGTACAAGGGGGACTATCACTCCCCCCCCCCCCCCGTGGGCTAGTCGTGGAAAGAATATAACACAACCCAACAATTGGATCCACTGTTATACCTTCAATTGGAAACATGTCCTAGGTAATGAATCTGAAACTAAAATAAATTGCACTTGTTGAGCTTGGCATACAACTTAAGCTCTCTTAACAATCTCAATACTGCTACCAGGTGCTCTACATGTTCCTCCTCATTATTTGAATAGACCAATATATCATCAACAAAGACTATCACAAACGTATCCAGGTGAGGGCATAACACATTATTCACCAAACACATGAAGGTGGCTAGAGCATTAGTAAGACCAAAAGGAACCACCACAAACTCATAGTGCCCACACCTTGTACAAAATGCAGCCTTGTAGATGTCCTCTTATTTTATGCGCACTTGATGATATCCTGATCTCAAATCAATCTTCGAAAATATTGTTGTTTTATTCAACTGATCAGACAAATCATCAATATGTGGCAATGGATACTTGTTATTTATTTTCTCACCTGCGTGTAATCAATGTACAACCCAAGGAAACACACATGGCCTTATGTATCCCTTATCAAGCATATCTTTAAGTTGCAACTTCAATTACACCAACTTCAAAGTGCTCATCTTGTATTGTGCCTTAGATGTTGGTGCTGCTCCTGGTACCCACTCAATAAAGAAATCCACCTCTCTATGAGGAGGAAGCTCTGGAATCTCTTCAAGAAACACGTCCTAAAATTGTTGCAAGATAGGATACTTCCTCAGGACTTCTTCATTCTCATCTCCATTCCCTTTATCATTGGAAACATGAACTACAAGCAATATACACCCTTTCCTGCAGTCGCGCTTAGCTTGCATAGTTGTAACCATTCTCACTAGTGTAGGATTCTTATTTCCCTGCAAGACTCTCTTTTCTCCATCATCATCCAGACATTTAATTTCCTTCTCATAACAATCTACCTTGGTTCTCTGAATAAACAGTCAATCCATGCCCAAAAGCATGTTATATGCACCCAAAGGAAGCAAATTTAGGTGTGTTGTTGTAGGCATACCATTAAGCTCAAATACACAAGATCTCACCCAATGATGAACTCTTCTCTTGGTCCCTATAGACAACTGCACCAACCAAGATTCCGCGTGCACTTCTTTATTCAAATGACATTGATCCACCAGGTCAGGACTAACATACTTATAATTAGATCTAGGATCAATAAAAATGGAACAACTTGGTCACAAAGCTTGCCTCCCATCCCAATAATAGGTGCATGATGAGATGCTTGTCTATTGTCAAGTGTTGCATAGATATGGGGAATGCTCTAACCCACATCCCCAATTGTCTGCGCCTCATGACCACTATAGATCTGTGGCATGCCACCCTGGTACAATGGGCAATCCTTCTTGTAATGGTATTTACCACAATCCAACACTTCAACGGTTCCCTGCGACTACCTTTATTCTGCTGCTCTCAAGGCTGAGACCCTATCCTTTATTAGTTGCATTAAACTTCTTATAAGGAGCCACATTTTCCTTCTCACTTGCATCCTAAGATATTTCTTTTTTCTTGAGCCATTTTCCTTTAGTCTTCTCATTACCCTTGTAGTCATGCTTGAACTTAGGTTTGCGCTTTGACTTCTCATAACAATGCTTTAACTTCCTTATGACCTCCTTCAATGACTGAGGCTAATCAAACTTAATATAGTCTTTAAATGTTACTGGCAATCCACTGATGAACCTTTGGATCATTGCTTTCTCATCCTTGAGATATGGCACATGTCTCAATAGCTCTAGAAATCTGGTTGTATACTCTTCATCTGCAATGGAACCCATCTTGAGCTCATAAAACTCCTTGGTCTTTCCATCATAATATCTCTCAAACATATACTTCTTCTTGAAGAGTCTTTCAAACTCATCCCGAGTCTGCTTCTCTTCTCTAATTGCTTATGACATTCTTAACATCTTCCCACCATATATTTTCTTTTCCTTTGAGATTGAAGGTAACTATCTTAGCTTTCATGTTCTCTGAGTAGTCATGCAATCTAAAAAAATTCCTCATCACAAGCAGCCATGCTTCTGCATCTTTTCATTTCTTCATTTCAACATCAAAAGTAGGAGGCTTGTCTTTCTTGAATTCCTCTGGCAAATACTTGCTCCTCCTATGTTGTTGACGATGATGACAATGATGTCTCCTAGAAGAAGAACTAGAATTAAATTCATATGTAATCAATGATTTTCCACTTTTCATTATGTCATAATAGCGTATCCTATACCTTTTTCTGAGACCTACTTCCATCTGCCCCATTAGTATTTTCTTCCTACCTATATTTAGGGTTGATTCCTAGCTGTCCCTGCTTATGTAAGTCTGAAAGGCTTTGAAGGAGAACTGCATTAACTTCAGCTTGCTTTTCTTGAGCTTTTGCAAGCCTTTCTTGTGCCTCAGTCAACATGTTATTGTCTGCATTACAACTTCTAATCTCTTCTCTCATACTCTTCAATGTATCTGCTATATCAGGAGAATATTCCTCTCCTTGTTGCTCAACTAACTTCTCTTATTCCATTGATTTCACTTTGGGCCTATATGGGGAGTCATGAGAACTATAATCCACCATTTTACTCTTCATCTCTGTCCTTTTATTTCCTGCAAACATACCATGTTAGATAAACTAAATAAAATACATAATCAAAATCATACCTCAATGTCTCTTAGGGGAGGTTATTACATCTGCACAAGTCAGTGCAAATTAGCACAATATATAATAATAGCAAAAACATATCAACATCATGCATGAATCAAGATGATAATATAAAACTGTAACATTAATTGCGTGTATGATAACCATAACCATAACCATATGCATGTATCCTAAGGTCCAGTACTGTAAACCTCGCTTTGATACCATTTTTTAACATTGGTACCAAAGAAAGGTTTACATGGAACGAAATTACCCTGATACCATCTTGTAACACCCCACCCCACATTTACCCACTTTTATAATATCTCCAGGGTAAACATAAGCTGAGAGTTACTAGGCATGACTCGACATCCAAGTTCCAGTTATGGAAGTGGGGCCTAGTTATGTTTAAAACTTTACTACAACCTCCAGGAACACCATATTAGCTAGATGTCAAGCAACATCTACCAATCAACTTTTCTTGGACTAGAACTACCTTCTTGACTCACTTCACATCCCAATCGCATGCATGTGAAGTTGTGCATGCGGCTAGAAGGCTCCAGCCGCACTCATAAGTCCTCCTCCATGTGGTTACAATTGAAATTTCTTAATCAGGAGACTACGGCCAGAAGCCCTGCTCTGGATTTTCAAGGCTACCTCCAGGCCAACTGCCCAAAATTTCCAGAACTTTGTCATTAACTTGTAACAATCTTTATTTACTATTCTTGGCCTTATTCCTGCTCAAAATTGTCCAATGCATAATAATCATTTAGACAAACACTTTGTAGATAAGGTACCTCTAGGTCATGAATGCATATATGTGCAATAATTCATTAAGTTCATCAAATAATCATCAAGGAGGATTGTTTCCCTCTCTCATTAGTTGCAACAATACACATTAGCTCATGCATTCATATAATGTAACCAAGAGCCCATCGAACCATGGAATGGATCCATAACAAGAACACCTCATAAGATAGGAAATATACCATGCATGTAACCAAGATTTAACTAGAATCGAACCATGACAAACCAGTCATAAAATCATACACAAGATCAAAACTTGTGCTCATTAATCTCAATAAGAATCAACACATAATAGCATATGCAAATGCCAACCAAGTAAGGGACTTTCACATACCACCCAGCCATAGATTGGAGTGAACCAAATCCTTCTTTCATCCAATCACCCATGTGCCATATTCCAAGCATGAATGTGGGATCACATGGGATAAACCAAATACAACCAAACAGGGACTCCAGAGGTTAAACCACCTCCACCCTCAATCCACTGTGATCTCACCCAAACCAGTCTAGAGATCATCAAACCAAAACAAGATTGGATGCCTCGTAATTCCTTTAGCATACCCAGAGGAATTTTCCTATCTCCACCCACTTGTTAAGAGCTTCTCAGAGAAAACCATCTCCACCCCCGACCCTTGGGATTTTCCTGATACCACCTCACCCAGACCCACAATATTCTAACAATCCAAAGCTCAACCAAGAGTGAATCCCAACACACCATGGCTATCCAGGAAACGACAAGGAAAATCTGAAGACATTGTCAATCCAGGTAATCTCATGCCAATTACAACAAAATAATCACATAAACCAAATGCATGCACTGTGCATACAATTCCTATAAAATAGATCACACGTACAACCTGTTACCTATAATATCCTTTTGTTGTAGCTACTCTTCCAACCTTCTACTTGCGCTCCCTTGCTTTTCCTTTACTTGTCCTTTTCTTGCCGACTTGCTAGTGTCCAAGTTTTTCTTTACTCTTTTCCTCCAAGTGAATGCTTGAATATCCAATTCTATTCAAGAGAGAATGCCCATGCTAGAATGTGACTGGTGGTTTGGTTGCAGGTGTAAGGGATAATCGTTCAAATCCTGAAACAATCTCCTCAAGTGCAGGTGGAAGTTCTTCTTCTATTTCCCTTGGAGTTTTAATCATCCGCCTCCAAACTTAGATATTCTACTAAAACAGTTGAATTGCTAAATTTACCCAGAAAATAGCAAAACTTCACTTACCCGGAATCGAAAGGAGTTAACACCCCGTTGAAAAACTTCTCGGGTTCGCCTTTTCCACAATCCTCTACCTCTCTCATGGAACCGAAAGAAAACAAAGCTCCAGCTTATAATTTCTCAGCTCCGAAATCTAGATTAACCCGCGTATACTTTTACCACGCGACCACCATTGGATCGTGGCCTCCACAACAGACGGTGACGATCATCTGGACTTCAACGAAATTAAGCCACAATTGATTTGCTCATCATGTCCGAAAAATTTATTAACCACCGTTCACTTTTCCATGCAATATTCTTTGGATCCTACTCCTCTAATCAGATGACCCAAATCAACTGCACTATTAACCCAGTTTGATAAAATATCGCATCCGGTTTTGGGTTAAACCTCAACACTGATTTGCACGCGACTACCATAGATCTAACAGTTCTGTCGATCGGACGGTTCTAGGCTTCTTCGATTTTCCTCACAAGTTTATTAGACTTTTTCCTCCTTCTGCTATGATTTTAGCGCTTCCGCCAGGTTTAGCTCTTCACTAATGAATTCAGAGTTTAGCTAATTAAAGTTCCAGGGGTCGAAACACATTCGACTTAACTTAATACACAGTGAATGAGGAATTTAAACATGAGAACACCAGATCATACAAAACTCTAAGTTTACAGGCCAAACTGGAATTCAACAATACACAGAGATATTTCAAAGGAATTCAACCCTTCGGGATTTAACCTTTCATGCATAAAATACACAGAGATACAGAGATATTTCAATTCTTTTACAGTCTAATTCTCCATAACCAAATCCAACCAAATCCTCTTACAATAGTTCAAAACTTACATAAATACTTTACATCCAACAATCTGATCCTCAATCAATGGATCGAATCTATCTAATCCTAGATAAATACCTAAACTGCTTGATATTCTCCTCGAGAATCTCAACTAAGTCTGAACTACTTGGATTAATTACAAAATCCTTCAAATACCTATATTCTAGCTCAATTCCTATCTAGAAAACTTTGTAAATTGATAGCTAAAGGATCCCACTCCTTTGCTTGTAAACTTTTTTTGGATTTTTGGAATAAAATGAAGCCTTTTGTCTTTAAGCCTCATGCTCCTGCATCAGTGACTAAGAGTAACCAAGAGTAACTGAAAGTAACTTAGAGTGACTAAGTGAGTCATAGAATGTTCTCCCTCTCCTTTTATTTTATTTTCCTTCAATTTCCTTCATTTTCCCTTGCATGCATATTCTTGTTTATCCATCTTCATTTTCTCTTATTTTCCTTTATTTCTTGAATTAATTGCCATTAATTGTCTTTTTCCTTTTCCAATGCCAATTCCAATTTCCATAGCCATTAATTAACCACAAGTGATGCCCACTTTAATGTTTGTACCTTCATTCATCTTGGAATATGTGTCCCATGACAGTGGTCTTATTTTTTCCTTTGTAATGTCTTTCCATTTACATGGAAAATCAAACCGGGTTGTTACGAAATGAGAGTCCACTTGGAGGTTTAAACAAGGTACGTGGTATGTTTGGGTGATCAACTCTACTTCCCAAGCATGAACCAGCTAGGACGTTAGATAGTTGGATGACATTTAGCTCCAGTGATGCGAGTTCCCATAGGTACGTATTAATGAAGCATAGTTAACCGCTACTCTTCCCACAAGCCTTCATAAATTCTCTGTAGGGATGTTGGTCTGGTTTCTCGAGAAGGACATGTCTGCAATTAATATGGAGATCAGAGAAGAAATGAGTTTAATGGTGGCAGAAGAGCATGATGGTAGGAGTTTAGATGGAGCGGGTCTATTTAACATGGCCTAGTCGTACCTTTGGGCACCCCTTCTCCATTTCCCTTGGTGTTATTCTCGCATTTGTGTGTTATTAAAGTGTATGTCGATGTCATCAGAAGGTGACCAAACTTTGGAGGCCGATATGGCATGGTGGAAGAAGGCGACGAAGTTTCTCTTCAAGTTACTAATGGGTCGAATTAACACTTTGTCATGTGAAAAATCCATGATTGCAATAAACTGGAAACTATTCTTCCAAATGATGCAATTTATTTGTCTTTTATTATTTAATTAACAGAAAATAACGAATAGCTCACTACTACAATCGTCACCAAAAAAATTACTCTATGTAAATAAAACAAGAACTGAGAAATAGGTACACACACACAAATATTAACACATTTATTTTGGTCTAACGTTCCCGGAAAAAACCCGAAGGGAAAACTGGTGCAACAAATGAGGGTTTATTTTATTATTCTTCAACAAAATTAGAGAGTACAATAATATGCTTTCCAAACAATGGCAAAGCTCCAGAATTTTTTCTCCACTACTCCAATTGGTAAATTGACCTAAAAACTCACTATTTCTTCTGCAACTCGACCGCACTCCCTTCTACTGTGTGCACGGACTGTTCGAAATGTGCACTAGCTAACTGGATCTCGAACTCACTGTTCCTGCACTCCTTTGGTGATCTTGCACTGGCAATAGGAAAATGTGCTCTAACTTCTGGAACTGATTCCCAACAACTGTAAAATGATTTGTTGCCCAGGTCTATGCACTAGAGAATCCGTAACAACTTGTATGGCCTTCTTGCAGCTGAATTCGATCCTCTCTCTGACTTTGGAAATCTCTGTTGAAATCTCCCCTATAAATCCTCTCTCCAACTTTTGCTGAAACCCTTTCACTAATGCTTTAATGGCTCCGGCTCTACCCTCACTAAATATTGTGCACTGGGTAATTCGCACTGCCTTGCTCCCTTGTTCCATAACTATGTATATCTCCATCCCATCGACTTACTCTTATAATCTTTTGTTGGAGCTTCAACAACCAAGATCTAATTTTGATCAATGAATAAGATCAATTTGACTCCATCATATCACTTTTCTAGAAGTCTCTAGAGCAAAATTTGTTTTCCTCAATTAATACCCCTTAATTGATTAATTTTCCTAAGTTAGACTTGGGAACTTTTTAATTATTGATCAACTAATGTAATTGAGTGGTTTTTAAGTGTTTTCTCTCAAAACCTTTTATGGTTTTCAAAGATCTTGAGTTCCTTAGCCTCTTAAACACAATCTAAGACTAGAACACTTGTTTGATGCTACTCCAGACCATAAAAAACTAACACTCCCTCTTAACAAGGAAGGTGTTTTATCCATCATTCTCCTCTACATCTTGTAGCTGGACTGACCATGTCGTTGGTGCCTGACATCTGTGATACAACTAACTCTCACTATCCACCATGCCACTACGCAAACTTTGATTCATATGCCACTTACATGTAGTTGAACCAGTCTATGATTTCACATTATTAATGCTTTTGCGTTGTTGCTATTGTGTTTCCACTACATTATACTACATCTACGTTGTTACTATCATTGTAATTGTGTGCTGATCACCTCAAATCCTAATGCACTAAGCTTCCACAAGGTTTCTCCCTTTGAAGCTACATTCCCTCTGAGTCTTGATCTCCCACTAGGAAATTTCTCTGCTCCCTTCTTTCAACGTGCACTATCCTCCTGCACTCCTGAACTAGAAACTAGATTATGCAGTTCTGCACTGGAAATCTCACTGGTTGGAACTGCACCTGCTACCTGCAACTAGGCAATTTGCACTGCCTGTGTCACTACAACTATCTCTCAAGTAATAAATGTAACTAGCTCTACAACTGTCATCCAAATGATTGATTAGTCCTGCTGACACTGAACGACTATTCTCCTACTACTATGATACTGTGGGCCCCCCATAGGAAAGATGATGGTCCTACTGCAACAATTAGAACTGATCTAATTGATCTCCTTATTGCTTCTGCACTGGACCCTACCCATACTACTAATATGAAGCATCATGCTCCCCCTCCATCTAGAGGTATAATTGTTATTAATGTGAATTCCTTCAATCTGATGGTCAACTCATTAATCTTTGTCGAATTTGTTATATGCTTCTCCTTCTTGTGCACCTTCCTCTTTAGACACTGGGAAATGTAGTGGCCAAAACCACCACCTCCAAGCATTTGACCTTTGACAGGTCCTTCTTCTTCTACTCTCCTCCCATCGAGCCTTGTCCTTGACTGGGACCCTTCATCGCCTTTCCCTTACTAGAAAGGGCTACATTTTCCTCCTCCTCCTCCTCCTTCGGTCCCTTACTACTGCTTCTATTAGTAACATCTACAAGACTTATCCTCAACTCCTCTTGAGTGAAGTTACTCCACAGACGATCCCACCCAGGAAGTGTAGCTCACCCATAAATAACTTGGATGAAAGTATGTCACTCCTTGGTGAAACCGTTGAGAGTTGTGCCTACCAATTCACTATTTGATGGTTTCTCCCCAATGGTTGCAAGTTTATCTTTGACCATCTGAATCCCGTGAGGTAGGATGTAATGCTCTCACCCTTCTACATCTTTGTGGTCCTTAAATACTCCTTGATAATCATCTTATGATTCTCAAATGGATTATCATACAACTTCACGATGGCATGCCACATCTCCTTGTTGTACCATTGTTTGCAATGTGTGGGACAATGTGATCCTGAACCTAGTCTAGGACCATCCTCTTAGCTTCGTCCATCTCCTTTTTGTAGGTTTGTAACACCCTCCTCCCACATCTACCCAAGAAACCATCCAGCAGGGGTAAACATGTGACGAGAGGCCACTATGATATGATTTGACCTCCTAAGTCATGTTAAGGAAGTGGAACCGACGAAAACACACCATACAAACATTCAACATTAGCCTTAGGACCCTTAGGAACCAATCCAACACTTTAGGCAGCTTGCCCTTGGGTCCCACTAAACTTTTGGACAACTTGACCTCTAGACGCTCTCATGCTATAGGCATGCCAGTGTCCAAGGACCTCTAGACGCTCTCACAGGCTTGCAAGCCAACATCCAGGGACACTTTTGCTTAGTTCTATGTCAGCGTCCCTAGGAATTAAGCCACATTTTTAGGCCCAGAGGCAAGGTCACTGCCCAAAATTGAATCATGTCTTCAGAACAATAAATTAACAAGGAAATGACAGTATAAAAGTAATCACTTGAATGAGACCTTGACTGGACCCCTACTAGCCATGACAGACGTTTCGTCAAACATATCACAAAAATGTAATCTACAGGTGTAAATAACAGATCTGAGCATAGGGGTCTCGTACTTAGCTGAGAATCACTAAGAAACATTGATGCCTCAACACATCAACTGCCATTTCATCCATTAAGTCATAGATACATTGATCATTCATTTACAAGTAAAAACACGATGAGATCCATACATAGCTGATGTTATAAAACATATAAATAACCAACACAATAGCAACAAAAATACTCATGAAATCACAACCATATAAACCACATATAATCTAGTATATTACTAATATAAATACAAGGAGAAATAACCTCATATTGATGATGCAAAATCCAAACCCAGGATGGGACTTCCACGTTCTTCCTGACCATAGAATGGTTGAGTCAAATCTCTCTTCAGTCATTCACCCTCATGCCATATTCCAAACACGAATGTGGGATCTCATAGAACACATCAATTAAAACTCATCCAAGGCTTCTAGAGGCCATCCACCTCAAACCATCAAACAATGATTCCACCTCAGATTGGTCTTTATCCCAACCATCAAGGGCTCCCGAGTTTTTGTTCCAACCAAGGCTCCACGACTAGTAACTCAACCCACAACTACCGCTGGGCTCTAGAGCGTTTTCCAACCAAGGCTCCAGCACTAGTAACTCAACCCACCAATGGTTTTAGAGTGTTTGTCCAACCAAGGTTATGGGACTAGTAACTCAACCCAAGCTATTACAGGGCTCCAGAGTATTTGTCCAACCAAGGCTTCGGGATATAGTAACTCAACACAAGCTAAGGAAACATGAGAACCGACCAAAACAAACAATGAAATAAACCCACAATCTCCATGGCTATCCAAGAAATGGCAAGGCTAGGCAATCCTCTGTCAATCCAGGCAATCCTCCATGCCAATGATAGATCGTGACCAATAATCCAGATGCATATGCCATGCATGCCAAAGCTAGTGAGGAAAACATACATGCAACTCCGTACCTGCAAGAAAATCTCGTTGTACCTTCTGATCTTGATGTCCTCTTGCACTTTCCTGCTCCTCCTTTTCCTTCTTGCTCCAAAATCCAAGTATGCCACACCTTCCAAGAGTGCTCCAAGAAAACTTTAAGTCTCCAAGATTATGAGAGAGATAGAGAATAATGAGAGAGCTCCAAAACTGAACTGACAAAAGGTTACCAACTGATCCTTAGAATCATTTTTATGAACGAGGCCTCTATTTTCTTCATTTTCCATTATTTTCCTTCAATTTCCTCCTCACATGTAATTTGTGACCTTTCACCTCCTTCTTCTCCTAATTTCCATTATTTTCATAAATAAAAGTGCCAAAAATGTCATTTGCCTTTCCAAAGCCTTAGCCATTGCCTTTGCCAATTTCCTTAGCCATTAAACAATCACAAATGATCCCCATCACTAGGATTTTGCTCAACGTTCAACTTGGAATAAGTGTCCCACCAATCGTGGTTATTATTTTTCCTTTATTAACTTTTATGTCATGGAATTTTCACTAGGGTTGTTACAAGGTTTCATGTTGTTGTGGATCTATCTGTACTGGAATGTTGTTCTCTGCATCCTCCTTTAGTCCATGCTCATCCAACAGGAAAGTCATTGTAGCCTTCTGAACGTCAAAGTTAGAGGCTCCATCAAGTTTGTCTTGATCCTTGAGTCCTGATGTGGCCATCTCCGCGAAAATCAAATAAGTTGGAGGTTTATGTACTAGAAATTCCCTTCTCCTTCCATCAACTAGATCTAGCCTCTTCTTCTACTCTCACTCCCACTGGAATGCACAAATATGCTCCTATACTCGCCTTCGGTGTCCTTCTCTGACACTCACTCTGTCAGTTATTTCCCTATGGGAAACTTGCTCTACCTTCTGGATGTCCTCCTTTGGATTAGTCACACGCACTGCTAACCCTAGAAATCACATTCACTGAACTGGCAAGTCTATTCAACCTTTTGTTGTTGGAAATTTTGATCTCCTTTCCTGTACTGGAAACCCTCTTAAGAATTTATGGAAATTCCCTCTCTAGTGTGTTTTTCTCTTCCTTCCTTGTGCAAATTTGTAAATACAAACCTTGTTGCAAATATTATGTGTCTAGATCTACTCTGCGAACTGACTACTGCTCATCGAAACTAGTTCTCGACAATATCATACCTGTTGCCACAAAGCTTAAGAAAAATCAAACTTTCCTCCTCATGGATCTGGAAATCGATTTTTTGCTCCTCTGCAAATTGTATCCTTGGCTTGGCATGCACATATTTGAATTATGTGCTTCAGATCTCCCTTTGAAACTGCATGATCTCACTTCCTTTCACCTCTAAGCCTCAAATATGATAAACTATGCTCTAGTACCATGCGAAAAAATCATGATTGCAATAAATTGGAAACTATTCTTCTAACCGATGTAGTTTATTTGTCTTATATTGTTTAATTAATGATAAATAATGAATAACTCACTACTGCAATCTTCACCAAAAATACATACTTTGTGGAAATAAAACATGAACTAAGAAATAGATGCACACACACAAATATTGACTGAGTTATTTGGACCAATGTCCTCGGAAAAACCCTGAAGGGAAAACCGATGCGACAGATGAGGGTTTATTTTATCATTCTTCAGCAAAATTAGAGAGTACAATAATTTTCTTTCCAAACACTTACAAAGCTCCAAGAAATCGTCTCCACTACTCCAAGTGGCATATCAACCTGTAAATTTAGAATTACAAGTGGATAAAAAAGCTTTAAGAATTTGAGAGCTTAGAGTACCCATTTGCCTTAAGGACCTTTGTAAGATGCGCTTTTTCTTTTTCAATGAACTAGGGAGTAGAGATTCGATGGGCATAGGTGAACAAAGTTTTAAGAATAACATATTTTTTGGCAGGGTGATGGTGTGACTAGGCATGAAGGTATCTATTGATGTGGGTCTTTTTGTTGCAAGCTTAATGTGTAATTGTGCCATCTAATTGACGAAAAATGAGAACATCTAAAAAGGGAAGAGAATTTCCTTTTTGGATTTACATAGTAAATTGTATTTGGGGCGAAATGTTATTAAGGTCGAAATTATTGTCTTTGAATAATTGCTTTGTTGACACAAAACTGTTCAATGTTCATTTGAATAGGGTGTTTCCAACATTTAATTGAGTTGTAATGGTTACATGAAAATGTCTTGATACATAATGACTCTCTATTTCCTCTTACCCTAATAGTACTTGGAAAATTCTCTTTCTATATAATGATTTGTCTTGAATGCTCCAAAATAAAGACTAATTGAGATTGACTTAATGATGCACGTGCATTCACATTTACCCTTATCAAAAAATGTTTTGAAAAATCATTTTCATTTAAAAAAACAAATTCATGATCTTTGAATAATGTAATTATATTGATTTATTTCAACGTACCCTTCCTCACTTCAAAATAATATTATTTTAATACCATAATAATGAAATTATTAAAATTCATATATATATAACAGTGGGAAAACCCATCATAATTTAGTTGTCAAACTAGGAGGGGGACAACCATCACTGGTTGCTAGTTGTTAATGCAAATTGACTCATCACTGTAATTCAAAGAAAACCATGTCACTTGGAATTACTCATTGGTGATCTGTAAGGGACAGGTTTTTACTTTTGCCAAATACTTTTGGGTCTTGGGCCATTAACCTGTTTTCTTACATCCGAAGAAAACAAATTCTTAATCAAACAAAAACAATTTTAAATATACTCCAAACCCACCCGACTTTTTAAAACAAAATTTTCATAATATCACTTAAATAAATTATAAATAATTAAAAGGTGAGAAAAAAA
The DNA here is from genome assembly GCA_031772625.1 of Pinus tabuliformis. Lineage (NCBI taxonomy): Eukaryota > Viridiplantae > Streptophyta > Pinopsida > Pinales > Pinaceae > Pinus > Pinus tabuliformis. Next base: position 619,393,358 of record CM062811.1, on the reverse strand, counting down.
TTTAATGAATTCAAAACCCCGCTATCATAATTAAAGCTTAGTCAACTCAAAAATGAAAATGAATAATTCCACGTGTTTCCCCTCACATGTTGGGTATGGGGCTTTACTTCAATTATTCATTTAAAATGTTGTCGAGTATGTTATGAGTTCTATATAACAACGAAATGTGTGTCGTACGAATAAGTTGTGAAGTAAAAGTCTCCTTTTAGTACTTTATGATGAACGAACACTCCATTAATTAAGGAAATATTTCCACGTTTGATATTTCAGAAGTTTTCGGAAGCTAAAACATAACTTGTTTGCACATGTACTATCTTATAAGACGGCAATGTGGTCCCATCAGATATTTTTTAATGATATATATATATATATTTATTTTTTTTCACACTCGAAAGTTCATGTGCAATGACAAAAGGGGCTTTCTACGAAGTATACATCTCATCTAGTGGTACAACTCTATATACATTAGTTTACTTTTTTATTCTTTCAATTTTTTTGAATGATATATTAATGTTATGCTCAAACATAAAATTAAAAATATAACAAAGTTATTTATACTTTTTAATGAAATTTTTTCTCTATAAGTAAGTATGCTTATTATGCTCAAACATAAAATTAAAATATAACAAAGTTATTTATACTTTTTAATGAAAAATTTAGAGGATACTAATTTTTTAATTGGAAAAATAAATTAATGATTTAGTTGTTTTATTCATTTATTTATAATTTACTATTTATTTGATCAAAGGTATATTTTAATGTGAGGAAGAATATTTATGTAATTTTTCTATAATGGTTTTATAGTGTTTTTGTTTTTGTTTGTTTGTTTGTTTTTTTTTTAACACTAGAAATATTAGTTCACGTGGTTGTGGATAGAGGGTGATCGGGTGTTATGTGAAGGCATTCTTTGATGTGAAGTTACTAGTTCAATTTTCCGCTCCAATCTGGGTGACATATAGGACATGATGAAGATGTAGTCCCACTAAGCTTACAAAAAAAAAATAGCAATACTAAGTGTTTGTTCAAAATGTGTAACAAAAGCCCACAAGGCGTACAATAGACCGTGACAGGGTGTCCTGTTAAGGCACTCTATGGTGTAAAGGTTATCGGTTCGAAACTTTGTGGGCCAGGTGTGATCCCCAGGGATTTTGACAGCTTAGATGCCCTTGAGTTGCAGCTACTCAAGCTACAAATTAGGCGTGGTAGTCACCTTAGGACTCATATAACCTAGCAAACAAACAAAAATGTGTAACAAAAACCTCATTGGATAGTAGTTTTTTTTAATATGTTTTAAATCTACTTTTTAAAGAGTTAATTAGATAATGCTTTAAGGGTTTATATATTCTTGAGTTATATATTAAACATATTTAAGTTAGATTAATGAAGTTAATTTAATAAAAAACCACATTAAGCTGCCATATTAGAAAATATTTTTGCACTAATTATGAAAATTATTAAGATAAAATTAAAACTTAACATAATAATCTGACAAAAATTTCTAATAGCCAAACTCTTCAAATTAACAAGGACACTCCAACATTCATAGAGAAACTTAAGTGAACTCTAAGGGTGGATTTGATGCTTTATGGAAATAGGAATTGAATAAAAATAAAAAACAGTCATAGAGAAACTTAAGCGAACTCTAAGGGTGGACTTATGCTTTATGGAAATAGGGATTGAATAAAAATAAAAAGTAGAAGGAAATGCTACTTAATTATTCTTCTTCTTCCAATGAATGTGAACTCTTTATAATGATGAAAAAATTGTAGTCAAACATTTCCAAACATCTCCATACCTAACCATCTTTGATAGTTAGTCCACTATAGATCATTAGAGAGCTCATGTTTAACATATATTATATATTTGAGAAAGATTTTAAATCTAATTAATTTTCTCCTACAAATAGTATAGTTATTGTTTAGATTTTTTTGTATTTATGTGGAGATCTTTCACAATTTATGTACATGTATATATTGATTGGATGTTTTAACATGATTTTAGGTTTAATTTTTACATTTTCTAGTGATATTTGATTTGGTGTTTTTTGTCGTAACAAGGAATATATATAGAAATAGATTTTCAGTCAAAATGTTTTGATTTTTATCGCTGATAAAAATTTGTCGAATGTTTTCAAATGTTTTGTAACATTAATTTATTAAAATTGTTGTTTTGAAATTTAAAAATGTTTCTAAAAATATTTGAAAATTAGTAAACTATTTTATGATTGGTTAAAATATTTGATTGACTAATTCCCTACAGTTAGATGTGATATTTGTTTAAATTTTTTTAAAACAAAATGAACTATTATTAAATTATTTTTTAATTGGTTACAAAGTTTGATTGGACTAATTCTCTGTGGTTGGATATGATATTCTTTTTAAATAAAAATAAAAATAAAAAATCTTTAATACATTACACATAATTCTTGGACTAAAAATAACATGTAATGCCTGAATATTAACCATGCACCCATCAAATCATTACGGAAAATTAGAGTTGAAATAACTTTTGTTTGTAATGTATGGCATGTTGAAGAGCTTTTGATCATTTCCTTGTATTCTTTGGGCTCCACAAGAGTTTTGGCCTTTGCAAATCTATTGTGTTTTATTTACCTTTGGTTGTTTCATGTTTGGCAACTGTTTGAGGTATTGACAATTTAAAGTTTTTTGTCCTGTTTGAGATTTTAATAAATGGCTTTTGGTTGTTGCATATAAGAATGCTTGAGACAATTCACTATTACCAGTAAGATTTTAGTTTCTCAACTTTTGTTGGTGTGCATTTATCAAATTTGATTTTAGTTAAGGTTTCTAGGATTTTCAGTTGTGTGTCTATAACATCAATTTAATTATCTCTGAGCTCTTAGGGTTTCTGGGCTAGCCTTCATCATATTTTTTTTAGTTAAAAATATTTATCTTATCTTTTTGAAGGTTTTCCGTTCTTAGAAGTTGTCTAGTGTTGTCTGTATTTGAGTCCCGAATTTTAAATATCATGTGGGATAGAGAGGGGATTTTCATTTTGTAGTGGAATTCTACACTGACAAGTATATTGCGTTGTGATGATTTTTTAGGTATATTCGAGAGGTGAAACTGTTATCACCCTAAGAAACTCACCTAGGTTGTATACCAGTGATGCTCAGGAACATTAAAAATTTAACAGTTCTGTTGGATGAAATGATGGATAAATGGAAGATGTACAACACCTTTAAGCCAGATAACCACTCCTACTATGATTTACCCCAGACATGGGTGAAGAGCCCCAAACTACAAGGCTTTCAACCACCAACTACCCACAACTTAAAGTAAAGTGATGATGGAGAAGACTGATTGCACCAGCAGATGCACAGGGCTCTGTGATGACCAGCTGCAACCAGTTAAAAGGTCTGCAAGACTATTATTCAATAGACAGGAAGGATGACAGCTCCCTTGTATTAGAACAACAACAACCTGCAAGCACTTTTTAATGAACCACTAAATTTTGACATAGAGGTGGGATGACAGCCCCTCAAATGCCCAATATTCACAGCACATCAATTAAATGCAAAGCAGGCAGAGCCTAGAACATGTAAGAAGCGAAAAGCGAGCAGGTGATAGCAAAAGAAGCTTGTATTAGTGGAAATCAAGACCAGAAGCTGCAGGTCTCATGGTATTTACAGTCTCCAGAAGTTAAAAGGCTACAATAAGCTCTCATTCATCAAAACACTCATCAATCTGATTACATCTGAGTTCTGAGTATATATAGTGTTACAATACAAAATATCTTTGTCAAACAATGCGTGGAGGAGCCCATAAATGGCCACCAACCACATTTACATTCAGAAATGGGCTGCTGATGCAAATCCGTCTGAGTTTTAAATAGATTTGACCCTCTCTGGCTCTCTGCGGTCCTCCTTGGGCAAGTGGAGTAAGATATGGGTGAAACCCATAACCATTTAATGCTTTGACTGGATCGGCGGTGTCTTGCTTCCTCCTTGGCCATACTGCTGATTAACTGCAGTCGCTGAACCTTATAATGGTTCCATCATGACTGTTTCGCTTTTTAAACAGTGAAATACGGTCAAACTTCTCATTCCCGCCCATAATACTTCACTTGGACTTCAAAAGGTTTAGCCATGGCTCAATCATTTATCGGGTCCGTCATTTGGGCTGCAATGTATATCTTAAGCTGGCCAATCCCTTGTTTCTTTATATTTCCTTATATTTCGTTATATAACGCAAAAGCTCCCAAAACCGTAAAAACGGCCTTAGTGCGGAATTGAAAATTTATGAGAGATGAATCATGATGCTGTTGGGTCCGACCCATCGGATCGGAGGCATGTTATATTTAAAAGCCCCGCCCCTTTTAAAAGCGTCGATAACGATATCGCCGCGGACCCGATGATTTATCGGAAACAATGTATAGTGCTATCGGGTCCGGCTTGTCGCATTGCACATAACCATATAAAAGGCACTGCCCCCTTTGTAAGCGCCGATGCGATATGCCGACACGATATCGACGATCGCATAATTTAAAGGCTCAAACCTCTTGTATATCCTCCATTGCGACCCGCCGATGCGATATCGGTGATCTCTCATCGGCGAGGTCTTCCTTGTCACTGCCACTGCCCGCTTGCTCCGACTGCGATACGCCGACGCGATCTGGACCATTGATCGGCCAGATCCAACGACTGATATGATTTCGGACCATTAAGCCTGCTTTTTGAGTTATTTATGATTTTGGAGTGTTTTTAGGCCTCCACTAGTGTATTTCCGCCCCTCCAAGGGCTTTCCTCTTGCAATTTTTTCAATCGGTGAAGGCTTTAAGAGGATTTTGAAGGCTTTTGGGGCACTTTTGAATCCGTTTTTGGGCATTCTTCTGTGCACAAACAACCCGATCAAGACTATGATTAATCCTCAAATGTTGGATTATATAGCAGAGCTAACACTGGCTCCTTATGGGGATGAGATCCTCCCTGTGAGGTCTCAAGAACGTGCAGACCAATGCCTTCATACAAAACAAGCTTTAAAAACACTTGCCTAGTGTCCATTGGGCATGGAGTCAACTAAGCATACAATAGGAAACTGTGAAAGAAATTAATTACAAACATTAAAGCCTGAAAACATAAACTTCAAAAACTGGCCGACTGATAGGCCACCAAAACTATTTCTCCTGCTCTCAGCCCGGTTCATCATAGATCAGCAAGACTGGATTGATTTGATCCTTTACCTCAAAGAGCTTAGGACATTTGACCTTGCCAGGCAGAAAAGGATCAAATTTCATCCCCTTGCTGTGTATTTTCTTCCTTGAATGTTTTTCATGGGAGCACTTGCACATCTGTTGGATAACCATGAATGTTGTGTATCTATCTTTATCTTTTATTGTCTGCACAATTAATATGCAAGATGCACCATTGTATTCTTGTGCAAGGGACATAGAGACATTTTCTGCCCCCAAACCTTTGTTTGAACAATCCTCATCCAAGGAAGTATTCCAAGACTGTACATCCTCTTCCTGTGTCATCTGATAAGCTACCCTTTCAGTTTGCGTGGAGGCCATCTGAGCATGTATAAAAATATCAAAACTGAGGTGATCAGTCTCAGCCTTGAGCACTGAATTATGCTCTGCCTTAGTGTTTAAGGGGCAGCAATGAGGGCTTTCTTTTTGAGCGGACAGAGAAGCAAAAGATGACAGGGAGTTTTCTTCTCCCTTATTGATTACTGGACTGGGGATAACAATAGGCTGGCTAATTTGCAGACTTGCACAACCACACAAAGATGAGCTGACTTCGGGCACAAATTTTTGGAGGAGGAAAGGATTAGCTACTGGCTGCTGCTGATGTGTCATCTGATAAGCTACCCTTTCATTTTGCGTGGAGGCCATCTGAGCATGTATAAAAATATCAAAACTGAGGTGATCAGTCTCAGCCTTGAGCACTGAATTATGCTCTGCCTTAGTGTTTAAGGGGCAGCAATGAGGGCTTTCTTTTTGAGCGGACAGAGAAGCAAAAGATGACAGGGAGTTTTCTTCTCCCTTATTGATTACTGGACTGGGGATAACAATAGGCTGGCTAATTTGCAGACTTGCACAACCACACAAAGATGAGCTGACTTCGGGCACAAATTTTTGGAGGAGGAAAGGATTAGCTACTGGCTGCTGCTGATGATTAACTTGTTGCTCTGCAGCTACAACAAATTGCTGAGCAATGCCCTTGGACATTGCTTTTTCATAAGCAGCCCTTGTCAGGAAAGGAGCACCTTCCAAAACATGGACTTCCTCTTTTTCAAACAGCTCTTCTTTCATGACTACATTCTGTAAAAGGGGCCTTACCCCTTCATCTTCATTTGTAACTCTGTTTCTCTGCAAAATCTGCCCATGCTCATGTGTTCTTTTACATGGATTTGGAATTGGAACAGAAATGGGACAACGAGCTCCTGCTACCTCAAAATACTGCTCAGCCTTTAATTTGGAAACTTCAGAGGTCAAAAGTTCAATCATCCTAGCTAATTCATCAATCTCAGGCTCTGAGGATGATGAGGATTTACCTTCCTGACTTCTGCACTCGGCATCATCTTCAAGTCTCTCTGCAGCTAGAATGTTCGATTCGACTTCAAAAGCTGCATCTTGCATAACAGCTAGAGAAGCACATCTCCTTTCTCTTAACAACAGGCAAAACTGAGAATCGAAGGCATTGGCATATGTGAGCATGACAGAAGTAGGGAAGGTTTTATTTTAGCTGGTATTCTGCTGTACATATGATTGAATCTGATATTGAAATCAGCCAGCAGCTCACCATCTTCTCTCTGCAAGTTCCCAAATTCAGTATGATAATAGAGCATATCATTATTACTTCCCCAGTGCTTCAAAAATACATCATCTAGGGCCCCAATATCTGCAATAGACCTAGGGGGTAATTCTCTAAACCATTTTCTAGCCTCCCCATCTAGGCTTTGGACAAAAACCCTCATCCAGACATCCTCTTCATTGATATTTAGGTTATCAGCATAACAATAAAAAGATTCGATGTGCTCTTCAGCTGATACTCCTTCTGCACCAGTAAACTTAGGCATATATTCCATATAATCTCCTACAGGCATGGCATTCAAAGGGGTGGGCAAAACTAAGGGCCCATACCTAGTAGCAACTATTCTTTCTATCTTTGTAAGAGCTTGTTGGCTTGCCATGACTTCGGTATATGAAAGAATACTGGTAAACTGAATGGTATGAAGTGATGCAATGGATAATAGAAACAGAGGAAATTGACGGACAGTATGTGATACTTTTTCTACTGAGGTTCGAAAAAGGAAATGAATAACCGGGAGCGGTATGAATCTCTGAAGGTGAACTTCACTAACAGAGACACATAAAAATTCTTTAAGGCTTACCTGATCCTGATGCTCCCTTTCGAGAAGTTTCTTCTGCTTATCGATCCTCTCAGGATCAGGCACTGGCCAGCTAGTGATTTCTGAAGATTTCTCCAAGCATGCTTCACGAACTAGACCAGAACTTCAATGTGGAGTCACCAAAGGATGGCCTTCCTCCAGTGGAGTCGCCAGACAGATGATTACAACCAAAGTCTGTGTTCAAACCTTGTTTGTCATCAAAGCTTGAAACTATGTCGTTCTCTTAGGGAAACTGAGCTTCGATTCTCCTCTCCCTGGAAACGGCGCCAATTTATGTTATCACCCCAAGAAACTCACCTAGGTTGTATATCAGTGATGCTCAGGAACATTAAAAATTTAACAGTTCTGTTGGATGAAATGATGGATAAATGGAAGATGTGCAGCACCTTTAAGCCAGATAACCACTCCTACTATGATTTACCCTAGACATGGGTGAAGACCCCCAAACTACAAGGCTTTCAACCACCAACTACCCACAGCTTAAAGTAAAGTGATGATGGAGAAGACTGATTGCACCAGCAGATGCATAGGGCTCTGTGATGGCCAGCTGCAACCAGTTAGAAGGTCTGCAAGACTATTATTCAATAGACAGGAAGGATGACAGCTCCCTGGTATTAGAACAACAACAACCTGCAAGCACTTTTTAATGAACCACTAAATTTTGACATAGAGGTGGGATGACAGCCCCTCAAATGCCCAATATTCACAGCACATCAATTAAATGCAAAGCAGGCAGAGCCTAGAACATGTAAGAAGGGAAAAGCGAGCAGGTGATAGCAAAAGAAACTTGTATTAGTGGAAATCAAGACCAGAAGTTGCAAGTCTCATGGTATTTACAGTCTCCAGAAGTTAAAAGGCTACAATAAGCTCTCATTCATCAAAACACTCATCAATCTGATTACATCTGAGTTCTGAGTATATATAGTGTTACAACACAAAATATCTCTGTCAAACAATGCGTGGAGTAGCCCATAAATGGCCACCAACCACATTTACATTCAGAAATGGGCTGCTGATGCAAATCCGTCTGAGTTTTAAATAGATTTGACCCTCTCTGGCTCTCTACGGTCCTCCTTGGGCAAGTGGAGTAAGATATGGGTAAACCCATAACCATTTAATGCTTTGACTGGATCGGTGGTGTCCTGCTTCCTCCTTAGCCATACCGCTGATTAACTGCAGTCGCCGAACCTTAGAATGGCTCCATCATGACTGTTTCGCTTTTTAAACAGTGAAATGCGGTCAAACTGCTCATTCCCGCCCATAATACTTCACCTGGACTTCAAAAGGTTCAGCCATGGCTCAATCATTTATCGGGTCCGTCATTTGGGCTGCAATGTATATCTTAAGCTGGCCGATCCCTTGTTTCTTTATATTTCCTTATATTTTGTTATATAACGCAAAAGCTCCCAAAACCGTAAAAACGGCCTTAGCGCGGAATTGAAAATTTATGAGAGATGAATCATGATGCTGTCGGGTCCGACCCATTGGATCGGAGGCATGTTATATTTAAAAGCCCCGCCCCTTTTAAAAGCGCCGATAGCGATATCGCCGCGAACCCGATGATTTATCGGAAACAATGTATAGCGCTATCGAGTCTGGCTTGTCGCATCGCACATAACCATGTAAAAGGCACTGCCCCCTTTGTAAGCGCCGATGCGATATGCTGATGCGATATCGGCGATCGCATAATTTAAAGGCTCAAACCTCTTGTATATCCTCCATTGCGACCCGCCGATGCGATATCGACGATCGCTCATCGGCAAGGTCTTCCTTGTCACTGCCACTGCCCGCCTGCACCGACTGCGATACGCTGACGCGATCTGGACCATTGATCAGCCAGATCCAATGGCTGATATGATTTCAGACCATTAAGCCTGCTTTTTGAGTTATTTATGATTTTGGAGTGTTTTTAGGCCTCCGCTAATGTATTTCCGCCCCTCCAAGGGCTTTTCTTGCAATTTTTTCAATCGGTGAAGGCTTTAAGAGGATTTTGAAGGCTTTTGGGGCACTTTTGAATCCGTTTTTGGGCATTCTTCTGTGCACAAACAACCCGATCAGGACTGTGATTAATCCTCAAATGTTGGATTATATAGCAGAGTTAACAGAAACTGTCATGGTTCTGAAGTAAGTTTCCTTTTATCATAGTTTTATATGGTGAGACAACACTCTGTCTATGGTTTTATTATCAGAAACGTTGATTTATGAAGGGTTTTTTTTGTGTGGTTCTATTGATGATTTCCCTTATAGTTTGTAAGGAATTTATGTGATGTGTTTTTCTGGTCCTATTTTCATGCACTTTAAGGTACTATATTTCAAAAGTTCTATAAAAATTTTTCTTTTGTTTTTCAAGAGATGTCTTTGTCATTCTTGCATTCCCATTGTTGCATGATGTACCTTTTTTTAGTTCTATCAACTAATTTTGTTATTTATTGAAATTTAGAGAATTTTTTTCCTTTCTTCCATTATTTGCATCATTTTTATATAGAAACGATGTTGTGTGCCCCTAGATAGCATGTTTATTTGATACTTTTTCTTTGTGCTATCTTTTTTCAATATTTACAGTATAGAGATTTGTCGCTTCAACGATGCAAAGATCTACTGTGGCAAGGGTATCAAGTTTATTAGATCTGATTCTTACGTTGGTAGATATTTTGAATCTCTACATGTGGTTTTGTTAAGACTCAAGAGTGTATCACTTGAAAAAAAATGTTGGATGTCTATATTAAGTGATTAGAGGTTGTTGTTTTATTTTTTGTCAGTTCCATATGCAAGCAATATTTTCATAACCATTTGAAGGTATCAAAACTTGCATGGATTTCTATGTATAAAAAAAAACACAAGGGGTTGACTATAGTACATGGAGTATTATTCCTACATGATTTGAAGAAAACCATTTACTTCAAATTTTGCAAATGTTATTATGTACCATGAAGTTGGTAATTCAAATTTGTTGTGTTAAGGCCTACTTCAATTTGGAAAATGATATGTGCATTCTAATACATCGCTAATATAGAAGTTGACCAAATAGATTCATTATGCTTTAGTTTGGCTGTGTAGCCGTGAGTTTGACAAGTGGGACACATTCATATAAAGACATTCATTATTAGATGTTGCATCATATGTTTTGCGAGTTGACATCTTTCTCGTTGTTTTGTCTGTAGAAACACAATCTTTGATTAAATATATTGTATGTGAACAATGGAAAAATATATATAGGGACTTAGGTGTTTTAAAGTCACCAATGTACTTAAGTCATGCATATGTAGTGTTAAAAATATGCAGTGTTTCTATTTATATGTGTATCAAAGATGAATCATTGTTCAAATTTACTCAATTTCATTTAAAAAAGTGTAGACAATGAAAAATTGTTGAACTGGATATTAGGACATAGCTTTGATGTTATCATTTAATACAAACTTTCCCAGTTGGTATAAATTTCGAATTACTTATTCTAATTCCTTGTATTCACGTGAGTGTCAATGGAGTTCAAAGATGGAAATTATCATTATTCTATTATTTTGGAAATGTTTCAGATTGTTCTTTATTCTTTTTTGTTTTTTGGATATATCATTACTTGATCTTATAGATGTTTATAAAGTTTGAGTGGTCATAATATGGAATTAATGAATTTTAGGTAATTGTCTACTTGTTTTGCTTTTTGACCTACTTTTGGATAGTTTACAGATTTTAATATTCATCGTTCTTGGTTTCTTGTTTCAAATTGCCAAGTTTGTTGCAAATTAGTAGCGAGAATTGTGGATAGTCTAAGGTTTAATTTGTATAATTATTTTAACAAGTTTGTAAATTTGAGGATTATTTATACAACATTTCTACCATGTTTTTGAGCTACTTGTGTGATGAATTTGTCTTTGATTAAATTGCATAACTCTTGCATAAAGATGATGGAAATTTACATTAATTGTAAAATGAAAATTCTCTTTTGGGTTTTGTTAGTAGAAAGGAAGATGTGATCAACATTAGAGAACAACCAGAAAAAGTTGTGGATGTGAAGATTCTTAATGCACAGGAATCAATGATACCTATTGATTTCTTTATTTTGAGCCAATTTTTTAGGTTTTGAGTGTGTTTATCAACATGGATTTGCTTCCCTTTCTATGTGCGAGCCTCTTAGCAAGTTGATCAAGTGTTTAACAGTTTTGGTATGTTCGAATCTGTAGAGATTTATATTTCAATGGAAAAAGTTTCATTTGCTTCATATTGTTGGTAATTTTCCACAACGGACTCTTTCTGTTGAGATTTTGTTTTTTTAAATGATATTCACAAACTCTAGTTTCAGATACTCCATGACGTGAAAGATTGAAGTTTTATAACTCAACTTGTTTAGTTGTTTTACCTAATTTGTTGTATGTTGTCTCAAGCATTATTTTTCTTGTTTTGGTAAGTAGAAGATAAATAATCATGTGTTACCTCTTCTTAATTTATTCACCACAACTATATTATTTATCATATACACCCAAATGTAAATACTTGGGTCACTTTCCCAACATGATTATAAGTTAAATATTTTTTTTTTCACTCCACTTTGTGCGTATTGAGCCTCAAAATTGCCCTCGAGTATTTTTATACTTAACAAAATTTCATGTGTGTGGAAGAAAGTTTGTGTTGCTTGGTCCGCACACACATTGTCTCTAAACCATTCTCCTACACATACCTCGTCTTCCGCACATGACTACATACCTCTTGTTCTGTGCAACTAGATCTTCTACATTTGTCACATCTCACACATTCTCACTCTGCAATATCAATTGGTTGCGTGTCACTTGCATGATCACAAGATTTTGATGCACAATATTTATCTTGTCTCATCAACTTTCTTTGTCATTCAATGGTACTGATACCAAGGATGTTAAAAGGGAATGAATCTTTGAATTAAATGGACAAGATAGTCTTAAAACTTCGAGGTTTATTTCCTACATCTCCCATAAATTACAACGCTAATTTATTAAGTTCCTATTTATTAGCATGTCTTGTCCAAGGAAAGTCATATGCATGAGTAATAAGTTATAATTATACAAGGAAACGAGGAATTTATTGCTAAATGGCATTGATAATTCAAGCTTGAATTCTTGTTTTGGCGAGTAATTCAACATTGAGTTTTTGAAAATTTGGTGATTTCAAAATTGGACAAAATTTGAAAAACATTATGACATCATACATAAATTTTATCCATAATAGAACTCTAATGATACTTAAAATTATTACCCATTTCTTGATAGTTTCAAACTAAAATTCAATTAAAAAAAAACTTGAATTTTGTTGGATTTAAACCGTTAGTAAGGGCACTTCACTTTAGGCTTGAAAGTGCATATCAAAATTTAATAAAAAATTGTATTCTAGCCATTTAAGAACATTTATAATAAAATCCCCCTACTGATTTGCAATAATGTTTACGCTAGTAGAAAGTGCCATAGCATAAGAGGAACTTTACTTTAGACTTGGCTCACAATGCAATACCAAAGAAAATAAATAATCATTTATTACCTCTTGTTAATTTGTTCATTGTAACTTTATCATTTATCATTTACATCCAATTTTAATATTTGGGTCGCTTTTTGAACAAAATTATAGATTAAATATTTTTTTTTGGCACCACGTTGTGTATGTTTACCTAGGAAATTTATGGGAAAATTTCATGTGTGTGGAAGAAAGTTTGTTTTCCTTGGTTCGCACACACATTCCCTATGCACATTGATTCTCTCGCACATATTGCCTCTTCCAATTTCTTTTATTTCAGGCACATTGCCATGTTCACATACCTCTTGTTCCATACAACTACTTGTTCAACACTTGCTTGTTCTCACATGTTGCCTCACTGCGTACTGTTGATTGTTGTACACCATTTGTCACAATCACAAGATTTCTAGGCACAATATTTATCGCACCTTAATAACTTTCCCCATCATTCAATGGTAATGATATCAACAATGTTAAAATCGAAGGAATATCTAAATTAACTGGATGAGATGGTTTTAATACTTCGAGGTTTATTGGGATAATCCCCTATTTACTAGGCTGGCTAACAGAAGTCACATGCAAGAGAGTTACAATTGGTAACTATATAGGGAAATAAGGAATTACAGATAAGTGGTATTGGAATGTCATTATGTTAGGGTCCCACCGTAACCCCCTTATTTGTGTAATGGGATCACATCATAGTCAAGAGTCAATAAAGCCCATATTAATATTTGTAAGTGGTTAACCCGCAATTAATGACGAGACCACAGTTAGTTGCAAATGGGCCGTAGTATTAGATAGATGGTATTAATAAAACCTACGGTATTGATCCGTGGTATTGCATGTATGAGTCATATATAAAGGATAGAGACTCCTTGCGAGGATCATCGTGTCTTATTTTGTAATCGAGCTCTGCTCTATTGGAGGTTGCCCCCTCGAAGAGGCAAGTGAATATTACTCTCTGAATAATAAAATCATTGATGTTCTGTGTTCTGGGTATCTTTTCTTCGCATATTCTATATTTGGGTATCATTTTGTAGCTTACGAGCATAACAAGTGGTATCAGAGCACTTTCCAGGGCTGGTGGGATCTCCATTTCTTAGCAATTTTTTTTTTTTTTTGGGCTAGAGACGTGTTCCGGCGTCTTTAAACCACGAGATCTGTCGTTGAGCGCATAAACCTGCGGATTTGGGGAGGCATGCACAGAGGAAATATAAGAGGTGGTCACGTCTGTTGGACTCCCTTGTAACCCCTGTGGGTACCCCTTCGAGTAGTAGCGCATTAGACAGAACCGCGCACGGACTGTCTTCCACGTACCCTCTGGGTATATTGGAAGCCCCCTAGGCTCCCTTGAAACCTCGCCATAGATAAACCGTCGGCCTTCTTGCGGCTACAGTACACCGAGAACAGCACTCGGAGAGATTACTCGCCCGTACGATAAGGTAGTCGGGTTGTACGGCTAAGGGTATGGTCGATCCTCCTTAGTTAGAGCCCTGAAACATTGGGCCGAGTACTACTGCCAAACCCTTATGTATATTGCGATCTGTAGCACCTCACACTCCTCAAGACCATAGTTCCCTTTTCTATCGGGGGATCACGCATCATCTCTTCCAGATCCGAGATCTCCCGGGGCGCTTATTGGTGATCTAGCCCATCAGAATCAGGACGACGAGCTGAGCAAGGTGGCACCATTCAATTCTTTCTGAATTTTTTTTTGGGCGGTCCCAAATCTCAAGAACATCTAATTGGTGCATGGTAGAAACTAGAGCTCAAGCTATGGCCAATGAAAGGATGGACAACCTTGAAGCAACCTTGCAATCCATCCAAACTCAAATTGAAAGCCTATCAAAACTAATCTTGAAGGGCAAGGAGGAAGCCCACGAGGAGGCGTATAATGGCAAGGGACACAGTGAGGGTGAGTCTAGCCACTCTCCTCACGTCTGGGGCACCCACCAACAATCTCGTCAGCGACGTCCCAAGTTGGATATGCATAAATTTGATGGGTCTCAGCCGACAGCATGGATAGCACAAATGGAGCAGTATTTCAATTTGAATAACATCTTAGATGATGATACTCAGCTTATGGTGGTGAGCATGTACTTGGACAATGAAAGGTGGCAATGGTGGGAATGGCATCAACGTTGCAGTGGACATTTTCGGGCTTGGACCACCTCCAAAAAAGCTCTTCAAGACCGCTTTGACCAAGAATCTTCTTTTTTGGGTTGTCTTACTAAGCTCCGACAAACTTGCACAGTGGACGAATATATTACAGCCTTCGAAGCCTTAGCCTTCCGCACTTGGGATCTCTCAAATGCGTTCTACACGGAATGTTTTATCAGCGGTCTTAAAGAAGCCATAAAAGCCCAAGTCCAACTGCACCACCCTCCCACGTGGACAGAGGCTTGAAAGGTAGCTCGTAACGTGGAACGTGCGTTAGCAGCCCAGTACAGTCGCCCAAATTTCCCCGCTAAGGGTCGCTCCCCATAAGCTCACAGCACCACTCAAACACTTAAGGTCTAAAAGGTGTCACCTGCAGAAATGGCCGAAAGAAGAAAGCAAGGATTATGTTACTACTGTGATGAAAAATACTCCCCAGGTCATAAATGCAAGGAGCTCAAATTTTTTCAAATTGATGCCACTGACTATAGCTCATCGGAGGAAGATCCACCACTGGAGAAACACGAGGAGGTAGAAGAGGACAACCAAAAGGACAATGTACCTGACGAACCAGTTATTTCGCTGCATGCTTTGGCAGGGATTTCTTCACCTCAAACTCTCAAAATCAGAGGTTTTATTAAACATCGCCCAATAATAGTCTTGATTGATAGTGGAAGTACACATAATTTCATCCATCAAAAAGTCGCGGAAGCAGTGCATTGTTTTGTACGAGCAGTTTCTAACTTCCAAGTTCAAATCGCGGATGGGGGCACAATGAAATGTGAAGGCCGCTGTGAAAATGTCAAACTTCAAATGGGGGATTATCAGTTGAAGACCCACATGTTTGCCATACACATGGGAGGATGCGACATTGTCCTCGGCGCTGACTGGCTCCGCACTTTGGGGCCTATCACAATGGATTTCCAGGAGTTATATATGAGTTTTAAGCATAACAACTCCACACATACCCTCCGTGGACTCCAGGCGGGAGCTCCCTCTATCATCAGCTCGCATAGGATGGAAAAATTGCTAAAAAAGGGCCATCATGGAGTTATAACTCAATTTAATGCCATCCAGGCAGTCGCAACCAAGTCTCTGCCAATTCATCCAGAGATGCAACAGATTTTAAATAACCATCTGCCGGTCTTTGACAAGCCTCATGAGCTTCCACCCTCGAGAGGGGAACATGATCATAGCATCACCTTGGTTCTAGGGTCCCAACCCCCAAATGTGCGCCCATATAGATATCCATTCACCCAAAAGAATGAAATAGAAAAAATAATCAAGGAACTTTTGGAAGCAGGTGTCATTCGTCCCAGCATTAGTCCTTATTCATCACCGGTGGTCATGGTGCTCAAGAAAGATGGGGAGTGGCGGATGTGTCCAGACTTCAGGGCTCTTAATAAGTTGACAGTCAAAGATAAATTTCCCATCCCAGTGGTTGATGATTTGCTGGATGAACTCAATGGGGCTCAATTCTTCACTAAGCTGGGTCTGCGCTCAGGCTACCACCAAATTCGCATGAAGGAAGTCGACATTCCAAAGACGGCTTTCTGCACTCATGAAGGCCATTATGAGTTCCTAGTCATGCCATTCGGTCTTTGTAAAACCCCATCTACTTTTCAGAGCCTTATGAACCACCTTCTCAAACCATATCTCAGGAAATTTGTCCTTGTCTTCTTCGATGACATCCTCGTCTATAGTTGCACTTGGGCCGCACATCTTCAGCATGTAGATCTACTCCTGCAACTGCTCCGCAAGCATAAATTATTTGTTAAAATGTCCAAGTGTGCATTTGGCATGGAAGAAGTTGAGTATTTGGGCCACATTGTGGGGCGTGAAGGTGTCAAGGTGGACCCCAAAAAGATCCAGGCAATGCAGGAGTGGCCTCAACCTCGGACCTTGAAAAGCCTGAGAGGATTCTTGGGTCTCACAGGCTATTATCGCAAATTCGTCCGCAATTATGGTCGCATAGCAAAGCCCCTCACTCAAATCCTGAAGAAAAATTCATTCTTCTGGAATGAGGAAGCACAACAGGCCTTTACAGCTCTAAAAAATGCCATGTGTTCCACTCCAGTCTTAGCACTACCTGATTTCACCAAATCTTTTGTCATTGAATGTGATGCTTCGGGTACGGGTATTGGGGCAGTCTTAATGCAGGAAGGACGACCTTTGGCCTTCACCAGCCAACAACTTAGTGGGAAGAATCTGGGCCAATCTACCTACGAGAAGGAAATGATGGCCATCTTACATGCAGTAGAGACCTGGCGACCTTACTTATTGGGGCGACGTTTCCAAATCCGCACAGACCATCACAGTCTTAAATATTTTTTGGAGCAATGCCTATCCTCCCCACAACAAAATAAATGGCTAGCCAAAATGCTGGGATATGATTATGAGATCATTTACAAGAAAGGGCAAGACAATAGGGTAGCAGATGCATTATCTCGCCAATTTGAGGAGGAAAGTACCCTGCTAGCAATTTCCCTTCCCATTCCAGAATGGATTGAAGAAGCTCGCCGGGAATGGTTTTCACATCCCAGGCTCTCCCAACTCATTTCTCAATTGCAGACGGATCCAAATTCCAACAAGGGCTACTCGTGGCAGGATGAGATTCTTCGCTATAAGGACAGAGTCGTCATATCACCAACCTCCACCCTCAAAAGTCGCATTTTGGCAGAATTGCACTCATCCCCCATTGCAGGACATTCAGGCTTTCAGAAGACATATGCTCGCACCAGAAGATCATTTTTTTGGACAGGTATGAAAAAGGACATCCTTACTTTCGTAGCCGAATGCGATGTCTGTCAACGACACAAAGGGGAGACAGTCAATACACCAGGCACATTACAACCGTTGCCCATCCCGGCATCAATATGGACAGAGGTTTCTATGGATTTCATTACAGGTCTTCCAAAGTCAGGAAACAAGTCAGTCATCATGGTGGTTGTGGACAGACTTTCGAAGTATGCTCATTTTTGCGCCCTACCCCACCCGTTTACACCAACTTTGGTCGCTCAATCTTTCATGGATCAGATCTTCAAATTGCATGGCATGCCCACTTCTATTGTGTCCGATCGTGACCCAATCTTCACAAGTAATTTTTGGCAGGAACTCTTCAGGCTACAAGGCACTCAACTGAAACTCAGTACTTCCTATCACCCACAAACAGATGGTCAAACTGAAGCCGTCAACAAATGTCTGGAAACCTACCTTAGGTGTTTCACTTCAGAAAAGCAACATCTTTGGGTACAATGGTTACCTCTGGCTGAATGGTGGTATAACACCAACTATCATGCCACCACCAAAATGACTCCCTATGAAGCAGTCTATGGTCAACTCCCTCCTTCCCCTACTTCTTATATTAAGGGATGCTTGAAGGTACAAGCAGTGGATCAACTCCTACAACACCGCGCCACCATGCTCGCCCATCTTCGAGAGAATCTTCATCAAGCTCAAAACCGCATGAAGCAACAAGTAGACCAGCATCGCTCAGAGCGCCAATTTCAAGAAGGGGATCAGGTCTTTTTACGGCTGCAACCATATAAGCAAACATCACTCAAAGACAAGGGTTGTCAGAAACTATCTCCCAAATTCTACGGACCATATCAAGTACTTCAGCGCATTGGATAAGTGGCTTACAAGTTGGCCTTGCCGCCTACTACAAAAATCCATCCAGTTTTCCATGTCTCATGCCTCAAGAAAGTGATTGGGAACAATTGCAGAATTCAGACCAGTCTACCTGAATTGGACGAAGAAGGGTCAATCTGGCTTCAACCCGAACAGGTCCTAGACACACGAGACAAGCACCTGCGCAGCCGCATGATTAAGGAAGTCCTCGTCAAATGGAAAGACACCTCTCCGGAAGATGCAACTTGGGAACCAGCCACTATTCTTCAACAGTTTCCGCAGCTTCAGCCTTGAGGACAAGGCTAGTATTAAGGGGGAGGGCATGTTAGGGTCCCACCCTAACCCCCTTATTTATGTAATGGGATCACGTCATAGTCAAGAGTCAATAAAGCCCATATTAATATTTGTAAGTGGTTAACTCGCAATTAATGACGGGACCACAGTTAGTTGCAAATGGGCCGTAGTATTAGATAGATGGTATTAATAAAACCCACGGTATTGATCCGTGGTATTGCATGTATGAGTCATATATAAAGGATAGAGACTCCCTGCGAGGATCATTGTGTCTTATTTTGTAATCGAGCTCTGCTCTATTGGAGGTTGCCCCCTCGAAGAGGCAAGTGAACATTACTCTCTGAATAATAAAATCATTGCTGTTCTGTGTTCTGGGTATCTTTTCTTCGCATGTATTTGGGTATCATTTTGCAGGTTAAGAGCGTAACACATTATGTACCATGAAGTTGATTAGACAGACTTAATTGTGTTAAATTTTGCTTCACTTTGGAAAATTGAATGCACATTATGGATAATCTTGGTTGTGTATTTGGAAAATGGAACAAATTTAGAGCAAAGAAGATAAATACTCATTTCTTACATGTTGTTAATTTGTTCACCTCAACTTTATTATTTATCATTTACATCGAAGTTCAAATACCTAGGTTGCTTGGTGAACAAGATTATAAATTAAATATTTTATTTTGGCCCCACCTTGTGCATGTTGATCTTGGAAATTTCTTTGTTAAGTGTTTTTATACTTTGGCAAATTTCATATGTGCAGAAGAAAATTTGTGTTCGTTGGTCCGCACATGCATCTCCTTTGCACATTGATTCTCTTGCACATACTGCGTCTTCCCAACTCTTTTATTTTGCAGACATTGTAATGTTTGCATACCTTTTGATTCATACAACTATTTGTTCAATGTTGTTTGTTCTAATGTTTTCCCACACTGCATACTATTGATTGCTTACACCACTTGAAGTGATCACAAGATTTCGAGGCACAATATTTATCTCACCTTATTAAATTTCCCTATCATCAATCATACTGATATAAAGGGTGTCAAAAATCGAATGAATATTTGAATTAAATGGATGTGATGGTTTTAAAACTTCGAGGTTTATTATAATGATCTCCTTTAAATAATGGCCTCATTGTATTAGTTTCTATTTATTAGGTTGTCCTGTCTAACAGAAGTCACATGTGAGATATTAACAATTGGTAACCCTATAAGGAAGCAAGGAATTAATGGGTAAGTGGCATAAAAAACATCGGTAATCCTTCTTGTGTTGTTTCTGGTACATACAGTGCTCACATGTTCCCTTACTACATACTATTGATTACATGTATGCCACTTGTCATGATCACAAGGTTTCGAAGCATAATATTTATCATGGATTATTAACTTTCCCTATCATTCTCTGTTGCTAATATCAAGCATGTTAAAATCAAATGAATTTTTGGATTAAGTGGAAGAAATGGTTCCAAAACTTTGAGGTTTATTGCAATTATCTCCTATAAATGGTGGCCTTAATCTATAAAGTATATTTATTAGGCTATCGTGTCTAACATAAGTCACATGCGGGACTTTCAAGTGTTTTTATACTTTGGCAAATTTCATTTGTGCAGGATAAAGTTTGTGTCGTTTGGCCCAAACACGCATTTCCTCTGCACATATATTCTCTTGCACATACTGCCTCTTCCACAACTCTTTTATTTCACATAGATTTTTGTGTCCACATACCTCTTGTTCCATACAACTGCTTGTTTGGAAATTTTCAATTTTGACATGTTTCCTCACTGCGTACTATTGATTTCCGATATGCCACTTGTCATGATCACAAGATTTAATGAATCTCTTAATTAAGTGGATGAGATACTTTCAAAACATTGAGGTTTATTGAAATAATCTCATGTTAAGTTTGTATCTATTAGGTTGTCTCATCTAACACAAGTCACATGCAAGAGGTTAACAGTTGGTAACTATATAAGGAGATGATAAGTTTAGAGGTAAGTACCATTGTAAACAATGATAATTCTTCTTGCGTTGTTTCTGATACATAGTCGTTCAAGTAAGCTTGAATAACTATGTACTGAAAACACACATGAGGTGTTGTTCCTAGCTGATTTGAAGAAAAACATTTACTTTAACTCTTGCATATGTCATTATTTGTGATGGAACTGATCAGTCAGACTTAGTGTTAAAGTCTATTTCAATTTGGAAAATTAAATGCACATTATGGGTAAATGTGGTTGTGTGTTTGGCAAAGAGTACAGATAGACAAAAAACATGTTATATTCATCAAATTTAAATTCTATTCTCTATGGTTCTTGTGCACTATGTTTTTTTGTGTGTATTTAGTGTCTGTGTTTTCGATTTTGAAGATGGAAACTATCATTGTTGTTGTGTTTTGGAAATTTTGAGATTGTTCTTTGTTCTTTTTGGGATGTGTCATTAGTAACTTATGTGTTTATACTAATTTGAATTATTTAGTTATTTTAGAATGTTATTTTTTGTTTAGTAAAATGTTTTGTGTGTGAGATTGCTAAGGAGATGGATTTATTATATGTGAGTCTGGAAAGACATTTGGTTCGGGAGTTGAGAGCTCAGACAGAAGTGACAACATCAACATCAATATCCAGGACAAGAAAGGATTTACAATTGACTATAAGAGAATGGTTTTCACTGATAAGCAGTTGCAGGATGGTCAGATGAGCTCACTCAACTATAATATTGAAAAAGAACTTAGTTTTAATTTGGTACTTTTTCTAAAAGTTGGCATGCATGTCTTTATAAGGAACCTTAAAAGTAAAAACAATATTGTGGTAGTGAATTTTCACTAGTCTTGTGATCTTGTTTCAAATCTCCAAGTTCGTTGCAAGTTAATATTGGTGGTTGTGAATAGGTTGGGGTCTTATTTGTAAAGATATTTTAACATATTCGTAGATTTGAGGATTATCTATAGAGAATCTGCATCAAGCCTGTGAACTATGTACATGTTAATGGTAATAATTGACCAGATCAACGTAAAATGTGTGTTCAGATCCCAATTAGACCCTTTTTTGTTTGGTGTAACGATTTGGACTAGTATGTGGGCTTGGTTACCAACAAAATAATCTTCAGTTTGAAATATATGTCAAAGATGATGAAATGAACAATGACAATGCCAATGCCAAAACATTCTCTAAATTCTTGTGTCTTGTTATCCTTTGGTTTTTTTCCTGTCTATTCTTCCCTTCTTCTTTTTTGCACTTCTTTGCTAAAGTAATTCATATTTTCATGTTGTCTTTGCTACAACTAATTGAATTTTTCACTTCAATTTTTACGAGGTGCATTTGGGTTAACAATATAGACACAAAATTACTAATTTGTAGAAAGATATAGCAAGCGGAAATACATTCATGCTTCTATTCAAAGACATGGTTCGAAGTGGTCTAAGAGGATCACATAACATTTGTACATGTCTATCGAGTTTCTTTGAGCCACTTAATGATGAATCAAAAAAATCTTGTTTACAGACTCCTGCAAAAACAAATATACAAGCAAGTTTTCAATTTCATCTTAATTTTTTATAATAAAAAAATATATTATTTTTTTGCAATTATTTGATCATTCTCCTGGTCTCTTTTTTTTTCTTACATTCATTATATACCATAAATTTAGCAAAATTTTATGTCTATCAACAAATAAACTATTGCGGGTTACTGGAATAATTAATCCAACTGATATGTTTTGCCCATCATATGAGCCATTTTGCAACGAGTGTAATCAACTTATTAGAACAATGAAGTGTTTAGTACATAACATGATTTATTGCATAAACTGTACTTGCAAAATGTTATTTTCTTATGAACACAATTTGCAGTGTACAATCAAGGATGCAAATAGTGAGCTAAATTGCACCCTTCCAAGGGATCTTATTCAATGGTTCTTCCCAAAGTTTCTCTAAATATCCTTTGCATAATACAAATAAAACATCTTAGAGAATATTTTCTTGTTACATGGATTCTCAACAATTGGAACCTTTACAATTTCAATGGACAATATCATTATTGACATCAAATATATTTGACATCCTTGATTCCTTTGTTGCAGTATAGTATGGTCTATTTTGTATATTTTGAGTCTGGTCACGAATGTTCTGAAGAAACATGAGATCATGATTTGTATGAAATCTTGTATGGCTTTGAATCCTATGACAGTAAGTAGAAGTATTAACTCACCATGAGTTTTCCAAGCCCTACTCTCAACTTGTATATTATATGTAAGGTTTCGTTGTTGATCAATATGAATATAAACATTTGACAAGAGTTTTGGGTCTCAAATGTGTGTTCCATGTATAATATTAATTTTAAATTTGGTTTGAATTCTTAGTTCAGTGGTTTTGTAGGTTGTTGTGTCTGATTGTGTTAATGTATACAAAATGGACTCATATTTTATTATTTCCTATTAAAGTTATTTTATGCATAATTGTTGAAGGGTTGTGCAAAGATGGACTCCTTGTATAAATTGTAGCATCTGCATTACCTCTTCTTAATTTATTCATCACAACTTCATTATTTAACATTTACACACAAGTTTAAATAGTTGGGTCTCTTTGTCAACATGATTATAAATTA
The DNA here is from genome assembly GCA_031772625.1 of Pinus tabuliformis. NCBI lineage: Eukaryota > Viridiplantae > Streptophyta > Pinopsida > Pinales > Pinaceae > Pinus > Pinus tabuliformis. The sequence continues at coordinate 619,369,823 of CM062811.1, read as the reverse complement.
AATATTTGGAATTTGATTCCACAATGTGCGAAGCAATGGAAATTTCCATTCTACCTTCGCATATGCCTTATTCGACAAATCCCTTACTTCCACTAGTTTTAGAGTCAGTAGGATTTTAGAAGCAGGAAGACTTATAAGACAAACCTATAGACATTAATTGTTATTATTGACTTTACGCTAGTTTTTATATAAATACGATTGGAAATATTTCTCAATGGAATATAAAAAATTTAATAAATTATTCCAATTAAATAATTTGTGAATTTAAAGTGAATTTCATACTTTTTCTTCTACGTTTTTCTTGCATGCATCAAAGTAAATCATAGAATATTTTGACCTCTTATTGCATCTATAATATTGCAGGAGAGTCAAATGATACTTACTCTTCTATCTCCACACAAGCTTTACCTTCACAAATAGTTCACTTATGCATAGACTTTAGTTTTATATATTCTTCCCTTCCACATACTCTTTAACTCTGCACATCCCTAACCTTAGCATATTCTTGTTGTGAACAACACTTTCTCTTCTGCACACTACATGCATTCTTGCCTATACACACTTCTTACACGAGTAAAACTAGTGCGAAAAAGGCTTGTGCGCAACTAAAGTTTTCATTTTGGCCTTTCCCTTTAAAAGTGTGCCTTTACATAAGTCTCGTTGCATGATGATAAAGTTTCCAACAACTATCATACATAATTGTCGTCTCCTGCTTGAGGAACAAACTTTATAAAATTCCTGCGGCATGACCTCCAATTTTTCATTTTGTATCATAAGACTTTCCCGTCTCTCACTTCGCATTAACCACATTACAATCTTGTATTATTAAGGTCTAAATCCTTACATGTAGTTCCACTGTGGGACATGAAGCTATGTTAAATGACATAGAAATCCCTATCTTGCAACTCATATTAGTTTGCATCCATCAACAATTTTAAATGATGCATTATGAGTTTATCTTGAGGAATGCATTCCATGGTGACGTTGTCTCAAAGGTGTCCTTCCTACAAAAATATTACCAAGTTTTAAACTGGTGGAACAAAGGCATGTGCGCAGCTAAAGTCTGTGTTTTGGCCTTAACTTTAAAAGCATGCCTTTATATAAGTCATGTGAGGCGAACATACACAATTCTCATTCTTATAATTACAATAGGTAGTGTGCAAATAGTTAATAGAGCTGAGAAAGCCATGAAAGGACAATTGTGAACAAACAATTATGCGTACTATGTGTGTAGAAGAAATGCTATGGGAAATGGAGGTGTATGCAAGAACATCTGTATTTGTGAACCCCAAGATAGTGACACGTGGCAATTAGAAATTTTTTTATATATGTTGATTTGGTTGAAAATAGGTGCCATGTGGAAGAGTTATGTGGTGCCACGTGGTTCCAACATGGAGTTTGAGACCACATCACCACGAGACCCATTCCCTGACACAAATTCATGGTGCATCATTTAAAATTTCCAAGCATTGCAGACTAACGATAATCGCCAAACAAGAAATTTTATCATTTAATAAACTTATGCCTTAACAATAATAGAGTAAGGCATGGTTAACAAGAAGTGAGAGATGAGAAATTATTAATATGCATAACCGAAAATTTCACGTTGCATCATGGGATTTATATAAGGTGTTCCTTGGGTTCCCAATGCGAACGATAAAAGAACGAGATGGGAATGGTGTATATTAGCTGCTAGAAACTTTCAAATCGCACCATGGGACTTACGTAAAGACAAACACAAAGCTAATGTCTATGCGGAAGCAAGAAATCTGCAGAGATAGTGTGTGTAGAAGTAAAGTATATGTAGAGGTAAAGCATGTCCAAAGGTAATAAGGTAAATTCCACTATTGCACACAAGATGAGACAAAAGGTAGGCTTCAATTGCATACAATATGAGGCAAAAGGCATAATTTAGTTGCATACAAGGTGAGGAAAAAGGCAAACTTTGGTTCTGTGCATGTGTTACATGCACAAATGCATTGCTTCTACATATGTCCTTGTTGCACCAATTTTAGACTTGGTGAGATTTTTCTAAGCGGGACATTTATCCCACAAGTCTATAAACATTAATATATGCACAAATATTCATGTTCATGAAATTAATAAATCTTGATCCCAAGAATTAAAAGTTTATCTCATAAGTACAAATTCCTTTCTAATTGTTACCAAGTAAAAATGACAAAATTGCATTTGGCCAAACTATCTTCTTGGACACATATCACACATGTCTATAGACATTAATATATGCAGAGATATCCGCGTTCCTGAAGGCACTCCTCTCTTTCGGGAGGATTCACGGCATGTCAAGCCCTGGTAAGGTTCTTCACTTTGCATCGAATTGAACCACATGCTCCACCCATTGATCGAATTAATAAATCTTGTTCTGGGAAGCTATTTTTTTGTAGCTATAAATTTCTCTCCAATTGTTTCCAAGTAAAAAAAAGAGAATTACATTTGGACATATTGTCTTTCTTGATGCACGAAATAACTCTAGCCCATAAAAAAATGTAGGAAAAGAAAAAGAAAAATATTTGTAGCAAATGAGCGGAAGTGTCATTACTCATTCATGAATATACATGACCATGCATCAGCCAAATTAACACAAAAAAGGTCATAACTCATAATTCAAACACACACAAACAATTATAGATATTTGTGTATTTAAAAATAATTCGAAAGACCCTTTTTAGGCCAACTACACTACATCAAACAACCTTTAACTAAACTAGAATCAAATATTAAGATTCAGTAAAGACTCAATCATGTATTCTCTAGTTTCAATAGTTTGAATACACTCCATAGTTGTTTTGTTGGCTAGATTTTTCAGGCGAGCTCCCTAGGAGTCAAGAGCTAACTATCTAGGTGTTTTGTTAATGGAGTCTTTTACAAAACATACATATAAGGGGAGAAAGGATGAAAATCTCCATCACAAGTAGAGAGTGTAGTGATTTAAGAGAAATGGACTTGCAGGCTATTATAATTTTCACTTGCTAATTGTAAACACTTGCTAGATGACTTCTCTCGGATAGTTCTACGGTCATTGAAGGCACAATGAAGGTCATGGTCCATTTACTTTGTGCAAAGCGAACCACGAAACTCAAAAAAGAAAAAATGAGAAATGAATCGAACTACACAGTGGGGAGAGTTTTTTTCCTAAGTCCCGCGTTTGGGAGTGAGGACGTGAGGACACGTAGGTCTCATGCAAAGCCGCACATTGGCTAATCTTGTATCTCAACTATCTAATCGTATAGTTTAGATGACGTTTGTTTAAATATTGTGGTTCTTGTTTCTTTTATTTTAAGATTTTGTATAGTAATGTTTTATGCTGATTATTTCAATTTTAATTTCCCAACACAATTTTAAATTAAATATTTCCTTTTGGTCCCACCTTGTGTGTGTTCACCCTCGAAATTACTTTGTTAATTGGTTTTATACTTAGCCAAATTTCATGTGTGTGGAACAATGTTTGTGTTCCTTGGTCTGCACACACATTCCCTCTTGCCCATATTCTTTATTCCACATACATCTTTGAATATGCAAATCTCTTCTTCTGCACTTGTCACTTCTGACACATTCTCCCACTTCCCACTATTGATTTCCTACACACCATTTGTCATGATCACAACATTTTGAGGCACAATATTTATCTCGCCTCATTAACTTTCCTTGCCATTCATTGGTTCTAATATCAAGGATGTTAAAATGAAATCAATATTTCAATTAAATGGACAATATCATTTTAAAAATTCAAGGTTTATTAGCACTATCTGCCACAAGCATCACCCTTAATCTATTAAGCTTCCATGTATTAGTCTGTAGCACCCAACATAAGTCACAATTGGTAATTATATAAGAAAGCAACAAAAATAGAGCTAAGTAGGATTGAGAATGTCAACAATCCATTACATATTTCTAAGTACAAAGGGAGAGAAGCAATTTGTTGATGCACCTTTAACTAACTTGTGCGGCAACATAAAAAATAATAATTGTGCACAACACTTGTCCTTGCATGCTTTCCCACTTAATGTTATTATTAATTGCTTGTACGTTAATTGTCATGATCACAAAGATTTCATATTCATTTCACTTCGTAAATTACCCTGTGACTTACGATAATTATATGGAGGATATTAGAACACGAGCAAGTTATGAAGTAAATATACAAGATGGTTTTGCAATTTCGAGATTTATCTCCAATATGTCCCATATATAGTGGCCTTAGTATGTTAAATTGTTATTTATTAGGACTTTCATGCCTAACAAAGTTCACACAAGAAATAGTAACAACTCGTGATTCTATGGAAAATGAGGAATTTATAGTTAAGAGGCATTTAGAACGTCATTGATTAAGCATGTATTTAAGTACAAAGCGGAGATGGATGACTGGGGAAGGAATTGAGCTATTCACACTTATACAATTAACTCACTTTCCCTTATTGGTAAGAACTTTAACTAGTCTACTTCTTACCAGTGGTATGTGGAGCTGCCAACCGAATAGAAAAACAATGAAAAATTTTGGAGGAGAAAATTGGAAAACGTTGAATGCGTGCCAACAAATTTTTATTTTAAATAAATTGTTTATTTGTGTGCAAAGAATTTTGATCCAACAACAAGAAAAATCATGTTAGGACTAAAGAAGGCCTTAATTCCTCTCACTCTTAAGGCATTCAGAAGGATATTCAAGCTACTAGAGCTTAATAAGTGCCTAAAGTTTCCGGAAGCAGACAATTTTGTGGAGTCACAAGTAGACGGGATGAACATTATTCAATATTTCATTTCGCCAACTTTCGAGGTTCCTTCTGATATTTCCTTTCTATATATTTCTTTGTTTAAATATCCATTGAAAGACTTCTCTTGGGTTTTTACCCATGTGATCGGGCGAGAAACTAAAATAAATGTCCCCAAATCCATACCTTGTGTCGTGTATTACTGTTATAAAATAAATTGTTTATTCGACTTGGTTGATCTCATTTCCAATGAGTTGTCTTTCCAGTTGGTCAATTGTACAAGAGCCACAAATTCTTTAGGATGGCATATCTGATAACAACCCTCATGTCCAACCATGTCTTTCATGATTTTCCCCGTAAAGCTAATTTAAATATGGATGATGCACCGACGCAGTGATGGTATCCCATACTATGGAAGCATAAAGCTTCTTTTCATTTTTATCAAATCCAAAATTTGTTTGTAAGGGAAGTTAATTACATAATAATTGGACGATTACCCACCCAAATATCAACATGGGCCCAATCTTTCTTGCGGGACAAAGGCGTCTATTAATAAAGAGAGAGTAACACCGTGATTCAAATATATGGATTTCAAGACAAGCCACTACTACTACCAATTTTTTTACAGATAAGTCTTTTCTTGTTGAATTCTATAGGCAATACCGTCCATGGCTACTTTTATTTGAACACAAAAAGAAGAAAAGATATTTCTTTACAATTTCTTGTTGGAGAACTGATCGTCAAGAACACGAGCCACCTTGTAGAGTTTGCAAAGTCAATAAAATATTTTAACTTAAGTGAAGTTGAAGTCATTCAAGGCTTTGATCTACAATCTATATTTTCCAGACACCTAGCCATTGTTAGATACAAGAATTTATTTACAAGTGTTGTAGTCACACTAGCAAACCCAGAAACCAAGAGCTGCCAATACATACTGAAGAAGTTGTTGAATAAACCAGTACGAGTATGGGAGGAAGATACATGCAGTGAGACAAAAGGTCTATGGAGCAACCTCCAACCTCTACGCCTGGGACTTGCTCGAGTTCATATTCCACTCTCACATAGCAAAATGCAAGCTATGAAAGAGGTAGTAACAAGTTTAAAGTTGAAAGAGTAAAGGTTCATAATACAAAGGTTACAAATCAAATGCAAATGGATATTCATGTGTCTAAAGTTGGAGTCAGTAGACTCATAAAGTTGCATGAAACTATTGGAGAGGCATTGGCACACTCTTTCACAGAATAGGAAGCAAAAAAATTGGGGCTCAAAAGAAGAATAAAATAGCTAGAAGAAGCTCTAATTCCGGGTCCTTCATTTATGACTCCACTCGCAATACAAGCATTGACATTGGAAATTTCCACTCCCAACACACTCCATAAATTTTAAAAAGTATCTCACCCCCTAAATGGAGTAAAATCATATATTATTAGTAATATAAGTTGCATTAGCAGTTACTTCCCATATGAGGAATTTAACACAAAGAATTAGATCCTCTTGAGCATGACAAGAATTTCATAGAGAATGGCTTATCTACTTTTATTCAAAAGGTTGATTCACTCTATGAAATACGAAGAAGAGAGCAATATGAAGTAGATTAAAGCTAGATGGTACGCAAAATCAACATACTGAAGGAGATCAATTATGAATGTAACAAGATAAATGATAGAAGAAGTGATGCCTTTTTCAAGGCCCTTAAAATTGTTGATGATCTACAAGGTCCATGCATGACAAAAGGCTATTTTAATTTCAAAGGATGAGTTAATGGTTGGATTGAACACTTTAAAAGAGTTAGGGGGGGGGGGGGGGGGGGGGGGGGGGGGGGGGGCGCGGGAATTTCATAATATAATTGATTTTTTTGAGGAGAAAATTAGGAAATGGTTAGTTACTTTTGTTAATGTTAATGAAGATCAGTTTGTTTTGATTGCGCAATTGCAGGAGGAGATGCAAGAAATCGAGGAGGAGATATTTAATTAACATCTCAAAATAGACATTACAGATTCTCCAATGAAAGATTACATTCAAATTTTCGTAAAACAATTCCTCCAAGAAATCATTAATCCAAGTTGACTATCAACCAATTATGCTAATGAATTGAAAAATAGTGATAAATGGTAGCTGACATTTCAGCAATCACAGTTCGTCCTTTCATTTTTTGCAAGTGTTCTTAAATATTGAAGTGTTCACTTTTCTTCTTTCTAGTCTTTGATCCTTCAACTTTTTTTATTGTGTTATGCATGACTTAAGATAACCATTGAATGAAATTTCTTGTTTTTCTTCTTGGTACCTTATTTACATTACAGTTTAGGGGATCCCAATCCCAATCCCTCTTGGGATGAATGTATTTACCTTTTTTGTCAGGCCAGGAGGTAACTCCACAAATTGAATTGTACTTTGCATTAAGATGGAACATGTATATATACATGGAGAGGGAGATTATTGAGTTTCATCTCCCAATGTCTCTTCATCTTCCAATTCTCTTTATTTTTCTATTTACAAAATTTACATGGATTTACCTAATCCCAAAGATTAGGTGTCAACATTCCCCCCCTTAATCTAAAGGGATGTTGGTGAGTCCAAGTATCATTATGGATCTTTCAAACTTTTCTCTTCCAAGCGCTTTGGTGAAGATGTCTACAATCTACACATTTGTGGAAAAATGGCGTAGGTAGATTGTCTTGGCCTCAACATGGTGTCAAATCAAATGGTAATTGTATTGATGTGCTTCATTCGATCATGGAACTTTGGGTTCTTGGCCAAATTTATTGCAGTTGTGTTGTCAATCAAAAGAGGAGTTGAATGGACTTGTTTCTCCTGCAAATATTCCAAAATTTTCCCAAGCCATACAATTTCCTTTGTTGCTTCAGCTGCTGCCACATATTCTACCTCAGTTGCGGAATTTGCTCGAACTGGTTGTTTGTGTGACCTCTAGAAGACAACTGCTGATCCAAGACTCATAACATAACCTGAAGTAGATATCCCGGTTTATTTATCTCCATCAAAGTTTGAATCAGAGTATCTAATCAAGCTGAAGTTGCCCACTTGTGTATTCTTAAGTCCAAGGTCTTAAGTTCCCTTTAAGCACTTTTGAAATATTTTTGCAGCAGACCAATGGCCCTCACAAGGATTTTTCATAAACCTGGAGAGGATTCAAACAACAAATAAAATGTTTGGTCTGGTAGTAGTAAGGTAGTTGAGACTTCCTACGAGTTTTCTATACTTCGTTGCATCCTCAAATTCTTTTCCTTCAGTGGATGCGAGCTTTAAGTTATGTTCCATTGGAGTACTCAAAGGATTGCACTCAGCCACGCCAAACCTGTTCAACAGATCTCCAATGTACTTATTCTGAGAGAGGAATATAAACTTTGGATTTGAGTTACTTCAATACCAAGATAGTAGTGAACATAGCCCAAATCTGTCATTTCAAAACCTTTCCTCAATTCCTTCTTTCTGGATATAATGTAGCTCTCATTGTTCCTTGTCATCAAAATATCATCTACATACACCACAATATATACAAATGTTTTTCCAGCGTTCTTCATAAAAAAAGTTGCATCATCAAGATCATAATGTTCAAAGTTGAGTTTCAGAAGATGCTTAGGTAACTTCTTGTATCAGGCTTGCGGTGCTTGCTTGAGGCCATACAAGGATTTTACAAACTTTCATACTTTGTGTTCCTGACTATTCTTAACAAATCCTTTTGGTTGGGACATAAAAACATTCTCTTTTAGATATCCATTCAAGAAAGCAGTTTTTACATCCATTTGATGGACTTTCCAATTGTTCTAAGCTGCCAAGGCAAAGAGTGTCTGGAAGGTAGCCCCTTTCGATGTGCGGGAAAATGTCTCCTCATAGTCGACCCCTTCTTTCTGTGCAAAACCTTTTTCCACAAGCCTGGATTTGTGCTTTTCAGGTGAGCCATCTGCTTTATACTTGTTCTTGAAGACCCACTTGCAGCCTATTGGTTTGGTTCCCAATGGAGGATCAACCAACTTCCAAGTGCCATTCTTTATCAAGGCATCATATTCTTTCTGCATTGCTTCTTTCCATTCATCATGAGAAGTGGCTTATTTGAAGGAAGTTGGTTCAAAATTTGTAGACAAATTCAGTTCACAATCATAAGAAACATCCATATCAACAAGTGAATCAAAATTGTCTACATCACCTCCATTTTGTTTGGTTGAGCTTCTTGTTCCCGTCTTTCCAACTTGATCAGAACGAACACTTTCAAGTGTCTTTGTCAGCGATTTTGGAGTACCTTTCCGTGACAGCCCAGGCTTCTCAATTGACCGACTTGGGCTGAATCAAGATTTGGTCTCTTAATTTTGTCAGTCACATCACTCAAAGTGTCATTAGTGGTTGGAGTTTCATGCGGGGGAGAAAGTGCTTCAAAAGAAGATTCCACGTATTGATCCAGTATAGGAATCCCATGTTCAAGATGTGGAATCTCATTATCAAATTCTTGAAAAGACTTTGCATGTCCGAATCTATAAGAGCGATCAAGTTGTCGCTTAACAACATTGTTAGCCTTGGAATATTCAAGAAAGATCACATCTCTAGATATTATAAACTTCTTATTGAATTCATCATAAAGATGATATGCTTTGGAGGTATTTGAGTACCCCAAGAAGACACACTAGCGATCCTTTCACCGAGTTTGTTTATGCTCCCTAGGTATCAAGGCATAATTTTTTTTTTAACATTATATGGACATATATTCTTTAAATACACAACACATAGAACTGCATCAACCCAAAACGTTAATTTAACATTCTTGAAAAACATCATGGAACCTACCATATTTAAGATTGGCGTGTTCATTCTTTTAGCTACTCCATTCTATTATGGATTATAGGGCACAATTGTTTAATGTTTGATCCCATGCTAGCGAAGATAGTTTTAAAATTCATTTGAAGTGTATTATTTTACATTATTACTGTGAATAGAGCCAATACGAGATTGTGCATCATTTTCAGTCTATGCATGAAATTTCTTGAATGTTTCAAAAGCTTCATATTTGTTCTTCAATAAATAAAATCAACACATCTTGGTGTAGTCATCAATAAATGTCATCATATATTTATTACCATTTGCAGAAGGAACATTCATTAGGCCACATAAATCTGAATGAATGAGTTCAATTTTTCTATGTGCTCTCAAATGAGAATCAAGAAAAGATTGTTTGTTGTGCATTCCTAAGATACAAGCATCACATTGCTTAAGTTTCCTAGGAATTGTAGGCAAACTAATAACACCATTTTTCTTCAACAAACAAAGGTTGTGATAGTTCAAGTGTCGAAATCTAGCATGCCATAAAAGACTTGATGGAAATGTACCTTCATCGCAGTGAGAACTACATGAGAAGTTTTGTGCACGAGCAGAGGTTCCTTGTAGCTTCAGAACTCTTTCTTCTTCTATCCTAGTCAATTTAAAGTGAGGGATCTGATGTTTTTTTGACCTCAAATTTGCCATCAAATATGTGAATGGAGGCTCCTTGCTAGTGGATGTGGACCAAAGACAACAAGTTTCTCCTCAACTTCGGGGGGGGGTATAGAACATCATCTAGAAGAAAGCCTAGAAGACTAGGCAGTTTGAGCCTGATGGTGCCAAGCCCTGATGGATTGAGTTTTGACTTGTCTAGAAAGTATAATGCTCCATCAACATTATCAGTGAATTCTTCAAAGAAATATCTCCTAAAAGTCATGTGGCAAGTTGCTCCTGAATCAAGCAACCAATCATCTTTCCATGAAGCGAGAGAAGCATTGAATAAGTCTTCAATTACTCCAATGTTGCAAAGTTCCACAACATTAATGAGTGGACTCAGGTGCTATTGACGGCGCTGGACCTGCCAACATTCAACGGATCTCCCCGATATGAATTTCCAACTAGACCTTACACCATTTGGAGTAGGAGTCCCAACAATGGGTGTAATGTTATGCATTGACCGCGAAAACGCGCAGATGGAAGTATGATAATTTTGGGTAAGAGCAAGTGTGTGACCTTGTGGAGATCTAAGTGCGATGCATGAAGATTCCAACACACGAAGGGAAAAGGAAGTGTGCCCCTTGGAAGCTTGTAATAGTACGCAGCTTGATTGGAACACACAAGAAAAATTACATCACAAGCTAAGATGCATAATAGTCCACAAGTTAAAGTGAATAGTTAATACAACAACACACATTCAACAAGATTCATACAAATGCAAATGAAATAGTTCATAAGCATAAGCGTAACTTAAATAACATGCATTGAAATTACAACAAGAATAGTCCTACTATATTCACAACATATGCATGAAAGCGTGTTGGCTCTTATTTTATTATTATAATTGAAAGTTCCATTCATACATACACCATTGACGACCACTAGCCCTAATAGTGGAACTCTACCATCAAGAACACTTGCTCCTCCCAAGAAGTATACTCACTCTATGCTACGAAGAAGCCAAGGCTCTTCACAATACTCCCAAGATCTTCCTAAGCCTAAGCCTAACCAAAACCTTGGCTCCCAAAAGCCTCTTACGTGAGTTATGAGGTTCTATTTATAACAAGGGGTGGATGACTCTTCAACTCCCCTTTGTGACCTGTTGTAGTGGCTGCAACCACCCTCCAAAATTTTGTCCTACACCTAATTTCAGAGCCTCCCTTGGGAGTTTTGCTTGATGACTACACACCCTCAGGTTCACTTCGTGAGCCCTTGGAATTCTTTGCATCTGCCTTGCTTGTTCATTCCACCCAAGTTTTTGCATGTTGGTGTCTAAGTCATGCTTGTGACCATGTTCTGGTTATGCTCAAGGTCTTCGCTTCGTGTGTACTTGTTGTGTTCGCTATGAAAGCATATGTCGCACTCACACATGGAGTCACATTCATTGTCGCATAAGCATCACCACAGTCGATCAATGATCAGTCACAAGTGTCGCGCTTGTCACTTGCACAGTCAGTCAGTCATGTTAAACATGTGTGTCTGAATGTTTTGATTCGTTCCATCGTCAAGTCATGTGAGTGTGTGTTTACATGATCACCTATGCATCTTTCGACCATTCACACAGTTAGTCATTTTGCTGAAGTTATAACGACCGGACCCCCATCTGACAGCCGAACCATCACTTCGCCATCGACTCGACCGATTGTCACCAGAACAACACAACAACACCAAGTAAGTCTTTCCAAGCTGCGTTGATTGCAAGTAATTCAATCAGCTTTCATGCTGGCCACTCGGACAGTCAGACCCAATAGCCACCCCGGGACTAACTCCCCTCCAAAATTGCACAGAGGCTATTGACCTTTCCCACTCTGTTGACTGAGGAAATTATGTAGACAGGCCAGACAAACACCAAGTGGCCGTCCCTATCTCCCTTAGAAAATTGCGCATTTTTCCTAGTTAGTCATCCCGACAGTCGACTAACTGCTCATCCAAGAAATTACGCAGTTTTCATGAGCAGGCCTTCTACTGCCCAACAATCGCTTAACTCAGAAATTGCGCAGAGATGATTAGTAGGCCGACCTCCCAGCCTCAATGTAGTTCCCCTAGCCAGCGGCTCCTAGCAGTAGACTACCAGTTCCTCCTAGGAATTGCACAGTTTTTGCTGCCAGTGACCCAACAGCCAACTGTCAGTTCCCTCTGGGATTTTCCTAGTTTTGGCTGCAAGTAACCGAGTAGCTAACTGCCAATTCCCTCTGGGAATTGTGCAGTTTTGGCTGCCAGGACCCTCGGAAGTTCCTCCCAAAAACTGTGCAATCTTTGCCTGCTGATCCTCCTTGCAATGCCACTTATTCCTCCAAAAAATTGCGCAAATTTGGCCTTCCAGTCCCTGCTGCCCGCTCGTTCCAGAAACTACGCAGATCCTGTCTACCTTGCCTTCCTGTAGCCTGGACTGTCCCTCCGAAAATTTGCGAAATTTTGCCTTCTAGCTAAGCCAGACCTCGCAGACAGTCACTGTCGACTTGGATTGCCCATCTCCATCACTCAGTGACTCTTGCGCAATTTTCATCAGGAATGTCGGAGCCATCATCCCAGTTCACAACCTTGCTGGCTCTCCCGGTCACCTGCATCTGAAATGATCATGTGTCATGGTAGACTAGGAGGTTTTGGATTTGATGTCATCTCATCATGAGTGACTGCAGGTACAGGTACATAGACAAACATGGTGCGACGATGAATAGGATGAACGAAGGGAGCACATGCAGAAGGACAGGTTCACCAACGGGCAAACGAATGATGCATGCAAAGATATGTGCTCGCGAATGGATGATCATGCAAATATGTGTTTGCGAACGAACGGATGAGAAAACATGCAAGATGTGCTCACGGACGAACGAACAAACAAACATGCACCTTTCATGAACAGATGAGCTTGTCAAGCCTTACAACATTCAAGCAAGGGACAACATGCCAAAGCTTCATCAAGTGAACCAAAGACCATCGAATACTTCACACACTTTGCCATGCCGAGGTGAAGCTGTGATACACCATGAAGACATCCATCACCCAGCAACACTGTAGCTCGACATACACTCCAACAACAATGTCATGTCATGAGTCATATCACCCACATCTCTACTATGGGCTATGTGTCAATCAATGTAATGTAACGTGGAAGTCCAAGAGACCCACTTGTTGTACAAAGAGTCATGTAAAGTCAAAAGTCATGGAAGTCAGACAGTCATAAGGGTAGTCAAACAACCACAAGGGTCAGTTTCACTCTTGGCTATAAATACCCCCCCCATTTGTACATGAAAGGACTTTTCACCTCAGCTCCTCCCACATAGCCATGAGAGTCTGTAATATTTTCTTTGAGGAGTAAGTAGTGGCTCCAACACCCCGCTCACGGGGTTAGTGATGTATGGTGTAACGATGTGTCTTGGAACTTTCGCTTAATTCAGAAGCCTGCTAACAGGCCAACACGTTTTCGCACATGTATTGTAATTGTTGTAAGACTAATATTGAACACTTGTAATGCATGTTGCTTTAACCTGTGTTGAACACTTGAACTATTTCACTTGTTGTAATGCATAATCTGTTAATGGAAATGTCTTGTATATGCTGTTAACATTGTCTTGCCCATGGTGGCTATCTCCCTGAACATTAGACAGAACTTTCACATAAAGCTTCTTGTAACAGTCGTTGCACTCGTTCGGACTCGTCCGTTGAGTGTTGTACGTGTTATCTTACCTTGTGTGTTGTGACTGTCGCATCCATGTGGACTGCTCCTCTGGAAGCTGTGCACGTCTTGTTGTGTTGTGTGTTCCTAGCCGAGTTGGGACTTCATCCCAACCAACTTGGGACTCACTCTCACCCTCTCCCCTTATAGTGAAAGAACCATTGACACAAGTACACTAGCATTCACCAAGCACGCAAACCTCACTTCTCGAAGGAAAAGCAGACCACTCTCCTGTACTGACAAGTAAGAGTTGAGGCAAATCCTTAAGACAATGGAAAGTTGGCCATCATACAAGATGGGACTCCCACACCAAACGGTGTCAAGTCTAGTTGGGACTTCATACCGGGGTGATCCCCTGAATGTTGGTGGATCCAACACCGTCAACAGACCTTTAGACTACCCTTATGACTCTTCAACTTCTTTACAAAATGACACATTACATTACATGATGACTCTTAATATTCCAATATTGGAACTTGGAATTTCACTTACAACATAATTACAATTAATATTACATTTTACACTTGTACCCATATAAGACAAAATAGGGTAGAGACAACTTGACAGCCTAATAAGACACAACACTATGATGTTTGAGTTTGGGATAAGTCTAGGTCATCAACCTCCACTTGCTACTTCTTGGTCACATATTGGTGCCAAGATTGATATTGTGTGATGATGTCCCAAAACTGCGCGGTGGTGTCTGGCTGGAAGAGGACTCTGGCCTCCATGGCATCCAGGCACACTGTCTTGGAACCTGTGTCCAGTTCGTTCTGAAGCATGAGCAGCATTGTTCTAACTTTGACAAGACCACCGATGAAATTCTGCATGTTTTGTTTGTTCAAATCCATGTCTTCCTTGGCGGCATTCTGTCTCATCTGCTCCAAGTACTCTTCGACCTCCTACTAGACTTGGTTCTTGGGTGTAGCTTTGGTGAGTGAACTAACTAATGGGATATGGTGTGTTCTAACCAAGGCATTCAAACTACTAAACAATCGTACATATGAGGCCTAAATGTTGCCAATGAATGAGGCGAGTTGCTTGTTTTTATGAATCAAAATTTGAACCTTTTCCTTCTCGAGCTCTTCCTATGGCTTCATTTTCTTCACCAAGTCAAGAAGTGCCCCTTTGTATCACATTGTCCACTCTTGCACATAAGCAATGAGAGTTTGTATGTTCTTAAGAGTTTTAAAAAACTCTTTGCTCTGTTGCTATAGGCCATGCAAACATACAATTGCTTTATGTATGGTGACAAACCCCTCATAGAGCTTCCGCATGGTTTCTCCAAGTATTGATACTTCAACAAGTATCAATGCTCTCATCTCCTCCAAGTAAACCTGTGCGGAAATTGCATTTTGCATTATTGTGCGGAGTTGTTCTGCCTCTTGCATGGAAGCCTGCAAGTTTTGTGCCAATTTCTCATTCTTGGTCATCAAATATTGAATCTTTGACCTTATTGCTCCTGCATAGGCTAAGTTGGCTTCGACAACGGTATTTTGATGCTTCCTGGTGTCTGACACTATCACCCTTTCTCTAATGAATGCAGGTGACAAGTGATCATCCAGAAAGTTATTTCTCTGTGCTTGTACTATCCTCCTTTGGAACTCATTAAATGATAGATTATACACATCCGTTATCAAATCATCATCAAGGAGAACAACATCCCCTTGCTCGCTTGGGACTGACTCTACTACTTGAGGTGGTGGAGACTGAGGGATAACCTATGGTTCTCTCTACCTCATATTAACATCTTCATTCTGTGGCTCCTGTTCCATCTCCATGTCTGTCACTTCAATCAATTTCTCAATCTGCTGAGCAATCTCCCGATCCTGCATCCATTCACCTTCCTCCTCAGCTGCTGGTTGGTTCTGTTCTTGCTCTTCAACCTTTATCGGCATTGTTTCCTATGTCATTATGTCTTTCCTCTATTCTTATTCCTTCTTCTACTTCTCTTCTCATTCTCTCCTCCTCAACTCATGTTCTTCCTTCAACTTTTGCTCTTTCTCCTACAACTTCAGTTTTGCCTCCTGCAATCTCTGCGTTTCTCTCTTCCTCCTCTTTGCTCTCTGCATCCTCTGCTTCCTCTTTGCGTCTGCTGCCAAAGTTGATTTCATGAGAATACAGTCTGCCTTCATCTTGCAGCTTTGTTCTCCATCTGGACTATGAACAATCTTCCTCTTTCCCTTGTCCTGCACGAGATTGCTGCCTTATGCCGTTATTGCTTATGGAGTTGTTTTTGTCCATGGAGCAGCCTTTGAAGTCCCTAGTAAACTGACCGGCTCATGGAGTATGGAGGCATTGTAACAATGCCTCCATGGATCCTCCTCTGGCCAATGGAATGCTCCACCGACCCACAAAAAGTAAACTCTCTCACAGTGGTCCTTGCAAATACTGTGGGGATCATACAGATTAAAGTCCTGAGTGACAAATTCAAATATCACCATCTCTTTTGCCTCAACATTCATGACTTTCAAGTTCTTTATCTCGTATAATCCAATCTACAAAGGAAGAGTGGGCCATGGTGCTTTCTTCTTCTTGTGCAACACTGCTAACAACCTTGTAGCAAGATGGTATGATACTTCTTGCATGACAAGTTTGTCAGTGGCGTACCTTGGTAAAACATGCAGAGGCTTCTCTCTGCCAAAAACTCTAATGAAGGTGCCACCTGGTGAGGCATACCAATCTGCGATGTCTACCATCACCTCCATTACTTCTCGTGACATGCAAGGTGGGTATTATTCAAATATAAGCTTGTAAGGTGGGATGATCAAGTGGTTAGTTAGCCGTGCCATTACTCCTCAATAACTGCGTTTTGAAAGCAACTTACAATAGATGTCCATGACAATTTATTGAGGTGTACATGTCCAGTTCATGCCAGGGAACTAATGTTGTGCACATATTTCATCCAGTAAGTATGCAGAGATATAAAACCTTGCTTGCTCACCCTCCGGAGGATTCTGAGCCTATGACACATGGGCCTTCAATTGTCGAGCCAATAGATCTGACCAGTTGAACGGCCTCCTATCGCTCACCACTTGGTCCAATGATACTGCCCACCCTTCAAGAAAGGTTTCCGTGCTCTCTTGACCATGGATTATGCAAGCAAAGATAACTAAGAGCTGGTAGGCCTTCTTGAGGGACTTTGTATTGTACACATGGGTGGGTGTCTGTCGAAACTTCGATGGCTCTTTCACCTAGCCTTTGACAATGTCTCTTATGTCAAATGGTTATGGGTGGCATAGAAGAGTGATTCCATGCACTCTACTGGCTTGGGAAAGTGATACATTTGTTGAAAGTTTTCTGCCAGGAATGTGGCAAGCTTCTGCCCGCTAGTACTGCTCGATGTCATGGTATTGTCATCATTGTGTAAGACAATCCAGCTGAGGATATATTCACATGGGAAGGTGGGATACCTGCATGCAACCTTGTATAGCCCTGACTTCTAGATGTTGAGATAAACCTGTCGGTCCTCTAAGTCTGCCTCAAAGTCCTTTGTAAAAGCATCTTTAATATGTTGCCATGTCAGTGATTATCCCTTTTCTATAAACAACTGAGTATCTGCATACACTAGAAAATCAACTAATGTATGCTCAACTGCTTCCACAATACTGCTCTCAGTGGTTTTCGTTGACGCAAATCTCTTAGGTGCCATGGTAACAGTGACTGTTGGAGAGGTGTTGAACAACTATTGTACCTGTGGGACAAAAAGGACACTCATGACAAGCATATGTCAGTTTTAAGCAAATCTAATTACAAGGCAAGCTCAAGCAAAAAATTGGGCATATGATGGGGTGGATTGTGTAATTACTATTCACAAGACGGACTCGATGCATATGGGAACTACGCACCTCTGTAGTCCTAGTAGCCAAGATGTAAGCTTGTGGATTGAAACTGTGCAATGCGCAATTCAACCTGGGCAGAGGCCTGGGAGAGACTGTGCATTGCACAATCTCAATGGCCAAGATGACGGGTTGGCTCCTAGCACTACAGAGTGCGAAGTTGGAGCCAGCTTGGACTGCGTAATTCCAGAGGCCAATCTTGTGGCTTGAGCCTTAGGATTGCACAGTGCCAACCTGACAAAGTGAAAACCGGCCAAGGTAAAAGAAGATATACTCAAGGGAAGTGTGGAAAACGAGAAAATCTGAGAGATAGTGTGAAGCTGAGTGCAGATCCGACCAAGTGAGAGTAAATGCATGTGAATCAAGTGCAATAATGAATCAAACAGAAGGAAAATGAAGTATGTGAGGAGAGTCATCACAACGATGACCATTGGTGCAAAAACAAAAAAACTAATGTGACACTTGGAAAAAGGAAATCTAAAACTTAAAACAACACTTTTACAAGTGAAAAAAAATTAAAATTGCCAGCAACCATGAAGAGAAGCAAGCGAAACAACACTCACATAAGCCAAACGACAAAAAGTGACAGAAAAAGCGGCAAAAGACGACAAAAGCAAAACTCACCTGGAAAAGTGACGATGACCGCACCAAAGGTTCCTTGATCTCAGGAATGCTAGAGATCAAAATTGAGTGTGAAAATGAGCCCTAGAAGCATCGATTAAATAGATTTGGGCGAATTAGTGTTTATGATGCACATGCCAGAAATCAAGGAAAAAATGACACTTGACAGAAGCTTCTAAAAATAGTGCAAGTGCCTCCACTGGGATACTAAAAACAGATCCCTATTTTTAGGGATGCTTTTTTATTTTTGATTGTTTGCTTTTGTAGGGAAATTTTCTATGCACAGTGTCGGGAAAGACTTCTGGGAACTGGGAAACTTTCTGGCTCAATGCACTGCACAGTTTCTGAGATTAGTGAGGGTTGCACAATTTCTGGGCTCAGTTTTGGGCTGCCTCCCATGACTGTGACTGCGAGTCAATACTGTGTAATTCCTATCATCAAGGCTACTTTCTTTCATGCATTGCACAATTTATGGAGGCAAGCCTAGAACTGTTGTGAGATCAAGTTGGGAGATCAACTTGTGACTTAAAAGAATCAACTAAGTGAGCAAACACAAGCAAAACAAAATGAAAAGATAAGTCTCAGTCGAAGCATTAATACCTGGATCAATGCAAGATGAGCTGCTACGTATAAGAAGGGAGGCTCCAAAATCGAAGCATAGGAAAAATTTTGGAGGGTGGTTGTAGTCGCTACAACACCGACGACACACTGGTAGAACTCCAGCTCTCTGTATGGATCTTGTGTCATGCAAAGTAGGTCTAACTCTTCTGGAAGTATTGTTCAGTTCTTTGATTATCATAGCTTCTTCACTTAGCTTGAGTTAAAGATATAGTCCCTACCATTCTCTTCATCGACATCACACATACCAAGCCAAGTCAAAATGAGTTGTTTCAATTGGGGATGAGGAGTATATATATGCACAAGTAAAATATATTTTTAGAGTCTTATTTTCATATCTAGTGTTACTTCGCTGCCAGCAGGCCTGGATAGTACCTTAACGGAGTCACTTCAGGAACACAAGCATTGCTTTTCTCCCAATGAGCCTGGATAGTACCTTGGCGGAGTTACTTGCTTCACCTCTCTGCACATGAAGCCTTTCTCTTCTTTCACCCTTTATTTCATTTTTTCATTTTGTTTGTTTGTTTAAAGAGCTGTGCATAGGCACTTATTTATTTCATGGGGCGAAAGAGGGATCCCAACTTATTGAGAGTAGAAGAGGTTGTCCCTTTAAAGAAGGATATTTATATATACCTCTGACATAATTGTTAAGGTTTCCCCCCTATCCTTACTCTAATTGACTTAGTTGATAAGGATTTATCGAAAATACAAGACCTATTAGAGTAGGCAGTGCTAGTTAAAAGTGCGAGGATCTTGATTTCATGATGACTCTCTTCGAAAGGAACGTATTTTCCATCGGGGTATCATTAACTAGAAAAAATGCAAGATTTACATAAAGAGAGGGAATAGACAGATAGCCAAGCGTTGATAGCAGTGCAACTTCCTCTTGGATTTCACCGAGCTTGCTTAGAAGCCAAACACAACCTCATGTGGAAGCTAACCTACAACTCAAAAGAAAATAAACAAAAGGAAAGAATCAAAGTAAACAAAACAAAACAAAGTGAAGCAAATCAAAGAAACAACATAGAAAAGCACAACTACTCCTACTCCTAACCTAAATTCTAGGTGTGTGTTATATTCTTTCCACGAGTAGTTGCACATGTGAGGGGGTGATAGGGGGGAGATAGCCTCGCTTGTCCATTGCATCGGGCGCAACCGTTTCAGGGGGGAATAACCCCCCTGCACGGAGTTCGGGGCAATGGTCCAAGATTTTTTTTTGGACCCTATATTAGGTGGGAGGACCTAGCTATGGTTTTATGCATGGGTTTTTCACATGGTTTTGGGCATTATAGTTTTATGCCAATGGTATTTTGTAGATCTAGTCAAAGGAACTACCGTTATGTTCTAATCCAGGGCTACTGGATTGGGGTTTAGAATGCTTCGGCATGTATATATATGTATTGTAACATTGAAAGGAATATAACGAAAAATCAATCTAGTAGTCCCGTTTTGGGATCCAGGGGAAAATATATGTGTATTTGTTTGATATTCTTGTCATTGTTTATTTTTTGTTTTTAGAATTCGTTTGTAGGTAATTTTTGTACAGGGTTAAAACCTACAGTAAACAAAGCATAGGCCATACTTACATAAAGTGATATTTCCAATGTAGCCATTGACACATTGGATGGCCTATGTAGGCGATGGAATGCATGTCAAGAAAGATATACAAGCATACCAACAAACAATAACTAAAATCCAATAAAAACCAAAAGGTTTGAAGTTTGAAAGAATCCGCAGAAAAGTAAAAATGAAAAGTGCTTGAAAGGCACTCTATGGATGTATCATGGTGTTCAAACACATTGTGAGTGGAAGACATGTAGGCATAAAATTTCAAACTTGAAAGACGATCAAACATGAAGTAAAAAGAAAGTTTTCATTTCACAATAGTGCTCGCTACGTACGACTCCTCCAATGACTGAGCGATAGGATCGTGTGATACAGATGGAGGATGCAAAAATTGTTAACTAGATTGATTTTCAATGTGTACAACAGAGTGATGAGGAGCTTGGAAAGATTCAATATTTTATGATCGGAACTGGAACTAACCTCAAGGCTATGAGAACCTGACATAACCATCAGCTAGGGTTGAAGTGCCTCGACAACTTGGGGTAGTTCCAATTCACCAAAAGATGGATCATCGAAGACCGATGGCTTAGAAAGATCGATAGTGGAAAAACCAGAATCGTGATCAAATGAATCAATGAAGAGATCACGACAACCACGATAAAAAATTCCAAGGTTACAAACAGAGGCATCCTCATGATCAAACAAATCATAAAGAGGGGATAATGGAGAACGAGAAATTTCACCCTCTATGTTCTTGAAAAGATAAGATGGGATGTTGGGAGGATTAGGCAGAAAAGTTTTGTTGTCTCCACATTCAAATGGAAAACTGGCATTCCACTTGTTCTGGAAATGATTGAAAGTAGTAACATCAACAAGAACTGAATTTTCACAAGATTGAATAGGAATCAAAGAATCGTGGAAAATGTTAGGATAATGGGAAAGAGGTGTGGATAGACAAAGGTCATCCTTCACCACATATTCTTGTTCAGAATCCCACACATACTCATCGAAAATGATTATGCAGGTTGGTTGTTCAACAATGACTCCATCCAGAACTTGATCCTCGTGAACATCACAAGAGAAATTTGAAATAGGTGAACACAACACATCAAAATCCGGAGGATCAAAGGGACCAAAGGATTGAGGATGAGGAGATAACACTTTATCACAACCATTAGAGTCACAATCCAAATTTGTGCTGAAATTCTGAGTAAGTGGGGTAGGAGAAGATGGTGGTAGATCAACAGATGAATTCTCAACTTCTCCCACCTCGACCTATGGAACTAGAGTTGTTTGATGAGAAGGGGACGAAGGGTCACTTGGAACAAAAACCTTGTCCGTCACAAATTTAGAAGCTCTAACATTGAGGTATGTTGGGAGAGGTTCAAAAGATTCTAACTCATGTGGATTTTCTGAAATGTGAACAAGATATAGAAATCTATCTACCAAGAAAGACCAATCAACTTCATCTTCAGGAAATTCAAAGCAGTAATGAATGAAACGATCGTGAAAATCCTAAATGGATTCATCAGGTGATTTTTGTAAATTCAAAATTTTCTTATTAAGAGCTTTACGATCATAGAAATCGAAAGCACGACATGACTCTATGAAAATTTGTTCGAAAGAGTGAATGGAGTCATTAGGAAATGTGTTACACCATTCTCACACACGCCCTTTCGAACGTGAGAATGAACAACCTACAACCAACATCCTCATAGTGGATGTTGTGCTTTGTGAAAAAATCAAGAATTTTTGTGGTGTGTTTAAATAAGGTTGTTTCACCCTTGCAATTGAATTTCAAATTGGACAAGGCATTAATAGTTCTTGTTGACACTTTCAAATTTGTGTGTTTGGAAAAAAATGTCGAGGTTATGATTTGGTGGGAAGTCATTAAATGTGTGTAGAAATTCAAAATGGACTTCACGGGCTTAGCTTGTCATCTGGACCTCCTTCTAGCGCCAGAAAGGTTGATGGCGCTGAACCCGCCAACATTCAGGGGATCTCCCTGATATGAAGTCCCAACTAGGCCTCACACAGTTTGGAGTAGGAGTCCCAGCAATGGGTGGTAATGTTATGCCTTGACTGTGAAAATGCGTAGAGGGAAGTATTATAACTTTGGGTAAGAGCAAGTGTGTGACACTGCAGAAAGCCAAGTGTGATGCATGAAGGTTCCAACACACGAAGGGAAAAGGAAGTGTGCCCCTTATAAGCTTGCAATAGTATGCAGCTTGAAAGGAACACACGAGAAAAATGACATCATAAGCTAAGATGCAGAATAGTCCACAAGTTAAAATGATGAGTTAATAGGACAACACACATTCAACACGATTCATACAAATGCAAACGAAATAGTTCGTAAGCATAAGCGTAAGTTAAATAACATACATTGTAAATACAACAAGAATAGTCCTACTATATTCACAACATATGCATGAAAGCGTGTTGGCTCTAATTTTATTATTATAAGTGAAATTTCCATTCATACATACACCATTGATGACCACTAGCCCCAATAGTGGAACATTACAGTCAAGAACACCTACTCCTCCAAAGAAGTATACTCACTCTATGCTACGGAGAAGCCAAGGCTCTTCACAATACTCCCAAGCTCTTCCTAAGCCTAAGCCTAGCAAAAGTAGTGGCTCCCAAAAGCCTCTTACATGAGTTATGAGGTTCTACTTATAACAAGGGGTGGATGACTCTTCAACTCCCCTTTGTGACTTTGGACTACCCTCATGACTCTTCAACTTATTTACAAAATGGCACATTACATTACAAGATTACTCTTCATATTCCTATATTGGCACTTGGAATTTCACTTACAACAAAATTGCAAATAATATTACATTTTACACTTGTATCCATATAAGACAAAATAGGGCAGAGACAACTTGACAACCTAACAAGATACAACACTATGATGCTTTAGTTTGGTAGAAGTCTAGCTCAACAACCTCCACTTGCTGCTTCTCGGTCACATATTGGTGCCAAGCTTGATATTGTGTGATGATGTCCCCAAACTACGTGATGGTGTTTGGATGGAAGCGGACTTTGGCCTCCATGGAATCTGGGTACACTGTATTGGAAGTTGTTTCTAGTTCATTCTGAAGCATGAGAAGAATTGTTCTGACTTTGACAAGACCACCGATGAAATTTTAAATTAACTGTCTATTCAGCTCTGAGTCTTCCCTGGTGGAATTCTGGCTTAGCTGCTCCAATTACTCTTCTACCTCTTGCCGGACTTGGTGAGTATTCCGAATGATGGGATATGGTGTGTTCTCACCAAGAAATCCAAAATGCTAAACACCTATACATATGAATGTTATCAATGAATGAGGTATGTTGCTTGTTGTTTTGAATCAAAATTCGAACCTTCGCCTTCTCCATCTTTGCCTGTGGCTTCATTTTCTTCACCAAGTCAAGCAGTACACCTTTGTATCACATTGTCCACTCTTGCACATAAGTAATGGAAATTTTCATGTTCTTGAGAGTTTTAACAAACTCTTTGCTCTACTACTATAGGCCATGCAAATGAACAACTGCTTTATGTACGATGACAGACCCCTTATAGAGCTTTCACGTGGTTTCTCAAAGTGTTGATACTTCAGCAAGTATCGTTGCTCTCATCTCCTTCAGGTAAACCTATGCATAAACTGCATTCTGCACTGCTGCGTGGAGTTGTTTTGTCTCTTGCCTGGCAGACCACAAGTCATGTGCCAATTGCTGATTCTCGGCTGTCAAATATTGAATGTTTGACCTTGTTACTCCTACTTAGGCCAAATTGGCTTCGACAATGGAATTTGGATGCTTCCTGGTGTCTGATACTATCACCCTTTCTCTAATGAATGTAGGTGATGCGTGATCATCAGAAAGTGCTTTCTCTGTGCTTGTACAATCCTCCTTTGGAACTCATCAAATCATATACTGTACACATCCATGACCGGATCAACATCAAGGAGAAGAACATCCCCTTACTCATCCGGGACTGGCTCTGCTTCTGGAGGTGGTGGAGACTAAGGGATGACCTGTGGTGCTCTCGACATTAGATCAACATCTTCATTCTACGACTCCTATTCCATCTCCATGTCTGTCACTTCAATCAATTGCTCAATTTGCTAACCAAGCTCCCGATCTTGCATCTGTTCACCTTCCTCCTTAGCTGTTGGTTGGTTGTGTTCCTGCTCTTCAACCTATATCGATGTTGTTTCCTCCATCATTTTGCATTGCCTCTGTTCTTCTTCCTGCTTCCGCTTCTCTTCTCGTTCTCTCCTCCTCAACTCCTATTCTTCCTTCAAATTTTGCTTTGTCTCCTGCAACTTCAGTTCTACTTCTTGCAACCTCTAATTTTCTCTCTTCCTCTACTCCGCTCTCTACATCCTTTGCTTCCTCCTAACTTTTCTTGCCAAAGCTACTTTCATGAGAATAAGATCTACCTTCATCTTGCAACTTTGTTCCCCCTTTAGACTGTCAACAATCTTACTCTTTCCCTTGTCTTGCATGGGATTGTTGCCTTCTGCTGCTGTTGCTTTTGTCTATGGAGCAGCTTATGAAGTCCCTGATAAACTGATCGATTAATGGAGTATGGAGGTATTGTAACAGTGCCTCCATGGATCCTCCTTTGGCCAATGGAATGCCCCGCCGATCTCCGAAAAGTAAACTCTTGCACAATGGTCCTTGCAAATACTACGAGGATCATATCGATTAAAGTTCCGAGTGCTGAATTCAATTCTCACTATCTCTTTTGGCTCGACATTTGTGAATTTCAAGTTTTTTTATCTTGTATAATCCAATCTGTAAAGGAAGAGTGGGCCATGGTGCTTTCTTCTTCCTATGCAACGATGTTGACAACCCTGTGGCGAGATGGTATGATACTTCTTACATGATAAGTTTGTCAGTGTCATACCTTGGTAAAACATGTAGAGGATTCTCTCCGCCAAATACTCTAATGAAAGTGCCACCTGGTGAGGCATACCAATCTGCGATGTCTGCCATCACCTCCATTTCTTCTCATGTTTCAAAGCAGGGTGATGGAGTGGTCAGTTAGCCGTGCCATTACTCCTTGATAACTGCATTTCGCAAGCAACTTGAAATAGATGTGCACGATAGTTTCTTGTGGTGTCCATGTATAGTTCATGCAAGGGAACTATTGTTGTGCATAGATTGCATCCAATAAGCATACAGACATATAAAACCTTGCTCACGCACCCTCTGGAGGATTCCAAGCCTGTGCTACATGGGCCTTCAACTTTTGAGCGACAGATCTGACTAGTTAAATGACCTCCCATCGCTCACCACTTGGTCCAATAAGAGTGTTGACCCTTCAGGAAAGGTTTATGTGCTCTCTTGACCATGGATTATGCAAGCAAAGATAACTAAGAGTTGGTAGTCCTTCCTGAGGGACTTTGTCTTGTACACATGGGTGGGTGTCTGTTGAAACTTTGATGGTTGTTTCACCGAGCCTTTGAGATTGTCTCTTATGTTCACATGGCCGTGGGTTGCATAGAAGAGTGAGTCCATGTGCTCTACTTGCTTGGGAAAGTGATACATTTGCTGAAAGTCTTTTGCCCAGAAGGTAGCAAGCTTCTGCCCACTAGCACTGCTTAATGTCATGGTATTCTCATTAATGTGTGAGACAATTCAACTGATGATATATGTACACGGGAAGGTAGGATACCTGCATGCTACCTTGTATAGCCTTAACTGTTGGATGCTGAGATAAACCTCTCGGTCCTCTAAGTCTACCTCAAAGTCCTTTTCAAAAGCATCCTTAATCTGTTTCCATGTCAGTGATGATCCATTTTATATAAACAATTGAGTATCTGCATACATTGTGTTAGGGTCAATAGTTTTTATTTTTTGAATATCTTCGAATTTTTTAATTTTCAGTTTGAATAAGTTGAAATTATAGTCATTGTCACTGTCATAAGTTCGAAAGTCACTGTTCGACATCGCCATGAGTTTAGTCATCAAGTGGTCCAGTCAAAGAATGAAGCAGTATCAAGTGGTTACAATTTTTTGAACAGTCAAGTCATGGTGTATGTGTCAGTTATGTGTCTATTAGAAAGTTATCTTGAGTTCATTACAGTTGAATTTCTATTGCTCAAGCAAAATGGTCTTTTCAGAATATCCTATTTCTTTTCCCCTTTCTAATCTACCCTTGTTTCCCTAATTCCATAACCTATATCTCCCAATATCCCATTGTTCATTCATAAATATATTTCCCTATCCCATATTAATTAGTCATATGACTTTTATTTTCCCCATCCCATCCTCATATATTCCCCCTCACTATCTAAGCAACATATCTACCCAAGTGTTCTAATGATTCCCATGCACAAAATACCCTGTTTTATTCATCCTTTTGCAAAACAATTTCTGATCATATGGAGGTGCATTTTGAGAAACTGAAAGAGATTTTTCTAAAGGACAGATCAGATAACAATAACCTCTTCCATTTTTTTCACAGGTGTCATATATCAAGAGTTTCGAATGCGTCTTGAAGGCCTATTTTTTGGACTGTGTATTCCCCTGTTTTGGTCATCCTTTTGCAAAATAGTTTCCAATCATATGGAGGCACATTTTGGGAAACTAAAAGAGGTTTTTCTCAATGATGGGCAAAATAAAAATAAACTCTTCCTTTTTTCACAGATGTCATAGATTGGGAGTTTCGAATGCATATTTAAGGCCTATTTTTTGGACTGTGTATTCCCTTATTTTAGTCATGGTTTTGCAGAGAAATTTCAAAGGAGCCGGGGAAGAATTTGAAGAAATTGAGAAAGGCTTATATTCAACACAAGATCATATGCAAAAACCTATCTCAGATTTTACACATGTGCTACTGTTTGGGAGTTATACGTGTCACTTGGTGGCCCATTTTCGTAGTTTTTGTTGACAAAATGATGAAATTTTTGGATTTCTTTTTGAAAATGTGTAAATGTATAGATATCTATAATGATGTTGGTGATATGGATAAAAAGGAATGGATAGGGATCAGAGAAGTAGATAATATAAAACCAATTTTATCAGAAAATATGTTTTAGTTTTTATTTTTCAAAGATTGATGTTTCTAAGCTTGATGGATAAGGATGTGTTGTATCTAGTCATGAGGATCATATTCTAAAACTTGTATTTAATCTAAAAGAAATATGAAGAATGGGTTCGATTTTGGGAAAATGGGTCTGTGCATATATGTTATGCAAGTTGGTGTCTTTGATCCTAGAGATTCTCGTGGTATATCACTTTCAAGTTTGTTTTCTTTTGCGTTATCTAAATATCCATTTCCGAAGCTTTTATCTTGAATTCATTTTGAGATGCTCAGGGTAATTGTGGAATCATACATGATGGAATTCTTCATTGTTATGTCATGGTCCTTCTAATATTTTATCATTAGTTTATGTTGCAGAATTCATTATAATATGCTTTGCTACTTATGATCAGATATAATTGTGTCTCTTTCCATTCCCCATTATACTCCAACTCCTGTCAGCTTGGAACATAGCCTACCCTGCCTCTGTTTTTTGAAGACTCATGCATGCCCTGATATTAATATTATGTTACTGGCTTCATATCTCAGTAGTATTTTCCTGAAACTCTTAACCATTTAATTAATTTTTATATCATCTTTTCCAAATCTGGTCTCTGTGTGTGTTTATCATCAGAGTTTTATAATAAGGGAGCCCCCTCCAGCTAGAAAAGACTAGTTTCTAGCCAAAAGCGGTTTGTGGTTACCTCTGTGGCCCTTTCCTTAGCCTAAAGGGATTTACAAAGTGCTAACATAGTGGCGTCGTTGCGAGACAACGAACGGTTTCATATTCCCTGGGAAAGATCATCATAGTTTAGATCTGATTGCTGATGGTGGACAACATTCAGACACATAAAAAAGGCTGAACCATTCACCTGGCGACTCCAAATCAAGTTTCAACATGATATGAAGACTCCACTAGCAACAGGATCCAAGAATCAAGATGGGTTCAATTGCAAGAACAAATGTCAGGTATGCTCCTATGGATAGATCACATATTCCTATCTTTCCAAATTCGATGCCTCGTGTCGATTGGTCAACTTATCTCCCAATATTCAAAGATGAGGACGGAGAGGATGCTGCTCTACATCTGGTTAAATTTCATATGCATGCACGCAAGTTGAAGGTTCAATTTCCTGAAGATTGTATGATGAATATGTTCATGGAAACCTTAGAAGGAAAAGCACGGTCTTGGTATGAAGGTTTGCCATCTGCTAGTATTTATTCTCTTAAATATTTTCATTCAACATTTTTTGAAAAATATAGAGAATCTCATCCTTCTTTGTCATTGGTTGAGGATTGTTGTGAAATTTTTGAGGTTTTCATTCAAAATCTAGAGAATTCTTATGGTGATGAAGAGTTCATGGATGAAGAGATCCTGGAGGCTTTGTATCAGAACCGTTTCCATCACCAAGAAGAACATGTGTCTTCTCCCTTGGATAAGTGAAACTGAGCAGGATTTCAATAATGACAATCACGTTCCATCTTTTGTAGTTGATTACAATTTGCAGCAATCTTGTGATCAGGAGGGAGAACTAGTAGAGAAAGATTGTGAGTTTCCATGTAACCAAAACAGGGATGAAGACAATGTTTCCAATTCTTCTTCATGCCATTCCTTGTCTCAATTTGCAGCCCATGAAGAAAATTGTGAAGAATAGATTTATGAAATTGCATGCACAAAAACTTTAGGCAGTGAAATCGTTCACGGTGATAGCTACCCATGATTACAATTTTTTTGAAGAAGAGCAGGTTGTTTTGGATCTCGTAGATATGGACATTCTTGTTGTTGATAAGGTGGCTGCCTCAAATGTAGATGTTCAAGAACACGCTTCTGTTTTTCCTGATGCAAGTGAAAAACAAGATGAACATATTGTCTTCTTTCATTCTGATAAAGATTTTGCATTGGAAAATGAAGGGAGTGCTTGTATTTCTGCTGACATTCAAGACATTGTAATGATCCTAATTATTGAAGATACTTTTGCTAATTTGTTGCAACCATCAAGGGAGATAAGCTTTATTGTATTTATGGATCATGAGCAGATGCGCAATGGATAGTTTGAGTTGCCATTTTTAGAATTTTCCTTTATGTTTGGTGCAGTTGAATACAAACATAAGTCAGACAGTGATTTGCTTGATTGGCTACACTAGAGGGATCATTTCACATGATTGTATATATATCTTCAACATGTGGGCAACTCCCATTAAAGTTTGAAGCCTGAGGAGAAGACCCTAAGACTTCATTGATGTGCTGTCAAAATTTAATTATGTCCTTTGAAGTTTTTCAGTTTGTATAGTGTTTTTGAGAACAAGTGAAATATATAAGTTAGTCAATTGAGTAGGTCCTGTTAGTCAACAATCATTTTTCAGTATGTTAATCATGCTTTCAGTCATATTTTCAGTTTATTAGTTGACTCCATTGCCCAATGGACAGGCTACTAGTCTGCGTTTTTTTTCTTGGCAACTCGATGGGACGCTGACATCCCCATTGGAGCCAATGTTAGGGTCAGTTGTTTTTATTTGTCGAATTTCTTTGAATTTTTTAATTTTCAGTTTGAATAAGTCGAACTTATAGTCATTGTCATTATCATAAGTTGAAAATTCTTCACATGACATTGACATGAGTTTAGTCATCAAGTGGTCCAGTCAAAGCATGAAGCAATCTCGAGTCATTGGGAGTCATGGTTACAAATTTTTAAACAATCAAGTCATGGAGTATGTGTCTGTCAGAAAGTTACCTTGAGTTCACTACGGTTGAAGTTCTTCTGCTAAAGAAAAATGGTATTTTCAAAATATCCTATTTCTTTCCCCTTTTTAATCTACCCTTGTTTCCCTAATTCCATAACCTATATCTCCTAATCCCCCATTGTTCATTCATAAATCCCTTTCCCTATCTCCTATTCATTAGTCATATGAATTTTATTTTCAACATCCCATCCTAAAACTATTCCCTCAAAATACCATGATTACATATTATGCATAACATAACTCATATATTCCACCACTATCTAAGCTACGTATCTACCCAAGCGTTCTAATGATTACCATGCACAAAATACCCTGTTTTAGCCATCCTTTTGGAGAACAGTTTCCAATCACATGGAAGCGCATTTTTGGAAACTGAAAGAGGTTTTTCTCAAAGATGGGACAAATACCAATAACCTCTTATTTTTTTTATAGGTGTCATAGATCAGGCTTTTTGAATGCATTTTTAAGACCTATTTTTCAAGTTGTGTATTCCCTTGTTTTAGTCATGGTTTTTCAAAGCAGTTTCTAAGGTGCTGAGTAAGAATTTGAAGAAACCGAGAGAGGTTTGTCTTCACATCAAGCTCATATAAAAAAACCTATCTCATATTTTACACATGTGTTACCGTTTGGTAGTTAGATGTGTCACTTGGTGGCCCATTTTCGTAGTTTTTGTTCACAAAATGATGAAATTTTTGGATTTCGATTTGAAAATGCGGAAATGTATAGATATTCAGAATGATGTTGGTGATATGGATAGAAAGGAATGGATAGGGATCATATAAGTATATAATATAAAGCTAATTTTATCAGAAAATATGTTTCAGTTTTATTTTTAGCTTTATCTTAGTTTTTTGCTTTCAAAGATTGATGGTTCTAAGCTTGATGGATAAGGATGTATTGTATCTGGTCATGATGATCATATTCTAAAACTTGTATTTCATCTAAAATAAATATGAATAATAGGTTTGACTTTGGGAAAATAGGTTTGTGCATATGTGTTATGTAAGTTGGTGTCTTTGATCTCAGAGATTCTTGTGGTATATTTCTTTCAAGTTTGTTTTCTTTTGTGTTATCTAAATATCCATTTCTGAAGCTTTTTTCTTGAATTCATTTTGAGATGCTCAAGGTAATTGTGGAATCATACATGATGGAATTATACATTGCTCTGTCATGGTTCTTCTAATATTTGATCATTAGTTTATGCTGCAGAATTCATTATAATGTCCTTTGCTGCTTATGATCAGATATAATTATGTCTCTTTCCATTCCCCACTATACTCCAAGTCCTGTAAGCTTGGAACGTATGCCTACCCTACCTCTGTTTTTCCAAAGACTCATGCATGCCTTGATATTAAGATTATGCTACTAGCTTCATACCTCAGTAGTCTTTTCCCAAAACTCTCAACCATTTCATTAAGTTTTATATCATCTTTTCTAGATCTGGTCTCTGTGATATTTGGTGTGTTTATCATCAGAGTTTTATAGTGAGGAGCCCCCTCTGGCTAGAAAAGACCAGTTTCTAGCCAAAAGCGGTTTGTGGTTACCTCTATGGCCCTTTCCTCAGCCTAAAGGTATTTACGGAGTGCTAAAACACTGGAAAATCAACTGATGTTTGCTCAACTGCTTCCCCAATACTGCTCTTATTGGTTTCCTTTGAAGCAAATCTCTTAGGTGCCATGGTAATAGTGACTGTTGGAGAGGTGCTCAACAACTATTGTACCTATAGGACAGAAAGGAAAACCATGGCAAGAAAATGTTAGCTTTAAGCAAATCTACTTACAAGCCAAGCTCAAGTAGCAAACTTGGCATCTGATGGGGAGGATTGCATAATTATTATTGGCAAGAGGGATTGGCTACCTATGGGAACCGCACAATCCCAACAACAAAGATGGAAGCTTATGGATTGAAACTGTGCACTTCACATTTTAGCCTGGGCAAAAGCTTGGGAGAGACTGCACATCCTCATCCAAGTTGTTCTTTTTGTGCTTCCTATCTTCCTCCTCTCGATAATTTTGACTCTTGCTAGGGTGATTAAAAAATTGGGAAGATAAATTAGCCATTTTTTGTGGCAAGGAGGAAAAGATAGCCAAGGGAAATTCCACCTGGTAAGATGGGAAAAAGTAAAATTTCCAATCTCTTAAGGAGACCTAAACATCCACGATTTATCTTTATCCAATAAAGCCTTGGGAGGAAAAACCTTATGGAGAATTATAGAAGGCGAATCAACATGGTGGAAAGAAGCAATTGTAAAAAAATACATGGGAAATAGCAGGCTCAGAAGCATAGATAAGTTGACGCTAAGTTCCAAGGGAACCAAGATATGGGAAAATTGTAAGAAGGCCCATGGCCTCATCCTTGCTTTCACAGTAGGATTAGGGGAAGCCACAAATAATGAGGCCGAGCTCTCAGGACTCTGTGAAGGCTTGATCCTCCTGGTGGAAAAAACTAAGGAGGAAGTTTGGGTCATTGGAGACTCATAGGTGATCATAGAAAACCTGAGGAAAGCATCCTCTTTCCTCAATGCCAAACTTGACCACCTCCTTGAAAAGGCCAAAAGCATGAGCTCGAAATTCAATAGAGTCCAATGGTTCCACGTTACAAGAAATTTGAATAAGGTAGTGGATGAACATGCAAACATAGGAACTGAGCTGACACGTGGCGAATGTAAGTCAATTCCTTACTTTAGTCCTTCAGAACAGGGTTCGAGGATTGTTTAAGATCTCGAGGAGAGAGAAGAAATCAAACATCAACCAGAGGTACAGATGTAACACACCATGACAACTCTTTTATTGTGTGGTAAGGCAGTCCCATTAAAAAAACATGAGAATGTGAGGATAATGATCTACGAAGGATCTTGTACCAGATGGAAATGATGTGTCAATGACCACCAGGCTAAGTGTCTACTAATGACAATGATGATGAAATTAAATACACCTATAACCCTATCTGAACCATTATGGCTCTGCCCTGGGAGGTCTCTCTTTATAATTCATACAGGAAAAATAATTGTATTAACAAAAGTATCGAGGAAGATGGCAGACATGCATGAAGACTGTTGTATTAAGCACAGGCTACGTCGACTAAAGAGAAAGGTGGAGGACCTGTGACAAGGTGAGGAATCAACATGGCTATAGGTTTGGAAGAATGGCTGAGTTTGTAGCTGAGGAAGCTAAAAGGGAAAGGAGGAGGTTCACAGTCTTAAACGAAGAGTGGCCCAAAGCTCGAGGACATGCTGAAACTAGTGACAGAAAACAATTTGGAGTTAAATGCGAAGGTTGAACATCTCGAGGCAGTGGTAGCCAGAATCCAACTCCATGGCAATCTGGAGCATCAGTAGACGATCGGGAAAGGAGACTAGTTAATTAATCCAGATGACCAAGCACGAATGGAATGGGAATTCACAACCTCATATCACAGGGGAATTTAGGATGTGGCAATTCCAAGTTTTGAGGTTAGGGGAGCTTTATCTAAGATTACTTTGGGTCTTAGCCTCTTTTTTTTTTTTTTTTCTGAATGTAGTTTTTGGATCCTTTTGTATACATGAATGTTGTTAAAGAAAAAGGAAAAAAAGAACTATGTATCTAGGGAATGTATAGTTGTAGCCGATATTTTCGTAGCACAAAAGGTCACGCTATAGAACTGTAATGGTGCGATGTACTTGTTGGGTTGGTGGCAAAAAACTACCACCCTCCACTTTTTTAATAAAAAAACTTCTCCATTCTTATTAAAAAAAAAACAAATTAAGAGGATATAATGATGATGTAGCTAGGGAATTTTCCATGAATTTTTAAAAATGGAAAAAATAAATATGTGACTGTTGTTAATGGGCTTGAATTTTTTGTGACTAAAGACATTATTATTAAGGTGTCTAGGATGAGGTATCATATCATATTTTTAATTTACATCTCCTATGAAGGAAGGCTAAGTATAGTTTATGTTTATTAACTAAGACTCCTGTATCAACTAGACACCATCCACACTTATAACTTGTAGAGACCATAAATGTGTGGTGCTTCCTCCTACAATCCATAAATGGATTTATTTCCAATGAAGAAAAGGGGTAAACATGAGTTGTTATCCCATCATGGGCTCATTCAACTACTCGTTTTCCATACTTCGGATAATTTGGAGCACATTTTCTTTTGGATTTATTTTATAGATATGGATATGAAATTTTCTTGGAGAACCAAGAGGAAATGAAGGATAAGGATATTACAAAAAAGGAAAAGAATAAATTCACAAGTCTAGGGCGCTACAAACATAAGGCAAAGAAAAATATCAAAGTAGATAAATCATATAAGGAAGTTGCAACCACCCTAATCAATTTAAGGAAAACTTCAAAAACTCAAAAGGAGCACACGAATCATAGATTTAGATCCCTAGGTATAGAGAAGTAAGAGAATAAGATAAAAAGGGATCTTTGGATAAATGGAACCACCTTTGAAAATAATGGTGTAAATTGAAGACTCACCCTACCCTACAAATCACCTTCAATAAACAAAGAAACACGTCAACTAGCAGAAGAATCCCCTTCTAAGCATAAGTATACTAGTAATTGCACTGAGAGGTGCAAAAGAACATTAATAGGAGTAGTGGGAGTGGGGAAGACAATAGTTTGAGTGGGGAAGGTGGAATTTAATAGATCAGTACATTAAAAGGAGAACTGTAAAATGGAATATAGGTCTTCCTCAAAATAACAAGTGAAAACTTCTACAAACATTTATGCCACTTGTATCTAATCTTGCATTGTGGACAAGATTGATTTCCATCTTTCCACTCATATTCATAGCAAGGCCTGCATATTGGAAATGCACACTCATTGTGAGCTACAAATAGCTCCCCGTCTGTTGCTAAGCCAACATCATATCCATTTATCTGGAAAACATGGTTATTTATGTATTGTGGAGGGTTAGGCTACAATAATTGAATAAAATATCCACATAAGAACTTGTGAGATAACATAATCCATTAAATTAAAAACAGAGCATTGGCAACAATTTTTAAAAAGGCACAAAAGTATCTAGATTGATAATCCATAGAACATATGATCTAGACTTGTTAAGTAACACCTCTTAAATGAAAAATAATGAGAAGTAATACCTTACATTTCTCGAACAGGAATAAAGTGTTCCAATTGTAGCTGGACATCCAAACCATAATATAGTTTTTAACTACAATATATAGGAAGTAGTCTATTTGAATCCATATTTGTTTTACATTCATATATTTAATACATCACATCCCTTTTCTAAATCTCTAAATTACATTATGCAATATTCATTTCCAAGAGCACCACTCAACTCAGGCTATTCTTTGGAAAAAATTCTAGCTCCACCAAACACCGAGACAATAAAGCCATCTTAAAAATATTGAACCCAGTTTGGATGTGCTTTGTAATTATTTCAACATAGATTTCTATGTACTGAAAATGTCCCCTTCTAGTTGTGGACAAAATTTAATGGAAAATACAACTCAGACCTTAAAAAAGAAAAAGAAAAAAGACAGAATGGCTCCAATTTCAGAGAAGAAAATAATTGTCGTAATACATGGGAAAAAGTAAAAATTCTCCTATTCCAAAGAAAGGGACAAAACAAAGTCCCTTTTACTAAAAAAAAATCTTAGTGAATATAAACAACATTGCATGATAAACAAAATTTACAAAATTTATTGACTTATTAAAGCATGGGTTTCATGCTTGGGTCAATGGTCAATAGGTCAAGCCTCCATTGTAGGCTTCTAAGATTTTTGTTGAGTCAAAGTCAAAGTCATTTTTGTAAGAGACCCTTCTTGGGCTCCTTAAGGTCAAGAAAGGAAAAATGTTTTTGTGTCTAAATATCTCCTCCACCAAATTAGTTCCTTCTCCCAAAAGGATTACCATTCATCCTTCAAAGTTGGCCTCCAAATAGAAGATAATCAAGTCAACCTTCATTACAAGCCTACAAGTCAGGTTCAAGTCAAATTGTTCATGTCGACTCAAATGCATAGTGACCAATAAGTATAAATCACATATTATTTCACCAATTGAAGGAGAGAAGTGAAGCATTCATTCAAGAAGTAAGAAAAAATATTACAGGACCGAGAAATGGAGAGGAAGTCGAGAATCTTATAAGACTATTATAGAGAGGAAGCTAAAAATGTGAATTGCAGAAACAATTACAAGGAGGCTGAAGTTCATTGTTGCAGAGATGTTTACAGAAAGGGCTGAGACTATTGTAGAAGGAAGGCCGTGATTTCTAAAGTAGGAGGGATAAGACTATTGTAAAAGGAGGGTCAAAATAGTGAAGTTGAAATAGAAGGAGCCAAGAACCATGATTGCAGAGAAAATTGCAAGAGGAACTAGTCTGGTGGTTGGAGTAAGTCTATTTCTTTAGTCAAAGGGTCAAGTGTGTCTCAACCTGATTTAATCTACTAGAGAAAGAGTTGACTGGGTTTTCTCCTTCATAAGGGTTTTTCCCTGGCTATGCGGCTACATCTTGTGTTCTTGTCTTTGTGATCTTCATGTTGGAATTTAATTGATGAAAGGAACACTAACATAATGAACATATAATTCCACAAGTAAATGTCAAGATAAGAAAAATCAAATTGAAGAATCTAACTCACATAATTCCCTAGATTTCTCAAGAAATGAGAGGTATTGGACCTCATTTGAGTCACACAAGTAATTCGGTCTCTTCAATAAATCTAAGGCAACTTTAGAGCGAGAAAGAGGTGAAGGATAATGAGGAAAGCAAGAAGGTCTATTTGTTTGACTTGTTCATCAATTCTTTGTTTGGCAAGCTCACACATATGGTAAGAAAGCTAGATCTTTTCAAATTTCGAGCTAAAGAAGAGCAAAAAACCAATTTATAGAGAGAAGCATTGTTGTTTGTGTGGTTGGCCTATCACTTGGTGTTAAGCTCTAAACTTGCATCTTCCTTATACACCTTTCTAGCCTTTTTCCGTTTACCTGGACCTCCTAAGCTGTCAAATCATTGCATATTAGTTTAAAAAGAGCATATAAAGTGGTTTCCTAACTATGTCTTGTGTCTGCTGTTTGAATTAGATTTTTGTTCATTCAGCTGCGGAATCTTGTCACTTTCCGCAACCAGTTCAACTTTCCACAGCCTTTTTGTTAAAGTCTATGTTACAGGTGTCTTCAGGCAAATCTAGCCACATGGGCAAGTTGCAAATGACGTGGACATGGACCGTGTCCTATTGGCTCAGTCGAATCCATCAAAGAAGGCCGTGGTCAAAGATAGTCAAGCGGTGGTCAACCTAAGAGTCCTATGGTGACAGAACTTTGTTTTTCACCACGTGAAGACTTGCGTGGCCATTCCTAAATCTTAGGAGACGTGTTAACACCTGTGGACTGCTCCATGAACCGAATCCAACAACCACCCTCCTTAGATTTAATCTTCACGGCTACCATAATGCTAGATTCCTGGACGTGGTTGTTCACATGTCTTTTATCAGTGCAGATTTTAGGAAAGTAGTTATGTCATCCTCTGTTATAAATAAAGCGTTCTCATACGCATAATAGCTAGCTTTGGTAATGTAATTTTGACTATCAACGAGCCCACTGTGCCATGACTTTATTTCTTTGTTATGACTACATTTTAATACATGAGAAGACTCTGTTTATAAGCTCAATTCGTGGTTGATTGCTGACTGCCCGAGGTTGTGCAGAGGGCCCCTGTACACACCGAGGTTTTGTTAATTACTGTATAGTTTCATGCTTTGTTTCTTTACATTCCTTATGCCATAATCATTCACTTGTATATATTGCACTACTTATGGTATTCACGTTGATTGTTGTCCATAGTTTTTATGCTTTCTAATGCTGTCAACTGATCAGTGTCTTTGTTTCAAATTACAATAGGCAGCCCGGGCATTTACACATAGTTTTATAATGACTAATGACATGGAATTATTCTTGTCCTTCTGCTGATTCATTTTTCTTAGTTCTTAGTTTTAGCACTGCTTTATTTATTTCAGTTTTGCTCATTTACTCTTCTACAAGATAGATATTAAATTACTCATGTCATTTTCAGTTGCCTCCGAAAGCCAGAGCGAGACGAATGGTGAGGGATTGAAGTATGAGTGTGTACTTTAATATTAGTTTTATTTTCTGCAAATTAGATATCAGATTGCTCAAGTTGTTTATGATTACCTTCGAAAGCCAGAGTGAGTCGAATGGTGAGGGGTCAGAATATGAGTTGATGTAATGTGATTTTAGTTTACTTTGCTTGCAATTTTTGGATTTCTTTGAGTTCAGTTTCTTTTATATTTATATAGCAGCAAGGATACTGGGTTTCATGGTCACTAGCTCACTGTTTGTTTGATTAGAATAGTGGCACATTTTCATTCTCTTTTAGGAATTAATTTCATCATTGCATGTTTTAAAACCTTTTTGAAAATTTTGAAGTTTGGAAATCATTTTAAAGGACACCATTGCCTTGAACATTTTTATCCATACTTGACTTTTAGAAAGGGAATCAACGAAGATAAACCTAAAAACAAACTAAAAACCAAAAACGACAAAAAGTAAGAAATCGGTTATCTTGCATATATAGTATGCCTCACTTCAGCAGTTTACGACTCCTGGATTGACAATTAATATAGCAATTTAGGACACTCTAAATTGACCAAAAATTTTGGCGCCGTTGCCGGGGAAGTGAAACTAGGTAGCCAATTTCTTAAAAAAAAACAGAAAAATTTCAAGGAAGGTAAAAATTGATAACTTCTCAAAGTATGCTCTCCTCTTGCACCTAGTGTGATCTGGAGGATCATAAAAGAGAGTTATTGGTTCAATAATTTCTTGAGTATGCTCTCTTCTTGCACCTAGAGTGATCTGGAAGATCAGAAAGAGAATTATTAGCCTGACTTGAAGAAAAATAAAAAATGACATGCATAGAGCAAGAGATTCTAGGGGAAGGTTTATAGCTAGGGCCAAGAGTTCGATTTTTACAACTCCATCTACTTCAAGGCATAGACAAGATACACCTCCATCATCTCCAACTCACACTCCTAGCCTTAGGATTCCTGGAATTCAAGGGGTAGCAACTAAATTAGGAGACTCTCCCACACTATCCACTGAATTTGAATTAGGAAAAGACCCTTTCTTTACTTCTATAGGAGAACAAATTGTAATCAAGGAAGTAGAATCACCTGAAGAAGAAGAGGGAGAAATTCCTCCTCGTTCACCATTAGTAGAAGAACCAGAGGACTCTAAAGTCTCTGAGGAAACTATCATGACAGAGGAAGTAATCAGCGGATTTGGAGGAGGAGGTAGAGGTAGAGGTAGAGGAGGAAGAAACAATGGAGGAGGTAGAGGTAACAATGGGGGAAATAGGGATGGAGATAACTCATTTGGATTTCCTATAGTTGATGAGGAATCTCGTACAACGTTGAAAAACATCTCACCATCTGTCCTCCCAAACTTCTATGGGTTGTGAAGTGAGGATCCTGAAACATTTCTATTTGAGTTTGAAGTCGTGTGCCGAACTTATGATTATATGGAAGATTCTCAAAAACTCAAATTGTTTCCTTCAACATTGAAGGGAGCTGCTTTGAAATGGTTCATGGGATTAGTCACTCAATCTATTAGGACTTGGAATGATATGAAACAAACATTTTTGGATAGATACTTGAACTATTGCATGCCCACTAATCATAAGGATGAGGTATTCAAAATGGTGCAAAAAGAAGATGAAAACTTGGAGGATTTACTTGAAATATTTCAATACAACCTGAAAAGAGCAAAAATGAATAACCTAGATGAGGAGACCTTTAAAGCCCTTCTATTAAAAGCCATTAGAGATGAATGGATAGATATTTTAAACATGATGGGAAAAGGAGATATTTCCCAACTTCCACTTCATGATATAGCAGAACTATGTGTCCATCTCTCAAGGGGAAAATCTAAAACTGGAAAAGGGCCTAGAGATCCTTCTCTCATTAGAGTAAACAAATCTGCAACTGGATCAGTAAGTAGGGCTGAGATTGGTAACATGCTTGATGAGTTCAAAACTGATATTTTAGGGAGCCTTAGTGAGCAACTAGACACCCTTAAAATACAAAACAAGCAGAAAGCAGAAGCTCAAGCTTTGGCCATCTTTTATCCAAAATTTAGGAAGAAACATGCTCTACGGGAATGCCCCTTGGATGCAAAAGTTGTAGAAACATGTATGATTTCAGAAAGCCATGAGACCAAGGATTGTCCTTTAATTCCTGGGCTCAAAGCCATCTTTCAAGAAGATCCAAATTCAATTGAGTCTCTTTGCTTTGTTTCAAGGAGACCTTGGCAGTGGCAACAAAATAAAGGGTTCAACAACCTCATGAACTTTCAACCCCCACCAAATTGGAATCCTTGGCAACAACCTTGGTCCCAACCTCAAAATCCATTTCAATCATGGGTACAAGGTATAGAAAATCCTTATGGGAGATTTGCTCAATTTTATCAATATCCTCCATCTTTTCAAAATCAACAAGCTCCATAGCTTCTAAATCAAAATCCACAACTTTCATTTCCATTTCCACAACATAACAACAACCTTCTCAACAAAATCCAAATTCTCAGCTCTTTCTTCCATTCCAACAGAAGACAAATCAACTACCATACCAGCCATTGCCAAATCCCAATAATAAAAATCCTCAAAATGCTTACATGGTAGAAGGACAACAATTTCCTACCGATATGTTTGTTCCTCTCAATGATGTATAACTCAGATCTGGTAGAGTTTTAGAAAAGCCTTCTATAGATGCTCAAAAGCAAAGTATTTCTGAGGAAGATTCTCTTGAAGCCAATAAAGGTTCTGAAGCATCTCTTTAAAACCCAAACACTCAAAAAGAAAAAGAAAAAGAGTCAACCCCCACAACTCCTATAGTTGAGCAACCTGTATCATCATCCACACCTCCGTTTCCTGAAAGATTACAAATTGACAAAGGAGTGGAAAAACAAATCTTGTTTCCTGACTATGATTTCCTAGATGAATTAAAGAATGTCTGTATCAAGATTCCCTTGCTACAAGCCATTAGAGAGATTCTTATTCTAGCAAAAACAATAAAGGAGTTAAGTCTCAAAAGACCAGGAAGGAAACCAAGAGATACAAGAAGAATCCACCTAGTAGGAAAAATTGCAGATATCATGATAGGAAAAATTACCATGCAGAAGTATGTAGATCCCGTTAGTCCAATTGTCAAGACACATATCAATGGGGTAGAAATTCCAAATACTTTGATTGACTTAGGGGCTGCTATCAACATTATGAGTAGACAGACTATGGAACATCTAAAACTTCCTAATCTTCTTTTTACACCTACTCTACTGCAACTTGCAGATCGATCAATTATCAAACCAGATGGTGTATTAGAAGATATTTCAGTCTCCTTAGA
This sequence comes from Pinus tabuliformis, assembly GCA_031772625.1. Classification (NCBI taxonomy): domain Eukaryota; kingdom Viridiplantae; phylum Streptophyta; class Pinopsida; order Pinales; family Pinaceae; genus Pinus; species Pinus tabuliformis. Next base: position 619,328,156 of record CM062811.1, on the reverse strand, counting down.
TTCTTGGGAGTATCCAGTAGATTTCATGATTTTGACTCCCAAGAGTAATCTAGGAGGGCACCCACTCATCTTAGGAAGACCTTGGCTAGCCACAACTGATGCTTTCATTAGTTGTAGATCTGGGGATATGTACATTTCTGATGGTAATTTGACAAAGAAATTCAATTTGTATCCTCCAGCAAAAGCAATTACAGAAGTAGGAGATAATGAATGGGTCGATGATGAGGACACTATACAACCTGTCTTTACCATTTCTGAAATCAGTGAAGATAGTCAAATTCTGAACACATTAGAAAATTTTGAAACATCTTCGGAATATGACCACACACAATTTCAGTTAGATTCTGACATTGAGTATCTATCATCTAGACAAATGTCTCTTTACTCTATGGAAGAGTTTGGTAGTTCCGCCATTGAGATTTTTCCAGGTAAAACATTGAATATCAATAAAAATTTGGAAAAATCACAATAGGAGGAGCTAATCAAAATCTTGCAAAAACATTCTACTGCATTTGCATGGGAGTATACTGATATGAAAGGTATTGACCCTAAGACTTGTATTCATCACATCTACATCGAGGAAAACAGTAGACCAATCAGACAACCTCAGAGAAGGATGAATCCAAACCTTAGAGAGATAGTGAAAGAAGAGCTCCAAAAACTACTCAATGTAAACTTCATTTATCCAATTTCAGATAGCCGATGGGTTTCTCCTTTGGTTATAGTACCTAAAAAGAATGGTAAATGGAGAGTATGCATTGATTACAGGGAATTGGATAAAGCAACTTTGAAGGATCACTTTCCTTTACCCTTTATCGATCAGGTATTAGATACACTAACGGGCAAAAAGTACTTTTCCTTTTTGGATGGTTTTAGTGGCTATAATCAAATTCAGGTAGCACCTGAAGGTCAAGATAAGACCACATCTACCTGTCCATGGGGAACTTTTGCTTACCGAGTGCTTCCTTTTGGATTATGTAATGCACCCGCAACATTCCAAAGAGCAGTACTAGGAATCTTTTCTGATCTAATCCATGATTGTGTATAGGTTTATATGGACGATTTTACAGTTTATGGTAATTCATTTGAAGATGCATTAGAGAATTTGGAAAAAGTCCTTATAAGATGTAAAGAAACAAACCTTTCATTAAGTCATGAAAAATGCTTTATGATGTTTACTGAAGGTATTGTTTTGGGACATCACATTTCAGGGGATGGGATTAAAGTTGATAGATCAAAAGTTGAAGTCATCTCCAAGTTGCCTATTCCAAATTGTCAAAAAGATGTTAGAAGTTTTCTGGGATTCACTGGGTATAATAGAATATTTATAGAGAACTTCACCAAAATAGCATCTCCACTCTTCAAATTGCTTACAAAAGAATGTGAATTCAAATGGGATCCTGATTTTCAATCATCATTTGAAACTTTGAAAACAAGAATATCTGAAGCACCCATCTTGAGAGGGCCAAATTGGAAACTTCCTTTCCATATTTCTACAGATGCTTCAGATATAGCTCTAGGAGTTGTGTTGGGTCAAAAGGATTTAGTTCCTTATGCCATTTACTATACCATTAAAAATTTGACTCGCACTGAGTTGAACTATACTGTGACTGAAAAAGAGTTCTTAGCTGTTGTTCATGCAATCAATAAGTTTAGACATTATATAACAGGCTATGAAACTTTTGTCCATACTGATCATTCTGCGATTAGATATCTAATGAACAAACCTGTTACTAATGGTAGAGTTACAAGATGGCTCTTACTTTTACAGGAATTCAATATTATTGTGTTGGATAGACCAGGGAAACAAAATACAGTAGCTGATTTCTTGTCTAGGATCCAAAATACTAAAGAAGATTCTCCTGTAGAGGATAAGTTTCCAGATGAATATTTATTTGCAGTAACTACTAAGACTCCTTGGTATGCAGATATTACTAACTATTTGGTTACAGGGAAACTACCTCCACATCTATTTCCTAGTGAAAGAAGAAAGAGTATTCAGGAGATTTCAAAATATTCATGGATTTCTAACGAATTGTTTAAAACAGGGCCATATTTTGTGATCAGAAGATGTGTTAGGGAAGATGAAATGCCTGACATCCTCAAGGTATGTCATGATGAACCATGCGGCGGACATTTTGCTGACAAAAGGACGGCCTATAAAATCCTTTCTTTAGGATATTATTGGCCTTTCCTCTTCAAAGATACAAAAGAATATGTCAAAAGGTGTGACAGCTGCCAAATAGTAGGGAAACCGACTCTTTCAAATGAAATGCCATTACAACCACAGGTACTCATAGAACCCTTTGAAAAATGGGCTTTAGATTTCATTGGACCTATTAATCCACCATCTAAACAAAAGAAGTATATATTGGTATGTACTGATTATGCCACTAAATGGGTAGAAGCCAAAGCATTACTTTTTGCTACTGAAAATTCAGTTGTTAGTTTTCTTTATGAGGATAATTTTACTCGCTTTGGTGTCCCAAGAGAAATTGTGACAGATCAGGGAAGTCAATTCATATCCAACATGATGGAGAAGCTGATGGAAGAATACAAAATCAAGCACAGAAAATCTACTCCTTACCATCCGCAAGCAAATGGCCAAGTGGAGTCTACAAACAAAGTTATTGAAAGCATCATCACCAAAACTGTTCATCTACACAGAAGAGATTAGGCAGAAAGGCTTCCTGAGACCTTATGGGCCTACAGAACTACATGGAGGAATACAACAGGGAATTCTCCCTATGAACTTGTTTATGGGAAAGAAGTCCTGCTCCCCATTGAGTTTCAAGTCAAAACTTTCAAGATGGCAGTTCAGTTGGGGATGGATCTATCAGAAACCCAAAAGCATAGAATGGAGCAGTTGAATGAACTGGATGAGATCAAACAAGAAGCAATCCTAAGAACTGATCTAGTTCAACATCAAAGAGCTAAGTGGCATGAATAATACATCAAAGAGAAAAAGTTTCAAGAGGGAGATTGGGCATTACTATTTGATTCCAAGTTTAAAGACTTCAAAGGTAAATTTCAGACTCATTGGCTTGGGCCATATGAGATTGACAAAGTCTTTAGCAATGGAGCAGTAAGAATCAAGACCATTGATGAATTTCAAACTCCTCTTATTGTGAATGGCCACAGATTAAAGATCTATCATAAGCCACTCTCAAAAGAGGAATTTGTCAAAATGTTTCAAGAGAATTCTGCAATAAGGCTGGTGAAGAAGAATCCTTTTTCTCCACCAGCCTAGCCTTTGTTCCTTTCTGTTAAAGAAATAAAAAAAAAAAATTATATAAGCCTGAAAACCAATCACTGATTGGAATTCTTATACAAAAAATATAGAGTGAAAATCAGGAACACCTGACACCCTATATTTTCCAAAAAAAAAAAACTCTCTTTCTTTCCCATTTTCACTTCACTTCACTTCATTTTCATTCCAATCCATTTCATTTTCATTCCACTCCACTCCATTTCATCCATTTCATCAATAAAAGTCTCTTTTATGACCATTTTCATTCAGTTAGTTATTATCTAACCATCTTCATTCAGCCAAGTGGTTGCTGTGTCAGTTTCCACAGCTGGAATCAGTTTCCGCAGCCAGAAGCAGTTTCCGCAGCCACCACTCTATTTTTCCAAATTGACAGTCAAGATGTTAGTTCAATAATCATGAAAGCAAATGCAGGTATGACTGAGGACATATTATGAAGACATGGAGCATCTAAAGGCATCAATAAGAAGCAGTTGATTAAGGGCTAATGGACAACAAATGGCAAAGATTTCAAGGTAATAAAAATTTCTTTCAAATAGCAATCAAAAGCACAATTTTGCATAGTTATTAAACCATAAGTTCCACTATATGCAATGATTGCCATGATAGCTCCATAACCATTCAACGACATTCCTCCACGAACCATGCATTTATTTTCCAAACGGTCTCACAATTAATTCTCGAGTTTAACACGTAGTTGATTGCGCTATCACACTCCACCTGTAAACATGGGATGTGACCGATTTAATTATGGCTCCTCTCCACCGCATAATTTCTGCAGCCATTTCATAAACGTGTTAACATTTCCTCCGCATCCGTTTAGTTTAAAAATTCTACCGGGTTCACTTCACTCCCCTGCCATTTTATTGAAGCCACGGCTACATTACCACCTCGTTCACATACATCTCCACTCCATTTCGTAAACTCACCTCGGCTGCTTGTTCTTTGTTTTTCGCTTACAGTCCCTGAACACTTCCGCTACCTGTTCTCTAGTTTCCATTTTCAATCACTGTTTTCTTCTCTATAAATCCCGTAACCTAGCCGTCTTACCTCTGCTAAACTCCTCACACGCAGACGAATTTCAAACAGAAGAAAGGATGGGTCGGTTATTGAGGGCAGAACTGGAAGGGCCCAAGTTCTTAGAAAGATACCGTCAAGTAAAAGACTTACTGAAGAAAGCAAAATGGCTACGTTTCATTCAAAAATTTAAGGGCCACAATAAGGAGATAACAAAATCTTTTGCAAGGTCTTTTAATGGCCAGGTGGTGGAAATTGGGGACCTTAAGTTTACAGTCACCGAAGCATCCATAACAGCTGCTACAGACTTGCCCAGGAAGGTGAACGCTGGTTCAAGAACAAGAGCCTGGACGAGTAGGCTTGGAAAGTCATATTACGCAACCCAGGTATGGACGTAACTGTATTCACAAGAGGAATTCCTGTTCATGTATTAAAAGAAGAGTGGGCCAGCTTACTGTTAATCATTCAAAAGTTCATTACTTGTGAAGGTCGTTTTGGGGCAATGTACATGTATCATATTTGGTTATTAATGAACTTTTTAGAGAACCAAAACCTCAATCCACCCTACTTTTTATTGCCGAGCTTGAAAAAGATGTGCACAACAGTCCAAGAGAACATAGGAGACATAGAACCTCATTTGTATCATCATGGGCTTGTGAGAATTCTAATTGAGGACCAATTGAAGAAAAATAGGGATACTTGGGAGCGGTTTTTGGTGAGAAACTACTTCCAAGAGCCATCCGAGGCACTTGAAAGCAGTACACCAAAAGCACCAAGAAGGAGTAGGAGAAAGGAGAAAAGTGCATAATTCAAGACCCTCCTATTAGTAAAACCAAAGAAGTTGATAAAAAAAAATAGGGAGGAAAGAACCAAGGATAGAAAACAAAGAAAATTGAAAGGGAAAAGAAGCATAGAGGATGTCTACCAATCACCATAACCATCTTTAGAAGAAGACTATCAAGTGTTGTTTGAAAGACTAGTGCATCTTCGAAAACAAGCGGCTACAACCAAAAAGAAAGAAAAAGGAAAACAGAGTATGGAAGAAGAGAGTACTAGCCCACAGCGTTTAAGAAGAAGCAACAGGCTTAGAGGAAAGTGGAGGAAAACACAAATAAAAGGACCCCACTTTATTGACTTGGGTGGGGAAACACCCGAGAAACCTCCAGCTGGCCGTAGCCCACCTCATCTTCAGCCAAATATTGAAACCAATCCTCCAAATGTTGATATAAGTCCTTCTCGGCCAGAGTTAGAAATCAGTCCTCCTCAACAAGACTTTGGGGTTAGCCCAAGAAAAACACCCGAAATAGACCCAAATCAGCAAGAGGTATATGATTATCTAGAATCCTTAGAGAAGACAGCTACAGGCCCGAGCACGTCATCCACTCTGCCTCACACAGCACAAGAAGCACAAGTCCAATCATTGAAACAAGAAGTGTTTGAATTGGAGGTCTTAAACAGACACATTAAACAAGAAAATGAAGCATTAAAGGAGCAAAGCAAAGTGGACAAGATCATTCATAACAACACTATGTTACATCTGGGACTGTGGTAGAAAAAGAACAAGAAATTAAAGAAAAAGTGCAGGAAGTTGAGTAGGGAATTGATCAGTCTCAAATTCAGATGTTTGATGAGGAAGTCTAGTATGGTAGTAGTACCAAGGAAGAGGAGAAGAGGACTGGATGTACTGGCAAAAGCTTCAGAGCACATGGACTAAAGGGGAGGATGATCAAAATTTTGGTTGCATGAGGACATGCAACACCTTCACAGTGGGGGTATGTTGAGCTCCAAACTTGTATCTTCCCTATACGCCTTTCTAGCCTTTTTCCATTTACCTGGACGTCCTAAGCTGCCAAATTATTGCATATTAGTTTAAAAAGAGCATATAAAGTGGTTTCCTAACTGTGTCTTGTGTCTGCTGTTTGAATTAAATTTTTTCTCATTCAGTTGCGAAATCTTGTCACTTTCCGCAGCCTTTTTGTTAAAGTCTATATTACAGGTGTCTTCAGGCAAATCTAGCCACATGGGCAAGTTGCAAATGACGTGGACATGGACCGTGTCCTAATGGCTTAGTCGAATCCATCAAAGAAGGCCGTGGTCAAAAATAGTGAAGCGGTGGTCAACCTAAGAGTCCTACGGTGACAGAACTCTGTTTTTCACCACGTGAAGACTTGCGTGGCCATTCCTAAATCTCAGGAGACGTGTTAACACCTGTGGATTGCTCCATGAACCGAATCCAACAGCTGCCCTCCTTAGATTTAATCTTCACCACTACCATAATGCTAGATTCCTGGACGTGGTTGTTCACATGTCTTTTATCAGCGCAGATTTTAGGAAAGTAGTTATGTCATCCTCTGTTATAAATAAAGCATTCTCATATGCATAGTAGCTAGCTTTGGTAATGTAATTTTGACTATCAATGAGCCCACTATGTCATGACTTTATTTCTGTGTTATGACTGCATTTTAATACATGAGAAGACTCTGTTTATAAGCTCAATTCGTGGTTGATTGCTGACTGCCTGAGGTTGTGCAGAGGGCCCCTGTACACACCGAGGTTTTGTTAATTGCTGTATAGTTTCATGCTTTATTTCTTTACGTTCCTTATGCCATAATCATTCACTTGTATATATTGCACTACTTATGGTATTCACGTTGATTGCTGTCCATAGTTTTTATGCTTTCTAATGCTGTTAACTGATCAGTGTCTTTGTTTCAGATTACAATAGGCAGCCCGGGCATTTACACATAGTTTTATAATGACTAATGACATGGAATTATTCTTGTCCTTCTACTGATTCATTTTTCTTAGTTCTTAGTTCCAACACTGTTTTATTTATTTCAGTTTTGCTCATTTACTCTTCTGCAAGATAGATATTAAATTACTCATGTCATTTTCAGTTACCTCCGAAAGCCAGAGCGAGACGAATGGTGAGGGATTGAAGTATGAATGCGTAGTTTGATATTAGTTTATTTTTCTGCAAGTTAGTTATTGAATTGCTCATGTCATTTTCAGTTACCTCCGAAAGCCAGAGCGAGACGAATGGTGAGGGATTGAAGTATGAGTGTGTAGTTTAATATTAGTTTTATTTTTTGCAAATTAGATATCAGATTGCTCAAGTTGTTTATGATTACCTCCGAAAGCCAGAGCGAGTCGAATGGTGAGGGGTCAGAATATGAGTTGATGTAATGTGATTTTAGTTTACTTTGCTTGCAATTTTTGGATTTCTTTGAGTTTAGTTTCTTTTATATTTATACAACAACAAGGATACTAGGTTTCATGGTCACTACCTCACTGTTTATTTAATTAGAATAGTGGCACATTTTCATTCTCTTTTAGGAATTAATTTCATCATTGCATGTTTTAAAACCTTTTCGAAAATTTTGAAGTTTGGAAATCATTTTAAAGGACACCATTGCCTTGAACATTTTTATCCATACTTGACTTTTAGAAATGGAATCAACGAAGATAAACCCAAAAACAAACTAAAAACCAAAAACGACAAAAGTAAGAAATCGGTTGTCTTGCATATATAGTGCGCCTCACTTCAGCAGTTTACGATTCCCGGATTGACAATTAATATAGCAATTTAGGACACTCTAAATTGACCAAACACTTGGTGAGTTTGTTGAAAAATGCAGCAGGTGAAGCCTTGGCTTCACAATTCAGGCTTGACTTTACTCTCTTTGCATACATGACCATCATAGTGATGGAGAGCATGTGGTACTCGGGCTCAAGTGCCTCGTTCCAAATGGTGGGGAATAAATATTTTTTTCAGTGATTTGGAGGAGAAATATCTCCAGATGCACATCGATATGGGAGATGATGGAAAGTACAACATGATAGGGATTGGCACAGTCACCTTTCAGAGGGAGTCAGGCTCCCCTCTCAAACTCAAGAATGTGATGTTTGTTCCGGGTCTAAAGAAAAATATTGTCTTTGTTGTAGTTTTGGAAGACTGTGGTTATGATGCGATCTTCAACAAAGGAAAGGAATTCTTGAAACACATAGCCATGAGACAGGTGACTTAGATCGAGGTTCGTGTGAAGAACTTGTACAATCTAGATGTGGAGGATTGTGTTGAATTAAGCACAAAGGCGGAGAAGGTGTAAAGCCAAGATGTTGGTGAAATTTGGCATAGAAGACTTGGTAATTGACATCATGGCGCTTTGAATATTATGCAACAAATGACCATAGCCTCCCTAAAGGAGCACTAGAGTAGCATGATACATGCAAAGGGTGTACCTTGGGGAGGTACAAAAAAGTCACTTTCCATGATCAGGACAACAAAGCACATGGAATTCTTGAAAGGATCCACTCTGGTGTCTGTGGACCTTTCTCGACATCCTCCATTGTTAGGAACAAATATTATGTCATCTTTATTTATTAATTCTCATGTAAGTGTTGAATATTCTTAACGCAGAAGAAGGATGAGACATTCTCCATGTTTGTAGAGTTGAAGGCATTGGTTGAGAAAGAAACGAGCAAGAAGGTGAAGGACCTTAGGAGGTGAGTACGTGTTGAATGAATTTAAAAATTTCTTTACAAGAGAAGGCATTTGACGAGAGTTGACAACTCCCCAAAACCCATAGTAGAATGAGGTGGCTGAGAGGAAGAACCACAACATTGTGGGAGCAACAAGGGTGATGTTGCATGATGAAGGCCTACCTCTGCATTTGTGGGCTGAGGCATGCAACACAACAATATATTTGTATAATAGGAGTCCTCATCAGAATATTGACATAATTACACCGGAGGAGGCTTTCTTGGGGGGGAGGGGGAGCCCGTTGTGTCACACCTCAAGATTTTTCGAGCCACTGTTTACTACCATTTCTCCAAAGAATCAAGAAAGAATCTATAGCCAAAAATAAAATTGGGGGTATTTGTGGGTTACATAAAAACCCCCTACAATTACCGTGTGTACTTGACATCCCTCAGAATGACAGTTGTGTGAACGTATGTAAAATTTGATGAGGAAAAAGCCATGCAGTGCTCTCTTCAGAGGGAGCTTCAGATCCCACCAAAAGAGGAGATTTTAGCTCCAAAGGAAGAACCTCAAGAAGTTGTGGAGCATACGCAAGGTGAGAAGTAGAGAGTGGAGACAACCACTCAAACAGAACCATCCAGAGAAGGCAGGAAAAGGACCAGGGAGGCTAAGAGACTTATGCAAGATGCGAGGGAGAATGTGGGTGCTCCTTCAAATTAGCGTAGGTAGAGAAGGTCACAAGATTGGTACATTGAATGAGCATGAGTAGAACTATCTGACACATGATATTGAGCTAGCAGCGATTATACATGCATTGAAGATGTGGAGGCACTATCTTCTTGGCAGAAGGTTTGTAATGATGAGTGATCATAGTGGGTTGAGATACTTGTTTGACCAACCGAATCTGAATTCCAGGCAAGCTAGATAGTTGGCCATGATCAATGAGTTTGATTTTGAGATCAGATACATCAAAGGAAAGAAGAATAGGGTCACAGATGCTCTTAGCAAGCGGATAGCGGTAAATCATATAACAACTGTGAGTTCCTATGGGACATATTTACATGATAGGATCTTGCAAGCAGGTTAGCAAGATGACATGTACATGGAGATTGTGCACAAGTTGTAATAGAGTAGTGGTACATGTATAGGTAATAGTATAAGTACATGTAGTGATATAGGTACAGGTACATGTAAAAGTACATATGTAGGTACATGTATAGGTACAGATGTAGATGCATAGGATGTGGAATATCATCTCACGGCAAATGGATTGGTTAGATATAGGGACAAGATATATGTGCCATATAACACTAAGCTCAAGAAGGTGATCTTGAGGGAGTTTATTGTGAAACCATATTTAGGTCACCGAGGTTATCAAAAGACACTGACAACAATGAAGAAATTCTATTATTGGCTGAATTTGAAGAGGGACGTTGAAGAGTTTGTGGCTAAGTGCTTGGATTGTTAATAGGTGAAGGAAAAGTGTAAGCATCTAGGTGGACTGCTATAGCTGATTATGATTCCAGAGTGGAAATGGGAGTTGATTTCCATGGAATTTATCACAGGTTTGCCAAGGACAATGAGACAACATGATTCCATCATGGATGTTGTGGACAGGTTGACAAAGGTTGCACATTTCATTGTAGTGAAGTATACATTCTTAACTAGTGATGTAGCACAAGTGTTCATTGAATATGTCGTCAGATTGCACGGTGTTCCAAAGAAGATTGTGCCAGACAAGGATGCAAAGTTCACTTCCAAGTTTTGGAAGGAGTTATTTGCAAGTTTGGCCACATAATTGGCCTTCAATACAACTTATCATCCGCAAACAAATGGAAGAGTACCTTTTACTGGTAGAGTTCACTTACAACAATGGGTATCATGAATCTTTAAAGATGAGTCTATTTGAGGCATTGTATGGGTGGAGTTGTAATACTCCCATCAATTAGAGTGATCTAGTTAATATAGTGTTTATTGGACGGGACATGTTGGAAGACATAGAGCAGGAAATGCAGGTAATCAAGAAGAATTTGAAAGTAGCATAGGATAGGCAGAAAATTTATGCATATCGGAACATGTTGTTTAAGGAGTTATAGGTTGGGGAACAGGTATACTTACACATCAAACCGAAGAAGAGCTCCTTGCAGATTGGATCATGTGCCAATACGACACCCCAATTTTGTGGACCTTCCAGGATTATTGAGAGAATTAGGCCAGTAGACTATCGACTTTCACTGTAGAAATTCTCACTGTAGATCACCTGATAATGCAATATACTAAAGCAAAATACTTGATCTACTTCTACAAACAAACTTGCAGAAGCTTAATTGATTTTGAGCAAGATCAAATAGAACACATATAACAGAGAATAAGAAATCAATCACACATGAACATAGAAGAATACTCTGGGGAAAGCCTCAGCTAAAAACCCTGATCTCTGTATTATCATACAAGTGGAAATATCTCTGGATTACACAAATCTTTAGCTCACAAGCTATCCAGATCTCAGTACAATCCCTTAATGCTTCTCATAGACATAATAGACAACACATGTGCCTTCTTTCATTCCTCCAAGCCTCCTATTTCCTTGTGCAGTTTCTCCTGGGTCCTCTAGCTGCAACCTATGTGAATAATCCTCTCACACACAACACTGACCTCTGAAATAACTGCACAATCCTGAAGGAGATAATTCCTTCTGCATGGATGAGTTTCCTTTATAAGAATATTCCTCCAACTTATAGTACACTGTCCCTTCCTTTAATCTCAACTGGGTCTTTCTCTGAACTGACATGCATGAGTTATTTATGAGAGAATATTCAGTTATCTGGAGAACACTAGTTGCATGCATGCACGCATTAACTGATGAACTCACAATTAGTTCCTCAAACTGTTTGGAACTAATTTAACTGGACTTGACTCAGTTAACTGAGCTAACTAATTACAACCCAAATATAACTCATCCTTATCTCCTTAGTTAAGGGATAACTTCCTCAATCAAAGGGATAACTGTTGCATGTCTTCACAAAGACTTCATGTTTGATTTTCTCCAACTAATTAACTCAAGATAAATTAATTTTTTTTTTTTCAAACAGCTGCTGAGACCAAATTCGAATTTTAATTCAGGGACTAATTAAAATTGGAATCTATCCTGAAATGCTATTTATAACATTTCTATTTTTTGCTATTTCCAATAGAGTTGGAGTATATCCTGAAATGCTATTATAGCAATTCTATTTTTAACATTTCTTGTTGCTATTTTCAACACTCCCTCTCAACAAGAAAGGCATTCATCTCAAACCCGATCCTGTACCTTTGGAATGTTATGCATGCAAAACTTCTCTCAAGTGTTGTTGCTCTAGCAACTCTAGGAACACAAAAAGTATCCAACCTGAATCAAAATGATGCCTCTGTCATCAAAGTCTCTGACTGCTATTGCCTCTGTCGACTAAAAACTCTGCACCTCTGTGCCCTTTAGTATCTGATTGCTCCAGCCTTTGTCACTTTTATCTCTGAATGCATCAATCGCACTGATTCCTCCCGCTGCATCCGTGCTGTTGCTGGTCCTATCTCCCAGCACTGGATCCGCACTGCACCTCCTCTCATCATGTTGCATCGTGCTGCTCACTGCTGCACTGCAACTCAGTTACTGAGAAGTAAGTAACTGATTTCCCAACTGACCTCCCTGTTGGGCTAGAAACACCCTCTGATGCTGAAGCTTCCTCTGCCGCTCCATCTACATCTTTCTCTACCCACTTAGCCAGTCTTGCTATTACTCGTCGGGGCTCTCGTAGCAAGGTCTAATCAAAGAGGCTGGGTACTTCAAGGATTCTAACCCTATTTCAGCCTTCTTGGGACTATCACTTCACATCGCCCCACCTCACACCTAAAGGTATGGATGCATGTGATCCCTCTGCCGACTTGGCTTGAAATTCCCCCCTACTAGAGGTCTCTGCATGAGTGGATGCCTCCATTCAGTCTCCTCTCGGCTTCTCCAGTTTTGGCTGCTTCACAACCTCTTAAAGCTGCTTCACCAATTGTGGCTCCTCCACAATTTTCTAAGACTTCTTCTGGCACTGGATGTTGAGAGGTACCGTACTCTCCCTCTCAACCACCAAGTCTCCAACAGTTGCCTTGCTCCTCAAGGCTTTGCATGCATCTTGAACATCAAGAGCATACATGTTCTTGACTTGTGAACCGATCTACTTCACCCGTCTCGTGGTGATGTGTCTAAGGAAAACCTTTCCCTTACTGAAGACTACATCATAGCCTTTGTCCTCCAACATCGCGATCAATACCAAGTTCTTCTTCAGTCCTGGCACATACTTCACATCTGTCAAGGTGATGCGAGCTCCATGCTCCCTCTGAAAAGCAACCGTACCTTCACCTGAAACACGGTACTTTCCATCATCGCCCATCTGTATGTGCATCTGGAGGTCCTTCTCCTCCAATGTACTGAACAAACTCTTATCACCGGTCATGTGGAATGAGGCTCCACTGTCAAGAAACCAACCACAACCCATCATTGATGAAACCATGCATGTGATGAGGGTAAAATCCAATTCGAACTAAGAGGCCAATGCCTCACCTTGAGATCCTTCCAAGGATCCCTTCTTGGATTTATTCAATGGACAATTAGTTGCATAATGGCCCACTTCATGACAATTAAAGCATCTCACTTTAGATTTGTCAATCTTCTTCCCTCCATGAGAAGAACTCGATTTGGAATGAGAATCCTTCTCCTTCCCTTTCCTTGCCTTACTGGCTAAGGCTAGATTTTATTCATCCTCCTTGGATGAAGAACCATCTCTGGTGCTTCTCTTGATCTCCTCCTGCATCAGATCCAACCACAGTCGTTCCCAATCTGGAAATTTCTCTCTTCCATTCACTGAGTCCTGGTAGCTATGCCAGCTCTTAGGAAGACCGAGGAGAGCAAGACTCACCATGTCATCATCGGCTATTGTGATTCTTACACTTACAAGCTCATCTCTACAGGTGGTGAGCTTGTTCAGATATGTAGAGATCGTGTTTCCATTTTCACACTTAATTTTCTGAAGCTTGTCTTTCAGCGCCAACTTCCTTTGGTCGCTGCTATTATGATATAGATCCTTCAATGTTTTCCACATTGAAAACAGAGTCTCCTTCCCATGGACACTCGAGACAATATGGTCTCGAACTCCCTCCAGAAGAATCCTCCTCTCTCTCGCCACACATTTCTTCCATTCCGCCAATTCTTGGGCATTAGCTGCTGCTGGCTTGGGGAATTCTTGATCAATGAAGTCCTTCAAACCGTTGTCCTCTAATACCACTTCCATGCGGTCCTTCTAGGCTATATAATTCAAGCTTCCATCCAGGGCATACTCGAGTCTTAAACCATTGAACACCATTGGTGAAATTTGAGATGTGATAAGAATTCGATTTCTATAATCAAGAACTTAAAACTTCAAACTTCTCCCTTCTTTGTATACTGTTCTCTGCTTTGATCACCTTTGCTCCGATACCATGTAGAAATTCTCACTATAGTTCACCTGATAAGGCAATATACTAAAGCAAAATACTTGATCTACTTCTACAAACAAACTTGTGGAAGCTTAATCAATTTTGAGCAAGATCAAATAGAACACATATAACAGAGAATAAGAAATCAATCACACATGAACACAGAAGAATACTCCGGGGAAAGCCTCAGCTAAAAAACCCGATCTCTATATTATCACACAAGTGGAAATATCTCCAGATTACACAAAGCTTTAGCTCACAAGCTATCCATCTTTCAGTACAATCCCTCAATGCTTCTCATAGACAGAATAGACATCACATGTGCCTTCGTTCAGTCCTCCAAGCCTCCTATTTTCTTGTGCAGTTTCTCCTGGGTCCTCTAGCTGCACCCTATGTGAATAATCCTCTCACACAAAAAACTGACCTCTAAAATAACTTTTCAATCCTGAAGGAGATAATTCCTTCTGCATGGATGAGTTTCCTTTATAGGAAAATTCCTCCAACTGATAGTACATTGTCCCTTCCTTTAATCTCAACTGGGTCTTTCTCTGAACTAACATGCATGAGTTATTTATGAGAGAATATTCAGTTATCTGGAGAACACTAGTTGCATGCATGCATGCATTAACTGACTAAACTCACAATTAGTTCCTCAAACTGTTTGGAACTAATTTAACTGGACTTAACTCAGTTAATTGAGCTAACTAATTACAACTCAAATACAACTCATCCTTATCTCCTTAATTAAGGGATAACTTCCTCAATGAAAGGGATAACTGTTGCATGTCTTCACAAAGACTTCATATTTGATTTTATCCAACTAATTAACTCAAGATGAGTTAATCAATTATTTTTCAAACAGCTGCTGAGACCAAATTCGAATTTTAATTTAGGGACTAATTAAAATTGGAATCTATCTCGAAATTCATTTATAGCAATGTTATTTTTCGCATTTCTATTTTTGCTATTTCCAACAGAGTTGGAGTATATCTTGAAATGTTATTTATAGCAATGCTATTTTTAGCATTTCTTGTTTCTATTTTCAACATGCACTACCTTTGACAATGAAAGTCCATGATGTTTTCCATGTGTCATTGCTTAAGAAGTATGTTAAAGATGCTAACCATGTGATTGACTGGTTTGTATTGTAGGTGGATCTAGATGGAGAATTCTAGCCGGAACCTCAGTGTATATTGCAGAAAAAAGGTACTCGTGATCTGGAACCAAGCAATCAAGTAGGTCAAAGTGCAATGGAAGCACCTTGGGCCTAATGAAGCTACATGTGAGATGGCGAATCAGATTCAGGCTATGTATCCTTCCTTATTCACTGGTTGAGCGGATGTTTTGGTATATGTATTTGGTACATGTTTTGATAATGTTTGGTATATTTACATATGCATATGGATGTAAATACCACCATGAGATATGTTATAAAGCTCCAATAAATGGTATGGGTGTCATGTCATTATAGTTGTCATGTTGGTTTGCTTCTTAGCAGGGTGATCATTGTAAATACTACATCGAGCTGTGTTATGAAGTTCCATGGAAGTATGTTTTCTTTTCAGCTGTTTTGCTGAGGTATAGGTGTGGTTGAACACTGAGGATGGTGTCCCCCAAGGGGAAGGGTTCTGTAACAACCCTGGTGAAAATTCCATGTAATAAAAGTTAATAAAGGCAAAATAATAACCACGGTTGATGGGACACTTATTCCAAGCTGAATGTTGGGCAAAACATCTTAGTGGGTGTTAATTTGATTTATTATGGCTAAGGAAATTGGCAAAGGCAATAGCTAAGGATTTGGAAAGACAAAATGGCATTTTTTGCACATTTATTTATGAAAATAATGGAAATTAGGAGAAAATGAAGGTGAAAGGTCACAGGTTGCATGTGATGAGGAAAATGAAGAAAATAAAGGCCTAATTGATAAAAAGGCTTCTGAGGATCAGTTGGTACCTTTTGTCAGTTTAGTTTTGGAGCTTTGTCATTATTCTCTCTCTCTCTCTCTTGGAAACTTAGAGTTTTCTTGGAGCACTTTGGCATTGGATCAAGAAAAGCAAAGAAGTCAAGAGGAAGGAAGCGACAAGAAAGGAAGAGCGGGATCAAGCAGTTACAACAAGATTCCTTGCAGGTATCAATTTAGATGTGTGTTTTCCTTGCTAGATTTGGCATGCATGGTATTGCATGTGGTCCTTTGTTGTTATGGCATAGGTTTTTCCAGGTGGGATAATGTTTTTAGCCTAGCCTTGCCATTTCCGGATAACCATGGTGTGATGGGGTTCTCATGTTTTGGTTGAGATGGATTGTAGATGGATTCAAAGCTTAATGAGGTGGATCTCTGAATAATAGAACACATGGCCTAGTAACCCCTGAACCAGACTGTGGATTGCGGTAAAGAAAAATTTTGTGTTGCCTTGGTGGGCCTAGGAATCCTCGCCCGGTGAATAGCAGGATATACAGTAAATCCCAGAGGTGAGTGCTCTCCATCAGGCCTAATAATCCTGGGATGGGATATGTGGTAAAGCCTGGAGAGTGGGTCTCAGTTTAGGGCCTAGTGATCTAGTGTGGATTGTGGTAAAGCTTGAGAGACAGGGAGACATGAAAATTCCTCATAGTGTAGGTGGAGGAATCCAGTGGCATCCATGCTTGTTTGACCTAGTGTTCTGGTGGATATCATGTTAAAGCATGTTATTACATGTTTATTGTTTGGACTAGTGATTCGGGATGGATTATGCTAGATCCTGGTTTCCGTTGATGAGGGTGAGGTCGTTTAGCCTTAGGATGCCTAGTTTGGTTCTTTTGGTTTGATTCCCACATTCATGGTTCGAATATGGCATGTGGGTGAATGGCTGAAGAGAGAATTGGCTCAGCCATTCTATGGTCGAGTGGAACATGGTAGTCCCATCCCGAGTTGGATTTTGAATTCCTTAATAAGAGGTTCTTTCCTTGGTATCTTATGTGTACATGTACTCGTTTATATGTGGATTCTATGGCCGATGTAGCCTTTGTAGCAACCCTAGTGAAAATTCCATGTAATAAAAGTTAATGAAGACAAAATAATAACCATAGTTGATGGGACAATTCCAAGATGAATGTTGGGAAAGACATCCTGGTGTGGGTCTTCATTTGGTTTATTATGGCTAAGGAAATTTGAAAAGGAAATGGCTAAGGCTTTGGAAAGGAAAAATGACATTTTTGGCACACTGATTTATGAAAATAATGGAAGTTAGGAGAAAAGGAAGGTGAAAGGTCACAAGTTTCATGTGAGGAGGAAAATGAAGGAAAATAATGGAAAATGAAGAAAATAGAGACCTCATTGATAAAATGGCTTTTGAGGATCAATTGGTACCTTTTGTTCAGTTCAGTTTGGAGCTCTTTCATTATTATCTCTCTCTCTCTCACTCACTCACTCACTCTTATACACTTCGAGTGTTCTTGGAGCACTTTGGCATTGGATCAAGAAAGGCAAAGGAGGCAAGAGGAAGAAAGGAGCAAGCAAGGAAGAGCAGGATAAAGCAACTACAACAAGATTATTTTCAGGTATCGATTTGCATGTGTATTTTCCTTGCTAGATTTGGCATGCATGGTATTGCATGTGGTTATTCGTTGTCATGGCATGGGTTTTTCTAGGTGTGGCAATGTTTTCAGCCTAGCCTTGCCATTTCCGGATAGCCATGGTGTGATGGGTTCTCATGTTTTGGTTGAGATGGATTCCTGGATAGATTCGAAGCTAAGTGAGGTGGATCTCCGAAAGAAAGAACACATGGCCTAGTGATCCCTGAACTGGACTGTGGATTGCGGTAAAGCCACTAGCCTAGTGACCCTTGAACCAGACTATGGGTTGTGGTAAGGCTAGGTATTGTGTGCCTTTGTGGGCCTAGGAATCTCGACTGGTTAATGGAGGTATATATGGTAAATCCTAGAGGTGTTTGCCCTTGATTAGGCCTAGGAATGCTTGTCAGTGAATGACGGGATATATGGTAAATCCTAGAGGGTGGATTATTGGTTTAGAGCATAGTGATCCCTAGATCAGACTATGGATTGTGGTAAAGCATGAGAGACTATGAGACAGGAAAACTCCTCATGGTGTAGGTGGAGAAATACGGTGGCATCGATGATTGATTTTGCCTAGTGAACTTGTGGAGATCATGGTAAAGCATGTTATTACATGTTTATTGTGTTGGCCTAGTGATCCGGTGTGGATTGCGGTAAAGCCTGGTTTCTATTGATGAGGGTGAGGTGGTTTAGCCTCGGGATGCCTTGGTTGGTTCTTTTGGTTTGAGTCCCACATTCATGCTTGGAATATGGCATGGGGGTGAATGGCTGAAGAGAGAATTGGCTTAGCCATTCTATGGTCGGGTGGAATGTGGTAGTCCCATCCCAGGTTGGATTTTGCATTCATTAATAAGAGGTTCTTTCCTTGGTATCTTATGTGTAAATGTATTGGTTTATATGTGGATTATATGGCTGATGTATCCTTGATATTTATGTTGTTATTATGCTGGTTATAAGAATGTTTTATGACAATGATGATATATGGCTCTCCTCATGTTTTGATTTATAAATGAATGAACAATGTATCTATGACCTAATAGATGATAATGCTCCTAATGATATAAGGGAACAATGCTTCTTAGCGATTCTCAGATAAGTATGAGACCCTTATTCTCAGATTTGTTGTTTAAACTTGTAGATTACATATTTGTGACATATTTGACGAAATGTATATCATGTCTAGCAGGGGTCCAGTCAAGTACTTATTCAAGAAATTGCATTTGTATCATTAATCTATTGTTATATTTCAGTTCTGAAAGTATCATTGAGTTCTAGGCAGTGACCTGGGCTCTTGGCCTCAAATCTCGGAGTCGCAAGCACAAGTTTGAGGAGAAAAGTCCCGAGACGCATGCATACCCATTTTGTGGGAGCGTTTGGAGCCTCCTGGATGCATGCATGTCCATATCAATGGAGCGTCTGAGGGTTTAATGGTTTAAAACTTCAGTTGGTCTCAGGGGCTGGTTACCTGAGTGGTTGGGATGGATCTGGGAGTTTTTTTGCTGATGTGGAAGGTCTATGTGGTGTGTTTCCTTCAATTCCACTTCCTTAAGGTCACTTAGGAGGTTGAATCCCATTATAGTGGCCTCTCATTGCATATTTACTCTGGTTGGCTAGTTACTTCGGTAGATGTGGGATGAGGGTGTTACAGAGTGGTATCAGAGCATGGTTCACCCCTTGGACTAGATGGGTGGTGTGTGTTGGTCATGCATTCATGTTGGTTGCACGTGTGTTAATCATCCTTGTAGTCTATATGCTTGTTGCATATGCATGGTGTCGGTCATGGTTGTAGTGATGTCGCCATGTGAAAGAGGATGTTGTTGTTGTGAAGTGTGTCATCATGAGTGTATGATTGGTTACATGTTGTTTATGCTTGTGTATTGTCAATGTACATTTGTATGGTTGTTGTTGTCATGCATGAGGTCATGGTATGTGTAGTTGATATGGTCATGCATTGATGACTGGACTCTAGCTAGAATAATGGTTATATGGTTATATGCTTAGTATTACATGTATATATGCTATAATGATTATGTTATACATGTATTATGCTGATTTTTTGATTTGAAGATGAGATATCCCCTCTGAATTATTCTAAGGTACATTGGTTTATTATGGTTTGGTTTAGCTAACATAATATGTCTTGTAGGAAAAAAGATTAGAATTGACTAGCAAGATTATAGACTACAAAGATTCTCTCTATGAATCAGATAAGAAGCGTGGTTTTGGGCACTCTTCTGACTTAGTAGACAAATTAAGAAGCTTGAAGGAAGAAATAAGGAGTTGTAAGGCGGACAATGACAAAATCATGCAGGCACAAGAGAAACAAGCAGAGGTTAATGCAATACTCCTTTAGAGTTTGTGAGAATTGTATTGACAAGGGCCACTTTGGATCAACCATGGGAAAGAGGACATAACTAATGGGGCATATGGCAGTAGGTCTCATGGTGGTCACAGGTAAGATAGAGATGACAGAGTGAGAGATGGTAGGTTGTTGGATACTTTGGATAGGAGAGGTGATGGACACATGTATTATTCTAGTTCTGGTTCTGATAGGCATCATGATCATCACCATTATCATCCTTACAAGAGGAGTGATAGGGGATACTTTCTAGATGAATTTAATAAATAAAAGGCACCTACTTTTGATGGGGACTTGAAGAAACTAGAAGATGCAGAGACTTGGATACTTGGGATGAACAACTTCTTTGAGTTGCATGAGTACACAAAAAACATGAAGGCCAAAATTTCTATCTTCAACCTGAAAGGTAAAGCAGACATCTGGTTGGAAGATGTAAACTGGGTCAGAGACATTAGGAAATTGAGTTGGCATGAGTTCAAGAGGCTTTTCAGGAAGAAGTACTTGTCAGAAAGGTACTATGATAGTAAGGCAAAATAATTCTATGAGCTAAAGATGGGTTTGATGACAAATGAAGAGTACATGACCAAGTTAATGGAGCTATTGAGGTATGTTCCGTATCTTAAAGATGAGAAGGATAAAGTTAAGAAATTTTTTCAGTGGTTTTCCATTAACATTTAGAGATCATTTTGAGTATCATGAGCCTCAGTTACTTGAGGAAGTTATTGGAAAATTTAAACATTTCTATGAGCAGTCGAAGCATAAGAATGAATCTCAGCTAGGATAGAAAGGAAAACATAAAAGTAAAGGTAATTGGCAACTGAAAAGAGAAAGGCCTTAGAATGTAGAAGAGAAATAAAATGTGGCACCATAAAAGAAGTTCAATGCATCTAAACAAGGACATGGATCACATCAACAACATAGAGGTGATGGTACTGGATGGTTGGAGTGTTGGACTTGCAGTAAAGAACACATTAAGAGAGATTGTCCACAGAATCAGGGTGGTGGGCCTCAGAACTATAGTGCACTTGAGGCACAAACTATTGGGGATGTTGGACAGAGAATTCCTCATTTCTAGGTAGCACTCGACAATAGACAGGTAGACCATCAAGCATCTATCATTGAGAAGGATGGTAAGTTTTGTGATCAAGTTGTTTCAATTTTGATTGACACTTGGATCTGATTATAGTTATGTTAGCCCTGACTTGGAGGATAAGTGTGGTTTGATTAAATAAGTGCATGCAGAATATTGGTTAGTGTAGTTGGCCATAGGTACAAAGAAAATAGTGCATCGTTGGGTAAGAGCTTGTGCATTTGAGTTGTATGCCATGTCTACAAAAGCACACTTGAAAATATTGCCGTTGGGATCATATAGTATGCTATTAGGTATGGACTGGCTATACCTTCATAGGACCAAGGTGGATTGTTATGACAAAGCCATTGAGTGCTTGGATGACAATGGGGAACCAAGAGTCTTATAGGGAAAGATGAAAGTCACATCAATTAGGATGGTGACAATTATGTAGGCCAAGCGTAGTCCCAGGAAAGGGTGTGTGTTATTTGCAATGCATATCTCTAGTGAAAAAGAAAATGAAGTTGAGGATGAAAATATTTTGAGTAGGTACCTAGTTCTATAATAGTTTCAGGATGTGTTTCCCACAGAGATTTCAAAGTTTCCACCTCACAGGGAAGTAAACTTTTCTATCGAGTTGGTTCCAGGGGCAGCCCCAACATCAAAATCACCTTACAATATGAGCACACTCGAGTTGGTAGAGTTGAAGCTATAGTTGAAGGAAATGTTGGACAAGGGATACATTAGGCCAAGTGTATCACCTAGGGGGGACCTGATCTTGTTTGTAAAGAAGAAGGATGGTACTCTCAAATTATGTATTGAATACAGGAAGTTGAACAAATTGACCATCAAGAACATGTATCCATTGTTGGGGATTGATGACTTGCTTGATCTGCTGAAGGGTGCAACAGTGTTCTTGAAAATTGATCCGAGATCCATATATCATCAAGTATGCATTAAAGAGGATGAAATTTACAAGACAACTTTCATGACCAGGTATGGGTATTATGAGTTTGTTGTAGTTCCATTCAGTTTGACTATTGCTCCAACTACCTTTATGTGCTTGATGAATAATGTGTTGCGTCCCTATTTGGATAAGTTTGGTATTATGTTCATTGATGACATATTGGTATATTCTAAAAACGAGGAAGTGCATGTTGAGATTTTGGCAGCAATGTTGAGATTATTGAGAGAGCATCAGTTGTATGCTAAGCTCAATAAGTGTAGTTTATTTCAGATTGAAGTACATTACTTGGGACATGTTGTCTCCAGGGAGGGCATAACAATGGATCCAGAAAAGGTAAGAGCTATCATGGAGTGGGCAACTCCTCGGAATGTGGATGAGGTGAGATCTTTCATGGGGTTAGCAAGTTATTACAGGAGGTTCATCAGGAACTTCTCACGGATTTCTTATAATCCGGATTTAAATATGAACGCAACAAATTACAGAGATAACCATAAACACAGATATGCAGCGGAAATAATACTTCATTTCATTAACATAAAACACTGAAATATGCTTACAAACAGTAAAGGAAATAAACCAGCTAGGGCGATGGTAGCTTATCTCTGAGAAGAGATGTGGTGGCTACATGCCTCTGAACTGTTCGGAACTGTAAAGGCTACATTGTGGCGGACAATCTGTCCTTTTACAAAATGTGACTTGTTACTTATAGTATTTTTTAGTTACAATACCACGGGTCAATTCCATGGGTGAATGGATACCATGGGTGGATTTTACAATACGATGGGCGGATGCCATTTACAATACCATGGGTAAATTCCATGGGTGAATGAATACCATGGGTGGGTTTTACAATACCACGGGCGGATGCCATTTACAATACCATGGGTAAATTCCATGGGTTGATGAATAATATGGGTGGATGAGTACCATGGGTTGATGCCATTTTCCATTCGGATCATTCATCCCTCCTTAAGAAGCAATGGTCCCCATTGCGTAAAGTACCCTCCTGCGAAGCCTTTGTTGAATATGAAGAGCCACTGAAGATAAGGGTTTTATGTGGTTAACCCATAACCCTAATAAACGAAGATCCGAGGATAGAGATACCCTATAATGCTTGTGACCAACTGTGATTCTGACAGTGTGCGGCCTAGCAAATGGACTTTGATGATAAGGATTTTATGCGGTTGACCCATAACCATGATGTTGGTTGCTGATGAAGTAGCAGGTGCCTACATAGCCTGGGGTGGGAGGGCACATCTCCAAATAACCCAAACTAAATGCTGCTATGTTGAAACTGATGAATGTGAAGTAGGTGCCTACTAAAGTGGGGTGGGAGGGCACGTCTCCAATGGAAACCCACTCTGAATGCTGCTCCAGAATTAAAATGGACATAACTTGGCCAATATAACTCAGAATATTTATTATAACCTGTTTTTGGAAGCAGAAGGACCATTTTGCATCTTCCCATGTGATGGAAATCCTTATCTGGGCACTATGAGATCTCAGATTCGTGCTGCAACAGTTCCGCCGTCACAAAAATTATGATAAATAGCTGATTTTAAATCAGCGATATCTCCCACATCCGAACTCCGATTCGACCCTTTTTTTTTTTGAAATTGGGTGATTTTTCGAGAGGAATCTAGATTTGGTATTTGTTTTTGTAAATTTTGTACAAAATGTTTCAGATCTGATCTGCAAAGTCGCCGCCCAAAAAAAATTCCTGCAGTTCATACAGACCCAAGGGAAATTGCAGAATGATCGCCACCAGAATTGGTCTACATACCTGCAACAATTCCATTTGAATATCAAGTATAAGAAGGGTAGCACCAATAATGTTGCAGATTGCCTTAGTCGAGCACTGATCATGGCATTAACCACTGTGCTCAACTCTTGTGGGCACGAGACTTCGGATTGGCCACATCTCTACAAAAGCGACCCAGAATTCGGCCACACATACCAGACACTCTTGGAGGGTCGGCATGTTCCAGATTTTCACCTCCAGGATACCCTGTTATTCCATCTGGGTCACCTTTGTGCTCCTTCAAGCAAGCGTGCCAAGATGATTTGGGAAGCACACTACAGTCGAGCTGCTGGGCATTTCGGGGTCGAGAAAACGGTGGCAGTACTGCAAAAGTATTTCTATTGGCCGAATCTTCGACAGGATGTTGGGAAGTACATCAGATCATGTACTGCCTGTGCCATTGCCAAACCGACCATCAAGAAGCAAGGCCTCTATACCCTGCTGCCTACCCCTAGTCAATCTTGGGAATCCATCTCCATGGATTACATCTCAGGCCTTCCTTCCACTAAGCATGGAAATGACTATGTTTTTGTGGTCGTCGACAGGTTCTCGAAGATGGCCATTATGGCGGCCTACAAGAAGAACATCACAGCAAAAGCCACTGCTAAACTCTTCTTTGAACGAGTGTGGGTGCACTTTGGGATCCCACAGTCTATCAACTCAGATCGGGATAGTCGGTTCCTCAGTACATTTTGGTCCAGTCTCTGGTCCATGCTGGACACCAAACTCACTAAGTCCACAGCCTTTCATCCTTAAACTGATGGCCAGACAGAGGTTGTCAATAGGATGATTGTACACATTCTACGCATGTACAACTCAAAGCATCCACGCACATGGGACGAGAGCCTCCCCTATGTTCAGCACAACTACAACCGAGCTCTTCACAGCTCCACTGGCCACAGCCCTTTCCAGGTGGGCTTGGGATTCCAGCCACTATGCCCCATTGATGTGGCCATGCCACTTGCAGCTACTCACACAGATTCGGCTCATGTCCAGTTCGAAACAAGCAAGGCAACCAACTTCATTGAGCACATCCAACATATTCGCCAGCAGGTCCATGACATTCTGGAGGAATCAAATGCCAAGTTCAAGCAATGACATGATCAACATCGAGTGCCACACAAGTTTCAGGTGGGTGACAAAGTCTGGTTGCATTTGCAAAAGGAACGCCTTACTGGAGCCTATCGGAAACTGAGACCACTTCGATATGGCCCCTACACCATTACTAAGGCTGTGGGAGACAATGCATTTGAACTCAGCATTCCCCCATTCCTTGGCCTGCACCCAGTGTTCAATGTGGACCGCCTTCGGCCATACTTTCCACCATACATTGCAGAACAACTCACACCCACAGAATTAAATCCAGATTGCATGGAACAAGCTGCAACTGATCCGGATTTAAACAGGAATGCAACAAATTAAAAAGATAACCATAAACACAGATATGCAGCGGAAATAATACTTCATTTCATTAACATAAAACACTGAAATATTCTTACAAACAGGAAAGGAAATAAACCAGCTAGGGCGATGGTAGCTTATCTCTGAGAAGAAATGTGGTGGCTACATGCCTCTGAACTGTTCGGAACTGTAAAGGCTACATTGTGGCAGACAAGCTGTCCTTTTATAAAATGTGACTTGTTACTTATAGTATTTTTCAGTTACAATACCACGGGTCAATTCCATGGGTGAATGAATACCATGGGTGGATTTTACAATACCATGGGCAGATGCCATTTACAATACCATGGGTGAATGAAAACCATGGGTGGATTTTACAATACCACGGGCGGATGCCATTTACAATACCATGGGTAAATTCCATGGGTTGATGAATAATATGGGTGGATGAGTACCATGGGTTGATGCCATTTTCCATTCGGATCAGCTTATCCCATAACATCATTGCAAAGAAAAGGTAAGAAGTTTGAATGGAAAGAGGATAGTGAGGCTAGTTTTGAGCAGCTCAAGCAGTTGTTGACACATTAACCAATGTTAAAGATCACATATTTGGACAAAGAATTTGTAGTATGTATAGATGCTTGCAAGAAAGGACTTGGTGGAGTCCTTGTGTGAGATGGACAGGTGGTATGCTATGAGTCACAAAAGTTGAATGAGAACGAGCAGAATTATCTGGCGCATGATCTAAGTGGATTGAGGTATCTATTTGACTAGTCGAAATTGAACGCCAGGAAAACTAGATGGTTGGCCACAATTAATGAGTTTTATTTTGAGATCAGATACATCAAAGGAAAGGAGAACAGGGTCGTAGATGCTCTTAGCAAGTGGATACAGGTAAATCATGTAGCAACTATGAGTTCCTATGGGACATATCTACAGGATAGGAACTTGCAAGCAGGTAAGCAGGATGACAGGTATATGGACATTTTGCACAAGTTGCAACAGAGTATAGGTATATGTACAGGTACAGATGCAACTGCAGCTGCACATGATGTGGACCATCGTCTCGCAGCAGATGGATTGGTTAGATTTAGGGACAACATATATGTGCCAGACAACATTGAGCTCAAGAAGGTGATCATGAAGGAGTTTCATGGGAAACCATATTCAGGTCACCTAAGCTATAAGAATACATTGACCACAGTGAAGAAGTTTTATTATTCGCTGAATTTGAAGAAGGATGTACCATAGTTTGTGCCTAGGTGCTTGGATTGTCAGCAGGTGAAGGAAGAGTGCAAGCATTCAAGTGGACTGTTACAGTAGATTACAATTACATAATGGAAATGGGAGGTCATTTCCATGGAATTTATCACAGGTTTGTCGAGGATACTGCGACAACATAATTCCATCATGATAGTGGTGGAAAGGTTGACAAAGGTAGCACATTTCATTCCAGTGAAGTCTACATTCTCAGTGAGTGATGTAGCACAGGTCTTCATTAGGGACGTGGTGAGATTACATGGAGTTCCAAATAATATTGTGTGAGACAGGGATGCAAAGTTCACGTCCAAGTTTTGGAAGGAGTTGTTTGGAGGTTTGGGCACAAAGTTGGCCTTCAGTACATCTTTTCATCCACAAACAAATGGACAAACTTAGAGGGTCAACACGATATTGGAGGACATGTTGAGGATGTATGTGATGCATCTACAACGAAAGTGGGTGTTGGAGAATGTAACTAGGTTCGGTCTTCATTATTGTACTTGAGTCAAATGTAATATATTTGTCAAAAGAAAATAAAATAAAATTTTATAATTAAATTGAATTGACTTGTTAAAGCATGAGTTTCATGCTTGGGTCATTTGTCATAGGTCAAGCCTCCATTGAAGGCCTTAAGATTGTTAGTTTGAGTCAAAGTCTATATTGTCATGTCAAAACTACTCCTCCATCAAAGTCTCCATGATGTCGTCCTAAAAAGGAATCCTCATCTAGTCGGCTTCTTCAAAAGAATACATGTCGGATCAACACAGAAACACTACTCTTCAAAATACTCATGTCGACTCATTTTATATTGGACAACAAAAAATATATACAAGGGTGAGAACTTCGCATCACTAACACAGAAGTTCAGATAAGGATTTCAAAGACATGTTTCGTTGCCATTACAGGAATAAGTTCAGATCATTTATGAAGTAAGTTCGGATGTCACAAATGTGCTCTCAATGTAATCACAGTAAGTTATTTTCATATCATGTTCATTTCTGCTATAGTTTTGGTGCCACCATTATACTACTTTGATGCAATCACATGTAACTACAGTGATAAGGGTTCAATAACACTACAATGATAAAGGTTTGGTTTCACCACCGTGAGAAGGTTTCGCTGTCAACTCAGTGAGAAGGTCTTGATGCATAACAATGATGCTATTACAGTAATACTCTCACAATGACTCAATGCTATTACATTGGTGCTATCTTAATGGACAAGTATCGGTCTCACAGTGGATGAAGGAGCTCATATTGGTTGTCGAGATGATCTCTTCAAAGATACAAGTGTGAAGGAGGATGACCGTTATAACTGAAGAATGACATAGCAAAGTTGACTTATTGGATGGAGGTAGTCTCAAGTCTATGTGGTAAGGGTCTTGGTCATCTCATCTTGAATCTACTAAAGGAAGAATTTTGACTGGGTTTTCCCCAAGAGTGGGGTTTTTCCCTAACAACATGCCTACATCTTGTGTCCTCTTCTATTCATTGTTTTGGCATTACTATTGATGACAAGAAAAGATAAATCGAAATATTTAATAATAATAATTAAAACATCACAAGATAATGTCATAATAAGAGAAATCAATTAACTGCCACCTCCTTGGATTTCTCAACATGGTATCAGAAATATGGTCAAGGTCTAAGGCAGTTTGAAGAACACTTATACATATTTGGAACATTCTTAGTAAGAAGTTCTGTTTGCATTTGTCTTAAATATCATGACAATTAAATCAAGATCCCTCAAGGTGACAACACAATGATATTTCAATGCTACCACAAAGAGATATTTTGGGTACCTACACAGTGAGACTATTCAGATCTTTCCAGAGATTAGGTTCTTAGTATTTCGGTGAAGATATAGTCTCAGTATTTCGGTGGAGAGACAATCTAAACATTTTAGAGAAGGAATATTATTTCGGTGATGGCACAGTTTAATGAAGACACCACTTCGCTATATATTACAGAGATGATTTCAGTGACCACAGAACTCGCACTACAATGGAGACTCTCAACGATATATCACAGTTAAGAGATGTGGTAATATCACACTGAATTAGAATCACAATGAAGGAATTAAGTGAAAATCACAGTCAAGAAGAAAGAGGATTCCAAGTTTGTACCTATTCAAAACATCTTCAGAGATAGGTAAAGTAGTACATTCATTCAACAACTCATTGAAGATAAGGATCTCAGAATAGCTTCCTAGGGAAATCTACCAATGATCTGAGGTATCTATGACTAAAAGAGGTATTCAGTTTGAAGGGAACCCAAAGTCTATCCTATGAAGAGCACAAGGTACTAGCTCAAGAAAATCAAGTAAGTATTGTCACGTAACAAAGTACACTTGTCACAAGTCTAATAAAATCAAATGTGTGCAAACTCATGGTACATATGTTCATAATCTTTTAAAATTATCAAAGTATATAATATTAAATGGTCCATATAATCCCTAGATAGCATACATCCTTATCTTTTAGGGTTTACATGTACTCTAAAAAGGTCCTACTGATGATTGAAAGAATGAACAGCTTATCATAAGATGATTATGTAGAAGATCTAACTTGAGAAATTAAATTGTGTCCTTGGTATCACATGCTGTGCTTGTAAGTATGTACTACAGGTATAAAAGATGATGGATTAATACAAAGAGAAAACTTCAAAGGATCCTTACCAGGTTTGCTAAGGAACATCTCCAGGAATGTCTCAAACTGTACTCCTTACAAGATTCTCTTAAAAGTATGATCATCTTATTTTTTAAGTTTGCATTACATTACTAACATCGTTATGTCTAGCTACCTTGAATCATAAATATTCTTGTTTAGGGTGATTCATCTTTTGATAAATCTACCCTCCCTACATCCTTGATTGTTCTTATAGAACCCTAGACAGGTTCTCTGGAAAACTCTAACCTAAGGGTATGTTGAAAATGAATGAAATCCTAATATAATTAGGGCTATTGATGGAGTCTAAAGAAATTTCTATTATGTTTGATATCTTGATGATGTCATGTTTGGGGTTTCGGTGTGATCATGAAAACCCTAACTTGTTAGGGTTGAATGATGTTGTTTGAAATCCTGAACCTTTAAAATTTTGAGTAAAGTAGGGTTTGCTATGTTATGAATTGAAACCCTAGATCCTTAGGGTTTGGTTGGGTCTATAAGGAAAACCCTTGTTATGTATTTAGAGTCCTAGGAATGAAACCCTAGGTATGTGACTATTTGGTTTAAACCCTAGCTTGTTCTAGGTCGTTATATGTCTAACATATTAATATTACCTGGCATATGATGTGTTTATGATATGTTGATGAATTCATAGATATATGTGTTGACTTAAGTGTTAATGGTCATGAGTCCAGGGTTTGGAAACATTCCCTAGTCAAATTTTGATGGTCTAGGATGATGTTGTTTATAGAATCTAGGGTTTAGCAGCTGAACCCTAGTAGTAGTTAAATTCTCTTATATGTAGAACCATCTGAAGTTTATGAACCTATATAGTGATTACTGAGAATTTATAGATGGAAATCTAGGATTTACATCAAACCCTAGTATATGATATTCATGATGTTGATTAAGATGTGATTGGTTTTGATTGTTGAAGGTCATGTATGAAATCTAGGATATGTATGAAATCCTAGTGGGGAGTCTAACATATGAATTCTGATAATTGTTAGACACATTACTTGTTTGAATTATTTCTATGGTTTTCTATATGAAATAACTTGTCATCTCGTTGAAAGAATATTGAAACCCTAGATGAGTTTAATATTTTGAGTTGTGGATGTGATTTAGGGTTTGTAATGAAACCTGGGCAAGAAGTTGAAGTATTGAAGTATAGTCTCTTGCTGATTAGGTTTGAAAAGTCTAATGCTTCCATTATTATAAGATTTTGATATGGCTAACTTCATGCTTCTATAATTTTGGTTGTACTTGCTATCTAAGTTGTGCAGGTACATCATCTTCAAGATGGTGAAGATGATCGTAAGTGAAATTGATGTGACAAGCATGATATATGAATGACTCTGATATGAAGGATGGAAGCCATGAAAGATTCTCTGATGTCGTAAATAAGAAGTAGAACTCCCTAAGGTAAGAGGGAGCCTAGATGAAATCTCCCTAGGTTAAGAGGGAGCTTGAATGAAAAGAATCTCCCTAGGATAAGAGGATATATAGAAAATATTAGATCCTCTATGATTAAGAGGGAGTCACATATATGGTTCTCTACTTCATGTGTCATGCACCAAACGAGGACTAATAGCTGTAAGTTTTAGTGAAGGTCATGAGTGAGAGAAGGAAATTGGAGAATGCATTTTGAGGTGTTGTTGAAAGAAGGAAAGTAGGATCTGATTGAAGAATATTGTAACACCCTCCTCCCACATCCACCAAAGTAACCATGCCAACTAGGGTAAGCATGAGACGAGAGGCTATTATTATCACATTTGACCTTCTAGGTAACCTTAAGGAAGTGGAATCGACGAAACATCACACACAACCATCCGACATCATCAACATAACCCTCAGGAGACAAGTCATCCACTCAGACAACCTGTCCTTGGATCCCATTGTTGTTTTGAATAATTTAAGGCTCAGGCGCTCTCATGCTATGGGCAAGGGAGAGACCAAAGACCTAAAGTCACTCTCATAGGCTTGCATGCCAACGACTGTGGATGAAAATTGCTAGTTCTGTGCCAACAACTCTAGGATTTGAGCCACTTTTTCAAGTTCGGAGCCTAGGCCACTGCCCAGAATGGAATGAAAGCTCAGAATTAAGTAACTTTATAGGGAAATAATGATGCAAAAGTAAATAGTTGATCAAGGCCTTAACCAGACCCCTACTAGCCATGATAGGCATTTCATAAAACATATCATCGACATGTAATGTACAAGCGTAAACAACAGAGTTAAGTGTAAGGATCTCTTACTTATCTAAGAATCACCATGAACCATTGTTTCCTCATGTCATTCACTGCCTTATCACTTATTAGGTCATAGATACAATATCCATTCAAATAAAAGTAAAAACATGCTGAGAGCCAAACATAGTTGTTGCCATAAAATGAATATATAACCAGCATAATAGGAACAAAATTACAATAAACATATCAGCCATCAAAATCCATATATACACCAGTGCATTTACACATGAAAATCAATGGAATTAATTTCTCATTAATTAATGCAATGAACCGACTGGAGATGGGACTACCACATTCCACTGGCTGAGCCAAGTCTCTCTTCAGCCAATCACCCTTGTGCCATATTCCAAGCATGAATGTGGGACTCAAACCAAAAGAACTCAACCGGGGCATACCGAGGCTAAATCACCTCACCCTCATCAATAGAAATCAGGCTTTACTATAATCCATCCCAGATCACTAAGCAAACACAATGAACACATCATAACATGCTTTACCATGATCTCCACCTGATCATTGGGCCAAACAAGCATGGATGCCACCAGATTTCTCCACCTACATCGTGAGGAATTTTCTTGTCTCCTAGTCTCTTAGGCTTTACCACAATCCAAACTCGGATCACTAGGCCCTAAGCCGAGACCCACTCCCTAGGCTTTACTGCATATCCTAAACCTGGGATTACTAGGCCCAACGGAGAGCAAACCACCTCTAGGCTTTACCGTATATCCTTCCATTCACCAGAAATGATTCCTAAGCCATCGAGGCAACACAAAATCTGACTTTACCACAACCCACAAATTGGTTAAGGGGTTACTAGGCCATGTGTTCTATCATTTTGGAGATCCACCTCACTCAGCATCGAATCCATTCGGCAATCCAACTCAACCAAACATGAGAACCCCATCACACCATGGTTATCTGGAAATGGCAAGGCTAGGATGAAAAAAACTGTTACACCTGGCAAAACCAATGCCATGATATAAAAGGACCACATGCAATGCCATGCATGCCAAATCTAGAAAGGAAAATACACATGCAAGTTGATACTTGCAATGAAGCCTATTATAGCTGCTTGATCTTACCTTCTCCTGCTTGATCTTTGCTTCCTCTTGCCGTCTTTTCCTTTCTTTCTCCCATGCAAAAGTGCTCCAAGAAAAAGTTGTTGGGTATACGACCAAAGTCCCACATTGACTAGAAGTGGAGAGGATCATGGGTATATAAGGATGGAAAAATATCTCCATTGGTATGAGGCCTTTTGGGTTAAAGCCCAAAAACAAATCCATGAGGGCTTAGGCCCAAAGTGGACAATATCATACCATTGTGGAGATATGTGGTGTTCAGAGTCCTTACAAGTGGTATCAGAGCCAAGTTCTAAGTTAAGTGGATGAATCCTCGGAATGCCGAACGAAGGTGGTGAGCCCCGGTAATACAGGCGGTGTGCTCCAGATTCTTCATGGACGTGTCCTGGTCCCAACACGGTGAAGAGGAGTTGACCTGGGATAAAGCAAGCTCTCGAGGCAGGCTTAGAAAATTATATATTACGGAGCAATGGAACACATAAAATATTGCAGAAATATAAACACAGAAAACGCACAAAACAAGAGAGACACAGATATACGTGGTTCACCCAGTTTGGGCTACATCCACCCCGAATAGCCAGTCCTTCCTTTTCTATTATCCAGCAAAATGAAGAGACACAACCTACAACAAAACCGCTGTAATATCCTCTGTTTTCTCTCACAGTCTCACCTCTCTGTTTCTCGCTCACAGAATACACATCTATTTCACAGCCTCAAATACAATGCCCTCATACAAAGAGAGGGGTTGCCTTCTAGGGCAAAAAACCCTAAACTAAACATAAGTTCTACCGTCAGATCATCCGCCTAATGAACGGCCCAGATTGACTAGAAATTACTATACTTTTACAAGGCAATTTTACAGCTGTTTTTAGCTTCGGGGGCGCTGCCCCCGAAACCCCCCGCCAAGGGGGGGCTCCCAAAAGTCGCTGCCCCCCCCCCCCCTGGACCCCCCTTGACCCCCCTTGCAACGAATATTTTACGGGCGGCGTTGCCGCCCCCATTTTGAACTGGGGTCCAATGTGGCGGTACTATAGAAGATAATCAGGCTCCACACCCAACAAAAGTCTAAGTATCCAAGAGTATGAGAGAGAGAGAATACCGAGAGTGCTCCAAAACTGAACTAACAAAAGATTATCAACTGATCCTCATAAGCCTTTTTATGAATGAGGCCTATATTTTCTTCATTTTCCATTAGTTTCCTTCATTTTCCTTCTCACATGCAACCTGTGACCTTTCACCTCATTTTTCTCCTAATTTCCATTATTTCCATAAATAATTGTGCCAAAATGCCTTTTAATGCCTTTACCAATTTCCTTAGCCATAAACAACCAAATGAACACCCCCTAGGATGTCTTGCCCAACTTTCAGCTTGGAATAAGTGTCCTAGTCATTCTTGGTTATTGTTTTTAACATTTATTACATAGAATTTTCACTAGGGCTGTTACAAAACCCTCCCCCTTGGGGGACACCATCCTCGGTGTTCAATCACACATATACCTTAGCAACCTGCTGAAAGAAGACATACTGCTTATGGAGATTTATAACACAACTCGATGCAGTATTTACAATGAAAGATCTGCTTAAGACATAATATCAGGACAACATGACAACATACCACATAATTGAGCTTTATAACACAGCTCATTCCGGTATTTACAATGATCATCCTGCTGAGTGCCAACTCATATGACATCACAACATCATGATAACGTAACCACATAATATCATAATAACATAACACCCATACCGCATAGACACAACTCGTTATGGTATTTACATCCATACACAGGTGTATATATAACAACATCATCAAAATATATATACCAAAACATATTCCAAATCATATATCAAACATATACTAACACCATATCCAATCATACATATCAAAACATCATATAGCATATATCAACCATCATAAAGCATATATCGATCACCATAAAGCATATAATAAACCAACATAAAACAAATACTAAACCACCATGAAGCATATACCAAGCCATCATAAGCAAATACTAGGCCATCATAAAGCAACTACCAAACCACCAAAGAAATCACCAAACCACCATATCAAGGTTGCTTTGCCTTAATCAGCAAACAAGGAAGGATACATGGCCCACATCTGATCTGCCATCTCCCATGTAGCTTCATCAGGTCCAAAGTGCTTCCATTTCACTTTAACTTGCTCTATTGCTCGGTTCCAGAGCATGAGGGCCTTTTCTCTGCAATATACACTGAGGCTCCGGTTGGAATTCTCCATCTGGTCCCACTTGTAATATAGACCAGTCAATCACATGATCAACATCCTTAACATAATTCTTAAGAAAAGATACATGGAAAACATCGCGGACTTTCACTATCGGAGGGAATGCAAGTTGATAAGCTACTTGCCCAATCCTCTCAATGATACTGAAGGGTCCACAAAGCCATGGTGCCAGCTTGGCACATGAGCCAATCCACAAGGAGCTCTTCTTCAGTTTGATGCTCAAGTACACCTCTTCCCCAACCTGTAACTCCTTGAACAACTTGTTCTTGTCTACATAACTCTTCTTCCTATCCTGTGCTGCCTTGAGATTCTTCTTGATCAACTGCATCTCCTGTTCCATGTCTGCCAACATATCGGGTCCAATCAATACCTTACTAACCGGATCACTCCAACTAATGGGAGTGTTACAACTCCGCCCATACAATGCCTCAAAGGGACTCTTCCTCAGTGACTCCTGATAACTGTTGTTGTATGCAAACTCGACCAAAGGGAGATACTCTTCCCACTTCCTCTGCTGATGCATCACATACATCCTCAACATGTCCTCCAATATCCTGTTGACCCTCTCTGTCTGTCCATCTGTCTGTGGATGATAAGTTGTGATGAAGGCCAACTCGGTGCCCAAATATGCAAATAACTCCTTCCAAAACTTGGAAGTGAACTTCACGTCCATGTTTGACACAATATTCTTTGGAACACCATGTAGTTTAACCATGTCTCGAATGAATACCTATGCCACATCACTAGCTAAGAATGTAGACTTTACCAGAACAAAGTGTGCAACCTTTGTTAACCTATTCACAATGACCATGATGGAATCATGCTGCTTCACTGTCTTCGGCAAACCTATGATGAAATCCATGGAAATAACCTCCCATTTCCACTTGGGAATAGCGATTGGTTGTAACAGTCCACCTGGATGTCTGCACTTTGCTTTCACGCACTGACATTCGAAACATCTGGCCACAAACTCTGCTACATCCCTCTTCAGATTTGGCCAATAGTAATATGTCTTCACCGCTATGTGTGTCTTCTAATAACTTGGGTGACCTGAATAAGGTTTCGCATGAAATTCCCTCAAGATCACCTTCTCGTGTTCACTACTATTCGATACATATATCCTGTCTTGGAACCATACCAATCCCTCTGGTGTAAGATAATAGTCCATGCCCTATGCACCTGTACTGCCAAATGTACCTATACTTATACTACCACATGTACCTGTACCTGTACTGCCACCTGTACCTGTACCACTACATGTACCTGTACCTGTACCATGACATATACCTATAATATCACTTGTACTTGTACCAACACCGTGCTACAACTTGTGCACAATCTCCATATACCTGACATCCTGTTGTCCTGCCTGCAAGATCCTATCCTATAAGTCCGTCCCATAGGATCTCATAGCTGCTAAGTGATGTACTTGTACCTGTCTGTTGAGACCATCTTCCACCTTGTTCTCTTTACCCTTGATGTGCCTGATCTCGAAGTCAAACTCGCTGATCGTGGCCAACCATATCTCTTGCCTGGAATTTAGATTCAATTGGTCAAATAAATACCTCAACCTAATGTGATCACTCATAAGCACAAACCACCTGCCAGGAAGATAGCGTCTCCACATATTCAGTGCATGTATAATATCTGCTAACTCAAGATCATGTGTCGAGTAGTTTTACCCGTGCTCATTTAGTTTCTGGGAGTCATAACATACCACCTCTCCATTCTACATGAGAACTCCACCAAGTCCTCTCTTGCAAGCATCTGTACATACTATTAACTCTTTGTCTGGATCTACAATCTGTAGCACTGGTGCATGTGTTAGTAACTACTTAAGTTGCTCAAAGCTAGCCTCATACTCTTCAGTCCATTCGAACTTCTTAACTTTCCTCTACAATGATGTGATAGGATAAAAAATATGTGAGAAGTTCCTGATGAACCTCCTATAATAGCTTGCCAAACCCATGAAAGATCTCACCTCATCCACACTCTCAGGAGCTACCTACTCCATGATGGCCCTTATCTTCTCTGGATCTACTATAATGACTTCCTTGGAGACAACATGTCCCAAGTAATGTACCTCAGTCTGAAAGAAGCTACATTTTTTGAGCTTAGCATACAACTGATGCTTCCTCAACAACCTCAACACTACTACTAAATGCTCGGCATGATCTTCCTTATTTTTAGAATCAATGAACACAATAATAAATGTATCCAAATATGGACGCAACACACTATTCATCAAACACATGAATGCAGCTGAAGCATTAATTAAGCCAAACGAAACAACAACAAACTCATAATGGCCATACCTAGTCCTGAATGCAGTCTTGTATATATCCTCCTCTTTGATGTATATTGTTAGAGTCGGTCTGGTTATCCCTCCGCCAGAGATCAAAACTCTTTTTTGCATTTCATGTTTAGGTGTCCCATCAGTTTCGATCATTTGCACTCGTTAGGAGCATGCCATAAATCTGACGGAAAGGTTTGTGTTACTCATTCCCCTCATGCTTGGCACTGCTGGCTCAGGTCCATTTATAAAAAATCAAAGTCTTGAAAAGTCATTTGCAGCCCTGTTTCAGTTTCTAGGTCATGACAAGTGTTCTCGGTCATTAGGTCTAGGGTTGAGTCAATTTGGTTTTTTGTAAGTCTAATAAAGCCAGCAGGCCAGAGGCGGGTCCCTGATATGTTGTTATCTCAAAGATTTTTATCATCAGATGGACTGATTATGACTTCTCTTCAAAACTCTGTTTTGAAGATAAGTCGACATTTCGTTTTTTGTAAAATTTTTCAAAAATTCCAAAATCTTGAAATATCCAGGTGTAGCCCTGGTCTCCTTTGCCAAATCTATCACAGTTATCCCTGCAAAAAACATCAGAGAAAATCATTGTTTCAACCAAATTTAAGAAGGAAACCAAAAAGCAGAAGTCTATTAATCCTGAAAAAGTGTCAAAGGCAAAACATTACAAAGTGGGTTATACAAAAAGTAAAAATCAAATTGGAGTCTTTATAAAGGTGTTGCAATGAATTTTTAAATCATTGTGCATGCTAAGGGTGGAAAAACTCATTCCAAGTCGAAATTTGTGCGTTTGGAGGAGAACGGTCCAGCTTCTACCTGCGCGGCGCACTGGGCAGGCTGCGCGGCGCACAGAGGTTGCGCGGCGCACTGGGAACTTTCAGGTAGTGTATTTCAACACTGGCGCGGCGCACAGAACCAGCGCGGCGCACTGGGTGATGAGCGCGGCGCACTCAGTTTGAAGCCCGAACTTGTTTGCAAATTCATTAAAATCGCCCAAACTTCCCATAAATTCGCAAGTAGGCTCTCGTCCACTGCAATTGTTTTGTATTTAATGGTGAAATGTGAATGGTTCATGGCTCATGCCCATTGAAACAAGCCTTTGAAAAACCTCCCTTTTGCTAATAAGAAAAATTGCTTAGGGTTTTGAAAACAGTGTTGTCACCAAGGTTTCCTTCTTCCTCATTTCCTTATGTCCCTCATTCCTAAAGTTGCTCATCAAACCCCCTCATTCATTCCCTCATTAATCCTATACTACAATCCCTAAATCCCTAAATCCCTTATCCCTATCAAAATCCTTAAATGCCATGCAATATTCCCAAACCCAAAAAACCCCCATTTCCATATGTATACATTTTCCCTTCCTTACTCAATTACATTTTATTTCAAAGTCCCTAATTCCCTTCCTAATATTCCCTTGTGCATTTGTTTTTTCCCCTTGGTCACAACATTGTTAGAGCAAAAAGCAGTTCACATTCAATTTCACACCACAGTTTCATTCAGGGCAGTTTATATATCAGCAGACATGTCATCTGGTCACTCATCTGAATATGAGGTAGAGACCGAAAGTGATTCTCCCTTGAGAGAACAGGAACCCCGGAGGCCTCGGAAAAGTGGCAAACATGTCAGGGAAGAACCAATCACCCTTATAGAGCTGCATGCCTCTCCTCTTGCCATGCAGTGTTTTGAGCATCAGTCATGCTATGAGTTTTGTCAAAAGGTGACTGAGGTCCAGTTTCATCATGAATTGGCTCGTCTCTTTGTCTTGCATTTGCACGGAGACCAAGTTACCTTGGCTGGGGTCACTTTTACTCTTACACCGGAAACTGTTTCATTAGCAACAGGCATACCAAATATTGGTGAACCATGGCACAAGAAAAAACAGATTGACCGGCAGCATTATGAGCCATACATCAAACCCAATTTCTTGAGGCAGCTCAAAAGAGTGTTCCCGTTCAGGTACCTGAAAGATGAGTATGCTCCACTCATGAGATTGATCATGAAATATTTCAGCTGTGAGGGACGATTCTCTCATCTTTATGCTTATCACATCAGGTTACTCATGCATTTCACCAGGGTACAGATGATGAACATTCCATATTTCATCTGCCGGAACATAGAGAGGATGACCACCCTTGTACAGCAGAAACCCCCTCAGCAGCAACTTAACAGTGTCTATCATTTTGCTCTCATCAAGATTTTGGTGGTTCATCAGCTTGGATTGCAGGGCATCACTTGGGATGATTTCATCTCTCGTGATTTCTTCAGAGCTCCAGAAAGAGTATCAGAGGTGAGACACGAGGGTGAACCTTCTCAGCAGTATGAGCATCATGAGACCAGGCCTATTTCCATTACATATCAGAGAGGCACTAGACCTTTGTTCGCAGCAGCAAAGCGAGTGTTATCTCCACCTAGCGTGGAAGGGGCCTCGCTTCCGACATCAGCACCACAGGTACAGGACAAGGGCAAGAAGCCCAAGCATAAGGAGAGGCCTTCAGGTGAGCCATCAGGTTTCGTTATCATTCATGATGATGAGACAACTTCAGATTCAGAGGAGGCCACATATAAAAGGATTATCAAGGAGCAAGAAACAGACATTCAAGCCTTGCAAATCCAGCTGGAGATGGCCAAGTGGAACATCAGGTATCTAGAGCAGCGAAATAAGCAGCTTGAAGACCAGCATGCGATCATAGAGCTACAGAACATCCGTGAGAATCGCCAAGCTGCCCAACATAGAGGGATTGAGTTAACTTCTCTAGAGAAACAGGTCAATGAGGATCGAGAAGCTAATCTCGAGAGGGTCAACATTTACTTGGAGGAGTGGCTGAAAAAGGCCAATAGAGACAATGCATTGTTGAGACACATGGCTATTCACTACAGGGCCCGGAACCAAGTTTGCAAGGCTCGGATTAGAAATTTAAAGGCACATTTGAAGAAAGCAGTCAAGAAACAAAAAAGGCAAAAGGAGCTCGATCGTCTTTGGATTTTGGCCGAGGCCTCTTTAGCTCATCATCACACTTGACAAGGAAACTCCAGCCCAAATTTCAAGAGATTTGGGGCATTTTTGGTCATTTTGGAATTTTTTGGTTAAAAAACAGGTTTTTTCTCTATATGCGCCGCGCACCTTGCGCGACGCATAGGATTGGGAGGTCCAAATGACAAATGGCTTGCAGTTTTGGATTTTTCATGAGAAATCATGAATTTTGGTGCTTGGACAAGAAATTTGGGCAAGGTTTGGGTCCCCAAAAGGTCAAAAAACATGCAAAAAATGACCTCACTGCCCCTTTTTGGACACACAGGAAGCAGTCTTGGGAGAATGCACTTTTGGAGGGGCAAATGGACACCAAATTGAAAAATTCCACTTGGGTTAGAAAGTAGACAGGCAGGGCTTTCCAACAAGCCAACCTGAGCTCAATTTGGACTTCGGAAAGTGCCTCAAAATCAGCAGCAAAGTAGCGCGGCGCACAGAGGTTTTTGGCCCAATTTTTCACCTTCCAGCTCAGAAATTCGGCCAGTTTGACTAGTTTTGCTTCTTGATGTAATTTTTGACTTATTTTGATGTAATTGAGTGAACATGATGTAATTTTGGCACTTAGTTACTTGTTCTAGAAGATTCATTCACCAAAGAGTGAAAATTTAATGAATGAATCAGTTTCCTACCTTATAGAGGCAAGTTGTTTTGACTGCCTAGATTGTAGTGCTTTGTTTAGAATTGGTTGAAACAACTCCTAGGATGATGAGCTCGACCCCTAGAGGCAAGGGAATGGGTTGGCTTGCCTATATTATGTAATTTCTAAGTCATTTTCATGGTTGGACTTTTGGGAAAGCTTGGCACTCTAGTGTACATTGTATCTCTGCATTTTTGGCAAAGGAAAGACCAGGGTTTTGCAGCACTGTTTGGGATTCATGTGGCTTTATGTTTTGATGGTGTGCCTCTCTGAGTAATTGTAAGTTTATCTAGTGTTTTGTGTATCATCTTCATGCTTCTTCTTCTGAATTTAAAACAAATGAGTGATTAAGGTGGAATTCATAGCTGTTATGCTCTGCCTTTGAATTTGTTTAAATTTCCATGTTTTCTTCAGTTTAAGGAGAATCCTTGAGACTCCCTTGCTCTCCTTAGCTCCTCACCTGTCTGATCTACCCACCTCACTTGCTTTAAAGC
The DNA here is from genome assembly GCA_031772625.1 of Pinus tabuliformis. Classification (NCBI taxonomy): domain Eukaryota; kingdom Viridiplantae; phylum Streptophyta; class Pinopsida; order Pinales; family Pinaceae; genus Pinus; species Pinus tabuliformis. The sequence goes on along the minus strand of CM062811.1, from coordinate 619,286,763 downwards.
ATCAAAATGATTGCCTTCCTTGCCCCAATCAGATCTCTGCAGAAACTGTGCCTCATCCCCGAGCCCAAATTGCCTTTCCCATTGTTTTCAACAAAACCCTAAAAACCCAAATCAAATCAAACCCCTGCACTTAATACCTAGCCTAAGATCAGTTGCAAGTTTAGTCATCTCGAGCCTCATTGATTACCTTTTGCCGAGATTGACCCGGAGAGAGCCCTCTCCTGTCCTCGTAGGGCTAGCTACGAGGCTGAGCGTGGTTTGATGTTGGCCCTGGAACCTTGCCTTTTTAGCCTGAGGCAAATCTAGGCTCTAACACATATTTGATGGTATCCGGATCTCAAGTCAATCTTTGAGAACACTGTTGCTCCCTTCAATTGATCAAACAAGTCATCAATCCTCGGCAAAGGATATATGTTCATGATAGTCACTTTGTTCAATTGGCTGTAATCAATGCATAATATGAGATTACCATCTTTCTTCCTCACAAACAATACTAGTGTGCCCCACGGTGGTACACCTGGCCTAATGTATCCTTTGTCCAACATTTCCTTCAGCTGCAACTTTAACTCAACCAACTAAGGCATGCTAATCCTGTAAGGTTCTTTCGATGTTGGAGCTGCCCCTGGTACTAACTCAATAGAAAATTCCACTCCTTCTGAGGTGGAAACTCTGTAATGTCCTTAGGAAATGCATCCTTGAACTGCTACAAAATTGGGTACTGGCTCAACACATCTGCATCCTCAACTTCCTTACCCTTATCAATAGAAATGTGCACTGCAAATGGCTTGCACCCTTTCTTGTGGTTACACTTTCTTGCATAGCTGTCACCATCCTAACTGATGTGTCTTTCTTCTTACCTTGCAAGACTCTTGGTTCTCCATTTTCATCAACACACTCAATAGCTTTGTCATAGCATTCAACCTTGGTTCTATGTAGATACAACCAATCCATGCCCAACAACATACTGTATGATCCCAATGGTAACACATTCAAATGTGTTGTTGTAGGCATACCATTTAAATCAAATGCGCAAGCTCTTACCCAATGATGAACTCACTTCTTTGTACCTGTAGCCAATTGCACTAACCAAGACTCTGCATGTAATTCCTTACTCAAACCACACTTATCCACCAAGTCAGGACTAACATAGCTATAATTAGATCCAGGGTCAATCAAAATAGAAATAACTTGATCACAAAGCTTACCGTCCATCTCAATGATAGATGCCTGGTGTTCTGCCTTCTTGTTGTCCACTGCTGCATAGATACGTGGAATACTCTGACCAATGTCCCTAATAATCTATGCCTCTTGTGCACTATATATATGAGGCCTACCACCTTGATTCTGTGGACAATCCATCTTAAGGTGTTCCTTGCCACATTTCCAACACTCCAACCAACCAGTACCAACACCTCTATGTTGCTGTTGTGACTCATGTCCTGGTCTAGATGCATTAAATCTCTTTTGTAGTGCCACATTCTCTTTCTCATCTGCATGCTGAGGCCTTGTTCTCTTAGGCCTCCATTTACCTCTACCTTTGTCCTTTCCTTTCCATCCATGTTGAGATTCATTCTTACACTGTGATTATTCATAACAATGCCTGAGTTTCCCAATAAATTCCTCAAGTGACCGAGGCTTATCATACTCAATCCGATCTCTAAATGCTAATGGCAAACCACAGACAAACCGTTGAACTTTAGCCTTCTCATTAGTAAGATACGATGCATACCTCAATAGCTACAGAAACGTGGTCGTGTACTCTTCATTCGTCATTGATCCCATCTTTAGCTCATACAATTCTTTTGCCTTACTGTCATAGTACTTATCTGACATGTACTTCTTCCTGAAAAGCCTCTTGAATTCCCACCAACTCAAGTCATTTGTCCTAATGTCTCTAACCCACTTAACATCTTCCCACCATATGTCTGCTTTACCTTTCAAGATAAAGATAGCTATCCGGGCCTTCATGTTATCTGTGTACTCATGCAACTCAAAGAATTTGTTCATGCCAAGTATCCAAGCCTCTGCATCTTCCGGATTCTTCAAATCTCCATCAAAAGTAGGTGGTTTTTCTTTCTTGAATTCATCCGGAAAGTACCTCCTATCATTCCTTCTATAAGGATGACAAAGACAAAGATCATGATGTCTCTCAGAACCATAACTAGAGTAATACATGTACTCACCGACCCTCATGTCTGGAGTGTCCAACAACCTACCATATCTCACCGTGTCAAATCTATCTGACCAGTTTCTACCAGGAGATCTTGATCCAGGTGGATGTTGGTGGCCACCCACCTATCCCATTTGGACCCCCACAACTGTCTCTTTCAGTTTTTCGGTTTCCTTAATTATAACGCAGTTTACTATTTTTAGCAGTTTTTTGGGTCCTAAACTTCCGGAGCCGTTTTGAGGCCCTAAACGACGTTTTTTGGGAAATCTACCTCCGCGATTTTTTAGATAAAAAATGGTATTTTCCGTCGTAGTCCTCGGAGAGATCTTTCCAATGGGCTATCATGCACGTCAAATGGAGATAATACGACCAATTCGCGACCTCGGGAAGTTGGCTGTCCAACTCACCCCAAAACGGGGCCCACAATTTGGCGTTTCATCTTCTAGGGTTAGGTTTTGGGATGTGAAGGGTTTTCCATTGTTTCTCAATAATAAATAGGCCTTTGAGCCTCATTGTAAGATAGTTCGGAACAGTTCAGAGGCATGTAGCCGACACATCTCTTCTCAGAGATAAGCTACCATCGCCCTAGCTGGGTTATTTCTATTTGTAAGCATATTTCAGTATTCTCCATTAATGAAATGAAGTATTATTTCTGCTGCATCTCTGTTTTTATGTTTATCGCATCTCTGTATTTATGGTTATCTCTGTAATCTATTGCGTTCATGTTTAAATCCGGATCAGATCTACTGCCATATGCTCCATTAGTCCCATCCTAATGTGCATGGCTGAACCGAAGCGACCCTTGTCGCTGCAAGTACGACAAACTCTAAAGAAGTATAGCATTAACCTTCTCTTTCTTCTTTTGTGCCTGTATGATCCGGTCATTATCTACCTTACAACTCCTTATCTCTTCCTTCAAGCTCCTCAGTGTGTCAGCCAAATTGGAAGTATGCCCCACACCATGTTGCTCATCTGAAGCATAGGCAGATTCTACGTAGTCTACCACCTTGCTAACCATTTGATATCTTTCTTCTTGAAATGCATAATATGTCAGATAAATCAAATCATAATAAATTGACATACCTTAGTATAGCTTAGGGAGGATGCCTTGTCTGCAAGATCACCAAATCAGCGTGATATTTGTATAACATAATCATAACAACGTATAGACATACACAATAAATGTATCAACACATAAAAATCACTCTAACTAGGATCCAATCATCAATGCAAGGCCATATCAATAGTGCATGCTATGACCTCATGCATGACAACAACCATTACTCCATTGTACACATTGCTACATGCAACTTACAATATGCATAAGCAATTCCTAACCAAATACAAATATGCATAATGCATGTAGTCAAACATAATTGATCAGTTCTTGTAAGAAACCTACAAGACTGATGCATGTAATCAAAATATTCAAAATGTAACCTAAAATACAAGGATGTAAGTAGGCGACATAAAATGAACATGTAAGTGACAAATAACCATATACAATTGTTATAGCTCCAAATCTCACTCTTGATATTTGTGATGCTGCACTCATGGCCTAGGGCAACCCCTCCTTCCAGACTTGGTCCAAATACTTAAAAAATAGTGTTTTACTCCCTATACGTGACATTGCCCTGAGATAAACGTGTGTACGCGGGTCTGTGTATACCCAACCCGCGTATATGTCTTAAAACACTTAAAAAAATTAAATCTCCTTAATTTCGAGCGGAGATCACGAGTTTTACTTGTTGATTACCTATTAGTGTGCATGGTCCAACTGTTCCCAATGAATTCCCAACTAAAAAACTACTTTGGGAGAAGTATAAAAAGGCTTCAATGGGAAGGCCTAAAGGAGGAGAGGAGAGGAGAGGAGAGGAGAGAGAGAAAAATCACTCTGCTGAGATTATCCCTGATTAGGCCTGAAGATCCTTGTGCTTCTAGCACTTCCCCCATTACAGGAAACCCTTGTTTCCTTGAGTTATGATGTCTTTCCATTAGTTGAGATATCCTTGAATGAGTCATGGAAGGAGCTTGTTGAAGGCTTGAGATTGGACGAATCAAGAGGATGGTTCCGCTTGGAGCTTGCGAAAGGAAGACTCAGGTGAAATCATTCCTTACTATATTTTAGTTATCTATAATAAAAGAAACACTTGTCTTGTTCCTGATATGAATCTTCTTCATGCTTATGATATTAACCTTATGATTTACATATGAATGGTTGTTTCGATTGTATAACTAACTTTCAATATTCTATGAAGTTGATTTCCTTATGATGCTTGGTCCATATACTGTTATGCTTTCTTGAATTGATTGTTTTGCAGGTTGAAGGATTGAAAGGAACTCCAAGAGGGTTTGGACCCTGGCTGGATCTACTTAAACGAAGGACCCCTAGGTGCACCTCTCTTTGCGTAGTTTGTTTATATTAGCATCATGGCTGTATGGAATGATTTTTTTTGTTTGTAGATAATCCCCGCTCTGCTAGGGTATTGACCCAAGACAATAGGGGACTTTGTCCCTAAACAGAATTGACGACTCCACTGGGGACAACAATATTGTTGTTCCTAGTTTGGGTTTATTCAATCCAATCAGGGCTCAGCTGTTTATTTACTTACTATGACTGGGTAGTCTGTTCATGTAGGAACTTGAACTGTAAGTTTGATTAGTTTCTTCAGACTTTCTTCTATTTTTACTTGTGATCTTTTATATACGCATATTGGTCAGGTTACAGTCGTGTATGTACGCAAGTTTCACCATATAAACCCGCATATACGTAGGTTTCTTTGGACTGAATAGCATATACATGCAACTGTGTATTGACACATTTGCATATACCCTAAAATTTTCAAGATTTTTCAAATATTTTTGTTTCTGAAGATCCATCTGCTGGTCTGAATCTTTCCTGAACAGTTACTTTTCTGTGTCAGTCTTTATTTTTACAGCAAGTTCATGATTTCAAACTCTTTCCGGTTGTGGAAAGTGTTGGTCTTGTTTTGTTTTGTTGCAAGCGTCATCATTGTTTAAGCACACAAGATTTCTTTTTGGGAATATTTGCTGTTCTGGTCTTCCAGGCAGAAAGATTGATCTCAATCTTTGTGGCAAATCTTGTTTTGGTGATCTTTTTGTTTGCGTGTCAAAACTGCATCTTTGTGGCCATTTACTTTTCTTGCTTTTTGAAAGTTGTTGTGTGACGATTTTGAGAATTTTCTTTCTTGATCTTGTGATCATTGTCACCAAGCTCTTTTTGCTGCTTTTTGATTGTTAAGAGCATCTTGAAACACACTTTTTGTTGAGTTTTCACCCGTTTTGTGTTGTTAACTTGCAAAGTGTTTTGTTGCCTATTCTTCGATCATAAAGTTTCAGTCTTATTTAGAGCACTTTTGAAAAGTCATTTTTGTTTTTGCTTTTGAAGAAAACTTCTTGAAAACTTGGTTTTTGCTTTCTTTGACCTTGTTTTGATTTAGTTTCTTTTTTGCGAGTGAAAGTGCATTTTTGTTTGTCTTGAAATTTGCTTTTAGTGTTTGGACGAAAATGAGCATTAGCAACTTATATTCTATCTAAACATCTTAACTGGATAATTAGAATTGATAAACACGTTACTTTCATTCTTTGATTTAAAGTAGTCTTAAAGTTTTGCATCAGCATGTACTCATTGCATTAGGATAAATTTGTGCATCTTTTAGGGCATCCATAGTTTTGTTAATTTTTGTGAGTGTGAAGCTTGAGTAGAAAAAAAGAAAAGAAAAATTTATTGCTTTCTTAGAAGTTCCTCAGAACCTAGTAGAAATTTCTTTCATCGAAGAACAAAACGAGTGAATTTTCATATAGTTTGGTTTTTATTAATTTCTTTTGCGTCAAAACACACAAGTTTCATTTCTGCTTATCCTTTGACTTAAGAACAACCCATTTAAAAACAAGTGCTAACTAAAATACACTAGAACTTTTATAATTGTCAATTTAGACACACCAAGAAGTTTTGGGATATTTTAGGGCCTTGGATTATGCGTGTGGAAAGAAAACTCTCCAAGGCCATTTAGACTATCAAACATAGGAGTCTGAATAGTGAGTGCAAATCCAATAGCGTTAAGAAGACTAGGAAAGCTCCGGATCTGGGAGTTAAGCACGAGGGTTTTTGAAGATAAGGAAGAGAGATACCCCCTCTCCTACTTGTCAGATCTTACCTCAAGAATGTTCCGCCTGGATTTTGACATGAGTTGGTAACCTTAGTTGCTTCTCCTAGGGATCTGCATAGGTGGCTGCAGAGGGGAATCCCGTGGCACCTGAGGTCGATGTTGTATCACTCTTAACGGTACTACTGGAGAGCACCCTTGCAAAGCTTGGGGCCTTGCACCGACGTAGGCTATTGTGAGGAGGTCAACGTAACTTCCTCTGTTACCTTCACTGGTAGGACTGGGCCGTCATTATCCTAGACTATCTTCGAAAGGCCCCTTACTTCACTTTCTTGTATTTTGGTGTCCGGTCCTAATCACTCGGAGCAGAAATACTTGGAAGTTGTTTGACTGACTGACATCTTTTAGGGACTTTATAGTTGAGTGCTCTTTGCTTCTTGTATATAGTTGGCTTTAGATATTTTTGTCTAGTCACTTTTTGGACTTGATATTATGAGTGACTGACTTACCACTCTGCCGATCTTGAAAGGATTTTGGTCCTTCTTTTGGAAGTTGTGGAGTTACCTCCTCAAGGGCAAAGGTCTTGATTGTGTGTCTATCATTCTTTGAAAAGTCATTTCTACATTCCCGTAAGGGAAGGGTCTACGAATCAGTTAGATATGGCCAATATTCCTGTGGAAACCAACCAAGGTACCCTCCCAAAAGGGGATCCTTGTGTTTTTCCTTTCTTTGGAAACATTGGTACCCCCTTGATGGCCACTTTGAATATTCATGGATTGAATGTTGGACTACCCATTTGGCTGTCATCCACTCTGAATATTCCTAATGCTCTTGAAGCTTCTCAGTTGAATGCTTTATTTCAAGGGCATCACATGGGTGCGAAGTGTTCATCTTCTTTCAAAGAGAAATCTAGGATTCCTTTTTCTCCTTCTTGTAATAAGAAATCTAAAAAGAGGAGAAAGAGGAAGTCAAAGAAGAAGAATAATTCTATCCATTCATCTTCAACCTTTGCTAGTCATGTTGGAGATGAGCCTTCAGCCGCTGCAAGTCATGCTGGGGGCACGAGTCTAGTCACTGCGAGTCATACTAGCAAAGAGTCAGGATCCTTTGCAAGTCATGTTTAGGACTCTTAGCAAACCACTGCTAGTCATGTTGGCAGATTGGAGGTTGATAAGAAACCTGGACGTAGAATTTTAAACCTAAGTTCCCTTATAAGATATGCAAGGGAGACCATCTTACTCATTTATGCCCTAGTATTCCAAAGGTTCAAAGGGTATGGTCCGAGTTTGAAAGTTCTTCTACTCCTAGATTTGATGTGGTTTCTCGTCAATCCCATCAACCATTAGTTGATAATGTGGTTGAGCCAGTGCAATCGCTGGTTGATTACACTCCTCTTTTGGGGGGTGAAGTGCCTTAAAAAAGAGTCAATTTGAACTCTAGTACAGAGTCTTCTGGTATAGGGGGCATTTCAGTTTCTTTGAATGTTCCCCCTTCAAGTTCTAGGAGTGTTTCCTTTGATTGGGATAGCCTTGTCGAGCCTCGTCTTCCTTCCCCTACACCTTTCCAATTAAAGGTCAGAGTTAATTCCACAAATGTCTATTGATGTATGGTGGATGAAGGATCCTTTGCAAGTATTATATCCTCTTTGACTTGGAAAGCCTTGGGTTCCCCAAAGTTGTTGACAGCTCAGAGTCAGTTGTTAGCCTACGATAGAAGACCTAGTGAATCTATGGGTGTTCTTCCTCAATTGCCTATTACTTTAGGTGGGAAGACTGTCTTAATCGATATGATGGTGGTTGATAGCCCTTTAGACTTTAATATGCTACTTGGGCGTGATTATGTCTATGCTATGAATGCTGTGGTGTCTTCACTCTTTCGAGTAATGTGCTTTCCTCATAATAGGAATATTGTCACTATTGATCAGCTTGCATCTGATAATTACCACCCTAATTCTACTTTACTGCAGAATACCCCTTGGTTTTTTCCAAGTGTTCAAGTAGACTCTACCTCACCGCAGGTGAATTATGTGGCATTGAATCCTCAATGTTCAAACACTTCTGAGAAGGATCCTTTGACTTATTATTCTCCTTCTTGGGACTTGGTCCCGACAGTTGACCGAGAGATTCTTCCTATAGGGACATGGGACCCCTTAATTCCCTCTTTTGATCCTTGTAGTTCTCATGATTTCTCAGAACTTGATTTGCCTTCATAGGAGGAACTCTTTGAAGCCATGAGTTTTGACTACCAAAGGAGTCCTTGGCCTGATCCCTGCAAATGGTTTGTCCAGAAGAACTATTATACCTAAGCTAGAAGGTTGCATGGTTCCCTGTACCATATTGTATATATAAGAACTTGGAAGAATTCTGCTTTGGGAATTTTGATGGTTGGTCCGTTCTTACAAGTATTGGTTCTCGAAACTGGCATATAGGTTAAGTTTTTCCACCTGCATTGTGCATTTATCAGTTTGCTTTCCCATTTTGGCCTTAGGATCGACCCCACCAAGTTATGGTGCAGAACCTTCTCATTGCTTAGAAGTATCATGACTTGTGTGGTAAAGCCTACCTTATCATGGGTGCCCTAGTTAGTACCTTGTTGTCACTTGGCACTCATGTTGAATTTTTGTCCCTAGGCTCGGGATTCCTCTTTAGTCCTGCCATGACTTATGCAATGAAGACTCATTCCTCTTTGCTTCTTCGCTTCGTTCTGGCCTTATACCCTAGAGGCTCCTTTGTGTTGAGTTGTACTACTGCATTGCATTTTGACCATTTGCACCTTTTGGCCTTGAGCCGGCTTCACTTGGACTCGTGTTTAAGCCAACTTTTGACCATGACGATTGCAAAATCAAATTTGCATTCCCTTGATTTCTGCAACTTGACACACCTTGACCCGTGGAAGGAACACACCTTTGAGTGTCTTTGACCAGTTTTCACCTCCCTGCATTGAGCATAGGATTGTTCCAATCCCAGGAACTAGATCATCTATTTCATCGACACTTGTTCTTTCCACTGTACTATAACATTCTTTTATTCTTTTTCCAGCTTAAAGAAAAAGACAAAAAAATTATATATTCCAAAAAAGAGCAGGAACGGGACAATATTTCCACTTATTGTTGGCAGCTAGAGTCAGTCGTGTCGCCCTTGAACAAAGCACTCAAAACAAAGTCTCCTCCATTTGGGCAGGATTTAGTTTGACTTAGGTGATGAGCCCCAATTTTGGTACAATTTGGGCTCATTTTGGCCTATTCTACTTGCTCAAACCATTCATTTTTTATTGCTTATGCATGCATTTCTTAGTTTATTCATGTTGTTTGTAGGAAGAAGGGTAGGCACTCTATCTACGTGACTAATGCATTATGATTCCAGGTTTTGGCATTAAAAGGGAGCAAAGACAACGAAAAAGGAGACAAGGAGACAATGAGGTGGCACTGCTGGTTTTTAGGAGAGGATGTCCACGGTCTTGGGACATTCCTCGTGATTCCCACCAAGAACTCCGAGCTCCAATCCATCTCCCCTCCGAGCTTAGAAGCAGCCAGCTGTTCTACAGGAACAATAGTTACAACTGTTCTACAGGAACAACAATTATGACTGTCCTATAGGATCAGCAGTTAAACTCTAGTTGGACAGCCGAGCTCCTAAAATCAAGGACACTTGTTGGATCATTGTTTTGCATAAGTATAGAGGCCGTAGCCTTTGATAGGTTGTTGAAACTTTCGCATTACTATTGTAATTTTTGAGCACAGCTCGGTGTTAGTTCTTGTTGTAAGCCAGTTTTGGGATAACATCAGTTATGAATAAAGAAGGCAGATTTTGATCTAGCTCTGAGTTTTCTTAAGGAGACTATAGCTCTCAGGTTAGGGCCCAACCTGAGAGCCATAAATCCCCTCTGCTGTAGTGTTGTTTGCATTTCGTTTCAGCACTCTGAGTTTTCATTTTCACATGCAATTTGAATTATAGGTTGTTGTATTAGTCTTTTTCATGAGCATAGCTAGGACTAGTTTATGGTTGAATTGCTTTCGGTTGTTTAGTTAGATTAGCAGGTTGATAATACATTGGAGCTCCAGCAAAAAAAAAGGTTGAGGAAGTCTCCATTGCCATCTCCGTTTGGAGATTGGAGTGCAGCCTATACCAGCCACAAAAACACGCAGTTCTTCACTTCCTACATGTTGCAACATAGTCTCGTTATGATAGATCTTTCCACATGATTCACACCTGCACACACGCCTTCATCACAGCTTCATGCACATTCTCCTTCGCGTTTTGGATTGCTGTTCATTGAATTTATACGCACAGGTAGTTTAGGTTAATGCATTTTCGGTTTGGTGACAGTCATAAGCATTTGTTTCACTTACACTGCTCTCTCTCGTTCCATTACCTCATTCTCCATCTTGATCACGCATGCAAACACATCGTTGACCCCTGCTCCGCTCTGTTATCTCCCAAAGTCTTTCACTCCTCACATAGTTTCATTCTCTAGCCCTTTCGTTGACCTAGTCCTCTATCTTCCAACCTACTCCCTACACTCACTCCCTATCCTATTCTTCCACTTCTGAGCCATCACCAGCCTTATTCCTACCTTACACATCTCCCCCTACCATTCCATCACTCCTCCATCACTTCAAACACTCACGGTAGGTCATCCTATAGCAATTTGTAGACATCCTGTAGAAATCTCTGTGTATCCTGTAGGATCCCCTGCAGACATCCTGTAGGAGGCCACTCACTCGGTTGCTGAGCATCTGAATGCGAGGAACCTCTGTGGATGGTTGCTAAGGATCCCTAGGGACCTCTCCTAGCCTCCCCAACCTGTCCCACGCTTTCCTTCCTTCTCCATCCCATCTGCACAACCAAACCCTAGTTAGCACAAAATCACAATCATTCCATCCACTTAAAGGAAAAATACAAAAACATGTCTTTTATGATGCAAGTAGCTTAGATCCATGCATTTCCACTTATTAGAGGTAACAGCAGCATTGGTATAGGTTTCATCCACATTCTTTGCATTGTAGAGGTTAGACTAGTTAAATTAGGGTTTCCTAGGTTTACATGCTTTGATTTGCTTTCAGTCCATTTTGTCAAGTAGAGTAGTTTCCCTTTGAGAATAGCTTTCGTCCATCAATTAGCAAGCTTCTTCTGAGAGCCTATAGAAGTTGGCTTGAGCCCTAGCGGACTTGTGCCAGCTAACCAAGTGACAGCTACGACAAGAGCTAGTACTTGTGCATATAGCACCGTCGCTTCCAAGTTTGTACGAACTACCGGGTTGATAAAATGAGAGACAGGAAGCCCCAAGAGTTGTAGCATTATTGCTACAATACTGGAGCTCACCATTAGGTACGCCTTAACCTTGTTATTGAGTCAGTTCTCCCCCGATTGGTTATCTCTTCCAATCATATGGAGGGTTCGTTTGTGCCTCCTGTATGACGAACTTATACAGAGTCATCATATGTTGCCACATAGTCACATTGAGTCGTGCTTTTGTTCAAGAGAAGTTAGCTTGAGTCAGCTTCTCTGCGGTGTCTCTTGACTCATTTTTCAGTTGGCCATCCCTGGTTGTTAGTGTCTTGTCTATTAGTTATATTGGTACTTTACTCGTGTCGGTTTGAGAAGGTCTCCATTGACTTCTTGCTGGCAGGTCTTGTCCTTATCGACAACGACATCTTGCTCAGAAGACAGGCCTAGAGCCGCACCCTGGCCCTATTTTCATTATTGATAGGTCACCTTGTGCTCAGAATCGATCAGTATCATGGGTCTTTGATTGAGTGGTTTCCCTTGTATTCGACATCAGCTTACACTATCACACATTGGGATTCGTGCAGTACCTTGGTTTCCATTTGACCCTATTGGTGGATACCTCGTCTCTGTGTTAGCTTTCATCATTGGTTGGTTCAGAGGGTTTATATCGTGCGCTAGACACATCTTGTGTATTCTGGGAACGTGCTTCGGTTGGGTTACTACATCTTTTTCGTCCAATTCCTTCCACATTATTGGCCTACGGGTTACACTCATGCTAGATTGATGAAGGATTCCTTAATGTCTTCCTTCTAGCGGATCTTTCCCTATCGACTACGGCTCATTGCTCTGGGGCAAAGATCTAGAGTCCATTTGTCAGTACCTTGGGGTTTGTAGTCATTAGTGGTAGACCCTTCGCTATCAATAGTGGGAAACCATCATTGTCTCCTGATTGATAGATTCTTACAGGTGTTCAACTCCAACTCATCTATTCACACTTGTTAGATTGTACTGGGTACCTTGACACTCATTATCATTATCAGTGAGTAGTCTCGCGTTTGTTAACGGTATACATCAATGACCGGTAATCAAAAGATTTCTCACATGGTCGACGTCAGATCATTTATTACCATAGTGTAGAAATGTACCACGGTGGTCGGTGAAGACCTCAGGTTGCATCAACATTCATTGGTTCGCTTGACAGTTGCTCCTATTGCTGCTAGTTGATACTGTTATAGAAATTTTTGGGCACTGCAACCCCAATCATATATGTCCATAAACCAAGGGCTCCTAAGTCCCTAAAAGTGTTGTTGTATCCCCTAAAAGAACAAGGTCAACTGATTACATCATCTCCCAGAAGTTCTCCATGAAAAACTACTCAGAACTGGTCAAAACTGGACCATCTCACCTGCTCCATGGACAAAGTGAGATGCATCCCACCTAAATACACACAAAGGGTGCGATGCATACTGAAAAGCCCTTCTATGGGGTGCGATGGGTGAGAATGGACAAATGGCAGAGGCAGTGTGCGAGGTGGAAAATCATGGAATCTTCCAGAAACTTCTCCTGTGACACTTGCCTCTTTGAATTCGCTCAGGGATGAGTAAGCGATCATCATTCTCCAAGTGGAATCAAGAACTATCAGAGAGAGGACACTAATCAAATCCCAAAAGCTGACTCACCCCCTTTACAAACATCTATATATGGATCCCTCATCCCAGAGATCCAGAGGCTGGAATTTTGTATCTTGTGAAGAAGTGCTGTTGGTTTCTTGTTGTAACATCATAGTGTTGGGTGATCTAAGCTTTTCATGAGGTGAAGAAGGGCTTCTTGCTGAGAGGATGATGCTGGGTCAGAACAATTGGTTGTAATCCTCTTTGCTCTTTCTTGATATTAATAAAGCTATTCAAGTTTTCCTCCACATTCTTGCATGTTTTATGGTATATGTTTGTGTGTGGTCAATATACATCTGGTCCTATATTGTTTATGTTAGTAGATCTCTGTTCTTGGATAGTATTATGTTGCTTTGATTCCGCAGGTGCTCTTTGAAGCTGGGCTGACGAGGAAACGAGTGGCAAAGATCTATCAGAAGGGAGAGGAATCAAGCGAGGAACCAAGCACAAGATAAAGGTTGGTGTCCTTGTTACCCTCTTATCTATCTATCATAAAGGAAAATGAAAGTAGTTTTACTTTGTTTGTTTCTAAGGTAGCTACCACCCTTAGTGGGACTAGCAGTTCTGCATAGACACTAGATTTCCTGGTAACAAAATGGTGACTCCACTAGGGAGCGACTAGATTGTTTGTTAGCCTATCTTTGTTTCTTTTATAAACTTACAGACGGAGCCTGAAGCCAAGCCAACTAGCCTTCAAACTGCATTTGTTTTACAAATGCAAAGTAGATCAATGCTGCTTCAGTCTATCTCCGGGTTTTGTTTATGAATTAAACAATCGATCTACAAACAGTCTAATTGCCCTAAGTGGTGGCTCTAGTAACCTCCTTAGATCAACCTCTGTGATTTACATATACTGAACATCACTTACTTGGCTTAAATCCCTGAACTGGATTGCAAATTGTGAGTAAAAACTCGTTCAAAGTCTCGCACTGGTACCATCGCACCCTGCCTTCAAGGCAGTCTGTATGCATCGCACTTCCCCACAGATGGAAGGTCATTACGTGATTCGACGGGTCTTCGCCCGGATTTCCATTAAATTTAGGAATATCTAACGGAAGTTTATGTGGAATCGCTGGCCACCAAGGGGCGTAAGCAATTGGATCGTTTGTTAGCCGATTTAGATCCGGTAACTCCAAAGTCGCCATGAAGGGTAACTGTTGATTCAGGTTTAGCGAAGCATACCCAGGGTAGGATGGAATTGCCTGAGCAGTTGGTCTTTGCATACCAGCATAATGCATTTGATGCTGGTAACTTTGGTAAGGTTGATGGGCATAACCATTGTAGAATGGTTGATTTTGACCGTTTTGAATATACGGTTGCCCATTATTTGCAAAGATTTGTTGCTCAGACCCTTGGTAAACTTGTTGGAATTGCGGTTGTTGATATTGCACCAGCCATGGTTGTGAAGCCATGTGCTGTTGTCCAATACTGGCTGTTTCACCAAGATGAGGGGTAATTGTACTTGTTTGGACCTGCGTCATCCTACTAGTTGGCGATTTTGGTTGAGTCGCAGGGGCAAGAGGCTGTTGTAGTACGTGTGCTGCATACTGAATTCACTGTGTGATAGGTGCGATGGTTAGGGAACTTAAGTAACTTGCAAGTTGAACCGGGGGGAAAAACAGTAGAAATAGATGTTGAAGTAATCGACGGAAACCTCGACTACAACATCCCACTGGGAAGGCCTTGGATATATGCTATGGCTGCTGTTGTGTCGACCTACTTTAGGAAGATTGCATTTCCCTTTCAAGGAGGGATAACAATCGTCGACCAACAAACATTTCTCCCCAATAGTTCCCAAGTTATGGGAAGCATTCCCATGATCCATGGAAGCCCCCATTCGCTTCAAAATATCGGAGTAGGCCTGCTAAAAGACCCTACATTGATGGGGACTTTTGCCCTCCCACATCCAATAAATCTGGCAGAAGTGGCAACGGTAGGAACCTGCAATATGATATCTTCTATACAAAAGATCTCAGAAAATGATATTAGCATGGATCATCTACAGGTATTGCCTCCATGTCCAATAGAAATATTGTAGCAATCAATGTTTTTGGCATGGGAGGCAAACCCAAAGCAACGCTTATCAAGCGTTTGGATAGATAGGTCTAAGGAATATGGCACCCCTTCAGATCCTTGGTCACAAGTACATTACACAGACGAAGGAATTGTTCAGTCAATGATTATTGACGGGGTGCCATGGGGAGATTACCACCATCGTTCCCATCTTCCGGATTGTTAAGAAGATACTCCTGATGACCTTCATCATCCTTCAGTTTTTGATTTCCTATCAAATACTGTAAATACGGTGGATTCCGAGCGAAACTTGTCCAATATCGAAGAGACTATAGCCATAAATATCTCAACCAAAACAGATGTTGTAGAGAATATTTATGTCGACAAATGTTGTTCTACTTCAGAACTGGAAATATACGAAGCTCTTTTTCGCGAATTCAGAGATGTCTTTGCTTGTTCATATGATGAAATGCCAGGCATTGACTCGAGTATAGTTGAACACGAGATCAAGATGTATCTAGATGTCAAACCAGTGAGACAACGGCTATGACAGGTGCACCCCAAGAAAGCCGCTGCAATCAAGGCAGAAGTTGAAAAACTTCTCCATGCTGGTTTCATTTACCCAGTTCCTCTAACCGATTGGGTATCTAATATTGTTCGTGTAATAAAGAAACAAGGAACGATTAGAGTGTGCGTCGATTATAGGGATGTAAACCAAGCTTGTCCAAAAGACAACTATCCTACACCTTTTATTGACCAGATAATTGATGAATGTGCCGGGTGTGAAATCTTTTCATTTATGGATGGATTCTCCGGGTATAATCAAATAAATATCCACCCACAGGACCAGTGAAAGACTGCATTTATTTGTCCGTGGGGCACATTTACATATTGCAAGCTACCCTTTGGTTTAAAGAACACAGGAGCAACTTTCCAGAGGGCAATGAATTATGCCTTCCATGACATCAAAAACATCGTTCAACCATATCTCGATGATCTTCCGGCTCATTCGCGAAAGCGGACCGATCATCCGCAGCATTTAAGAGCAATATTTCTACGTTGCCGACACTACAAGATACGACTCAATCCACACAAATGTGTGTTCTGTGTCAGTTCTGGTCGTTTGCTTGGCTTTGTAGTCTCAAAGGACGGGATTCGTCTCGACCCATGTAAGGTTCAGGCAATCATAAATTTGCCTCCACCTTCAAATTTGCTTCAGATTCAGAAACTCCAAGGGAAAGCAAACTTTCTGAGGAGGTTCATTCCAAATTACGCCGAACTTGCTAAAGGTTATACACGTCTATTGAAAAAAGAAGTACCCTTTGTATGGGATCAGGTCGCGCAAGCTTCCTTTGATGCTTTAAAGGAATCCCTAATAAAAGCATCATTAATGTATGCTCCTGATTATCAAAAAGACTTTAACCTGTATTTGGCTGCAGCGGATACAACCATCGCAATGGTATTAGTACAAGAAGAAAACGGAATTGAACATCCTATATATTATTTAAGTAAAAACTTAAATGAAACAGAAAGCAAATATTCCTACGTTGAAAAGCTGGCTCTCGCAGCGGTTCAAGCGATACAGAGATTTCGACACTATGTCCTCTTTCGAAAAACTACCATTTTGTCAGATTGCAACCCCATGACTTATATATTGTCGCGACAGTTGCTGGGGGGCAAATATTCAAAATGGATAGCAATTATTCAAGAGTTTGATCTAGAATTTATAAAATCCAAATCAAAGAAATCACTGGTTTTCGCAGAATTACTATGCGATTTCCCTTCGTTGTCCAACGATGAAACATCCGAAGAAACCATCGTAGATGAAACTTTGTTTATGATATCTTCAAGCAATCCATGGTATGGAGATATAATCATCTATTTCCAAACCCAAAAATATAGGTCTAATACCTCTCGCTCGGAACAAAGACGTATTTGATACCAATCAAAAGACTACATGATCGTCGGTGACACACTTTACCGTCGTAGTGTCGATACAGTTATGAGAAGGTGCCTCACCCATGAGGAGGCCGAAAAAGTACTGAATGACTGCCATTCAAGCGCATGTGGGGGGCATCAATCTGGATACGCTACGGCGCAATTTTTTTTTACGAGCAGGATACTTCTAGCCAACAATGTTCAAAGATTGCATAATCGCAGTTAGAAGTTGCCATGCATGTCAAATTTTCGATAGCAAAAACAGAAAACCACCCGCACCCCTGCAGCCAGTAGTTGCAGTTGGGCCATTCGCCAAATGGGGCATAGATTTCATGACATGCAACCCCACCTCGACTGGGGGGCATGGGTATATCATAGTGGCAGTTGACTATTTTACCAAATGGGTCGAGGCGATGCCTACATTAGACAACACCGGCGAAACGGCTGCCCTTTTCTTTTTCAATCATGTAGTCGCCAGATTCGGCGTCCCACAGGCCATAGTTATAGATCATGGATCGCATTTTTGCAATCACATGATGTTTGAATTGGCTGCCAAATTAGGGTTGTCCCACGACAGCTCCACTCCATATTACCCGCAGGCCAACGGACAAGTTGAAGCAATCAACAAAGTCCCAAAGCGGATGCTACAAAGGATGATTGGAGTCCACAAAAGAAGTTGGCACCTGATCCTGTACTCAGCCTTGTGGGCATACCGAACATCGGTAAGGAATGTGATCGGGTTTACACCCTTTCAACTGGTGTATGGCCTAGAAGCAATCTTACCAGTTCAGTGTGAAATCTCGTCCCTCAAACTCGCAATCGACCTTCTCCCCGGAACTTCAAACGAGGAGGCTCATTTCTTGGAACTAATCCAATTGGATGAAACCCGTCGTAATGCCACTTTGGCTAATGAAGCCCATAAGAAACGAGTCAAGGCGTAGTTCAACAAAAATGTCAAACCCCGTGTCTTCTCAGAAGGTGACTTGGTCTTGCTTTACGACCAAGAATCCAATAAATTGGGGGCAGGTAAATTCAAGTCTTTATGGATGGGCCCCTATATTGTTAAGCGTGTATTAGCAAAAAGGGCCTACGAGTTAATGGATTATGATGGGATTCCGCTAGCGAAACCCCGTAACGGGTTGTACCTTAAGCGTTACTATGCATGATTCAGTGTAGTAACCCCTATGCTTTTGTTACATTTTTGTTTTCTCTTAGGGTGATTGTTTTGGTCAAGTAATCCACTTTTTACATTTGCTGCAGAATGTCAAACCTATTGGAATCATTTGTTGGATATGCCGACAGAGCAAGTCGTAGTTCGTAGAACCTATCTTCTGCGGCCTGGGCCATTTTTGATCCAAGCGGCGAGTTAGTGAGTTTCAAAGGGGTATGTATTGGTCAATCAACAAATAACATTGCTGAATATAGAACGTTGATAGAAATCCTCTCTGATGCCATCACCCGTGGCATATGCCGACTTGTCATCAGGCTAGACTCACAACTCGTCATCCTACAACTCACTAGTGTCTACTCTGTCCGAAATCCAGCTATCTATCGCATGTTCCTAAGGGTCAATATTTTGGAAAGACAGTTTGATTCTATTCAATATCAGCATATTTCCAGAAATTTAAACACATTAACAGACTCATTGGCAAATTATGTGTTAGATAGACATTCACAACATTTATAAAAAGAAGCATTTCATTCAAATTTGCATCAGGATCGTGTAACTTAACCAAAATAATACTCCGAAAAACAAAAATATATATAACTGTTTATGGTTCACACATAATGTTCTGTAACCGAGACAAAAGTGGTCAAGATGACCCAAAACTCAAAATGCTAGGGGGCACCCTAGTCTAATGATGCTGGTGATAACAAGTCACTGCCTTTGCAATCATGCGTAAAAGCCTAGTCCATCGACTCAGCACGCCGGTAGTATGTCGCTGCAACCTCAAAGGCAGCTCATCAATCCTCACATCCAAGATACCAAGAGTGAGGCCCTCGACCTGATCCTGCAGCGTTGAAAGAGCCTCAGCCACATCAAGGTCGCGAAGGATAGCCCTTCCCACAGCCTCTCCTACTCGAGCGGCAGCTGGCACTCTCAGACGTACTACTCGCTGGACTGGTCCAACATCTGCATGAGCACATGAGTTTTGATTAGTCCTGATAGAAGAAAGCACAAGAACATTATAAAAGAGACAATGAACAAAGATATGGTCAGAGAATTCACCAATAGCACCCCACTGCTCGCCAGCCGGCAGCACTGTTGAGCCTCAAACCTGCACCTTCCTATACACCCTCTCAGCGTTCTTTCTCCACTTACTTCATCCATCAAGCTGTTAAATCATTGCATTATAGTTTAAAAAGAGCTTCTGACATGGTTTCCTAACTATGCTTATGATTGTTGTTTGGTTTAGATTTTTGTTCAGGCAGCCGCAGAAACTTGTCAGTTTCCGCAGCTAGCACAGGTTTCCGCGGCCAGCACAGGTTTCCGTAGCCATTTTGTTAAAGGCTATGCTACAGGTGTCCTATGAAGAAACGAGCCACATGGGCAAGCTACAGGTGACGTGTACATGGAACGTGTCCCTTCAGATCAGCCAAATCATTCATAAACGGTCATGGTCAACGAGGGTCAAAGGCAAGGCCAACCAAGGAATTTAGCAGTGGCACGTCTCTGTTTTGAGCACGTGAAGGTTTACGTGGCATAGTCCTCAGCTCACGGAGATAATGGCACACCTGGAGATCAATCCCGTAACCTGAATCCAGCAGCTACCACTCTGAGGATTTAATGGACGTGATGACCATTACGCTAGATCTCGGGCTGACGAGATCTACGTGTCTCTGGCAACGCAGTTAACAGCATAGGATTTAGGAGTTAGTTACAACACTTTTCATTATAAATAACGCGTTGATAAACGCTGTGTAGTTAAGCTTTTTGACATATAATTGAAAACTGTGATCAGCACCCCACTGTACTCTGTTTTACGCTGTTTTGCTGTTGCTTTAATATATTTGAAGACCACTTTTCTGAGCTCGTTTCTGTGACTGATCGTTGACTAGCTTAGGTGGCAGAGGGCCCCTGCACACCAAAGCTCTGTACAGTTCTCATTTGTTTCATTATGCTCCTGTTTTTATAATTATTAGCTTGTATATAACCTGCTGTTTTGATGTTTATAATTCACTGTTGTTTATATTTTCACTTATGTTTTCTTATAGCTGTCAGCTGATCAGTGTTTTCTTACAGGTTTTCATAGGCAGCCCGGGAAAATTTTCATCTTTTTGATAACTACTGACATGAGATCATCTTGTCCTTTCTGCTGATGTTCATTTACTGCATTTTAATTTACTGAATTTCAATTTCCCGCATTGTCATTTCTTTTCAATTTTGCTTTGCTTATTTACTTTTCTGCACATAGATATCATATTACTCATCTGTTTATGATTTCCTTTCTATAAGCCCGGCGACTCAAGTAGGGAGGAATCAGAATATTACTTGTTGTAGTATGATTTAGTTTGCTTTTCCGCAAGTTAGAGATTGAATTGCTTATGTCATTTTCAAGAATTGAAACATGAATGAGTAGTGAAATCTTAGTTTCCTTTTATGCAATTTGATTTCTTGCAATTTAGATATCATGTTACTCAGCTTGTTTATGATTGCTTCCTATAGCCGGAGCGAGTCGAAAGGTGAAGGGTCAGAATGTGGGCTGAAGTAGTGTGATTTAGTTTACTTGCTTTCAGTCTTTGAGTTGATTTAAGTTCAGTTTTCTTTTCTTTTCTTTACAAGCAGCAAGGATACTGGGCCATTGTCACTAGTTCACTGTTTTAGTACATTTCCATTTCTTTTTGAAGTTGATTTCATTACAGTCAGTTTGAAACTTTCTTTTTGAGAATCTTAAGGTTTGGAAAATCATTGTAGAATCCACCATCACCCTCTACACTTAACTTTCAGTTTTCACCATCTCACACTAGGATTCCACCTAAGATAAAAAAAACCAAAAACAAGCTAAAAAACTTAAAAACGACAAAAGAATAGGAAAACAGTTATCTAGCACATATAGTGCACTTCACTTCATCAGTTTACGAACTCCTGGATTGACATTTTAATAGCAATTTAGATCACACTAAATTGATCAAACAAGCACCAAATCCGGGTCACCTCGGAAATCCATACCAGCATATGGATACTCGGAAAAAACCATCTCCTAACGGTTGAACCACTCGAAGAAGGTATCAGAAAAGGAAACCTAGGACTGACCAACATGTCGGGCCATAAGGTCGACTCATCTCTGCATTCGTGGCTCAGTCAGTGGAGGTAAACCAAGTGAAACATACTGCGGCTGCATCAGTGGGATCTTTTCCAAGGCAAAGGCGGTCAAAATAAAACCATAGCCGAAGTTCTTCAACCTATCGTTCTTCACCTTGGTCAGTTGTTCTTTCATCACAGAGAGCACTGCATCACACCAGTTGAATACCTTTGGTTCAAGGCATTCCAAGGCATACTGCATATAAGACCTGTTGGCCACATGAAGAGCCGCACTACCAGCCAGTCTAGCAAAAGTGAACAGAATGGTCCTCAAGGACTTGTCAGTGACATCTCAGATATTGATCTTGCCGTCCTTACTCGGCTGAGATCCCTCTCTGCAGTACTAGCGAATATAATCTCTCATGGATTCGCCCCCACAGGCGGCACCCGATAATGAAATAGGGGCACCACGCCTCGATAAACCGGTCAAAAAATAGATGTCCACGACAGTCAAGGGGATGGATTTGCCCCTAATCTGGAACACCTGGTTGGTAGGATCCCATGCATCGAGGAAATATTGCAAAAAGTTGAAGTTGATTTGTTGCCTCATGCTAGAGATGCGGAAAAACTTGAACAGGCCACAGTTCCGCAGTACATTCACCGTAACCGAATCATGTAAAGCAAGCATGTCCTCTTCTTCATGCTCACGTTCTCACCATGTAACAGGCATCTTGCTCCGATGAATCTCTGAAAACAAACAAGAGAAGAGTCAGGATCCTGATTTGGTGAAAGATAGACAAAATTTCCATAAAAATTTGTGGACAAATTTCCCTCCTTGCGCCCATCGCACCCCCAGTAGTTTACTGGGTGGGATGCATCCCTGCTGGCCAATGGCCAAGCTGGAATGCATCACACCTTTAGATCTAGAAAGGGTGCGATGGAACCAGGGCGAAATTTTCAAACCCCAGAGGATCAGAAAAACCAGGAAACATGCTCAAAATTGAAAAAGGAAAGGATGAAACTGAAGAGCTTAGGTTTAGCTCCTACTTGATCTAGACGGTGCTAAGAATCGTTCGCAGAATCTCTCGAAATCAGCTAGTGAAAATCAAGGGGGGAAAGCACCTCCAGAGCTCCAACAAACCAATGTTCAAATGAAATGGTAAAATGAGAGGTAAAAACTACTTTTAAATTACTTTTCACATTGTTCAAGTAAAATATTAGTAGGTTAACTCATTTTTGAAACATATATTTTTTGTTTCTAATTGGTTTGATGAAGCAATTGAACAATCAGTGCAACCTTTGAAAGAGCAAAAGCGGTTAACAATGAAATTGAATCAATGACCATTATCATCGAGCAGTTTTTTTGTGAAGTTCAAGCTCATTAAAAATTAAACATAAGAAGTGAGCAAATGTTTCCCCCAGAGTTCAAGCTCATTCGTTAAAAAATGAACCAATTTCCGGTAAATAACCATCGTGAATGTATTTTCATCAGCCTCTGAAACCTTGGTCGTATTCTCATCATCACCTCCACTTTGTTTTGACCGTTCATTCACCTCCACTTGATTGTTTACCCCTTTTGAGGAACAACTGCGAAGAGTGATCCTATTAAGCCATCCTTGTAACACTGCCGTGATTGGAAAATTCCAAACCTTACCTGGAATTAGCTGCTACCCCAATTTATCACTTGTTCCTCAAAAAACGAGTCTCCTTTAAGCTCTTTTCATCTGACTCGTAAAATATGAAAAGATTACCGAGCAATTGGCCTCTCCAGCTCGTTAAAATGACCGGAAGTGCTATCCCTCCTCTAGATTTTAATCTTTTTGGACCTGAGGGATTATTACACAAAAAGATCGAGCGCTTGTCTTGTTCGGCTCGTTAAAATTACCAAAAATTCATCCCTTTCGTATTGTTTTATACTTTTTCGGACCTAAGGGATTATATGAAGAAAAAGGGATTATTGGAGTTTCCTTTACGTCCCTTTCAAACTCTCTAAAATTGAAAAGGACCGAGTTATCTTTGTCGTTAAACTCGTTAAAACCTAAATAGCGACAAACTTGTCCATACAGACAAGAACGAATTTCACTATTGCTAGGCTCGTTAAAACATAGCGATGGGTTTGCCCGAAGGGAAAATTATAGAACAAGCATATGTTATCCTCCTCAAGCTTGACAAAAATAAAGAGGTACTGGTCAGCAATGACTGGGGAAAATTGGGAAGAAAACTTGAAGAAACTTCATTGGTAGCAAGTCGCTCTTGAACATGACACTTTCACTCCGCATCCGAGTCGGGTTGGGTTGTTCCGTTCACCGGTCACATCACCATTGGTCCATCACACCATCCACATTTGGGGTTAACGCTACCAATCCATCATGTCAGTGTCACCGGTATGTTCAAGAGAAGTCGCTCAGAGAATTCACCTGTGTCTCATCCGCTGCAATACATTTACACTCCATCTTTTCATGACTGCCACCCTGAACCTTGTATCCTCAGATTGTTTTCACCTCCATTAAAATCATTTGCTCCGTTCCGTGTCATAGATGTGGGATTCATTAAGGCCCTCCTGTGACGGATTGCTTCTTGTCGACATCAGCTCATTATCCAAGAAGTTGATTTAGGAACAACCCTTTCAGTACTTTGAAACTTGCATGCCTCAATGGCAAGCTTCTCACTTCCGGCGACATGTTTACATCATTGGCCTTCGACCGAAAGATTTTGCATGGTGTTTGATGCCAAGTCCCTTTTCACACCATGTGAATTGTACTGTAGTACCTTGAGGGTCATCATCATTATCGGTCATTCCTCTCGCACCTGTTAACAGCTTACATCAGGGCTGGTAATCAGGCGATGTCTTTCTGTGTTCGACTCCAGAACATCTCTCACATGGATCAACTTGTACTTTGAGTGAAGATCGAACGAGATTGAAGACCCAGGATCTAGTCTCATCCATTCAGGCTACGATATATATTCATGGAAGTAAAGACATCAAATGCACATCATTGCTGCACAGATAATCATCCAACCTAAGGGATGATGGCTCTACCGGGATCATCAGTCTGCACACAGACGGTTGTCTATCCTATGTACATGAAAATGAATTTATAAAGCTGAGCATCGGAATGCCCGACTCAGCTAGGAAATGAAAAATATTATGAAGATAATGTATTGTATTGTATCTTATTACAGGTTGCCTTCCAGCTCGAAAAACTTAGGATCCTCATGATAAAGCAATTCACCCGACATAAAAAATTAACGACCTCATGCTTTAGGGGGCAAATGTTATAGACATTTTTGGGCACTGCAACCCCAATCATATATGTCCATAAACCAAGGGCTCCTAAGTCCGTAAAAGTGTTGTTCTATCCCCTAAAAGAACAAGGTCAACTGATGACATCATCTCCCAGAAGTTCTCCATGAAAAACTACTCAGAACTGGTCAAAACTGGATCATCTCACCTGCTCCATGGACAAAGTGCGATGCATCCCACCTAAATACACACAGAGGGTGTGATGCATACTGAAAAGCCCTTCTATGGGGTGTGATGGGCGAGAATGGACAAATGGCAGAGGCAGTGTGCGAGGTGGAAAATCATGGAATCTTCCAGAAAATTCTCATGTGACACTTGCCTCTCTGAATTCGCCCAGGGATGAGTAAGATATCATCATTCTCCAAGTGGAATCAAGAACTATCAGAGAGAGGACACTAATCAAATCCCAGAAGCTGACTCACCCCCTTTACAAACATCTATATATGGATCCCTCATCCCAGAGATCCAGAGGCTGGAATTTTGTATCTTGTGAAGAAGTGCTGTTGGTTTCTTGTTGTAACATCATAATGTTGGGTGATCTAGGCTTTTCATGAGGTGAAGAAGGGCTTCTTGCTGAAAGGATGATGCTGGGTCAGAACAATTGGTTGTAATTCTCTTTGCTCTTTCTTGATATTAATAAAGCTATTCAAGTTTTCCTCCACATTCTTGCATGTTTTATGGTATATGTTTGTGTGTGGTCAATATACATCTGGTCCTGTATTGTTTATGTTAGTAGATCTCTATTCTTGGATAGTATTATGTTGCTTTGATTCCGCAGGTGCTCTTTGAAGCTGGGCTGACGAGGAAACGAGTGGCAAAGATCTATTAGAAGGGAGAGGAATCAAGCGAGGAACCAAGCGCAAGATTAAGGTTGGTGTCCTTGTTCCCCTCTTATCTATCTATCATAAAGGAAAATGAAAGTAGTTTTACTTTGTTTGTTTCTAAGGCAGCTACCACCCTTAGTGGGACTAGCAGTTCTGCATAGACACTAGATTTCCCGGTAACAGATACCACTCCACCTTATATGTTGCAGTCATTCATGGCGACATTCTATATGCTGGCACTTGAGTTTGCAGTGTAGTACCATCTTACTCCATCATATTCATTTGGTACTTTTGGGATCAGTCTTTGATATTAGTGATCCGCTTCATCCTTTAGCATCATTGACATTCTTATATGGGATATTCAGACATGTACTTGTTCGACCGTGATCAAATGATCCATTATGTATTTTCCAGTCTTTTATACTTGTATACTTAGTGGATCCGCTTATACTTGATATGCGAACATGCTTTACTTCCTCTGAGCATAGGTATGCTCGCCTCAGACAATGTTTCTTTCTGATCTCCTTTTGTGGCTTGGTAGGCTGAACTCTGGTGAAGTCCTTCTCAGTTTTTGATAGGTTTCCTTTCCATGCACTTACGTAATACATTTCGGCCATCATGTACCCCTTCTGACCTCATATATTAGGGGGCATCTGTTATATCTCCAAATCTCACTCTTGACATTTGTGATGCTGCACTCATGGCCTAGGGCAACCCCTCCTTCCAGACCTGGTCACTAGGCCAACATAACGAGCACATCATAACAAGATTTACTACGATCTCCACCCGATCACTAGGCCAAACAAGCGTGGATGCCATCAGATTTCTCACCTACGCCGTGAGGAATTTTCCTGTCTCCTAGTCTCTCAGGATTTACCGCAATCCAAACCTAGATCACTAGGCCCTAAACCGAGACCCACTCTCTAGGCTTTATCGCAATCCCAAACCCGGGATTACTAGGCCCAACGGAGAGAAAACCACCTCTAGGCTTTACCGCATATCCTTCCATTCACTGACAAGGATTCCTAGGCCATCTGAGGAAATACAAAATATGGCTTTACCGCAACCCACAATCCAGTTTAGGGGTTACTAGGCCATGTGTTCTATCATTTCAGAGATCCACCTCACTCAACTTTGAATCAATCTGGCAGTCCAAGTCAACCAAACATGAGAACGCCATCACACCATGGCTATCCGGAAATGGCAAGGCTAGGCTGAAAAATATTGTTACACTTGGCAAACCCATGCCATGATAGAAAAGAACCACATGTAATGCCATGCATGCCAAATCTAGTAAGGAAAATACACATGCAAGTCGATACCTGCAATGAAGCGTGTTGTAGTTGCTTGATCCTACCTTTCCCTGCTTGATCTTTACTTCCTCTTGCCTTCTTTACCTTTCTTGCTCCCATGCAAAAGTGCTCCAAGAAAAAAATCTAAGTATCCAAGAGTATGAGAGAGAGAGAATAATGAGAGTGCTTCAAAACTGAATTGACAAAAGGTTACCAACTGATCCTCAAAAGCCTTTTTATGAATGAGGACTCTATTTTCCTCATTTTCCATTATTTTCCTTCATTTTCCTCCTCACATGCAACCTGTGACCTTTCATCTCATTTTTCTCCTAATTTCCATTATTTTCATAAATAATTGTGCCAAAATGCCTTTTAATGCCTTAGCCATTTCCTTTGCCAATTTCCTTAGCCATAAACAACCAAATGAACACCCCCTAGGATGTCTTGCCCAACATTCAGCTTGGAATAAGTGTCTCGGTCATCCGTCGTTATTGTTTTTAACATTTATTACATGGAATTTTCACCAAGGTTGTTACAAATATGTTGCTACATATGAAGTAGGAAATGAGAGTGTATTATTGAGGAATCTTCTGTCAAAAATTTAGTTGATAGACCTACTATGAAAAGTTTAAAAGCAACATCAAGTTGTCTAGAAGACCCCAGAGGTTTGTATTTGATTATGTACATGTGAAAGTATATTATTGAGGGGGGTTGTGTTTATACAGGTAAATCTCTCAAAGGTTTTGATATCATGCTGGTTACTGATCAGTTTGATTGTGAGAGATTTTTTGTCCTTGATCTATTGGATAAAGGTGTGTTGAGGCTTTGTGAGTGAATCATTTCCTGGAAGGACATTTGACCGACACTTTGTGTTGATGTCTAGGTCTCGAAGTTGGAAGGTGTTGGGTCCCTATAATATTAGTGATTACCCCATTACTATTGTAGTTATACCCCTTATTTATATTGTTGTGCCCCTATTACCCCCATGTTGTTATTTCTGTGCCCCATGGAATCCTCTATTATTATTTTTGTGGCTTTATATTATTATTGTTAGGTCGGCTGGATTATATTGTGACTCCTTAGACTCCTATATATAGAAAGGAGGTTTTGTCATTTGAATCATGGAAGAATTGTTCATTTATGTAATGTAAAGGAGGTTGCCCCCTCGAAGAGGCTGAATTCTAAGGCGTTGATCTGTATTTTCTATCTTTTCTTGAGCTGGTTTCATAAAATTTGGTATCAGAGCTTTGGATTCTAGGGTTTCGCTGCTCCAAACAGGTCATCGTGGCATTTTCGCTATAACTTTTTTTCTGTGACGTTTCAGAAGTCACAAAAAAAACCCATTTGAGAAGAAATCGTGCTGAACCTTGGGTCCGAATTTCAGAG
Organism: Pinus tabuliformis; assembly: GCA_031772625.1. Taxonomy (NCBI): domain Eukaryota; kingdom Viridiplantae; phylum Streptophyta; class Pinopsida; order Pinales; family Pinaceae; genus Pinus; species Pinus tabuliformis. Next base: position 619,258,568 of record CM062811.1, on the reverse strand, counting down.
CTTTCGCGCGATATTTTCGGAGATATGATCTGAGGAAGTTGGTCTTTTTGCAGACTCCTGAATTACATTCAAAACAGGTGACCTGGGGAAAATCGTCATAACTTTCTCTCTGGGGATCAGATTGAAATTTCGTAAGAAGGTACAGAAAGAGGACGGACTGTAGTTTCTTGTATATATTTTTCAGAACCAAAGATCTAAAATTTTACACGTCGCACTTCATACAGGTTCGCTCTTCTGGAAAGGTCTATAATTAGGTCATCTTGGGAGATTGTGCATAACTCTTTCTTGGAGAATCCAATTTGGATCAGACTGGTGGCATTGGAAAGAGGACGCAGAAGGCTACTACAGGTCGCAATTTCAGAACTGGATGATCTGAAATTACAGAGATACATCAGATTCAATATCAGGCTTCTACAAAGAGAAAAAATGTGTGTATTTTTTTTAAATTTTTGCGTAAGCTTGGTTTAACAGAATTCAAAGGGCATAGTAAAGCATTATTATCGGTAACTGATGCCCCGAAAGAAAATGCAAACACCTAGTAAGGAACCTGAAAGCTCTAGCATGACTCACGAAGAAGAGGAAGAAATGCTACATGATATATCAAAATTACAAGAACAAGTGCAACAAATGTCACGCTCACAAAAGCTAACAGAAGCTAAGATAAATAGCGTGGAATCTAAGATAAATGGCGTGGAATCTAAGATAAAGGGCGTGGAAGCTAAGGTGGATGATTCGAAGACAGATTTGAAGAGAGACATGGCAGATTTGAAGACAGATTTGAAGACAGACATGGCAGATTTGAAGACAGATTTGACAAATTTTCTACAAGAAATACTTACTAATGGTGAAAAGGTTGTAAAGGAAACTCATGATGTGAACAAAAGTAATGTTAATCATGATTCCATAGACTCTAATGTTGGATTGAAGACCCACCATATTCCAAAAATCGATATGAGGAAGTTTGATGGCAAGGATCCCGCTACATGGATATTATAGATGGAGCAGTTCTTCGATCTCAATAATGTGCAAAACACACAAAAGGTACGTATGGCAACTGTATATTTGGAACCAAATCAGTTTGTATGGTATCACTGGCTTTGCTCTCGTAAAAAATTTATCACTTGGGCAATTTTTACGGAAGAATTGATAGCACATTATGAAGATACAAAAAGCAACACTTTTTTTAGCCAATTGATAAGTCTCAAACAAAAGGGTTCAGTAATGGAGCACATTGAGGAGTTCCAAAAATTGAACATAAGGGTAAAAGATATTCCAGAGGAGCATAGGATTGATGTGTTCATAGGGTCTTTAAAGGATAATATCCAACATGATGTTCGCCTTTGGGAACTTGATTCATTAGAGAAGGCATTCAGGTTAGCAAGAAAAATGGAAAGAAAAATTATGGCAACCAGGAAGCATACCACTCACAACTATAAAGATGGAAGTGTTGTTGCCCCTAGTCTTCCACAACCTATAAGGTTGACACCACAACAATTGGAAGAAAAAAGAGCAAAAGGGCTTTGTTACAGTTGTGATAGCAAATACACTAAAGGTCATAAGTGTGCTGAGAAGAAATTATTCTACATAGATTGTGAAGAGGAAGAAGAAAAGGAGCAAGAAAGGTCAAAAGAAGAAGATATACTCCAGGAACAAAGCCTAGATGAAGAACAAATAAATCCGACCATATCTTGTAATGCATTGGTGGGAATTACCACTCCTCAAACCATCAAGATAGAAGGACAAATCAAGAAGAAAAAGGTAATAGTGTTGATTGATTCAGGAAGCACCCACAATTTTATTCATTGTAGGGTAGCAAAAGAATTGAATTGCTTCCTATATCCAGCACCAGAGTGTCAAGTGATGATTGCAAATGGAGGAACAATAAATTTCTCTGGAAGGTGCCATAATATCAAGCTATCCATGGGAGAATATGTATTGACTAGCCCAATGCTTTCCATTCCAATGGGAGGTGCTGATGTTGTACTAGGAGTCCAATGGCTACAATCCTTGGGTACAATAGCTTTTAATTTTCAAGAACTTTTCATCAAATTTTCTACGGAAGGAAAGGAAGTTGAATTAAGGGGTATTGCAGGGAAACCAGGAAAGATAATCAGCTCTAATGGTATGACAAAGCTTCTAAAAAAGGAGCAAAGAGGTGTAATTGCACAATTATGTTCGCTAGATGTTTCCACATTGGAATCATCTATTTCTCCAGATCTCCAAAAAGTCTTGGACAATCATTCCAAGGTATTTGAGACTCCCAAAGGTCTCCCACCTATGCGTGATCATGATCATGCTATTCATCTGATTCCAGGAAGTGTTCCTCCAAACATCAGGCCGTACAGATATCCCTATGTCCAAAAAAGTGAAATTGAACGTATGGTTGCAGAAATGCTAGAGGCTGGTATAATTCAACCAAGTCAAAGTTCTTTCTCTACTCCAGTAGTATTGGTGCACAAGAAGGATGGATCATGGCGCATGTGTCCAGATTATAGGGAGCTCAACAAGCTCACTATTAAAGATAAGTTCCCCATTCCTGTCATTGATGAATTACTGGATGAATTGCATGGATCAATTTACTTCACCAAGTTGGATCTTCGTTCGGGATATCATCAAATCAGAATGAAGATTGAAGACATTCCGAAAACGGCATTTAGAACTCATGAGGGTCATTATGAATTTTTGGTCATGCCTTTTGGCCTTACCAATGCACCTTCAACATTTCAAGGTTTGATGAATTCAATTTTCAAACCATTCCTTAGAAAATTTGTGTTAGTATTTTTTGATGATATACTAATCTACAACAAGTCTTGGAAGGATCATGTTGAACATGTTGACAAGGTGCTACAACTATTGGAGGAGAAACAATTATATGCAAAAAGATCCAAATGTTTCTTTGGAGTCCAGGAGGTGGAATATTTGGGTCATATTGTATCTCATGAAGGAGTTAAGGTAGACCCTAGCAAAATTAAAGCCATTAAGGAATGGAAAATCCCCACATCCATAAAGCATCTGCGAGGATTTCTTGGGTTGACAGGGTATTATCGCAAGTTTGTTAAGAATTATGGGAGAATAGCAGCACCTCTAACAACATTATTGAAGAAAGATGCATTTTCATGGACTCCGGAAGCAACAAAGGCCTTTGAACATCTTAAAGAGGCAATGTGCCAAGCACCGGTCTTAGCTACACCGGACTTCACAAAAACCTTTATTGTGGAATGTGATGCTTCAGGAAATGGAATTGGTGCTGTTCTAATGCAAGATGAAAGACCCATTGCTTTTGAAAGTCGTCCAATCAAGGGAAAGTTTTTAAGCAAAGCTATTTATGAGAAGGAAATGTTGGCAATACTCCATGCACTTAAGAAATGGCGACCCTACCTAATGGGAAGACACTTCAAGGTAAAAACGGATCATGATAGCCTTAAATACTTTTTAGAACAAAGATTATCCTCTGAAGAGCAACAAAAGTGGGTCACAAAGATGTTGGGTTATGACTTTGAAATCATCTACAAAAAAGGGAAGCAAAATGTGGTGGCAGATGCACTCTCAAGAAAGGATGAGGATGTGGAAGCATTGTTGTGCGCCATTTCTATTATCCAACCAGATTGGATAAACGAAGCAAGGGAGGAATGGAAGAATGATGAAGAAGTGTGGGCACTTATTCGAAAGCTACAACAAGATTCCAGTACGTCTGATACATTTAGCTGGAAAAATGATTCGTTATGGTACAAAGATCGCTTATACCTCTGTAAGAATTCCCAGCTAAAACAAAAGATTCTTATGGAATTGCACACTTCTCCCTTAGGAGGGCACTCAGGATTTTTAAAAACTTACCACAGGGTTAAGAAGGAATTTTTTTGGGATGGCCTTAAATCAGATATTCAAAAGTTTGTGGCAGAATGTTTGGTTTGCCAACAAAATAAAGTTGAAACAATTAAGACACCGGGTCTATTACAACCTTTATCCATTCCAAGCCAACGTTGGGAGGAGGTTTCAATGGATTTTATCACAGGTTTACCCAAGTCTGAAGGAAAGAGTGTCATCATGGTGGTAGTTGACAGACTTACCAAGTATGCACACTTTTGTGCATTATCACATCCATTTAAAGCCAGTACAGTTTCTACTGCATTTATGGAAACAATTCAAAAGCTACATGGAAACCCAAAGATTATTGTAAGTGACAGAGATCCCATTTTCACTGGAAATTTTTGGACATAATTATTTTCTTGTCTTGGTACTCAGTTAGCTCATAGCTCATCTTATCATCCTCAATCTGATGGGCAAACTGAGATAGTAAACAAATGTTTGGAAGGATATCTTCGTTGCTTTGTATCTGATAAACAGACACAATGGGTCAAATGGTTGCCTCTGGCTGAATGGTGGTATAACACTTCCTTCCATACATCAACAAAAATGACCCCATTTATGGCACTTTATGGGTATCAACCACCATCCATCACATCATATTTAAGAGAAAATTCTAAGGTTCAGGCAGTGGAACATCACATCGAACATCAACAACAAGTCCTCCAACTCTTAAAGGATAACCTCGTGTTGGCACAAAATAGAATGAAACAACAGGCAGATCAACATCGCAGTGAAAGAAGTTTTGATGTAGGTGATTGGGTATTCCTACGGCTACAACCATATAAGCAAATGTCCCTAAAGCAAGCTAAGAAGGATAATAAATTATCACCAAAGTATTATGGTCCGTACAAGGTGTTGCAAAAGATTGGTACTATGGCATACAAATTGGAGCTTCCTGCAGCTTCTCGATTGCACCCAGTTTTCCATGTTTCATGTTTAAAGAAGGTTATAGGCGACAAGCTCCCAGTTCAAACAATATTGCCAGAACTTGACGAGGAAGGAAAAATTATATTGGAACCGGAAGCAGTCACAGAAACAAGAACTCGACAGCTACGAAATCGATCAATTTCAGAGTATCTTATCAAGTGGAAGAACTTATCCGCTGAAGATTCCACATGGGAGGATGAGAATTTTATGCAGAAATATCCAGAACTACTCAAGCATTGAGGACAACACTTTTTTGAAGGAGAGGGGCATGTTGGGTCCCTATAATACTAGTGATTACCCCATTACTATTGTAGTTATACCCCTTATTTATATTGTTGTGCCCCTATTACCCCCATGTTGTTATTTCTGTGCCCCATGGAATCCTCTATTATTATTTTTGTGGCTTTATATTATTATTGTTAGGTCGGCTGGATTATATTGTGACTCCTTAGACTCCTATATATAGAAAGGAGGTTTTGTCATTTGAATCATGGAAGAATTGTTCATTTATGTAATGTAAAGGAGGTTGCCCCCTCGAAGAGGCTGAATTCTAAGGCGTTGATCTGTATTTTCTATCTTTTCTTGAGCTGGTTTCATAATAGAAGGGTAGTGTTGATCATTGAGCTCTAACATGCACCTGGATCTTTGGGTTGAAGCTTGATGGTACCTAAAGAGGCTGAAATCTTGAGTCCATCTTAGTCCCACCTGGATAGATTTCCCTAGTTAGGAATCTAGTTCGTGGCATTGTGGTGTGAAGCATATAAACTATGCTGAAGTACAAAAGACTAATAGCTTGTAGAACTAGAACACGAAGACTGGTAGCTTGAAGGCTTGAATATAAAAATACACATAGGTATTTAATATAATAATTTATTAATATATATAAAATGTATAAGATGATATACGATTACAATGAGGACCCTGCTTTTATACCTCAGCAGGTGACCTTTCGTGAATGGGCATGTCTTTTAGACATGCCTTTTCACTTAACTTAATCACTATTTAACATAATTAATATTTAATTATTTAATATTTATATTTATTTTATTTATTAACTTGTTATGAATTATATTCATAACATAGCCTCTTCCTTCGGAAGCTTTGTCCTCAAAGCTTTAACGTTGGGGGTTTTCTTCACTTGGTGTATGTCATCTCAATGTATGTAAAGTGACCTTCCTTTCGTCTTATAGCTAATTAGTGATTTTTTTTTTTTAGTCTAATTTTTTTTTGTAACTCTATATTTTTTTATTTTTATTACTCTATAATATATATATATATATATATATATATTTTATAACTTCAAATTTATATATATATATATATATATATATATATATATATATATAGTTTTTTAAACACTGATTATTATTATTATTATTTTTATTTTAATTATATAGTTGTAAACTATATATATTACAATTATATAATTATATAATGTAAAATATAATTATATAATTAAAATTTATATAGTTTGATGTTTTTATAATTAACTTTATATTAAAAGCTATTGGCTGGACACAACTATACCAGAACGATGGAACTAGGTTGACCAACACTAATACAATGACAGAGCGGACAACCAGGTAGCATGACGAGTGGTTAAGATAAGAGTCACAGGTAGCATTGTCTAGTGCCACGCCATCCACTGTGTAATTGAGAATGGCTTTCAAGCCAAGATCCCTGATTTTGCGCAACTCCCGAGAAACCGATTCAACATTCTCGCTCGCACTGAAATGAGCATGAGCTGCGTGAAAGATATGCAATTTATAAAGCTCGTACTTGCTTGAGGCCATGATCATGGGTTGGCAACAGATCAAATTAAGACGAAATAATGAATCAATTAACTCCTTTGTCGTGAATCCTGAGAACAATTTCTCCTTGTCTCCCAGGTCCAGAATTGAAGAGGAATTATCATCTGCATTAATATTGTTGTTCTTTACATTTCTGGTGGCGGCATGAAAGAATTTGTGGTGCTCCCGCATGAATCGGGCCTCCGGTTCACCGTCTCACACTAGACTGAGGTTAGTAATGGCGTCACGACCTCGGAACTTGAGAGCTGAATAGCCCTTGAAGTTTGAAGCCCCAAGGACACCCTCTAGAAGCAGAGGGTCTACTGACCAAACTCGACCACAACCTTTCATTTTCATATGTTCAAGAAACTGGGGTTCTAGGTCGTCGAAAGTGTTGAGTAGGGTACCCCAACTTTCGAGATTCTTGGGTATCTTCCGCTTCAAAAACTGATACCACAGGTCGGTCTCATTAGTCATCTTGAGGCTGACAGTGGGAAAATCTGGAGTGAGAGAAAATACATCAGATTCTGTCTGCTTGTGGGGAATATGTAACCACAGAGAATAATACATATACGTAGAAAACACACCGGTGGTGCTGAATGTCACCCTCAGAATCCCGATTCTGTTGGCGACGTCGAGACTCCAACTGAAGAAAATATCGGTGACAACGCACGTCAGGCGTGCGCTCGGCTTATTGTAGAGGCATCGCAGCAGCTGCTCAAAGGGGTGTTGAAGCCTTTCGCAACCGCATACGAGAAAAAAAATGATTGTAGGGAAGAGAGTCAGTGTTCTCCACATCCGGGGGCAGGCCTTCGATGCCCTTCAGAAATTGCAGTTCCTCCAGGCAGATGTCCATGCTTCCATCGCCTCTGCAGGCGGCGGCCACCATGGGATCCAAACACATAACATTTTTAGGAGTATTGACGATTGTTACGATGAATTGCCCTCGCTTTGCAAGAAGCTTGGCGAGATCAAAGAAGGGGATGATGTGACTGTGCGCCATCAGAGGAAACATCACCACATGAGGCCTGTCCTTACATATAATCCTCTATGGCGTTGCCATTCTCTCCAGCACACAAGTGTTCTTTTCCATGGATTTAGCCGAAGCCCAAACATTGAGCGGAGCTACCTCCTACTTCGGCTGCCTTCCGTTCTCTGAAACACTCACCACAGAAGAGTTGAATTCTTCCGTCATCGCGCTGCCCACTTCATCATCTTGGTTTTCTTCAGTGAACTGCTCAACCTTTATTGCCAAATCGTCAAATCAACATTTATTAGTTTGGACTTGCTGAGATTCATTGACCTTTGCAGCTTCATATTCATCTTCATAAACAGAATTAGTATCCCCATCAATTCTTTCATCTTTTTTATTATTGATTTCTTTCGGAAATTCTTTAACTTCTGCAAATGATTTTTCTAAACGCTGTAATGCTTCTTGAATACTAAACTGTTCAACGTAATCAAGATGTGAATGTAATGGTACATTGTGCGGCGAACTACGTTCAGAGGCCCGCATGATTATATCTTGTGCCATGGCTCTGATACCACTGAAGCATATAAACTATGTTGAAGTACAAAAGAATGATAGCTTGTAGAACTAAAACACGAAGACTGGTAGCTTGAAGGCTTGAATATAAAAATACACACAGGTATCTAATAATAATTTATTAATATATAAAATGTATAAGATGATGAAAGATTACAATGAGGACCTTGCTTTTATACCTCAGCAGGTGACCTTTCGTGAATGGGCATGTATTTTAGACATGACTTTTCACTTAACTTAATCACTATTTAACCTAATTAATATTTAATTATTTAATATTTATATTTATTCTATTTATTAACTTGTTATGAATTATATTCATAACATGGTGCCTAAATTGTTGAGAGACCAATGGATAGATTTCCCTGGCAAGGAATCTAGTCCATGGCATTGTGATGCCTAAAATTCTTCGTAGATTATGTGTTTTGAGATCTTCCATGTACCTCTTTGATTATATGAATACCTCCCTCGTTAAGAGGGAGTGTTGGATATTGTAACTAGGTTTGGTCTTCATTATTTTACTTGAGTCAAATGTAATATATTTTTCAAAATAAAAGAAAACATAATTTTATTTTTAAATTGAATTGACTTGTTAAAGCATGGGTTTCATGCTTGGGTCAATTGTCGTAGGTCAAGCCTCCATTGAAGGCTTTAGGATTGTTGGTTTGAGTCAAAGTCTATATTGTCATGTAAAAACTCCTCCTCCATCAAAGTCTCCTTGATGTCGACTTCAAAAAGAACCCTCATCTAGCCGACCTCCTCAAAAGAATACATGTCGAATGAACATAGAAACACTGATCTTCAAATACTCATGTCGGCTCATTTTATATTGGACAATAAATATATATACAAGGGTGAGAACTTCACATCACTATCACAGAAGTTCAGATATGGAATTAAGAGACATGTTTCGGTGCCATTACAAGAAGAAGCTCGGGTCATTTATGAAGTAAGTTAAAATGTCACAAATGTGCTCTTGATGCAATCACAATAAGTCAGTTTTGGATCATGTTTAATTCTGCTACAGTTTTAGTGCTACCACTATACTACTTCGGTGCAATCACATGTAACTTCAGTGATAAGGATTCAGTACCACTACAATGATAAAGATTCGGTTTCACCACCGTGAGAAGGTTTCGCTGTCAACTCAGTGAGAAGGTCTTGATGGATAACAATGATGTTATTACAATAATACTCTCACAATGACTCGATGTTATTACAGTGGTGCTATCTCAATGGACAAGTCTCAGTATCACAGTGTGTGAAGGAGCTTAGATTGGTTGCAGAGATGATCTCTTCAAAGATACAAGTGTGAAGGAGGATGACTGCTAGAACTGAAGAATGACATAGCAAGGTTGACTTGATGGATAGAGGTAGTTTCGAGTCTATGTTGCAAGGGTCATGGTTGTTTCATCTTGAATCTACTAATGGAAGAATTTTGACTAGTTTTTCCCCATGAGTGGGGTTTTTCCTTGGCAGTGTGCCTACATCTTGTGTCCTCTTCTATTCATTGTTTGGAATTAGTATTGATGACAAGAAAAGATAAATCAAAAGATCTAATAATAATACGAAAAACATCACAAGATAATGTCATAATAAAATAAATCAATTAACTACCACCTCTTTGTATTTCTCAACAGTGGGAAGACTATCTTCCACTGGTAGAGTTCACTTATAACAATGGGTATCAGGAATATTTGAAGATGAGTCCATTTGAGGCATTGTATGGGTAGATTTGTAATACTCCTATCAGTTGGAATGATCCAGTTAATAGGGTATTGATTGGACTGGACATGTTGACAGACATGGAGTAGGAAACACAGGTAATCAAGAAGAATTTGAAAGCAACATAGGATAGGAAGAAGAGATATGCATATCAGAATAGGTTGTCCAAGGACTTACAATTTGGGGAACAAATGTACTTTCACATCAAACCAAAGAAGAGCTCCTTGCAGATTGGTTTTTTGCTATTATGGCATGGGTTTTGCTAGGTGTGATAGTGTTTTCAGCCTAGCCTTTCCATTTGCAGATAGCCATGGTGTGATGGGGTTCTCATGTTTTGGTTGAGCTGGATTGTCGGATGGATTCAATGTTGAGTGAGGTGGATCTCCGAAAGAAAGAACGCATGGCCTAGTGATCCTTGAATCAGAATCTGGATTATGGTAAATCCATTGGCATAGTGACCCTTGAGTCGGACTATGGGTTGTGGTAAAGCTAGGTATTATGTGCCTTGGCGGGCCTAGGAATCCTCGATCGGTTAATGGCAGGATATACGATAAAGAGTAGAGGTGGTTTCCCTTGATTAGGCCTAGGAATCCTTGCCAATGAATGACAGGATATACGGTAAAGCCTAGAGGGTGGAGTCTTGGTTTAGGGCCTAGTGATCCTTGAATTAGACTGTGGATTGTGGTAAATCTTGAGAGACTAGGAGACAATATAACTCCTCATGGTGTAGGTGGAGAAATCTGGTGGCATCCATGCTTGTTTTGGCCTAGTAATCTGGTGGAGATCATGGTAAAGCTTGTTATTACATGTTTATTGTGTTGGCCTAGTGATCAGGTGTGGATTGTGGTAAATCATGGTTTCTATTGATGAGGGTGAGGTGGTTTAGCCTTAGGTATCCCAGGTTGGTTCTTTTGGTTTGAGTCCCACATCCATGCTTGGAATATGGCATGGGGGTGAATGGTTGAAGAGAGAATTGGCTTAGCCATTCTATGGTTAGGTGGAAGGTGGTAGTCCCATCTCGGGTTGGATTTTGCATTCATTAATAAGAGATTATTTCCTTGGTATATTATGTTTAAATGTATTGGTTTATATGTGGATTCTATGCTTGATGTATCCTTCATATTTATGTTGTTATTATGTTGGTTATAAGCATGTTTTATGATAGTGATGATGTATGGATCTCCTCAGTTTTTATTTGTAAATGAATGAGCAATGTATCTATGACCTAATAGATGATAATGCAGGTAATGATATAAGGGAACAATGCTTGTTAGTGGTTCTCAGATAAGTATGATACCCCTGTTCTCAAATATGTTGTTTAAACCTATAGATTACATAATTGTGACATGTTTGACGAAATTCCTGTCATGGCTAGTAGGGGTCCAGTCAAGCCCTTGTTCAAGAAATTGTATTTGTATCATTACTCTAATGTTATCTTTTAGTTCTGAAAGTGTCATTAAGTTTTGGGAAATGACCTTGGCTATGGGCCTGAAAAAGTGACATGAATCCCGGAGTCACCGACATAGGTTTGAGGAGAAAATTCCCAAGACACATGCATAGCCATGCTGTGGGAGTGTCTGGAGCCTCCTGGACGCATGCATGTCCATATCAAGGGAGCATCTGCGGGTTTAATGGTCTAAAACTTCAGTTGCTCTTAGGGGCTGGTTCGTTGAGTGGTTGGGATGGCTCCTAGGATTTCTATTGCTAGCGTGGAAGGTTTGTATGGTGTGTTTTCGTTGATTCCACTCCCTTAAGGTCACCTAGGAGGTTGAATACCATTATAGTGGCCTCTTGTTGCATATTTACCCTGGTTAGCTAGTTACTTGGGTAGATGTGGGATGAGGGTGTTACATCCTTGATATTTCTGTTGTTATTATGCTGGTTATAAGAATGTATTATGATGATGATGATGTATCGCTCTCCTCATGTTTTGAATTGTAAATGGATGAGAAATGTATCTATGACCTAATAGATGAAGATGCAGCTAATGATATAAGGGAACAATGCTTCTTAGCGATTCTCATATAAGTATGAGACCCCTATGCTCAGATATGTTGTTTAAACCTGTAGATTACATATTTGTGACATTTTTGATTAAATGCCTATCATGGCTAGTAAGGGTCCAGTCTAGACCTTGTCATTGTTTTTGCAAATGTGTCATTGTTATGTTGTGTAAATTCATTTCCAAAAGGGCAGTGACCTGGACTCTAGGCCTGAAAAAGTGGCACAAATCTTGGAGTTGTAGGCACATGTCTGACTAGAAAAGTCCCTAGACATATGCATACCCATGCTGTGGGAGCGTCTGGAGCCTTGTGGATGCATGAATGTCCATATCAAGAGAGCATCCGGGGGTTTAATGGTCTAAAACCTCATTGGGACCTGGGGGATGGTTACTTGAGTGGTTGGGATGGATACTTGGAATTATGTTGCTGATGTTGAAGGTTTGTGTGACATGTTTATTTCGATTCCATCTCCTTAAGGTCACCTAAGAGGTTGAATCCCATTCTAGTGGCCTCTCACCGCTTATTTACCTGAGTTGGCCGGTTACTTGCGTAGATGTGGGATGAGGGTGTTAAAAATATTATCTATAAACATCATTGGTTAAAGCTTCAACCTCATGAGTAATGGTAACCACTCTAGTTAACAATATAGATTAGATCAACTTATGATTGAATATTCATAATACTTATGTAAAACGAATGGTGATGTTCAAAATTTCTGTAATCACTAATAAACTACTATGAAGAGGCAAGGGTTATGATGTAGCTGATAAAATAGGTGTAATGATTACTATACCTTATCTCTTTCACAATTACAATACTAATACGACCTATGTTTCCTCTTTATTAACTATGCAAATTACGTAGATTGAACAAGTGGTTTCATACTATGAACTGAACCTCATACAACCTGTAACAAGGTAAGTATTCCTTATAATAAGGATAACATGATATGAGTTATTACCCTTATATTACACATAAGTATGATTGAGCTTCGTAATGGATACAAAAGTAATGAGACTAATCATGGAAAGCTTATATCTTAATGAAACCCATAGACCTTTCCTAATTATGAGCTAATAGTTATGGTTACATCATGTGTTAAGAGATCATAGTAATATTCATATTCAATTAGTGTGATAGAGCTTATACCTTATCATTGTAATTATTATAAATACAAGACCATTCTATAAACAAAGGAGATGAGTAATCAATATTGTTCAAACATAATTGTTCTGTATTCTTTAGCTTAAGCATGTTTGTTCTAGTATTCATCATATCTAATCATGTTATACTATTGATTCTCCTATCATTAGAGAAATTTTGAGGTCTAATGGACCTCCTAAGAAAAATGTACAACCAAAATAAATTTTATAAGAACCAATATGATTCAAGATGATGATGTCAACCATGGGGGGATGATTCACCATTTTTGGAGTAAAAAGGTAAAAAGATAATAACATAAAATAAAATAAAATAATAAAACTACTTTTTCAACTTATCCCCCTAAGGTTTTACTCAAATTTCGAGCTGGAGTACTCGTTGGCTGCAAAATTTAATTCCTCATCCAAGGAGTACCCATGTTGCATACTTTTGATGAACCTTGCTTCACGAAAAATGAAAAATACTTGAAAAAATGTGATTGCAATCACGTTTTTCATGTATTTCTCATTTTCCATGTAGCAGGGTCCATCAAAAGTATGCAACATGGGTACTCCTTCGATGAGTTTACTCAAATCTTGAGCGGGAACACTCGTTGGATATAAAATTTTATTCCTCATCCAAGGAGTACCCATGTTGCATACTTTTGATGAACCTTGCTTCACGAAAAATGAGAAATACTTGAAAAAGTGTGATTGCAATCACATTTTTCATGTATTTCTCATTTTCCATGTAGCAGGTTCCATCAAAAGTATGCAAGATGGGTACTCCTTGGATGAGGAATAAAATTTTACATCCAACGAGTGTTCCTTCTCAAAATTTGAGTAAACCCATAAGGGGATAAGTTAAAAATATGAGTTGAAAAGATAGTTTTTTTTTTTTCCTCTAAAATTTGATGATGTAATCTAATATTATTTTATTATTTCCACTATTATTTTATAATTTCATTAGGGGGCCCATTTTAGATACAATAATAAATATCAACAATAATAATCAACAAATTCCCATGATTCAAACCTAAAGTATCTACTTTAAAACCTCCATGGAGGAAAGCCTAGGTCAGTAGAAGAAATAGAAAAGAATTTCCCTACTCCACAAAAGACATCGATTTATCATATCTACAGGAGCATTTACAGTTCAATAGGAATTATTCTTTAGGTGTATTTATCTACAAACATTATCACCATGGAATCAATACCTGCAGATAAAAAGAAGGTTTCAATCCAATCAAGTAAGAAAACAACAATAACACAATACATTGCAAAACAACCGTATGATTAATGTCCCTTTTTGCTTCCTTTTTTGCACCCAGAGCCCATTTTTGGTGTTATTGGCATCCATTTATCAAATATGGTGCAAAACTTGATGCAAATTTTGCACCGAGTTTTGCACCAAGTCTTACACCAAGTTTAACACCAGGTATTGCAATATGTTTTGCACCAGGTTTTATGCCAAGTTTTGTGTCATCCTTTGCACCAGGTTTTGTTCCAAGTTTTGCATCAAGTTTGGCACCTAATTTTGTTTCACCTGTTTTTGCATCCTCTATTGCATCCACTTTTTTCACCTACACTTGCATCAAATTTTTCATCATCTTTTGCATCCCCTATTGCATCCACTTTTTCACCTACACTTGCATCAAATTTTTCATCATATTTTGCATCCCCTTTTGCATCCATTTTTAAATCATTTTTTGCATCCATTTTTGCATTCCCTTTGTGCCAAGTTTTGAGTCGAGGTTTGTGTCTAGTTTTGCATTTTTTTTTTGCATCTACTTTTGTTGCATCCACTTTTGCATCTTGTTTTTCATCCATATTTACATCCTCTTTTTCATCTATTATTGTGTCCACTATTGCATCCAATTTTGTTGTGCCACAATTTGTGCCTAGTTTGGCACCTCCCTTTGCACCCACTTTTGCTTCTAATTTTGCATCCATGTTTGCATCCTCATTTGCATCTAGGTTTACATTGACTTTTACATCTATTTTTGTGTCCATTTTTGCGTCAAGATTTGCATCGGGTTTTGTGTCTCATTTTTCATCTACTTTTGCATCAACTTTTGTTGCATCCGCTTCTACATTCATTTTTGCACCCATGTTTACGTCCATTTGTGCATCTTCATTTACATCAAAGTTTGCTTCTTTTCTTGCATCTATCATTACATATACTTTTGTTGTGCCATAATTTGCGACATGCTTTGCACTTATTGTTGTACCCACGTTTGCTTTCAATTTTGCATCCATGTTCATGCCCTCTTTTGCATCCAATATTTGCATCAAATATTACATCTCTTTTTGCATCCACTTTTGTGTCAGGTTTATGCATTGAGTTTTGTGTCTCATTTTGTATCTACTTTTGCATCTACTTCCATTGCATCTAATTTTGTTTTGCGTATTGCACCCATGTTTGCATCCAATTTTACATCCATTTTTGCATCTTGTTTTGGATCCAAGTTTGCATCTTTTTTTGTGTCTATTGTTACATTCACTTTTACATCCACTTTTGTTGTGCCATAATTTGTACCATATCTTGCACCTATTGTTGCAACCCACATTTGCTTCCACTTTTGCATTCACATTTGCATCCTCCTTTGCATCCAATTTTGCATTGAATATTGTTTATATTTTTTGCATCCCTTGTTGCATCCACTTTTACATCAGGTTTTGCATCTCATTTTGCATTTACTTTTTCATCCACTTCTATTTCATCCACTTTTGCATCTAATTTTGTGTCCACTATTGCACCCATGTTTGTGTCCACATTTACATCCCTTTTTGCATCCAAGTTTGTCTCCTTGTTGCATCCAAGTCTGAGTTCATTTCTATGTCTGTTGTTACATCCACATTTGTTTCACCACAATTTGTGCCAAGTTTTATGCCTACTATTGTACCGATTTTTTATTCCACTTTTGCATCCGTGTTTGCATCTTATTTTGTGTCCAAGTTTTCATTGACTATTGCATATGATTTTGCAACCACTTTTGTGTTATATTTTGTGTCTTGTTTTGCATCTACTTATGTTGCATCCACTTTTCATACAATTTTATGTCTATTTTCCCCATTTTTGTGTTCACTTTTACATCCCTTTTCCAACACTCATCATATTTTCTGCATTGATGATATATTATGACATTGAAAATTATGAACAACTTATGACAGTGTCAATAATGATGATGATGATGATAATGAAGATTAGTGTTTTGAGGCTTCTGCGATCAATGCTTTGTGTGTAGTTTTCTTTCGAATTTCTTGCATCCATAATTGTTTGCATCGATGTTTCGAGCCATCCACAATGGCTCATCATCAGGATAGATCAGTAGTTAGATCTTAGATGTTCGAATACCCGAAAATCTTGTAATTTCTCCCTTCCGTATAGGGTTAAAATTATTGTTTTGAGGCTTCTACGATCAGTGCTTTGTGTGTGGTTGTTGGGACTCAGAAATGTCATATTTTCATCCACCTTTTTCTTCACTATTCCTTACATTTCATCATCCGATTAACCTTTTATCATATCATTTTCATCAATACATTTGGGTTTCACCTTCTTATTTTCCATTTTATTCATTTTTGTATTACAAGTGAATTTATGATTAAATATTAGAAAATATACATATTTTTATATATATCTCAAGAATATGTGAGTTTTGTGATGTATAGGAAATATGTGAAGAATTAATTCCAAGAGACTTCTCAAATATCTCCTCCACCATATTAAGGAGATAATTATGCAAGCCTATTCCTAAGGAGAAAATCATGGAGGATTTGGTTGGCATATCTTATCCATATCTCCTCCACCATATTAAGGAGATAATTATGCAAGCCTATTCCTAAGGAGAAAATCATGGAGGATTTGGTTGGCATATCTTATCCATATCTCCTCCACCATATTAAGGAGATAATTATGCAAGCCTATTCCTAAGGAGAAAATCATGGAGGATTTAGTTAGCATATCTTATCCAAGATATGTGAGAGATTTGTGGAGGTTTCAAAGGGATCATATTTTGTAATAATGGGAAAGTAGTTGAAAATGCTTGAGAGATTTGTGGAGGATTCAAAGGGATCATTTCTTGTTATAATGGGAAATTAGTTGAGAGTGCTTGAGAGAATATTGGATATGTAATTATGAGATGGTTATCTTCCACATGTATATAAGAGAGTGCTCTCCCTTCATTTGGATAATAATGAATAATGGAAAGGAATTCTTAGTTTTTCATCTTTTATTGTCATGCCTTCATGATTTGTAATTTGATTCTTGTAATATAATTTGAGATAGCTTTATTGTTGTGAGCTCACATATGTTGTTTGTCATTCAATTCTTCACATGTTGTAATTGTTTTTCCCTTATGCAATTTCCTGCTTTCCTAGTTAGTGTTTCAATGTTTTTCTAGATTAATTTGATTTTAGTAATTTAGATTAGATTAGATTAGTTCCACTTTGGTCCTGCATATATAGTGCATGTGCCTCGTAAGCCTACGAACCTCAGATTGACAAATTAAATAGTTGGGCAAATACTACAACAGAATTAAATGATAATATTTTCACCCAACAATAGTTTTCTTCTAGAGTTCTCGCATCCATAATTGTTTGCATTGACGTTTCGAGCCATCCACCGTGGCTCACATCAGGATAGATCAGTAATTATATCTTAAATGTTCGAATACCCGACCCTATTGTAATTTATCCCTTCCATATAGGGCTAAAATTATTGTTTTGAGGCTTCTGCGATCAGTGCTTTGTGTGTAGTTTTCTTCCGGAGTTCTCGCATCCATAATTGTTTGCATCGACGTTTTGAGCCATCCATCATGGCTCATTATTAGGATATATCTGTAATTAGATCTTAGATGTTCAAATACCCAAACCTCTTGTAATTTCTCCCCTCCGTATAGGGTTAAAATTATTGTTTTGAGGCTTCTGCGATCAGTGCTTTCTGTGTAGTTTTCTTCCAGAGTTCTTGCATCCATAATTGTTTGCATCGACGTTTCGAGCCATCCACCGTGGCTCATCATCAGGATAGATCAGTAATTAGATATTAGATGTTCGAATACCCGAACCTCTTGTAATTTCTCCCTTCCATATAGGGTTAAAATTATTGTTTTGAGGCTTCTGCAATCAATGCTTTGTATGTAGTTTTCTTCCGGAGTTCTCGCATCCATAATTGTTTGCATCAACATTTTGATTCATCCACCGTGGCTCAAGATTAGGATAGATCAGTAATTAGATCTTAGATGTTTGAATACCTGAACCCCTTGTAATTTCTCCCTTCCGTATAGGGTTAAAATTATTGTTTTGAGGCTTCTGCGATCAGTGCTTTGTGTGTAGTTTTCTTCTAGAATTCTCGCATCCATAATTGTTTGCATCGATGTTTTGAGCCATCCACCGTGGCTCATCATCAGGATAGATCAGTAATTAGATCTTAGATGTTCGAATACCTGAACCTCTTGTAATTTCTCCCTTCCGTATAGGGTTAAAATTATTGTTTTGAGGCTTCTACGATCAGTGCTTTGTGTGTAGTTTTCTTCCGGAGTTCTCGCATCCATAATTGTTTGCATTGACATTTCGAGCCATCCACTATGGCTCATCATTAGGATAGATCATTAATTAGATCTTAGATGTTCGAATACCCGAACCTCCTGTAATTTCTCCCTTCTGTATAGGGTTAAAATTATTGTTTTGAGGCTTCTGCAATCAGTGCTTTGTGTGTAGTTTTCTTCCAGAGTTCTCACATCCATAATTGTTTGCATCAATGTTTTGAGCTATTCACCATGGATCATCATTAGGAGAGATCAGTAATTAGATATTAGATGTTCGAATACCTGAACCTCTTGTAATTTCTCCCTTCCGTATAAGGTTACAATTATTTTTTTGAGGCTTTTGCAATCAGTGCTTTGTGTGTAGTTTTCTTCCGAAGTTCTCACATCAATAATTGTTTGCATTGACGTTTCGAGCCATCCACCGTGGCTCATCATCAGGATAGATCAATAATTAGATCTTAGATGTTCAAATACTCGAACCTACTGTAATTTCTCCCTTTCGTATAGGGTTAAAATTATGATGATAATGAAGATGATGACATGGCATGAATTGTGATTATGATGATAAAGACGATGGTGGTTATGATGACAATGATTATCATGATGATGATGCTAATGACCTTGGCTAATCTTCCCAATTTTTAAATGTTGTCACTGTCATAATCATAATCATTATCTTTGGCATCATCATCCAAGTTATCATCATTTTCTCATCATTATCATCATTGTCATCTAGGTAATCATCAACAACAATAATGGTGTGAATGATGATGACAATGTAAATGATGATGATGTCCATGACGTCGATGACAACAACTTTCATGTCCACATTAGTATAATGTGTGATAAATAATACATCATGTGACATGACATTCAGGTTACAATTCTAGTTTACAAGGTAACACTTAACATAGAAAGGCCCTACAATACACTTTATGTACAAAGTAAGGTCTTCCACTATGATCATTTCCTCATCAGTTGGTGCCTTAAGAGGGTCAAAGAAGAAACGATGATAAGACAATTAATATACATGTTGAGGGGCAAAGTTGCTTAACCTAGAAAGGAGATCGAGGGGTAGTAACAACATGGTTGACCTAAGAGGACTCAATTGTATTGAATATAGGTGTATAAACTCCTAGGGCTAGGTACATTTCCCATAATAAAGAGTCATGTAAGGTGGGACAAATTCACAAAAACTTCATAATAGAGATGTTAGCTGCAAAAAAATTATACTACAGAAAGAATAGGGGAAAGACCCTTGTATGGGAGGTATTCCCATAGGTATCTAATAAGTTTATTATCAGGAGCTAGAGGTATAGTGGTCTTGATTTCGTTTTGGTGTACAAGTGGGATCTTATTGGGTTACTATATCTTTAGCCTGATTGAGAGTGTGTAACTCCGTCATATTCTTAAGATCTTGTGGTAACATTGACATCAAATTATACTACTTCTGTATAAATTCAACAATGAAGCAAGCTATTGAATTTCTGACTAGATTGAGTGGGAGAAGTAGGTGGTTGTCTATGAAGAGTCCCTTGGGAAGAAATGGAGGGTTGTGAAGGATGATTAGTTGAAGATGGATGTTGAGTGAATCAATTACAAAATATTTCCAATGGGGAATTTTTTGGGGGTATAAGTATCCTTTGAAGTGACTATTCTTCTTTTAAGTGCTTCACTCTTTAGTATATAATACATCTTTCCATAAAATGCTTCGATCCCTTATGATGATTGTAATATTTGCTAGGATGAAAGGGAAAATAAGAAATGGATTCCTTCTAAGCTTGTCAGAATGTTGTTCCACTAGTTATGGTGGAGATGACTCAATTAGTGGTGGAGGAGGTTGAGTGGATGGTTGTATATGTAGAGGCTTTGAAGAATATGGTTGATCCTTCTTTTGAAAAGTCTCTTTATGGGTGGATTAGCACGAGTGGAAGGAGTGGCACCAAAAACTTCATGCACTAAATCTGTAAGACCACCCCCTGCAACATTTTTGTCCTTTTTCTTTCCTTTTGGATTAGTAACTTTTGATTGTGGGTCACCTAAGAGAGAAGCTACTTCACTAGCTATAATAGGAGGATAATAAGTTCTTAGATGATGTCTATTGTTGATAGTTTATAGGTCCAACACCTTATGATATCATCCTAATAGGTTATCTATTTTTTTTTTTTTAACTGTAACGGTTATGGAATTTTATTGAATCTGGTGGAAAAGGAGAGGGGCTTTGCCGAGGCAGCCCTGCTTACAACTTGCTTGTGCTTCTAATACAGCTGCTGAAACAAACTATTATGGAGGAGTTTCTATGAAGCTATCCTCATTGATGAAGAGCCGCCCTCTGACCAGTGCGCTTCCTTTGTTTGCCATCAAGTCCGCTTCACTGTTGGAAGTTCTGAGAATATGATATAATTTGGTGGTTGTAAAGTATGAAAGAGCTCTTTTTAGTCTTTCCAGAGTTCTGTTGAGGCCTGCATTTCGGAATAACTCTCCATCCCTCAACTTCTTTATTAGAATCTCCGAGTCTCCAAAGATCTGGATATCCTTGACCCCTTTTGCTCTGGCAATTTGGCAGGCTTTAAGGAGGCTGAGAAGTTCTGCTTGATTGTTGGTCTTCACGCCGAGGCCCCAGTAGAAAAAATCTCTGGAGCGCCCTTCAGGAGAGAAGATGATCCCACCGGCGCCCGAGGGGCCAGGGTTACCTTTAGAAGCCCCGTCAAAGAATATTGTATGAATGTTTTGAGCTCTCCACCACTTCTGGAATGTTTCATCTGCATCTCTTTTCTTCCAGGTTGGGTGCTCTAGATTAGGTGCAAAGAGAGTTTTCCTGTTTTGCAATGTAAGCTTTCCAATCCAACGCTTCTCAACCTGCTGTAGAGTTGCATCTTCTTTATAGTACTGTTGCTGCACCGTCTCTAGGAGAAGAGATCTAGCCTTGGCTGCTACCTGCAAAGAAGTTAACTGGTGTTCCTTGAAGACCTTCTGATTGCGGGCCAACCAGATTTTCCAGCAGACGAACTTGGGCAGCGCATTCCAAATTTTATTCCAAATTGATTTTTGCTGAATGTGTCGAGGGTACCGACGGCTCCATTCAGAAAAGAGATCCGGAATTGTTATGTGAGCCGGGGAGGTTATATGTAGATCTTGCAGTGTATGTTCCCAAACTGCCTTTGCAAATTGACAGTCGATAAAAAGGTGTTGCACAGTCTCGGCGTGGCTTCTACAGAGGGCGCACCAATGAGGGCCGGCAAAACTTCTTTTTGCAAGGTTATCACCTGTTAGGATCTTATTATGGATCAGGGACCAGACAAAAAAATTGATTTTCGGAAGAGCAGTGGGAGCCCAAATGTTTTTCCAAAGCGCTGGACTGTGATTGCTGTTTCCTTTTATTTGATATGCTTTGTATCCTTCCGCAGCAGAGTAATCGCCAGAATGGCCCCAACCCCATCGATCTGTCATTGCTCTGTGGATCGGGGCGGCCTCTTCGAGTTGCTCCATGAAGATGTTCAGTTGATGCAGTAGATGGGCTGGTGGTGCAGGGATTGCCCAACCTGTCCAATCGCCTTGCTGGTCCCATTCAGATATGTCATAGAGACTTGTCTTCCCGGTAGAGGTTAACCACTCTATTAAACCTGCGATTTCTTCATTTTCCTTTATGGCATCTCGCCCCATTATCCTATCATTCCAGATGCTGGTTTTCTTGCCATTCCCCGGTATTCTGTAGATTTTACTATTGAAAATTTTGCTGCTCTTGAGACAGAGTTTCCACAAAAGAGTGCTGTTGGCTGTGTGGTCCAATCGAAGGTTTCTTAACTCATCACTGGTAGTGTATTTTGAGCGAAGAGTGGCGCTGACAGGGTGACTTGGCTCTTTATACATTTTCCACAGGATCTTACTGCCTAGAGCAAGATTAACCAGAGAGGGATCTTTGATTTGGAGACCTCCTTCATCGAAAGGCTTCTTGACTGTTTCCCAGTTGACCAGGTGCAGTTTCTTGTCGTTGCCCCTGCCCCCTTGCCAGAGGAAATTCCTAAGAAGAGAGGAGATTTGGTCCATGATATTTCTGGGAGCAAGCAGAAAGGCAGCTTGGTAAATTATTAAAGAGGAGAGCTGTGATTTGATTAAAACAACCTTACCTCCTTTTGTCAGCCAATGGCCTCCCCATTTCGAGATTTTGGCTTTGAATTTGCAGATTATGTCACTCCACAGCGATCTTTTGTTCACTCCTGAGATTATGGGGAGACCGAGATATCTGATGCTCTCCCATTGTGAATGCCCTTTGAATCCAAGAGTGTTGGCTATGTTAATGAGTTCCTGGTGGTTTGTATTCCAGCTGAAGACTTCGCTTTTGCTTTCATTTACCAATGCTCCTGAGACTTTGCAGTAGCTCCTAATGACCTTGCCAAAGGCTTTTGCAATTCTGATTGAGGCACCCCCCAGAAGAATCGAATCATCTGCAAATAAAGCATGGTTTATGGGGCTTAATCTACTGGTGATTTTGAGGCCCGGGATGGAGCCTGTCAGTCTTTCATCTTCGAGTTTTCTGCTTAATGCTTCTGCCATTATGATGTAGAGATAGGGAGAGAGAGGGCATCCCTGCCTGATGCCTCTCTTCGCTTTAAAGAAGTTTGCAGGTCTGCCATTTATGAGAGGAGCTATCCATGGATTGTTCATGCAGGCTTTTAGAAGATTAACAAACTGAATGGAGAAGCCAAAGGACAGCAAGACTTTGCTGAGAAATTCTCTATTAACTCTGTCGAACGCGTTTGCCATATCTAGCTTTATTAACATGCCTTTCTCCTTTCTCTGCTGGCTTGTGTGGATGGTCTCTTGAACTTGGATGACGTTGTCGAGGATGTGTCTACCCTTCACAAAACCTCCTTGAGATGTTGAGATGATTCTAGGGAGCAAGGGCTTCATTCTATTGGCCATCAGCTTTGCCAAGATCTTATAGGAAGCATTACATAAGGAAATTGGCCTGAATCTGGCAAAAGTTTCCGGGTTAGATTCCTTGGGGATCAGAGCTAAGTAGGTTGAGTTGGTGCTACCACCTACTTTGGCTTTTGACATGAATCCCCTTACCATCCTTTGGAGGTCATATTTTATTATGTCCCAGCAGACTTTGTAGAAGTGAATGGAAAAACCGTCCGGTCCGGGGGCCTTGTCAGAGTCCATGGACCAGATGGTTTTGATAATTTCTTCCTCTGTGACAGGTTTACATAACTCTGCATTGTTCTCAGGCGGAATTAAGGAGGGTATGTGATTGAGAAATTCTGCTTCCTCCATTTCTTCACCTTGATCATCCGAGCTGAAGAGATTCTGAAAGTGTTGTTCTGCAGCTTCTTTGACTTGTTGATTGCCCTTGCAGATTTGGCCCGTCATAGTCTTTATTTCTGTTATGTGGTTCCTAGACAATCTGGCCTTGTACTGCCGGTGGAAAAAAGAGGTGTTGCGGTCCCCTCCTTTTAGCCACAGGCTCCTTGATTTTAGTCTCCAATATTCTTCCTCGTTTCTGAAAGATTTATAGGCTGCTCTCTGCGCTCTAATTTCCTTTTCCAAGAGGTTTTCATTAATAATTTTGCTTTCCATATTATTTTGCAGGGAATGCAGGGCCTGGACAGCTGCAACTCTTAGAGAGGTGGGGTTGGGCGCTGGCTTCTTGATCCATTCTTTCAAAGCTTTTTTAGTGAGCTTCAGTTTTTGCTCCCAAACAAAGCTTGGGGATCCTGCAATGGGGGTGTTCCAGGATGCTTTCACCGTGTCCATAAAGCCTTCTCTTTCAATCCACTGAGGAGAGAATCGAAAGGGAATGGGGCCCAAGTCTTCTTCATCTTCTAGGCAGAGCTGAACTGGCTTGTGATCCGAGGACAATTTGGGCAGGATTTTTGATGTTATGATTTTCTTGTTCATGAGGAGAGATTGCACTAGAAAGCGATCGAGCCGAGCAGAGATGTGGTCTGTTCCAGATCTATTATTTGACCAGGTATATAAACCGTGTATTGGGTTAAAGTCATGAAGATCCCAAGTCTGAGCGATTTCCTCCACAACGCCCACCATAGGGTCCTTGTGATCAGTGCCTCCTCTTTTTTCTTTGGCTTTCAGGACAATATTGAGATCACCCGCGAGGATGATGTTGTTAGGGGCTTCCTGTTCGAGGAAATCTGCCAAAGACTTCCAACAGTCTCTTTTTTCTGAATAGTTAACTGGAACATAAAGATTGACCAAAGAGATAGTTAACTTACTTGAAGTGTGGGTGAGTTCTGTGTAGATCCAGTGCAAGGTCTCATGAGTGCTAATCAGCTGGAATAGTTCTCCATTCCAGAGCGTTGCCAGGCCTCCCGAGGATCCCCGAGCGCTGACAGCTATGCCTGAGTTCTTCTTCCATTTTGAGTTTCCGGTTTCTAGCAGGGCTTGTCCTGCTATCTTAGTCTCTTGGAGCATGAGGATATCTGCAGGTTCCAATTTTAGAAGGTCTTTTACTGCTTCGACTTTTGCGGGGCTCCCCAGTCCTCTGCAATTCCAAGAGACTAATTTCATTATTTACCTATGCTTGGGGTGGAACCGCCCTTGGAAGTCCTGGGCCTGTTACTTCTCCCGATTGTCATTTCTATCGTGGATTGTCTCCCTTGGGTTTTGAACCTTTCTGCTTCTTCTTCTCTTTTTTCTTTACGGGATTTCCTTCCTGGTCTTTTTAATGGCCTCTCATAGAGTTCTTCTTCTGAAGACTCAGAGCTTATAGCTGGCTTTTTCTTCGCGATGTCAGCATACGTGGGACTTGAGGGGCTGCCTTGGTTGGCTTCAATGTGGATTTCACCTCCTGCCTCTTTGCTTTTTGGTGAGGTTTCCTCAGGATTCTCATTAGCCTGAGCTTTGGTCGGCAGATCTGGTTGCGCCTCCTCAGATCCTTTTTCGTTATCTCCTGTTTCCTGAGCTGGGGTATCATTGTTCCTGTCACTTGTTGGAGCACTTTTTCCTGAGTTTTTCTTTGCTTGGACTGATCTTTGGACTAAGGTCCATTGTTCTCCATTCTGTTTCTCAACCTGTTCCTCTGCTTTCTTCTTACAGTTCTTGGCGAAGTGGCCATAGCCATGACAGTGTCTGCATTTAAATGGGAGCTGTTCGTAATCAAGCTCTTAGATGTGAGACCAACCTGCCACCGTGAGCTTGATCGCTTCCGGCAATCCTTCTTCGAGATCCACTTCGACGCAGATGCGCGCACAAGAGTATTGATCTCTTCTTACTGCCTGATCTATATACTTGCCTAGAGCGTTCCCAATGGTCTGGAACGATTTTTGGTTCCAGCAGTGAAGGGGCAGATGGGGAAGTCTTACCCACACCGGTACCGCGGATGGAACATCTTGAGTGGGATCAAAATATGGATTCCATTGATTTAGATAGAGTCCCTGCGGCCCCATGAAGTAGGGGCCGTTTCTGAATATTAGGCTTCTGTCTTCTGAGCATTCAAAGACAAAGACGAAGTACCCTTTGCCCACGAAGTAACTCTTCACACCATTTTTTATGAGAGATTGCCAGTTTCTTTGGGTCCATTCCTCCACAGATTTGGGAGAGGGCCATAGGCCTGTAAACTGGCCAATGAGGCCTTTTTCAGACAGGTTCAGAGCGGCTTTGCAGGTATCCTCCTCTGGCAGGGCAACAGAAGGGATCGATTCCAACCTTTTAATGAATTTTTGCTGGGTCAGTGAAGGTTGCCGAAGTGATCCGTTCGCTATCAGATTCTTGAATGCTGAAACTTCAGGGGGCGGATCCGGAGGGGGAGAAGGGCCCTCAGGGGCCTCCATCTGATTGCAGAGGGAGGGGGGAGCTGTGCGCTGGGGCGCAGCAGCCAGAACAGGGCGGCGGGCTCAGAACCCTAGCTGCGGGCCGAGCTCTGAAATCCGCAGGCGGTCATAGGGAAAAAAAAAAAAGCAATGTCCAATAGGATTTAATAGGTTATCTATTTATTATTAGTACATTATGGTTGTAAATATTCTCTTATACCTTCTACCAAGATTTTCCTAAGCTCATCTAGAGAGAACTTGGTCTCACATCTAGCTAACAAAAATTAGAATCTATGAATGAAATAGGTCATAACTTCCCACTTTCCTTGCTTTAATTATATAATACTAACCACTTCAAATACATCGATTGGTTTAAGAGCATACATTCCCAAAAACTTATCACATATTTTATCAAAAGTCTCTATAGAGTTCTTGGGAAGGTTTTCAAACCATTCAAAGGCTAACCTAGTAAGAGTGTGTGGAAATAATTTGGCCATAACTTCTAGCCATGTCCTCAAGTATTTACAAATTATGATGAATTTAAAAAAGTGTGCTAGAGAGAGATAACCATAGTACACTAGAGAGGCCCAAGCACAAGTGTGCTACACAAGAGATGCATGAAGATATGTGCCCTTAGGCATAAAACACTTTATAAGGGAGATAAAGAATATCACAAGATGATGGAATACAAATGCGAGTTGTGGTGTACTTATACACAAGAAGGGCTCTGCCTAGGGGTTAATGAGCCTACATGTACAAATTTTACTAGGTTGGCCTTATCCTCTCCCTACTATTACAAAAAATGATAATAAATGATCGAATGATGGTCTTAGCCATGATGAAAAATACATTAATGATACATATAAGTGTGTTGAGGCATGAATATTACACTCATAATTCTAACATAATTCCACATCTCTAAATATAGATTTCATATAGTAGCAATCCCTCATGATTTCCTTATTGCGCTTAAAACAACAAACTCCCACCCAGACAACAATTGAAGTAGAATTATCCTAACTAATATTTTTCATGTTTCATAGAATACAAACTATAACCATTGCAAAATTGAAAAGGAATGAACTCTGCATTTATAAAGATTGATTTCATGGGCAAGCAATCCTTCCTCTCCCTTATGGTCTTTAGGCCTTACTAACCTTGGGTTGTGCATGTTGAGGGGAATGTGAGTTACTTGTTGAAATTACTACTAATGTGTAACACCTCCCATTTCACACTACAAAAAAAAATCCTAATTGAAAATTATTCTTAATGTAGTCTTATGGAACTCTATTATCAATGTGAATTTTTCTTCCTTTATAGTGCATTCAAGATTATTGGACTTCCTAACATTGGTATCAAACCATAATTGTAGTCTTGAAAGGTTCATAAAATTTGAAGTCACTAAAATTTACATTTTTAACTAGACTTGACTCATTTTTAAAGTCTAATACTTAGCTTTTAAGTTAATCTATGTTCTTTGTATTTTTAATTTATATAATATGTGTGACATATGTAACTCTTATATGTAGGTGTATAACTTATCATTTAATTATGCTAAATTAGATTTTTCATTTATAATACCTTATAGTTTACTTAATTACTTTTACATTGGTCTTAATTCCAGTTATGGTCTCCAATCAAGTTTATCATCCTAATTGCACCTCCAAACCATAGTCTTGATACGCTGCCCTTTTTTAAATTAATCCTTCATGTTACTTATCATGGTCAATTTATCACCTTTGTTGGTTCTTAATTGAGTTTACTATGTTAAAATCTTTGTCCTTTCAATTGATGTCCCAACAACTATTATGTCACCAATAATTAAATACCTCCTACAAAATGATATTCCAGTTATATGATATGAATGAAAGTAAGTGCTAAGTTTATGTGGAGCACTCACATTCCTCCATGTGTGCTAGATATGTGTGAGCTTCACATGATGACACAGTTTGTGGTGTTTACGAGGCGTTTTTACATGAATGGTTTTGATTTCTCCTTAGGAAATCAATGATCCACAACATTAGGGTTTTCATTAGGATTTCTTGGTTGTGTCCTTTCGGATTTTGTTCAAACATATGCCAAGAATTTCGGTTCATCTTTCTTCACTCTGCAATTCTCTGAAATTCGTTGATATTATAGTTTAACATTAATTTACTACACCCCACATTCTTTTCAATGCTTATATATCCAATTTTAAAAACTAAGGAGCTACTGTATATATCAAATGGTAAATTTCCACAATAGGGAATTGATCCTCTGCATGGTGTGTCAAAACTAGGAATTATAGAGATAAAGGTGTGTCAAAAGAGTCTTACTGGGATCTCTCCCTCATATAACTATGTCAAACATTAGCCAAATGGGTGTCAAAAGAAATAAATGGAGTTATAGATCTATTTCCTGCTTCTTATTCCTGAGACCTAGATAGCTACTAGCATAGTCAAAGGAGTATTCTGAGTTTCTTGTATCCTGCTAATTCAATATCTAGTAAGAGCCTTATTTGGGAATTAGTTATAAGTTCTAAGGTTATAGAGTGAGTCTCTGATTATAGGTACCAATTCTAATGATTTATACACTCTTCATCTTATTGATATATAATGTCTAATATATATGAAGTTGGTAATATAATTACAAATCCTGGATATATACATAATGAAAGATGAAGCTTCATGATATGGAATATAGAGAAGTTGGTTCTGGCTCTAATTCCTATTGGGTTACCTCCATTACTTAGACATGTATTTGTGTGAAAATGAATTGAATTGGTTTATGTTTAAGGACAAGGCTTCCAAGGTGAGGTTAGCAAAGACAAAAGACACTCATCATAGTGGTTAGAAAGGGTTAAAAGAAATGATAACAACTTTTGTAAGTATATTAAATATGTGATATTTTTTTAATAAAATTTGTACTAGAAGAAAATCATTGTTATCTAATTTCTCCCTATTTACTGATTGATGGGAACTAAAATATGGAAGACATCCAAATCATTTGGAAAAAGAGATGCTGCAACAAAAGAGATGGGTTGATTTTGTTGTGTGGATGGAGTTTGAGGTATGTAATCTTAGTTGGATTTCCAATATATCTTTGAACCATATTTTCATTTTATTTTTTATCACTATTAGATATTATATCCTACCTCATTTTATGGTTAGCGTTGATATGCATTGTGCTATGGAATTAATACTAACATGTAATATTTTTATTTTTATTTTTTTCCAAAATGTAGGTAATTATTACCAAGAGGATGGTCTAGAATATGTTGAGCATACATCAAGATATGATAATGATGAGGATGGCGATAGTGTTGGTGATGATGACATGGATGAGACTGATCAGGATGGTCAGGATGATGATCATGGAAATGATCATGAGGATGATCTTGGTGGTGCTAGCTAGGCATGCACATGCATTGTTTTTTATGAAGTATTATTGTGTAGAATGAAATTCCTATTTTTAGATGGATGTTGTGAATTTACCTTAGAATAATGATATCCATGAAACATTTGGATTTGGTAATCATACAATGACTTTTATTTGATTAAATATGATGATGATATTATCATTATTATATTTTTATTTGATGTATATATTGGAAATTATCACCATTATTTTGACGGAGAATTATTATGTATGATGATATTACTATCTTTGGATGTTTGTTGTTAATTTATCTTAGAAGAATGATATTAATGAAATACTTTTATATCATAATCACATTTGAATTTTAGTTTATTTGATTAAAAATGATAATCATATTATTAGTATTATGTTGTTATTTTATGTATGTGTTGAAAATTGTCAATGAATCATTATGTACAATGATATTGGTAGCTACTCTACCTACATAACTTTGCACAACAATGTCTCCTACTATACCACCTAGTCTGTATACTCTGAGTTTCCATGATTCAACTTTTAGTCACTGGAGTTATAGAATCTGGCTATATGTCACGTGGATCTCTAGGTGTATGTGCATTAATTTGATTTGATCATTAATGGGGGTAACTCCATGTTGAAATCAAGATGTAGCCCTAATTCAAGAGGCATATCAAGCTCATGCATTATCTTATATCTTCCTTACTATAGTGTGAGTCCATATTAGAGTGGGAAGAGTAATTTACAACATGTTCCTTTGAGCTGATCTCTTTTCAAATGCTTTGTCTCTCAACTTTTCAATTTGCTTGAGACTTATGCTTGTCATATCTCAGTTTACACTTATGTTATATCCTTTGTATAATGCTTGAAACTTCTAACTCAGGCTACAACAGAATGATTTGTAATCCTCCCCATGTGTGGGTTGTGTGTCGTTGGGGTGTTGTGAGCGAGAAAGAGAATCTAGAGTGTCTTGTTCTAGATTGAGAGATCTACCGATCAAACATTAGGTGAATAAAATTGGACAAATGATCACCGTGATCACCATTGAGCTAAGAACACAAGGCTCCTCAAGGTGGCTTCCTCATATATCCAAGAGAAACATTCGGTAATATGACTACGGATCTACTTGTATTTCCTCAAGTGAAAGTGTAAATTTGGATCCTCCTACTCCTACCCCATCTTTGGTCCATACTCCTCACTTAGTGTTTACACCTTGTTAAATAGTCAATGTTCCATCGATTACCCTGGCGATAGTGTAAACACCCATTACACAACCTAAGTAAAAAAGATAAGATGAGGAAAAACCAATAATGTTAGGGGAATCAATGCTCCTAGCTGAGCTTCCATATTTAATGACGTGATATGTTGGAGTTACATGCTATCTCAAGATAATCACTAGTGATACCATATATGTTAGATAAGGAAGAGATTACTATGAAATGTGCTATACATCCTTGCTTTTCCTTGTACTAATATGAGTCATATAAGCCTTTCTTTTACTTGTACTAATATGAGTCATATAAGCTTTACGAACTAAGCTAATATCCATAATAACTCTACTTGTTTAAGTTGTTGAGTAGTCATTACTAAGAAATCTTAAATTATCTCATACTATGTTACATTACTATGCATTATAGTTATAATGCATATACAAAGAAGTACTATCTCCATTTATTCATATTAGATAACACTAACCATAGGGTAAGTAAGGAACAATGAAACCATTGTATTCCAGTGATTGTGTATACCTTGGATCCAATAATTATGGATTTACTGTGTCATAGCTTTCGTAATTGACATGAGGTTGTGTAAAAGAGATTTCTTGACATGAGGTTGTTTAAAAGGGATTTCTTGCAATTAGAGAAAATTTTATTTTAAAAGGTTAATATTGAATTTCCTCGTCATAATATGTAAGCAAATTAAAATCCTTTAAAATTTAATAGAGATACATGTGTGACTAGGCACCTAAAATGACATGACAAATTTTTATTATTTAATTTGGGTATAGGTGAATTTTTTTAATAATATGATTTACCTACCTTATATGTGAATGGTGCCCAAGTGATCTAAAACTATATTAAATATTAAAAATAAAATTAATATCTTAATCTATATAAATTAGAATATTGAGAATATTTTTAATGAATGGTAAATCATGGGTTGAGTGTGGTTTTAATGAAGCATAAATCATGGGTTAAGCATTAATTAGAAAAATAAATTAAAAGTTTCAACCCATATAATATTAATAACATGTGTTTCTATGCACCAATATTTAGAAACAAAATGCCAAAAATTAGTAATATTTTAAATATTACATTTTTTAACATTTAAGAAAAAAATTCTATGCACAAATATTTAGAAACAAGATACCACAGTTAGTAATATTTTTAAATATTACTTTAAAACTCCCATTTCAAATTTATTTTGATATTTTTTCTTTTTACTTTTTAAAAATTTATATTTTTTAAATATTAGTTTTTTTTTTTTGTTTTTAAATGTGAATAAATATTTTTCTTTTAATATTTGCCACTTTTTAATTTTATGAAATATATAGTTTCAAAATAATTACATCATTTCCCATTTTTTTTGCGACTTTATTTAATTGAGAATATAGTAGCAACAATGCCATAAATTGAATATCATTTGTTTGTAGTTGAGCAACAGTGCCACAATCGAAGATTGTTTGTTTGCAACAAGCGCTAAACAACAATGCCACAATCGAAGATCACAATCGCCACAACTAATGGTCAAGCCTTTCTCAGCCACAATTTCTTTGTGTTTTAATGGGTTTTTCTTTTTCATATCGATGAATAAATTATTGAAGAGAAGTTAGATGAAATTAATATTTTGAAATATGCAGCAATAAAAAAAATTCAGCTGATTTTTTCCATTTTTGTGAAAATTTTGGGTGACAATAGATTATTTTGAAAATGTAACAATCAAAATTTTGAGGCACACTTTTCTTTTAGCTCATGATCAGGAATCCCTCTTGGAATTTAAGAGCTTGTCACCAAGGATCCTCATAATTCCATGGCCTATTGGAG
Source organism: Pinus tabuliformis (assembly GCA_031772625.1). Lineage (NCBI taxonomy): Eukaryota > Viridiplantae > Streptophyta > Pinopsida > Pinales > Pinaceae > Pinus > Pinus tabuliformis. Next base: position 619,225,840 of record CM062811.1, on the reverse strand, counting down.
TGTTGAAGTCCCTTTATGCAACTTGACTGGTATTACTTGCAATCATTGCCATCCACGGAGAGGGGTCACTCTCGATCTTAGTTCTAGGGATATGGAAGGCTCTATCTGTCGTCCCCTTCTCAATTTTTCATTTCTCCACTCACTTGATCTTTCTAGTAATGCGTTTCACCCTCATATCGCAGTTCAATTGGGACATCTCTTTCATTTAAAGAAGCTCAGTTTGTTCGACAAAATGAGAGATACCACATCAAATCAGTAGGTACAAAAGTCTGGCATTCTTAGAGCTCTTGTTCAATGTTTTGAATGTAAATATCCATGTGAAGAATCAAAATGTCATCTAGAACATTTTATTATTTACATAGATCACTAGACTAACAAAGCAACAACTTCAATCTACTAAGTGATGTCGGTCGTCTATTTTTTTCCTAATGTTATTTTTTCCCTGTATATATGATAGGAGTCATAGTAAGTGTTTTTCATTATTATGTTTTCTATGGTTGGCCAATTAAAAAACAAACAATATTGTTACACTATTTTGGCATCACATGGGTCTTTATCTATTGAATGGTGCATTAGAAAAATTTGGATCTTGAATTTAGTGGTAAATATATATTCCATGTTATTAAAAGATATCATATTTAAAATAATTAATTTATCACTTCCACCAATTATTAACCCATTTCTCTTTTCAAAAAATATCTTTATCAATTAAAAAAATGTTAAACATTACTACAAATCAAAGTAACAACTTACATTATATTATAAAATGTATAACGTCTCTAATATGTTATACAACTTGCCACAATTATTGAGATATGATATGATGATGTTGCACACATGCACCAATGAAGTACTGCTAATGGCATCATGTTATCTATATCCTTGATTGAAGTGATTAAATATTATGATAGAAGACCAAAAGACAAATTACAATTGAATTGACTTCCAAAAATTATGAAACTTTTGGTCTTTCCATATTCACTTCCTCATTATATAAGTCAGAATGAGACCTATGTGAAGTTTTGAACTAATTTTTGGACTTATTCGGCTATGTATATATATGTAACATTTGACTTCTTTTTTAAATAGCAAGGCACAATTTTTTCTTTCTGGAAATAAAAAAGGTTGACATGCAACCATGTGTACCAATGACTAACAAGAAGATATTGTGGTTGGCATGCAACCATGTGTACCAATGACTAACAAGAAAATATTGTTGTTGCAGAAATAATTGACCTACAACCATAGTTAGAAAGATCTTAAAACGTTATAGATGGATCGCATAACCGTAATACCAAAAGCAAGAAATGTTTAATGTGATATAAAAAATTGACATGTGGTGAAATTGTAATATTTTATTATTTAAACATGCCATTTATACAAGTGTATGCATTTTGTTTTTAGAATTATTTATATTAATGTATGTGTTTAATTATTTTATATGTTATTAGAAATAAGAATATATATATATATATATATCATGACATATTTTATATTGACAAAATTTAAATAAATAAATAAATTAAATTAAATTATAACTTTACTTTAAATGGTTACTATTATTATTATTAATTAAAAATATATATATTAAATTAAAATAGATACACTTCAATTTTATATTGACAAAATTTAAATAAATAAATAAATAAAATTAAATTATAACTTTACTTTAAATTGTTACTATTATTATTATTAATTAAAAATATATATATTAAATTAAAATAGATACACTTCAAAATATATGTAAGGGAAAAATATAATAAAGCAATATTAAATAATTTGTAATAAATGCTTAATAACTTTTGTGAACGTTATGGTTTTCATATTATTATTAATTGAATAAATTCTATATAACAATTATTTTCATGCATATATTTTTTTATATTGAAAGAAAGAAATATTGTTAAAACAATTGTTTTTAATTTTAATCAAATTTTATTAATGACTGACTTTGTTAAATGGTATGTTAAATTTTAGATTACTGAATTTTATTAAATTTTGTGTTCATAAATTAATTTAAATATAAAATATATATAAATTTATTTTGATTGAAGTGATATATATTTGGGTAAATTTGATAAATGTAAAATAATTAAAATGATATTTAAAATTTTTTTACATGACATTATTTTATTAATTTCATAATTTTCTTAGGTGGTTATTTTTGAGTTGAAATTTCTTCTAATTGGAAAAGTAATTGACACGAGGTTGGATAAAATGGATTTCTTGTTGAGAATTCTTAGTAGTCATAGACTATGGCCAACATCTTGCATCTCTTCATATTCTTATTATTCCTTTGGGTCATGGGAAGAGGTGACCAAAGGTTCCTTCTTTGTGTGGATGTGAATTTATTTTGGAATAATGATATATGCGATGAGTGTTGATTTGATAGTCATATATGTAAATTAATTTTTTAATAATTTTTTGATAGAGAATTATTGTATATGATGACATTGCTATTTTTTTTTATGGATGTTGTCAATTTCCCTTAAATTTCTTTACAAACATTGTTATCAATTTGAATTGTGATATCTTCTTTAATGATATTTAGAAATTGTGATATATTTCGCTATGCAATTGAAATTAGTAAAATGAATCCATAAAGGGGTCATAATGAATTGTGATATTTTCTTTAATTATATTTAGAAATTGTGATATATTTTACTATGTAATTGAAATTAGTAAAATGAATCCATAAAGGGGGTCATAAATGGAAAGAAAAGTACACTCTACATAAGAAGTCAAATGCAAATGTAAATGTGGATGTAACCATGGATGCAAAATTGGGAATATAATTGGGTGTTAAATTACGCATTAAAACAAGATGTAAACAAGGACACAAAAAGTGTTTTAAACTAGAAGTAAAAAAAAGTGCAACAATAGACACAAAGAAGGGAACAAAACATTGCATACAAAATGGTACCAAGTTAGGCACAAACAAGGATTCAAAAATGGACACCAAACTAGATGCAAAAAAGGACATACAACTAGACATAAGATAGGATGAAAAATGGGATGCCAAGTCAGGTACTAAAAAGAATAAAAAAAATGATGCAAATTAAGATGCCAAATGGTGATGCAAAGAATGGTGTAAATTTGGGATGAAAACTTGGGGCAAAAAAAGAAAAGAAAAAAAGAAAAAGATGTAAGAAAAATATAAAACAAGATGTACAATGAGGCTAAAAAATGGGTGAAACCAAGGACGCCATATTGGATGCCAAAAATGATGCATAATCAGATGAAAATTTAGACTCAAACTTAGAAACAAAATGAGAGGCAAATGTGGACACAAAATGAGGCAGAAAAATGATGCAAATTTGGATGGCGAAAATGATGTAAAATTAGACACCAAAAAGGATGCAAAATTGGATGAAAAAATGGACATAAATAATGGTGCAACATTGGACACATAAGTAAACACAAAAAAGGGTGAAAAAAGTGGGTATAAAACTAGCTCAAAATTAGATGCAAATTGAGATGCAATGGTGGATGCAAAAATTGGTGTAAAAACAAATGCAAAAGTGGACGTAAAAAATGGCTCAAAATTGAATGTAACATTAGACACAAAATGGGATGCAAAGGTTGACACAACACATGACTTAACATAGGATGCAAATATAGATGCAAATTTGGATGCTCAAAAGGGTGTAAAATTGGATGCAAGAAATTATGTTAAAAATGATGCAAAATTGGATGTAAAAAATGATGCAAAATATGGTGCAATATGGGATGTGAAAAAGGGAGGAAAATCAAATGCAAAAGTGGACGTAAAAAATGGTCCAAAAAAACATGCAAAAATGGATGCAAAATTTGATGCTAAATCAAATTCAACATATGGTGCAAAGATAGGCACTAAAGCAGGTGCAAAACTAGATGCAAAAATAGGTGCAAAATTAGAAGCAAAAACTAGTGCAAGACAAGATGCAAAACCTGGTGTAAGACTAGATGAAAAAATTGACACAAAATGGATGCAAAAGAAGGTGTTAAATTGGATGCAAAAGATGGTGTAAACTTGATGCAAATGATGGCGCAAAAATGGAAGAAAAGAATGGCACAAAATAGGAAGCAAAAAATGATGAAAAATAGATGCAAAAAAAGGCACAAAACTAGAAGCAAAACCTGTCATAAAATCAGATGCAAATCTTGGTGCAAAATTTGACACAAAAAATGATGCATAATCTGGTGTAAAAAAGGTTGCAAAATATAGCATGAAAAAAGAAGCAAAATCAGACGCAAAAAAATATGCTTTAAAAATTGTACAATAGACTAGATTTAGCACCAGGTTTCTCATCCCCATTGTAAAAAAAAATGCAAAATCATGCGCAAGAAAGGATGCTTTAAAAATTGTACAATAGACCAGATTTAGCGCCAGGTTCCTCATCTCCATTGTAAAAAAATACACTAAAATATGGCGCTAAATCTGACACAAATTACCTGTTTTATTGTAGTGATACTTGATCTCTTCTAAGACTCGACTAGAATCCATCGACTATTGCATAGTCTCGGTCAACTTCTTGGTCAGACACTCAATCAACTCGAATTCTCATTCAACTATTGTCGACACCTCTCAATCAACCATCAACTCATTTCACTCTTGACTTGGTCCAACTCACACATCCTTCGACAAGGATCATTGGTTATCCTCATGTCCAACAAAAAGGATGACTTTTAACATGTTAGACAACATCATGCATGTTGATTTGTGTAGCTTGGGAGGTACTCCGAGCCCTAGGGTTCAGGGTTTAAAGGGAAAACCGCAACAAGAGTCACTTGTGGGCTTGGAACCCAAGTATGGGGTTTTGAACCAAATCACGTTTTGGCCATTTCCATGAGCACATTTCTACATGTGATGGCATGAGACAATAGAGGGCGGAAAGGAGAATCTAACGCTTCAAGAATAGTCAAATTCTGAGTTGTAGAAGTGGTGATATGAATTTTTGAAGTTTTATTATGGGGTTTACACATGTGTGTCAAGGTTGGCATAGTGTAAACATGATCTATGACAATTGTAGAAACCCCTAATCATTACGTTGGAGGAGCCCTTGTGTATAATGGTATATATACAAGTTGAATGTGACAACTTAGAGCATCTAATTTGGTGCAATACACTCAAGGATGAGATCTCGTTGGAGGAGGAAAAATCTATGTGGAATCTGAAACAAGAGAAGGCTAGGGCAACAAGATGTTAGAGACTATTTTTAGGGCCAAGTAAAGGGACCGAGCTACTGGAAGGAGGCCGAGTAGCCTTGCTGTGAAGATTGAGTTGGGAGACCTCAAATGTAGGTCTATTTGGGAACCATTTTAGGAGCAACAACCTTTGTTTGGGCATGTCATGGGTACAGGGACTGATTTATGGTAGTTCATAGACCCTAATCCCATAGAAATTATCTTACGTGGATTGTTTTGGGGTTGAAGTGTGCCCTAATCAATAGTGTGGAGGAAGAGGGTTCTTATGAAGGTATGCCACAGTCTTTGAGGGTTGTTTGTGGATTATGAAGTGGATTGTCAAGGGTTGTTGCAGCGTGACCAATTTCCCTAACCAATATAGTCATGAAAAACAAGTTGCAAACATATTTGGAGCAACATTAGATGTGTGTTGGGTCAAGGGTATTGACCAGTATTGGATCGATTTTATTGCAGCATGTGGGAGCCATGAATTGATTTGGGTGGCAAAAATACTTCTATTAGGAGCATATTTCACATTGAAGTATTGGGCATCATTGGTTTGGTGGAGGGTAGCATCTGGATAGCCCAAAGTATCCCTAGACAAGCTTTCTTGATGCGATGAAGAGGAGCTGAAGGTTGGGTGAATATTGGTGCCAAAGTGCAGTGCCTTGATGGATAAAGGTGATTGCAAGCCTAGCATATTAGAGCTCGGGATTAGGCCTACCCAGAGAGAAGATTATATCAGCTCGTATACATGCTACAGAAGTGATATGCAACAATGTTAGGTGGCAACCTTCCTGGAGACTCTATGTGTTATCCTTTGATGGACTAAGGGGTAGCTAGAGAGCATAATAGAATCGAAGGCCCAACATGACAAGACACAACATAGAAGTTGCAACGAAGTTTGTCATTATATCTTGTATACCATAGAATGTTGTATTATTCATATTTGGTTTAATATAATGAAGATTGGGTTGTACATTATTGTACAATTTGTTAAAAATTGTGTATACTTGTGCATATGTGATTTACTGCTTTATATTTTCCATTGTGCAAAGTAGTTCTTGTTGAGATTCTTGGTTTGGTAGCGTAAGTGATTTTAAGATTCTAACATAGACCCAAGGTCATGGAAACTCAACAATGCACAATCCACAAACACCGAGAAAGAACCATTAACATGGCAATGTATCTTTATCTTATCCTTCTTCTAGGCAATAGCTAGCAATAAGTGGTTTGGTATTCCTTATCAGTTATGTTATTGTCTTGTAACTGATACATTCTATTTTCATTCAAGATAATTCACTAACACAAACATTTGGAAATAGGACCATGAGTGATAAGCTTGGCTTATTTATTGAAGATTGAAGACAAGACTTTTGTTTTTTTTTTTTGTAAGCAAGCATTTATACATTATATTAATAGAGAAAACTTTACACAATGTATAGACATAGTATCCATCTTTGCCTCATAATGAGGAAACCAAAGCGTGTGATAAAAAATTCTCTGCCCCTGGGAGGGGAAACAAAGTCTAAGTTTTCCAGAGAGTTTAACAAGTGAAATGTAATGCCATTCAACTCACAAAAGAGGCTAGGTTGCTATGATGTTCATTAAGCCAAAACAGGGTTGCTTTGATATTCATCAATGAAAAAGAAAATTCAATTACCAACCTTTTGCTTGCCAAGTCACTGGTGGCTAGTGGATGCTACACTAGAGCTTCATTATAGCCATGTTGGTGCCTCCTTGTGCCAAGTGCTTCCTTCATCATCCACAGTGTTGCAATCCTCAATCCTTATGGGCCTCTTCCAGGATGTAGCACCCATAAGAGCTGGGGCAAGGGGGGAGGGAGAAGGATCTTTATGGGGAGGCGTAGGGGATGAGTTGGTAGGAGGGGAACATGAGGGAGACATAGCAGGGGATGGGAGGTTAGGGGGGTAAGCAATTTTGATGTCTTTGAAAAGTCATTTTAGCGAGGAAGAGGAATGGATGAGTTTTGTAGAAAGATTCGCTATCTAGTTAGTGGCTTTAGAATTATCATGCTCCCTATCTTTTAGTTGACAGACCAGGAGATTGTGGAGAGCCTAAAGGGACGTGCATCCCCTATGGGTCTCCTCTTCTTCCATGGAAACCACGCTTCTTCTAATGTGCTCAGGGATGTTGTTATTAAACTTGGTGGAAATGAAGGCATCGTTGAGATTATTGGGGGGATGATCACATCCTCTTCCCCTGCATGGGAAGCATCCCCTTCCTTTATCGTTGCTCATAATAGAGTTGCAGGGGTTTGGCGTCACAAGGTTGTGGTTGAGCTAGGCCTTGTTCGTTAATTCATGATTTTATTCATGTGGGAGAGGGGTGATGACAGAGACTCAACTTCCTTTTGTAGCTCAGAGGTGGGTTTGGGCTAGGGTGATGGTGAAGGCTTTCCTCTTGTAGCTCAGAGGTGGGAGGAGGCAGGCTCGGGCTAGGGCGATGGTGGAGGCTTTCCTCTCATAGCTCGGAGGTGGGCAAAGGTGGGCAGAGGTGGGCGAAGGTGGGCTTGGGCTAGGGTGATGGAGAAGGATTTCCTCTTGTAGCTCGTAGGTGGGGTCGGACTAGGTCAAGGGAACACACAATAGGTTAGCAGGCCAACTTTGGCTTTGTTTTGCAAGTTTATGTGATATATATGGTTGTGCTTCATTATTTTTTATTTTATTTTCATTTTAATTTCTCTTTTTATTTTATTTTATTTTTTAGTGTTTTTAATTGAGGGGTTCCAAGAAAATTTTGTATTTTTGACATCATTAAAAGATTATGGAAAGGTATTCTAAATGTTGGGATTGATTTTGAGAATGAGCAATGAGGTAATTAAGATAGGCCAAGATTATATGAACAAGGTCATGAAAGATAAATGTCATGGTGTGTTGGAAGGTGTCTCCAAATTTTTTGAGACCAAAGAGCATAACACAATAGGTGAAAATGCACCATGGTTTGGTGGAAGTAATTTTATATTGATTTCATATGGTGAATCTAGATTTGGTTATACCTAGAGAATCCATCCATAAAAGAAAATACCTCATGCTTAGTGCATTTTTCAATAAATTAATCAATGAATGGTGTTAGGGAATTGTCTTTGGGACAAGCTTGGTTCAAATCCTAAAAATCAATACAAATGTAGATAGTGCCTTGATTTTTGTTCACAAGAATGACGTTGGAGATCGGTGATGTTCATGTGATGGGATAGATAAAACTATATTTATGAAACTTGTAAAACTCAACCTTGATGGCCATAGTTCTAGAGGGTTGAAGAAGCCTATTTTTTTTCCAGATAATGGATGTACCTATCCATGGGTTGATGTGTTGTTCGACAATGGATGGACCAAATCTAGGAATTTTAGTGTACAACTAGAAACTCTTAAAAGAGGGATTTAAAATGAAAGCACTTCCTCTATGGAACATGTTGCTTCAAGGAGAATGCTTTTCTTGATGTCTAGGGTTAATTCCCACTTTAATAGTGGGAGAAATACTAGTCATATTACCTCTTCAAAATTATATTGGGTAGGAATCAAGTTCTTAAGAAAATCAACATATCCATGGAGAATGAAGTCTTTTGTTTCAATTACAAAAATTTCTTAGGATGGGGAAATTTGAAACACATCCTAGGGGAGGAAGAAGGATTGATGATGCATTAAATCCCATGGGTAGTCAGGTGTCATTGTTACCTCTAGAATGTCCTCACCTAAGTGAAGGATGTGGGAAGAAGGGGTGATGGACTTCTCAGAGGCATGAGTTGGTTTGATTGGCTTTTGGGTCCCATAAATATCACATGTGTGTGACACACTACTAGTTACTAAGGTGCCTATATATTTTGAGGGAATGAAAACAAAGGAGACTTTAGCTAAGAGGCACTTGCAACCTTACCCAAGGATGGAGGGTAGGTGTTGATACATGAGGGGAAGGAGTGGCTACTATGGGAAATAAGCCTAGTAGATGTAGAAATGTAACAAATGTGTGCACAATCATGTGTATCATGGGCTCTGAGAGGATCCTAGGGAATTTATTATTGAATATTATCTAGAGAGTTGGCCAAGGTAGGACATGGAATATCTTTCCAAGGTCTTATACCCAATTTAAATGTATGACAATAAACCCGACTTACCCCTATGAGGCGAAGTATGTTGTCTAAGTCAAACATTGGTTAGGGTTCATCGTGAATGATGGTTGATGGTAATGACCTTGATATTGTGAGGAATCATCATCATATGAGATATTGATGAAGAGATGACGACCATAACATATATATAGCTAAATCCAAGGAGTATATTGTTTAAAAAAAAATAATTCAAAACATATTACTAACTTATAAACTTTTCCAAACCCTCCCATATTCGTATATGAGTCTTGAAACCCTCCCATAATGTCAATGCATGTATCCACTATAACCATCTCAAATTTCAATGCATACAAGTACAAACTAAAAAAAATCAACGTTGGCCCCTTTCACAGGTCACTTTGTGCGGGGTCAATTAATTAGAGCATAATTTCAACTAATTGGTAAATGTTAAGTGGTGGATTGGTACCTAGGGGTAGGCCGCAACAAGTAACAATAAGCTCGACACCAAGAGCATAAGAGATACACATAATAAATTATGTTCGATTCTTTTGGAGCTCAAATTGTCCCGGTAACTGAGGACAACCTGAGACCACATCATTGAGGATCTTGGATCCTCTCTCTCTAGGTGACAAGGGTTGGCCTCCCTTTCACCACAACGGGTATTCCCTAGTGACAATCAAAATTTATTAGTCGTTGTAAAATAGTGTGAATTAAATAGATTTTAATTAAACAAATAAATAGGCCATATTATTAAATAAAGAGTTTTTTAAGTAAAATAACGTTTTTTGGGAAAAAGAGATGGTAGGTACATAACCCATGAAAACTTATTAAATTAAAACTTCATTAAAGACAAATGAGGTAGATTAATATATATCATAATTCACAAAGATTAGCAAGAAATAAAAATTAAAATTAAAGAAAAAAGAGAAATTGGTTAGAAAATTATATATTACGGAGCAATGGAACACATAAAATATTGCAGAAATATAAACACAGAAAACACATAAAACAAGAGAGACACAGATATACGTGGTTCACCCAGTTTGGGCTATCTCCACCCTGAACAACCAGTCTTTCCTTTCTATTATCCAGCAAAATGAAGAGACACAACCTACAACAGATCCGCTGTAATATCCTTTGTTTTCTCTCACAGTCTCACCTCTCTGCTTCTCGCTCGGAGAATACACATATATTACACAGAATCAATACAATGCCCTCATACAAAGAGAGGGGTTGCCTTCTAGGGAAAAAAACCCTAAACTAAACATAAGTTCTATCGTCAGATCATCCGCATAATGAATGGCCCAGATTGACTAGAAATTACTATACTTTTACAAGGCAATTTTACATCTGTTTTTAGCTTCGGGGGCGCTGCCCCTGAAACTCTCCGCCAGGGGTGGGGGGGGGGGGGCTCCCCAAAAGTCGTAGCCACCCCCCCTGCAGTGTATATTTTAAGGAATTGGGGTCCAATGTGGCGATACCTTTGAATATAGAAGATAATCAGGCTTCACACCTAACAAAATTAAAGCACACTAATGTTAAATTCATCTAATTGAACTATGTGGTTTAAATAACATAACATCAAGTATTATTATTATTTAACTTGCATAACAATTAGAATAATTTAATTTAATAAATTCAAATAATAAATATTGGAGACTTATTATATTAAATGTAATGTGTGAAACATTAGGAAATCTGAACAAGTAAAATAATGGCTAATAATTTCACGTTTTCTAGTGAGGAAAAATGGTGAAAACAATAATAAAATAAATAACTCGTTTTTATGGATTTTGAATTTATAGTGCACATAACCTTAAATATCATGTATTCATGGAATTAAACCTGCAACCAATAAACTCAAAATATGATACTAAAACCCCATATATCAAGTATTCCAAACTGTTTAAAATCATTTAATATATTCGAGAATAATGTATAATCAAGTTAGACCACCATTCAATAACAATGAACTAGCACATAAAATTGAAATTAAATAGAACACAATGGATGCAAATAAAATAAAAGAATTATAATATCATTAATAAAACCCCCATGTCACAGTAAAGGAGACTATTTATAGCATGTACAAGATGGTTGTAATAGTTAGTAAATATTCTTCCTCAAAGCTACCATTCTCCAACCTGCCAAAAAGCTCTCTGGAACAATCTTTTACATCTTCTTTTAAATGTCTGGAAGTTCATTTCATTTTCAATTTTCGTAATTTCCCGAATGAAATTACATTAATAATAATTATTTTGACTAAATGTAATACATATTTCATCATTTAAATAAATCCCCACTCAAATCCTCTATGTCAAAAATCTTTTAAATAATATTCCCGCATTAAAAGAAAAGATATAAATTAATTCTCAAATATAAAACATTATAATAAATGAAATTAACATATAACTCAACCTTCATAATGTTCTCTTCATTATCTCACATACATTATTAATGAAATTCAATTTTTACCTTAAGCGAGACCGAGTAAAATTTTCTCACTGTATAAAACATTAGGACATAAATTATGTATTTAATGTAAACATAATTTTGAGAAACGCAAAATAGAATACAAAATATTAAATGTAATATGGTTTTCCTTTTTAATGTTGAACTCTTGCATCTATACAAAACCTGCGATGAAATCTCAATGCTCCTCCAATGCTAAATTGATGCCTGCACAATTTCTTCACCTAACCATTAGAAATAAAAATTTCGAATTCAAATGAATGAAATCTTGAATACATATATCTTAAATTTTAATTATAAATTCCAAATTTTTACTTTGACATAGATTTTAGATAATTTTCTAAACAATTTAAACAATATAATCTTGTATAAAATCTCAATAATATATATAATGTATCAATTTGAGTTTCAAATAAGATTACATTATAATTATAATTTTTAATATATATATATATATATATATATATATATATATATATATATATATAATACATGTATTATATATGTGAATTTTCATTTAGAAAGAAAGAAAGAAATTATTTTTGTTAGGATATTCTAACACATAGGAAATAGTTAAGTATAACTTGGTCTAGTGTAGAGTTAGGTAAAGTGTGTTTCTTTACTATGTACTTTTGTAACTTACAATCTGACGATCATGATATGTTCTAGACATGAAGTGATCTGACGGTTCATTCTCTCCTCGGTATTACCGACACTTGATCCGTGGCTTAACACCCGATTGGTCCATGATCTCTATTTAAATAGCATGGAGGGTCATTTGTAGGTTAACCGTTCTTAGGCCATGGATTGTTTCCCTCTTTGATGGTTTTAACCACGTTAAGAATATTGGTGTATTGATCTCTGATCTGTTTGTGAGCAGTGTCCTTTGGTGTTTTGTCTGAGGAACTTACCCTGTAAATTCTTACATGGTACCAGAGCTATTTGAGGGCCGCATCCATTGGTGATCCAAATCTGAAGTCAGTAGAACTGCATCCCACTGTCGTTTCCTATATTTACTATTTCTAACTGCTTTCGGGTCGAGAGGACTGCTCTATTGTGTTAGGAGCATCTGTTCGAGTGAGGAACCCATTTCGTTTCACGTGAAAAGGTTTTCGGTAGCCCTAGCTACATCATTTTTAATATTTGGAGGTATACAGTGTTTATTTGCAGTCTTTAGTTATTTCCTCTCTGTTTATTTTGATTTATTTATCTCTTTGTTTTTTATTATTGGATCTATACCTTTCATTTCTGCATATGCTCTTTGCCCTTCGACTCTGTGCGATCTGGGCAAATCAGAAACAGAAAGGAAGGATTTTCTCATGCGTATGCTCTTTTCCATTGTGCCTTAGTGTGATCTCTGAAAATCAGAAACATTGAGGAAAATTCTTAGTTTTCAGGTAAAGCTAACTTCAAACCATAAGATTTGTTTTTTTTGTATGTCCATGTTGGGTTTTGTGGTTTTTGTTTTGTAGGCAAAAAAAGAGCTTTCTCAAGTAAGCACACACCCCAAAGCTTCAGTGACTAAAAAAATAAAATAAATAAACAACCCTTTCCCTTTTCCAAAAATTACTAAACTTTTAAACTAGCTCACTTGGTCCAAAGTTACTTTATGAGAATAGAGGTCTTGGGTTCAAGTCTTTCTTTTTGTTGAATTACTTTTTCAAAAATCACACATAGCTTATGTTTTAAAGTTACTTTATGTAAAAGTGTTCTCACCCATTATAAAAGTGAGTCACTTATAATTCTAAAATCTCTTTATCTTTTATTTAAGTTACAATTTAGTGGGTAGCTCATAAAGTACCATTGTAAAAGTGACTTTCACTTATTTATAAAAGTGAGTCACATAATTTGTTTTAAAAGTGAGCTAATTAGATTTATGTTTGGAAAGAGGGAGGGATTTTGTTAAGATATAACATTATCATTCATTTCCGCACATTCACGCACTTTGTCGGCATCTTCAACAACTTTTCTTCAAAAAGCCGTAACTTCTTCATTCGGAAGCTGTTCTCAGAGCCGTTGTTTTTAATCAGCCTAATTTTTCAAGATCTTTCGATTGGAACACTTAGATTCAACATCTACAGCTTCAGTTTCTGTTAAAATGGAAAGTCCATGCCAAGTTATTCTTGACAACACCAACAACTTCCAATGGTGGTCCTACATTGTGGATTTACTTAGAAGTAAAGGTCTTTACAGAATAGTCTCAGGCTAAAAAACCAAACCTCAAGATGAAGATAAGGCAGCCAAATGGGAAAATAGGCAAGATCAAGCATGTGGGTTGATAGGGATGTCTATTTCTCCAGACTTTAGATTCCATATCACAAAACTTGATACTCCTAATGAAGCAATGAAACAACTCACTAAAGTTTTTGGAATTAAAAATGAAATTAGAGCCCATCAACTTGAAAATGAGTTGCTTACATTGGACCCCAATAATTAATCTTCCATTGAATATTTTTTGTCCAAGTTCAAGACCCTTAGACTTCTCTTAGAAGGTGTTAAGGTTAAGAAATAAGATGGTAGCTTTATCTATTCCATTTTTACTAAGTTGGGACCAACATATTCTGTGTTTATTTCCACCTTCCATTCTACTAGAAAAGCCTTTATTTCTCAAGGACAAGACTACAAGTCCCCCTCTTTTGATGTCTTTTTTGATTCTTTAATAAGAGAACAAGAAAAACTCTTATATCTTGGTCTTCTTAATCTTGGAAACTCTTCTAAGAAAGCCTTATCTGCCCAGTTGCAATCAAATTCAAAGAATCCTAAGAAGCAGTATCCTAAAAAGAATGGTCCTAAACCAAACAAGGGTCCTAAGCAATTTTAACCTCAAAATGAAAAATCATTTCAACAAAATGATAAGGCAAATAAAAACAAATGGAAGAAGACTGATAGACATTACCACTTTTGTAATCGAGATGGCCACTTAGAATCCAAATGCTTTAAAAAGATGGAAGCCTTGGAAGCAGCAATGAAGAAGCATAACACCCATTTGGAGCACTCTTCTACTTCAACTTCATCTTCAGGAATAACATTTTCTGCATGTGATTGTCAAGAATCTCGGTTTGTTTATGCACTAAATGTATCTTCTTCTTCTCATTCTCATGAGTGGCTCATTGATTCTGGAGCTTCTTATCACATGGCCAAAAACAAAGCCATGTTTTCTTCTTTAAATAATTGTAGCACCAAAAATATATATGTTGGTGATGATAGATCTCTTAGTGTTGTAGGAACTGGAACTTTTCATCTAGACAATGGTCAATTTAATGATGTATTATGTGTTCCAAGCTTATCTTGCAACCTTCTATCTGTATATCAAATAACTCATTTAGGTGAAGGTAAAATCGTTGAATTTTCACCTCATGATGTTGTAATTAAGGACCTAAGAGATCCTAGACAGATTTTAGCTACTGGCATTGCTAATGATTCTACAAGGTTGTATAAGTTTAACAACTTTGGATCATCAAATCTTCCCTCAGTATTTGTTGCTCATAATGATGAAGTGAGCAAACTTTGGCATGAACGATTTGGTCACTTAAACTATCACTCCCTTCAGAATCTATGTAAAGAAAATATGGTGATAGGTCTTCCAATGGTATCTTACAGAGATGGTGTTTTTGCCGGATGTGTACTTGGAAAACATCATTGGGATAGTTTGGAAAAACATGCCTCTTGACACACCTAAGCCCCTTTACAACTTGTGCATAGTGATTTATGTGGTCCACTTCCAATTGTTTCATTCTTTGTCTACAAGTATTTCTTAACTTTCATTGATGATTTCTCCAGACGCACTTGGGTATACTTCTTAAAACTCAAGAGTGAAGCATTTAACATGTTCTTGGCCTTTAAGGCCTTTGTTGAAAAACAATCTAGACATCAAATTCTTAAGCTAAGATCTGATAATGGCGGAGAATATGTTAACAACAAATTCATCTGAGAATGGAATTCAAATGCAACATACTATTCCATATACTCCACAACGAAATGGTGTAGCTGAAAGGAAGAATCACATCTTAAAGGAAATGGCTAATTGTATGCTTCAATTTAAAGGACTTAGTCTTAATTTTTGGGCAGAAGCAATTAAATGTGAAAATTACAAAGTAAATCACACTCCTACTAAGGTTTTAAATAATATCACTCCAGAAGAAGCATGGAGCTCAATTAAACCAGATGTAAGTCACTTTCGTGTTTTTGGAAGTGAAGCATGGACCCATATTCTAGATGAGAAACATAAAGCTTTAGAACCTAAGAGTGAAAAATGTATTTTGGTTGGATACTCTGAAGATGTCAAAGGATATAGACTTATTCCACTTAAGTCCAAAAATGTTATCATTAGAAGAGATGTAAAGTTTGCTGAAAATATATTGGCCTACAAGCCTAGTTCGGTGGATGTGCCACCTCTCTCTATCCCTTCTACTTTTGAAAATATTTCTTCTTCAGATGATGACAATCCTCCCCCACCTTCTCAGGATCCTCCTTCAGCTCCTCAGCTTCCAAAATGGGTCCATGCTACTCGGGATGCAACAGGTGCTCTTGCCGGTGATCCTATAGATCAACGACGTACACGTTCTCAGTTCGATAGAGCCTCTTCTTTACTGGCTCAAGCTTCAACGAATTAAGTTCCTGACAGCTTTGCAGAAGCTTCAGTCCATCCATATTGGGACGCAACTATGAATGAAGAATATCGTTCATTATTGGCAAATGATACATGGGATCTTGTTCCTATTCCAAAGGGACGAAAACTTGTTAGATGTAAATGGGTTTACAGAACCGAGTATGGACCAGATGGAAAAGTTGATAAACATAAAGCTCGTCTTGTTGCTAAGGGTTTTTCAGAAGTTGAAGGCATTGACTACACTGAAACCTTCTCCCCTGTTGCAAAAGTGAACTCTATCCACCTTGTTCTTTACTTTTTTGCCTCTTGCAAACGGGAAGTCCATCAGATGGATGTTAAATCTTCCTTCTTGCATGGGGACTAGCATGAAAAAATCTATATGGAACAACCTACTCGCTTTATACAAATAGAATCCAGCCTTGTATGTCGGCTTAAGAAATCCCTTTATGGTCTCAAGCAAGCCCCTCAGGCTTGGTATGCCAAAATGGATAGCTTTCTTTTAGAAACTGACTTTTCTAGGTCTTATTCTGACAATACTGTCTACACCAAGAAAGTGGGAAAGTCTCTTATCATTCTTGTTCTTTATGTTGACGATCTTATCCTTACTGGTAGTGATCCCAACCTTATAAACCATGTGAAGTCTAGCCTTAAAAAGAAGTTTGAAATTATAGACTTAGGACACTTGCATTATTTTCTTGGTCTTTAAGTCTTGCAATCCAAGGAAGGTATTTCCCTTTCCCAGTCCAAGTATGCCTGTGATCTTCTACACCATTTTCACATGGAAGACTATAAGCCAGCCCCTTCTCCCCTTCAGTCTGGAGCCAAACTTTCAGTCACTTGTACTTCCCCTGAAGTTGATGCTACCTTATACCGTCAACTTGTAGGAAAACTTTTGTATTTGACCCATACTCGTCCTGACCTTTCCTTTGTTGTTGGCCTTATTGCTTGGTTTATACAAAACCCACATGAAAGTCATTGGAAAGCAGCTAAAAGAATACTTTGTTATGTTCAAGGTACAATTCAGTTTGGGATTCATTACAGTGCAGAAGCATCTCCTCTATTGATTGGTTTCACTGATTTCGATTGGGCTAGTGACCCTGATGATCAGAAGTCTACTACAGGTTATGTGTTCACTCTTGGTTCATGACCTATTACATGGGCTTGCAAGAAACAAAGTGCCGTTTCTCTTTCTTCAACAGAAGCAGAGTATCGTGGTGCCATAGAAGCTAGTAAGGAAGCCCTGTGGCTTCGTCAGATCCTGCCAGAGTTTGGCTTTTAGCAGCAGCATCCGATTACACTTTGGTGTGATAATCAAAGTGCCATTCAACTATGCAAAGATCCAGTCCAACATCAATACAACAAACACATTGAACTGCACATGCACTTCATCAGAAATCTCATTCATGACCATGTTCTTGAAGTGCAATACTGTTCAACAGATGATCATGTTGCAGACATCTTTACAAAGGCTCTCACAAAGGTGAAGTTTACTAAACTTCGATTTATGGTTGGAGTTCAAGAAGTTATCACTAAAGGGGGATAGGCTCTAATGCCTCCTTCCTTCTCCTATTGTGTCATATTTGTACATCCTTCAATCCTATCCCAAATTGTTCTTAAGGGGGGATGTTAAGATATTCCGACACATAGGAAATAGTTAAGTATAACTTGGTCTCGTGTAGAGTTAGGTAAAGTGTGTTTCTTTACTATGTACTTTTGTAACTTAAAATCCGACGACCACGATATGTTCTAGACATGAAGTGATCCAACGGTTCATTCTCTCCTCAGTATTACCAACACTTGATCCATGGCTTAACACCCGATTGGTCCATGATCTCTATTTAAAGAGCATGGAGGGTCATTTGTAGGTTAACTGTTCATGAGAGAAGCTTATGTAAATTTTCATTCCTTTATTAATAAATTGCCTGAAGTGGTCGGGTTGGCTCAAGGCGTGGATTGTTTCCCTCTTTGAGGGTTTTAACCACGTCAAGAATATTGGTGTATTGATTTGTGATATGTTTTTGAGTGGTGTCCTTTGGTGTTCTGTTTGAGGAACTTACCTTGTAAATTCCTACAATTTTAATGCCCACAAGGCTAAAGATAACATATGGGACAGATTGTTTCTTCATCTGCTTGATGTATTCGACCTTTTCTCTGTGAAGCTTCACAATAAATACTCCCAGCTTCTTGACAAACCCCTCGCTAAATAGATTATTCCAAAAGCTAGCTACCATCGTATCTGCATAACTTTCCATGTTGTCTTTGAAGGCCCCATATTCTAAAATGAAATGCTTTTCTGTTTCCACTTTTCCAGAAGAACAAAAAATGCATACTCTTTCCTCCCACACTTCTCTTGGCTTTTTCTAGCACCCTGTTTCACAACGGAGTTGATGATAATTAGTCCTTAACTGAGCAATAAGATTTTTGGCTCTCCAAGAGATATTGGCCTCTATGTATGCTATTGGTTGATGACTATGAGTGGGATTAAACAATTCAATATAGTATTTTTTCTTTCTTCCTAGCTCCTTATCCCAAGTATGCTTATGGAACTTATACATAATAAAAGATTTTATCTCTTCGTTGTTTATGGGGCACATGTTCAAGCAAATACCCCATTTACTAAACCAATTGCTATTTTGCTGCATCCAAGTTTTTTTTGTTGTTGTTGCACAATCTGTCATTAAAGACAACCTTAGGCCATCTACCTTCTTCCATTTGCTCAATTTTTTTTAAATACCTTATGACTCGCACCATAGCAATTGCTTCAATAGGAGCAACCCATGTTTCACTTAACAAGATAGCATAAGGAACTGCACTTTTAATCTTGAATTTGTTTGTAATCAAACGCTTCTGAATTTTCTTAATTTGTCTCCATTGCATGTCGGATGTACCGTTGGCGCATAGTTCACAACCATAGAGAATCACCAAAATCACTAGAAGCCCAAAAAGAGTTTGGGTGGTTTTTTCAGTCCTGTAACTTTGCCTCTCTACACCTATTTTGAAAAACATAAAATGCTTTCCAACCCCCCAAAGTTCTTTTGTTTCTACAACCATCCCAACTTAGATTTTTGTTGAAGTCAATTCCGAGGTATTTGTAATCCACAACTTCTTCTAGAATGTTTTCTTCAAAATAGAACTTATGCTGATTATGTTTTTTTAGAAAAAACCACTATTTTCATTTTGCTAATATTAACTTGCATCCATACATTTTTACAAAAATGCCCAAAAAATAATAAGTACTCCGGCAAACCAAAACCAAAAACTGATTTAGCAATCAAAATAAAATCAATGAAACTTCATTTGAAATCCTTCATAAATATATTTAATACCTATGTGAGTTCGGTGAAGGAAAGAGGGAGTTGAGTGCAATTCAGGACCCGATGCGTTAGCGTCTTGCATATCCGTTGCATATTTATTTATCTTCACATGGGGGCATATGTGTTGGTCTATTTTAAAATGTTCTCACACCTTCATTCATTGGGAAAAGTGCTTTATTAAATTAGAATGAGCATATTCACGTGGATACCTAAGAGATTTGTTTCTATTATTTAGTTTTGACTTTTTATTATATGAGCATTGTATTTAGTAAGTGATTGAGAGGTGAGGGCCGTGAGTTGGTTGGTTTAGTGTTTTTTTAAATATTTTTTAATTTTACTAATAAAAAAATTATAGGTCTTAGTTTAATTAAAAATTAATATTTTATTTAATTTACGTTTAATTTTTTGTTTATTAATTTTAATTAATTAAATTTTATTTGATTTATTTTTTAATATGTGTTTTTTTAATTATTTTAATAATAATGATTATTACAATTATAATTATAATTTATAGTTAGAGTATTTTTTATGTAAAGAAATAATGTAAGATTTGAATTTCAATTATTTATTAAATGTAATAATTTCAATAACTATTATAACAACTAATTTAATGTAGAGAAAATAAGACAATTCAAGGAAGTGATTTTTTATTACAAGAATATGAGAAAAAGCACAAGGAAAAATTGACAAAAGTAGCCAAGAATTAATTGGGGTCAAATTGCTGACAACAGATTCATTGAGGCATCATTCATCTTCTTATAAATGATGCTGATGATGATGATTATGACAATGACATTGATGACGACGACGATGATGTTGATAATGATGATGATGATGATGACGATGACGATGAAGACGATGATGACGATGATGTAGATGAAAAATGTGACGATGATGACGATGATGATGTTGATGAAGATGCCAAAGATGATGGTGATGATGATAATGCAGTTCATGATGATGATGATGACAAAGATGATGATAGAGGGTAAGAAGTTTTCTCAAATGGAAGGGTAAGGATTTTTCTCAACTTTGGAATATGAAGTACATTATAATCCCACAACTGGTAAATAGTAATAAATAATTTCATCTCCTTGACATTTATATATGTTGTAATTTGTCATTTGATTGTCGAATTCTTTCTGAGTCGTATTTGACTCTCAAAACCCTCCCATATCATCAATGTATGCATCTACCATAACCATGTCAAATTTCAGTGCATACAAATATAAAATGAAAAAAATTCAACGTTGGCTCCATTCTCAAGCCATGGTAAGTCATGGGTCCATAAATCAATTATAAACTAACTTTTAACACCCAAACATTAATTTAGTCAATTTTCTAAAAATCATTATGAGACCCCCTTATGGGAACTCTGCTCATGGGAAGTCATGGGCCGATATTACTTCTTTTTTGCGGGTGCCCCTTACCAAGTCAGGTTGACCCACCAACTCGTGGCATGGGCGCCCCTGCTGGGCAAGTGCCATGGCATGCCCCACATGTGATCCCCCCCATGGGTGCCAAATTCCCTAGTGTCCCCAACACGTGACACCCCCATGGGCACCCAGGGGCCCTCCCTTTGTGTGGGCACACCTACGACGCTGGCACTTTCCCTGCTATGCAAATTAGTGAACACAAATCATTAGCTTATCAATGACAACAAAATATTATCATTTTTTATTTCCATGTTGCATGATTAATAAATCATAAACCGACTTTTAACACCAAAACATTAATTTAGTTCATTTTCCAAAAATCATTATGAGACCGCCTTGTGGGAACTCTATTCATGGGCATTCATGGGTCAACATTACTTCTTTTGTGCAGGTGCCCCTTGCCAAGTCAAGCTGACCCACCAACTCGTTGCACGGGTGCCATTACCGGGTGGGCATCCTGGTGTGCCCAACATGTGACGCCCCCATGAGCGTCAGTCGCCCTTGCGTGCCTAGCATGTGATGCCCCCATGGGCGCCAAACACCCTGACATGCCTAGCACGCGATGTCCCCATGGGCGCCAAGGCACCCTGCCTTCGTGTCGGCGCACACCGGGTGCAAGAGTTTGCCCTTTTGTGAAAATATGTGAACACAAATCATTAGCTCATCAATGACAACAAAATATCATCATTTTTTTATTTCTATGCTACATGATCAGTCAATTATAAACCAACTTTTAATACCTAAACATTAATTTAGTCAAACTTCTAAAAATCATTATGAGACCCCCTTGTGCGAACTCTATTCATGGGAAGTCATGGGTCGACATTAGTTCTTTTGTGTGAGCACCCATTTACAAGTCAGGTTGACCCACCAGCTCGTCGCATGGGCGCCACTACCGAGCGAGCGTCCTCGCGTGTCGGCCAGCACACGGCGACACCCTACCTTCGTGCATGCGTACCTAGGGTGCTAGCATTCACCCTGTTGTACAAATTAGTGAACAAAAATCATTAGCTCATCAATGACAATAAAAAATTATAATTTGTTAGTAACTACCATGCTGCATAATCAATCAATTATAAACCGGCTTTTATCATCGAAACATTAATTTAGTTAATTTTCTAAAAATCATTATGAGACCCCCTTATGGGAACTTTGTTCATGTGTAATCATGCCTTGACATAAATTCTTTTGTGCGGGCGCCCTTTGCCAAGTCAAGCCAACCCACCAACTCATTGCACAAGTGCCACTGTTGGGGAGCACCCCTTACCAAGTTGGGCCGACCCACCAACTCGTCGAACGGGCGCCCTGGCATGCCCAACATGCAACACCTGGGTGCCCGACCTTCATGCAGGCACGCCTAGGGTGTAATCAATCGCCCTGTTGTGAAAATCAGTGAACAAAAATCATTAGCTCATCAATGACAACAGAATATCATCATTTGTTATTTCCATACTACATGATCCATCAATTATAAATTGACTTTTAACACCTAAACATTAATTTAGTTAATTTTCTAAAAAATCATTATGAGACCCCCTTGTGGAAGCTTTGTTAAGGGCAATCATGGGCCGACATTACTTCTTTCATATGGGTGCCTATTGCTAAGTCAGACCAACCCACCAACTCATCGCACAGGCACCCTTACCGGGTGGGTTCCCTGGTGTGCCCAGCACACGACATCCCCATGGGCGTCCGGGCGCCCCGCCTTCATGTAGGCACACCCATGGCGTAGGCATTTTTCCTATTGTGCAAATCAGTGAACCCAAATCATTAGCTCATCAATAACAATAAAATATCATCATTTTTTATTTCCATGTTGCATGATCAATCAATTATAAATTGACTTTTAACACCTAAACATTAATTTAGTTAATTTTCTAAAAATCATTATGAGATCTCCTTGTGGGAACTTTGTTCATGGGAATTCATGGGCTGGCGTTACTTCTTTTGTGTAGGCACCCCTTTCCAAGTTGGACCGACCCACCAACTCGCTGCATGGGCACCCTACTCGGTGGGTGCCCTGGTGTGTCCAACACGAGATGGCTTGGCCCCCTACCTTTGTGAAGGAATTCCCAAGGCACAGGTGTTCGCCTTGTTGTGTAAATCAATGAACACAAATCATTAGCTCATCAATGACAACAAAATATCATCATTTTTTATTTCCATGATGCATGATCAATCAATTATAAACTGACTTTTAACACCTAAACATTAATTTATTTATTTTCCCAAAAATCATTATGAGACCCTCTTGTGGGAATTTTGTTCATGGGTAGTGGTGGGCCGAAATTAATTCTTTTGTGTGGGAACCCCTTGCCAAGTCGGGCCGACCCACCAACTCGCCACACAGGTGCCCTAGCGTGCCTAGCACATGACACCCCCATGGGCACCCCGCATTTGTGCAGGCATGCGCAGGGTGTGGAAATTCGCCCTGATCTACAAATCAATGAACATGAATCATTAGATCATCAATGACATCAAAATATCATCATTTTGTATTTCCATGCTACATGATTAATCAATTATAAACCGACTTTTAACACCTAAACATTAATTTAGTTAATTTTCTAAAAATCATTATGAGACCCCCTTGTGGAAACTTTGTTCATGGGAAGTCATGGGTCGACATTAATTCTTTTTTTTGCGGGCACCCCTTTCCAAGTAGGGCCAACCCACCAACTCGTCACATGGGCATCCCTGCCGAGTGGATTCCATGGCGTGCCCAGCATGCGACGCCCCGCCTTCATGCAAGCATGCCCAGGGCACATGCATTCACCCTGCTGTGAAAATTAGTGAACACAAATCATTAGCTCATAAATGGCAACAAAATATCATCATTTTTTATTTCCATGCTACATGATCAATCAATTATAAACTGACTTTTAACACCTAAACATTAATATAGTTAATTTTCTAAAAATCATTATGAGACCCCCTTGTTGTAAATCTATTCATAAGAAGTCACGGGTCAACATTGCTTCTTTTTTGTGGGTTCCCCTTGCCAAGTCAGGTTGGCCCACCAACTCGTTTCATGGGCACCTCTGTTGGGTGGGCACCCTGTCGTGCCTAGCATGCGACACCCCCATGGGCGCCTAGGCACCCCATTTCGTGCAAGTGTGAGCATTCACTCTGCTGTACAAATCAGTGAACACAAATCATTAGCTCATCAATGACAACAAAATATCATCATTTGTTATTTCCATGTTGCATGATCAATCAATTATAAACCAACTTTTAACACCTAAACATTAATTTAGTTAATTTTCTAAAAATCATTATGAGACCCCCTTGTGGGAATTCTTTTCATGGGAAGAAATTACTTATTTTGTGTGGGCGCCCCTTTTCAAGTTGGTCTAATCCACCAACTCGTCGCACAGGCACCCCTGCTGGGTGGGCACCCCAGCATGCCTAGCACGCGACGCCCCTAGGGGTGCCCCACGTTCGTTCAAGCACACCCAAGGCATAGGCGTTCGCCCTGCTGTGTAAATTAGTGAAAACAAATCATTAGTTCATCAATGACAACAAAATATCAACATTTTTTATTTCCATGTTGCATAATCATTCAATTATAAACCGACTTCTAACACCTAAACATTAATTTAGTTCATTTTTGAAAAATCATTATGAGACCCCCTTGTGGGAACTTTGTTCATGGGTTGACATTACTTATTATGCGTGTGTGCCCATTTCCAAGTTGGGCCAACCCACCAACTCATCGCACCGACACCCTTTCCAGGCTGGCACCCTAGCGTGTCAGCCAGCACGCTCGCCTTCGTGCATGCACGCATAGGGTGCGAGCATTCAACCTGTTGTGCAAATTAGTAAACATAAATAATTATCTCATAAATGAGAACAAAATATTATAATTTGTTAGTGTCATGTTGCATAATCAATCAATTATAAACCAACTTTTAACACCCAAACATTGCTTTAGTCAATGTTCTAAAAATCATTATGAGATCCCTTGGTGGGAAATTTGTTCATGGGTAGTCATGGGACAACCTTACATATTTTATGTCGAGTTAGGTCGACCCACAAAATCATTGCATGGGCACCCCTACCGGGTAGATGTCTTGGCTTTCTCAGCTCGCAATGCCCCCAAGGTTGTCCGAGTGCTCTGCCTTCTTGTGGGTGCTTCCATGTTCGCCCTGTTTTGCAAATCAGTCAACACAAATCATTAACTCATCAATGACAACAAAACAATATCATTTGTTAGTACATATATTTGCATGTCATGGGCTTACTTCGCATGTTTCCCTGACTGCCGTGTCGGCAAGTTCACCCGTTGCGCAACTCATCTGGTTTACCCGTCGCCAAACTCGCATGAACAACTTGATACTCCATTCCAATATCTTTCATAATGGCATGTAAATCTTGGTATGTACGAGGTAAATCATTAATTTTATATTTATTTTAATTAGTTAAACCAACCAACGTAAAGTAGTCCCATATTATATGTTGTCAGTGAAAAAATCCATTAATGGTGGAATTGAACGTTATGCAATGGTTATTTTCCATTTGTTGGAAATTGGATAACACATTTTCATATTGAATATAGTGTTGAATATCTGATGGTAAAAGAAAAAATGCTAGATTTTGATCAATCCATCATAAGTTCAATCTGTAACAAGAAGAAGAGAAGAGAATTTCACAATCTTATCATGCTTTTCTATTGATCATAAAAAGCATCTGAAGTCATTTTTTGTCATCGTTGTTGAGCTGCATGCACTCCCAGCCCTAGTGAGCTCGAGGATCTCAGTCTCCCTCCCCTATTGCGGCCTCTTGTTGTGTCGAGGATGGTGATCCACATCTAGGTGTTCAGTCTAAGCAAGAAGAGACTGTGAATGCCTTTGCATCATTAATCTCAACCATTGGCCCTCCAAAAACCAGGCTGTCAATATCTAAGTTTGTGAAGAAACTTGAAGATATTCCAGATATATCTCTCCCTTCGTCTCTATCTCATCGAGCAACTATGTCTCTAACAGGAAGGGGATTGGTTGGCCAGTTTACAGGACTATGTCCATCCCCTCGTTTGGTTTAGAAATGGGTCGAAAGAAACTAGACATCTTCAATAAGTGGAAAAATCTCAATAAGATTCTGTGGAAGAGGATATTAAACTTTTCACTTTGAAACAAAGGAAGATCGAGATTTAATCTTTAGAAATGGCTCGTACTTCATGGACATATGAGGGTTATACTTAAACAGATGGACCCCTGATTTTGATCCCGAAATGGATGTTCCCAGCATGGTGTTGGTATGGGTAAGACTACCACATCTCCCTCTCCATTGCTAGGGAGATGAATCAGTCAAATCCATCGGGAATCGGGTGGGGAAGTATATTGACAGATGTGAACCAAAAGAGAACATGCCATCTTGTGTGAGGATTTGTGTCGAAGTGGATCTAGGGAAAGGACTTCCGGAGGCAGTAAATATCAAAGTAGATCAATGGACGCACATATAACAACTGGATTATGAACAAATATTGTTCAAATGCAAGGTATGTCATGAATACAGTCATTTCACAAATAGATGTCCAAAAAAACAAGAAAGTAAAAATCTAGAAGAGTCTGAAGCTAAATGGGAACAAGTCAAAAGAAATAATCGTCAAATAAACAACCCATCTCCTCATCAAGCCATCCATGGGCTCCCTTTTGGACCCCTTGATGAACCTTCTATCCTTCCTTCACCCCCCTCCTCTCCCTCTCATCCTCCCCCTTCCCATATACTCATGCCCTCAATCCCTATAATACATTGCAGCCCCCCTCCTCCCTCAGTGGACATAATACTGACAAGAAACCAATCAAAGGAATCTCTCCAAACTCTAGAACACCAAAAGAAAGCAGGAAGAAAATCTAACAAAGAGCTTAGAGATGAAGCGACAACAAAAGATATGGCTTTAGGAATGCAACAACCCATGGATTCCTTCTTTGGGAAAAGCTTCGGGGAACAATGAGAAAAATCAAAATCAACAGGGAGGGAAAGGTCCCTTATCCCACCAACTAAATAAGTAATGATTGTGGTTTCCTGGAATTGTCGTGTTTTGGGAACACCCTTTAAAGTAAATGCAGCAAGAGATATTTTAGTAAAGGAAAACCCAGATATCCTTATGCTTCAGGAGACCAAAACAAGTTGCCAGGAATCAGAAAAAATGATCAAAAAATTTAAAAAATTATGAAGGAACAACTCAACAAGCCATAGGGGCCTCAGGGGGAATCTGCACACTATGGAGGAAAGGAAAATGGGAAATGCTACAGCAAAAAAAGGAACAACACTGTATCTGAACAGATCTAAAAGAGACAACTACCAATGAGCGATTTGTTATCATCAACATATATGCTCCTAATCACTTCAGGGAAAAAGAACATTGTTGGAACACGGTTCAAGAAACCTTAAATGAAACTCATAACAAAAAATTAATTTTGGGAGGGAATCTCAATCTTGTCCTAAATATAGAGGAGAAATTTGGAGGGACCTTCCATGCAGACCCATCAAGGGATGCCATTGAAACCATTATGGAAAAAAACAAGCTAATAGACATACCTCCAAATAATGGTAAGTACATGTGGAACAACAAAAGGGTAGGAAACAACAATATAAAAGAAAGATTGGATCAAATTTTGGTTAAGGAAAACATCATCTCCAATTATAATTCAGTAAGATCAATAATTATTCATACTACGACATCATACAACAAGCATGGTGTAATCACTTTGGGGCTTATGGACAACCAAGGACCATTACCATTTAGATACTGCCCAATATGGAACAACAACGAAGAATTCAAAAAAATAAATAATGGAAGTATGGTCTCAGAAGCTCATGGGGTCGCCCTACTATGTGTGGGAAACCAAGCTTAAAAATCTAAGAAAGGAATTGAAAATATGGGCTAAAGAAAATGAAAAAAAAAAGAAAAAAAAGAAAGTCATAGCTATTAAAAATGATGGAGCAACTTCAAGAGGCAAAAGAAAACAAGGAGGAGGAAAAAGAGGATCATCTCCGGGAAAAGGGACTTTTTTGGGAAATATATAGAGAGAACTGGAAAGAAGAAGAAGAGGCGAGATTAAGGTCCAGAAACCTATGGTTAAAAGCAAGGGATAAAAACACAACATTTTTTCATATCACTATGAAAATTAGAAGAGCTAGAAACCAGATTGATAAATTCAAGTAGATGGAAAGGAAATTAGAGGAGCAGCGGAATTAAAAAAAGAGGCACAAAAACATTTTAAAAATATTTTAACAACAAATGCAGAAGCAACAGATTATGACAATTTTTTGCAACATATCCCAAACAAGATAAACAAAGGGAAAAATGAAAAAATCATGCAAGAAATCGCAAAAGAATAAATAGAGGCAGATGTTTGGAGCCTTCATCCGGATAAGGCACTAGGCTCGGATGGCTTCACAATAGCATTCCATAGCCAGCATTGGCAGATAATAAAAAAAGATTTAGTAAGAATGATAAGAAATGTGTTCAAAACAAAAATGGGAGGCTCCACCAAATCTTCTTATCTGGCATCAATACCAAAGGATGCTAGTCCCTCCCCTTTTAGTAGATTTCAGCCAATTTATTTGTGCAACTCTTCTTATGAAATAGTAACGAAGATAATAGCCAATTGAATAAAGAAACTCGGAGATTATTTCGGAAAATCAAGGAGGCTTTGTACCAAACAGACATATTATAAACAATGTTCTGGTGGTCCAGGAAGCTCTCCATTCAAGCATGCTAAAAAAAGAAAAAGGAATCATTATAAAATTAGATATGGCCAATGACTTTGACTGGGTAAGTCTCCCCTATCTCATGGATGTTTTAAAGAAATTTGGCTTCTCAAGTGAAATCATTGAGGTAATTAGTGCTTGCATAATGAGCCCGTGGATAGCATCGTTGATAAATGGAAGACCTAGTGATTTCTTTCAAAGCTCCAGAGGGATGAGGCAGGGATGGTGATCTGAAAATGGGGCACATAGGCTTCTTGTCTAACTTACAAGAACCTCTCCCACTTCCAAAGCTTTAAATTTTCCCAAGTCTTATTGATTAACCAATGCAGAATTAAGAAGTGCTTGAAAATATATATGTATGCTAGTATGTGTTTTAAACTGGTTATATGCTTTAAAATCTATTGTTTGTGCTGATATGTAAGTGTGCTTGAACTAATATATAAATACATATAACAATAAATAAAGCAGGAGTAAATAAACACATAAGACAACAATTTAATTAGGGGTTCACCCACAACTCTTGGGCAATGTCTTCGTGAGCTCTAGTCAACTCAACTAGGCTCTTTGGGATTATGGTATAAGTCCTTTTTACAAGCTCTTGGCTCAACTCCTGCTGTTTTCCACAGAAATAGTGGGTTCAAACACCATGTTATCCCCTGGCTCTTGAAGCTCTGGGTCTTGGCTCTTGGTTCTGGCTCTTGGCTCTGGCTTCTTTGGTCCTCTATCAATTTACAGCTCTCCGGTCTTTTCACTTGACTTCTAAGTGACTCCCTCGGTTGTGTGCGCTTCAACTTTTTCTTTCTGCGCTACCTGCTCTTGCTGCTACCCTTTTGCACTGCTCTCTCTCACCTTAACCTCCTACTTTGACTGCAATTTCAGCAACAAACCCTAGCAACCTTCAACCACCTGACATTCATGGCTTTTAAAGCCAATCGGCGTTTGTTGGTTCATCTTCCCTCTCGGGCTCTTTGGCTTCCCGCTTTGGTCCGCTCAAGTCTACTCTCTAAGCATTAAATAATCATTGCTAAAACCTTTAGGGGAGGTGGCCACATGTACTGTAACGGAAGGGGCCATCAGGCCTTTGAAATCCCCAAATTTTGGCATTCTTAGCTTACACAGGAAAATACACTAAACACGGGAAAAATTTGCAGAGAACACTGTTCACCGGACTTCAGAAGTCCTCAAATGCGCTCTATTTTCCTACTTTGGGTGTTAGTGCAATCCCCATCATCGATCTATGGGATCCCTGATCCAACGGTCCATATGCGATCTTGGGCGGCCCTTTCATACAGGAGTTAACCACTCAATCAGGGTGGTTTTATCTCTCCTCAGCCTAGACATGTGGTAGCTAATGTATGGGCTTAGGCGAAGCCCGGCCCAAACCACTTACCGCTTTTGGCCCTCCCAAAATCCCACTTGTTTCGTGGATTTCCTTTACATTAAAAAATGCATAAAAAACGCTGAAAATCTCGCAAAATGGCCTTATGGCGGATTTCAAAATTTATCAATTGTCGCCTATAGGCCCATCGGGTTTGGCCATCGCATTGCATATATATATATATATATATATATATATATATATATATATATATATATATATATATATATATATATATATATATATATATATATATATATATATATATATATATATATATATATATATATATATATATATATATATATATAATGGCCCTGCTCCTTTGCAATGTTCCGATGCGATATTGCGATATTGCAATCGCGTATCGCATGAGCCCCGGGGTCTGTCCATATGGCATGACCTATGTCGACGCGATCCGCCGATATCAGCGATTGGCTTATCGCTCGGCCCAACCCTTATGAAACATCGCCTGTCTGCCTCCAACCTGATATGTCAGGGATTGGCATTCGGGGGTGGCTTCCCTTTTCCACTTAAATCTACCTTGGACCTCCTCCGATGCAATTTTCTTCATAAAATCCTTTTAGGCCATTTTTTTGAGGATTTGCCTCTTTTTCTAAAGAACCAAGGGCATCTTCTTTTGGTGATAACTTCTCCATCTGAAGTCTGTTTTCGCCCATTCAAGTTGCGTTGGATTCAGAGTGAGGAGATCTCTGCAATGAGATTATTTCCAAGAGAAGCCTACGACTTTCATTTTACTCTTATTTAGAAAGGAATTGTGCCATTTGGCACCTTTTTACCTCTTATATGAAGTCTTTTAGACTTAGAGGTTTATCAAGGATCCATTTTTGGACCAGATGCGCCCTTTCTCCTTTTTTATATATAATAATGGCTGACTCGTTAAGTAGAGCTTTGGAAAAGAGAAGAAGAGAAAGAACTCTAACCGGCTTGCAAATCTCTCATGGAGTTAAAAGCATCAATCATTCTTTGTTTGTTGATGACACTTTTTTGTTGGGCAGAGCTTCATGCATAATTGCCTAAAGATTTTAAAAAATCCTTGACAACTTTATTGAGGTTTCGGGTGGCCTCTTAAATAATGAAAAGTGCAGAATATATGGCTGGAACAATACACCTCGCACCATGCAAAGAATACCTCAGATTCTTGAGATTCCCATACATGCAAGTTGGAACCATTTCTTCTATCTTGGGCTACCCATATCTAAAGAAAAGCTTAAGGCTGAGTTGTGGAGCACAAGCTGAAAAAATGAAAGAAAAAATTCAAAATTGGGGAATGATGTGGCTGAACATGGAAGGCAGGGTGACACTAATTAAATCCATGCTCATTGCGCTACCAATTTACCAATATGCCACTATTCTGGCTCTGGCTAGTATTCACAAACAAATGGAATTAATTATCAGAGGTTTTCTTTGGCACGGAGGGAAAAAAGAGACCAAAAAATTCAATTTGGTAAAATGGGATCAAGTAATCCTGCCCTATGAGAAAGGAGGCTTATCTATAAGGCTGCCCAGTTTGATGAATGTTGCCCTAGGGGATAAAATCATTTGGAGAATGATAACTGGAAAGGACAACTAATGGAAACAAACCTTGGCTTTGAAGTATATGAACCATCAAAGAACACAATTGTTGGTTGAAAGTGTTCCAATAAGGCCATGCATGCAAGTTTGGAAGCTAGTTAAAAAAATGACACCTACTATCAGCAAACACACCTCGAATATGCCAAGCAATGGTTAAAATATCAAGGTATGGAAAGATAGAATCATGGGGAAGGAACCTTTAAATTACCTTCCAGGTTGTGAAGAGATAAAAGATTGGATGCAGGACAAAGGGATAGCCACTCTACACTCTATATCTAGTTGGGAAAAGAGGAATTGGCAAGACTGGTATATACTAAATCTCCCTCCAAACTTAAAAAGTCAATGGGATCTCTTAGTGCACCACCTCAAAGGATCAACCCCAACAAGCACGGAGGATGAAGATACAATCATATGGGATCCTAGTGGAGGTAGCTACACTGTCAAGTCCGGATATAATGTTCTACAAGCTCAACAAAATGAACAAGATTGGGCACCATGGAAATCCATATGGAAAACAGAAAGTCTCCCTAAAGTTAAAATCTTTAGTTGGACTCTATTAAAAGGAAAAATCCTCACTGCTGAAAACCTTAAAAGAAAAGGATTCTCCGGCCCGTTAAGGTGTCCAATGTGCCTAAATGAAGAAGAATATATTCAACACCTTTTTTTAGATTGCATATTCACTAGAGAATGTTGGAAGCAGCTATCTAGTCCCCTTGAAGTGGAACTCAATTTCTCCAGAACCTTCAATGATTTCTTTATTGAATGGAAAAAAATATATCCCTACTCAATGAAGAATAAGCAAACCATTAAAAGGTTTTGGGAAGGTCTTCCATCTGTACTATGGTGGTAGATATGGCTCTCAAGAAATTAAAGCATTTTCAAAGACAGGCTCCAAAAATTGGAAGAGTCCTGTAAAAAAATAGGGGACTTACCTCAGAATTTTTAAATATGAAAGGATTAGAATCAATTGAGAATATTCTACTACAACAAGAAGAAAGGAACTGGATCAGCAGGACAACGATAAGAAAAATGGTAATAGTAATCCCATTGATAGACCTCCAACCTAGAATTGGAAAATTAGACTAAACAAGGAAGAATTTATAAAATGGAAAGGAAACTTATATAGGTTTTATCTCTTTTTCGTTGAGGCTTCCGAAAATAATTCGGGCAGAGCATGTGTAGGAGGGAACATCACTGAGTCGGGGGGGGATTCTGGTCTCCTATGAGTGGGGTCTAGGGGAAACCTCCAACAACAAGGCATAGACATATAGTTTTCTAATGGGATCCAAGATCCTTAAAAAAAAAGGAGATTAGAGATCTAATAATTATGGGGGATTCAACAATTATAATTAAAGCCATGGTCAGCAGAAGAAATTCCCCAAATTCTACCATGAGTCAAATTTTTAAAAGAATAAGGCACAATCTGGTAGGCCAAGGAAACATTAATTTCAAGCACATTCTGTGGGAAAACAATAGCACATCAAACCACTTTGAAAATATGGCAATATGTAGGCCTGAAGGAGAAACAAGAGAAGAGGTGGAGGTGCATCACACAACGATTCCCTAGTGCTTGATCCTTCATGAACATCATGACAAAAATCACTCTTTCCCATGAAAATCCAAAGTCCAAAACAAAGCAGATTCGTAGTATCATTATAAATCTCTGCAAAGATATTTTCCCAGTTAAAAAAGCATGAAAGTCCCGTGATCTCAATCAAAATTTCCTACGCAAATCATGTCTCAGCCATAGCTCGAAGATCAACGATGTAAAGCCAATCGTGTCTTCCCAGGTATGCACGATTTCTAAGTGGCTTGGTCCTTACTTTGCTCTCTCCTCGCCTTTATATCTTGGGCCTTCCTTATCCTTTTGCATTCTCAGAGTGAACTTCGCTCATCCCCCATACCCTTTCTCTCATCATTTCCTTGCCTCTCTGATGCTATCATCCATCAAAGTAGTCTGGGCACTTCTCTTATTTTCATACTTGCATTATTTCAGTGTGGTTCCTCACCTCCTCCTTGCACTCTGTTAGCTGATCGATTCCTTCCCATTGCATTCAATATGTTGGTAAGCCATTTTCCTCTGTTCTATCTGCATCCTGAGTGCCTGCGCTTCATTAATCTCGATTCTAGTTTCCTCTTTTCCTTCCAATATTTAGCTACCTGTGAATAAACGATCTTTTCTTGTTGCTTCTTGTTTCAGTTCCTTCCAACAGGCTCTAAAGGGAAGGCAAAACAATGAGGGCACAACAAGAAGAAACAAAAAGGTCATTCTAACAAGGGCAGGGGAAGCTTAACAAGATTTTTTACAAGAATAAATCTAAGGAAGCATCAACACAACACAGAGAACCAAATTGTGTTTCTCAGGAAATCTGAAGACCTTTCAGAAATGGATTTCAATCTAGTTGAGAGAGCCTCCCAAAACAAAAGTTGTGCTACCTGCAGAGCCAATAAGTTTATGATCAGCAAGATAAAAGAAACAATACAAGATCTAAGGTTTAAAATGAAGGCTGAGAATGGCTATCTGAAGAGACAGTTGGAGAGCCAGAAGACAGAAATTACTTCACCCAAAAATAGATGTACTCACCAGGGGGGGATGGTCACCTATCTAAAAAACATCACGATGAACCAGGAAGGAGAAAATTCAACTTATTAGAGCAGAAAGCAGAGGTCTCAACAAAAACATTCAATGAACAAATACTAATTTTCCTTTAAATGTTTTAGAAGTATGTTATGAAAATTTATTTTACTGTTGTCTCAGTTTGTAAGGCAATACGCTAGAGTAGTAATAGGAATCTTTGGAATTTTGGGAATCATGTCTAAAGGCTTCAGGGACTGTGTTCCCATCCTTCTATCCTTTGGCATGAATCCAATCAGCATCAAATGTAATAGGAGCTTGCTCCTCCTTTTTTTGGAAATATAAAATTATAACCGATCTTGTAAAAAAAAAGAACAAATGTTGGATGTGCGACGACATGAGGGATTATAGGTAACCATCAGATAATAAATGAGATAGGGCAACCTGTTGAATATTTGATGGTTAAAGAACTCTCGTGGAATATTCGATGAGCATCGAGATTTTATTAAAAACAAAAAACAACAATTACATTTAACTTTCGATACTTTTTCCAATTTTATCTGTTTTGTCGAATTCCGTCATCGAAATTTCCATCCAAATATAGTAGTGAAAAAAATAAGCTCAAAAGGGAGAAGTAATAAAAGATTCAAATAATATCAAAGACCCTTACTACTCAAGTGATGAATTAGATAAGGAAGAATCCCAATTTATGGGACTGAAAAAGGAATTAGGAAAATATAATAATAGTGATGGAAAGGACCAAGAGGAGAGAAATGATGTGTATTGGATGATGATAAAGGATACATTCTCTTCTTATCCATGGATGCAGAAGTCAATCAAAAAGATAAATTAGATGCAGTGTAATCTATATCAAAAGGAACTAGAAAAGGCAAAGGTAATATTCCACTACGCTTTAGTTGTGGTAATGAAGGTAATATTACTTCTAGATTCCCACGTGAAAAACATGAAGGAAATGATGATGAATATGATTTTCTAGTAATAAATTCTCAAACTATTGATATAAAAATAAATATAATCAAGAAATGAAGACAAACGCAGAAGAGGAAATTGAAGGTAGGAAATTTTTTCAAGGTGAGCTCACTTTTGTCTTGGAAGACATAAAGAGACACACAATAACAAATCTAAGGCAGAAGGAGCTATTATAGGGATATGAATATAAGGAACATAATGTTTTTGAAACAAATAAAATAATTATCATCCTTAAAACTATATCACAATATGTAAGAAGAATGAAAGAAGTGATGACAAGCTCGCTGAAAGAAAAGGAAGAATGTTGTGAGAAACTAGAAGCAAATATTGTTTCCTTGAGAAATGATCTTGGCAAGGAAAATGGTTAGTTGAAGTTTGGAAGGAATTTTGAAATATTGGATAATATACTCAACATTCATAGATCTTCCTTTATTAAAAAAAACATCAGTTATCATAAAGTTGTCAAGGGAGAATCAAGTGCAAACACATCAAAGACAGAAGAACCAAAGAGTTTTGTTAGTGTGTTTAAAGGAACTAGCATTCAGTAAAACAACGTGAGAAACAAAGAAAATATCAGTAGAGTATTGATCAAACCATCCACATAAGTAGCAAGAAAGAAAGTGAGGATTAGTTAAAGCAAAATCAGATTAGCCCCATAAGTAGCAATGGAGTGAAAAAGCAACAAAAATATGAAATTTCTCAAGTAAGCATCCAAAGAAGGCTAATTCCTTCAAAATGATCAATTCTCTTAAGAATACCATTGAAATAAATGTACTCATATTTATTTAATGGACATTGTTTTATTTGTCTTAACTTTGGCCACAAAGTAGATTGTTGTAGATTAGGAAGAAGCAAATTTCCTTATCAGACCTTAGTAAGCAACCCTATCAAATTTTAACATTCCTACAATAATGGAATCAAGAACCATAATTCATTTGCTCCCTTACTGGATCACATTGAATGTTTCAAGTGCAACAATTTTGGACACAAAGATCATGATTGTAGAAGCATTATATCAAGGACTCAAAATCAAAGGAGAAAAGAAGACATTATCATCAATAGAAATCAAAGAATGAAGATATGGAGAAGGAAGCAAGAGAAACATGAAGAATGCAATTTAGCTCTATGTGTTCAAGATGAAGAAAGCCAATGTTATATAGACAGTGGATGCTCAAATCATATGATAGGTGATAAAATAATTTTTCTCTCTCTAAAGGAGGTCAAAGGTAGTAGTGTCACTCTTGGAGATAACGCATCAACTAGAATAATGGGAAAAGGAATAGTTGGCCTTGGTAATGAAAAATATAAAGTTGAAGATGTTATATTTGTTGAAGTTTTAAAGAACCATATTCTAATTGTAATTCAAAAGGCTAATATAGGACATGACATCACATTCAATTCTAAAGGATGTGAAATAAGAAAATCAGGCTCTGACAAATTAGTGGCAAAATAAAATAAGACTTCAAACATTGTATATGTACTTAATAAAGGTAAAGGAGAAAATTGTTGCATGAGAGTCTTATATCTCTCATCTTATGAGTAAAACACAAGTAGGAGACTGCAACATCTCAAAACAAATGGGAACTTTTGAGTATAAGCTGCAGGAGAAGGATGATGCAATGGAAAGTTTGCATGATAGCCATAAGGATGATAATTCAGATATAACAATAGTGCAGTTGATGGAAAAGAAGACGATCCCTAGAATTGCAAATGTTACCATGAATGTTGCAAAAGAGAACAAGAAGCATGCATGCCAAAAATGAAGGGAGGTAAAGAAAATGTATCCATGAAGGCAAAGTAATGGAGGAAACAATAGTGTAAGATATTTAGGAAGCATGCACACTATTGCACATATTGCCGATAAGCCCATTGCAGCCAGTCAATTGGATGAATATCATTGGAAGGTATGAATTAGTAGTTGAAGTTAAAGTGATTGGTGAACTTCAGTCAATAAGAAAAGAAAAATAAGGAGACTCATTGAGAATAAGGAAAAGCATCAATTTAGAGGAAGCACTCCTTTGATACTAAAAGAGTTAAGTTGTATATAAAAGGAACCATAAGCCTGGGGGGGCAGTACTAAAAATAAGAAGTAAAAGAAATTTAAAGCACAAGGGGAGTAATCTTAAGAGCATAGCTATAAAAGAGGAAATATTACATGCAGGGAAAGATAGACACAATATTGATAGGGGGGGCCTAGCTGCAGACAAATGAGAAATGAGCAATCATAGGAAGTATTTATTTTGTTGTTCAGATATTAGGGGGAGAAATCACAACGGGAATTAAAAACAACCCTTGTCCATTCATAAAGGTGGAGAATATGCAAACAAAATGTGGGAATAATCTCTCCTTCATAGGGGGCAACCCATTAATTCGGTTAATTTTGTTTTGAGTTAAGAGGTGTGTTGGTGACAAGGGGAGTAGTCCATTAGTAGGACTAATTTTAGAATCAAAGTACTTGTTGATAGAAATATATGTATGTAATAATATAGGGGAATATGTTTCCTTTGTTATTGATGTCAAAGGGGGAGAGTGAGTAGACATAGTAAGTAGATATTAGGAAAAGATACATTTCCAATGGTATGCCACACTTCTTCTAACTCCATAAGAACAAGGAGATGTCTACTTCAAAAAATTCTTATGCCTAAAGGATGCAAAATAAATTGAAATGTAAAAGAATCTCGATCAAGGTGAATATATGGATGACATACTATATTCAAGCTCTTACATGTATCTAGGCCTCTTGATGTATCTGAGCCTCACATGTGTATCCAAGCATCTGGGTATTTGACGATGCACTAAAATAACATCTTCAAAAATCATTTGGACTGAGGATTTTCGTCTTGGTCAACAAGTGGATCCCAAGTACAATGGAAGTATAGGTGGCATGTCAGGTTTTAAAATAAGTGATGTGGCAACATGAGGAGTTGACACATGGCACTCATTTTATGGAATTTTTGGTTGGCTAATTGGATATGTGGTAGGTGACATGTGGTAGGTACCTAAAAACATGGCAACATTAAGGAACACCACATGGTAGTGGGATAGTTTGGCGAATGCTATGACAATGATAGGGGCATAGATGACTTGACAAGAGGATCACATGGTAGGTATTGATTGCTCCATACGGTTGTGACATTTTAGTCTCTAAAGTCTTAGGATTTGTGCTAAGGTAGTGTTTTGGAAAAGGTTTCTTGTGTATTGCAATTTGGCCAAGATGGTGATGAATCAAGCATTTGTGCCAAAAACGATAGACCAACCCGAGTTGGGTCCTTACTAGGTTATCTGGTCATTCAAGAGTGTGTAGAGTCATTCAGACATGCAACGATCTAGATCAGAACGAAGGCGTGGTCATTATCAAATGACCTATATTTGAATTCAAGTGAAGAACGAGAATGGTTAGGGTTGCAATTTGTCAATGTTTTTTGTAGAAAAAATAGAGTCATCTAGGTGTGTATGCAATGTGCTTGACTATCAAATAATCTGGATCCTAGATATAAGTGAAGCAAAGGATTTAATGCAAAGTTTCAATAGTCAAGGTTCCACATAGAAAAAGTGAGAAAGGTATTAGGGTATCTGGGGATCCGCCCATGTAAGCAATGTAGTCAGTTGATAAAGACCTAGATTCCTAATACATTGGACAAGTCAATTAATACCAGGGTTGTAACCCTAGGTCAGGAAGTGCTAAGTTCCCAACACTTGAAGCCAAACTGAAATAAGAAGGAAATTTGGGGCATCCAGTAATCTGGGCATTTTCAAAGTTTCTTCATGGACCTAGATTCTAGATGCATTAGAACTAGAGGTTTAAAACTATGGTCCTAGAACATGGCCATGTGGGATGATAATTGAGCCCCTAGTGTTGAATTCAATGTTAAAGTAATTTGGTTAAACAAAATATTTGGATGTCGAGTTATCCATTATATATAAGTGGACTAAGATCCTATATTATTTGAAATAGTTTCAACCATAGTCATGACATGTGGTCTCATGAATTCAAAGTTAAGCCCCCATGGGGGCCAAGGAACCATGAAAATAGAAAATAGAAAATAATCTAAGTTATTTGAATTGGTCTCCAATGACATGTTGATTCTACCAAGTTATTGTGACATAATTTGTGTAAATATCCTAAGCCAACGAAGATTGTGGGTGTGAAGAACATGTGACTATATGCGATGATAAAGTGTAGAATCAAAAAATCAAAGTTTTCTGGGAACAAGTGTGTAAGAAGTCTAGGAATGAATTCTAAGGACGATGAGTGACCTGGACAGAGAAGTAGTTTGATCTTAGTGTGGATAAACATTGTAAAATCTTAATGTGCATAACTGTGTAGAGATAACTGAGTTAAAAAAAATGAAAGAGCATAATGTTGTTTTGGGTAACGTAGGAGTCAAATCATAAAACAAGGACTTTGTATGAGTATGGAATGCCCATTGATCTAAGTTTGAAAATGTTATGAAAAATGGATCTGATAGGCAGTTCAGGTTGGTGCCTGTAAATTTTAAGGGATTGGTGTCTCCTTTTGGTTGGTGCCAGCATATCATTTTAGGCGATTGGTGTCTCCTTCTAGTTGGTGCTAATAAATTATTTCAGAGGATTGGTGTTTCCCTCTAGTTGGTGCCGGTAAATTAATGTAACAACAGGATGGTGCTTATGATAAAAAATAAATAAAATAACTTTCATGCATATCTGATGTATTATTATGTTGGTGATGTGATTGACATTGCATATGAATTGGAATGTTTTGATTAATTACAATTGGTCGTTATATTAATTCAACCCCCATCTTAGTATAAGCATAATTCTAACACCACATGCACCACATTCTAACTATCTATTTGACCCATAACTATGTGACCCAAGTACCCCACTTTACAATTGTCAACATCACAATGTTAGGAAAATTTTAGGAACAAGAAGTTATCATTGAGTAGTTGGAGGGCTTTATCAACATGCTCTATATGCACTCCCCTTTTTTTCCTATAAATCATGATATAATTAAAGAACACTAGCTCGGAAATTTTACACAATATGAAATTATTTGCATAGTAGGTATGAGGTCTTGTATCCAACCTATGAACAAGAAATAGATATGATCATACTATGGAAGATAATCTCTTATGAAGCTATATAAATAAAAATTCATATAACTCAGAAAAATGTTATATAAATTCATCAAAAGAGGACTAAATTCATAAAGAAGGTAGTGTTATTCTTAGATTAGCTCTTAACTAATAACAATATACAACTTCAAGTACAAATATTTCCAACACTTGAAACCAAAGAAAAAGTTCATTACATAATAATTACATCTAAAAATCAAGTGTGTTTCCTACTTTTTGTCAATTTCCATTTGAAATAAAAAGATATTGTTCTCAAGTTGATTAAGAATAAGAATTTTCTTTGCTTTTAGTTGATTAGTTGTTGTCTTGTTCTTTAAGGTATGATCACCATAAAGAGAAGTTGTTCAATAACTGAGAAATGAGTGGAGGCCTAGAAATTTCCATACTCTATTCACACCCGTAGAGTTTACAAGCAATATGTACATTATATTTTTTCACTTTGGACATAAAAGATTTAATTAATTTTGAACATTCTTTAGGTATGCAGGTAAGTTCTTGAACCGAGTCATTATTCCATATATCAATCTTAGATACCTCTTCTATTGTAGTATCCTTTTGTCTCTTTAAAACCTATAGCCATGTTTATAATCATCTATTTTTCCCAATAATTGAATATTTGGCATGTTGTATTTCTCAACAATATATGAAGTTGTATCCCATAACTCTGTACAATTCCTTCATGTTTCATTAATTGTTTCTACTGCATAGTTACAATTATCAAACCATGTGTCTATGAATACCTAAAAATTAAATTGATCTCCATCTAATGTTCTCGGAATGCTCTCTAATACATTGTTAATCTTAGCTTCCCAACTCTTCATTTTGTCAAAAGAAATTTGAACTTTCCTTTGATTTCTCAATTGAGATTGAA
This sequence comes from Pinus tabuliformis, assembly GCA_031772625.1. Lineage (NCBI taxonomy): Eukaryota > Viridiplantae > Streptophyta > Pinopsida > Pinales > Pinaceae > Pinus > Pinus tabuliformis. The sequence goes on along the minus strand of CM062811.1, from coordinate 619,184,513 downwards.
TATGGTTACAAAACTCAAGTAACTTATCTCATTGTTGTTTTGGCCAATTCAACTTGTCACAAAATTTCTCTTGTAAATCAAAGAATTTAGAAAAGATTTTACAACTTCAATTTCTAATAACTGATAGCTACCTTCCTTTGCTCCCACCTTTTTTATCCGTAATTGTAGAACACTAATATGAATTTGTTATTTAATAATCATTTCATTCAACTGTGAATTATATTTTCTTGAAGAGTGACTAGTTGTTTCGAATGGCCTTCTTTAATAGACTATATCTTCTTTTTATGGAGATATTATATGTCTACCACATCTACATTATGTTTTTGAGTGACCATAACCATATGTTGATGGTATTTCTCATTTAACACAACCTCCTAATCTTTCAATTGAGTCTTTAACTTTGACACTTGTTCCTTTTCTCTCTTCAATTGAATAATGGGTTCTCTCATTAACTATTTGTTTGCATCAATGAGTACTCCTAGTGCATCAACCATTTCCTTAGTAAAATATTCATCATTTAATTGAGAGGCATTATACAATACCATTGGTTCTTGGGAGGTTTTTTCAAGTTCCCTTAATTTTATATTCCTACTCCTTGCTTTAACTATGGTATTCTCTCGTCCACTGAAAATATAACTACTTAAGGGCACTACAATCTCTTCGACATGCTCTATATTATCTATGTCTATTATTATAGTGGGAAATTGACTGGGACAAACAATAATTGGGGTGAAATCAATTTTAATTGTCAGAGTTAATGTGAATGTAAACATATGTCTAATGGCTTGCACAAGAGTACTTATAATAGTTGTTTCAAGATTTCCTAAAGAAGTGTATAAACTTACATAGTTTTGAACAATAGTTGGTACATCTTCCTTGTTCTTGTCTTGTTCCTCTTTATTAACATTCTATGTGCCTTTGTCTTGTTCCCATTCTTTCCATTCATGTTCCTCTTGTTCTTGTCCATTGTGCTCTTCTATGTCTTTACTTGTATTCTTTTCTTTGGTTTATTCTTTAACTTGTGTGGTTAAAAAATAGGCATTTCTTGTTATCTATTAATTTTTTTTCAACAACATAACTCAAAGGGATAGACTCACAAAATCTCCTTCTTGGGAATTTTTATTTTATTTTTGTACAATATGTACAGTAGAATACTAAAATCCACCATATAATTACTTCCTAATTATTTTCACGCAATATTCTTATGCCACTAATGTCATTGAGAAATTACACTTCAGAATGTAGTGAAAACAATAAAGATCATAGAAAGACAATCATGCATAATAGAAACAATAATTTTACCCTAGGAAACCCAACCTTGCAAGAAAACCCAACAACTTTTCTTAGGAGAATTATACTTCAGCAAGGTATAGAAATCAACAATTTTCCTAGAAATGTATGTCAATTACAAATCCAAATACCAGCCAAAACTTAGTCAAAGTAGCAGTAAGTCAACACTGGTAAAAAAACCCAAAATGCTCAAAAGTCAACATTGGTCAAACAGTCAGCTTGCAGTCAAACTTTGGCCCTACCACTCCTACAGTAAGCTACAGCTAGATTCCTGTGGTCAAAGTCTGCAAGTGTGGCCCTCCTCCAATCGGTCAATTCTAGTCAAACTTAGCAAAAAACTAGCTTAATCAACTCGATCCAGACTTAGTTAAACTTAAGAAGAATCAATTTGGTCAAACTTAGCAAACTCGTCCTCCTTTACCACATGTGCTTTTGTACAAGAGAGCAGATGACAAGAGATAAAAGGCTTGCTTGGTGGGCATGAATGAAATGTCACATCATCTATATATGCTTGTCTAATGGGGGTAAAATTACCCAAGGGACATATCCTTTCTTATGGCTAGACTGACTTGTCTTCTTGGGGCGACTTAGTGCCCTAAAAATAAATTTCATTTTTATTTTCTTTGGCTGACTTAGAGAGCTCTTTGGCATGTGGGAATACCAACTGATGCTACACAAATAATAAATGCTCACTCTTAGTGAGGGATATATTCTGCAACAAATTTCCCCTTTCCTAAAGATTCTCCTCCACAATAAAAGTTCATGAGCTTGCTATGTTGATGTATTATCTCCATCACATGCGTGTCTATAGATCACTCCATCCTGGAGCAAGAAAAGAGTTTATTCAAGGCCATTTACCCTTGGCTAAATCAACATGGCCTGACCGAAGTCCTTTATGGCTCTTTAAGTAAATGTATCAATCTTCTCTAGTCAAATAACCTTGCCACTGTCCTTTATGGCTTCTTAGGGGAGTATCTGCCCCTAGACCATCACTACTAGAAAAATCATCATGGACCAACCAAGTCCTTCTAGCTTCTCAAGTGAATTTAATCGATCTCCTCTAATCAAATCAACATGACCCAACCAAGTCCTTCTGGCTTCTCAGGAGAAGATCTGTCCAAATTTGCAGTTTCCCTGGGCCATTCAACCTTGGTCAAAATGACCTAGCCAATTCCCTCTGGATTCTTAGGTGAATGTATCTATCTCCCCTAGTCAAATCAACATGACCCAACTAGGTCCTTATGGCTTCTCAGGATATGTTTTACCCAATCCTGCAAAGACATCAACACTCTCTCTCAATGAGGGAGACATTCTACATCATGCCATGCTTGTCTCTAATGTATACAAACTTTGCTCTAGATAGAGGCTTAGTGATAATTTTCATAATCTTCTTATCTGTGGAGCTTCATTTCTCCTTTTTTCACCATGTCTCGAATGAAGTGGTATTTGATCTCAATTTGCTTCAACTTGTCATGGAAAAATGGATACTTGGAAAGCTTAACACAACTTTGATTATCACAAAATATTAGGGTCACCTCAAGCTCTTGATCAAATATCCCTACAAGTAGCTTCTGAATCCAAACTGCTTCTTGACTCACGGTATTGGTTGTGTTATACTCTGCCTCTGTTGTATTTAGTGTGATTGAATTCTAATTCCTACTAAACCAGGATATCATAGTCTATCCCAAGTTGAAGCAACACCCTGAGGTGCTCTTTATGTCCTTTGCACTCCCAACTCAATCTAAATTTGTATATCCTTAAAACCTAACTTCACTACCTAAGCCATATCTCAAACCATATTCAAATGTACCACTTAGGTACCTAAACACATTCTTTGTTGCAACCCATTGTATTTGCATCAGCTCAACCATATACTGGCTTAGGGTGTTCATTGCAAAGAAAATATATGACATGATATTAAGCATGTACATCGAGGATCCAATCAACTTCCTATACATCGTGGGATCCAAAAAATTTGAATCTCAAGTGGAATCACTTAGCTTCTTCATATTTTTTTTATCATAGGTGTAGTCATAGACTTGCAATCCATCATACCAAATTTCCTCAAAATCTAAACAATGTACTTTCGTTGTTTGAGGAAGACCCCATATGTTCTTTGCCACACCTTCAATCCCAAGAAATAGTGCATCAATATAGATCCTTCATCTCAAACTCTGATTCCAATTTCCTCTTGCACTTGACGATGGGTTTCTCCACCCTTATCATGAACAAACCATCAACATACAACACTAAGATCAAAGGATCACCATAAAAAAAACATGCAATAAAGGTCTGGATCTCAAACACTCTTGGTGAAGGCCAAAATCAAGAAGTATCCATCAATTCTAGAATACCAAGCCCTAGGTGCATGTTTGAGTCTATATAAAGCCTACTTTAGTCTGAAAACATGGGACTCATTCCCATGTACCTTTAATCCATGAGGTTTCTTTATTTACACTTCCTCCTCAATTAAACCAATGAGGAATGTGGTATTTACATCCATTCGATGTATCTTCCAAACCATAATAGAAACAAGAGAAACAATAATTCTACTAGAATTGTACCTAGAAAGTAGAGAAAACATCTCCTCAAAGTCTACTCCCTCTTTCTAGTAGAACCCTGTCTCCATGAATATCACTTTGTACTTCTTGATGTTGTCATTTGTTGCATGCTTGATATTATATATACACTTGGAAGTCACCACTAAATTTTCCTTTGGCCTTGGAACTATCTCCCACATATCATTCTTCATGATGGACTGATATTCCTCCATTATGGCATTCTTCTATACCTATTGGCTTATTGCCTCCTCATAATTGGTAGATTCAGAATCAATGATATGGCTCATTAGTGCAATATAAATCAAGTACCTATGTAGTCGTATACTCTCCCTAAAAATAGGGGAGTTGCATGCCCCTCTACATCTTATAAAGTTTCACGGAACCACATCGACCTCTTCCTAGTTCCTGCAACATCCCTTGGTGGGTCCACCAGTTCTATTGATTCTACTTACTCCTCTTGATCATCTAAGGAATGAAAAATTGGAATATAAGGACCTATACTTGCATCCTTCAGAGCCTCCTTCTCCTCATTATCAATCTCCATGTGGGACTCTCTACATTTCCTGAAGGATACCTCCTAAAAAAAAATAACATTTTGACTAACCTCAATATGACGTTGTCCTAGAATGTCAGTCCTTTGAGCCTTTGAAATCTCGTTGTATCTCACAAAAGTACCCTTCTTCCCAAAATATTATAGCTTATTCCTCTTCTCCTTGGGCATGTGAACATATACTAGACAACCAAAGATCCTCAAATGACTGACTTATGGCTTCATTCCTATGAATGCCTCCTCAGGAGTCTTGTCCTACAATATCCAACGAGGGCTATGGTTATGCACATAAACAATTGTGTTGGCTACTTCTGCCCATAAGAACATGGGTTGATCCTGATCTTCAATCATGATCACCTTCACCACTTCCACAATAGTCTTATTCTTCCATTTCACAACTCCATTTTGCTAAGGATTGTAAGCAACTATCCCGTCCCTCCTGATTCCTGCCTCCTTGCAGAAATCACCAGAGTCCTTGGAAGTATACTCCTCTCCATTATCTAACCTTAAAACTTTGATCTTCCTTCCTGTCAAGTTCTCCATCTAATCCCAGAACTTATGGAACTTGTTGAAAGGCTCATCCTTGGTATTTGTGAAGCATATCTAAGTTTTCTAAGAGAAATCATCAATGAATGTGACATAGTATAAGTAGCCAACCAGATGTAGTCATAGGTCTGCATACTTCTGAATGTACTAGATCCAAGACCTTCCTATATCTACTATAGCGACTCGAAAATGATCCGTTGGCATTCTTTCCAAGTTCACAACCCCTACAAACACTGTCATGTTCTACCCAGAGCTCTAGAATACCTATAACTGTCTTTCTCAATGTAGGTAAAGGCCTTATAATGCATATGAGCAAATATTTGATGCCATAACTAACATAAAATGATAATGTTATGTACCAATGCTTGGGTTGGTTCTCCTATTAGTTTGTATAGACCTCCCTCTCGAACACTAATTACTTCTATTGAGTCCATACTTGAGCCTTTAGGCCATATAAGAACCTAACCATCCATATATGCAACTCGATAACCTTTAACTACTAGCGTTGAGATACATAACATATTTCTCTTCATTCCTGGTGCATAGAAAACATCTCTCATGTGTAGTGAATCTCCTAACTCCAGCTAAAACGAAGTTGGCCCAACTCCTTTCACTTTATAATTGGTATTATCTCCAAGTTCCACCTACAGTGTGGAATCTATGTTTGTCAAATCAATGAGAGAATATCATAAACCTATAATCTGTCTAGAAGCACCACTGTCCACCAACCAAACAACATTGTTATTAGATATCATTTTTGGGATTCAACTGCGTTAAGTAAGTCATTCAAACGTATGACCATTTCCATGAGAGGTAGTCGTAACTGACTAATTTCTCATGATTTTTGAATAGTTCACTTAGCACTCATTGCATCGGGTGATGCTCACAGGGGTGAAGAAGTGGGATTGAAACTAATGAAATGTGGAGAACAAATCACATAGCATCAATCATCACTTCCGGGGCTTGCACCCGGTAACCAGGACTTCCCAGGAGGTCACCCATCCCAGAACTCCTCTGGCTCAAGCGCGCTTAACTGTGGAGTTTTTCCCCACAATCAAGCCCACTTAGCTTGCTACCCCATTTGCAAAACCTTAGCAAGTATTGTGCCTCATGAACCATTCAAGTAGAGATCCCTTGACTCTTTTTGAATTTAAGTATGGGGGATTTACGCAGTGCATTATATTAGATATCATTTTTGGGATTCAACTGCGTTAAGTAAGTCATTCAAACGTATGACCATTTCCATGAGAGGTAGTCGTAACTGACTAATTTCTCATGATTTTTGAATAGTTCACTTAGCACTCATTGCATCGGGTGATGCTCACAGGGTGAAGAAGTGGGATTGAAACTAATGAAATGTGGAGAACGAATCACATAGCATCAATCATCACTTCTGGGGCTTGCACCCGGTAACTAGGACTTCCCAGGAGGTCACCCATCCCAGAACTCCTCTGGCTCAAGCGCGCTTAACTGTGGAGTTTTTCCCCACAATCAAGCCCACTTAGCTTGCTACCCATTTGCAAAACCTTAGCAAGTATTGTGCCTCATGAACCATTCAAGTAGAGATCCCTTGACTCTTTTTGAATTTAAGTATGGGGGATTTATGCAGTGCATTATATTAGATATCATTTTTGGGATTCAACTGCGTTAAGTAAGTCATTCAAACGTATGACCATTTCCATGAGAGGTAGTCGTAACTGACTAATTTCTCATGATTTTTGAATAGTTCACTTAGCACTCATTGCATCGGGTGATGCTCACAGGGGTGAAGAAGTGGGATTGAAACTAATGAAATGTGGAGAACGAATCCCATAGCATCAATCATCACTTCCGGGGCTTGCACCCCGGTAACCAGGACTTCCTAGGAGGTCACCCATCCCAGAACTCCTCTGGCTCAAGCGCGCTTAACTGTGGAGTTTTTCCCCACAATCAAGCCCACTTAGCTTGCTACCCCATTTGCAAACCTTAGCAAGTATTGTGCCTCATGAACCATTCAAGTAGAGATCCCTTGACTCTTTTTGAATTTAAGTATGGGGGATTTACGCAGTGCATTATATTAGATATCATTTTTGGGATTCAACTGCGTTAAGTAAGTCATTCAAACGTATGACCATTTCCATGAGAGGTAGTCGTAACTGACTAATTTCTCATGATTTTTGAATAGTTCACTTAGCACTCATTGCATCGGGTGATGCTCACAGGGGTGAAGAAGTGGGATTGAAACTAATGAAATGTGGAGAACGAATCACATAGCATCAATCATCACTTCCGGGGCTTGCACCCGGTAACCAGGACTTCCCAGGAGGTCACCCATCCCAGAACTCCTTTGGCTCAAACGCGCTTAACTGTGGAGTTTTTCCCCACAATCAAGCCCACTTAGCTTGCTACCCCATTTGCAAAACCTTAGCAAGTATTGTGCCTCATGAACCATTCAAGTAGAGATCCCTTGACTCTTTTTGAATTTAAGTATGGGGGATTTACGCAGTGCATTATATTAGATATCATTTTTGGGATTCAACTGCGTTAAGTAAGTCATTCAAACGTATGACCATTTCCATGAGAGGTAGTCGTAACTGACTAATTTCTCATGATTTTTGAATAGTTCACTTAGCACTCATTGCATCGGGTGATGCTCACAGGGGTGAAGAAGTGGGATTGAAACTAATGAATCAATCATCACTTCCGGGGCTTGCACCCGGTAACCAGGACTTCCCAGGAGGTCACCCATCCCAGAACTCCTCTGGCTCAAGCGTGCTTAACTGTGGAGTTTTTCCCCACAATCAAGCCCACTTAGCTTGCTACCCCATTTGCAAAACCTTAGCAAATGGGGTAGCAAGCTAAGTGGGCTTGATTGTTAATTGGTAATTGTTCCTGAAAGAGAAGAGACAAAGACTTTCTCCTCAACTCCCTCTAGCTCTAGAATAGATTCCCTTTGAAGATTGGTAACATTCTTCAACTTGACTTCCATTCTAATACTTGGAATAATTTAGTAAGAGATCAAAAATATAGTCAAGTTGTTGAACACTCGTCTCGTAGGTTGACTTCATTGGCTGCTCCTGCCACGAGAAGGCTCTGATTCCATGTTGATTTTTCTACAAGATGTATAATAGAACACTATTTTATGCCAAATAATTACTTCCTAATGATTTTCACACAATATTCTTATGCCATTGATATCATTAAGCATTTACACCTAAGAAAATATCAACAATAAAGCAACAAAAACAATAAAGATCATAGAAATACAACCATGCACGATAGAGACAATATTTTTACCTTGGGAAACCCAACCTTGGGATAAAAAGAAACACCTTTTCTTAGGAGAAATTAGTCTTCAACAAGGTTTACAAATCAATAATTTGTCTAGAAATTTGTGCCAAGTATAAATCCAAATACCAGTCAAAACTTGGTTAAAGTAGTAACAAGTCAACGTTGGTCAAACCAACAATAAATGACCAAATGTCAACGCTAGTCAAACAGTCAACCAGCGATCAAACTTTAGCCCTACAGCTCCTATGGTAAAAGTTCACATGTGCGGCCCTCCTACAGTTCGGTCAGTTATGGTAAAACTCGGCCAAAAACCAACTTAGACAACTGGTGTCATACTTCGTCAAACTCAATCAAATATTCCTCCTTTTCCACATGTGCAGTGGTCCAATGGAGCAGATGATGAAAGATATAAGATGATGAGAGATATAAGACTTGCTTAGTGGGTGAGAATGGAATGTCACAGTAGTTATAATACTCTTATAATGGGGCTAAAATTACCTAAGGGACACACCCTTTCATGTGATTGGCTTGATTTGTTTTCTTGGGCCAAATTGGTGCCCCAAAAATAAATTTTATTTTGATTTTATTACGCTGACTTGGAGACCTCTTTGGCATGATGGAATACCTCCTAATGCTACACAAAAAATCAAAAGGAATATGGATAATACTGGGGCGTGTGAATCAATATTCTATATTTTTTGGAAATTATTTATCAAATCAAACACATTCAACATTATAACAATGCACCAATTACATAAAGCTTGAAAATAGAATATTTATGTGGAAACCAATACGAGAGAAAATCACAAATATTATATTAATTATAATGTAAATGCAAGCACCAAATTCAATTTACATAAGCTTTTGTAGGCACTAATTACCATTTCTTTCCAAGCACCAACTCTCACTATTTGTAGGCACCAACCTATTGGAGGCACCAACCCCCTGATCTTTACAGCACTAACCTAAAGGAGACTTCAATCCCTTGATTCTCAAGCACCTACTCGCTATGCCTATAAGATCCCTTTTTCATTCATTTTTAAAATCAGATATAAGGTACATTTATCATAAGATCATATTAATAGTAATTTGAATTCTCATATTTGCTTGACTTCTATAATATATTCTATATGGCAACCTATCATTTTTTATTCTCTGACTCAAATAACTCTTTACCATATTACAAAAACTTCTTCTCAAATCAACTTATGGACACTGGTTCTTTTATAAGAAAACCCTATAATTGATGACTTAATTCTTCAAACATGTGTTTTCTCTTTTCTACAGTAGCTCCAAATATCAACAAAACTTTGCTTACAACATCTGCACAACACACCTCTACCTACTCTCTCACAGATTTAATTTGGTGCTCATATCTCTAACCTTTTAACTAGGCAGACTTACACTATTATGCACCTCAAACACAATTACACACGCTATGATATGGATGGGTACTTTTTTTTTCTCACACTATTTTGTTCCCTTTTATAACCATAGGCATAAAAAAACTTGGACCAATTCAGATATCCTTTTAACAAATTTGCTGCCCACAACCCCAAGATTATTACTACCGCCCTATTCCCTTCTTGAATCTCATAGGTTGGAGGTATCTTCGATGCCAAACTCGAAACCAAATCCTTGAGATTGAATACCTCAGATGGTAAGCTCATGTGCACTTCTTGCTAACCCCTTTGCAAGCAGGGCTTGCGGCATCTAGCTTAAGAAATTCTCGAATTTGGCAGGTGATATCTTCAACACCAAAGTCTAAATCAAATCCCTGAAACCAGATTCTTTGGATGGGGTCCACTTACGCATGAACTGTTTTCGTGTTTGACATATCATTTGTTGTTTCATTTCCTGGAGAAAAACCATTGATATCACAGGTGGGGGGGGGGGGGGGGGGGGGGGGTGGGGAAAGTGGTTTTTGAAAATTATTAGAGGTCCCCTGTAGTGCCTAAACTATTTTCACATGAGTCCTAATGGTTTACTGCCTGGGCAGTATCGAGGACCCACCCCTCTTGGTTAAATGACGAGCATGTTGAGACCCCCACAGTGAAGAAGAGCCATTGATCTCATCCTTATCTATTGAAATTCAAACTTGAATTTATATTTTTTCCTAGGGTGTTGGATACCTTCCACATTCCACCCCCATGTGCCTCCATGTCATATATTTGACACACCATTTTCCATGTCATCATATTGCCACATTGATGACTACCAAAAAGTGCCAATTCTGCCTAGCACGTGCATCACCTCAAGGTGCCATGTCCACCTAGTATCCATGTCATTTGCGCCACCCATCCTAGCACGTGTGTCGGTCTCGAATCTAGGGGTTTCTGGATTATGCTACCCTCTTGAGCTTCACTTCCATGGTCCACTAGTTGATGGACTCTTAGCACATGGGTCTAAACTAATGCCCCACTATGAACATGAGCTATGACCATGTGATTTACCTCTGTGGCCTTCGACCTTCTCGACTATTTCATTCATGGAATACCTTCCCATGGTTTTATGTTCAATGTTTGATGCTTTTCACTTTAAATGTCTTGATTTGGAGTTTGGTTTGACCTTCTTGGACTTATTTTATTGCAATCAATGCCAAGTATTGCCAACAATCTCCCCCTTTGGCATTAATGGAAATCTCCTTCGAATGTTGGTCTGGAAATCAAACTCAGCATAACTAATGAACAATTTCTTCCCCTTTGACATCAATGGCAAAGGGTTTGCGATACCAATTGAGAAAGTTGTGCTCTGTTGTTGTACTACTATCCCAATGCACATTACTCCCCTTAACTATTCTAAATTCCCCCCTCCCCCTTGTTTCAATATGATTGATTGTTAACTGTTGAAACTATTTTTCTCAACCATTTTCCATTTCATCATCTTTCTAATCTAAGTTACTCCCCCATAAACACATTTCGCTCTCCTTGATCTTGTAACTTCCCCTTAACATGATACAGATTCATTTCACCATTCTTCTCCTTTAGGTCACTCTCTAAGCCTTTACATGTGTTGAAGAGTTTCCATGCCCCATGCATACAAGAATAATGAGATGGGAGAGATATCCCTCCTAGTTGTTGTCTTAGATAGTCAAATGGCTCTCTAAGAAGAGGTTTGGTGAATATATCTAGAATTTGTTCATTAGTGGAAACATATTCAAGCCTAACAATTTAATCAATTACCTAGTCTCTCAAGAAGTGATATTTGATAGGAATATGCTTTGTTTTAAAATGCATTACAAGATTCTTGGGAATACTGATAGCATTGGTGTTATCACACATAATTAGAATGAGATCAACACATTCAACCTTGATATTCTTGAGAGTTTATTTCATCCATAGGATCTAAGTGCAACATGAAACTGCTCCTATGTATTCAACTTGAACTGTATATTGTTAGGTAGAGTTATTCTTTTTACTTAGCCATGACACTAAACAAAAAAGAAGGTTGCACCACTTGTGCTCTTCCAATCATTAATACTGAATGCCCACTCTGCATCTATGTATGTTGCTAGATTGAAGCCTTTGCTCTTTGAATACCATAGGCCATAATTAGTGGTGTCCTTTAGATATTTGAAGCTTGTTTTCACTGCATTCACATGGCTCTCCTTGGGAGTAGACTGGAATCTAGCTACCAATCCTACCACTTGCATTATGCGAGGCCTTGAGGCTATTAGATATAGTAGGCTTTCAATAATTGACCTATATATTAGGGGATTCATCATCCTTGCTTAATTTTCATCCTATGATCATTTGTGTGCTAACAGATGCACAATCTTCCTTGCCAAATTTCTTCAAAATTTATTTTAAGTATTTGGTATGAGAGATGAAAATACCTTTGTTTGATTGAGCCACTTGTAAACCAAGGAAAAATGACAATTCTCCTAGCATGGACATCTCAAACTCCTTCTGAATGTCTTCTGCAAATTATTGACCCATTTGATCCACATCACTTCCAAAGATGATATCATCCACATACACAACAATGATGATTATATTCTCATTATCAATTTTAATATTAAAATGATTGTATATTATACCCCTTCTGAATGCTTGTTGTTTTAGATATATATCAGGGCTTGAATACCATGCTCTTGGAGCTTGCTTTAATATGTAGAGTGTTTTCTTTAATCTACATACCTTTTTTGTATGTTCTTAGAACTTAAATCCCACTCGCTGCTTAGTTTACACTTCCTCTTCTAGACCACCACTTAGAAAGGTTGACTTGACATCCATCTAGTATACTTTGATTTTCTACGACATGCAAATGCTAAAAAAAAGCTTATTGCTTCTATCCTAACTAAAGGAGAAAATGTTTCTTCAAAATCAATTCCTTCTAACTATGCATACACTTTACAGACCAATCTAGGTTTATTTCCTACTACTTGTCCATCTCCATTCAACTTGTTTCTAAAGACCCACTTAGTGCCAATGACATTTTTTCCTTTTGGTCTAGGTACTAGTTCACAAGTGTCATTCTTTTATATCTTATCTAATTCCTCATTCATTCCCTTGGTCCAATGCTTATCTTCACTAGATTGGTCAAAATGTTTGGTTTCTACTTTCGACAACGAAGCCAAATTTACATGTCTGAGGATGCCGATTAATTTCCTTCTTTTTTGAACACCCAATTCTTTATTTCCAATTATTTGACTTTCACGATGAAATTTTTGCACATGTATGGATGGAGTTTTGTCTTGGAAAGGCGTTGTTTTTCCTTATTCTTTGTCTTTCTCTTCGTGTTCTTTGTATTCTAGATCTTCACTTGTTCTCTCATTTCATTTTGTTGTGACTTTATTGTTTGTGGAAATGCTACATTTACCCTTACATCAACACATTCCACTATATTTTTTAGAGTCAAACTTTCCCAAATTGTCCTTGTTAGCTCTGCTACGTGTTGCTGATGTTCGAGGAGCAGGAGTAAGCTTGGGTCCTTGGTTTTACTCATAAAAAGCCTACACCAGATATCCTCAACCTTCAAACAAAAACCCGTGCGATCAAGTCCCCGTCATCCGATCATCCCTGCTGCGATCGAACGGTGTTCGCTCCTCCCGCGCCCACAAACCACCCACGCGATAACTCGCGATTGAAAGCAGTTTCATCCCACTCCGTCTGCCACACGTCGCTTTCTGAGTGGGATCGCACCCCGTTGTATGATTACCGCTTTCCCCCAAAGGCGATGCAATAAATACCGCTCACCGCCAAAACTGCCCTCCCCACTCGTTATCTCCCATGCATCTCCCCTACTCAATCACTGTCGGATCTGCCAGCCCGAGACTTGATGGCTCACAATCGCCTCCCACCTCGCCTTCCCGATAGTCCCCGCCGAGTGATCTCTGCCATCCATCCGTTTGATCCAACGGCCGATGTCCCTCCTCCGCCCTGCTCGTACATCTGCCATGCAGTCCACTCACCTTGATCATGCTATGCACCCGAAGGACGAAGGCGATCACCTACCAATACCCGGCACATTTCATCTTCAACAACTACATTCAAGAAACCATATGGCCAAGGAGAAAAAGGACAGAGTCTGAGCAGGTGAACGCATTTAACATTTATGGAATTTTATCCTCTACGACACTTCACCTGCTCGAGAAGTACAACAGAGCATCCAAGAAGATCAATTTTTCTCATTGAAGTAGGAAGATTGCATAAAAAACTCTATCAGACAGTTAAAGCAGTTGGTGGTCCATTATGACCCCTCCACACATAGAATAACATTACATTTTTGTAATCAAACTCTACATATACCCAAAAAACAGATGTAATCAGGGTTGCTGGTCATTGTTTTGATGTAAGGTTCAACTTCTGGAGACTGTAACTACTTTGATACTTGCTGCGTCTTGTCTTCATTTTCACCTAATACAAGCTTCTTTTGTCATTAATTGCTCACTTTCCATTTCTATTATGTTCTAGGCTATGCTTGATATGCATTTTTCCTGAACTCTTGATGTTTAGTATTAGAGGAGCTGTCATCCTACCTCTGTGCTTCAATCCTGTAGATATCAGTGAATGTGTTATTCAGGTTTCTGTTTACTTAGTGACAGAGAGCTGTCATCCTGTTTGTGCACTAGGGAATTAGATTTGTAGGCCTTTTTACTGGTTGCAGCCGGCCATCACAGGGTCCTGTGCGTCTACTGGTGTGGTCAGTATTCTCCATATTCACCCACTCCTTAAACTGTGAGTAATTGGTGGTCTAAAGCCTGTAATCTGGGGGTGTTCACGCATGTCTGGATTCAAGCAAAGTAGGAGTGGTTATCTGGCTTGAACAAGCATCATTCCTTCCATTCATCCATTTCCAACATTGAGTTGAGTTTATAATGTTCCCGAGCATCTCCGAGCTACAACCTAGGAGAGTTTCTTGGGGTGGTAACATTGATTGGCACCATTGCCGGGGAGAGGAGATTGAAGCTCAGCTTCCCTGGGAGAACGACTCAGTTCCATGCTTTGATGATAGATAAAGTCTGGACACATTTCTAGTTGTAATCATTTATCTGGCGACTCTACTGGAGAACCTACCTGGTGGCGACTCCACGTTTTAGTTCTGGCTCAGTTTGTGAGGCATACCCAGAGAAATCCTTAGAAATCACCAGCTGACCTAGTGCCTGACCCTAAGAAAATTGCTAAGCAGAAGAAAACATCACAGAAAAGAGCATCAGGATCAGGTAAGCCTAAGAAATCTTATGCATCTCTGAAAGAAAATATTATAGCTATCGATATACAGTTTGAAGATTTAGAGCCTAGCACTGTTAGTAAAGAAATACCTTCATAGATTCATACAGCTCCTTGTTTAGTCAGTTCCCCTTTGGATCTCAGTCCAAAGAAATCCTCCCATACAGTCCATCAATTTCCTTCATTTCTGTCGTCTATTTCATTACTTCCTACTATTCAATCTGCCAGTATACTTCCACCTATCCCAGTCATGGCAGGCCAACAAGCTCCCACAAAGATGGAAAGAATTATAGCTACTAGGTATGGACCCCTGGTCTTGCCTGTCCCTTTGAATGGCATGCCTGCAGGAGAATATCAGAAATATATGCCCAAGTTCACTGGTACAGAGGGAGTAACAGCTGAAGAACACCTTGAGTCTTTTTATAGTTATGCTGATAACTTAGATATCAGTGAGGATGATGTGTGGATGAGAGTGTTTGTTCAGAGCCTTGATGGAGAGGCTAGAAAGTGGTTCAGAGAATTGCCCCATAGGTCCATAGCAGACATTGAGGCATTGGATGATGCATTCCTGAAGCAATGGGGAGATAGAAAAGACCTGCTCTACTACCATACAAAGTTTGGAAACCTAAAGAGGGGGAATGGGGAATCTTTGCCTGATTTTAATAAAAGATTTAACCATATGTATAGTAAGATACCAACTGAAGTAAAGCCTACCCCAACCTCTGCAATACTCACTTATGCCAATGCTTTTGACTCTGATTTATGCCTGCTTTTGAGAGAAAGAAGATGTGCCACCCTAGCTGATATGCAAGATGCAGCACTAGAGGTGGAATCAAATATCATGGCTGCAGAAAAGCTTAAAAGTCATGCTGACCGAAGAAGGTAGAGAGGTGAGGCTTCTTCTTCCTCTTCTTCATCTTCAGAACCTAAGTTAGATAAAATGACTAAAATGATAGAGTCATTAGCTGTTGAGATATCTAAGCTGAAAGTTGAGCAGAGTTCTGGGAAAGCAAGGTTTCAAAACACATTTGCTCCAAAAAATCCAAATCCATTCAGAAGAGAAAATGAACAATTACAAGTCCTTCAAAGGGGTAAAGAAGCAAATGAAGAACAAAGAGTTAAGGCTCCTTTCCAAAATGTAGTCATGGAGGAGGAGCAGTTTGAAGAAGAGGATGAAATTCATTGCATGGAAGATAAAGGTAGTGCTACCTTTTTGACATTGGCTGCATATGAAGAATCATTACTATAGGACCAAATCAGTCAAGAGTGGGACAGAGAGGCTGTTTTGCAGACTGGTGAACAACAAAGATATAATCTAAGGTCAAAAGCAAACAATGTCAAGGAGAACCCTGCCCAAAGAGCTGCTGTCCAGACAGAGTCACAGAATATCAGACAAAAGAAGCCAGCAGCTGATCCAGTCATCCTCAAAGCACCAGCTCAAGAGGTAAGAGGTCCTGCTAAGTCCCCTTCCCCTTTCAGTTTTGAGTCAGAAGTCCAGAGTTAAAGATATTTGTGCCTCTGTTAGAACTCGTAAGGAGTGAAGTTTTCAGAAAGCCTATCCTTGAGATTCTTGAGTTGAAAGCCTCACAAACCCCCACTGACTATGTCAGTTTGCAAGTTGACAAGCCTGCAGTTGTGCTTAGCCCTATGATCGAACCTGCTGATAATAATTCTCCATCATTTTATGTCTCCTTGACCATTCATGACAAAATCCTCCATAATTGACTGCTAGACACAGGGGCTAGCCACAATTTCATGCCTAAAGTTGTCATGGAAGAGTTAGGCCTTGACATCACCAGACCATATCATGATTTATTCTCATTTGATTCAAGGAAGGTAAAATGCCTAGGATTAATCAAAGACTTGGCCATTACCCTGACTCAGCTGCCCATGAAGAGTATGATGATGGATATTGTGGTAGCAGATGTCCCTCCTAAGTTTGGCATGCTGTTGTCCAGAGGGTGGATTAAGAGACTAGGTGGGACATTACAGAATGATCTATCTTATGCCACTGTCCCAGTTTTTGGAGGAGAAAGCAAGAGATTGTACAGAGAAGCACAGCTGGCCTACATCATCAGTGATGAGAAGAATCCTTCTAATCATCCCATATATGCCATGGACACTGACTTTGGAGCATGTATCCTCCAAATAGAAGAACCTCAAAGGGCCTCAATGCAGCTCAGGAAACAAATAGTTTAGGCTGAGGAAGAGCAAGGAAATCAAGTTTGGGAGATGTTCTTTGATGGAGCATGTTCCAGGGAGACTGCAGGAGTAGGGGTGGTGCTGATATCTCCAGAACAAGAAAGCACACATCTGTCTTTTAAGTTGGCTTTTCAAGTCACAAACAATATAGCAGAGTATGAGGCTTTGATATTGGGCCTTAACGCAACGAAAGACAGAGGAATCAGAAACATAAAGGTGTTTGGAGATGCTGATATGATCATTCAGCAAGTAAACAGAAAATTTCAAGCAAAGCACCCAAGGCTGAAAGCATACAGAGATGAGGTATGGAGACTTAAAGATTCTTTTGATAATTTCTATATCTTATACATCCCTAGAGCCAAAAATCAGCTTGTTGATTCCCTTGCTGTGTCTACTAGCATGTTTATTCCTCCCCTGCCTCCCATACTAGTTTATGAAGTCCAAATGAAATATAGGCCATCCTTGCGTGATAATGTCTAGCATTGGAAGGTTTTTGAAGATGATGATGAAGTGAATAGGTTTCTGCAAGTCATTGATGATTTTTCTGAAATACAAATTGACCAAGAGAATGAAGCCTTGGAAGAAAGTCCCCAATCCTAGCTTAGAAATAGAATTGGCGAGGATAGCATTGTTCAACTTCCCAGCAATCATATACCTAAAGGTCTAATTCCACTAGAAAGACTATTTGACCAGAATGATGTGCCTTATAAGGCTGCCCAAAAAGAAGACCAATCTACAGTCTGTAAGCATAATATAGGGAGTCCAGGTCAGCCTAGATACATAAATCTGTCCACTCATCTGTCTACTGCCCATAGTGCTGAATACTACAATTTAATGAAGCAATTTGGTGATGTCTTTGCCTAGGAATATAGTGACTTGAAAACATATGACAAAAAGGTTATCCAACACAAAATTCCTTTAGAGAAAGACACCATCCCTTTTAAGTAGAAGCTGAGACCAGTAAACCCTTTGCTCCTTCCTCTGATTGAAAAAGAAATCAAGAAATTACTGGCTGCCAAAATCATAGTCCCTCTCAGATACTCAAAATGGGTAGCCAACTTAGTGGTGGTGAGGAAGAAAAGTGGAGAAATCAGACTCTGTGTTGATTTTAGAAACTTGAACAAATGCTCTAAAAAAGACAACTATCCTCTGCCCAAGATGGAGCATTTGCTGCAGAAGGTCTCAGGAGCCAAAGTGATGTCTTTCTTGGATGGATTTTCAGGTTATAACCAGGTTGTTGTACATCCAGATGACCAAGATAAGACTGCATTCACCACTTCTTGGGGAACTTTTATGTATTCCAAGATGCCTTTCGGACTGATGAATGTTGGAGCCACCTTTCAGAGAGCTATGGATATAGCATTTGTAGGAGAGAAGGAAAAGTTTGTCCTTATCTGCCTTGATGATATAACAGTATACTCCAACAACCATCATGACCATTTGTAGCATTTAAAGAAAGTGCTCCTGAAGTGCAAAAGGTTTGGAATTTCAGTCAATCCTAAAAAGTCATAGTTTGCTTTAGAGGAGGGCAAGCTGTTATGACATTTTGTTTCTGCTGCAAGTGTCAAAATTGATCCAGAAAGAGTAAAAGCAATATAGACCTTGTCTGTCCCAAGATCAAAGAAGGACATCCAATCCTTTCTGGGCAAAATAAATTTTGTGAGGAGGTTTACCCCAAATTTTTCAGAACTTGTGAAGCACTTTACCTCCATGTTGAGAAAGGGGTCGGAAATCAAATGGACTGATATAGCAAGAAGATCCTTTGAGTCCATTAAGAAAGCTATTATGGAGGCTCCCACTTTAATAAGTCCAGATTACAGCAAGGAGTTCCACATATATTCTTTTGCCTCTGAAGACACCCTTGCAACAGTTTTATTGCAAGCAGATGAAGAAGGCTTAGAGCATCCAGTGGCATTTTTCAGCAAAACATTAAGGGATGCCAAGCTGAGGTATGATATCATTGAAAAACAAGCATATGCTCTTATCAAGTCTTTGAAAGCTTTCATAATTTACATTCTGCATTCCAAGATAATTGCATATGTACCCTCTGCTTCAATAAAAGATGTTCTAACGCAACCTGATGCTGATGGAAGAAGGGCTAAATGGATTCCAAAGTTAATTGAATTTGATATAGAATTGAAGCCCACCAAGCTTGTCAGAGGTCAGGGCCTTGCCAAGTTATTGGCTGAAAAAAATTGCAGAACGTTGGACATAAATCTCATGGGTAAATTGCAGAGAATAGTCAAACAGAAGAAGAGGAAGCAGCTAAACCAGGGAAAGGACAATCATTGGCAGAAAATCTAGCTTCTTGTGATTGGTACTTTGCAATAGCTAAATTCTTGCTGAAGCTAGAAATCTCTCCCGGAAATAATTCAAGCCAAGCTAGAACTGTTAAGCTCAGGGCAGCAAAATATTGCATTCATGAAAATCTGCTCTATTGGAGGGATCTGGAATGCTTTTGAGGTGTCTCGACGAAGAACAATCCATTGAAGTCATGCAGCAATTTCATTCCAACATGTGTGGAGGGCATCATTATTGGAAAACTACAGCCCACAAAATTCTCAGAGCTGGGTACTATTGGCCCACCTTATTTTCTAATGTCTTTTCATTTGTTAAATCTTGTGACAGGTGCCAAAGATTTGAAGGAAAGCTGTAATTGAAGTCCCTGCCCTTAAAACCAATACATGAAAATGGACCTTTTCAGCAGTGGGGCTTGGATTTCATTGGAGAGATATATCCACATTCCGGTGGCCAACAAAGATGGATATTAGTAGCCACTGACTACTTTACTAAGTGGATTGAAGCAATCCCTACCAAGAAGGCTGATCATAATGTGGTCATGAAGTTTTTGACAGAACATATCGTCACCAGATTTGGTTGTCCAAATAAATTAGTCATAGATAATGCAGTAGCTTTCAGGGAAAAATAATTGGTGGATATGTGCGATTCAATGGGCATTAAATTGGTTCATTCCACCTCATACTACCCTCAAGGCAATGGCTTAGCAGAGTCTTCCAAGAAAAGCCTGATAAGGATAATTAAAAAGTTGTTGGAAGACAATAAGAAAAATTGGGATTCTAAACTCAAGTATGCACTGTGGGTTAACAGAGTAACCACCAAGAGATCCACAGGGAATTCTCCTTTCAAGCTGGTATATGGCACTGAAGCTATATTCCCAATTCAGTTAACTCTCCCCGTGGCAAAATTCCTTCAAGAAGAGCAGAACAAGGAAGAGGACATGGCAAAAAGGATCACTAATTTAGTGGAGGTACACCAAATCAGAGAACAGCTGGTTGAAAGGTCTGTAGCACATCAGAAGAGGATCAAGGAAGCTTTTGACAGAAAGACAAAATCAGATAATTTTCAGGTTGGAGATCTAGTTCTGAAGTGGGATTGTTACCGGGAAATCTAATGTCTATTCAGAGCTGCTAGTCCCACTAAGACGGGTAGCTATCTTAGAAACAAACAGATTAAAGTTACTTGCTTTTCCTTTACGAGAGAGAGATGGGAAAGAAGTAGAGAGTACCAACCTCAGTCTTCCGCTTGTCTCCTTACTTGTTTCCTTTCCCCTTCGACAAAATCTCGCCACTGCTTCCTTACTTGTCCAGCTTCAAAGAGCACCTGTAGATTCACAACAGCATAATACCATCAAAGCATAGAGATCTTTCACTGTAAACAATATAGGATCAGATATATATTGACCATATAAATTCATATAACAACACAGTATTCAGAGATACACAAGAATATGGAGGAAAACTCAAATAGATTTATTAGTAAAAGTCGTAGAAGAGAGGATTACAACCACTTGGTCTGACCCAGTGCCATCCTCCCTGCTTGAAAGCCCTCTTCACCTCTCAGAAAGCAAGATCACCCAACAATGTCTTCAAAGAGAAACCAGCAATACCTCTTTGCAAATTACCAAATTCCAACCTCTGGATCTCTGGGATGAGGGATCCATTTATAGATATTTACAGTTGGGTGAGTTAGCTTTTGGGATTTTGATTAGTGTCATCTCTCTGGTAGTTCTTGGTTCCACTTGGAGATTTTAGATCTCTTACTCATCCCTGGGCGAACTCAGGGAGGCAAGTGTCAAATGAGCAGCTTCTAGAAGATTCTCAGGTTCTCCACTTAGCAAACTTCTTGTTCCATTTGTCTGCTCTCGCTCATCGCACCCTACAGAAGGGATTTCTAGTATGCATCACACTTTTTGCATGTGGCAGGTGAGATGCATCACACCCTTTGCACTGGGCAGTCTGTATGGTCCTACTTTGACCAGTTCTGAGTAGATTTTCATGGAAAACTTCTGGGAGATGATGTAATCAGCTGACCTTGCTTCTTTAGGGTATGAAACAACACTTTTAGGGACTTAGAAGCCCTTGGTTTATGGACATATGTGATTGGGGTTGCAGTGCCCAAATATGTCTATAACAGTTGCCCCCTAAAGCATGAGGTCGTAAATCTTTTGATGTCGGGTGAAATGCTTTATAGTGAGGATCCGAGGTTTTTCGCGCTGGAAGGTGACCTATAATAATATAAAATACAATACATTATCTTCATAATATTTTCATGATCTAGCTAAGGCGGGCATTCCCATGCTCAGCTTGATAAATTCATTTTCATGTACATAGGACAGACAACCGTCTTCGTGCAGACTGATGATTCTGGTAGAGCCATCATCCCTTAGTTTGGATGATTATCTGTGCAGCAATGATGTACATTTGATGTCTTTATTTTCCTGAATATATCGCAACCCGGATGGATGAAACTAAATCTGGGGTCTTCAAAACTCGTTCAATCTTTACCTGAAAGTACAAGTCAATCCATGTGAAAAGATGTTTTGATGTCAAACATGGAAAGACACCGTCTGATTACCAGCCAATGATGTAAGTTGTTAACAGACGCGAGAGGAATCACCGATAATGATGATGACCCTCAAGGTACTGCAGTACAATTCACGTGGTGTGAATACATGAGTTGATGTCAAACACCACGCAAAATATTTCGGTCGAAGGCCATTAGTGTAAACCTGTTGCCGGAAGTGAGAAACTTGCCACTGAGGCATGCAAGCTTCAAAGTACTGGAAGGGTTGTTCCTAGGTCAGCTTCTTGGATAATGAGCTGATGTCTACAAGAAGTGACCCGTCGTAGGAGGGCATTAATGGATCCCACATCTATGACATGGGACGGAGCAAAGGATTTTGTAGAGGTGAAAACGATCTGATGATACAAGGTTCAGGGTGGCGGTCATGAAAGAATGAAGTGTGAAGGTATTGTAGCAGATGAGACACAAGCTGGGTAGGTGAATCCTCTGAGCGACTTCTCTTGAACATATCGGCGACACTGAAATGGATTGGTAGCGTTAACCCCAAAAGTGGATGGTACGGTGGACCAATGGTGATATGATCGATGAACGGAATAACCCAACCCAACTCAATCATGGTGATGGAGTGAAAGTGTCATGTTTAAGAGCGACCTACTACCAATAAAGTTTCTTCAAGTTTTCTTCCCAATTTTCCCCAGTCATTCCTGACCAGTACCTCTTTATTTTTGTCAAGCTTGAGGAGGATAACATATGCTTGTTCTATAATTTACCTTCGGGCAAACCCATCACTATGTATTAACGAGCCTAGCGACAGGGAAATTCGTTCTTTTCTGAATGGACAAGTTTGTCGCTATTGTTTTAACGAGTTTAACGACAAGGATAACTCGGTCCTTTTCGATTTTAGAGAGTCTGAAAAGAGACGGAAAGAAGACTCTAATATTGCTTTTTCATCATATAATCCCTTAAGTCCGAAAAATTATAAAACAATGTAAAAGGGATGACTTTTCGATAGTTTTAACGAGCCGAACAAGACAAACGCTCGATCGTTTTGTGTAATAATCCATCAGGTCCAAAAAGATTAAAATCTAGAGGAGGGATAGCACTTCCAATCACTTTAATGAGCTGGAGAGGCCAATTTCTCAGCAATCTTTTCATATTTTACGAGTCAGATGAAAAGAGGTTAAAGGAGACTCGTTTTTTGAGGAACGAGTGATGTTTTTAGATAGCAGTTGGTTCTAGGTAAGGTTTGGAACTTTCGAATCATGACAGTGTAAAAAGGTGGCTAATAGGATCACTCGTCGCAGCTGTTCCTCAAAAGGGGTAAACAATCAAATAGAGGTGAATGATTGGCAACAACAGAGTGGAGGTGATGGTAAGAACACGACCAAGGCTCAAAAGCTGATGATAATGCATTCACAATGGTTATTTACCGGAGGTGGGTTCATTTTTTAATGATCTTAAACTCTGGTGGAACATATGCCCATTGCTAGGTTTAATTTTTAACGAGCTTGAACTTCGTGTAAAACTGCTTGTGCCAGTCATATAATAAGGATGTCTCATCGATAGGTTCAT
Source organism: Pinus tabuliformis (assembly GCA_031772625.1). Lineage (NCBI taxonomy): Eukaryota > Viridiplantae > Streptophyta > Pinopsida > Pinales > Pinaceae > Pinus > Pinus tabuliformis. The sequence continues at coordinate 619,161,027 of CM062811.1, read as the reverse complement.
TTTTTAGGGAGCTCACACCATTCGAAATTATGCTCCTGAGCCTTTTGTATGCAGGCTAGGAACGACCAACTATTGTCTTAGGGGTTAAAGAAATACTAAGGTTAGGTAGGATAGCTTCTTGGTGGGAAACATATCCTTTACTTTGTCATTTCCATTGGTCCCGACAAAGGTGAATGGTTGATCAGACCAGTCACCTAACTTAAGCAGTTGAAGTTAGCAAAACTATGGGGTTAGAGTTACGCTGGTCGCTTTTCACTTGCGTACAAAAGGTTTGCATGCCCCTAGGTATAATGAAGTAGAGTTTCCCAGGTCACCCTCAATTTGCAAAAAAAACATTTGTTCTATCAGGAAAGGCCTACCTTCTCCAGGTTACCCCTCTATTTGCAGACAAAACATTTGTTCTATTGGGAAAGGCCTACCCTCTAACAAAGGTATCTTATCCCGATCTAATCCCATTTTCCTAAATGGATGGGTGTGTCAGACCAGTCATATATCCTCTGCGGAAACCTACCCTATACCTTAAGTTTCCCTGTTGAAGTAGACCAGGGTGCATGCCCCCTGGGTTTCAGTCTTGACCACCGAATCACACGCGCTCATCAGGTGGATGGACTGGAGATTGATGAGACATTCCTTGTGCAAAAAGACCTATTAGGGATGGCATTTGACTATTAGCTATGTGTGAACCAGGGAATGAAAGCTGGTCTATGAGCTAGACCATTCTGGCTTCATGCAGAAAACACATTACTCGAAAGAGAGAGGAGACGATGGCTCCCATGCTATAAATGTAGTCGCGCCTAAGGAGTAGATTGTAATCTAAAGGCCCTTGGACTACCATTACATTCAGATAAATGGTTTTCCTTCTCAAAGTTATAGGTAAACTTGGAAGGATCCCTAACGGTCGATTGGTTCCTTTATCAAAGCCTGTCAGATTTCACATCTCAGGCAAAAGCGATGGCGAACCAAGTGCTTTCCAAGCAGTTGAGGAAAGGATACTCATAGAAGCCCCTTCATCTATGATGGTACCAACCATGACCATTCTGTAAGTTTGCACTATGATTCAGAATGGTACATTAGATGGTAAGCGGGGTTGCCTAGTAGATTCCAATCGAAGGAAACGACTAGGTTGCTTAGAGGTGGGACTGAATAAACGGTCGGATACAACTCTGATGAATTTCCTTCCTGCGGTAAAGGAACGGGCAGATTTCCCCCATGTTCATCGGAGTATGTGTTTACGAAAAGAATTTGAACGGTGTCGTTCTCATTCTCTTCGGTGACTGTATCATCTGAAGGTAAATCTTCTGAAGTCAAGATGTGGTGGACTGCCGTCTCGACCTATTGACTTTGGTCCGATGTGGACTCAGAGGGTTTATCTTCAATGATAGGTGCTTCGACCAACTCCAAAGGTGAGTCAGTTGGATTTTCAACTAGTAATGGACTTGGGAAGAGTTTCTTGTACCCAGGAGGGAGTCGTTGCGGTGATGCAGGACGATTATCCAAGACTCTTTTAGCTTCATCCAGGAAGGGACAACGGTGGAGGGCATGATCGCCTTCGCATAGTCTGCAGGGAAATTTAGATTTTCCCTTTTGTCCGGTAACTTCGTTTTCACTAGTTGATGGTGTACTTTCAACATGATTGTCAGAGGTTGACGACACTAGATTGTGCAAGTGGGGAGACCAATCCCTTAGGATTCGTGGGATGCAAGGACAATTTCGGTGATAGTGGTCTCCTTTGCAGATGACACATGGAGATTTAGGTTTAGATGGTGCAGTGTGTGGATTTTCGCTAGACGATGCATGGTTTCCTCTTTTTTCCGTTGGCTCCTTCTTCTTCTTCTCCTTCCCCTTCTTCTTCTTCTCAGTTACTTGGTTTTTAGTTTTACTATCTTTCCCAAGTGAAGAGGAAGAAGGAGAGGGAGAGACAAATGAAGTAGAAGGTTGGGGGGGAACTCTGGGATCATCTAGTCACTGATTTGATTGTTTAGGAATCATGATGCTTTCAACGACAAAGGTCGAGAAAAGCCATACCGGCAGGCCAATTGTCAGTCCTGGAAGGGACAATGTGGCCATATGGGGTGCTCCAACATCTCCCCAAGAGGAGAAAGGACTAGGATTTCCGTCGAGGGGAATCCTTGGTTGGTGGACTCCATTTTCTCAACCTAAGACCAATGAGGGAACAGTGACGTTATTTCGATTAAAATAAATTTTAGAAGCTTTGACACAACTTGCTTTTTCAATTTTTAAGAGTTGAGAAAAAGCTAAAGATGACTTTAGTCGCCTTCGGTTTTTAATGAGACTGAAGTGACAAGTGCTTAGATGGACCTTTTCCTTTAAGGAGTCTAAAAAGGAACGAAAGAGACTACTCTGGAAATCTAGACAGAGGGATTACCAAACCAATGGCAAAACTGCAAAACACTTTTTACGGTACGGTAGTCAATCTTCCCGAATGCTGTGTTCAGTGCATTGTGATCGATAGGGCGGCAAACACAGCTTCCTAAGGATAAAGGATATATCCTATTGTGGTCTCCCAATATATACTCGACAGTACGTGGGAGCACAAGTCTGTACTAGCACTTGTCGTCTCAAAGAGGAGGAATCACCCAAACTACGATGAAAGTGACAGTTACCAGGCTTTATGACGCCAGAATACATCTCTAGACTAGACTTCTAGATGTTGTGCATTAGGTTCCAAAGCGTTTTTATGTTCATTGAATTTATTTTATAGTTGATCTTTCTTAAGAAATTTGCCTTTCAGGTTCACCGTGTGATGTAGATATACAATTCCTAAAATGCAATATAAGATGATAAATAGTCGTTTAATCTTCTTTTTGCAATGAAAATCCTAGCTACAAAGGAAAGAGAAATGAAATCCTTTCAACATAGAGCAGAGAGCACACACTAGATGCACTGTCCTAAATCAAAATCAACAAGCAGTCTAAATGCAAATGCACATGCATGTATTTGTTTTCGCTTTCTTAATGTGTGAATGACAAAAAGAATGCTAAGTACAAATCTGAATTATTCCTTCTTTCAAAGCGACAATACTAACGATTTTCTTTTCAAAAAATGAAAAGGAGACAAGACGACACTTTGCGATTTTGAATTGAAAACTGCTTTTGACACTTGAAATACTTATAAATTCAGATCAAATACAAGAGTAACAGTGTAATCGACCATCAAAAAGAGAAGTATTCTTTTCTTTGACTGAAAACGACACTTGCGACACTTTCAAATCAAAAGACGACAGTTCGATTAAGCTACTTCTTTGTAAAAGAGAACTATAAATGGCGCACAATACATAAAAACATTCACAATTCTTTGTACAATGGAGGTTGGATGATGCAAAGAAATGGGGTTTCAACAGTGGTCTACTGATCACAGACAGCAAAACTCCTCAATAAAACTAAAGAAAATGAAGAAGAAACAAAAATCTGGAGGCAGATTTAGTCTTGTCTGATCATCGCACCTGTAACACAGGGAAACAGGGATCCATCGCACCTACTGCACACGGGAGGTGCGATGCATCCAGATTTCCAAGAAGACAGGGTGCGATGGTCCAGGGATGAGACTTCAACTTGGTTTTTGGTCACAGTTTGCAGTTTAGTTCAGGGATTTAGGCTGAGCAAATGATAGTCAGTAACTACAAAGTACAGGGGCTGATCTAATGAGGTTACTCAAGCTACCTCTAGGGCACTTAGGATGTTTGCAAGTCAATTGTTCAGTTCATAAACAAACTCGGAGATTGACTGAAGCAGCATTGCTCTACTTTGCACTTGCATAGCAAATGTAGTTCGAAGGCTAGCTAGCTTAACTTCAGGCTCTGTCTGTGGTTTATGAATCAAACAAATAGAGAAAAGCAATCAAACTAATCGCTCCCCAACTGAGTCGCCATTTTATTACCGGGAAATCTAGTGTCTATTCAGAGCTGCTAGTCCCACTAAGACGGGTAGCTATCTTAGAAAGAAACAGATTAAAGTTACTTGTTTTTCCTTTACAAGAGAGAAATGGGAAAGAAGCAGAGAGTACCAACCTCAGTCTTCCGCTTGGCTCCTTGCTTGTTTCCTTTCCCCTTCGACAGAATCTCGCCACTGCTTCCTTACTTGTCCAGCTTCAAAGAGCACCTGTAGATTCACAACAACATAATACCATAAAAGCATAGAGATCTTTCACTGTAAACAATATAGGATCAGATATATATTGACCATATAAATGCATATAACAACATAATATTCAAAGATACACAAGAATATGAAGGAAAACTCAAATAGCTTTATTAGTAAAAGTCATAGAAGAGAGGATTACAACCACTTGGTCTGACCCAGTGCCATCCTCCCAGCTTGAAAGCCCTCTTCACCTCTCACAAAGCAAGATAACCCAACAATGTCTTCAAAGAGAAACCAGCAGCACCTCTTTGAAAATTACCAAATTCCAACCTCTGGATCTCTAGGATGAGGGATCCATTTATAGATATTTGTAGCTGGGTGAGTTAGCTTTTGCGATTTCGATTAATGTCATCTCTCTGGTAGTTCTTGGTTCCACTTGGAGATTTTAGATCTCTTACTCATCCCTGGGCGAACTCAAGGAGGCAAGTGTCAAATGAGTAGCTTCTAGAAGATTCTCAGGTTCTCCACTTACCAAACTGCTTGTGCCATTTGTCTGTGCTCACTCATCGCACCCTATAGAAGGGCTTTCCAGTATGCATCGTACTTTTTGCATGTGGCAGGTGAGATGCATCGCACCCTTTGCACTGGGCAGTCTGTATGGTCCTGCTTTGACCAGTTCTGAGTAGAGTTCCATGGAAAACTTCTGGGAGATGATGTAATTAGTTGACCTTGCTTCTTTAGGGTATGAAACAACACTTTTAGGGACTTAGAAGCCCTTAGTTTATGGACATATGTGATTGGGGTTGCAGTGCCCAAATATGTCTATAACAGGATGCACTGAAAGAAAAGAAAGGCAACCATGGGAAGTTTGATGCCTTCTGGACAAGACCTTTTATTATTTCTCAGATCTAAGGGAACAATACCTTCATGCTAAAAAGCATGGAAGGGGAGATAGTTTTTGACAGCCCAGTTAATGGGCATTTTCTGAAAATTTATGTGATTTAAGGTCTTTGGCCTTAAAGTTGTAAATATGTTGTTTTATCAGTTTTAGTGTAAGATCAGTTAGACTCCATGCCTAATGGAACACTAGGAAATTTTGCTATTTTATTTTCACACGAAAGGCATTGATTTGCAAGTTCTTGAGACCTCACAGGGAGGATCTCATCCCGAGAAGGAGCCAGTGTTAGCTCTACTACGTGTTGCTGATGTTCAAGGAGCAGGAGTAAGCTTGGGTGCTTGGTTTTACTCAGAAAAATCCTACACCGGATATCTTCACCCTTCTCCATTTCCTCACCCATTTCGCTCTTCATCCCCTTTGCACATGCTTTTGTTTAATAATACATAAAATGATTTTCTTTAAGCCCCGGGCATTAAAAACCCCGAAACCCATATAACCACGCACTTTCGCAAAACCCATAATCCGTCGTTTCCCTGTCACATCAAACAAAAACCCGTTTGATCAAGTCCCCGCCGTCCAATCATCCCCACCGTGATTGGACGACGTTCGCTCCTCTCGCGCCCGCAAACCGCCCACGCGTGTAGGAATTTACAGGGTAAGTTCCTCAGACAGAACACCAAAGGAAACCGCTCACAACCAGATCACAGATCAATACACCAGTATTTTGACGTGGTTAAAACCCTCAAAGAGGGAAACAGTCCACGGCCTGAGCCAACGCGACCACTTCAGGCAATTTATTAATAAAAGAATGAAAATTTACATAAGCTTCTCTCATAGACAGATTACACTAACAATGACCCTCCATGCTCTTTAAATAGAGATCATGGACCAATCGGGTGTTAAGCCACGGATGAAGTGTCTGTAATATCGAGGAGAGAATGAACCGTCGGATCAACACATATCGTGACCGTCGGATTTTAAGTTACAAAATATACATAGTAAAGAAACACACTTTACCTAACCCTATACTAGACCAAGTTGTACTTAACTATTTCCTATGTGTCGGAATATCCTAACATCCCCCCTTAAGAACAACTTGGGATAGGATTGAAGGATTTACAAATATGACACAATAGGAGAAGGAAGGAGGCACTAGAGCCTATCCCCCCTTAGTGACAACTTCCTGAACTCCAACCATAAATCGAAGTTTAGTGAACTTCGCCTCTGTGAGAGCCTTTGTAAAGATGTCTGCAACTTGATCATCTATTGAACAATATTGCACTTCAAGGATATGGTCATGAATGAGCTTTCTGATGAAGTGCATGTGTAGTTCAATGTGTTTGCTGCGCTGATGTTGGACTGGATCTTTGCATAGTTGAATGGCACTTTGATTATCACACCAAAGTGTAGTTGAATGCTGCTGCTGAAAGCCAAACTCTGACAGGATCTGACGAAGCCACAAGGCTTCCTTACTAGCTTCTACGGCACCATGATACTCTGCTTCTGCTGAAGAAAGAGAAATGGCACCTTGATTCTTGCAAGCCCATGTAATAGGTCCTGAACCAAGAGTGAACACATAACCGGCAGTAGACTTCCGATCATCAGGGTCACCAGCCCAATCTAAATCAGTGAAACCAACCAATAGAGGCGCTGCTTCGGCACTGTAATGAATCCCAAACTGAACTGTACCTCGAACATAACGAAGTATTCTTTTAGCTGCTTTCCAATGAATTTCATGTGGTTTTTGCATAAACCGAGCAACAAGGCCAACATCAAAGTAAAGGTCAGGACGAGTATGGGTTAGATATAAAAGTTTTCCTACAAGTTGACGATATAAGGTAGCATCAACTTCAGGAGAAGTACAAGTGACTGAAAGTTTGACTCCAGACTGAAAGGGAGAAGGGGCTGGCTTACAGTCTTCCATGTGAAAATGACGTAGAATATCACAGGCATACTTGGACTGGGAAAGGGAAATACCTTCCTTGGATTGCAAGACTTGAAGACCGAGAAAATAATGTAAGTGTCCTAAGTCTGTCATTTCAAATTTCCTTTTAAGGCTGGACTTCACATGGTTTATAAGGTTGGGATCACTACCAGTAAGGATAAGATCATCAACATAAAGAACAAGAATGATAAGAGACTTTCCCACTTTCTTGGTGTAGACAGTATTGTCAGAATGACACCTAGAAAAGCCAGATTCTAAAAGAAAGCTATCCATTTTGGCATACCAAGCCCGAGGAGCTTGCTTGAGACCATAAAGGGATTTCTTAAGCTGACATACAAGGCTGGAGTCTGATTTTATGAAGCCAATGGGTTGTTCCATATAGATCTCTTCATGCAAGTCCCCATGCAAGAAGGCAGATTTAACATCCATCTGATGGACTTCCCATTTGAAAGAGGCAGCAAGGGAAAGAACAAGGCAGATAGAGTTCATTTTGGCAACAGGGGAGAAGGTTTCAGTGTAGTCAATGCCTTCAACTTGTGAAAAACCCTTAGCAACAAGACGAGCTTTATGTTTATCAACTTTTCCATCTGGTCCATACTTGGTTCTGTAAACCCATTTGCATCTAACAAGTTTTCGTCCCTTTGGTAGAGGAACAAGATCCCATGTATCATTTGCCAATAATGAATGATATTCTTCATTCATAGCTGCTTCCCAATCTGGATGGCCTGAAGCTTCTGCAAAGGTGTCAAGATCATAATTCACTGGAGCTTGAGCCAGTAAAGAAGACGCTCTATCAAACTGAGAACGTGTACGTCGCTGATCTGTAGGATCACCGGCAAGATCACCTGCTGCATCTCGAGTAGCACGAACCCATTTTGGAAGCTGAGGAGCTGAAGGAGGATCCTGAGATGGTGGGGGAGGATTGTCATCCTCACTTTCATCATCTGAAGAAGAAATGTTTTCAAAAGTAGAAGAGATAGGGAGAGGTAGCACATTTGCAGGACTAGGCTCGTAGGCCGATATATTTTCAGAAAATTTTACATCTCTTCTAATGATAACATTTTTGGACTTAAGTGGAATAAGTCTATAGCCTTTGACATCTTCAGAATATCCAACAAAAGTACATTTTTCACTCTTAGGTTCTAAAGCTTTATGCTTTTCATCTGGAATATGGGCCCATGCTTCACTTCCAAAAACACGAAAGTGACTTACATCTGGTTTAATTGAGCTCCATGCTTCTTCGGGAGTGATATTATTTAAAACCTTAGTAGGAGTGCGATTTATTATGTAATTTGCACAGTTAATGGCTTCTGCCCAAAAACTAAGACCAAGTCCTTTAGATTGCAGCATACAATTAGCCATTTCCTTTAAGGTGCGATTCTTCCTTTCAGCTACACCATTTTGTTGTGGAGTATATGGAACAGTATGTTGCATTTGAATTCCATTCTCAGTGCAAAAGTTGATGAATTTGTTGTTAACATATTCTCCGCCATTATCAGATCTTAGCTTAAGAATTTGATGTCCAGATTGTTTTTCAACAAAGGCCTTGAAGGCCAAAAATGTGTTAAATACTTCACTCTTGAGTTTTAAGAAGTATACCCAAGTGCGTCTGGAGAAATCATCAATGAAAGTTAAGAAATACTTGCAGCCAGAGAATGAAACAACTGGAAGTGGACCACATAAATCACTATGCACAAGCTGTAAAGGGGCTGAGGCGTGCCAAGAGGCACGTTTTTCAAAACTGTCCCGATGATGTTTTCCGAGTACACATCCGGAACAAACACCATCTCTGCAAGATACCATTGGAAGACCTATCACCATATTTTCTTTACATAGATGTTGAAGGGAGCGATAGTTTAAGTGACCAAATCGCTCATGCCAAAGTTTGCTCACTTCATCGTTATGAGCAACAAATACTGAGGGAAGATTTGACGACCCAAAGTAGTGAAACTTATACAACCTTGTAGAATCATCAGCAATGCCAGTAGCTAAAATCTGTTTAGGATCTCTTAGGTCCTTAATTACAACATCATGAGGTGAAAATTCAACGATTTTACCTTCACCTGAATGAGTTATCTGATATACAGATAGAAGGTTGCAGGATAAGGTTGGAACACATAATACATCATTAAATTGACCATTGTCTAGATGAATAGTTCCAGTCCCTACAACAATAAGAGATCTATCATCACCAACATATATATTTTTGGTGTTACAATCATTTAAAGAAGAAAACATGGCTTTATTTTTGGCCATGTGATAAGAAGCTCCAGAATCAATGAGCCACTCATGAGAATAAGAAGAAGAAGACACATTTAGTGCATAGCCAGACCGAGATGATTGACAACCACATGCAGAAAGTGCCATTCCCGAAGATGAAGTTGAAGTTGAAGAGTGCTCCAAATGGATGTTATGCTTCTTCATTGCTGCTTCCAAGGCTTCCATCTTCTTAAAGCATTTGGATTCTAAGTGGCCATCTCGATTACAAAAGTTGCAATGTCTATCAGTCTTCTTCCATTTGTTTTTATTTGTCTTATCATTTTTTTGAAATGATTTTTCATTTTGAGGCTGAGATTGCTTAGGGCCCTTGTTTGGTTTAGGACCATTCTTTTTAGGATATGACTTCTTAGGATTCTTTGAATTTGGTTGCTGCTGGTCGGCTAACGCTTTCTTGGAAGAGTTTCCAAGATTAAGAAGACCAAGGTGTAAGAGTTTTTCTTGTTCTCTTATTAAAGAATCACAAAAAGAATCAAAGGAAGGGGACTTGTAGTCTTGGCCTTGAGAAATGAAGGCTTCTCTTGTAGAATGGAAGGTGGAAACAAACACAGAGTAGGCTGGTCCCAACTTAGTAAGGATGGAATAGATAAGGTTACTATCTTGTTTCTTAACCTTAACACCTTCCAAGAGATATCTAAGGGTCTTGAACTTGGACAAGAAATCTTCAATGCAAGAAAAATTATTTGGGTCCAATGTAAGCAACTCATTTTCAAGTTAATGGGCTCGAAGTTCATTTTTAATTCCAAAAACTTTATTGATTTGTTTCATTGCTTCATCAGGAGTATCAAGTTCTGCAATATGGAATCTAAGATCTGGAGAAATAGACATCCCTATCAATCCACGTGCTTGATCTTGCCTATTTTCCCATTTAGCAGCCTTATCTTCATCTTTCGGTTTGGTTTCTTGGCCTGAGGCTATTCTGTAGAGACCTTTACTTCTAAGTAAATCCTCAATGTAGGACAACCATTGGAAGTAGTTGGTGCTGTCAAAAATAACTTGGTATTGACTTTCCATTTTAACAGAAACTGAGGCTAAAGATGCTGAAAATAAGTGTTCCAATGGATAGATCTCGAAAAATTAGGCTGGTTCAAAAAAAACGGCTCTGAAAATGGCTTCCGGATGAAGAAGTTATGGCTTTTTGAAGAAAAGTTGTTGAAGATGCCGACGCAGTGCGGGAATGTGCGGAAATGAAAAAAAAAAAAAAAAAACGCCCCCACAAAAAGGAGATTTAAACTCAAGACCTCTACTCTCATAAAATAGCTTTGAACCAATTGAGCTATACAAAAAATTTGAGAGAGAGAGGGGGGGGGTTGGGGGGGTTGATGCTTTGGGTTGCGTGCTTGCTTTGAGAAAGCTCTTTTTCGCTCCAGATCTTAAAAATGATGCAGCTAGGGCTATCGGAAACCTTTTCGCGTCAAACAAAAGGGGTTCCTCACTGGAACAAATGCTCCCAACACAATAGAGCAGTCCTCTCGGCCCGAAAGTAGTCAGAAACAATAGATCTAGGAAACGATAGTTGCATGCAGTTCTACCGGCTTCAGATTTGGATCACCAATGGACGCGGCCCTCAAATAGCTCTGATACCATGTAGGAATTTACAGGGTAAGTTCCTCAGACAGAACACCAAAGGAAACCACTCACAACCAGATCACAGATCAATACACCAGTATTTTGACGTGGTTAAAACCCTCAAAGAGGGAAGCAGTCCACGACCTGAGCCAACGCGGCCACTTCAGGCAATTTATTAATAAAAGAATGAAAATTTACATAAGCTTCTCTCATAGACGGATTACACTAACAATGAGCCTCCATGCTCTTTAAATAGAGATCATGGACCAATCGGGTGTTAAGCCACGGATCAAGTGTCAGTAATACCGAGGAGAGAATGAACAGTCGTATCACAACATATCGTGACCGTCGGATTGTAAGTTACAAAATGTACATAGTAAAGAAACACACTTTACCTAACCCTATACTAGACCAAGTTGTACTTAACTATTTCCTATGTGTCGGAATATCCTAACAGCGCGATAACTTGCAATCGAAAGCAGTTTCATCCCACCCCGTTTACCATGCGTCGCTTTCTAAGTGGGATCGCACCCCGTCGTACGATTACCGCTTTCCCCCCAAAGGCGGTGCGATAAATACCGCTCACCACCAAAACCACCCTCCCTGCTCGTTATCTCCCGTGCATCTGCCCCGCTCGATGACCGTCGAATTTGCCCGCCCAAGATTCGACGGCTCACAATCGCCTGCCACCTCACCTTCCCGATAGTCCCTACCGAGTGATCTCTGCCATCCATTCATTTGATCCAACAGCCGATGTCCCTCCTCTGCCCTGCTCGTACATCCACCATGCAGTCCACTCACCTTGATCATGCTATGCACCCGAAGGACAAAGGCGATCACCTACCAGTACTCGGCACGTTTCATCTTCAACAACTACATTCAAGAAACCGTATTGCCAAGGAGAAAAAGGACAGAGTCTGAGCAGGTGAACACATTTAATAGTTATGGAATTTTATCCTCTATGACACTTCACCCACTCGAGAAGTACAACAGAGCATCCAAGAAGATCAATTTTGTTCATTGAAGTAGGCAGATTGCATGAGAAACTCTATCAGACAGTTAAAGCAGTTGGTGGTCCATTATGACCCTTCCACGCATAGAATAGCAGAACATTTTTGTAATCAAACTCTACATATACCCAAAAAACAGATGTAATCAGGGTTGATGGTTGTTGTTTTGATGTAAGGTTCAACTTCTGGAGACTGTAACTGCTTTGATACTTGCAATGTCTCGTCTTCATTTTCAGCTAATACAAGCTTCTTTTGTCGTTAATGCTCACTTTCCATTTCTATTTTGTTCTAGGCTGTGCTTGATATGCATTTTTCCTGAACTCTTGATGTTTAGCATTAGAGGAGCTATCATCCTACCTCTGTGCTTAAATCCTGTAGATATCAGTGAATGTGTTATTCAAGTTTTTGTTTACTTAGTGACAAAGAGTTTTCATCCTGTTTGTGCACTAGGGAATTAGATTTGCAAACCTTTTTATTGGTTGCAGCCGGCCATCACAGGGTCCTGTGCATCTGCTGGTGTGGTCAATATTCTCCATATTCACCCAATCCTTAAACTGTGAGTAATTGGTGGTCTAAAGCCTTGTAGTCTGGGGGTGTTCACGCATGTTTGGAGTCAAGAAAAGTAGGAGTGGTTATCTGGCTTGAACAAGCATCATTCCTTCCATTCATCCATTTCCAAAATTGAGTTGAGTTTGTAATGTTCTCGAGCATCTTTGAGCTACAACCTAGGAGAGCTTCTTGGGGTGATAACAGTCCTCATTCCTCTTTATATAGCACTTACTTAGAAATACTCTTACATGCTTGACTGAAGCTAGTCTAGTTTTCCATAGCTCATAGGGGGTCTTATCACTATTTTATATGAGTTGAACTATGTTTGATAAGTAAACAAATGTTTGAGTTGCTTCTCCCTAAAAGGTGTTTCGAACCTTTGTTGCATCCATCATATCTCTTGCCATCTCTCGTATATATATATATATATATATATATATATATTATTTTTTTCAACTACTTAATTTTATTGAGGGGTTCTTACTACTGAGTATTGTCTTTTGATTCTATGCTCCTCTGAAAATTCCTAGAACTCATTGGAGGTAAATTCTTCTCCTCTATTAGGTATCAAACATTTGATCTTCAGGTCCATCTCATTTTCAATTTGATATTTGAATTCCTTGAACTTACTAAGAGCTTATTTTTTTTCTTTAAATAACATGATCCATGTTTCTCTTGTATAATCATCAATAAAACAGATAAAGTACCTATCTCCTCTTATGGTTTATTTTGTCATAGGACCACATATATCTGTATGAACTATCTCTAGTGGTCTAGATGAAGAATGTTCTTTTGTCTTGAAGTGGACCCTTGATTGCTTCACGAACTGACATGAATTTCATATAGAATCATATGGATTTGATAATATTGGCATGTGTTAGGACCTCACATTGTCCCTTTTTGACCATATATTTTGCTATTATGTCATCCATTTTCAACCCATATTTAAAGTCCTTGTTATTGCTTTAACCCACTTTTCCAAAGGTATACAATATTTCTTCTCATTACTATACGTTTAATTTATTTTACATACAATTACATTACTTTCATAATTTATTGATTGAAACGGATAGTTGCTGAAACAGTTATCATTGCAGTCTACGTTGCTGAAACAACCTGAAGACTGCAGGGTTATTATTACAGGTCATGTTGCTGTAACAGTTAGAACAAGGAGCAAATCTCGTTGCTGAAGCAGTCGTGATTTGCATTCTAGATTCAACAGCAACAGAAGAAGATCATCGAAGGAGCTGCTACATTGGTTGTAACTACCACATTCCAAAGTCAGCATTACCATAACCATTGTAACAACATTTTGTTAATGGGAAAATTGATTTCCCTATTTTGGTATATTGGGTTAAAGATAGGACTTACAATGTAATCAATTTTAATAGATGTCTCCTCTTTAAAAAGGGGAGACATCTACATTAGAGGGGGTGGACAGACTGTGGAAGGTTTTTAGTTGAAGGAGAAGACCTAGAATCTTTTTGTAACATGACATATTGATGGATGAATAAAATATTGTTCTGAACATTTCTTTCTAGTTCTCGTTGCCTGGGGAATCTTGTGAGAAGGACAGGGCCCACCTTCATCACAAGATTCACCCATTATATTTCTGCAGTGTGTTAAGTGTGTTTCCTATCCATACCTTGTTAAAAGTTTTGTTTACTGAATGTTGCTTATGCATTATTGCTGAACTCTGTTTTTCCAATTGATTGCTGCATTATTTAGTTCATCTACAGTTAACTTATGAGTGTTCCATTGGCAGTTGAGTTTATAGAGTGAGTTGACAAGCATGGTAATCAGAAACAGGTGCTGAAAGTTCCTGCTTTGGGAATAGGGTCTTGTTCTCTGTTACAGCATAGCTAGTGCTTTCCTTTGTAGAATGATTCCTTTTCATTAGATTACTCTTTTAATGAAATTAAGCATTCCTTGGTAATTGCCTGCAATAGACTGTTTTTGTTGTAACTCAGAGTGGAACTTCAGTTTGCTTAGAGCAAGGTGTGACTAGTTTATTTATTACTACAACTTTTATTGCTTTTGAGATTGAGCACATACAGTGCGTAGTTGCCTTTGAAATAAACAGACTTCTCTGGGTTGACAATTTATGTAGCACTTAGTTGTTTGGATTAATAAGCAATTAAAGTGACCAACATCATGCATATCACTGCTTTTGTCTTTTATTTTTATAAGGTTGTCAAAATTTATATGCCTCATTATTCTATGCCATAACAAACTTTCATCCATTTTGCTTATGCAACATTTTCTTTGGCCCCATCAAAGAAATATATATTGCTAGGAGTTCTAATTGCTCTCGCTATCACTTTACCAGACTCAACTTTCTTTATTTCACATGCCTTAAAGAAAAATGTGACATCATAACCTTGGTCACATGTTTGACTTACACTCAACAGATTGTGCTTCAGACCATCAACATATAAAATGTTTTGAGCCTTAGGCTTTTCTTGAGGCTAACAACCCCTTTTCCTTCTATCTTGGTTGGTGCATTATTGTCGAATGTGACACATCCTCCTTTATCTTCCTTTAAATAGATAAAGTTACTCTTGTCCCCCATCATGTGCTTTGAGCACCCACTATCAATATACCATTTCCTTGCTTGATTGTGGATATATAATGTGAATCGAGATTCTTCAAATTTTTCTAGTTTCTTTTTCCACCTCTTTGTGCTTTCTTGTTGTTGAAATTGTTTAGGAAACTGCTGCCCAAGAGGATTGATGAATTTAATTTTACATTGAATTGCTTTGTGCCCCATATTATTATAGTTATTGCATTCAATTTCATCCAATAGGGGAGAAAATGAATTGTTCTTGCTAGTGTAGGAATTTCTAGATCTAGACTTTGATTTTATTTTTTTTGTAAATTAAATACTATTATATATAATAATAATAAAAAATTTACCTAAAGAAATCAGATACTTCAAGGAACATATTTAGAATTTCTGATGTTATACACCAAAATTGTTCAGGGGTTTTTCTTTTTTCCCCTTTCTCCTACGTACATCTACCCAATCTACAAAGTTATTAGTTACAATTGAGGATAAAGCCATATCCTCATTTTTTTTAGAAAGCTCCATCACTTCTGTCTCAACAGAGCTTAGCATATATTTCTCACTATTTGAATGGTCAGATTCGTGCGAGCACTTCTACCCACTGATTGTATACATGATTAATGTTGTTACTCTTTTAGTCTCCTTTTTCTGGGGATTCTCCTCTATTAAGGGATGAGGTGGATTCGTTGGGGTTTACACTAGACCTTAAGAAGTTAAGGTGTCAAGGGTTGACTCTTGCTGATGAGAGAAATATTTCTTATGGCTTGCCATGTTCTTGACGCTCGTTATTCTCTTATGATCCCACTAACCATGATTAGATTTCCTCAATTCCTGGGAATTGGACAGGTTGTTTGAGGCTGGGCATGCATTCTGAAGATGTTCGGTTTCCTGACAAATTCTACACCTGAAGGAAATGTTTTCATAATCCAAAAGTTGAAGATATTCCTCCCCGTCCCATTTTAGAATGATTTTATCTGGTAATCCTTCAATTAAGTCCAATTCAACACATATTTAGACGAAAGAGATGAACCCATTAGCCAATATTTCACTGTCTATTTTGATGAAGCATCCAATTGAGTTTCCAATAACTTCGAGGAATTTTGGCCGGATCCAGTTGAAGGGTAAGTTTGAGAGCCATACCCATACCAAAGTAGCCAAAGACATCATGGAAAGTGGGTTAAACTCCAAAAAGCATGTTTGAATCGAAAGGCTTGCGTGACCCCATAACCACAACCCCCGGTCGAAAAAATTCTGCCTATCTTTAAGATCCTTTCTGAAAACCACAAAAAAAAACCCTTTAGAACAAAATAGTAGATCTAAGTTTTTGGTCCAATTCTAGTGAACCCAAGCCTAGAGGCAAAAAGTTGGGGGATAGAAGACATTGAACTAGAAAATAACAACTTCTCGTTCATAATCAATTATCTTAATCTTAGTAAAAAATTCATTCATCTGCAGTGTTGGGGTGTTCGAAAAATGCTCCACCATAGAAGCTTGGCCTAAAAGAGCCTTAGAGGGTTGTGAATAAGATATTGTCTTAAGAGAAAATTTGAATGACAAGGGTTTTGTTATTGAGGATGCCCCACCACCTCTAGAACCTCCTCTCAAGTGTGCATAGCCTTTGAGAACCTAAGTTTTATTGAACTGCCTCCCTTCAAAAAGGAGTCTCATCAGCCCCATTGGAATACCTATCCACTTATGACTACTGACTACAAGTGATGAAATAACATCTCCTTTGCTTACCAGAAAGAAAAGGACTTTTCAAACAAAGTTTTAATAAAGATTGGGAATTTTTAAAAGAAACATCCCAAAACCAATCCTAGAAGCTATGTTTGACTGAGGAGTTATGTCAAACAATTGCGAGATGATCCCCCAACACTCATGAAGAGCTTGGTCAGATATTTTTAAAAACACTTTGTAGGGAAACTTCCTACATGTGTTCATCACTCCTCAATTTTCTCTCATGCACTAAGTCCACTTTGAAGCTCAAACTAAGAGGGGCACCTCAAGTTAGCAAGTTAATTCTTTTGATCAAACCTCTTACATCCAACCTGAAGACCCCAATCACAACCTTGCAATGGTTCCTTGGGCACATACACTACCCAATAACATTGACACCATGGTTTTAGGCAAGACTAGGGCCCAGATAGAAGGGAGCGACATTGTTCGAATCCATAGCTTGGTTATATGGTCGCTTGAAATTTTGTGGCATAATGGCAAACAAACCGCCAATGACAGGTTGCATCTGCATCAATCTACATGGTGGGAAAAGCATATTGTTGTTGCTTTCTTGAATCCTCCTCCTCTACCAATAATAGTGACATGGCTTACGACAATAGCGCTATCCAAGGTTTTATGAAAACCTAAAACAATATCATCCCTCACAACCTCCATCGCTACTAGAATTTGAAAATTAACTAGATCTAACTTTTCATTTCTGATAAATTTATGGGCTCTAAAATTTACAACCTTATGACCAAAATTATGACATGAGTAACGATATCCATAAAAGATATTTGGGTACCTGAAGATGTATGACCTTTGTGGAGGAGTGGTTTTACTGAACCTTTTCTGCCTGTTGTTGAGGTATAAAAGGTGTCTTTTGAACTCTTATTTATCCTACATTAATTATCAATCCAGGTACAATTTTTTATTTCAAGAGTGTACTCAGTCTGAGGCGGAAATTTATTTCAAGAGTAATGTTTTCTAATTTGCAGTATAGTGCTAAATACAAGAGTAAATGGATGCTTGAAATAAAATCTAATTGCAATCAAAAGAAACTTAATGCTCTGGAACTTAAATCATTCACTCAGAAAACTACAACAATTTATCAGTCAAGGATGCAGTAGTGATAACTCTTTCCTCTGTCAACTGATATAAATGAAATCAAATATAAACAAGATCCACAATCTGAGAACTTAGATAGCGATAGCCAATGTCCTTTACAATTGTTGATCTTACACTCCACACTAAAGCAATTAACTGGAAATGATAGATCACTAATGCTGCTAACAGAAATGTAGTAAAAACGCTCTTTGCAAAATACTTAAAAGCAAAACCAAATACTTGCAGGAAAGAAATAACACCTATCTAGTATGAATGAACAACAATGCTAACTTAATAGAAATGAACAACAACGTTATCTTAGTGGAAATGAACAACAAAGCCAAATGAACAACAATCTGTAATGAACTGCGAGGCTTTATAACTGAAATGAATAACGATATAAGTGGTAAAGGATAATAATCTCGTTATGATAGGAAGGGAACAACAACGCGATTCAATCACAGCTTATGCAATAAAATGATTCCATAAAGTATTAGAACTTGTAAAGACAGGAAACTGTAAAGCAATGCGATTCAAGGAAATGAAAAGTAAATCAAACCATCACACGACTGGAACTGTAAAATAATGGTACAGATAGCAAGTGGATCCACCAGGGCCGGGCCCTTAGCCGCTAGTGAAGCACCGCCGGGCTAATTCAGTAGGAAGGAATGGAACAACAACTGATTTATGTATTAATCATGTATAAAAATTTTACAAGCAATCATACTCTGTTTTAACCATCAAGAGTCGATGATCAAAGTAATAGCACAACAATAAGTTCTGCAAAATGATAATACATGCCCCCTTGGGCTAAAAGCACTGTCCCTTTTTATAATGGCCAGGCAGATATATCAAGAGTACAGATAAGTTCTGAAGTGGCGATCCCTCGGGATCAAAGGATCCTGAGGGATTCACTCTATCTTTGATTTCTAGTTTATCATTTTGTCTTCTTGCACTGTTAAATTGGAAACTAGGGCCAAACTCCATGTGGGTCAACTTATTTATGACAGCTAATATTTTTATTGGATCCCTCTCGTTGAGAGGTGTAGGATTGATCTAAAGATCATCTGATTTTGATAAGTATTTATGGAGATATGAATTTATTTTGATTATGAAATTATTATCAAGCCGACCAGCTCTTGCGTATGCTCAAGAAGACCAAACGTCATGTCTATTCAACCTATACGTTTTAGTATAAATTGGCAAGGACTTGAAGTCATTTGAACACACATTCTCCATGTGAACCCCTCCTCTCCACGTCTTGGGTTTTTGGAGAAGGAGAAGACACAAAAGAGAATACGTTGGATGCCCTAGCTGTAGATATAGCTGTAGTAGAAATAGCCATAGTACATACGCTATAATGAAGGCAATCCACACGCTGTAATGGTGACCTTATCCACGCAACCATATGTTGAGATGAAAAATATATATACGTAGCAGATAAGGGCATATCCACGCAGGCATACGAGGATTCCATGCAGCAACAAAGGATGATCCACGTAGGCATATCAACGCAGCAGATGAGGCTGTAATAATCTCGGATCTGGCAGCGTACTTATAATGCAGTCAAAGTATATGGAACTATGTTGCTCGTTGAAGACCTAGCCGCAGTCAAAGTATATGGAACTACGCTTCTCGTTGAATACCTAGCTGCAGTCATAACCACAACCGCAGTTATCTAAGGACCTAGCTACGATCTTCATGAAGCACCCATACTTTGATCAAATGGGACATAGATACTATACACTGGTCAATGAACCAGTGATACCCTGTGTATTCAGTAAAACATAGATACGATGTCATGAATATCATGCAGTCATGAAGGCAATTAAAATAGCTATATATACACAGGTAATGAATGCAACAATAAAATATATATACACTGGTCATTGAGATAGCTTACGCAGCAAGATTCACATATATATGCACAGGTAAATGAAACATATATACACTGATCTGTAGTCTAATACGCAGATCATAAACAACATGAAAGTGAAGCCATAGTAATACAAAGTTGTGGGTGACAGCGTGGTAAATCCAAGGTTGTCTATGAAAGAAGTAGTCTTTCTAAGCATATTGGAGAGTGTAATACAATAGTGATCTGAAGATGAAAATCTTGGATGAAGGGACTATGTTACACACAACATCCTGAGATATAGAACTCAGTGTATTATGACAAGGGCAACATGATAATCATGATGATGGCAAGGGCATCATGATAATCATTGATGATGCACAGGCAGCATGATGACGTTGATTCATACTAGCAGGGGCAGCGTATGCACAAGCAGCATCATGACGATGATTCATACTAGTAGGGGCAGCATAATGACGATGATGTATGGGCAACATAGTATGATGCAGCATGATGGTGCTACATGGTAAGGTGCAGCAAATGGACAAGGTGCAGCACTATGATAGGTGAAGAAGTCACCTTAGAGAATTAGTTGAAGCAATATGTCTTCAAATGATCTCTGTAGATATCATAAGTCAAAATATTGACTTCTATTGTAAATGTACTCTCTCTCTCTTTCTCTGCTGAACTTTGAAGAACATAAAAGAAGAATTGATCAAGGGTTTCCCCAAACATTGTGGGGTTTGTCCCTGGCTAGTGCCACATCTTGTGTCCTCTTGTCTTAACATGTCTTCTGCAATTTATATTATGTTCTATCTGCAGCTTATCTTAATATTGATGTGATTGCTAACTGTGAAAATTTAAATAGATTGCTCTAGCATAGAACATACCTAATCTTATCATGCGTTGATGCCACACTTTCCCTTTCTTCTCTTGGATTATGCGCTCCGATCTTGATCTCCTTGTTTGGATACGGCTTCTTGGGGAAGGACAACAGTTGCTTCTACTTTTTCTTTTCCTCCCGAATAGTGGTTTTCCATTTCCTTCATTTTCCGTATAGAAAAAGACAATAATCAATTATTTTGTATCAATCACAAATCTCCTTAATTCTACCATAATTATTTAACATATTACCATTTTAGAATGTAAAGGAGTTATGATTCAAAGGAAAATATAAAGAAATAAATGGAAAATGCATACCTTTTCCATCGCTCAACACACCCCCTGCTTACCCTTTTTCATGCCCTCATGAAAACCATGTAATTTACATGCAAGGCAGTTAGGGAATAGGCTGGAGAGGGATTTTCATGAAGTGGTCTAAAACCATGATGTGTAGCTAAAACTTCAAAAATGCGCCCTATTTGCCCTTTAGGTAATTCATAGATGGCCTTATATTATGTTGCAGGATACCAGATAATAAGGCTTCGAAATCTACAACCTAGCCAATACAGTCCTTCCCTCAAGATGAGGTTACCATAGGTAACCAGGCGATCGGCAGCTAACTTAAAATTTTTGTAATTGAATGGCTCTTTGTCCTGAATATTCCAATTAGAAGTCTTCCATCGGAGTTTAGCTGCTGCTACGGCATGGTCTTTGATAGACAGGAAATATTCTACCCCTTGCTGGACAATGTCTTTGTGGATGGGTCCCAATGTCTGGATCACACCCTCCTTTTTCATTAGGCTTTTATGCTTAATCCACAGTTGTAATGGGTTTTTCAGTTCACCCCTAACCCAAAGGTCTAACCTGTTTTCTTGTCTCTGAAAGGTGTTATGGGCCTTGAGCCACTTTAACTAGTTGGCAGCAAATGAAATGAATGCTTGAAACTGGATATCTCCCACAAAAGGACTGGGATTCTTCTCCATTTCCTCTTCCAAGATAAAATTATGCAAATAAAATTCACAGAGTAAACGCTGAACTTCGACTCCATAATGTTTACAACAATTTTAAATTCTATAGGTTTACCTGCCTTAACAGCTTTAATTTTTAATTGCAAATATCTTTCTAATAAAAACAAAGCATAATTTTTGGCAGGGGCCCTACATGCTAGGACATCTGTATATAGAGAACAGAGAATATCCATTTGACTCCTTACTGTTTTTAGTCTATTTGTTACCTTTTCGACTTTTTCCTCTGCCCTCCAACATTTATCGAAGGCCTCGCTCTCTGATGCATTGATGTTCTTTACTTGCTGCTGTAACTTTTGATATTTTTCCTGAGGAACAGTCTCTTCTGTGAGCTTTTCTATAGTCTGCTGAGCCTGTGCCAGATCCTCTTGGAGTTTTACTACCCTAGGGTCATTGTCCGTCGAAACACTTTTGGGTTGAAGATTTACCTGGATCTTCTTATTGCAACATCTGGTTCCTACAATCTGTGTCCCTTTATCATAAACTGTCTGGTTGGTCGTGACGCTAGAGGACAGTGCCTCTATCTGGACATCCTTATTACACAAGGGTGTATCTTCTATTTGGGCCGCTGCATCTGTAACAATCGCATGCTATTCCTTGTTGTCCTGAATGGAAATGGGCTCAGCTTGAGTCCTCATGGCCTTTATTTTATGGGGTTTCGTTCGGGTGGCTGCATCTCTTGTTCTTGGGGTTCTTTTTGAGATTTTCGCCATTTTTAGGGCCCTTTATCTGTTGTCTGAGTTGTTTTATTACATTTAGTAGCCTTTGTTGTTCCTTTCGCAGCCTCTTGATTTCATTCATATTCTTCTTCTTTTTCTTGGGAGGAACAACTGTTTCCTTGACCGGACTTGGCTGCTCAATTGGGTTTTGTTCTTCAGGGACTGTGCCCTCACCCTGGCTTGTTCCCATATTTTATGTTTGGAACACTTCTTCAGTGTTCTCGTCATCCTAATTAGGTTCCTCAGGGGAGGTAACCCTAGTTTTATCTGCCACTTCCCGAGTGGCTTTTGCTTCTTCTTCTTCCTCGTCATTCATTTCCTCAGATGCACTCTTACTGTGAGCAGAGTGTTCCTGTGACTATGCTTCTTCTTCTTCCTCGTCATTCATTTCCTCAGATGCACTCTTATTGTGAGCAGAGTGTTCCTGTGATTGTGCTTCTTCTTCTTCCTCGTCATTCATCTCCTCGGATGCACTCTTACTGTGAGCAAAGTGTTCCTGTGATTGCCCTCCCTCAATATTGAGGTTGAGCGGGCTCTGGGGTTGAATATACTCACCTACATTGGCCAAAATTTGGGCCAATTTGCCTTCTTGCAATGGGCTTTGTAGTGGACTTGCACCAGAGCACTCAGTTTCTTCCTCCAATTCCTCTTCTAATTCTTCTTCCATGTTTTCCCCTCCTTTGAGTTGTGGGGGTTGCTCATCCTCGGAGCCCTGTATTTCTAAGGGTTGGCTACTGTTACCTTGGAGATTTCCCAACATTCCCCTGCTTCTCCTCAATCTGGAGGGCTGTCTGCGTTTCTGCGGTCTAGTTGATGTGCTGGTGGTTCTTTTTCTTTTCGGGGCTGGTAAGGCCAATCCCCTGTCTATTGAAAATACCAATTCTTCCCAACTAGTCTGCTACTGAGCAAGACTATAACTAACTATTAATCGAATTAAACCATGATGACTTACTACCATTTCTGTATGACGTGATTTCCTTATGCTCCGAGCAGCGTCATGCAATAAAGAAATTAAATATGCAAGAAAATTTACAACACATTTTTGTCTTAATACTGCTAATAATTTGAGATGGCATGGTCTTACCACATCCTTTCTCCCATCGCATGTGATGTAGCTTTGCACTATTCTGGCTAATTCTGCCCATGGTTCTCCCAGGGTTGCAGGCAGGACTCCTTTTCCTTTGACGGTAAGGTTTTGTCCTTCGTCCCGAAAGATAGCTATGGCCTCTTGAAGTCTCACTTTTTTTTGGGTCCATATTGGTCCAACAGCTGGTAGTCCAGATACTTCAGCAATTACTGCATCTGTTACTGTTATTTTCCTTCCCCTCACCATGGAACGATCTTCCTACAAATTCTGCAGAAATTCGATGGCCACCATTTCATGGGACTGTTGTAGTCGGGTCAGGTAGGCAATCCATCCTGCTCTCTCTATAATTTCTCGTGCAGCATCGGAAATTATTAGCACCTACAGTTCACTGTGTATTGCTCTACCTCCCATTTCATCTAAGCTTAGCACACTGTTAATTTTTTCAAAACACAGAAATGACAATGGAACAGCACAGCTGTGCATATTGGAAAATATCAATATTGTTAAACTTGTTATTTCCGAGATCTGATGGAGTCGTAGTACCTCCAAATAAGGAATTGACACATCTGCCAGTGTATTTTGGAGGTCACCCACGCCCCCCTGAAATATGATAGGTCGTCCTCGACTGGAAAATGGAGGAGCAGCGTATTGGACGGCAATCGTACAGTAAAAAAAGGAACGGCGTATATATCCATGACATGATTGCAAAAAGTAGTGAATTACTGAAATCGAGGCTTATGATGAAAATCACGAATAGATATGGAAATGCTATGAAATGATGCGAAAAATAGGGAAGAGGACAGCTGTCGTAAGTAAAAATGCTTATGCGGTCATTATCCACTTTAACCATTATGATTGATTTTCAAACAATATTTCATGTGTAAGAGGTTCGAAAGGATTTTAAAGCATAATCTCATTTGAAATCAAGATAAAGATATAAGAAAAGGGTTTATAATGACTATTGATGTGTGAGAAATATGACTTCAATACCATCAGCAGAGCTTTGTTGCCCACAGGTGTTCATAACCTTGACAAAGTTGCTTTTTCACCCTTGGAACCATAATCCTTTATGTATGCCTAGGAAAGTGCTTTGTGATGTCAGAATGGAGGTCATTGTGCTGGCTTGGTAACCAGATGAATCACAATGCCATTCACTAGGAAGGAGTGAAAGGTGGGCAGGCCGGCTCGTGATGAGACCTCCTGTTCCAAGGACTTTTTTATTTTTCTGATGTGCCTCTTGGATCATAACCCTGGTGTGGTGGCCATAGTGGGAATGCCACTTCACTACTTCCTTATGATCATGGTAGGCTGGCTCTTGATGAGACCCCCTATCCTTCATCTGACAAATCATAGAATTGTTAGTAATCATATATATTTTTTCTTCTTTTTTTTTTCTTTTTCTTTTATATAGCACTTTCCTATTTATATACAGAGGATGGCTCAACACTCCTTAAGAGTAGGGATGGTGGAAGAAGTCTGAACATCTCAATAGAGGAAAATATGCCCTTATTCTTATTCAATAATAATGATCAAAGAGAATTATGAAGATTAGGGAAGAACCAACATGATAAAAGTAATCAATCAAATTAGTTTTAGTGAAAATAAAGACAACAAAGTGATATAAATAGTTGTGTCCTTTCCTCTTTTTTCTTATCGATACAAAGCAATTTCTCTAAAGATAACGATTTTTCTTTGGTTTGCTGATTTCAATATCCTCTAGTTTTTGTATCCTTGCATAAATTTATATCTGTGCCTTGAAGGGATCATGAACAGTGAACCATCATTCACAAAAATTCTCTAAATAATGTTTTTTAAGAAACACACATACAAAAAAATGCACTCAAATAGTGTTGTTGCTTAGATGGAACAGTTGTTGTTCCTTAAGATGAATAGAAAAAAAACATTTGCACACCAAATTGTGGTTCCTTTAAGAGGAACAACAAACAAAAGAAAAACATATAGTCAAAATTGTTGTTCCTTAAGAGGAACAACAACTGTTCCTTAAGCGGAACAACAAATAAAGCAAGCGCGAAATAAAATATTGATCCTTTGGCGGAACAACCTAAGAACATTCCAAATTGAAATTGTTGTTCCTTTAGAAGGAACGACAAAAAATAAAATTAAAAAATGTGAAGGGGGTTGTTCCTTTAAAAGGAGCAAAAAAAATAATCTGGTGGAAGTGTTGTTCCTTTAAGAGGAACAACAAAAAAAATCTGGTGGAAGTGTTGTTCCTTTAAGAGGAACAGCAAAAATAATCTAGCGGAAGTGTTGTTCCTTTAAGAGGAACAACAAAAACAATCTGGCGGAAGTGTTGTTCCTTTAGAGGAACAGCAAAAAATTTTTGGTGAAAGTGCTGTTCCTTTAGAGGAACAGCAAAAACAATCTAGCGAAAGTGTTGTTCCTTTAAGAGGAACAACAAAAATGCAAGCGGGAGTGTTGTTCCTTAAGAGGAACGACTGCTATTTCTTAAAAGGGATAGCAGTTGTTCCTTTAAAAGGGACAACAAAAATAAGCACGGAGGAATGTTGTTCCTTTAAAAGGAACAACGAAAATAAACATGCAGAAGTGTTGTTCGTTTAAAAGGAACAACAAAAATAAACACGCAAAAGTATTGTTCCTTAAGAGGAACAACAATGATCAATAATAATCCTAAACATGAACCGTGTTTGAACTAGTGCTCCCGCGCATCAACCTCCCTTGGCTCCCGTAGCCCTCTGTCGGCCCTCTACCTGGTAGCCCCTACTACTGGGCTTCCTCCCTCCGCTCCTGGCATCCCCACATCCGGGCTTCACCTTCCTCTTTCGTCCAGTGCTACTGCTGGTCTTTCTTCGATCCCCTCCCAGCTTCATGAATTTGATGAACAAGCTGAGATTTTTGCTTCACTAATTTCTGAAAATGGTGCCCCACGAACCAAACCCACAGCCTCAAAGTTTGTTAAAAAACTGGTGGATATCCCAGAAATTTCTCTTCCTCCAAGTCTTCCAAGGAAAGCAGCGATCTCTCTAGCTGAGAGAGGTTTGGTTGGCCAATTTACTGGTCTGTGGCCTTCACCTAGAGCTGTTCAGAAATGGGTGGAGCGTAACTGGAATGCGAACATTCAAGGGAAAATCGCTATAAGATTATGTAGAAGAGGATACTACACTTTCATCTTCGAATCCAAAGAAGACCAGAATCTCATCTTCAGAAACAACCCTTACTTCATGGACTCAAGAGGTCTCTACCTGAACAGATGGTCACCTGATTTCGACCCAGAAATGGATATTCCCAATGCAGTTCTAGTCTGGGTTTGTTTGCCTCACCTCCCCCTCCATTGTTGGGGAGATGAATCAGTCAAAGCAATAGGAAATGTTGTTGGAAAATACATTGACAGATGCGAACCAAAGGACAACATGCACGCATGCGCCAGGATCTGCGTAGAAGTCGACCTAGGGAAGGGCCTCCCAGAAGCTATCAAGATCAAAGTGGACCAGTGGACCCATATTCAGCAGCTGGACTACGAACAAATCCCATTCAAATGTAAGGTATGCCATGAATACGATCATTTTGCTAATAGGTGTAGCAAACTAAAAGAAACTGAAACGACTAAGAATGTAGAAACCAAAGAAGACACATGGGAGCAAGTAAAAAAAAGAAAGCCAAGCAACCAGGCCCAAAACCAAAGCAACCCCAAGAAAATCAGGCCCTAACCCCCTCTCCCCCCCCATCTTGACCCAGTCAATTCCTTTAACTTCAAACCCATTCGAATCTCTGGAAGAAGAAGAGCCTTCATCCCCACAATCTCCGTCTCAAGACAAAGCCTTAGCAGTCATTCACTCTCCCTCTCAAAATTTTCCTTCACCTCCTCCCACCATAGACCGTATCCTTACAAGAAACAAAGTCAAAGAAGCAAGCATTACCTCAGAGCAGCCAAAAAAAGCTGGCAAAAAATCGAACAAAGAGATAAGAGATGAAACAGCAGCTAAAGAAATGGCCACAGGTACTCAACAACCGATGGATTCTTTTCTGGCCAAACCAAGAGGAAGTGTGGAGAAGACAAAGGAGAAGAGTGGGGCGCACCAAAAAGCAAGTAAGTAATGATTTTGGTCTCTTGGAACAGCAGGGGCTTGGGCTCCTCTCTAAAATCCAACGCAGCCCGGGATATCATTAGTCAAGAACAGCCGGATATCTTTTTGATCCAAGAGACCAAAATGTCAAATCAAGATTTTCAAAAATTCATTAAAAAACACAGAAGCTTTGAAGGAACAGCGACAGATTCATTGGGGGCCTCAGGAGGAATAGGTACAATGTGGAACAAGAGAAAATGGGATCTCATCAGTCAAAAATCAACTCACTGGTGGGTCAGAACTGATCTCAAAAAAAAAAATACAAATGAAAAATTTACAGTATTAAATATATATGCCCCAAATCATTACAGGGACAAATCCTATTGTTGGGACTCTGTTAAATCAGAGATGCAAGGAAGCCAACGAAGTAAGATGGTCATGGGAGGCGACTTGAATCTAATAAGGAACATTGAAGAAAAGATGGGAGGAAAATACTTCAGTGACCCATCGAGAGTTGCTCTGGAAGAAATAATAGAAGCTCATAAACTCATTGATATACCGCCATGTAATGGAAAATTTACATGGAGCAACAAAAGAGTGGGAACTCATAACATCAAAGAACGACTAGACAGGATCCTAATTCATGAAAGTATAGTAGCATAATTCTCATCCATAAAAAGCAAGATTGTACATGCCACAGCTTCAGACCACAAACCTGTGGTTTTGAAACTGGACAGAATAGAAAATTTTGGACCAATTCCATTCAAATACAACAGAAATTGGGACAGCAAGGAGGACTTCAGAAAGACCATCAAAGACAGTTGGGAGATGGAAGTTATTGGATCCCCTCACTTTGTTTGGGAATCCAAATTAAAAAACATAAGAACATCAATCAAAAAATGGGCAAAAGAGAACGCAATAATAGAGAAAAACAAAAAAATTGAGTTGCAAAGAAAATTGGAAAAATGGAACTAGGAAAAGGAAAGCCAGCAAATTTCAGAGGAAGAGCAAGTTCAGGAGAAAGACATTTTCATGGAATTATACAGGCAAAACAGAATTGAGGAGGAAGAGCTGAGACAAAAATCGAGATGCCTCTGGCTCAAAGCGGGAGACAAAAATACTTCTTTCTTCCATAACAATCTCAAGCTCAGAAGAGCTGGCAATCAAATAGACAAAATCCTTGCTGAGGGGAAAGAATTAAGAGAGCAAGAGGAAATCAAAGAAGCAGCCCATAACCACTTTAAATCCCTCTTAACTGCTAACGTCCAGCCTATGGATAGCGTGGATTTTCTACTTCCTGTGGACTGCAAAATCAGTGGGCAGCAAAACAGCGACTTGGAAAAGGAGGTTTCTGAGGAAGAAGTTAGAGAAGCTACGTGGAGTATGCAGCCGGACAAGGCTCCAGGGCCAGATGGCTTCACCATTTCCTTTTACAGGGCTCACTGGGACATAATAAAGAAAGATCTTATCAGGATGGTTAAAAATGTTTTCAAAAAAACCAAGATGGGAGAAAACACAAAATCTTCCCATCTGGCTCTCATCCCTAAAGAGTCAAACCCTCTCTCTTTTGACCATTACAGACCCATCTCTCTTTGTAATGTCTCCTATAAAATTGTCACCAAAATCCTGGCAAACAGGTTGAAAAAGCTCTTGCCCACTCTCATCTCAGAGAATCAAGGAGGATTTGTCCCTAAAAGGCAGATAACGGACAATGTCATTCTGGTGCAAGAGGCCATCCACAGCAGTTTACAAAGAAAAGAAAAAGGTATGGTCATCAAACTTGACATGGAAAACACCTTTGATAGGGTCAGCCATCAATTTCTTGTGGCTGTTCTTCAGAAGTTTGGAATTTCTAACAAATTTATCAACATCATAATGGAATGCATTTCAAATCCGTGGATTGCCCCTCTGATCAACGGAAGGCCCAGTCACTATTTTCGAAGCTCCAGAGGTTTAAGACAAGGTTGCCCTCTTTCCCCCTTCCTTTTCATCATCATGGCGGAAACTCTAAGCATACATCTGGAAAATCAAAGGAAAAAAAGGAGATAATTGGCATAAGCATAGCGAGAGGAATAAAAGAAATCAATCACTCTCTCTTTGCTAACGACACTCTTCTAATTGGAGGTGCCTCAAGCTTAATAGCTAGGAGATTCAAGAAAATCCTTGATTCTTTCCTGGCTGTTTCAGGGGGCCAGCTTAATAATAAAAAGTGCAAAATATATACTTGGAATGTCTCGCCTCAAGTAATGCAAAGGATCACTCAAATCATGGAAATCCCGATCCAAAAGAACTGGAGCCACTTCTCCTACCTTGGTCTCCCGCTTGCTAAAGAAGTGCTCAAGTCCGAGACTTGGAACAAGCAAATAGAAAAAATGAAAGGGAACCTTCAAAGCTGGGGGCTAATGTGGTTAAACCTAGCGGGTAGGACCATCCTCATCAAAGCTCTCCTCTCAGCCCTTCCCATCTATCAGTATGCTGTTATTTTGGCTCCAGCCAACATTCATAAACAAATGGAGCTAATCATGAGAGGCTTCCTTTGGCAGGGAGGGAAACAAGACACAAAAAAATTTAGTTTGGTTCGCTGGGAGCAGGTGATCCTCCCCTTTGATAAAGGAGGCATATCTATTAAGATCCCAAGTTTAACAAACAAAGCAATGGGCTTTAAACTTGTGTGGAGAATGCTTGTGGAAAAAGGCAGCTGGTGGGTTGAGGCTCTCCTCAAGAAATACCTCAATGGATGACATTCAAAGATTCTCTTTGATCTGATTGTGGAAAGACCATGCACTCAAGCATGGAGACTCATCAAAAAGGTTATTCCTCAAATAAAAGATCATATTTCAAGGATTCCTGGAAATGGAAAAGATATAAATCTATGGATAGATAGAATAATGGGATCGGAGCCAAGAAGCCAACTTCAGCAATACAGACCCTTGAAAATTTGGATGGAGGCAAAAAGACTAAATTCCCTCCATGACATCTCTGTCTGGGATCAAAACTATTGGTCTGCCTGGAAGGACCTCCATCTACCAAATCACTTAAAAAATCAGTGGGCTGAACTGAAAATTACGTTGACTGGAGCTGCCCCAACTAACAAATTCTCCCAAGACAGCTTTGTATGGGATCCTAGCGGAGGAAAGTTTACAGTGAAAGATGGGTATCAGCTTCTACAATCAAACAACAACCATGAAAACTGGAACCTTCGATCAACAATTTGGAAGAATGAATGCCTTCCAAAAATAAATTTTTTTGCTTGGACCCTCTTGAAGGGAAAAATTCTCACTGCTGAAAATCTCAAGAAAAAAGGGATTCAAGGGCCATCCATGTGTTGTTTATGCTGCAATGAGGAGGAGAGCAGCCAACATTTATTCCTAGAATGCACCTTTGCTAAGCATTGTTGGTGAAAAATCACAAGTCCTTTGAGACCACCTATGGAAAACTTTGAACAGCTCTCAACTCTAAATAGAAACTGGGGGAAAGGCTACCCATATGCAAAAAAAGGTAAATCCACAATTATGAGAATCTGGAAATGCATTCCTTCTGTCCTGTGCTGGCAAATCTGGCTTTCTAGAAATAGTTGCATCTTCAAAAACCAAAAGCCAAACACAACACTCATTTTGGCCAAAACTCTGGGGCTTGTGGCAGAAATGATCAGCGCTAACTCAGTACATAAAAACGACCATACCAACTGGTAGAAAGATGAAGAAGAATGGTTCAACAAATTCCCGCTGGTATACTCAATGAATAAACAAGTGGCAGCCAATTCAGGAAAAAGAAGAAAAGACTGGAAACTCTGGGGAACCCAAACTGAAATAGAACAGTGGATTCTAGATCAAAAGACTTTCACTCTACAGTTCGATGGTGCCTCCAAAAACAACCCCGGCAAAGCTGGAGCTGGGGGCTTTATCTCTGATCAAGAGGGGAAAGCTATCATTACTTATGAATGGGGACTGGGCAATACAACAAATAACAAAGCAGAGGCCTATAGTTGCTTCTGGGCACTTGTATCCTTAAAAAACTTCAAGTAAAAAACCCAGTTATAATAGGCGATTCAGCAATAATAATCACAGCAATGGAATCAGGGGGAGATTTCAAAAACCAGGCCCTCAATAGAATCAAGCAAAGGATAATGGAAAACACAAAGCAGATGGGGATCATCCATTATAAACATGTCTTGAGAAATTTTAATACAAAGGCTGACTCTTTAGCTAATAATGCAGTGAATAGAACTATTGGGCAAGTCCAAGAAAACAATAGTTCATATGAAAAGCCAATTCCATAATCTGTCCCTCCTCGTGGTTGAGCTTGGGACACGGTGTTACATCAGTCACCTCGGCAATCAGACTGCTTTTCCTCAGAGACTCTACAGCAGCGTGTTCGAAATCCTCAACACTGACACTATCCTCCACCATATCTTCAGAGTAGCCAGGAATATCTCTAGGCATAGAGAAGATCCGCATTGGATGACGAAGCTGGGGAAGCCTCGTGGGAAGGACAACCAAAATTTAGGCATAAGTCAATTCAATATCTTCAGAGACAGCTCAAAAAAAATTTGACATGACGCTCGGGACAGGTGCACTCCAGAACATGATGACCAGTCTCACAAGGTTCAGGTGCATCAGCGGGCTTATAAGCTGGCCGAGGTACGATGGTTTCTACAGATTTTCTCTGAGTGTGGCTTCAAGGCAGGAGCTCTTGGCTTGTTAGGTTCGTTGTTGTGCTGCTTCCGTGCCAGTGCTGGGCATTCAAATCGCTGTAGCAGTCCCCGTGGAAGAGTTTCCTCTTATGTCTCGAGAGGTATTGTTTATGGCCACTGTGATTGTCTGCATTATTTTTACACTAACTGTTGGTATGTCTCTCTGAAGCAGACCTGCTCAAACATTTGGGTGCCGAACTCCCTCTGTTTTCATTCACCCTTGCTTCTCGTTTCCTTCTCTGCATATTATTCCCTTCAGCTCCTTCCTGGGGTTGGCAAACGGGTCAAGCATCCTTTTCTATATAAATGTGGTGCGTACATAGCTGGGGATCAATTCCTTTCATGTCCGTGTAATCCCATGCAAAAGTTTCCTTGTATTTTTTCAGTAGTTGGACCAGCTTTTCTTCTTGTTCAGGAGTCAGGTTTTTGTTAATGTTCAAGGTTTTTCCTGGCTCAATCTCTATAGTTTTGTTGTTTGAAACAAATGTAGTAGGTATTGATTGATCATGAGTGTCTTTGAGGGGATCTTCTTCTAGTTCATTATCAAATGTTTCCTCTATCATGTGACATTGTACATGGGATTTGGTTTCTGGTTGGTTAATGAAATTGTTAATGATGTCATCCTCTGTTTGGTCTTTAAATTCGAGGGCATCTTCTATGGTTAAAGGCGATCTAATGTTTTCTGTGAGATATGATACAAGTTGTTTGTTAGTTTTCATTATTGTTAGGCTTGGCTGGGCTGGATGGTATAAAGCTAAATTCTTGGCATTACTTCCTCTAGTTATAGTCATACTTTCTTGTCGGCAGCCAATGTAAGCATCAGCAGTTTCTAGCCAAGGTCTACCTAAGATTAAAGGGTGTCCATCTAGCCGGTTTTTGGGATTAATTATCAGAAAGTCTGCAGGGTATTCCCAGGAGTCTACAAAGACCATTACATCATGTAGTGTGCCTTCTGGTCTGACTACCGATCGGTCAGCCAACTCCAATAAGGTTGTGGTTGGATCTAATGATGTAATGCCAAGTTTTTGACAAGTGGTGGTTGTTAAAATATTAATTGCAGCTCCTAAATCAACTAAGGCATTTGGAAAGGAGTGTCCATTGATTTGCACCATAACTATAGGATTCCCTGGGTCCTCATATTTTACGGGTGCCTCTCTTCCTGATAGTAAGTCAGATAGGGTGCCAACTACTTGGATGATTGGGTTAGTTGTTATTCTCCTCTTTGGCTTTTTTATACATAACTCTTTGATGGTTTTTTCGTAGATTAGGATATCTTGGATAGCCTGGAGGAGTGGGATCTTTATACACAAATTTCTTAGTTCTCCCAGAAGATCAAAGTCAGGATGTTCTATTGGGCGCGATATGATTAGTCATTCTAGGAATGGGGGAGAAGAAGTGGTTGCTTGGTCGTGAGTTTGTTGTCTAACCATATCCTCTTCTTGTAGTGGTTGTTTTAAAGGTAGCAGATTTTCAACTTGAGCATTTTTTTCTCCCTCGGTTTCTATTATGCGCCCAGACCTTAATTGAAGGTCGTTGCACTCCCTTAACTCAGTTTCAAGTTCTGGTGCTCGATTATTTGAACAGATTGAACCGGTCTATTATTAGGGTTCGGGTTGGGTTGGACTGGGAGTTGCGGTCTTAAGTTGGTCTGGGGATTTTGCTGCAATGTATATGGTGCTAGCAGTGTAGGTTGAGGGAGAGGAATCATTCCAGCTGGCTGATCTATTGGTCTTTGCCAAGTTTGACTCTACAAGGTGGCGGGTGACCATTGTGTCGGATATGCACTATTTTGCCAAAATGGTGGACAGTAATGGAAGTTTGGCCTATTGGTTTGATTTGTTTGATTTGGCCATGGTGATGTAGGAAATGGATGTTGTCACCAGCTGGGGAAAGGTGGCTGATTTTGCCACATTCCATTATATTGTTGAGCATTATACTAAGGAGACTGAAAAGAAGAGGATGGATCACTGGGTATACCTGTTTGTCGTGGCTGCCATTGATGGTGCTGATTGAGTAGGTACAATGGTTATGATTCTTCTTCCACCTCCTTGTAGACTGCTTTCAGACCCGGGAGTGAGGGACAGTTTTCTGTGGAGTGGTCTTTTGTGCAAATGGCGTAGACTTGGACTGCATCTAGTGGCCACTCTTTATGGTTGTGTTTCTTTCTACATCTAGGGCAGAATATTGCCAAATTTTGCTCTGCTTCTGCTTGCTTTTGTTTAGCCTGCATAATGTCGAGCTGCGTTGTCAGAGTCCCTAGAATATCTATTTGAAGTCTTCCAGTAGATTCCCAATTTCTACGTGGGTTACACCTCCACCGGAGATCTTGTTGTCCCTTGTGATTATGTCACATTCTGCCGGTTTTAGCCTTGTACTGCCTCTCGAACTCCTGATACATAAATCAATAATGTTAGCAAAACTTTCCTGATATATGTCACCTTTTCCCATAATGTTTAATGTTTCAACCCATTGTTCCTTCATCCCTTTAATTAATGTAGTTTTTAACACATTGTCAGGTAAGGGTAAAGATGCATAAGGAGATCTCTGGAGATTGTATTGAAAGCGTTCTACATATTCCTCCAATGTTTCATTAGGTCTGGCTGTCATTTGAAATATTTCATCATTTAATT
Source organism: Pinus tabuliformis (assembly GCA_031772625.1). Taxonomy (NCBI): domain Eukaryota; kingdom Viridiplantae; phylum Streptophyta; class Pinopsida; order Pinales; family Pinaceae; genus Pinus; species Pinus tabuliformis. The sequence goes on along the minus strand of CM062811.1, from coordinate 619,126,356 downwards.
CTCTAGACCTACAATAATCCCGATATTTCTTTAGAAAAGCACCTTTCATCTGATCCCATTCATTTATAACACCTCCACCTAACCCCATAAACCATCATAAAGCTGCTCCTTTTAATGTGGAGGGAAATAGTTTTAGTTTTTGGGGATCAGTGGTATAGTCATACCCCCAGCATAATACATCGAATTCAAACAGAAATGCATCTAGATCTTCCGATGTTAGACCATGGAATGTAGGAATATGCTGGAGAAGAATGGCCTTCATAGGTGAATTAACTGCAGTATCTAAGATGGGATATTGCAGTGTGGAGATTTGAGGTGTTTGCTGGTTCTGGGCCATTTGATCAAATATGTGCCAATATCCTTTTAGGATTTCTAGGGAGTTATTCCTAGGCTAACCAGAATGAGTAGGAATGGCCTTAACAACACTTCCTTGGTCTGGGATGATGAATGTTCCTTGCTGAACTATTATCTGGGGGGATTTTGGTTCTTCAGGTTTGTTTTGGATGATTTTGACAACACTTCCCTTATCTCGGCTGCTTAGTGTCTGAACTACTCCAAGAGGGGATCTTGGTTCTTCTATTTCCCCTGTTTCTCCTCCTCCTTCACAAAGATTACTAAAGTTCCATTCTTGTAAAGAATTTGGGCAAGAATTCTCAATTTCTTGAAAATCTTGCTCAATTTCTTCTGTTTGGCTATGTACCTCAGCAAAGGCTACAGATGGTGATTCTGTGGCTCGAAGGGAGCTAGTAGGTTGTCTAGAAGCAACTTTTCTGGGGCCTACTAATGGCTGAGATTCTGCTTTCTTAATGATATCATCTATAAAGGTCGATCGACCAAGGGTCACCAGTCCCTTAGCTTTATCAGGTTTGGGTAGTGCTTTTGGATTCTTTTCAGGCTTTTTCTGCTTAGTCATGCACACTAATCAAATACTTATTTCTACCCAAAGTAATCAACAAATCTGCAGGAAAGCAGGCGGGGGAGCAGGGCTGTTACATGCTCCGTACGCAGGTTCTTACCTTCCATTTTTAATACCCAATTCTCTCCTAGCAGGCACTTTTCAAATGCACACTACTTTTTAAAAAAAAACAAATGGCTACGCTCTCCTCGGCAACGACGCCAAAATGTTGAGGTATAAAAGATGTCTTTTGAATTCCTATTTATCCTACATTAATTATCAATCCAGGTATGATTTTTTATTTCAAGAGTGTACTCAGTCTGAGGCGGCAATTTATTTCAAGAGTAATGTTTTCTAATTTGCAGTACAATGCTAAATACAAGAGTAAACAGATGCTTGAAATAAAATCTAATTGCAAGCAAAAGAAACTTAATGCTCTGGAACTTAAATCATTCACTCATAAAACTACAACAATTTTTTAGTCAAGGATGTAGTAGTGATAACTCTTTCCTGTGTCAACTGATATAAATGAAATCAAATATAAACAAGATCCACAATCTGAGAACTTAGACATCGATAGCCAATGTCCTTTACAATTGTTGATCTTACATTCCACACTAAAGCAATTAACTGGAAATTATAGATCACTAATGCTGCTAACAGAAATGTAGTAAAAGCGCTCTTTGAAAAATACTTAAAAGCAAAACCAAATACTTGCAGGAAAGAAATAACACCTATCTAGTATGAATGAACAACAATGCTAACTTAATAGAAATGAACAGCAACGCTAAATGGAAATGAACAACAACGTTATCTTAGTGGAAATGAACAGCAAAGCCAAATGAACAACAATATGTAATGAACTGTGAGGCTTTATAACTGAAATGAATAATGATATAAGTGGTAAAGGATAATAATCTCGTTATGATAGGAAGGGAATAGCAATGCGATTCAATCACAGCTTATGCAATAAAATGATTCCATAAAGTATTAGAACTTGTAAAGACAGGAAACTATAAAGCAATGCGATTCAAGGAAATGAAAAGTAAATCAAACCATCACATGACTGGAACTGTAAAATAATGGTACAGATAGCAAGTGGATCCACCAGGGCTGGGCCCTTAGCCGCTAGTGAAGCACCACTGGGCTAATTCAGTAGGAAGGAATGGAACAACAACTGATTTATGTATTAATCATGTATAAAAAGTTTACAAGAAATCGTACTCTATTTTAACCAACAAGAGTCGATGATCAAAGTAATAGCACAACAGTAAGTTCTGCAAAATGATAATACATGCCCCCCTGGGCTACAAGCGTTGTCCCTTTTTATAATGGCCAGGCGGATATATCAAGAGTACAGATAAGTTCTGAAGCAGCGATCCCTCAAGATCAAAGGATCCTGAGGGATTCGCTCTATCTTTGATTTCTAGTTTATTGTTTTGTCTTCTTGCGTTGATTCTATGCTTTCCCTTTCTTATCCTAGATTATGCGCTTCGATCTTGATCTTCTTGTCTGGATACGGCTTCCTGGGGAAGGGAAAATAGTTGCTTTTGTTTTGTCTTTCCCTCCCGAATAGTGGTTTTCCATTTCCTTCATTTTCCGTATAGAAAAAGAAAATAATCAGTTATTTTGTATCAATCACAAATATCCTTAATTCTACCATAATTCTTTAACATATTACCATTTTAGAATGAAAGGAGTTATGATTCAAAGGAAAAGATAAAGAAATAAAAGGCAAATGCATACCTTTTCCATCGCTCAACACCTGTCTCGTTGATTCTTCAATTTTCCTTGAGGATAATTTTTGGAGGTAATGGGATCATTTATTTTGTGATTGTTATTTTTGATAGTGACTTATTTTACCTCATTAGATCTTCCTTTGAGTGCAATTGCATAGCTCATGGATTCTTCTTTTTATGGGAACTTTGTGCTTGACTTGATCTAGGTGGAAGTTGGTGGCCACTCTCTTATTCCACTTGGACCCCCCAACATTGTTTATTTCAGTTTCCTTAATTGTATGTAGAAATTTGGTAGAATTGCAACTACTCAAGAAAATTAATCTAAAATCAAGAGACATAATTCTACTCTTACTAATCTGCATAATGAAACTCATAATTTAGAACAACATGCATAGATATGCAATAAGAAAAGCCACAAATATACAATGATTTTAAGGGGAACCCAACTGGGGAAAACCCCTCAAGCCTCTTTGCATTAATCATATGAATAAAGAATCGATTGCAATTGTTAGCTCCAGCTCTGAGCTCAACCTACAAAAGAATAATTGTTCTCTTTTCTCAATGAACAACTCTGCCAATACTTAGCCAAATATCATCTCACCTAACCTCCTATTTCCTTGCACAGATCCTGAATAAATTGGCCCTTATTCTTCAGGAATTCCTCCAAATTGATTGTGCAATTCCCAAGGATTGATCATTGATTTCATGCAACACCTGTATAATCAAGACTAGTCTACAACTGATGTTAAACTGCCTTGTCATCTCCACTTCAGTTGAGGAATTCAAATTCCTTACATGCACTAGCTATTTTGGGTTGATTGATCAGTTAACTGACATATCTCTGAGATAGACTTATTTCCCACTACACAATTGATCTTCAAATGAATCTATCAATAGCTATAGGTCTGTTAACTGAAGACAACTAAAAGTAACTGAATTGGATTACTAAAATTTAGCAATCACAAATGCATAACTTAACTTCAACCCATCTAACTTGAATTTACTGAGTTAACTGAGTGACAAGATCCATGTCACACTAGTTAAATGCCTCCAAGTTGTCTCACTGATGTGGAAATTTGATTTTCTCAATTTGACTAAGGATAAAATCAAATTGAGTCTTTCTTGCTAAATTTTTCAACACTCCCTCTTAGCAAGAAAGGGATTTTCAGCCACCCCTATCCTGCACCTGTGGAATTCTAATTTACCTCTTGACAATGCATTTGTCAAGATGTCAACATCTTGTTCCTCAATTGGAATGTACTATAGCAACATAATTCTCGTCTGCACACAGTCCCACAAATGATGATACCATATATCAATGTGCTTGGATTTGTAATGAAATACCAGATTCTCAGAAAGCTTAATCTAACTCTGAATATCTCAATATATCATTGTCGAATTCATCTCTTGAATGAAAAGTCCCACAAGTTTTTTCCTCATCTAGATTGCTTCACATGCCACTTGAATTGCAACCATGTATTAAGCCTCTATTGAGTTGAGTGCCACAGAACTCTACTTCCTGTTGTACCAGGAAATAATTATGCACCCAACACTGAAGATAACACCTGATGTACTTTTCCTATCAGATGGACTCCCTTCCCAATCTTCATCAGTGAAGCCTTGAAAATTCACTCCCTCTATCCATATGTACCATAATCCATACTGAGTATATCGTATAAGGTACCATAACAAATGCTTTGCTACCTTCCAATGTAATTTGGTAGGCCTCACCATAACTTGACTAAGTTGGTTGAATGCATAACACATTTCAGGTCGTGTGTTCACAAGATACATTAGTGAACCTACAAGCTACATGTAAATGGTAGCATTAACTTCCTCACCTGAATAAGCATACTCCTTCCTCCAATTTATAGCTACAAGTGTGTCCATGGGCTTACAATTCTCCATGTGTAATATCTGAAGTATCTCGGTAGCATACTTGCCTTGCGACACAAACAATTCACCTTCACCCTACCATACTTCCAGCCCGAGGAAGTAATGAATGAGCCCCATGTATTTCATCTCAAATTCCCTTACAAGATCCTCTTTGTAAGAGAAAATCAATTGCTCATCACCTGTCAATATTAAATCGTCAACGTACAAAACAAGAATAAGAAATTTACCATCTAACACAATGTGATAAAGGTTTGCATCTGCTTCAATTTTGGTGAAGCCCAATCCAATGAGATAATTGTTGATCCAAGTGTACCATGCTCAGGGTGCCTCTTTGAGACCATACAATGCTCTCTTGAGTCTACACACATGCGACTCTCAATCATATGTCTCAAATCCTTTTGGATTCTCTCTATAAATTTCCTCCTCAACAACATTTTTTAGAAAGGTAATATTCACATCCATCTGGTGGATTTTCCACTCCACCTGTTCACCCAATGCTAAAATGGATTTAATTGAGGAGTATCTTGCGACTACTGCAAAATTTTCCTCATAGTCCACTCCCTCTATTTGAGAGAATTCTTTGGCCACAAATATGGCCTTTTATTTCTCGATGCTCGCGTCAACTACATGCTTCGCTTTGTATATCCATCTGGAACCAACCATTGATTTCCCTTCTAGTCTCAACACCACTTCCCATACATTATTCTTCATGATGGATTCATATTCTTCCACCATAGCATAAACCCAAATTGGTTGAGAAAATTCTTCCTCAAATGAGGAAGGCTCTATATCAATGAGCTCGGTCATGAGAGCCATGTACCCAGTGTACCTATCAGGTGACCTCCTCTGCTTGTGTTGTGACGTGGGGGCTCTCACATTCTCCCATGCATCCTACAATAATATATCAACTTCTTTGGTTCTATTACTCCCCTCTCTGTAATATTCTGGTTGAGTGGGTGCCTCCACTTTGCCTCATGTCTGCTCCTCTACATGTGGTTGCTCCACAACCTCCTGAAGCTCATCCTAACACTCCTCCTTTGGACATAGAATCTCCTTCTCCAGTGGGATGCTCAACTCTTGCTCCAAAGAGAATCTTATAGCCTTGTCCTCATCGAAATTGACATCTCTCCTTACAAATTCCATCCTCAGTGAAGGAAAATACACATGGTAATTGTGTGGAGTTTTGGTGTATCCTACAAAAACCCTGAACTCTGTTGTAGGTTGAAGTTTCCTCCTAGAATCATTGGAGACATGACAACAAACTAAAGCTATAAAAAATATGAAATGAGACATATCAAGCTTTCTCCTAGAGAAAGCTTCTTCTAGTGTGATAATACCAAGTATCCTATGAGGACTTTGGTTCTGCAAGTAGACTGCGGTGTTGTATGCTTCTGCCCATAGTTGTAATGAAAACCCATGATCATACAACATGGCCCTTCTTATTCTCATTATGGTTATGTTCTTCCTTCCACTACGCCATTTTGTTGCGGATTATGGTGTGTTATCAATTCCCTTCAAATACCTTCTTTAACACATAAATATTTAAAGGCATGGGAAAACAATTCACCTCCATTTTCGCTCCTGAGAGCCTTCACCTTCTTCTCAGTCTCCTTATCAACTAATTCCTTGAACTCAATGAATTTTGAGAAAAATTCATCCTTCTTCCACATGAAGAAGATCAATCATTTTCTAGAGAAATCATCAACAAAAATAACATAGTACTTATGTCTTGTTGTGGAGGTTGTAGAAAAGGGTCCACAAACATCATAGTGGACTCACTTTAGGATTGCATCTGCTCTGATCTCTCGGTCATGGAATGTGGATTTGATATATTTCCCCAATGTGTAACCCTTGCAGACATCCTGCTGGACAAGTGAACCTTTAGGGAGACCAATGTTTATTTGTTGCATAATTTTTAAGTCTTGACTCTGCACTTTTTTCGCCTTACTTATCACTGTAGTGCAATCTCTCACCTCAAGTTTGTATAGGTTCTTCACTTGAACCTCAATTTGCTTCACTTTCCAGGTAGCTATGTTTCTCATAAAGACTTTCGTTTTAATGAAAATAACATCATAGCCACGATCCTCCAATACTGCTATGAAGATCAGGTTCTTCTATTGGCATTATGATGCATGTGTTGTACTTGATGGCAACCCATTTGTAGCAGAACAACTCACTTGTATAGGTAACTAGATGAATCTACAGAAGAGATATCAGATGTGACAGAATGCATGATAGTAGTGTTTATAGATGTGATGAAAAGCAGGGCGGTTTCAAGGAATCAGTTCAGAAGGCAACTCACTCAGATGGAAGATCACAGTATAGCATGACAACAACAAAGAATTACAGTTCAGACTACAAAGAATGAAGAAAGAAAGGTATACGCAGGTTCACTTTGACCAAGCTGCGTATACATGTAGGTTAATAGAACAAAAGGAGCGTATAGCGTACACACGCACTTTCAAAGAAGGAAAAGCGTGTATATCTTGGAAAACTAAGTTTTGGTCCGAGGTATTTGGTCCATGGTATTTTGATCCATGGTATTGGTCCAAAGTATCTAGTCCGAGGTATTGACCCTAGGTATTTGGTCCAAGGTATTGGTCCTAAGTGGTTTTGTTCCATGGTATTGAGAAAGGCCTAAGACTATAAAAGGAGGAGAAGATCATTAGGCTAGGTGTACAAGTAATTGAATATCTGATGAAGTGTGAGATACAGTATGCGGGTTATCAGCTTGTGGTGCTTTGTTTGATCTTAACCAAGGAGGAACCTTAGTGGTTGATGGAGGATAATATCTAATGATGGATAGGGATCTTAAGGCTTGAAAAGAACTATCTTTATATGGTTTGATCATGTTTATTCTAGATCTAAATGTTGACACATGTGTTGTTCTGTAAATGTTATGATCTGGGTATGACTGAAGTCTGGAATAGCTACAAAATTATGAATTAATATCTATAGACATATATGTTGGTTGGCTTTGATAAAAGCGCATATACATTATGTAATATGATAATTGAAGTTACAAGTGGATCTGACTGTTGTTGCGGAATTCTGGGTTCTGCTCTGTGTTCCAGTGACTGCAGTTTGATGACAGTATACTGAATGTTCAGATTGATTGATTGTGATTTGCTTTAGTGACAATGGGCTTTCAGTGATTCAATTATGGGTGATTCAAAGATGTATGATTGAGTTTCAATGATTGGTTAATGCAGATGTATTTGATGGTTGTAGTGCAGTGGTGATTGATTTTGAGCTTCAATGTTGATAATGGGTCCAGTATGAAAATTAGATGAAACGAGGCCTTCATGTGTATTGTTGTGTACCAGGAGCATCCAGTCTAAAAATTTATGAAACGTGGTCCCTGGAGGAAGAGAGAAGGTTGTAGCCTTCTGTAGGTTGGCACCTACGTACTAGTAAACATATCGGCTAGTACAAGAGCTAGGGGGTTGTAGCTCCCTTCCAGTAGAAGCTGGAGAACGAGAGAAGGTAGTAACCTTCTGCAGGTAGAAGCTTACGTACTAGTATGAGTCTGCACCAGTACAATGTTGTAAACATATTTTCTTATTATTAAAAGAAGATGAAGACGACAACAACAGGTGGTTTTCACCCACATTGGGTTTCCACCTTAAATATTGGTGTTCATGTGTGTTGCTTATGTGTGATGGTCACTTTTTTATTAATTTCATATGGTTACTGTTTAATGTTTAATAAAGCAATGATGCACAGATTAAAGATCAACATATGATGAATTAATTGAATCATTAGTTTGTTGGATATACGCTTGTTTCCTTAAACACAATTGCATGTACACAGCGGTTACCCACATGGAAGTAGCGTATATAAATTTGAGTCTGAAAAGTAAAATATTATTGACTTGACTAATACTGATTCACCTCCCCCTCTCAATATTATTTCCAACAATTGGTATCAGAGCAGGTCCTTTGGTAGAAGCTTGATCGCTTGAAGGAAATCCATAGAATAATGGGAAAGAAGCTAAAGAAGAAAGCACCTAAGAAGAAGAAGACATCTCAAAGGAACTATGACAGTGGGAGATTCGATTGGGGATTATGTGGAAGCAACTCTTTAGATTCAAAATCACCTCAAAATGAAGATGAACAAACAAAAGAACTATCAGGTATGAACTTGTTATCCTCTAGTGATACATTTCTTTGTCCATTTGAAGATGATGAAAGTGATAGCGAAACAACTGAATTTTCTCTTATGGGTGAGAGAGAAAGATATCAAATAGAGGAATAATTTAAAAGGCTCACAGACAAAATTAGAGATCAACAAGATCTATTGGACAAAAGGGAGTGTGCCTTCAAAGAAGAAGCTACCAAACTAAAAGCTCAACTAGAGGAAGGAAACAAGGAAAAGGAAGATCAATGTCAAAAGTTGTAGGATGAAGCAACATCATTAAGAAATGAAGTAAATAAAAGGAGTACAACAATCAAGAAACTAAAAGATAGATCCAATCACTATGAAAGTCTTGAAGCTAAGATCCTCTCTCTAAAAGAAGATCTTGAAAAATCAAATAAACAGAATGAAGAACTACTCCAAGATCTTGAAGAAAAAGAAAACAAAGTTTTTGAATTAAGGCAACAGATGGAAGAAGGAAGAAAAGTTGAAGAAATCATGAAAAAAAAGTATCTTGAAAAGGAAGAAAAATATCAAGTTGAGGTAAATATCCTAAAAGGTAAATTAGGAGAAAAGGATAAGCTTTTACGATTTCAAGATAGTATTAAGATTTTGGATGATATTCTCAGTAGTCAAAGGTCTCCTGCCATCAAAACTGGTCTTGGTTTTCATGAATCTGTTGAAGGTGAATCTAGCTCACAAAGTGAGGCAAGGAACTCTAATGCAAAATCTGAAATGCTCAACAAGGAGATGAGAGGTCAATTCCATCAACAACCAAGGAAAGAAATTCTTCAAAGAAAATCTTTTACTCCTAACCATGGAAATGATAGTTGGTTATTTCCTCAAATGAATAATGTTGAATGTTTTATATGTCATAATCTTGGACATGTTGTAGCAAGATGCGGAAGTAGAATGGTTCAAGACCATCACACAGAAAGATCATCAGCTTCCAGGTACTTTAAGGGATATTGTTTTTCTTGCAATATGTTTGGTCACAAAGCCATTGACTGTTATAGAAGAAATATGAGACATGTAATATGTTATGCATGTAACAAGTTTGGACATATAGCAAAGGAATGTAGGAGAAAATATCGGGCACCATACCAAAAGGAGAAAACATCATCACACTCGAAGATATGGAAGAAGAAGGAAGTACAGTCATAAAAATGTGGCATAGCACAGTGTACAGACATGACAGACTCAGGGGAAGCCGAAAGTATGAAACTTCGATGTTCTAAATCTCATACGCAAGTTTCATGAAGACAAGTCGCGTATCTACACGAGTTCGAAGTTTCACAATCACATATATGTAGTTTGAGAAAAATGTTGTGGGACAGTCTCAGAAAAACTGATGTAATATGATTTAGACAATTATCAGTTATTTTTTCTGTCGTAGAAGGCTATAGTCTGTGGATGTTATTTAGAAGTGCTTTGATCCTCACAAGTTTTTGATAACTTGATGTATATTTGATTGATGATGATGCCTTGATACTTTTTACTGATATATGCAATGATCAGATCTGACAGTGAAAAAGTGGAATAGGTTTTGGGGGAGAACATGCTATGCTTCTAATAAAGCATTGTTGGCATTATGTTTAGAATTATTTGGTACCTAATCAATGATAATTATATGGCTAAATGATACATATTGCTATGTTACATTATGAGTTTCCCATGATAAAATCTCAGATGATACTTGGGATCACATAGTTGGTATTCAAATGATTTTGATTGACTTTTTGATGATGCATATACGTTGCTTACATGGTGATATTCCTAAGGACAAGGAGAAGTACAAAGCTTGAGCCACTTATTTCTTTTATGTTGTTGTCATCATGCCTTCAAAGATGCATAAAGTTCATATGGTGCAGTTATGATGCAGGATTCCTATAGATCTTGGCTCTCACATGGTTGAGGATTGTTGCTGTTGATGATATCAAGAAATCTTGACAAATGGCCATGAGCTCATGGTTTGCTAAATACATATTGATATCTCTTTGATGGATACATGGATGATTACTTAAGTTGCACATTATTGGTTGGCCAAAAGAATGGTGTTATTGCAAGTCGCATAAAGACATAGCTATTTGAAGACATGGCTTACTTAGACACATAATGATGATGAGTTCTTACCTTATGATGATAGATTGATATTCACATATATTGATTATCATGTTTGATGCTTATCAGATGTGGGATGTTCCCTAGTGATGAAACATGGTTGATATATTAAGGGTTCTTGTGAAAGATCATACAGTTCTTGATGATGATGTGATGACTATGGTGTTTTCACATATGATATGATGTGAATAATTTTGTGTTATTGCTTGGAGATGTGACATATGCTTAGTTGATTCATGGAAGGTTATGATAAGGCTCTTTCTACTAAGGAAACGAAGCAAGTTGATCTTGATGAGATCAAGAGGATGAGTCAATACCTATATACGGCATACTTTGTCATAGGTTTATGATATTTACACTGTCATATCTTGGGAACTAATGATGAACATATACAGGTTGCTGGTTTGGATGCTGACAGATGCTTATGGTGCAGATCATACATGGTGTATGATAGTTGTTGATGACTATCATGATCTTGTTTAAACATTTGGTCTTTGTTATAAATGTCATGTATATCATGCGATGTAAAGGTCATATAAAGACACATGATGTAATAATTTGTCTTTTGATGAGTCCTTTTTGGTCATATGATGTAATTTGTATCCCCACTTTGCATGGGATGGATGATGTAATTATATTTCTATCATGTATAAACAATTGGTATATCCCTACTTGGTTGGGAGGATGAGTCAAATTCGATATATCCCCACTTGGTTGGGAGATTGATACATGTATGAGTCATTGGTGATAGGAAGGTCAAAGTAACTTAGTTGAGCTATAGAGTCATGTTATTCTTTTGGAAAATATTTGCAGACTCTGCATGTGCTCAAGGGGAGCATGGATGATATAGTGCATCTTAACATGTACAAAGGGGGAGTTTAATCAGAGAATTCAGCATGTGCTTAGGGGAAGCATGATCAATATTTATGTTCAATTATTCAGATATGAAAGTCTTCATTTTGGTCAGCCCTTTGCTCTTGATATCAAAGGGGGAGATTATCTTGTCCGCCCTTTGCCCTTGATGTCAAAGGGGGAGAGTATTTTGGTGTTGCTTGTTATCTCTAATAATTTCTACAGCTTGCAGTAATCAACACCAACACGGTTGCCATCAAGTCCAAAGGGGGAGATTGTTGGCATTATGGTGCATGTGTTGTACTTTATGGAAACCCACTTGTAGCAGAACAACTCACTTGTATATGGTAATTAGATGAATCTACAGAAGAGATATCAGATGTGACAGAATACATGACAGTAGTGTTTACAGATGTGATGAAATGCAGGGCAGTTTCAAGGAATCAGTTCAAAAGGAAACTCACTCAGATGAAAGATCACACTACAGCATGACAACAACAAAGAATTACAGTTCAGACTACAAAGGATGAAGAAAGAAAGGCATACACATGTTCACCTTGACCAAGCTGCGTATACACGCAAGTTAATAGAACAAAAGGAGTGTATAGCATACACACGCACTTTCACAGAAGGAAAAGCGCGTATATCTTGGAAAACTAAGTTTTGGTCCGAGGTATTTGGTCCATGGTATTTTGATCCATGGTATTGGTCCAAGGTATCTGGTCCGAGGTATTGACCCTAGGTATTTGGTCCAAGGTATTGGTCCTAAGTGGTTTTGGTCCATGGTATTGAGAACGGCCTAAAAATATAAAAGGAGGAGAAGATCATTAAGCCAGGTGTACAAGCAATTGAATATCTAATGAAGTGTGAGATCCAGTATGCAGGTTATCGGCTTGTGGTGCTTTGTTTGATCTAAACCAAGGAGGAACCTTAGCAGTTGATGGACGATAATATCTAATGATGGATCGGGATCTTAAGGCTTGAAATGAACTATCTTTATATGGTTTGATCATGTTTATTCTAGATCTGAATACTGACGCATGTGTTGTTCTGTAAATGTTATGATCTAGGTATGACTAAACTCTAGAATAGCTGCAAAATTATGAATTAATATTTACAGACATATACACTGGTTGGCTTTGATAAAAGTGCTTATACATGCTAGTTCAACACATATAAGTAGCGTATACATTATGTAATATGATAATTGAAGTTACAGGTGGATTTGACTGTTGTTGCAGAATTATGGGTTCTGCTCTGTGTTCTGGTGACTGCAGTTTGATAACAGTATACTGAATGTTCAGATTGATTAATTGTGATTTGCTTCAGTGACAATGGGCTTTTAGTGATTCAGTTATGGGTGATTCAGAGATGTATGATTGAGTTTCAATGATTGGTTAATGCAGATGTATTTGATGGTTGTAATGTAGTGGTGATTGATTTTGAGCTCAATGTTGATAATGGGTCCAATATGAAAATTAGATGAAATGAGGCCTTCCTGTGTATTGTTGTGTACCAGGAACATCTAGTCTGAAAATTTATGAAACGTGGTCCCTAGAGGAAGAGAGAAGGTTGTAGCCTTCTATAGGTCAGCACCTAAGTACTAGTAAACATATCGCCTACAAGAGCTAGGGGGTTGTAGCTCCCTTCCAGTAGAAGCTAGAGAACGAGAGAAGGTAGTAACCTTTTATAGGTAGAAGCCTGCGTACTGGTATGAGTCTGCACCAGTACAATGTTGTAAACAAATTTTCTTATTATTAAAAGAATACAGAGACGACAGTAGCAGGTGGTTTTCACCCACATTGGGTTTCCACCTTAAATCTTGGTGTTCATGTGTGTTGCTTATGTGTGATGGTTCACTATGTTATTAACTGCATATGGTTATTGTTTAATTTTTAATAAAGTACTGATGCACAGATTAAAGATCAACATATGATGAATTAGCTGAATCATTAGTTTGTTGGATATACACTTGTTTCCTTAAACACTGTTGCATGTACACGCGGGTTACCCACATGGAAGTAGCTTATATAAATTTGAGTATGAAAAGTAAAAGATTATTGAATTGACCAATACTGATTCACCCCCCCCCCCCTCTCAGTATTATTTCCAACATCTTCTTTAGACCAGATACAAACATAACATCTTTGAGGCGAAGAGGAGAGTCTTTCTCCCTCTCAAAGGTGAAATTACCAATTCTTATAGTATTGTACCTCCCATCATCCCCCATTTCGATATGCATCTAGAGATCCTTCTTCTCCAGGCTACTGAAAAACTCCTTGCACCATGTCATATGGAATGAGGCATCATAATCAGGGTACCACACACTCCCTATAATAGTATTGGCCATGCATGTTATTAGGGTGAAGTCTAATTCGAATTGTGAAGCCAATGATTCACCTACTGCTCCTCCTGAATGCTTCTTGGTATACTTCTTGTGCAGACATTTTGTTGCATAGTGCCCAAACTCGTGGCAGTGGAAGCATTTTATCTTGCTCATGTATTTCTTCTTGCCATTATTTTGGCTGGACTAAGATTTTCTCTGGGTCTTCTTCCATTTTCCCTTCTTCCCCTTTCCAACCAATGCAAAATTATCTTCATCATCAACTTTGGATGATGTTCCTTCCCGGTTATTTCTCCTGAACTCTTCTTTAACCAAATCGTACCACAACCTTTTCCAAATCGGTAATTTTTCCCTTCCATTCACAAAGTCCTAGTAGTTGTGCTAAGATTTTGGAAGGCCTAGAAGAGCTAGGCTCACGAGGTTATCTTCTGCAATATTCACCCCACCCCCTCCAAGCTCATCGTGAACTTATGTAAATTTGGAGAGATACTACAATATAGTATCATTATTTTACATCTTAATGTTTCAAAGTTTGTCTTTTAGGGGCAATTTTCTATGGTCATTGTTATTTTCGAATAGCTTAGTCAGTTCCTTCCACATAGAAAATGGTGTCTATTTTGCATGGATATTTGAGACCACATGGTATCTTACACCTTCCAAAATAATTCTCCTTGTATTTGCAACCTCCTTCTTCCATTGGGCTAATTGTTGTGCATTCGATTGTGGAGTTTTTGCAATGTCAACTTTAACATATTCAAACAAACCGTTGTCATTGAGAACTGCTTCCATTTGATCCTTCCAGGCTATGAAATTTGAGCTACCCTCAAGGGCATACTCCAATCTCAGTGTGTTGAAAGACATCCTCCTGATCCTCAACAAAATTTATTGCACAAAAGCTGCAAATTCAAAATTCTTGAGAGACAAATTTGAAATATTGGTTCTAATGTGAATTATGAGGCTCTAATACCATGTAGAAATTTGATAGAATTGCAACTACTCAAGAAATTTAATCTAAAATCAAGAGACACAATTATACTCTATTGATATGTGGAATGAAATTCACAATTTATAACAACATGCATAGGCATGCAATAAGAAAAACCATAAATACACATTTATTTCTAAGGGAACCCATTAGGGAAAAACACCTCAAGCCTGTTTGCATTAATGAGATGAATAGAAAATCTATTACAATTGCTAGCTCTAGCTTTGAGCTTAACATGAAAAATAATAATTGTTCTCTCTAATCAATGAACAACTCTGCCAGCAGCCAAATATCATCTCACCTAGTCTCTTATTTCCTTGTGCAAATCCTGAGGAAATTGGCCCCTATTCTTTAGGAATTTCCTCCAAATTGATTGCACAATTCCGAAGGATTGACGAGTGATTACATGCAACACCTATACACTCAACACTAGTATACAGCTGATGTTACACTACCTTGTCATATCTACTTCAACTGAGGAATTCAAATTCCTTGAATGCACTAGCTATTTTGGGTTGATTAATCAGTTAACTGACAGATCTCTGAGTTAGACTATTGACCCCTACACAACTGACCTTCAACTGACTCTATCAATAGTTGGAGGTTAGTTAATTGAAGACAATTGAACGTTACTAAACTGAATTACTAAAATTTAGCAATCACACATGCATAACTAAACTCTAAGCCCTCTAACCCGAAGTTACTGAGCTAACTAAGTGACAAGATCCATGTCACACTAGTTAACTGCCTCCAAGTTGTCTTACTGATGTGGAAATTCGATTTACTCAATTTGACTAAGGCTAAAGTCAAATTGAGCCTTTCTTGCTACATTTTTTCAACATTATAGCACAATTTACTATTTTTGGCAGTTTTTCGGGTCCTAAACTTCTACAATCATTTGAGGCCCTAATTGACATTTTTTTGGAAAACAGGCGAATTCGTAGCATCTAGTACCTATTTGTAACCATAAGTTGTAGTCCTAATATAGATCTTTCTAGGGAGGTATCATACATGTCAAACAGAGATTGTATGCCAAAGTTATGACCCTGGGAACTTGATGTACCAATTTACCCCAATGGGGCCCATATACTTTTGGTGTTTCATCTCCTAGGTTAGGTTTTTGGATGTTTAGGGTTTTTCATTGTTTCTCAATAATAAATAGACCTCTCGGCCTCATTGTAACACAATTCAAAAGGCATGTAGCTGCCACATCTCTTCTAAGAGAGAAGCTATCATCGTCCGAGCTAGTTTATTTCAATTCTGCATGTAATAATTTTTAGTACTTTGTTATTAGTGGATTGAAGTTTTGTTTTCGCTATATCCCTATGTAAATGTTTATATCTATATTTCATTTAATTCCTTCATAAATCTATATTAGTGGTATCAGAGCAGTATGCTCTTTCTCTATTTTTCTATGCATGTCCCCAACAAGGTCGGGGTATAAAGAGTTGGGACTTGAACTGGTTGAGCCTTTGCAAGACCATCTTCATCGACACTAATGACCTCCAATGGCAAAAGAAAATAAATGTGAGAGAGCAGGATATCTTATCAAATTGTTGCTCGAAGAATCCCTTGAGCAACAAAGGAAGGAGATGATGGATAACTTTGCCCAGATCCTTCGGTAGATGTCCACAGGCGACACATCTTCATCCAAAAGTCACTTTGGTGGTGCCACCCCCTTCAGGGTACAAGTTAAATTTGATAAACCTATATTCACAGGCCAAATAGATGCAGATGTTGTAGGTAAATAGTTGAATATGTTGGAAGGTTGTTTTTCGGTCCATAGTTTCACTGACAGGGAAAATATTACTACTACACCATGTAAGGCCGCCCCCCATGTCAAGGATTAATGGGAAACTTACTGTAAGAAAAGGGTCTAGGAACCCTCTCTATTTATAACTGCACCCTCTTGAAACTCTTCCCGAGACATTTTCAAGGAATAGTATTAACCTTTGGGGTTTTGTGAGGACAAGTACATATAATGGACCACACTACGGAAACAAAGGGACCAAGATGTGCATGAGTTCATAAATATTTTTCATACTCTATGCACAAAGTTAGTTATCAAAGACTTTGAGCGACATACGGTGCTCAAGTACAGCAATGTTTGCACAAATACATTCAGGTAGAAATAGAGTTCCTGGACATCTCCTCTCTTATGCTACCAAGATTGAACCAAAATTTAAACAAAATAAGCATGACTTTAGATCTACGAATCAAAATCAGGGCAAGAGGTCCTCCAAACCGCATAAAAAAGGACATAGCTAAGGTGGAGTGATCTAGGACAACCCATCAAAGCTGCAAGCAAAGAATGACACCACGATGACAAAGAAGGACACAAGAAATTGGTGTGAGTTCCAAAAGAGCCCCACTCACAACACAAATGAGTGTCATGTTAAGAAGTCATTGTCGCCGAGTTAAAAGCTTCAGAGTCTGATGCATGTTCTGATTATGAGCTAGAACACGACAAGGGGAACAATAAGGGGCAGTATATTATTGACGTAGAACCTAGTGCCACCATTTCCACCACTAAGGTCCAGAAGATCGATCCCAAAGATCTATAGGAGGGGGAGCATCTCTTCCACACATAGATGCGGGTGAAGGGTTCTCTGCTATAGTTAATTGTCGACAAGGGGAAAAAAACAAAAAAACCTCATTTTAGTAGAGGTCATTAAGAGGTTGGGCCTACTGACCACACCACATCCGCAACCATATACCATCAGGTGGCTCCACCAAGGAAGAGATCTCTGCATCAACCAATAATGTCACGTTCCTTATAACATCAATCACTTTACAGATGAGGTGTTGTGTGATGTTTCTCCTCTTGAATTTTATGATGTGTTATTAGGCCAACCATACTTGTGGAATTGTCATGTTGTGTATGAGTCTAGGCCTCACACTATTATTATTACTTTAGGCAATAAGTTATACAAGATATCGGAGGTAACCATGCCTACACTATCTCTTTGATCTCTGCTAAGCAATGCAGCAAGATCATCTCCTAAACCAAGATTTTTTTTCCTTTCTGATTCAATATCAAAGTAAGGGGAAGAGAGTGGCCACATCCATGGCCTTTGGGAAGGTTTCCCCCACACAACGGAAGCAAGTGGATAAGGTCGTGAAATAATACAGGAACATCTTCTCCTCACCCACAGGGGTACCTTTGCACTGTTAGGTCAAGCATCAAGCATTCGATCAATCTGATTTCGAAGCACCTCTACCCAATGGGTCGATATATTGCTACTTCATTCTAGAAAATGAAGAAATCAAGTAATAGATCCAGGAGTTACTGCAAAAAGGGCACCTTTGACCAAGTTCCTCACCTTGTGGGAGCTTGATTGTACTTGTACAAAAGAAGGATGGAACCTGAAGGCTATGCATTGATTATCGGGTACTAAACAAAATCATTGTCAAGAACAATTATCCACGCCCATAGATTGATGACCTTCTTGACCAGCTCAAGGGGGCCAAGTATTTCAGCAAGATAAATTTGAAGTTTGTTTATCACTAGGTTCCAATAGAACCCACAGATGTATGGAAGTTCACCTTCAAATCCAAGGAGGGAATTTTCGAGTGGTTGGTCATGCCTTTCAAGTTAACAAATGCCTCTACAACTTTTATGAGGCTGATGGATGACATCTTGCGGCCTTCACCAACTCGTTTGTGGTTGTATATCTAGATGACATCCTCATCTTCAACAATAGTTGGGAGAGCTCTTGCAACACATTTGGTAGGTCCTTTAAACCCTGCATGCAGCATCAAAAAATATGTGCCAACTTGGAAAAATGCACCTTTGGCATGAACTAGGTCCAATATCTAGGCTACATCATTGATGAGAAAAGTGTGCATTTGGATCTGGTTAATATCCAAGTCATTCGGGATTGGCCATCCAATACCACTCTAATAGAGCTTCACAACTCTTTGTGCCTTGCTAATTTTTATCAGAGGTTTGTGTTGGGATTCTCTCATATCACTCGGACTTTGAGTCAGGTTACTAAGGGCAGACTAAAATAATTTTTTTTCCTAGTACAAGTCCCAACAGAAGGTGTTCATTGAGCTGAAGCACTGCCTCTGCTCTGCACTGGTACTCACATTTCCAGATTATCAACAACCATTTAAAATTGAGACAGGTGCCTTTGACTATGTTATTGGTGCAATTCTCACCTAGCAAGGGCATCTAGTGGCCTATCATAATGATACAATTTTCGATACAATACATAAATAAACCATTTATGATAAAGAGATGTGTTCTACTATGGAGGCATGCCAAAAATGGAAAAATTACATTCTAGGGAAAGAGACGATCATCCACATAGATCACTGACCTCTCAGTTTATACAGACACAAGAGAAGTTGTAGAACGATCAACATCAAAAGTGGTCAACATATCTGCAATAATTCCATTTAAACATTAAATACAAGAAGGGAAACACCAATCATGTTGCAAATTGCCTCAGTTGGCCCCCAATTGCAACACTAACCACTGTTCTCAACTCTTGTGGACATGAAACCTCCAGATGGATGCAACTGTACAAAAATGATCCAAAGTTCACCACCACATACGAGATGCTAGTGGGTGGCAAGAAAGTTCTAGATTTCAACCTCCAAGATGCATTATTATGCTACTTGGGCCACCTTTGTGTTCCTTTGAGCAAGCATGACAATCTGATTTCAGAGGCACACAACAGTCGGTTCGCAAGATACTTTGGTGTGGAGAAAATTGTGGTTGTACTATAGAAGTATTTTTATTGGCCAAAACTTCGACAAGATGTTGGAAAATATACCAGATCCTGCACTGGCTGTGCCATCACCAAGCCAACCATCAAGAAGCAAGGCTTGTACACTCTTTTTCCTACTCCCAGCCAGCCCTGGGAATCCATCTCCATAGACTATCTATCAGGCCTCCCTTCTACCAAGCATGGTAATGACCCTGTATTTATGGTCGTGGACAAATTTTCTAAGATGGACATATTGGCCGCTTGCAAGAAGAGTATTATAGCAGAGGACACTGCCAAACTCTTTTTTATTGAGTGTGGGTACATTTTGGGATCCCGCATACCATTATTTCAAATTGGGATAGCAATTTCTTGGGCACATTTTGGTTGAGCCTCTAGACATTATTGGAAACCAAGCTCACCAAGTTGACTACATTCCATCCCCATACTAATGGCCAGATAGAGGTCGTCAATAGAATGATAGTGCACATACTACACATGTACAACTTGAAGCATCCATGAACCTAGGATGAGAACATTCCTTATGTGTAACACAGTTCTAACTGATATCTCCATGTCTCGACTGGTCGTAGTGCCTTTCAAGTGGGTCTGGGATTTCAACCATTGTGTCTGATTGATGTTCCCATGCCTCATGCAACTACACAGATAAAATCCGCACATGTACATTCTAAGGCTAATAAAGCAACCAATTTTATTGAACACATCCAGCACATCTACCAGTAGGTGCATGACATCTTGGATAAGTCCAATGCCAAGAACAAGCAGCGACTTGATCAACATCAAATGCCACATAAGTTTAAGGTGGGCGACAAATTTTTGTTTCATTTTTAGAAACAATGCCTTATCAAAGCCCATCGGAAGCTCTGACCACTCTGATATGGGCCTTACACCATCACCAAAGTTGTGGGAGACAATTCTTTCGAGCTCAAAATTCCCCCATTCCTCAGCCTGCACCTAGTGTTCAAGCCATACTTTCTGTAATATCCCTCCCCTTAATAATAAATAATAAATAATATAAATAATAATATAATAATAAATAATAAATAATGCTAATAATTAATAAATAAATCACTTAATAATAAATAATAAAAATAATAAAGATAATAAATCATAAATGTTAAATAATAAATGATATTAAAAATATATATACAAGAAAATAAATAAAAATAATAAAAATAAAAATAGTAATAACCATACTAAAACTCTAAATAAGAATAAATAGAAATAAAACAAGAAAACTATCAAAAAGAAGGAAATAAAACAAGAAAGCTAAAAATCAAAAGAAAAGTAAATAAATAAAACAAGAAAGCTAAAAATCAAAGAAAGTTGCATGTACACACATGGAGTGTGTGCATGTGGTTCCCCTTCCAATGTTGTTCTATTTAATAGATGGTGAGGAAGATGAGAGGCATTCTTGCATTCCATCTTTCCGAGATTTTGTCTTTCATTCTCTTGGGAGAATGGTATACTAAGACCTAGGAGTCACTGGCAGTAGTACGTTGATTGAGGGCTCGGGGGTGGCCAGTTGTAGCAAGACGTTGCACAATTGAGCCTACGGTTGGGTGGAGAGTCGTCCCCAAAACCTTGTTGCGGTAAGCCTACTTCGACCACAGGTAAACAGGGAAGCACTATTCATTCAATTTGAATTTAGTTAATTAATTACATGTTTATTGGGTGCCACTCTCATTTAAATTAATGTTAAATTAGATATTTATTTTTGGACTGTTACATATGGTATCAAAAGCCTCAAGCTTCATGAAATAATCAGATCGGTATCCATGGTTAATGATCAGGAATATGCACATAAGAAGCTTAATGGTGTGCAAAGCTAGAGAAATAACTAATTTTAATTAAACTTTCTGCCTGTATGGGGATAACCAGAGTAAGGCTGTGGTGTTGGAGTTTGCATAATTGAAGGTTGCAGGTTGTTTAAGGGTTTGATTGTGAGTGGTTTGTAGGGTTACAGCTATGGTGTTTAGTGATTATAAACAAGGAAAACCATATATTTGATATATTTGTTGCAAGTAGAGATATCTAAGCAAATCCTTTTGTTCCTCGTATTGTTAATTATGAAGATTTCGTTAAAATTTTGTAAAACTTTTCGACTGTTAAGGATCATATTTTGAAACCGCATATATCACCAAAAGTTTTTCTTGTTAGAAAATTCCATGGATCATCATTGAAATGTAAACTTCTTCTTATTATTGTGCATGATAAGTAAAAACTGGTTTGGTGTTTGAAGGAGGATAAGCCTTGCACCACCGGATATTGTGCAAGCAGGAAGGTAATTCTATTTTGAAGCTTCGGAAAAATGACAAGGGTACTTTTAGTAAAAGGGGCTAGAGAACTGTTTGATTTAAGTATGTCTATAAAACGGAATTAGACTTCTGTAGTCCCACCCGTGTAAAACAGAAAACCTGAATTCCGCCTTGGGTGCTCCATTTACTGATTCGCTTCTCCCCTATTCGCTGGCTCTGACGCGAAGCCGAGTATCAAGTTTTAACGCGCTCAGGTCTGTACATAATTTGCCCATTAGCAGTTATTGAGTGCCTTCTTTTTCGTTTTTTTTCTTGGCAGTAGTTACTGGGTTATGTATTGAGCCAGGCTGCATTGGATTCA
This sequence comes from Pinus tabuliformis, assembly GCA_031772625.1. Taxonomy (NCBI): domain Eukaryota; kingdom Viridiplantae; phylum Streptophyta; class Pinopsida; order Pinales; family Pinaceae; genus Pinus; species Pinus tabuliformis. Next base: position 619,104,032 of record CM062811.1, on the reverse strand, counting down.
TTGTTTTGTGTTATTTCCATTGAACTTTTCAGTGTTCAGAAATTGGGTTCTTATTTTCTTCATTTATTTTCTAGGGCATGCGGGTGTTGGGTTCTTTATCGGATTCCACAGGTGTGTACTGACAAACTTCCGTAATTTCTACCCGGGCTTGTCTCAGGCTCAGAGAATTTGACCGTTACAGTGAATGCCATGGGAACCCAATCTAGAAAAGGCGTGCCCTGTTGTGAATGAGGTCTGAATGCAAACTTACTGTGGGGCTTTATTGCGCTCGTCACTGACCTTCCGAGCGTTTAGGTTACTTGCGCAAAAATTTTTTGGTGCCAAAACTCATTGAGCGGGCGAGGCTTTAAGTACTTGCTATAAAAAGGTTTGGGGAATGAAAGGTTTTATCCTGTCTACAGAAGGGTTTGGATTAAGAGAAGTTTTAAATCTTTCTAGTCTTAATTTTGTTTTTCTGAGGATTCTCATGTATTGCACGCTGTATTTGACATAATTCCATTCATTGTGAATTTTCTTGGACCCTTCCGGGACAAATCTGTGCAAGTGCTTCGCCATATTGGGTCACAGTGTGAGCTCTGCCAGATTTTGGAAACGGCGGATCTTTTATCTCTGTTAATAACTCATTATCCATCAGTACTATAATGTTTCCATCCCGATGTCGAAGAAACAGAGCTTCAGATTGCAGGAACAGATATGGCGCCGCAGGGATGGCAGATTTTGAAACCACAGGTTCTTCTCTGAAGTATTCATAGGAAAATCTTTCACATTAAAAAAAAAAAAAAAAAAGAGGAAGGTGAATTTTAGATTGTTATTAATTAGATAATGAGAAAAGAATGGGAAATAACACCTAAACTTGAGTTCCTTCCAATTATGTCGTTATTCAGATTTGTAACATAAATTTCGTATATTTGATGAAAATTAAATGAGGAAAAAAATTAAATCGTGTTAAAGGTAACCGGTTCTGTTAGATCAACGATGACTCTAGAAACAGGCTGACGTGTAGAGAATATTATTAGGACTGGGCGCTGATGTGTAGATTTAGTGGTTCCCCCATGGGAGTGGATTTAGATAGGCTTAACAAAATAAGTGAAATTTTTTCATCGTTGAGCTTTGACCTCCGTAATTTTTATCGTTGAGCTTTCACCTCAATTGCTTTGAGTTTTTCTTTTTATTTAGGGGAAAATCAATTTTCTTTGGGAGAAAGGTTATCATTTTAATTTTTATAAAATCACTGTAAAGAATTTATTTTTTTCTGATTAATATTTTGAGGGGTATTTAGATTATAAGACATTTCACCGTTTAGACAGATAAGTGATATTGCAGCTCGTGGCCGTGAACTGGTTTCTAATAACGTTACAGGAACACATTTTTACCTCTTACTTTATAGAGCAGTTTCAGGATTTCAAAATTTCCCTTTTACTATATTATTGTCATATAATCCTCTGTGATCTTGCCATGCAAGTTTATCACTGATTTCGATTCGGCCAATCACTGGTGCGAGGACAAAGGTAAAAATGATTTCCCTAATAAGCGAGACTCTATGATTTTCTGTTTGAATAATCTGAAAAGTAGTAAGTTTTCAATAATTTAATTCGGCGAATAGTTTCTACATTTTTCTCTGTATGCTTCTTTTGAACATATTCATCATAAAAGATCGTCAATTTTTTTTTATATGAGTACCAATCTTTGATTATCTCTCTTTTAGAACGACAATGAAGAAATCTGCAAGGACACCAGTCACGTGTTAATTATGAAACCGAATGTTTCCTCGTTCTCTGAACTTAGATTTTATTTGTTTCCTCATTCTCTGGAAAAAAAAAAAAAAAAAGATTTTATTTGTATCAGCACTACTATATTTTATGGTTGCTGTAAAAAGTAACTTTTATAATTAGTGTTCAGGTTGGCTCTTGGTAAGAGAGCGCCCGGAATGCCCTTTATTTTTCTTTACAATTTGTTTTATTTATAAATTATTTAAATTGGCAACAACTAATTCGGGTTCCACTGTCATTGCAACTTTCCTTTAATAATCCCAAATTTAACTTATCTAGTTTTTGGCAACAATTAATACGGTTTTGATTGTCAATGCAACTTTACTTAGAAAATCCCAACTTCAACTTGTCGAAATTTTTTTGGGAGCAATTAATTCGGGTTCGACAGTCAATGATGTTTGATTAAGAATAAACTTACCACATAAGATACAATAATTCAAATTCACCACATGTAATTTAATTAAAACAATACTGCATTAATTGAGTAGCATTTAGAGATAAATTACATTTTGTGTGAATGGAGTAGGTTGTTTATTGGAAATTATATAATAAATTGATTGATTGTGAAGTTAGTATAATAGTTGTGGAAACTAATATGATTTTCAAAAAAAATGTGTTGATATATTTAATATGTGTTTAAAATTTAAGTGAGTTAATTTATGATATAACTGGAAAATATTTGTAATAATACAATAATGTATATTGAAATTTTGTCATAATAAAAGTTATGATGAATATATATATTAATATTATATATGACTTTAAAATATTCGGTTTTGATAAGGGATATTTTGACATATATGATTTACAAAAAAAATAATAAATATATAAAGATGAAAGGTTATGTAATATAGTTACATAAGGTTTCGTGATTCAAGGTTAAATTGCATATATTGGATAAAGTTGTTTAAGGAGAAACGGAAAGGAGAAACTTGCAAATTTTCTAATGATGATAACTAATGATAGCTCATGTGATTATGGCCAACTTGGATCAGATAAGTTGTGTACATGACAACATCTATAATAGTTTTTTCCTCTAATGGGAGAGCCACATGGTAAATTTTTTCATAGGTGACTAACTATATGCATAAATTATGGATGTATGATCAGGCAATTTTATTATGTTGATGTCTTAAAATAGGAAATGATAAGCGGATTACGTTTGGTAGCCATCTTAATGAATTTATTTATAGGGTATTACCCAAGTTGGGGAATAGTAACAACATTTCCAAAGTGTATCAATGCTTCTAAGAGAGAAGGAAAAGAAACCACAATGACTGGAGGTGAGAAATTAAAGTCAATTTAATAAAATAGCATGAACTGAAGAAGTTTCCAGACATGGAATATTAGGAAATTAAGACTAGGAGAAAAATAAAAAAATATATATCTATGAATATCGGAGATGTTCTATTAAGAAGAAAGTTCTTTTAAAGGTATTGATGAGTGGACCGAGAAACATGATTGGTAATGGTCATAGTAATGATCTACAAAATTCAATAGTTGAAGTATATAAAGAATGTTGCTAAAAAATTTATAAAGATACCGTGAGAGGGATTGTGTACATATTAACAAGAGAAGTTAGAGTCAATTAATAGAGGTTGTACTTGACTGATTTGCACTCATTATTTCATGAGTGGGACTTCATATAGAAAAACTTATCAAGTTTTGTTCCATAGCGTTAAAAGAGGTTGTTTCCACATAACACCATACATTTAAATTTTTTAATGGACAATGATGGTAGTAGTGGTTCCCACTATTTCAAAATCTAAAATAAAGATACTATTTAATAAGCAAGAATCTCTTGCCCAACTTGAAGAAGGGTGAATTTACGATAAAGCAATCAAGTGGTATTGAGATAGGAACTTCACGAGATAAGAAAATATTTTTGTAGATGAAAATGATAATTGTTAAGTGATGTATTTATAAGTCAACATGGATCAACAAACCCTCATGCAAGTAAATTAAGCCAAAGGGTAAATGGATTTTAAGATAGATGATTAGTAATATCTTAACAATGAATTTCACCAGAATTTCCTTTGGGAAAGAAGAATATATCATGAGAGATTAAGACTCAAGATGATGAGGCTCATGTGAAATTTAACGATGTACTTAGATTATTATACCTATGGTGTAAATGGTAAACTTCCTAGTTGAAAAAAAATGTGGAAATGATTATTGAAAAAGTAGTTGGTATCTTGATGAAAACATAACACTAATAACACTGATGAGATAACATAGATCCTAGATGGATGTTGAATAATCTTAGTTCATAGTTGAATGTTTGTAAAGTAAATGAAATTGATTTTTTTGATGAGCCATGATAAGAATGCTTATAGAGTATTATTCTATATTTGATAAGTATTAAGATGTTCTCATATTGATGATGTTTCATGATATGATGGTATGAGGGTGATCATGCACATGTGGTTCATATTTATATAATTGTTATAGTAGTGATGATGTATCCTTATGATGGTGATGATATGCATAAGCATTATGATGTTATGTCGAGGTATATTGACATATTCATTTACTACGTGATGATAGGTAATTAACGTTGAATACTCATGATGGATATGATTTGCATAACGTGACATAGGAAGTTATGATGCTATAATATGAGTTTATTGACATGTGGTTCATTTATTATGTAAAGCCATGATATGTCTTTGATGCCAATATGCTGATGTTATAACTTATGATGGTATTTCATGAGGTGAAGCATGTGATATGCATACAAATTTATGACATGCATGAGCATGTAGTTCGTCATTATTCATAATGTTGCGATTAACAAGGATGAATGTTCTCATGATGACATACAAGACTTGGCATGTGGATTATTTTTTATGATACTATGATGGTATAGCTAATGCATTGGTTGCATGTTGAGGTGTGATGATTGACAGGACTCCACAAATGGGTCGAGAGGGCTGGTTTATTTGATGATCTCGTGCAAGCCCATACGCATGAGGGAGAATAAGTAACACCATATGGGTTGGGGAAAAACTCAATCAACACTACATATGTCAGTGGTTCCTTTGTCTTGTGTATAGCTCTTGATGGATAGCTCTAGAAGAGCTATGAGACCATCTTGAGGAGGCCACGTGCCTGATGTTCTAGGCTAGGTGCCTAGTATTGGATTGGGATGCCGAAGTCTGGAAGGGATGTAAAGGACTTCGATGTCTGGGGTTGTGTGCCTTAGTAGTTGTGGAGGGAGTGGGCCAACCTTGCGAGATGCCCGGGGTCATTGAGTACCGGATCGGATGCCTGCCTTGGGGCAGATGAGGTCTGAGTCAAGCGTGAGCCTTGGGGCCAGCCTTGGACTAGGATACAGACCGGGTCAGGCTTAGCCTGGTGCCGAAAGTGGGAAAAAGGACAGAGATTCCTTGAGATTTCCAGGGGTGTTGGGGACTTTCGATGCCTGCTGGTTATACTAGTTCAGCAGAGGGTGTTGGCAACATGAAGTTAATAAATAATAAATAATTCAACATAACTTCGGGACAAAGTTCCTTAAAGTGGGAGAGTATGTAATATCCCTCCCCTTAATAATAAATAATAATATAATAATATAATAATAAATAATAAATAATGCAAAAATAATAATTAATAATAAATAAATCACTTAATAATAAATAATAAAAATAATAAAGATAATAAATCATAAATGTTAAATAATAAATGATATTAAAAATATATATACAAGAAAATAAATAAAAATAATAAAAATAAAAATAGTAATAACCATACTAAAACTCTAAATAAGAATAAATAGAAATAAAACAAGAAAACTATCAAAAAGAAGGAAATAAAACAAGAAAGCTAAAAATCAAAAGAAAAGTAAAGAAATAAAACAAGAAAGCTAAAAATCAAAGAAAGTTGCATGTAGACACATGGAGTGTGTGCATGTGGTTCCCCTTACAATGTTGTTCTATTTAATAGATGGTGAGGAAGATGAGAGGCATTCTTGCATTCCATCTTTCCGAGATTATGTCTTTCATTCTCTTGGGAGAATGGTATACTAAGACCTAGGAGTCACTGGCAGTAGTACGTTGATTGAGGGCTCGGGGGTGGCCAGTTGTAGCAAGACGTTGCACAATTGAGCCTACGGTTGGGTGGAGAGTCGTCCCCAAAACCTTGTTGCGGTAAGCCTACTTCGACCACAGGTAAACAGGTAAGCACTATTCATTCAATTTGAATTTAGTTAATTAATTACATGTTTATTGGGTGCCACTCTCATTTAAATTAATGTTAAATTAGATATTTATTTTTGGACTGTTACACTTTCCACCATTGTTGGACACATTAGACATTGCAGAATAACTAACACCAATAGAACTCAACCTAGACTCAATGGAACAAGCCACAACTGATCGGATCATGGACACATAGATCAATAACACTCACCATAAGAAGATCTAACCGTATCGATTTGTCAAAGTTGACCAACTCCTGCATTATGGCAAGTGGCTTGCTAGGGACCAAATTCAACAGATGTTTCCCCATCTCATGGTGGCACTCAACGTAGTAGGGACCATTGCTTCCTAAGGGGGGAGGATGATCCAAGTGGATATTGGTGACCACCTGCCTATTCCACTTGGACCCCCAACATTTTTCTTTTAGTTTCCTTAATTGTAGCACAATTTACTATTCTTGGCATTTTTTCAGGTCCTAGACTTGTGGAGACGTTTTGAGGCCCTAGATGATTTTTTATTGAAAACGAGCAAACCCTAAAATTTATAGAGAGGTTTATAGTCGAAAGTTGTAGTCCTTGTATAGTATTGTACACATCAAACTAAAATCATATGCCAAAGTTACGACCCCTGGAAGTTGATGTACCAATTTACCTCAATGAGGCAACAAAATTTTGGCGCTTCATCTCCTAGGGTTAGGTTTTTGGATGTTTAGGGTTTTCCATTCCTTCTAAATAATAAATAGGCCTTTGAGCCTCATCGTAACATATTTCAGAAGGCTTGTAACCACCACATCTCTTCTCAGAGATAAGCTACCATCGCCCGAGCTAGTTTATTTCCATTCTGCATGTAACAATTTTTAGTACTTTGTTATTAATGAATTGAAGTTTTGTTTTGGTTGTAGCCCCGTGTTTCTATTTATATATGTGTATCATTTCATTCCTTCATAAATCCATATCATGACTCACATTTCGAGATCTCGTGAGAATCTTTGTAACCTATACCCGCTTTGATCGTTGGATATATTTGAATGTTGAGGATGTTATCTAGTGTTTCAAATCCTTTAGAAAATATGAAGTTCAAATCCAATTTAGCCTTTGTTTTTTCCAGATATTTTCTTAGAGAAATAACCTCTGCTTCTATTTTTTCACAATCCTTCTCCCATTCTATCAGCGAATTTGTGAGGATCTCCTCTTTTCTCTTAACCTCTTCAAGTTGGATTCTCAGAGTGATGATGGTTTCTTCATTTGAATTTAAATTCTCTTTCCATGCTTCTTGGATAATTCTTTTCAAAGATGACAGTTTTGATTTCTATCCTTGGTAGATTTACAATGCATTACCTTGACAAGTTTAGATTGATTAAGACCAAATAGAATTGTGTTTCTTAACTTTGCATTGTTTGATTAGTTCCTTGTTTCATTTGGATTTGTTGGAGGAGGTGTTGGAATTGTGTATTAAAATTCATTAGATGTTCATACATCAATGCCAAGAGACATTAAATAAGCTTCCATCCTTATCTTCCAGAATGTGTAAATTTTCCTATGAAAGATAGATGCTCTATTTTAGAATATTCCATCCTAATTGTACAATGATTCCCTTTAGATCTACCTTCCAATTGTTCGATTATTCTTGAAGGAACACAATTTGATACCAATTGTTAGGAATCAAGAATACACTAAGGGGTAAATTAGTATGATATAAAATTTTACAATTATTTAGCCAATCAACCACATTCAACAACACAACAATGCACCGATCATATAAAGCTTGAACACAAAATATTTATATGGAAACCCATATGGAAGAAAACCACAAATCTTCTTTTAATTATAATGTAAATGTAAGCACCAACTTTGATTTATGTCAAATTTTCTAGACACCAACCTCTGTTTCTTTGTAAGAACCAACTTTCTAGAAGTGCCAACTCCCACTATTTGGACGCATCAACCCTCTGATATTTATAGGGACCAACCTGAAGGAGACTCCAATCCCCTGATCTGTAAGAACCTACTTGCTCTACCTATCAAATCCCTTTTTTCATTCATTTTCAAACTCAGATCTAAGACACCTTTTACATAATATCATATTAACAAAAATTTAAATAGTTAGTGACTTCTCTAATCTATTCCTTTCAGAAACCTCTCCTATTTTATTCTCTGACTCAAATAACTCTTTACTAGATTACAGAGACTTCTCAAATTGCCTTGTGAACACTGGTTCTTTTTTTAGAAAACCTATAATTGATGACTTAATTCTTCAAATATATATTTTCTCTTTATGTAAAAACTCCATATCTCAACAAAACTCTAGCTACAACATTTGTACAACACACCTTTACTTGTTCTCTCACATATTTTATTTGGTGCTCATATCTCTTACCTTTTAGCTAGACAAAATTACATTGTCCTATTCCTCAACCATATTTACACACATTGTGATATGCATGGGAAATTTGTTTCCTCAAGACATTTTGTTTCCTTTTATAGCCATAGGCATAAAAAACTTTTGGCTCAATTCACATTTCCTTTTAAAAAAAATAGTACCCATAACCCCAAAATTTTGCCTTGGCACTCACTCTAAATGTCACCCATGCACATGACTTAGGTGCTTATTTTCTCACGATTCATGACCATGGTCTATGACCATTGGCTTATGCCCTTATTGGATCTTAGATGTTAGAGCTCTCTTACACACCAAATTCCAAACCAAATCCTCGAGATCGAAGTCCCGACATGGTAAGCTCATGGGTGCTTCTTGCTAACCCTTTTGCAACCAGGGCTTGTGACCACTGGATTAAGCAATTCTCAGATATTGGAGTTCATAGATCTCTTTGACACCAAAATCCAAACGAAATCCACAAGACCGAAATCTAAGATGGGGTTCACTACTACATACCCGACTACTGTGTCTGACACATCATCTGTTGCTGCCACTAAGAATTATCCATGTGTCCACCTACTCATATATGTATACCAGATGTCTACATACTTATCCATGTCTTCCACATGTCACTTTCTAACTATCCATTTGCCCCTTAAAAAGTCTTGAATTCACCTTCCCCATGTTAGCATCTAAGCCATGTCGCTACTTCTCGTGTGTCATGTCACTGCCACCTGGCATCCTCTTCATTGGGGATCCACCTGCTATGTTTCATTAAGAAAAACTATCAGTATTATAGGGGGGACGGGGAGGTCCAAGGTAGTTTCCAAAAATTGTTAGTCCCCCCCCCCACCCCACCCCGCCCCCACACAATGCCTAAATTGTTGACACACCTTCGAGTGATTTACTACCTGGATGATATTGCGTACCCCTCTCTCAGTTAAATGATGAACATGTTGAGACCGTCGTACTGGATAAGAGACATTGATTTCATTCCTAACATTTTTAACTTCAAACTAAATATCTCTTCAATCCTAGCGATTTGGAAACCTACCACATGTCATGTAATCTCCTCAATTCCCAACCAAGCAACACCGCTCAACCAATACTGCTTAAATATAATAAACTTAATCATCGAAGCATATATATATATATATATATATATATATATATATATATATATATAACCTTACATGGTTTTCATCATGTTCTTGGCAATTATAATTATATGGAATGTAGTACTACATGCTATGCCAGTGCACCATACATCTCATTTAAATGTAATTAATTAACCAAAATGGAAATAATTAAACATATACAACACATGTATAAATAATCATGTACAAGAATTCTAACACTTATCTTATAATAAAGAGTCGAATGGGTACAATCTCTCCATGTTCCACCCAGCCATAGACCGTGTGGTTCATAGTCTCAACCATAGGTCACCCCCGAGCTAGGATAACAACTATAGGAAACATTTGTAAAACCAATAACAAAACATTGACAATGGCATAAACCCCAACAACCTTAGTCCCCAAACACAGCCTCATGTTCCCCTAACCGAAACCCAAGTGGCATAGCTTGAGTCCCTTGACGGTTCACACCTTTGAGGATGACTTACGGTTGGTCATAATGGTCTCAGATTGAAGCTCCAAGAGTTTTGTTGTTGTTTGGTGTCCAAATGCAAAATATTCAAATCTAATAATCCCACAATCGGTGCCAGAGGCTATCCATGATTCACCGACTATCATCAAACCGAGTTTCCCCACCAGAACTCCATGGCATCGAGCCATAATCAGAGCTAGTAAGTTCTCAGATCCTCCAAGCTCTCGAAGCCACTCGGGCTCACATACAACTAAGATGCATCCATTCAGTATATTTAACTAAATAACCGCACCTTACCCAGTTCCAGAGTCCACCCCAATACAACCTGACTCTCAGTCCCAAAAGACTAAATGACTAATCAAGTGAATGAATGAATTCCTTTATAGGTAGAGCATTCCCCTTTATAAATGCATGGGATTCACTGAAAATGTGGCACTCCTTGAACCCACTTGGGCCCCAAGGTGCACTTTTAACCCAAAGGAAACACCCAACTGTTTCCTTTGTCTCTGGAGTTGAACCCCCATACAATTTTTCATGGAGTGGCTTACACAACCAACCTTATTTTATTAATATCTGAAAATATGTAAAAATTTACAGTATTTACATCTTGGAACTCCCAACCACTTAGCCAAAACTTACATAAAAGTATCTGGGCAATTAGCCCCAAAATCTATCTAATTTAACTACATGGGCATGCAAGCCACATCATTTAATTCTGGCTCACATTGTCCTCAGTGCATCATATATACAAATGCGTATAATATATTAGTAAAAAAGGTGAGGGTATTATGCCCTCATGACATCTTCTTGCTCCCAGTTCGCATCCTCAAGACCGAGCATGGTCCATTGCACCTTTATTATGCTGATGGCTTGATTTTAGAGCACCTTGACCTTGCTATCCAAAATTTGCACCAACTGAACTTGGAAGTATCCCTTGGGTTCCACCTGAATCATTTTCCAACCAATGATATAATTAGTGTCAGGAACATATTTCTTAAGCAACGAAACATGAAAGACATCATGAATGTGAAAATATGTAGGCAATGCAAGCCTATATGCAACTAGGTTGACCCTCTACAGGATCTCAAATGGCCCATAATATCTAGCTGCCAATTTGGCACAATTGCCCTATTTTATTGAGCTCTTATTTGCTTTTACTTTCAAAAATACATGTTTGGAAACTTTGAATTCCTTGTTTTTCATGTTCTTGTTCGCATAGATTTTCTGCCTATCCTGAGCAACTTTCAAATTTTGTTTGATTTTAGCTACTTGTTCCTCCATATCCTTGAGAAACTCGGGATCAACCATGATTATGTCCATTGGGTTACTCTAACTCACTAAAGTATTACATTTTTTTGCCATATAAGGCTTCAAACAAACTCATTTTCAATGATTTCTAATGCCCGTTGTTATATGAAAATTCCACCAAATGAAGGTAGTCCTCCCATTGGATGATTTATCCATCACTTACATCCATAACATATCTCAATTATCTAACTTACCCTCTCTGTCTGTCCATTAGAATTTATATGATACCTTGTGCCAAAATTTAGATTGGTACCTAGTCCTTTAAACAAACCCATCAAAAAGTTGGATGTGAATTTTTCATCTCTATTTTAAATTATTGCCTTAGGCACCCCGTGAAGCCTACCAATTTCTTGCATTTAAATTTATGAAATATTAGTTACTTAATGCATTGATTTTACCATAATAAATTGAGCAACCTTGGTGAGTTTGTCCACTACCATCATTATAGAGTCATGCCCTTTTGTTGTTATGGGAAACCTGGTAATAAAATCAACTAATACTACCCCCCACTTCCACTAATAAATGGGAATTGGATGTAGAAAACCATCTAGATGTTTGTGCTCCACTTTAACCCTCTAGCATTTTAAACATCCTACTAGGTAATTAACCACTTCCTTCTTTAAACTTGACCAATAAAATAACTTTTTAACTGTTGTCTGAATTTTTTGGTACCTTGGGTGACCAACATACAATACCTAGTGCATTTCTTGTAAAACTAACTCCTTTATTGCTGGTACATTCGACACATAAACTTTGTCTTTACACAAAATAATATCATCTTGAACCATTTCAAAATCTTTGTATTTTGGATTTATTGTACCTTATTGTAGGTTATTTTTAATTCCCCATTTTGTTGGTCTAAAATTCGATCCTGCAAAATTGCACTCATTAAATATATTTTACAATTTTTTATTATCGTTAATGTGTGCTCTCCTGTTGAGTGCATCAACGACCCGATTTTCTTTCCCCTTACTATATTTAATTTCAAAATCGTATTTAGCCAACAATTCCATCCACCTGATTTTTTGTGCATTTAAATTTGGTTTTTCAAATAAATGTCGCAACCCATAACGATCGGTTTGTAATTCAAATTTATGGCCCATGAGATAATGCCTCCATATTTAAAGTGTGTGAATAATAGCTATAAGCTCCAAGTCATGGGTAGCATAATACTTCTCATGCTCTTTAATTTTCTAGACACGTAGCATATTAACTGCACATTTTGGATGAGCACTCCACCTAGTGTAACAACCCTGGTGAAAATTCCATGTAAAAATATATAAATACCATGGATGATAGGACACTTATTCCAAGCTGAATGTTGGGCATGACATCCTAGGGGGTGTTCATTTGGTTGTTTATGGCTAAGGAAATTGACAAAGGCAATAGCTAAGGCTTTGGAAAGGAAAAATGGCATTTTTGGCACATTTATTTATGAAAATAATGAAAATTAGGAGAAAATGGAGGTGAAAGGTCACAGATTGCATGTCAAGAGGAAAATAATGGAAAAAGAAGAAAATAGAGGCCTCATTAATAAAAAGGCTTCTAAGGATCAGTTCGAAAGCTTGGTCAGTTCAGTTTTGGAGCACTCTCATTATTTTCTCTCTCATACTCTTGGATACTAAGAGTTTTTTTTCGTGGAGCACTTTGGCATTGGAGCAAGAAAGGCAAAGAAGATAAGAGGAAGCAAGGATCAAGTAGGGAAAGGCAGGATCAAGCAGCTACAATAGGCTTCATTGCAGGTATCGACTTGCATGTGTATTTTCCTTGCTAGATTTTGCATGCATCGTATTGCATGTGGTTCTTTTCTATCATGGCATGGGTTTTACCATGTGTAATAGTGTTTTTCAACCTAGCCTTTCCATTTCTGGATAGCCATGGTGTGATGGGGTTCTCATGTTTGGTTGAGCTAGATTGTCAGATGGATTCGAAGTTGAGTGAGGTGGATCTCCGAAATAATAGAACACATGGCCTAGTAACCCTTGAACTGGGTTGTGGGTTGCGGTAAAGACGGATTTTGTGCTACCTCAGATGACCTAGGAATCCTTGTCAGTGAATGGGAGGATATATGGTAAATCCTAGAGATGGTTTTCTCTTCATTGGGCCTAGTAATCCCGAGTTTGGGATATGCGATAAACCCTGGAGAGTGGGTCTCAGTTTAGGGCTTAGTTATCTGGGTTTGGATTGCGATAAAGCCTGAGAGACTAGGAGACATGAAAATTCCTCACGGTGTATGTGGAGAAATCCGGTGGCATCCATGCTTGTTTGGCCTAGTGATCAAGTAGAGATCACGATAGAGTCGATTATGATGTGTTCATTGTGTTTTCCTAATGATCCATGATGGATTATGGTAAAGCATATTTTCTATTGATGAGGGTGAGGTGGTTTAGCCTTTGTATGCCCTGATTGAGTTCTTTTAGTTTGAGTCCCACATTCATGCTTCAAATATGGAACGAGGGTGAATGGGTGAAGAGAGATTTGGCTCAGCCATTCTATGGTTGGGTGGAACATGGTAGTCCTATCTCCGGTTGGTTCATTGCATTGATTAATGAGAAATTCATTCCCTTGATTTTCATGTGAAAATGTATTGATGTATATATGGATTTTGATGGCTAATATGTTTATTGTGTTTATGTCCCTATTATGTTGGTTACATGTACATTTTATGGCAACAACTATGTTTGACTCTCAGCATGTTTTTACTTGTACATGAATGTATAATGTGTTTATGACCTAATAGATGATAACGCAGCAAATGGCATGAGGAACAATGGTTCATAACGATTCTCAGATAAGTATGATATCCCTACACTTAATTATGTTGTTTACACCTGTAGGTTACATGTTGGTGATATGTTTGACAAAATGCATGTCATGGTTAGTAGGGGTCTAGTTAGGTTCTTGATCAACTCATTGCTTTTGCATCATTGTTTCCATGTGCTTTTATTGATTCCAAGCTATCATTCCATTTTGGGCAGTGGCCTAGGCTCTGGGCCTGAAAAAGTGACTTAAATCCTGGGGTCGCTAGCACAAATTTGGCAATTTTGGTCTAGATTCGCTGGCATGCCAACCTATGAGAGCGACTTTAGGTCTCTGGTCGCTCCCTTGCCCATAGCATGAGAGCAACTATGGCCTAAGAGGTACATAACATCAATGGGATCGAGGGACATGCTATCACAGTCGCTGACTTGTCTCTTGAGGGTTCTGTTGATGAGGTTGGATGATTGTATGTGATGTTCCATCAATTCCACTTCCTTAAGGTCACATAGGTGGTAAAATATGATCATAGTAGCCTATTGTCTCATGTTTACCCCGGTTTGCATGGTTACTTTGGGTAGGCCTGGGAGGCGGGTCTTACAGAGTGGTATCAAAGCATGGTTCAACTCTCAGACTGAATGGGTTGAATGTGTGTTGGTAATGCATGCATGTCAGTTGCATGTGTGTCCCTTACACTTATATACTTGTTGCATTTGCTTGATGATGGATTAGGGTTGTAGTATGGTTATCATGGAAAATTTGATGTTGATTTCATGAAGAGTAATTGACATGGGTATCTGACTCACTGTATATGGTTATTTGTCACTTACATGTTGATTTTATGTCGCTAACCTACATCCTTTAATGTTAGGTTTCATTTTGAATATTTGATTACATGCATCAGTCTTGTAGGTTGATTACAAGAACTTATCGATTATGTTCGACTACATGCGGTTATGCATATTTGTAGTTGGTTAGGCATTGCTATGCATATTGTTGGTTGCATGTAGCAATGTATACAATGGAGTAATGGTTTTTGTCATGCATGAGGTCATGGTTTGTGTACTTGATATGGTCACCCATTAATGACTGGACTCTAGCTAGAATGAGGTGTATATGGTTTGGTACTCATGTGTTATATGTCTATATGTAGTTGTTATGCATGTATGGTCTTAGTTATAGTTTGAATATTAGGTTAAACATGCATTGTGAAGTCACTATATGCAATTTAGGTCATCATGGTGCTATTGGTATATTATGATGCTAATGTGTTGAATGAGATAAAGCAGGAGATGCAAATCATCAAAGTGTAGTTGCAGCATTGGACCTCGAGGTGAGAGCATGTCGTCATATAGGTTTGTATTTTGGCATGAAGGTATGTAAATTAGGGATTGTTGTATGCATTAGGTTTATATACATTAGGTTTATGTAGATTTCTTTTGATGTTATGGTTACATTCATGGTAGATGATAGTTGATTACTAATGTGTCTGATAGTCATGAATGATAGTAACATGTAGTTGTATGCATTTCTATTGTTGTTTTATATTAGATAACCTAATGATCATGTTATATGTTTTTGATGAGTATGTTATATGTCAACTTGTTGTTGTTATATGATAGTTAGCTTGATGATTAGGTTATATGTTGTCGATGAACATGATATATAGCTTATGGTTGTTATATGTTAGTAACTTGATGATTGGGGTTATTTCATTAAGATCTTGATGTCATATGCATCATGCTAAATTGGATTGGCCTATGCAGATGGTTAGGTTACAACATTCAGGTATGAGTCGACTTATTGTGTTACATGGTGTGTTATTAATCTAGACCGGTCGTACATACGTGGTTGTTATGCATGAACGATAAATTCTTATGAGTTAGTTAGTATTATGGATATCGCGATCTTATTTATGTTTGAGTTGACATGTTGTAAAGTTATATCTTTCTAACTAGATTGATTGTGCAGACAAGATAACCTCCCCTGAGATACATTAAGGTACGATATTTCTTATGTCGTCTATTTAGTGTTTGAATGTTTGATTATGTCGTCTATTTGGTGTTTGAGTGTTTGGTGCCTAGTTGATTTATTTAACATGGTATGTTTGCAAGTTGGTTGAATGTTTGATGAATTTCATAATATGAGTATGTGTTCCAATGATCTTGCTTTAAGATGGTTTTACTAACACATATGTGTTGAGACAGTTGATATGTACTTGAGTGTAGTAGGTGATAGTTGTAGCATTATGTCTAATGACTATGAGTTGACTATGGATTATGACATGATTGTTTGTAAAAGTTGATCTCAAATTGATAGATATGATTGTCTTGATATTTGGAACATGTGGTTGACATGTGTGAGCAGTTGTAGGAAACATGCTTGGTATTAGTGTGACGAGGTAATAATTGATGTGTTTATATAACTAACAGTTGGGTGACGTGACAGTATATAGTAAGACTCAGTTGTAGCAAGGTAAAGGTAAAAGAAAGGAATCAGGTAAGAATTCCTTTGGCTATGTTTGGAAACCCTAATTCCAAACAAATGAGTGCTTTGCATACATGGAGTCTTCTTAACCTTGGTTTTGTTTGACATTATGTGGATATGTGCTAGATTCATGAAAATGTACTTAACAATTATATTAACTAGTCTTTAGTTATAGGTGGATCTGTCAAAGGATTGGAGTCCCATGAGAGATGGCATGGATGTGTTCTGTTGCAAGAAACATGCTTGGAACAACAAAATAAGGTAATTGTTGTATTGTTATGTTTATTTATACAATGACAATTATGTGTTTATTGCAATATGATGCAGGGAACTGCAAGGCAAAGAGAGGTTGCCATGAAATCTTGAAGAAGGGTCTGGTTGAGTTTCCCTGGGAACCATGGGGATTGATTCATGATGTTTGTTGATTGCTTTTGGTATTTTGGTGAATTGTCGTGCTTGATTTGAGGTTTTTTTTTTGCGTCTAGTGCATGATCAGGCCACTTTGGTTGTGGTGTTGTATTATTGTTATTGGTTTTCATGGCTTTCTTCTTGGTTGTTTTTTGTCTTGCCTTTTATGCTTTGAGTCTTGGGAATTGGTTGAGAAAGAGGAAAGTTAATGGAGCTCGGGGAGAGTTGTATGTACCCGACAGGTAATGTAAGACATGGATGAAGATCGGTGCATGAGTAAGCGTAGCGAAAGGTAAGACTATGAAAGTCCTCTGGACTGGTTGGGTACATTGTGGTAAATGGACGATAGCAGTACATACATGAGAAAGGTAACCAAAAGGGTATAGTAAATGGATCTGAGGTGTCAGATGCCTTGGCTATGTTAGGAACAACTATTCTTAAAGTTGTGCATGCTATAATAAGGAAGTCCTCTTAACCTAGAACTTATGTTATATGGTAATTATGTTGTGATCATGATTATGCTAATATTATATATGTATACATGTATGTATGTATGTATGTCGTGTCTGACAGGGTGATCATGAATCATGATTATTTTATGCTAATGTTTATATGTATGTATGATGTTGACTAAAGAGATCATTATTATTTTTTGTAGATCTTTATGTACGTATGTATCCATGTATATATGTCACTATCCGACAGGTCATTAGGAATCATTCTTGTGGAGGAATGATTGCTTACATAGGTGAATGACATGAAGAGGTTCCTGGTCTATGAGGAATCAAGTGGGAAGAGTAGTCATGACAAGTATTTGAGGTTAGTGTCATGTGAATATAAATTTATATTGTATGCTTGTATTATGCCTATGCTTATGTTATGGACAAGTTATACCGACGGATACATCAGAAAAGTGCAAGCAGTGTGCTCTGCGGCATGCTCGGACAAGCATGGATAAGACAATGGAAGCAAGGTTACTTGGTAGAGGTAGTGTGGTACATGTTGCTTCTGTGATGATTGTGTGCATAAAGTATTGTGCATATGTGGTGTGTGTACATGTTGTTTATGCAATATTATGTACAGGGTGTTAGTACAAATAATTTTGTATGAATGTTGCATATTCAGTGTTGGGTATAGATGGTGCTATGTACATGTTGTATATGCAGTATTGTATACATAATGTATTGTGTGCATGATGGATATGCAGTGTTGTGTGCATATGGTATTGTGCACATGTTGGATATGCAGTGTTGTGTACAGATGATGCTATGTACAGGTTGGATATGAAGTGCTATGTACATGTGGTGTTGTGTGCATGTTGTATATGTGGTGTTATGTACATATGGTGTGATGTGCATGACTGTACAAGTGGTGTCGCCTGCATGTGGTTTGTGTACATGTTGTACAAGTGGCGTTGTGTGCAGGTGGTGTTGTGTACATGTCTTGCATGTGGTGCTGTGTACATGTGGTGTCGCATACATGTTGTGCATGTGGTACTATGTACATGTGGTATTGTGTACATGTTGTATAGTGGTGCAATGTACATATGGTGTTGTGTACACATTGTGCAGGTGGTGCTGTGTATATGTGATGCTGTGCACACATTGTGTAGGTGGTGCTTGTTACATGTGGCACTGGTGTACATGTGGGATTGAGTGCATATCGCACATGTTGTGTTGCGGGCATGCAGTACTATGTATGTGCATTGTGTAGTCATCGTATCATGACATAAGCATTCATTGTGTTTCACTCTAGACATGTATTTGTGTTATGTTGTACATCAGGTGTAGGTGCATGTATTGTGTTGTACACTGGATATAGGTGTATGTATTCTGTTGTGTTGTACATCGATTATAGGTGTATGAGTTGTGTTGTATACCGGGTGTACATGTATGCATTTTGTGGTGTCGCACATCGAGTGCAAATGAATGACTTCTGATGTACATTGTGCACGTATACGTATGTACACTGGGTGTAGGTGTATGTGTTGTATGTTAGGTATAGGTGCATGTGTTGCATGGTGTTGTATGGTGTATGTGGTTGTATGTGTGTGATGCACACTATGCGTATGTGCATCTGGTGGAGGAGAAGGCACTGGGTGTTTGTTGGGTGTGGTAACTGATCTGGTGTGTGTGCAAAAGAACAAAGTCAGAAGTAAGGATGGATGAAGGATAAGTGTCGGTATTGTGTTTCAGTTTTACTATGCATATGATTTATGATTCTGTTAAATGATGATTACATGTGATCTATGATTATGGTTTATGATGGTTACATGTGATTTATGATTTTGATCTATGATGGTTATGTTTTGAGCTAACCTGATGTGATGTTTTTATACATGATTCTAGTTTGACTTGTCGAGACAGGAAGTAAACAGGATTTCAAGTGTACCTTATTGACAAGCTACCAATGAGGTATGATTTGAAGTTATTTTAATTTATTTTGAATCTAATGGAAGTTATGTGCTTGGTACAGGAAGCACGGAAATGCCTGGTTGGGTGGTTAAAATCAACTGCAAAAATCAACAGCAACAGTCAAAAGAATTGGAATATGCAGCAATATGTTGGTAAACCACTTCAAGAACAAGGCCACTTTGGGAAACTGGTACCCAATTGTGTCCATTAATTTCCTGTTAGGTCCCTATACTACTAGTGTAACCCCTTATTGTTATTACTGCAACCCCCTTATTATATTGTTGTACCCATGTAGTCCCCATACTGTTATTATTATGCCCCATAGAATCCCACTATTGTTATTGTTGTGCCTTTACATTATTATTGTTATGTCGGCTCTGATTATATTATGACCCCATAGGCTCCTATATATAAAAAGGAGGTCTTGTCATTTGTATCATTCAAGAATTGTTCATTTGTGTAATGTAAAGGAGTCTTCCCCCTCGAAGAGGCTGAATTCTAAGGCATTGATCTATCTTTTCTATCTTTTTGTGAGTTGGTTTCATAACATTTCCATGAGCACGCTATGACCTGTATGATGGTTTTAAGGCAGGGATATGCCTTGAATTTTGTATCTTCTGATGCAAGGAAGCCTTGCCAAAGGATGGACTACTCGAGATAGGGGTTCCAACAGAACTTGGAAGGTGAGTGACTGCATGGAAGAGGTGATTGGATTCTCGAGGGACTGTGTAGCAGAGAAGGAAAGGTCGTGGATGGATTTGGTTTTTGTCATTAGCATTGCCAGAAGGAACCATATGCACATTGGGAGTGCACCCTGGAACAATGAGTCAGTAATTGTTCACTGAGAGGACAAGTGGCGTAGGATTATATCGCTAGACATTGGATGTAGTTTTGACTGTGGCAGTAGATTCTTCACTTCCTGGGAAGGAGGTGAATCATGGTACTACTTTGAGGGTGGAGATGTGAGCCTCTGGATTCCATTGTTGATTGATACAGGCATTGTATTCTCTTATTTGTTGGTTTAGCAGATGTGTATATGTGATTATTGTAAATATCATAATGAGTTGTGTTATAAAGCTCCATTATGTGGTATGTTGTCATGTTGTCATGACGTTTTTCTTTTTAGTGGGTCATTCATTGTAAATACTGCAACAAGCTATGTTATAAAGCTCCATGGATAGTATATTTTGATTTCAACAGTCATGTTGGTTATAAGTGTCATTGAACACCGAGGACGGTGTTCCCCCAAGGGGGAGGGTTCTATAACAGCCATGGTGAAAATTCCATGTAAAAATATATAAATAACATGGATGATGGGACACTTATTCCAAGCTTAATGTTGGGAAGGACATCCTATGGGGTGTTCATTTGGTTGTTTATGGCTAAGGAAATTGGAAAAGCAATGGCTAAGGCTTTGGAAAGGCAAAATGGAATTTTTGACACATTTATTTATGAAAATAATGGAAATTAGGAGAAAAGGGATGTGAAAGGTCACAGGTTTCATGTGAGGAGGAAAATGAAGGAAAATAATGGAAAATGAAGAAAATAGAGGCCTCACTGGTAAAAAGGCTTATGAGGATCAGTTGGCAAGCTTGGTCAGTTCAGTTTTGGAGCACTTCCATTATTCTTTCTCTCATACTTTTGGATACTTAGAGTTTTTTTTCTTGGAGCACTTTGGCATTAGAGCAAGAAAGGCAAAGAAGGCAAGAAGAAGCAAGGATCAAGCAGGGAAAGGCAGAATCAAGCAGCTACAACATGCTTCATTGTAGGTATCGACTTGCATGTGTATTTTCCTTGCTAGATTTGGCATGAATGGTATTGAAAGTGGTTCTTTTCTATCATGGCATGGGTTTTTCCAAGTGTAACAGTGTTTTTCAGCCTAGCCTTACCATTTCCGGATAGCTATGGTGTGATGGGGTTCTCATGTGTTGGTTGAGTTGGATTTCCAGATGGATTCAAAATTGAGTGAGTTGGATCTCCGAAATAATAGAACACATGGCCTAGTAACCCCTGAACCGGACTATGGGTTGTGGTAAAGTTGGATTTTGTGTTGCCTCAGATGGCCTAGGAATCCTTGTCTGTGAATGATAGGATATACAGTAAAGCCTAGAGGTGGTTTGCTCTCTGTTGGGCCTAGTAATCTTGGGTTTGGGATATGTGGTAAAGCCTGGAGAGTGGGTCTCAGTTTAGGACCTAGTTATCTGGGTTTGGATTGCGGTAAAGCCTGAGAGACTAGGAGACAGGAAAATTCCTCACGATGTAGGTGGAGAAATCCGACGGCATCAATTCTTGTTTGGCCTAGTGATCAGGTAGAGATCACGACAAAGTCAGTTATGACGTGTTCATTGTGTTGGCCTAGTGATCCTAGATGGATTACAGTAAAGTTTGGTTTCTATTGATGAGGGTGAGGTGGTTTAACGTCGGTATGCCAAGGTTGAGTTATTTTGATTTGAGTCCCATATTCATGCTTGGAATATGGAACGAGGGTGAATGGTTGAAGAGAGATTTGGCTCAACCATTCTGTGGTTGGGTGGAACATGGTAGTCTCATCTCTAGTTGGTTCATTGCATTGATTAATGAGAAATTCATTCCCTTTATTTTCATGTGAAAATGTACTGATGTATATATGGATTTTAATGGATGATATGTTTATTGTATTTATGTCCCTATTATGCTAGTTACATGTACATTTTATAGCAATAACTATGTTTGGCTCTCAACATGTTTTTACTTGTACATGAATGTATAATGTGTCTATGACCTAATAGATGACACTGCAGCAAATGGCATGAGGGAACAATGGTTCATAGCAATTCTCAGATAAGTATGAGATCCCTACACTTAATTTTATTGTTTACACTTGTATGTTACATATTGGTGATATGTTTAACGAAATGCATGTCATGGCTAGTAGGGGTCTGATTAAGGTTTTGATCAACTTATTGCTTTTGCATCATTGTTTCGCTGTACTTTTACTGATTCCAAGCTATCATTCCATTCTGGGCAATGGCCTCGGCTCCGGGCCTAAAAAAGTGGCTTAAATCTCGGGGTCGTTGGCACAGAACTGGAAAGTTTTGTCCAGAGTTGCTGGCATGCAGGCATATGAGAGTGACTTTAGGCCTTTGATCGCTCCCTTTCCCATAGCATGAGATCGAATATGGCCTAAGAGGTCAAGAACATTAGTGGGACCTAGGGACAGGCTGTCACAATCGCTGACTTATCTCCTGAAGGTTCTGTTGAGGAGGTTGGATGAATGTATGTGATGTTTTCTTGATTCCACTTCCTTAAGGTCACATAGGAGTTTGAATATGATCATAGTAGCCTCTTGTCTCATGTTTACCCCAGTTTGCATGGTTACTTTGGGTAGGCCCCGGAGGAGGGTGTTACACCTAGTCCCCCTTTGAACACACTTGTGCACAGTAGAAAATCAACATTTTGATCGACAATTTTTAACACTGGAGCTCTGGTCAATAAATCTTTTAAATGTTGAAAATCCACTTCACACTCAGGTGACCATTCGAATTTTATACATTTCTTCTACAATGACATAATTGGATGAGGTACCTTGGAAAAAACTTTGATGAATCTCCTATAATAACTAGTTAGGCCCATGAAATACCTAACTTTTGTAACATTATTCGATGTTGCCCATTTTGTGATAGCCTTAATTTTCTCTGGGTCCACAAATATTTTTTTCTTTAAAATAATGTAACCCAAGTAATGAATAGGTCTATGGTAAAATGAGCATTTACTCAGCTTATAGCAGAACCGATGCCCCCGGAGTACTTGCAGGACCAACCTTAATTTTTGTTGATTCTACTCTTCAGATTTAGAATATATTAAAATATCATCAAGAAAGATAATGAAAATTTTGTCTAAATATCCCTTGAAGACTCCATTCATAAAACACATAAAATCTCTTGGTGCATTGGATAATCCAAAAGGCACCACTGCGAACTCATAGTGCCCATAATGAGTTCGAAATGTTGTTTTACTAATATGTTCGTCTTTAATTCACAACCAGCGATATCGTGATCTTAAATCAACTTTAGAAAAAAATAAATTCCCCACGAAGCTGATCAAACATACTTGGCAATGGACACTTATTTTTAATGGTGACTTTATTTAATTGTCTGAAATCAACACATAACTGCAGTGTTCCAACTTTCTTTTTGAAAAAAAGAACCTAAGTACCCCATTGTGATACAATGGGGCATATATGTCCCTTCTTTAATAATTCCTCCAATTTTATCTGCAACTACTTGAGTTCTAGAGTACTCATTATATGTGATGTCTTAGACATCGAAACAACTCCCAACACTAGATCAATATAAAAATCAATGTCCCTCCTTGTAGGTAATCTGGGTATTTCAATGAATACATCTGCAAACTCCTGTAGCACTAGGTAATTTTCCAAATTAAATTGTGGATCCATATATATGTATATATATAATAGATAAAATTAAAATTAAAAATGATTGCGGAAGTTGACCACGAATGGGCTCACTATTCCAGCCATACCCCATGCTCTCGCCATTTCACATATATGTATATCTTCTGCGATTGTATGCACTCCCCACCATATATTATTTATTGGAGAGCCAAAATTCTTATTGCTGAATTAAGGACTAATTCTCATCAACTCCATTGTGAAACAGGACACTGGGAAAGGCCAAAAGAAGTGTGGTAGGAAAGAGTATGTATTTTTTGTTCTTTCGGAAAAGTGGGAACATAAAAGCATTTCACTTTAGAATGTGAGGCCTTCAAAGACTACAAGGAAAGTTATGCAGATATTCTTGCAGCTAGCTCTTAGGATAATCTATATAGTGAGGGTTTTGTCGAGAAGTTAGGAGCATTTATTGGGAGGCTTCACAGGGAAAAGTCGAATACATCAACCAGAGGAAGAAGAAATCTATCCCATAGGCTATTTTTAACTTTATGGACATTAAAATAATTTTCTTTCTTTATTTCTTTCTTACAACACACATAAAAGTCACGACAAGCTCCACCACACCAAACATTAGGGTAGGTCTAAATATCCACTATTTAAAATAAAATAAGGTATATCAACCCTAACCGCATCAACCACACACCTATCACATCGACGTGGCAGAGGCTCGGAAAACAAATGGTTCTGATTTAAATGTGGACCCCCTCCCCCCAGCTAACGTCACTCGGGGGGTCTGCTAAGACAGTTCCCTTCAGGGTTCTGTGTCCCTTAGATTGACGATGGAGGTGAGTACGAATAATTTGACGATCCAGATTAAAACGCGGACCCCTCTCCCCATGCTGATGTCATCGAGTCAGGGTCCGCTATCAGAGTTCTAGCCTTCCCCGACGCTGACATAGTAGCTGTTGCGCCCATCTCCACGTTGTTCATTGGTCGAGTCCTCCTATGCGGCCGGTGGCTCTACTACGCCAACCCTTCGTGGTTGATTCCTTGACGTGGGGTGTTTATTGTTGTGGCCCTATTCGGTGGTACCAAAACCACCCCATGACTCCGACTAGAGTCTTGCAACCACGCCCGACACCCTCCAAGCACCAACATTTGCCACGATTCGTTGGGGGGTTATGCCATACACTTGGCTCTAGTCAAGGGAATGCAACGCGCATGGTGGAAGTTCTGCATATATATATATATATATTCAAACTTTATAACTTATATAAAATGCTTCACATAAAATATTTAATACATATTATGCAACGTAAGACCAAGTCAACTCACATTCGACTTGGCATTATGCATTCCATAAGGGGTTATATAGTTATACATTTTATAAACATGGTAATGCATATGTTTAAATACCATAGCAGGTATAAAATCATGTATATATATATATATATATCATGGAGCAATATCCTGCACCTGGACTTTAGCCCTTTGAGGCCAAAATTAATCAATTTCGTCGAATGTAACATGTAATTAACCTAATTTGATTCCTCTTGCACATTTCCTTAGATACTGTATTCGATTTCTGAGGTGAATTTTCATCATTCTTATCATTTCAACTTTTGTCAAACAATTTGTGAACAACTTGTAATCCTTCAATTCTATCTTGAATTTGGCTCATCCAAGCCCCAAAACCATCAATTCTAACTTGTAGTTCTTTTTAAACCATCCCAGACATCCCTCTATGGTCTCTGCTCTTGAATTTATAGAGTTTTTTGTCATTTACACCATTGTCACTTTCGTCAAACACATGGTGGATAACATGTGAATTTGGCCTAATTCAGACCTAGTGTTGAAACTCGGCTTTGATACCACTCTATAATGTCCCTAGCTCCCAACCAAGCAACACCACTCAACTAGTACCGCTTAAATATAATAAAATTAATCGCAAAAGCGTATATATATTCATAATTTTCATTATATTCCTTGGAAATTATAATTATTTGAAATGCAATACCACATGCCATGCCAATGCACCATACATCTCATATAAATGTAATTAATTAATCACAACATAAATAATTAAACATATAAATCACATGTATAAACAACCATGTACAAGAATTCAAACACTTATTTGATAATAAAAATCTGAATGGCTATGAGCTCTCCATGTTCCAACCAACCATAGACCATGTGGTTCATAGTCTCAACCATAAGTCTTCCTCGAGATGGGACAACAACTCCAAGAAGCAGTCATAAAACCAATGACAAAACGTTAGCCATAGCACCAACCCCAACAACTTCAGTCTCTTGCCACACACTCACGTCCCCCTGACTGGTACCCAAGTGGCGCAACCCAAGTCCCTTGGTAGTGCCCACCTTCCAAGATGACATACAATTGGCTAGACCGGTCTCAGCTAATAGCTCCAGGAACTTTGTTGTTATCCATTGTCCATCTACCAAATAGCCAAACCAAATTCTTACGGTACCAGAGCCCATCCAATACTAACCGACTATCACCGAACCAAGTTCCCCACCAAGACTCCATGGCACTGAGCCATAATTAGAGCCAGCAAGCTCCAAGAGCCACCACAGCTCATATAAGAATAGGATGCATCCATTTGGTATGGTTAACTAAATAATCACACCTTAGCCAGTTCCAAAGTCCACCCCAAGACTCTTAGACTCTTAGTCCCCCAAGATTGAATCACTGGTCAACTAAATGAATGAATGACTTTACAAGTGGAAAATCCCCCTATATAAATGCATGTCATTCACTGGCCATGTGGCACTCCCTAAAGCCATGTGGGCCCTAGGATTCACTTTTCACCCAAGGCATACACCCAACTATTACCTCTGCCTCTGGAGTTGCACCCCCAATACACATTTCTATGGAGTGGGCTCCATAACCAATCTTATTTTATTAATATCTGAAAATATGTATTGATTTACAATATTGACATCTTGGCAATTTCGACCACTTAGCCAAAACCGACATAAACGTATCTATGCTACTAGCCCTAAAAGCTATCTAATGTGAATAAAAGGGCACATAGGCCACATCATACAATTTTGGGTCACTAGCTTAACATTAAAAAAGTATCCAACTCACCAATCTAATAGTCAAAAGTACATACATTTACATCATCAAAACATGTAGGGGTATTACATGTCACCCCCGCATGCTGCCACATCATCCACCACGTCATTATGCTACCATGTAGAAAATTGGGAACCTAAAAGTGCCTATGCTGCCTGCCATGTATCATCACTTTAGGGTGCCACATCACCTACATGTCCACCTGATATCCATGTCATTAGTGCCACTTGTCTTGCCACATGTGTTGGTTATCGGATCTTGAGGTTTCTAGATAGTGCTACCCTCTTGAGCTTTACTTCCTTAGTTTAATGGCCAAAGGACTCTTAGCCTGTGGGTGCTAACCTGATGCCCCTCTGTGACTGGGAGCTATAACCGATGCTTTACTTCTACTACCCACAATCTTCTTTGCCATTTTGTTTGCGACGTACCTACTACTAGTCTGATATCCACTACTCTACACTTTGAACTTCTTTATCATTAGATTGGCTAGACCTTCTTGGCCTTGGTCTATTGACATCAATGCAAGTTGCAAACACTCTTTGTATTTCACTTCTTTCTTTTAGAAATGAATTTGTTATGTTATGTCAAAAGCTTAAAAAATTAGAAGCATTTGAATAATATTTGATTTGTTCAAATCATTTATTAATATCTACATAAACTTGTGCTCTCTTAAAAACCATATCAAAAGATGAATGCTCATAAATATAAAGTTTAGCATTTACTAAAGAATAATTCCTTTTCATTGTTCCTTTTGGATAATGTCTTTTTAGTTTTACTTGGCCTAGCCACATTGCTTCAAGTTATTTTGCCTCCTTTAAAGTGTGCTAAGTATTTAACAAAGGGTGATTTCTAATGTTAGAGGAAAATTAGACAAAAACTTCTTTTGATATCTTTGCAAGGTGGCAACAATTCCAATAACGAAGACCTGATAAGCAATTTCTATAAGATATTTATGAAGTAAGTGAGGGATTTCCTCACAATTGTGAACCCTAATTTAAGAGAATTATTCATCAGTAAACCAATCCTCTATATCATTAACTCCATCCATGGAATTCTAGGTAAACCTAGGGGTTGATTGATTTGTTAAGAAGTTATGTAGAGGAGTCGTAAAGTTACAAATTTCATAAAAGAAGTTTATATGGTTTATTGTCCATTGTTTTGGACAATATATATGTATTGGATCTTTATTAGGAGATCACTACCATTGCAACAATGGAAAAGGAGACATGTAACAAATTGCATCAATGAGAAAAACTAACATGAAGAATCTTGGGCATTACAAGACTAGGGTTTCCTCGGATCTTATAACTTCTCTTGTAAGTTGGATGTGAAAATAAGAGCTTAGTTGAATTTTGTCCCATTTTGAATGGCCTAACAAATGAGAGGAACCCATTATAACTTGAACTGCTCAAAGATACTTTGATCATTCAATATACATATCATTACTACTATAAACATTTGAGGTATTTTTAGATGTTAAAAAAGGTATAATTTATCTACTCTAGTTTTAAAGGAATTAAAGCCATACCCCTAATCTCTAATCAACTCAACGATTTGGGTTTGAGCTTGGATGACCTCTTTGGCTACAAATTTTTCTATGAACCATTTATTTAGTGTTTCTGCAAGGGTTTCTAACGTATACATGATATGTACTTATTCTAGTTTAAATGAGCTAATGACCTATTAAGAAGAATTAGTTATTATACAAGTTCTAACATCAATGTGAGAAATGATCCACCATATCATATCGTAACAGGGTAGAATGGTTGACAACAATTTTGTATGGGCTTGACTTTCTGAGGTCTATAAAATTATCCTCACCCTCTTCATATTCCTATTCAAAATTTCCCTTCTCCAAGACGTTATAAATTTTGCTACATTTTGCATTGTTTTTCATCCCCGTGTTGTGTGAAGTATGTAAGAAGAACATGGAATTGGGATTCTTATCCCTATCTTATTCTTCAAATCTGACATGCTTACCCTTGCCCTTCTTTGTCATATTTTCTTATATGAATTCGTGTTTCAATAAAACAACCCAAAACATAAATTATATTGAGACAATTAGCAAATCTTACGAAAAGAAAATTGCTTAGAATAAAAGGCTTATATTAACCATAATGTTAAATCACCATATTACTCTGTTAGGATTTGGAATGGTGATTGGTAATCTAATTGCTTCTCAACATTTTTAGAGCAGAATGCATGGTGTTAAACAAGAATAAAATGAATTTATTTTTATTACAAACTTTAATTCACAAATTAAGTGATGGACATGTCAGCAGTTAAGGAAATTTGTCCTTTAAAAAAAAAATTAATCTCATGAATGTGTGGAGGTTCAAACTTATTTATTTATTATTATTATTTTTAAATATTTTAAATATGATGATTCAAATTCGTGTGGAGTTTCAGAAATCAGGGAAGTGGCTTAAGTCCCAGGAGGACAGGATATCGAGTGTTGGGGATTGAGATGTTAGCTTAATCTTAAGCAACCCGTAAAATGATATCGTGACCTTAGCATACCATGATACCTTTGTTTAATTATGAATAACTTTCCCAAAATGTTCTTGCATTTATCAAAAGGCTAGGAGGCTGAGCATTCAAACAATGGGACTTCGAACTATTAACAATTTATCATTTTCCATGATAAATAGTTTGGGCGATATTGGGCTATTGAACCTTGATACTAGATGTTGGGCATGCCAACTATGAGTACAAAATAACCATGTTGCATACCCATCAAGTTCTTCTACAATATATCTTTCTTTGATAGTTAGAAATCATTATAATTGTTTCACCCATCCTACACACACTTGCAAACTCATAACATCTTTCAAGTTGAGAACAACATCTACATGATCCCATGTTGCTCATTTGGAACCATAGATAACTTGATTACAAAAAAATGGTTCTCTTTTCTTGTTGTCCTCCATCTCATGTTGCTTACATACTAAAGAAGCATTTTAGGAACATCCTCAACCCTAATGACATTGTGATTTTAGCTCACACAGTTTAAAATTCTTGGGTCTCCCAAGATTGAAAGACATGGCTCTTATATCATGTTGTAAAATAAAATATATTTCTAAGAAATAACAAAACACATTTCATTTTACTAACAAACATTATATAACAATTAGTTTAAATCATTTAATGAATTCACTATTTGACTCATTGACAAACACTATCAAGCAAAAGAATGAAGCTATGGCCCAACCCATTGTTTATTCATACTATACATGCTACCATATGATAGCCTCCTCATGCTTGAAAACCATTAATGTTTGCACACAATTATAAATTGATTCATAAAATGGAAACAATACAAACAATATGACATTAAGATATCATAATACCTCAAGCATCACAACAAATTACAAAGATAAATATTACAAAATTTCTGTCTTTATCTCATAAAATTTATCCTCCCCTTATTTGAATCATATCCCAAAACCAATTTGAATCCAAATTGATTATAATATCTTTGCCTACTAGGTATTTGTATTTTCTCATTTTTTACAATTTGAATGTGTCTCAACATATAACATAAGTCAATAATAAGGGGGATAAAAATGGAACTAGGGTTTACTCTGCGCGCAAATGGTTCTCAGGTCTCGGCAGCCATTTTCGGCTCCTTGGAGAGCCCGAAGACTAGACATGAAGACCCCTGTGCTAGGAGGCAAGGACTGGATCGGGCCTGCACGACTACTCCTCCTAAGTTACCCAATGAGCTCCCTATGAACTGCCCCCCATGTCATCCTCGTGCAATTTCTCGCCGGCCCAGATGGTTCCGGATCCCCGGCGACTATGGCAGACATCAAAATCTGGATAGCTTCGAACATAGGAGACAAACTTAGCTGGGGTTCTGCTTAACGACTGCACAGACAGACAAGCTTTTCCTTTTCCTACCCGATGTCGGCTGCAAGGGGCTCTAAGGTGGGCTCAGGGTGGTTTTAGCGCTCCTTTTTCCCTCCAAGAGGTTATCGCTCCTGCGATCTCTGCGGTAGCAGGGGGCCTAAACCATTGCCCTTCCACGCGCAGACTTGGGTTTCCCAAGAAGCTACAGGACAACATTTGCTGGGAAGAGGGGTTTTTGGCATACCCCTGCTCTGTTAGGCCCAAGATACTCTATTCGGTCCAACTTTTGGCAAAGATCGATCCTCCCCCTCCTGCACAGATAGTCTCTGCCATTAAAGGCGAGGCTGTCTCCTCGCACCGGAAGGATCAGACGGGACCTGGGAACTAGGTAAGCCCAAACTGTTTTCAATTTTTTTTTAAAACTCTAGTTGGGGCTTCAGGCTTACTTTGGGTCAAAAACACAGACACAATTCTAGATCTGAAACAACGCATCATGGCGAAATACAGATACCTTGGCCATTCACAGAGCTTGATTTTTGAAGGTAAAATACTACATGACCAATAGCCCTTGACATTGTATCATATTCATGATGATTCCACCATCATACTAAACCTGAGAATATGCGAGGGGGTTGCATCCAAGGGTAGAACAGAGCTGGGAGGCAGCACATAGTTAGGTTCAAGATCAAAACAGAAGCAATCACATGAGGATCTATCATTCAAGAACATTTTACAAGGGAAAAAGAAAGCCTCTGAACCATCCAAACAGATAGGAAACACTCCAAACCCCTATATGGTGAAGCAGTTGAATAACACCCCAAAATTAAATATTGATTTGCCAGAATCTGATGAGCAATGTGCCTCCCTTAAATCTCTAGCAATTATTTGTCGATTTAATTGTTTCTTGCCAAAACCAGTAGAGATTTTCCACTGGATTTTAACAAATTGGTCATTAGATTGTGACATCCACCTTTGCTCCAAAGGATTCTTTGTTGTAAAATTCCCATCCCCTGAAGCTAGAGAGAAAATTCTATAGGAAGGACCATGGTTCTAGGGTTCAACCGGCATGTTTACCATTCCCTGGTTCCCCGACTTCGACGCAAACACCATGGTCGTCTCCAAAATGCCAGTCTAGGTCCGAATGCACAACCTTCCCCTTCATTTCTGGGAGGACAGAGTTCTGGCTGGTATTGGCAACAGCCTTGGACAGTTCATAAAAAAGGACTCCCAAAGAATAGAGGAAAGGATTTTCACCTATGCATGCATATGCGTAGAGGTAGACCTCAGCAAAGGACTTCCGGACAGCATCTGATGAATTCACAATAAGCGAATTTGGACATAGAACTTGGATTATGAGAACACAACGTTCAGACGTAGGAATTGTAGACAAACATGGCATTTACACAACGTGTGTCCAGAAGCCAAAAAGGACACCAGAAGGAAAAATAATCTTGGGAAAAAACCCAAAGGTTGGCAATACCCCCCACCTAAAACTGAAGAGGAGGAGGATGAAGCTCTAGATGAACCATCCCCACAAGAGGAAAGTCAGAATCCATGGAACCTAATACACAAGGGGGATCTCCACAAGACTAACCAGATGCCAAGAACCACAGGGTGCAGGCCGACTTGATCCCTGATGAGGGGGACATCAGTGGGAATAAGCGCTTCCACACATCAGATAACTCAGACTCTGACAAGGACAATGCCAAAATGGAGGCAAGAAACCAGCCTGCTCTTGTCTCTTCGATGCCATCCCAAGGGGAATGGCGCAGGGTAGAGAAAAAGAAGGGGCAGAAAGCTTAGCTTCCCCCACCACGTATATTTATCTTGCTTTTTTATGCTTATCTCTTGCCTATCATTTTGGTCTCTGACTTGATGATGTGGTTTCTAGCCAGTACAACATGTAATTTTGTTATTTATTAATCAAAATTACACATTTTTCTCTAGAAAAAAACATAAGACAATAATGTTTCAACAATTGACAAAGAGAAATTGTTTGTTAGATGACTAATAATTTTTTATGTTGTTGATTTATTTCATTGTCAAGATATCAAATTGTCGACTACCATGATGTCATGCTACTAGGAGATTGGAAGATCGGGTATGGGATATCCCTTGAATACACACACAAATTGTTTATGGATTAACATGTTGTGGGGATATCAAATTGTCAACATATCTCGAGATGGGACTCTCATGATCTCAAGTACCAAATTTTGTTTTAAATCAAGCCTTGATCTGAATAGAAAATAGCATCAACCCATGGTATTCATCCACCCATGTTATTCATCCACCCATGGTATTGTAAGTGGCATCCACCCATGGTATTGTAAGTGACATCCACCCATGGTATTCATTCACCCATGGTATTGTGACATCCATCCATGGTATTCATTGACCCATGGTATTGTGAAATCCATCCATGGTATTCATTCACCCATGGAATTGACCCATGGTATTGTAACTGAAAAATACTATAAGTAACAAGTTGCATTTTGTAAAAGGAAAGTTTGTCCACCACAATGTAGCCTTTATAGTTATTCTCTGTTTTAGTAAAAAAATTCTTTGTGGTTTTGTTTATTGGGCACTCTCCTCTTTTTCTTCTCACAATTCAATTTTTCAGATCTTGGGGGCCTCCCCAGAAGATCCGGATCAGTGGTATCAAAGCAGGTTATGATTCCATGGGAATTAGGGTTTGATGCATATTTTAGTTTCAAATTTTTCAGTAATATTCAACAAACTTCAAGCATGTGCTATGTCCTACACAGAGCATTTTCTTGGGCCAAGCAAGAAGAACTTTTATTTTTTCATTTTTTTGCAGGAATGTTTTTGGGCGGAAAATTTTCAGATCAGATCTGAAATTTTGGTGCAAAATTTACAAAAAAGAAAATAAAAGATCTGGATTCCTTGCGAAAAAATACCCAAATTCAAAAAAAAAATCAGCCAAATCAGAGTCTGGATGAGGAAGATATCGCTGATTTAAAATCAGTTATGTTGCCGAAATGTTTCTGATGACAATTCGTGGACGACGGCTCTCCTATCTTCCTTTTGCTGCAATTTTGGTGCATAATTTCAGAAAAGTGGTTGTAGATCTGATTTCCTCTTGAAAAAATTCTCAATTTCAAAATAAAATGGGTCGAATCAGAGTTTGGATATGGGAGATATCGTTGATTTAAAATCAACTAATTTTTCAAAATTTTTGTGACGACGGAAAAGTTGCAACATGAATATGAGATTCTAGAGTGTTCAGATAAGGATATTCCTTAAACATGGGAAGATGCGAAATGGTCTTTCTGTTTCCAAAAACAGGTTATAATAAATATTCTGAGTTACATTGACCGAGTTATGTCCATTTTAATTCTGGAGCAGCATTCGGAGTGGGTTTCCTTTGGAGACGTGCCCTCCCACCCCAGGCTATGTAAGCACCTGCTACTTCATCAACACCAACATCACGGTTATGGCTCAACCGCATAAAATCATTGTTATTGAAATCCATTTGTAAGGCCGCACATTGTTAGCATCACAGTTGGTCACAAGCATTACAAGGTATCTCTATCCTCGGATCTTCGTTTGTCATGGTTATGGGTCATCCACAAACTCACACTTCATCAAATTCCATTTGCTAGGCCACGCACTGTCAATATCACAGTTGGTCACAATCATTTTAGGGTATCTCTATTCTTGGATCTTTGTTCATCATGGTTATGGGTTAACCACATAAAACCCTTCTCTTCAGTGGCTCTTCATATTCAACAAAGGCTTCACAAGAGGGAACTTCACACAATGGGGACCACTGCTTCTTAAGAAGGGAGGAATGATATGAATAGAAAATGGCATCAACCCATGGTATTCATCCACCCATGTTATTCATCCACCCATGGAATTTACCCATGGTATTGTAAGTGGCATCCACCCATGGTATTCATCCACCCATGTTATTCATCCACCCATGGAATTTACCCATGGTATTGTAAGTGGCATCCACCCATGGTATTTATCCACCCATGTTATTCATCCACCCATGGAATTTACCCATGGTATTGTAAGTGGCATCCACCCATGGTATTGTAAGTGACATCCACCCATGGTATTCATTCATCCATGGTATTGTGACATCCACCCATGGTATTCATTCACCCATGGAATTGACCCATGGTATTGTGAAATCCACCCATGGTATGTATTCACCCATGGTAGTGTAACTGAAAAATACTAAACAAGTAGCATTTCGTAAAAGGACAGTTTGTCTACCACAATGTAGCCTTTACAATTATTCTCTATTTTAATAAAAAAATTCTTTGTGGTTTTGTTTATTGGGCATTCTCCTTTTTTTCTTCTTGCAATTCAATTTTTTAGATCTTGGGGGCCTCCCCCAAGATCTGGATTAAGCCTTTTCCAAATAATTGGTATATCGAAATGTTGGGTTGTCAAGTGATCAAAATATCTAATGATTGAGACTTTAGGATATCTTATGTTTGGCCTTTTAGTTGGTTAGGTATTGGGAAACTTGCATATTAACGTTCAGGGATCTTCACAATACTGATAGAGCTCGCTAACTTTCTTTACGTATTGAAGAATACCATAGAAAATGCCTAATTGAATATGATGTTAGTGGAAAATTCATATTACTAAATAAATTTTCTTTTCCTACAATACCCATTTACTGAAAAAGAAACAAAAGCAAAAAAATATGCTTTTATGATGCTCAAATAAAATTCAGGTGGTTCAATGTTGTGAATTACAAGCAGGAAGGCAAGTGATCAAGTCTTGGAAAGAACAATAAGTATCAAACAAAACTATTTGTTCTTCAAACCAATCATTATGAATATCACCAAGTGTGAATTTGGAGATAAATATCATCTAGATGCGAACTGATGATAGTAGTACAGAATGAAGTCATTTTAATGGAAAAAAAAAAAAAATAAAAACTTGACTTGAATTAAAAATTAAAACGTTTTTCACTTTTATGAAAACAACACTATATTTTAAAATACAATGAGTTTACTAACTTTAATACATTCATTTTATGAATATCATGTCAAATAATAAATTTCACTATAACAAACTATTATTATAACTATATAATAATTATGAAAACAATCTAAAATACTAAGCAAAATATTAAAACTCAAGATGTTCATTACACTACACTATCCTATATGATGATTTCATATATCTATAATTTCATTTATGTTAGAAAGACAACATAAAAATACTTATTAGTGATGACAAATCATTTAAAAAAAAAATATTTTGAAAGCTTAATAACAAATAAGACAATTGCGCAAAATATATTTTAAAATACAATAAATTTACTCACTTTTTAAATATCCATTTTATAAATACTATATTAAACAATAAATAACAATTTACTATACTAGTGTTTATATGTAATAATCGGGACAACAATCTAAAATACAATGTCAAAACTTAAAAACACAAAAACAAATAAGTTAATTGCACAAAACATTTCTTAATCTTTGTATTAATATAACAAAACTAGCTTTTTAAGCAATTCCTTAAACTTCTATACATGGTAAAAATTTTGTTATTTTTATTATAAAAAATACTTCCATGTGAGAGTTTGATTTTTTAATTTTAAGAATAATAATACATGAACGATTTTCTTTATGAACAAGATGAACTTTAACCATGTTGATTGCATAATTGTAGAGATAAGAAGGTTGCAATAATGTAAAGGTTATTAAATGCTTAAAAATAAGTAGAATGAAATAATTAATAATTTAGAAAGAAGAGGTAAATTAATAAGTGAGAATATGGTATAAGTATTAAGTGTATCAACATTTAAGAATTTGATAAGTAATATTGTAAGTAGTCATTAATGTTTAATTATAGAAAATTATAAATTATATTGATGATAATTAATATAACTTAAAATTCCGACCAAAAAACCATAATGGAGAAAGATATTAATCATCAAAAGGCATAAAAATATTATTTTAATAATTGTGCAATAATATTTTTAGTTTTCATGTCACTTTCAGAAATTTATATCGATTGTTGAATTGAAATTGAAGTCTTAAATTTAACTATACCTTTATGCTTGAAAACAAACCTTGGTCTCCATTGCAACGGTAAAGTTAAAAGGTAAGCCAAGCATAAAAGGCAATTGTAAGGAAAAAATATAGTGGAGTTCTATATTGTGAAGATAAAATCCCATTTCGTATAATCTTTTTAGTGACTCTCGATTGATTTGTTGCTTTTGTTATTCCTACAATTTACAACAAAATTGAGTGTAAAAACACGTTCAACAAATTCTAAGACAAAAGTTGTGAAGCATTTTAGTAGAGCAATATTTTGAGACACACCTTTCTTTGTAAAAGTTTCATATTGAAAATTCAAACGAGCACATTGTGACTCTATGAATTTTTTTTTGCTTCAACTATTGTAAAATCTTGATTAAACATAAATTTTCCATGAATAACAAAATCACACAATATGTAGATAATAACATATTTCATTTTTAAGTAGACTTCATATGACAAAGCTATCAAATTTGGTAATAGCTTTTTCAATATCTCATCTTTGAGAGAACACGGTACTTTCATATTTTGTGTATGGATTATGATGCACTTTAGCTAAAGTGAATAGTTGAAAGGGGCCTCATCTTGAACCTCCCATAATGTAGCACAATTATGTGTATTGACCCAAAGTATTTTACTACTAAATATCATTTTGAGCATAGATGATGAAAATGGTTGGGATATATGTTTACTACAATCAATGTGCTCATGATCTACTTGATATAGTTCAATGTAAATGTTAGTAAATAAATCTTGAGAAAAAATGAGTGTATATTGTAATATATTTTTAGTGGTTGCAATGTTTTACTTGATTTCTCGAATTGAGCAAAATTTTTAGATCATCAAATGCTTTCTTTGCCATGAATGGTCCAATCTATGTTGATTGGCTTGTTCGTAGTGTATTCAACTATTCTTTTTTCCATCTACCATTATTTCTAAATAATAAGACGGGAAATTCTCTCTTTGAAAGTTGTCCTTTGATAGAAGCAAATTGTGTTGCCATGGACGAAAATAATTACAATTTCATTTTAAAGGAAGGACATATTAATTTTCATTTTTGTTGTAGAAATAAAAGAAAACAAAAATAATGATTTTGCAAGCTAAATGCTTGGATTTAAGTAACCTTAGTATTGCCTTATCATTCTTTTGAATTTCCTTCTTTGATTTCTAAAGTATATTGTGACCTAGCTTTTTTAGCAGTTGTAACAATTGCACCTATTGTTCCAAGCACACATCGCTTTATTGTTGCTAAAATCCTTCTTATTGATGTGTTGAGTATGAAGCTATATTCTTGACAAATAGGTGCTACCTTTTCTATTCTAGTTTGTTGATCCATTAGTTTTCGGTGCAATTTTGAATTTTGTTATGTAAATGGATTTTCTTATAATAAGTTTCACATGATGTTGTTCAACGATATTACCACAAACATTCAAGGTGATTATCATTTCACCTTTTGCATCTATCAAATCTACTCATGAAAGTTCATTTGACTTTTGTGTTTTGTTAATCATTCCTTTGATCACAACAATATTGTCATGGAAAACTTATCCAACCTTGTAGTTAGTCAATTCTTCAATAGTTTTTAAAATTCAGGTTGTTTGTTTACACTTGTTGACAAAAACAAAATGTGAATTAGCAAATGAATGCTAAGAGTTATTTGAATTTATTCTTAGAGATATTTACCTTTTGGCTTCTATTTCTGACGTTGGTATTTCATGTTAGTTGTTTTCATTGTTTCTTTTCATCTTGTTATGGGCCAAATAACATTTGTGATATTAGAGAAAGGTCTAAAAAACATAAAAATATAGCATATAAAATTTGTATGTTAGAAACAAGTGAAAGATAAATGTAAAAAAATAAGAAAACTAAGTTTTTTTTTGTCTTTTTTGTTTTTTTCTTGTTTTTTTGTTTTTTTGTTTTTATCCACGGGAAACGAGCCGTAGTGCTTCATTCTTTCAAAAAAGATACAAAAATTGCATTTTACATATGCACATCTTGTACATTTCTTGACTGTGTCCAATTATAAAAACTAGTTATGTATATTTTCATGCCATGTCAAAACAATAAATGAATTTGGTATGCACTAGATACAACCATCAACATCCAATGAGAAGAAAATTTCATAATCTTTACCCATGTCGTCCCTTACAATAGTTTGAATATCAACATTAATTTTAAACACAAAAAAGCAGGTAGAAACATAAATGCATCCCTTTGTGGAGTTGCCTTTTGTCTATGGTAATCCCATGTAAGCATGTTTAGATTACAGAGTATATACATGTAAGAATCAAGAAAAAAAAGAGTATAGAAAAAAATTAACTGCGGCCAGCTTGTTCAATGAAAGGTAGGTGATAAAAATCATGCGAAGAGTGTCCTTGTTGCTCATGAATATGTCAGTGGTCCTAATCCATGTTTAAATCATCTTTAGAAAGTCTATTTGCCATAGCATTGCACTCCCTGTATATAGAGAACATGTAAAATAAATGAATAAGTCTTTGAGCCTCCAAATATCTTCTAAAATTGGGCACAAGAGAAGATTCTTGCACATTTGAGTTTTGTTCAACCAATTAACTACCAACATAGAATTCCCATAAACTTGTAATTGAGAGCATACATTTTCCCTGACAAAGACCAATAAGTTTTTGCATGCCATTAATTCATCATTGTTATTAGTCCCTAGGCCAAACCCATTTTGGCATGAAAGGAATGTGTGGGGGATAGGAAGAGAACATAACCCCCACCACTTTGGATTGTAGAGTCATTGCAAGCTCCACCGAAAAACACCCATGGTTTTGAGGTGTTTGGTGATTCGTTCACATTTAATATAAGTGGAGGAATGCCTTTTTCCTGTGGGAAATGGCCTAATATTTCTAAGGATTCAGCTACAATTCACTTTGACATTGAATATTTATCCTGGAAAGAGATTTTATTACAAGCCAACCATATGCCTCAACAAAGAATAAGTGGGAGGGATTTATAAGAACATGTAGAAGGGTTTGGGGTCCAGTCTTTCGTTGTTGCCTCCAAGTCTTCCCTTTCCCATCTTTAATTAGATCTTATAGTTATTTTACATACTTCCTCAACTAGTTTGGAGAAAGGGCATGGCATAAACAAGTGCTTGATATTTTCTCCCTCTCCTTTGCATAAAGCACACCACCTCGACGTCGTAGTATAACGTTTTTGGAGAACATCCCATGTGGGTACCTTGTTTTCCACCATGCACCACATGAAAACTTTAGCTTTTGAAGAACATTCGGAATTTCAAAGTGCTCTCCACCAGCACTTTGGTTCTTTAGGGACTCTGTCTGCACCTAAGGCAATATATCCAAGTTTGGGTGTGTAGAGACCAGCTGGGAAAACACTTAAAACTAGCTCATCCTCATGATTAGTAATCCTAATGTGGTTGTTGGTCAAAATAGTCAGGTAACCATTCCATATCTCAGTATATTGCACTTCAATTCCTAGCTCTTTGATGTTTTCCCAACATTGCCTCGAGATTGTGGTATTTTTCATATTGGCGATATGGGTAAGCCTAGAGCATCCTCTATCTCGTAGCGAGAAAATTAGGTGCTAGGGGAGGATGTGGTTGGCACCACTTCAAAGCCATAGATCCACACTTAATCTAACTTTTTATACATTCCCTATTTTCCACGCCAGGCCATTCCAATTAGCTCAAAGGAGGCAAGAACCACCCTCCAAATGGAGGAGATATTTTCCCTTGGTTTATCCACCCTTCTAATACATTCCTTCAGGGGGATTGGAAATATGTATTTCTATGTAACCTTCATTGTCCATAGATTATGAGATGTAAGGAGTCTTCGACCACTCTTCATTACCAATGCTTTTGAAAATATGAAGATATCTTTGAGCCCCATCCACTGAGAAGTTTGGGGATCACTAATTTCTACCATCGAACCAAAGGAAGGATTCATTTTTCTTGGTTTCCTGACTAGATGAATTTAAAACATATCCTTCTAAGTCTTTCAAGAATAGATTTTGGAACCCAAGCCAGCGAAATATAGTAAATTGGGGTTGCTTCCGAAACAAACAAAAGTTTTACCTTAGAGAGGGCATATTTGAAATTGTAGATCGAAGTTGTGGCTACAAAGAGCCAATTATATTTACATCCAAGAAAAAAAGGGAGAACATTTGTTGAATCATATTACAATGCATATAGAGTTATACCACTTCATTGTAGTTTTTGCAAAAGATGTAGTTATTATGTGAAATTATTTCTCATAGAGTAGTAGGGCATGGACTATGTCATGGTTAATCCGATATGCTTTTGATATATAGACTTGACAATGTTCAATTCATAGGCTTGTCCAAATGTTCTTAATAACATATTTCCCTTTTGCAAAAACTTATGTGTTATTTCTTGCATTTCCAATGATTTCATATTTTGTTGTAGCAATTTGGCCTTTTGATTCTTTGTACACATTTCAATGTTGAAATCTCCAATTATTATAAGCACGTAATCACTTTGTATTGATTTGATTTTTTCTAATGTAATTATATCAATTATTGTTGAAATAGATGCAAAGGGAATAGCATAAAGATTGAATATGCAAGTTGACTTTTGGACATGTATGGTTGACACAATTGTTGAGATTGCAACAAGATGATGGAGCTTAGTGAAAAGAGTCGCCTTCACTAAGTGGGCCCGTAGGAAAATTATGGCGCAAGTTCTATTTTTGGATCACAGCAGGGATGATCACAGCAGGAGTGACCACAACACGAGTGATCACAGCAAGAGTGATCAAAGTCTATTTTTAGGCTAGCTGTCAAAAATAGAAAAGTCAAATATTATTGTCTCATAATAATATTTGGACTATAAACTTGATCTTATTCTCTTTGAGCACTTCAGTTTGAGCTACAGATGTGGCACATGCAGCTGTCAGAAGGAAGTATGCTTTCTTTGTGGGTCAGTTGAGTTGTTGCATGCATGACTTCAGTTAGAACTCAATCAGTTGAGTTTGGTGGAGTTGATTGTAGAGTTGATGGAGTTGTGTTTAGTTTGACTTGGTTAAACTAGTTGTAATTAGTCTAACTGAAAATAGACTAATGATGAGTTGTTAAACTAATTATTAACTCATAATGCAACTATAGAATACATCAGTTAACTCAGTTGCATGTCAGTGCATGTTTAGTTCAGCAGGGACAGGTGTTAGAGGATCAGATTGCTATCAGTTGTGACTATAGTTGTGCATGAGGATTTGCACAATCAAGGGATTGAGTTATGCCAATGAGAATTGGCCAATACCAAGTATTATAGCCTCTTCTCACGTCTTTCCCAGTGTGAGTGATTCTTTGGAGGTAAATACGATTTTGGTTAAACCATTCTCATTCATTCTTGAGCAGGTATTGAGCAGTGGAGACAGGCAAGCAGTGGAATAGATTTGGAGATCAGATCTGAGCTGTATTGTGTGTAACAAGTGGAGCTAGTACTGGTTTGGTTGTGATAAGCATTTTACTTTGTAATGTTACATGTTCTCAATCATTAATATACAGATAATGTGGGGTTTTCAGCTGTAAGCTTTCCCCGGGTTACATACTGTGTTAATGTGTGAATGCTCTTGATGTTTTATTGTTATTGATGCTACTATATTGATGATCAACATAGAGGAGCTTATGTATTGTGTATGTATTCCGCAATAGTACATGATCAGGATAATCTCCATTGAATATGTGTTTATTATTCAAAATTTCTACATGGTATCGGAGCTGTTGATCATCAGATCTACTATTCAGGAAGTGTTTACATTATATTTCTTCAGGCAGAGTCTGTAATTGGGCCAGGTAGCCTCTGGATTCATCCTTATTTTGGAAGGTGAGATATTGGTGAATGCCCATACAGTCGATCTCTGTACGAGAAATATTGTGTTCTCACGAATCTTAGATCCGAGGCGGTTGAGCTGGTTGCTGGTGGAATTCGAATTTGCAGCAATGTTTTCTTGGTGTCAAAACTAAGATGTCTTTCACAGGATTGTGATTGGAGTATGCCCTTGAGGGCAGTACGAATTATATTGCATGGAAGGACAGGATGGAGGTGGTGTTAGATGATAATGGGCTGAAGGAGTTCGTGGATGCGGATGTCCCAAAACCTACTGATGCTGCTGAAGCTGAGGCTTGGCAAAAGAAGATAGCAAAGTGTCGAAGGATTCTGTTGGAGGGCGTGAGGGATCACATTGTGTCCAGCCTCCATGGAAAGGCTACTCCATATTTGATGTGAAAATCGTTAACAGAATTATTCCAAAGCAAGAGCGACCACAGGAATTTGGCACTCAAAGATAGACTCAGAAACATCAAATGCGAGAAGGGCGACAGTATGCCCAAGTATCTCACGAAGTTCACTCAGTGTCGAGATGAGCTGGGAAGTGTGGGGGTTACTATTGATGATG
Organism: Pinus tabuliformis; assembly: GCA_031772625.1. Taxonomy (NCBI): domain Eukaryota; kingdom Viridiplantae; phylum Streptophyta; class Pinopsida; order Pinales; family Pinaceae; genus Pinus; species Pinus tabuliformis. The sequence continues at coordinate 619,060,919 of CM062811.1, read as the reverse complement.
AGGACTTGGTGAGCTTGGCTCTCCTTGGTCTTCCGAAGAGTTGGCATTCCTATTAGGACTCTGTCAATGGTCGGGAGAAATTGCCAGGATGGGAAAGACTGTGGTCAGATCTTGTGCAGGAGGAGATCAGGTGGAGTACCAAGGACGGATCTTTGTCAAAGGGAACTGATGAAGAAAATTGTGCTTTGGCTGCCAAAGAAAAGAAAGGGAAGAGCAAGAAAGCTTCTCAGTCTGGTGCGAAAGGCAAGAAGCAGTACATGTCCAAGGTGAAGTGTTTTCACTGTCACTAGCACGGACACTATGCCACTAATTGTTCGCAGAAGAAGAAGAACAAGCAGGCTGCTGGATCTTCAGTAGGAGAGGCTCTAGCCTCACAGTTTGAGCTTAATTTTTCATTGATCGCATGCTTGGTTTCAAGTGTGATGGGATCAGTGTGGTTCTTGGACAGTGGTGCATCTTTTCACATGACGGGAGATAGAGATTTGTTTTCTGATCTGGAGGACAAAGATCTTGGAGTGCACATCGAGATGGGTGATGATGGTAGATACAGTGCGACCGGTATCGGTACCATTTCCTTTGAGAGGGAGTTTGGTAAACCCTTCGTATTGAAGGAAGTCATGCATGTTCCAGGATTGAAGAAGAATCTCATCTCTGTGGCAATGTTAGAAGACAAGGGGTATGATGTTGTTTTTAGCAAGGGAAAAGCTTTCCTGCGCAGCAAGACAACTGGTGAGACCCGGAAGATAGGGGTTCGAGTAAGGAACCTTTATCAGTTGCATGTAGATGGATGCGCAGCAATGGCAGGCAAGGCAGAAGGAATGGTGAGCTGGGATGATGGCGATTTGTGGCACAGGAGATTGGGTCACCTTCACCATGGAGCCTTGAAGATACTGCAATAGATCACTACAGGGCTTCCTAAAGGCACACTTGCGCAGTCAGATCAGTGCAGGGGGTGTACTTTGGGGAAGTTTGTGAAAGCCACCTTTCACGAGAAGGATAGTCGCGCCACGACGATCCTTGAGAGAATTCACACAGACGTGTGTGGACCTTTCTCAGTTGCTTCGACAGCAAAACACAGGTATTATGTGATTTTTGTAGATGATTTCTCTCGTAAGTGTTGGATCTTCTTCATGCAGAAGAAGAGCGAAACATATTCAAAGTTCAATGAATTCAAACCACTGGTCGAGAAGGAGTCGGGGAAGAAGGTGAAGGCTCTTAGGAGCGGTAATGGTGGTGAATACATCTCGGACAAGTTCAAGGATTTCTGCAAGGCAGAAGGGTCTCGAAGAGAGCTCATAGCTCCCCATAACCCACAACAGAACGGGGTAGCTGAGCGGAAGAACAGAACGGTCATGGGTGCTGCACGGGCGATGTTGCATGATTAGGACCTACCCCTTCACTTGTGGGCGGAAGCATGCAATACAACAGTTTATGTGCAGAACTGTTGTCCTCATAGGATACTTGGCATGAGTACACCCAAGGAGGCTTATTCTGATAAGAAGCCTGATCTTTCTCATTTGAGGATTTTTGGTGCTAACGTTTACATGCATGTGACAAAGGATGCCAGGAAGAAGTTGGAGCCGACCGCTGAGGTTGGGATATTTGTGGGGTACACTAATACGCCCCACAACTATCATGTGCATTTTCCAGACAGTGGTAAAACTGTTGTGCGACGGGATATAAAATTTCAGGAGGAGAAAGCCATGAAGTGTTTGCTTGAGAGGGAGCTACACTTGCATGCAGATGAGGAGCTATTAGTTCCTAAGGATGAGCTTCAGGATGTGGATCAGCCACAGGACTAGGTTCATGGAGTGGAAGAGACCACTCATGCACCGCTAACCATCAAAGGGCGAAAGCGCTTGACAGAAGCTGAGCGACTGGCTCAAGATGCAGAGAAATTTGTAGGACCACCTACAGCCCAACGCAGGCAGAGACAGTCACCTGATCGGTACACTGGATACATGGATCTTATGAGCAAGTGTGTTGTGACTGAGCCATCCTCTTTCGCGGAAACTGTTGAGGATACCGCATGGGTAGATGCCATGGTGGAAGAGTATGATTCTATTGTCAGAAACAGTGCATGGGAGATTGTTCCTAGACTGGAAGGGGAACCAGTGGTGGGTTCGAGATGGATCTACAAAGTTAAGCAGGCAGCTGACGGGAGTGTGGAGAAGTACAAGGCAAGATTTGTTGCTCGAGGCTTTTCACAGATAGAGGGGATCGATTATGAGGAGACCTTTGCACCTGCCGCAAGGTATTCTTCCATACGGATGATTCTCTCTCTCAGCGTAGATGGGATGGCACATTCATCAGATGGATGTGAAGACTGCGTTCCTCAACGGAGTCATTGAGGAGGAGGTGTACATTGAGCAGCCCGAAGGCTTTGAGGTCTTCAGCAGCGAGTCGCATGTGTGCAGGCTCAAGAGAGCGTTGTATGGGTTGAAGCAAGCACCACGTGCTTGGTACACACGAATAGACAGCTATTTCATAGGACTTGGATTCTCCAAGAGCTAGGCGGATCCTAACCTATACCAGATTGTGGTGGAGGGTAAGTTGCTTATCATTGTACTGTATGTTGATGATTTGATTCTAATGGGTGATGAGATGTTGATACTTTCATGCAAGGATGATCTTGCTAAGGAGTTTGAGATGAAGGACTTGGGCCTCCTTCACTATTTCCTAGGATTGGAAATATGGCAACGCAGTGGTGGACTGTTTGTTTCTCAGGGAAAGTATGCTCGGGACATACTGGAGAAGTTCAACATGCATGGTTGCAAGCCCGTTGATACTCCTCTTCCTGGAGATTGGAGGAAGGAGGATGCCACTTCGAGAGAAGTGGATGCCACTGTTTATCGACAGTTGGTGGGGTCACTAATGTATTTGGTTAATACACAACCCGATATATGCTATGCAATTAACCAGCTTTCACAAGCTATGGTTAAGCCTACCAAGCTCTTCTGGAAGGCGGGCAAGCATGTATTGCGCTACTTGAGAGGCACATTGTGATATGGATTGTGGTACAGATAGGAGGATGCAGATTGGGCAGGGAGCTCAAGAGGCCAAGTATATGGCAGCAAGGACATCAGGTACCATCATATCAGATATTGTGTGCAGCGGAGGATCATGTTACTTTCATACATTCCAACGGAGGATCAGGATGTTGATATTCTGACGAAGGCTCTCACCAGAAGCGAATTCGAATACCACCGAGGTAGGATAGGGGTTGCTAATAATCTGTATCTTGTCGAGAGGGAGTGTTGAGATTGCAACAAGATGATGGAGCTTAGTGAAAAGAGTCGCCTTCACTAAGTGGGCCCGCAGGCAAATTATGTCGCAAGTTCTATTTTTGGATCACAGCAAGGATGATCACAGCAGGAGTGACCACAGCAGGAGTGATCACAGCATGAGTGATCACAGCAGGATGATCACAGTAGGAGTGATCAAAGTCTATTTTTAGGCTGGCTGTAAAAAATAGAAAAGTTAAATATTATTGTCTCATAATAATATTTGGACTATAAACTTGATCTTATTCTCTTGGAGCACTTCAGTTTGAGCTACAAATGTGGCACATGTAGTTGTCAGAAGGAAGTATGCTTTCTTTGTGGGTCAGTTGAGTTGTTGCATGCATGACTTCAGTTAGAACTCAATCAGTTGAGTTTGGTGGAGTTGATTGTAGAGTTGATGGAGTTGTGTTCAATTTGACTTGGTTAAACTAGTTGTAATTAGTCTAACTGCAAATAGACTAATGATGAGTTGTTAAACTAATTATTAACTCATAATGCAACTATAGAATACATCATTTAACTCAGTTTCATGTCAGTCCATGTTCATTTCAGCAGGGACAGGTGTTAGAGGATCAGATTGCTATCAATTGTGACTATGTTGTGCATGAGGATTTGCACAATCAAGGGATTGAGTTATGCCAATGAGAATTGGCCAATACCAAGTATTATAGCCTCTTCTCACGTCTTTCCCAGTGTGAGTGATTCTATGGAGGTAAATACGGTTTGGTTAAACCATTCTCATTCATTCTTGAGCAGGTATTGAGCAGTGGACGCAGGCAAGCAGTGGAATAGATTTGGAGATCAGATCTGAGCTGTATTGTGTGTAACAGGTGGAGATGGTACTGGATTGCTTGTGATAAGAATTTTACTTTGTAATGTTACATGTTCTCAATCATTAATATATAGATAGTGTGGGGTTTTCAGTTGTAAGCTTTCCCGGGTTATATACTGTGTTAATGTGTGAATGCTCTTGATGTTTTATTGTTATTGATGCTGCTATATTGATGATCAACATAGAGGAGCTTATGTATTGTGTATGTTTTCCACAATAGTACATGATCAAGATAATCTCCATTGAATATGTGTTTATTATTCAAAATTTCTACAACAATCAATTCAAATTTATCATTGACATAGTTAAGTTTTTGTTCTATTTATGGTAATAATTCCATGCACAAAATGTACTATGTTGAAATTGAATAAAGCTTAATTGTCTAGAAATTGGTGGGTACTCTAAATAAGTTTCTTGTGAGAAAAGAACATGTTGTGCATCAAATCTTCTTCATATATGATATCCTCAAAATGGCTATGTAGGTTATGTGTGTTCAAAGCAAAATTGACAAATTGTTTGTAGAGGGTATTGGCCATTGTATGTGTTTCAATATTCATGATGTATTTGTTCTTAGGTAATTCATCTCATCTGGCTCTTTGTTTGCCATGTTAAAGTTCTTTTGTGATAATTTTTTCAACAAGTACAATGAGTCAATTGTTTTTACTCTTGACAATGTTATATACAGAAGTCCATTCCTTGTAATTCTAGTTGGATCAAATGCAATTCATTTAGAATAAGACCTTGGGTTCTATGTATTGTTCTAGCAAATGCTAGATGTACTGGAAATTGCTTTCGAATACTTGTTTGAGATTTGTTCCTAGAAGTTGCATTTGGTTTTACAATTGGTAGTATTAGTGTCCATGTTGGTCCAATATCTTTCTCAAACAATTGAGAATGTTTATTTCTTTGGTCCCTTCCAATTGTTGGATCTACAAATTCTGTCCAAACAACATATATATCTTTCTTTTTTCTTTCATATCTTTTAAATATTTTTTTGACTCCATTAACTAGGCCATCCTCTATATTGTAGTTCCCTACATATTGTTCAACTGACAAATTTTTCTTTAATAATTTCGTTGTTGGTAATGCTATTGTGTTTTCATAAGATGTTATGTTTACATGGTTTCTATGTTTATTAATAGCATTACGTATTAATAGTTCTTCATTGACTCAATAAAGCATTCGATCATTACGATTCCTCACATCTCTATTTCTAAAAAAATAATATAAATAAGGGATCTAAGGGTGGTGTTCTATGGTAGTGAGAATTTATGTATTCAATATCTTCATCTGATTGTTTTTTTAATTCTTATTTTGTTTAGGATTCTAATCAAATATATGTCTTTCTGAGGCATAGTGGTATGCAATTCATAGAATTTGACTTTATCTTGCTAAAAAGTGTATGACATTTTTTGTTTATTGACAATTGGTTCTTTAGAGATCAAGAAATCCCTTATAGTTTGTGCTTGGTATGAGATCGATGTTGCAAAGTAGGATTTTGGTGTGTGCTCTATTTGGCTTAAATGCTTGTCAATTTCATATAGAAAAGTTACCCTATCAAAGATGCTTTTGTTGAGTGTGTTGATAGTTGTTGCCATTAATATCAAGTCTATTCATTGATGTCAAGTGATTTCAAGTTTAGGGTGGGGGGGTCTTTAGCTATAACCTAATCACGCGCATGGCTGGACTGTAGCTACCCTAGCTGCGTTCTCCCTTCCTATCGAGCAGTTCCTTGTCATAATGGATCTTGGAGGTGGCTCTGAGGCCCCTCCTTCCTCGCCTCCTGAAGTTGAAGCAATCAGGAAGTTAATAGCAGCAGCTGGAAAAAGAACGATCTCCGAATCACAATAGAAGTTTGTGAAAAAATTGGATAATATCCCCACGATGGTATTACCGGTGGAAGAAACTTGCAGATCAACGTTGAATCTAGCCGAAAGGGTTCTTATTGGCCAGTTCACAGGGCTATGGCCATCCCCGAAAGTAGTAGAAGAATGGGTAAAATGAAATTGGATTCCATTGGTTTCATAAGGAATTAAAAGTCACTTCGTCGGCAAAGGGTTCTTCGTCTTTGTGTTTGACAATGCGGAAGACAGAAGTCTGATCTTCAGGAACGGGCCATATTTTATGGGCCCCCAAGGGCTTTATTTGAATAAATGGTCACCAGATTTCGATCCAGCATAGTATGTGCCCACAGTAGTTCCAGTGTGGGTGCCCTTCCTCATCTCCCTCTTCATTGCTGGAACTAGAGATCGCTGCAGTATATAGGCAATGCCCTAGGAAAATACATAGACCAAGCGGTGAGAAAAGACCAATACTCCTATGCCTGAATCTGTGTCGAAGTTGACTTAGAAGTCGATTTACCTGAATCCATCAAACTCTCGGTTGTAGATTGGACCCACATCCAAGAGCTTAACTACGAACAACTTCCCTTCAAATGTCGACACTGCCACGAGTACGGGCATTTCGCAAGGTACTGCAAGAAGAAGAGTGAGGAGACACCAGAGAAAAACAAAGGAGAACAATAGAAGCAAGTAAAGAAACCAGCACACAACAGGCAGAATAATAAATCCAAAGGCAAAGTGATGGGCAAAAGATCCAGGCAAGATAGTGGAAACCCTAAAACCTTAGTGAGCATGGAACCAAACAACACCGAGGAAGATAAAAACTCCTTCGAACCTCTCAACACTCCTCCAAAACCACTAGAAGTAGATCAGGAAGGACTCATCCAGATGAATGACTTCGCCTCTCTGGTTTCAGTTAATGTGGAAATCATCCCCTCAAGTCCGGTTCTAGGTAGTAATTCTTCTCCGTCATATGTAGACATTATAAAAATAAAGAAAAAGGCCATAGAGAATTCAGGCTCATCGGAGGATGAAACCTTCAAGAGGCCCTCAACGAGAACCGGAATGAGTACACACAAGGAAACTAGAGAAGAAGAAGCAGAAAGACAAAAACCCTAGGGAGCCAAGCCACCATCGAGATGACTCTCGGGAGAAGCACCAGAACCAGACCTCCCAAGGGAGGTGGACCCATCCCAACAAGCAGTAAGTAATGCAGCTAGTCTCTTGGAACTGCAGGGGATTGGGGAATCCTTCAAAGGCAGAAGCTATTAAAGACTTATTGAAAATGGAACCCACAGACATTCTCATGCTCCAAGAGACAAAAATAGAAGGGGAGCTCCTTCTAAATACAAGTAACACAAAATGGAAATTTGACAATGGGAAGGTAGTAAGCGCCAGAGGCTCAGCTGGAGGAATAGGCATCTTTTGGTCTAGAAAAATCTTCTCGTTAGAAAGATCCTATGAGACACAACATTGGATCTTCACCGAGCTTCGACATACCTCAAGCAATCTCATCTTAGATATCTTTAACTTGTATCTTCCTGTACACTTTGCTGAAAAGAGAGGGTGTTGGAAGACACTCTCGGACTTTTTAGAACTTCATAATCTATAGAACATTGTCATAGGAGGAGATCTGAACATTATTATGGATCCCAAAGAGAAGAGAGGAGGTTCTTATACCAGAGATCCTATGCTCTACATAGTGGAAAACCTCATGCTTCAATGGGATCTGGTAGATTTCAAGACAGTGAAAGGAGAATATACCTGGACCAACAGTATAATAGGGGAGAATCATATCTCAGCCAGGCTGGATAGATTTCTCACCCACTTTCCAATCATGATGGATAGAAGAATCATCTTCTCCAAGATTCTTCCAAAATTAACCTCAGACCACAAGCCAATACTTCTCTGTTTGAATGAAGAAGAGGACTTAGGCCCACTTCCTTTTCCATTTAGTCCTCTCTGGGCTGAAAGAGATGGGTTCTTCGAAACAGTTCAAACAGCTTGGCAAAAAGAAGTAACACGCTCCCCAAGCTTTGTGTGGGAGCAAAAGTTAAAAAATGCAAAGTATGCCTTGAAAGAGTGGATAAAGAAGGCTTTAAAAACCATTACCAGCTAGAGGAAAGAAGTTTTCCAATAGCTAGTTGAAATCCAATTTGATTTGGAAAATATTGAAATCTCCTCATTGGACATTGACAAAGAAAAATATGCTCAAAGGAATACTTACAGTTACTTCAGAAGAGAAGAAGAATATTGGCGAATCAAGTCTCGCAGCCTATGGTTAAAAGTTGGAGACAGAAACACTGCATACTTCCATAGATAGTATAGGGCTCGCATTTCGTGAAACCACATCGCTGAAATCACCACTTCCAGTGGGCAGGTGTGCAAAGGTTTTGATAAAATAAAGGAAGCAGCTGGGAACCACTTTCAAACTCTTCTCAACTCTGAAAGGGATGGGTGCGAAGAGGACATAAATGATTTCCTCACTCATATCCCGAACCTAGTTAACTCAGATGACAATAACATGTTGTTGAATCCCATCTTGGAAGAGGAAATCTCTAGAATAGTGTGGTCCATGGAGCCCGACAAAGCTCCTGGGCCAGATGGCTTTTCAATTCATTTTTATAGACTATGCTGGGAGATAATTAAATCAGACCTTCTGAGAATGATTCATGGATTCTTGAGGAAAGCTAAGGTCAGAGGTGGAATCAATTCCACCTTCCTTGCCTTAATTCCCAAGGAAGCTAACCCTGGGTCTTTTGAAAGATATAGGTCGATCTCGCTATGCAACGCCTCTTACAAGATTTTGGCTAAACTCCTGGAAAATAGAATCAAACCTCTGCTGCAAAAATTAATTTCTCCAGCTCAAGGGGGGTTTGTGAAAGGAAGGCACATCCTGGTTAATGTAATTCAAGTCCAAGAAGCTCTACATTCCAGCCATTCCCGAAAAGAACAGGGTATGCTGATCAAATTGGACATGTCTAACGCTTTTGACAGAGTTAATTGTTCATTTTTATATAGGGTTCTTTTATCCTTTGGTTTCAATCAGGGGTTCATTAATATCATCAAAGCCTGCATAGAAAAGATCTGGATCACGCCTTTGGTAAATGGAAGGCCTATCAACTACTTCCTAGCCACTAGGGGATTGAGGAAAGGTTGCCCTCTTTCCCCCTTCCTCTATATTCTAATGGCAGACTCCTTGAGTAGAAAGCTTTCTTTTGAAAAACAAGCTGGCAGCATTCCTGGGATTCGAATAGTAAAAGGAATTGAACCCGTGAACCATGCTATGTTCGCAAATGACTCTTTAATGCTTGAAGGAGCTTCTCTGAGAATAGAAAATTCTTTTAAAGTCATCCTCCAAAAATACTGTAGCATCTCGGGAGCCCTTATAAGTGAGAGGAAAAGCGTTGTGTCTGGATGGAACACAGGTCAACACATAATTGAGAAAATTGCAAACCATATAGGCTTTGTTGGGCATGTTTCCTGGGAAAAATAAAATACTTAGGCCTTCCTCTAACAATGGGTTCCAACAGAAACCAATTGTGGGAGGAAGTTATAGCAAAATTCAAGAAGAAAATCGTTGTCTGGGGAGGTCTTTGGCTCACCACAGGAGGAAAGCTCACTTTAATCAAATTTGTTCTTTCACTACCCACTTTCCAAGCTTCTCTATGCTGGCTCCAAAAGTAATCTCCGATCAGATTTCAAGGCTCATTCGCGATTTCCTATGGAATGGAGGTCATGGAAACAATAACCGATTTCACTTAACAAATCGAGACATGGTGAAGCGACCTATTGTGGAAGGTGGATTGCAAATTAGAGACCCCACGCATGCCAATTTCAAAATGGGATGCAAGTTATTATGGCAGATCCACGCAGAGCCTAGCCACTCAGTCAACCAATTAATCAAACTTAAATATCTCAACAATCAGTCATTGAGGCAATTCACGATGGAGAAAAATCCAAAAGGAAATTTGGCTTGGAAGTTGTGTAGCAGAGGCATTGAATTTTTTAGATCCTACCTGTATTGGATTCCTGGAAATGGAAAAAACACAATGCTATGGAGAGACATCATTATGGTCCATCCTCCTCTTGCAGAAGTTAACGAAATCTCTGAGTTAAGAGCATGGTTACATGTGAAAGGAATCAAGAAAATAGAAGACATCTCGAAATGGGACAGCCATGGGAACTAGAAGCGATGGAAGTTTCCTAGAACTCCAGAACATTTACAAATGTAGTTGGAAATTCCTTTTGAAGCAATCTCTTATTTCACACCGATCCATAAGGAAGAAGAAGATTCCTGGGGCTGGGGCAAGACTAGGGTCTATTCGGCATCTCAAGGCTACATTCAGATGAAAACTAGGAAGGAATCGACTCACCAGGAATCTTTTTGGAAGCAGGTTTGGGATAGCTTCAGCATCCCTAAAATTAAGTTCTTCTTTTGGACTTTGATGCACAAGAAAATTCTAACCAGAGAAAACTTGTGCAAAAGGAATATAGTAGGTCCCCATCGTTGTGTGATAGGAAAATGCATAAAGGAAACTTCTGATCACTTATTTATAGAGTGCGAGTTCGCGAAGGAGGTTTGGTCCCTTTTCCTGCATGGGCTGAACGTTTGCCCTCCATCTCAGGTATCGGTTGTCTCAATGTTTACCTCTTGGAAAGACAGCTATCCTCATAGCATCACTAGGAAATCTCTTTGGCACTGAGTGTGGATTGCTACCCCAAAATATGTCTGCTGGAAGCTTTGGCTTGCCAGGAACGATATCATTTTCAACAATATAGATTGGTCTCCAGCAATGGTGGCTGCCAAAGCAAAGGGTCTACTCTTAGAAACTTTGAATCATTTCCCCGTCAAAGATGACAGTTGCCTTCTAATTGAAGAAAGGACATGGTTGGATGCTTATTCCAGCAGGGTTAGAATCAAAGCAAATCCTTGCCCAATTCAAAAGGAAAGATGGAAAATTCGAGATTTAGAGGACAATTTTCAACATTGGTGGAGATCCAAGGGCAAGTGCACAATCTTCTTCAACGGTGCTTCAAAAGACAACCCAAGAAAGTTAGGAGCGGGCGGGGTGATTTTTTCACCGAATGGGAACAAAGAAGATAGTTTCAGCTGGGGGCTTGGTCAGAGAACCAACAACCAAGGAGAAATTCTCAGCTTATTGAAAGCTTTTGAAATGGCAAGAGAGGAAAATCCAAGAGAAATCTTCGTCTTTGGAGACTCAGAAGTGTTGATAAAAGTGCTCATTAGTGAGAAAGAGCTAAAGGATCCTGTGCTACACAAGCTGCTAACAAGACTAAAGATAATTCTGAGAGAAATTCCCTCGATTCAATTTTACCATATTCTCAGGGGTTTAAACAAGCAAGTGGACAGATTGGAAAATATAGGATGTACGTTGCAAATTGGGATGATAAGTACAAATGTTGATTCCCTTATCAAGGCAATAATCCCCTGAGCGGGAAGGTTGTTCTTCTGACTTTCTAAAGAATGTATTTTGGTTGTTTGGCATAGCCCAACCTGATTCTCTCTATAAATAAAACATAATCATTTCAGTTAAAAAAAAAAAAAAAATGTCAGGGGAGGGGGGGTGGGGGGCGGGGGGGGCTTGTTGAGTTTTCAAGCATTATGCTTATGATGTTATTAATGTCTTGGTTTTTCTATTAATAATGTACTAAGCTTATGATGAATTGGTTGTTTTTTAGTAGCATATCTTTGAAGGCATTTTGTCTATAGATAAATTGTTCAAATGAACATGAAAATTTGTTGATTAGATAACCCTCCCAAAGAGATTCCTAGTGGTATATATCACTTAGTCTAACCCTACAATAATTAAGAGAAAAATTGAGTTTTAGGTGATGGTCTTGAAGAAGACCTCATGATGGAAATAATTCAAGGAATGAGAAGGCTATCAGATCTTGGATTTCCCAAAGCTAAACCAAAGGTGGACTCCAATATTACATGGGGCTCAAAGGTGAGGACACATGATAGGATGGTGACATGGCACCATGTGGTCATGCCATGTGGCAAGTGGATTTGGCCTTTTTTGGTGGCCAACTAGCCTTTTTACAAGTGACACATGGCAGAGACATGGTGGTGACATGCCATGACAAGTGGTAAAGAGTAATGTGGACATGACATGGCTAATCATCCATAATCAATCTGTGTATAGTGGCAGCAGCATGAAGTGGGTCTGATTAACTACAAGTGGTGCCACATTGCACGATAGTAAACTATCTAGGTAAAATATCTTTTAAATCATGCGATGAATGTCCTTGTGGCTCATGAATATGCCAGTGGTCCTAATCCATGTTTAAATCATCTTTAGAAAGTCTATTTACCATAGCATTGCACTCCCTGTATATAGAGAACATGTAAAATAAATGAATAAGTCTTTGAGCCTCCAAATATCTTCTAAAATCGGGCACAAGAGAAGATTCGTGCACATTTGACTTTTATTCAACCAATTAACTACCAACATAGAATTCCCATAAACTTGTAATTGAGAGCATACATTTTCCCTCACGAAGACCAATAAGTTTTTGCATGCCATTAATTTATCATTGTTATTAGTGCCCAGGCCAAACCCCATTTTGGCATGAAAGGAATGAGTGGGGGATAGGAAGAGAGCATAACCCCCACCACTTCGGATTGTAAATTCATTGCAGGCTCCATCAAAAAACATCCACGACATTGAGGTGTTTGGTGATTCATTCACATTTACTCTAAGTGGAGGAATGCCTTTTTCCTATGGGAAATGGCCTAATATTTCTAAGGATTCAGTTGCAATTCATTTTGACACTGAATATTTATCCTGGAAAGAGATTTTATTACGAGCCAACCATATGCCCCAACAAAGAATAAGTGGGAGGGATATATAAGAACATGTAAAAGGGTTTGAGGTCCAGTCTTTCCATGTTGCCTCCAAGTCTTCCCCTTCCCATCTTTAATTAGATCTTATAGTTATTTTACATACTTCCTCAACTAGTTTCGAGAAAGTGTGTGGCATAAACAAGTGCTTGATATTTTCTCCCTCTCCTTTGCATAAAGCACGCCACCACAACCCCGTAGTATAACGTTTTTGGGAGAACATCCCATGTGGGTACCTTATTTTCCACTATGCACCACATGAAAACTTTAGCTTTTGAAGGACATTTGGATTTTCAAAGTGCTCTCCACTAGCACTTTGGTTCTTTAGGGGCTCTATCTGCACTTAAGGTAATATATCCAAGCTTCGGTGTGTAGAGACCAGCGGGGAAAAAACTCCAAACTAGCTCATCCTCATGATTAGTAATCCTAATGTGGTTTTTGGTCAAACTAATCAGGTAACCATTCCATATCTCAGTATATTTCTCTTCAATTCCTAGCTCTTCAACGTTTTTCCAACATTATCTCCAGATTGTGATATTTTTCATATTAGCGATATGGGTAAGCCTAGAGCATCCTCTATCTCACAGCGAGAAAATTAGGTGCTAGGGGAGGATGTGGTTGGCACCACTTCCGAACCATAGATCCACACTTAATTTAACTTTTTATACATTCCATGTTTTCCATGCCAGACCATTCCAATCAACTCAAAGGACACAACAACCACCCTCCAAATGGAGGAGATATTTTCCCTTAGTTTATCCACCCTTCTAATACATTACTTTAGGGGGATTGGAAATATGTATTTCTGTGTAACCTTCATTGTCCATAGATTATGAGATGTAAGGAGTCTCCAACCACTCTTCATTGCCAATGCTTTTGAAAATATGAAGATATCTTTGAGCCCCATCCACCGAGAAGTTTGGGGATCACTAATTTCTACCATCAAACCCAAGGAAGGATTCTTTTTTCTTGGTTTCCTGACTAGACGAATTTAAAACATATCCTTCGAAGTCTTTCAAGAATAGATTTTGGAACCCAAGCCAAGGAAATATAGTAAATTGGATTGATTCCAAAACAGACAAAATTTTACCTTAGAGAGGGCATATTTGAAATTGTAGATTGAAGTTGTGGCTACAAAGAGCCAATTATATTTACATCCAAGAAAAAAAGGGAGAACAATTGTTGAATCATATTATAATGCATATAGAGCTATACCACTTCACTGTAGTTTTTGCAAAAGATGTAGTTATTATGTGAAATTATTTCTCATAGAGTAGTAGGGCATGGACTATGTCATGGTTAATCCGATATGCTTTTGATATATGGACTTGACAATGTTCAATTCATAGGCTTGTCCAAATGTGCTTAATAACATATTTCCCTTTTGCAAAAACTTATGTGTTATTTCTTGCATTTCTAATGATTGCATATTTTGTTGTAGCAATTTGGCCTTTTGATTCTTTATACACATTTCAATTTTGAAGTCTCCAATTATTATAAGCACATAATCACTTTGTATTGATTTGATTTTTTCTAATGTAATTATATCAATTATTGTTGAAATAGATGCAAAGGGAATAGCATAAAGATTGAATATGCAAGTTGACTTTTGGACATGTATGGTTGATGCAATTAGTTCAAATTTATCATTAACATAGTTAAGTTTTTGTTCTATTTATGGTAATAAGTCCATGCACAAAATGTACTATGTTGAAATTGAATAAAGCTTAATTGACTAGAAATTGGTGGGTACTCTAAATGAGTTTCTTGTGAGCAAAGAACATGTTGTGCATCAAATCTTCTTCATATATGATATCCTCAAAATGGCTATGTAGGTTATGTGTGTTCGAAGCAAAATTGACAAATTGTTTGTCGAGGGTATTGGCCTTTGTATGTGTTTCAATATTCATGATGTATTTGTTCTTAGTTAATTCATCTGATCTGGCTCTTTGTTTGCCACATTAAAGTTCTTTTGTGATAATGTTTTCAACAAGTACAATGAGTCAATTGTTTTTACTCGACAATGTTATATACACAAGTCCATTCCTTGTAATTCTAGTTGGATCAAATGCAATTCATTTAGAATAAGACCTTGGGTTCTATGTATTGTTCTAGCAAATGCTAGATGTATTGGAAATTGCTTTCAAATACTTGTTTGAGATTTGTTCCTAGAAGTTGCGTTTGGTTTTGCACTTGGTAGTATTAGTGTCCATGTTGGTCCAATATCTTTCTCAAACAATTGAGAATGTTTATTTCTTTGGTCCCTTCCAATTGTTGGATCTACAAATTCTATCCAAACAACATATATATCTTTCTTTTTTCTTTCATATCTTTTAAATATTTTTTCGACTCCATTAACTAGGCCATCCTCTATATTGTAGTTCCCTACATATTGTTCAACTAACATATTTTGCTTTAATAATTTTGTTGTTGGTAATGCTATTGTGTTTTCATAAGATGTTATGTTTACATGATTTCTATGTTTATTAATAGCATTACGTATTAATAGTTCTTCATCGACTCAATAAAGCATTTGGTCATTACGTTTCCTCACATCTCTATTTCTAAAAAAATAATGGAAATAAGGAATCTAAGGCTGGTGTTCTATGGTAGTGAGAATTTATGTATTCGATATCTTCGTCTAATTGTTTTTTTAATTCTTATTTTGTTTAGGATTCTAATCAAATATACAGCTTTTTGAGGCATAGTGGTATGCAATTCATAGAATTTGACATTATCTTGCTAAAATGTGTATGACATTTTTCGTTTATTGACAATCGGTTCTTTAGAGATCAAGAAATCCCTTATAGTTTGTGCTTGGTATGAGATCGATGTTGCAAAGTAGGATTTTGCTGTGTGCTTTATTTGGCTCGAATGCTTGTCAATTTCATATAGAAAATTTACCCTATCAAAGATGCTTTTGTTGAGTGTGTTGATAGTTGTCGCCATTAATATCAAGTCTATTCATTGATGTCAAGTGATTTCAAGTTTGGGGGGGCTTGTTGAGTTTTCAAGCATGATGCTTATGATGTTATTAACGTCTTGGTTTTTCTATTAATAATGTACTAAGCTTATGATGACTTGGTTGTTTTCTAGTTAGCATATCTTTGAAGGCATTTTGTCTATAGGTAACTTATTCAAATGAACATGAAAATTTATTGATCAGATAACCCTCCCAAGAGATTCCCAGTGGTATATGGCACTTAGTCTAACCCTCCAATAATTAAGAGAAAAATTGAGTTTTAGGTGATGGTCTTGAAGAAGACCTGGTGATGGAAACAATTCAAGGAATGAGAAGGTTGTCAGATCTTGGATTTCCCAAAGCCAAACCAAAGGTGGACTCCATTATTATATGGTGCTCAAAGGTGAGGACACATGATAGGATGGTGACATGGCACCACGTGGCAAGTGGATTTGGCCTTTTTCGGTGGCCAACTAGCCTTTTTACGAGTGACACATGGCAGAGACATGGTGGTGACATGCCATGACAAGTGGTAGAGAGCAATGTGGACATGACATGGCTAATCATCCATAATCAATCTATGTATAGTGGCAGTAGCATGAAGTGGGTCTAATTAACCACAAGTGGTGCCACATTGCATGATAGTAAACTATATAGGTAAAATATCTTTTAAATCATGCAATAAGTGTCCATGTGGCTCATGAATATGCCAGTGGTCCTAATCCCTATTTAAATCATCTTTAGAAAGTCTATTTGCCATAGCATTGCACTCCCCATATATAGAGAACATGTAAAATAAATGAATAAGTCTTTGAGCCTCCAAATATCTTCTAAAATCGGGCACAAGAGAAGATTCTTGCACATTTGAGTTTTGTTCAACCAATTAACTACCAACATAGAATTCCTATAAACTTGTAATTGAGAGCATACATTTTCCCTAACGAAGACCAATAAGTTTTTGCATGCCATAATTCATCATTGTTATTAGTTCCGAGGCCAAACCCCATTTTGGCATGAAAGGAATGGGTGGGGGATAGGAAGAGAACATAACCCCCACCACTTCATATTGTAGAGTCATTGCAGGCTCCATCGAAAAACACCCATGGTTTTGAGATGTTTGGTGATTCGTTCACATTTAATCTAAATGGAGGAATGCCTTTTTCCTATGGGAAATGGCCTAATATTTCTACGAATTCAGCTGTAATTCACTTTGACACTGAATATTTATCCTAGAAAGAGCTTTTATTATGAGCCATCCATACGCCCCAACAAAGAATAAGTGGGATGGATCTGTAAGAACAAGTAGAAGGTTTTGAGGTCCAGTCTTTCCATGTTGCCTCCAAATCTTCCCCTTCCCATCTTTAATTAGATCTTATAGTTATTTTACATACTTCCTCAAATAGTTTGGAGAAAGGGCATGGCATAAACAATTGCTTGATATTTTCTCCCTCTCCTTTGCATAAAGCACACCACCTCGGCCCTGTAGTATAACGTTTTTGGAGAACATCCCATTTTGGTACCTTATTTTCCACTATGCACCACATGAAAACTTTAGCTTTTGAAGGACATTTGGATTTTCAAAGTGCTCTCCACCAGCACTTTGGTTCTTTAGGGGCTCTGTCTGCACTTAAGGCAATATATCCAAGCTTAGGTGTGTAGAGACCAGCTGGGAAAACACTCCAAACTAGCTCATCCTCATGATTAGTAATCCTAATGTGGTTGTTGGTCAAAGTAATCAGGTAACCATTCCATATCTCAGTATATTGCTCTTCAATTCCTAACTCTTCGACGTTTTTCCAACATTATCTCCAAATTGTGGTATTTTTCACATTGGCAATATGGGTAAGCCTAGAGCATCCTCTATCTCGCAGCGAGAAAATTAGGTGCTAGGGGAGGATGTGGTTGGCACCACTTCCAAGCCACAGATCCACACTTAATTTATTTTTTTATACATTGCCTATTTTCCATGCCAGGCCATTCCAATCAGCTCAAAGGAGGCAAGAACCACCTATTGAAAATGCAACAAGATGATGGAGCTTAGTGGAAAGGAGTCACCTTCACTAAGTGGGCCCGCAGCCTATTTTTGGCGCAAAGTCTATTTTTAGACATATGGATCATGGTCTATGAGTTGCAAGATGTTGTTTATGGATGATTGGTCATGTTGGGAAAAATAGATGGACTTCTATTTTTGGTTCACAACAGAGTGATCAGAGTCTATTTTTAGACTTCCAGGCAAAAAATAGAAACAGTCAAATATTATTAGCCCATAGTAATATTTGGACTCTAAACATTATCTTATTCTCGTGGAGCACTTCAGTTTGAGCTACAGATGTGGCACATGCAGCTGTCAGAAGGAAATATGCTTTTCTTGTGGGTCAGTTGAGTTATTGCATGCAGGACTTTAGTTAGAACTCATGTGGTTGAGTTTGGTGGAGTTGATTGAGGAGTTGATGGAGTTGTGTTCAGTTTGACTTGGTTAAACTAGTTGTATTTAGTCTAACTGCATAATACACTAGTGATGAGTTGTGTGAATTGATTATTAATTAATTCACTAATTATTAACTCATAAAGAAACTAAAGAATACATCAGTTAACTCAGTGCATGGACAGTTCAACAGAGATAGGTGTTAGAGATAAGTGAAAGGGTGAGTTGTGACTATCAGTTGTGCATGAGATATTGCACATGCATGGATTGAGTAATGCCAATGAGAATTGCGCAGTGTGGGCCAATACCAAGGGAAATATAGCCTGTGCTCACGTGATTTTCAGTGTGGGTGATTTTCACTTGGCATTGTGCAGTGGAGGCAAGCAAAGCAGCGGAGGAGATTTGAACTTGTGACTTGTTCGGATCTGAGCTAGTTTTGTGTGTAACAGGTGGAGATGGTACTGAGTACTTGTGAGGATTATTGTACTATGTATTGTTACATGTTCTCAATCATTATAATATACAGATTTTGTGGGGTTTTTCGCTGTATGCTTTTCCTGGGTTACATATTGTGTTAATGTGCGCATGTGATTGATATTTCATTGTTTTTAATGTTGTTAAATTGATGATCAACGTAGAGGAGGTTATGTATTATGCATGTATTCCGCAATAGTGTATAATCGGGATAATCTCTGTGAATAAGTGTTTATTATTCAAAATTTCTACATGGTATCAAAGCTGGTTGATTTGTAGAAAAAGTTCTAAAAGATATCAAAGCGGGATTGATCATCAAATCTATTATTCAGAAAGTGTTTAGATTTTATTTCTTCAAGTAGAATCTGTAATCGGGCCAGGTAGCTTCTAGATTCATCCTTCTTTTGGAAGGTGAGATATCCAGTGAATTCCCATACAGTCGATCTCTGTACAAGAAATACTTTATTCTCACAAATTTTAGATCAGAAGTGGTTGAGTTTTGAGCTGGTGGAATGGCGCTCAAGGATAAACTCAGAAACATCTAAGTGTGAGAATGGAGACAGTATGCCCCAATATCTCACGAAGTTCACCCATTGCCGGGATGAGCTGGGAAGTGTGGGGGTGACTGTCGATGATGAGGACTTGGTGAGCTTGGCTCTCCTTGGTCTTCCGAAGAGTTGGCATTCCTATCAGGACTCTGTCAATGGTCGGGAGAAATTGCCAGGATGGGAGAGACTTTAGTCGGTTCTTGTGCAAGAGGAGATCAGGCGGAATACTAGGGATGGATCTTCATCAAAGAGAACTGATGAAGAAAATTGCACTTTGGCTGCCAAAGCAAAGAAGGGGAAGGAGAAGGTTTCTCTTTCTGAATCTAGTTCTTCCAATGATGGGAAGAAGGTTGACAAGTCGAAGGTGAGATGCTTTCATTGTCATGAGTTGGGCCATTATGCTACTAATTGCCCAAAGAAGAAGTCCAAGAAGGGATCTGGGGAAGGATCTGAAGGTGAGGCACTTGCTTCACAGTTCGAGTTGGATTTCACACTCTTCGCATGCATGGTTTCATCCATGGTGGGAAGTGGTTGGTTTCTTGACAGTGGAGCTTCTTTCCACATGGCCGGGGACAAAAGTTTGTTCAGTACTTTGGAGGAGAAAGATCTCCAGATACTCATAGGGATGGGTAATGATGAGAAGTATAGGCACAGTTATTTTTCAGAGGGAGCATGGAGCTCGCCTTACCTTAACCAACGTCAAGTATGTACCAGGACTGAAGAGAAACTTGGTGTCGATCGCAATGCTAGAAGATAGAGGCTATGATGTAGTCTTTAGTAAGGGAAAGGTTTTACTTAAACACATCATCACTAGACAGGTGAAGCAAATGGGTTCACGGGTCAAGAAACTGTATGCTGTTGAGGTTCAAGATGCATGCAAAGCCTTGAGCAGCGAGGCAACTGATGGAGACTTGGTGGTTGAGAGGGAGCGTATATTACCTCTCAACATGCAAAGCCAAAAGAAGTCTCAGATGATTGTGAGGAGCCACGATTGGTGCAGCAGCTTCAGGAGGTTGTGGAGCAACCACAACAAGGGAAGTTGAGAGGAGATTGAGTAGAGACATCTACTCATGCAGAGACCTCCAGTAGGGGGAAACTTCGAGCTAGGTGGGCTGAGGGATCACATGCAGCCATACCTCCAGGTAGGAGGTGGGGTGATGTGGATTGATCGTCCCAAGGAGGAGGGGCAAGATCCTTGAGCTACCGAACCTCTTGGATGAGACCTTGCTACGGGAGCCCCGATGTGGAGTAGCAGGAACTGACTGATTGGGTAGAGACAGATGTGGATGGAGCGATAGAGAGAGCAACAGTATAGGGAATCCCACGACAGCGCATAGCTAGCAAGCTATAGCAATGCGAGAGGCACAAGTGTTTTGCACAGTGCTAGGCGGCACAGAGAGGTGTGCAATGGTGCGAGATGCATGGAGATGATTGCAGTAGCACAGGTGTCAGAGAGGGAGCACTTGTCAGCAGCGGGTAGAGCTTCAGCATCAAAGTATGTTCCTATGTCAGTTGGGAGTGTTTTTGTTCCAAGTGTTGTTGGAGCAAGTGGACTGGGCAAATGTGTTGCATGCAGAACATTCTTGCAGGATAGGGGTTGCAGATAATCCATATCTTGTTGAGAGGGAGTGTTGAAAATGCAACAAGATGATGGAGCTTAGTGGAAAGGAGTCACCTTCACTAAGGGGGCCCGTAGGGTATTTTAGGCGCAAAGTCTATTTTTAGACATATGGATCATGGCCTATGAGTTGCAGGATGTTGTTTATGGATGATTGGTCATGTTGGGAAAAATAGATGGACTTCTATTTTTGGTTCACAACGAAGTGATTAGAGTCTATTTTTAGACTGCCAGGCAAAAAGTAGAAACAGTCAAATATTATTATCCCTTAGTAATATTTGGACTCTAAACATTATCTTATTATCTTGGAGCACTTCAGTTTGAGCTACAGATGTGGCACATGCAGCTGTCAGAAGGAAATATGCTTTTCTTGTGGGTCAGTTGAGTTATTGCATGCAGGACTTTAGTTAGAACTCATGTGGTTGAGTTTGGTGGAGTTGATTGAGGAGAACAATTTTTGAATCATATTACAATGCATATAGAGTTATACCACTTCACTGTAGTTTTTGCAAAAGATGTAGTTATTATGTGAAATTATTTCTCATAGAGTAGTAGGGCATGGACCATGTCATGGTTAATCCGATATGCTTTTGATATATGGACTGGACAATGTTAAATTCATAGTCTTGTCCAAATGTGCTTAATAACATATTTCCCTTTTGCAAAAACTTATGTGTTATTTCTTGCATTTCTAATGATTGCATATTTTGTTGTAGCAATTTGGCCTTCTGATTCTTTGTACACATTTCAATGTTGAAATCTCCAATTATTATAAGCACATAATCACTTTGTATTGATTTGATTTTCTCTAATGTAATTATATCAATTATTGTTGAAATAGATGCAAAGGGAATAACATAAAGATTGAATATGCAAGTTGACTTTTGGACATGTATGGTTGACACAATCAGTTCAAATTTATCATTAACATAGTTAAGTTTTTGTTCTATTTATGGTAATAAGTCCATGCACAAAATGTACTATGTTGAAATTGAATAAAGCTTAATTGACTAGAAATTGGTGTGTAGTCTAAATGAGTTTCTTGTGAGCAAATAACATATTGTGCATCAAATCTTCTTCATAAATGATATCCTCAAAATGGCTATGTAGGTTATGTGTGTTCAAAGAAAAATTGACAAATTGTTTGTAGAGGGTATTGGCCTTTGTATGTGTTTCAATATTCATGATGTATTTGTTCTTAGGCAATTCTTCTCATCTAGCTCTTTGTTTGCCACAGTAAAGTTCTTTTGTGATAATGTTTTCAACAAGTACAATGAGTCAATTATTTTTACTCTTGACAATGTTATATACACAAGTCCATTCCTTGTCATTTTAGTTGGATCAAATGCAATTCATTTAGAATAAGACCTTTGGTTCTATGTGTTGTTCTAGCAAATGCTAGATGTATTGGAAATTGCTTTCGAATACTTGTATGAGAATTTTTCCTAGAAGTTGCATTTGGTTTTGCAATCTGTTATGCTCTTAACCTGCAAAATAATACCCAGATACAGAATATGCGAAGAAAAGATACCCAGAACACAGAATATGCGAAGAAAAGATACCCAGAACACAGAATAGCAATGATTTTATTATTCAAAGAGCAATGTTCACATGCCTCTTCGAGGGGGCAACCTCCAATAGAGCAGAGCTCGATTACAAAATAAGACACGACGCTCCTCGCAGGGAGTCTCTATCCTTTATATATGACTCATACATGCAATACCACGGGCCAATACCGTGGGTTTTATTAATACCATCTATCTAATACTACGGCCCATTTGCAACTAACTGTGGTCCCGTCATTAATTGCGGGTTAACCACTTACAAATATTAATATGGGCTTTATTGACTCTTGACTATGACGTGATCCCATGACATAAATAAGGGGGTTAGGGTGGGACCCTAACATGCCCTCCCCCTTAAGACTAGCCTTGTCATCAAGGCTGAAGCTGCGGAAACTGCTGAAGAATAGTGGCTGGTTCCCAAGTTGCATCTTCCGGAGAGGTGTCTTTCCATTTGACAAGGACTTCCTTAATCATGCGGCCACGCAAGTGCTTGTCTCGTGTGTCTAGAACCTGTTCGGGTTGAAGCCAGATTGACCCTTCTTCGTCCAATTCAGGTAGACTGGTTTGAACTCGGCAATTGTTCCCAATCACTTTCTTGAGGCACGATACATGGAAAACTGGATGGATTTTTGCCGTAGGTGGCAAAGCCAACTTGTAAGCCACTTCTCCAATGCGCTGAAGTACTTGGTATGGTCCGTAGAATTTTGGAGAGAGCTTTTGACAACCCTTGTCTTTGAGTGATGTTTGCTTATATGGTTGCAGCCTCAAAAAGACCTGATCCCCTTCTTGAAATTGGCGCTCTGAGCGAAGTTAGTCGGCCTGTTGCTTCATGCGGTTCTGAGCTTGATGAAGATTCTCGCGAAGATGGGCAAGCATGGTTGCGCCGTGTTGTAGGAGTTGATCCACTGCTTGTACTTTGGAGCACCCCTTGAGATAAGAAGTAGGGGAAGGCGGAAGTTGACCATAGACTGCTTCATAGGGAGTCATTTTGATGGTGGCATGATAGTTGGTGTTATACCACCATTCAGCCAGAGGTAACCACTGTGCCCAAAGGTGTTGCTTTTCTGAAGTGAAACACCTAAGGTAAGTTTCTAGACATTTGTTGACGGCTTCGGTTTGACCATCTGTTTGCGGATGATATGAAGTACTGAGTTTGAGTTGAGTGCCTTGTATTCTGAAGAGTTCCTGCCAAAAATTGCAGGTGAAGATCGGGTCGCGGTTGGACACTATAGAAGTGGGCATGCCATGTAATTTGAAGATCTTATCCATGAAAGATTGAGCAACCAAAGTTGGTGTAAACGGGTGGGGTAGGGCGCAGAAATGAGCATACTTCGACAGTCGGTCCACAACCACCATGATGACTGACTTGTTCCCTGACTTTGGAAGACCTGTAATGAAATCCATAGAAACCTCCGTCCAAATTGATGCCGGAATGGGCAATGGTTGTAATGTGCCTGGTGTGTTGACGGTTTCCCCTTTGTGGCGTTGACAGACCTCGCATTCTGCTACGAAAGTAAGGATGTCCTTTTTCATGCCTGTCCAAAAGAATGATCTTCTGGTGCGAGCATACGTCTTCTGAAAGCCCGAATGTCCTGCAATGGGAAATGAGTGCAATTCTGCCAAAATGTGACTTTTGAGGGTGGATGTTGGTGATATTACGACTCTGTCCTTGTAGCGAAGAATATCATTTTGCCATGAGTAGCCGTTGCTGGAATTAGGATCTACCTGCAATTGAGAAATGAGTTGGGAGAGCCCTGGGTGTGAAAACCATTCCCTGCGAGCCTCTTCAATCCAGTCTGGAATGGGAAGGGAAATTGCGAGCAGAGTACTTTCCTCCTCAAATTGGCGCGATAATGCATCTGCTACACTGTTGTCTTTCCCTTTCTTGTAAATGATCTCATAATCATATCCCAGCATTTTGGCTAACCATTTATTTTGTTGTGGGGAGGATAGGCGTTGCTCCAAAAAATATTTAAGCCTATGATGATCTGTGCGGATTTGGAAACGTCGCCCCAATAAGTAAGGTCGCCAGGTCTCGATTGCATGTAAGATGGCCATCATTTCCTTCTCGTAGGTAGATTGGCCCATATTCCTCCCACTGAGTTGTTGGCTTGTGATGGCCAATGGTCGCCCTTCCTACATTAAGACCGCCCCAATACCGGTACCCGAAGCATCACATTCAATGACAAAGGATTTGGTGAAGTCAGGTAGTGCTAAGACTGGAGTGGAACACATGGAGTTTTTGAGAGCGGTAAATGCCTGTTGTGCTTCCTCGTTCCAGAAGAAGGAATTTTTCTTTAGGAGTTGAGTGAGGGGCTTCGCTATGTGGCCATAGTTGCGGACAAATGTACAATAATAGCCTGTGAGACCCAAAAATCCTCTCAAGCTCTTCAAGGTCTTAGGTTGAGGCCATTCTTGCATTGCCTGGATCTTTTTGGGGTCCACCTTGACACCTTCATGCCCCACAATGTGGCCCAAATACTCAACTTCTTCCATGCCAAACGAACACTTAGACATCTTGACAAATAATTTATGCTTGCGGAGCAGTTGCAAGAGTAGATCTACATGGTGCAGATGTGCCGCCCAAGTGCCACTATAGATGAGAATGTCATCGAAGAAGACAAGGACAAATTTTCTGAGATATGGTTTGATGATGTGATTCATAAGACTCTGAAAAGTAGAAGGGGCATTACAGAGACCAAATGGCATGACCAGGAACTCATAATGGCCTTCATGAGTTCTGAAAGCCGTCTTGGGAATGTCGACTTCCTTCATGCGAATTTGGTGGTAGCCGGAGCGAAGATCCAACTTAGTGAAGAATTGAGCCCCATTGAGTTCGTCCAGCAAATCGTCAACCACCGGGATGGGAAATTTATCTTTGACTGTCAACTTGTTGAGGGCCCTGAAGTCGGGACACATCCGCCACTCCCCATCTTTCTTGAGGACCATGACCACTGGGGATGAATAAGGACTAATGCTGGGACGAATGACACCTGCTTCCAACAATTCCTTGATGATTTTTTCTATTTCATTCTTTTGGGTGAACGGATATCTGTATGGCCGCACATTTGGGGGTTGGGCCCCTGGAACCAAGGTGATGCTATGATCATGTTCCCCTCGCGAGGGTGGAAGCTCATGAGGCTTGTCAAAGACCATCCGATGGTTATTTAAAATCTGCTGCATCTCAGGATGAATTGGCAAAGACATGGTTTCGATTACCTGGATGGCATTAAATTGAGCTACCACTCCATGATGGCCCTTTTTTAACAATTTTTCCATTCTATGCGAGCTGATGATAGAGGGGGCTCCCGCCTGGAGTCCACGGAGGGTATGTGTGGAGTTGTTCTGCTTAAAACTCATATATAACTCCTGGAAATCCATTTTGATTGGCCCAAGAGTGCGGAGCCATTCAGCGCCTAGGACAATGTCACAACCCCCCATGTGTATGGCAAACATGTGGGTTTTCAACTGATAATCCCCCATTTGAAGTTTGACATTTTCACAGCGGCCTTCACATTTCATTGTGCCCCCATCTGCAATTTGGACTTGGAAGTTAGAAACTGCCCGTACAAAACAATGCGCTGCTTCGGCGATTTTTTGATGGATGAAATTATGGGTACTTCCACTATCAATCAAGACTACTACTGGGCAATGTTTAAGAAAACCCCTGATTTTGAGAGTTTGAGGGGAAGAAATTCCTGCCAACGCATTTAGCGAAATAACTAGTTCGTCAGATACAATCTCCTTTTGGTTGTCTTCTTCGATCGCCTCTGGTTCCTCAAGTGGTGGATCTTCCTCGGTGGAGCTGTAGTCAGTGGCATCTATTTGAAAAAACTTGGGCTCCTTGCATTTATGACCCGGGGAATATTTTTCATCACAGTAGTAACATAGTCCTTGCTTCCTTCTTTCGGCCATTTCCGCAGGTGACACCTTTTGAATCTTAAGTGTCTGAGTCGTGTTGGGAGCCTGTGGGGGACGACCTTTAGCGGGGAAATTGGGGCGGCTGTATTGGGCTGCTAATGCACGTTCCACCTTACGAGCTACCTGGCAAGCCTCTGTCCACGTGGGAGGGTGGTGGAGTAGAACTTGAGCTTTGATGGCTTCTTTAAGACCGTTGATAAAACATTCCGTGTAGAACTCATCTGTGAGACCCTTAGTGCGGAAGGCTAAGGCTTCAAAAGCGATAATATATTCATCCACTGTACCCGTCTATCGGAGCTTAGTGAGACACCCAAAAAAGAGTCTTCCTGTTCAAAGTGATTTCGAAGAGCTTTGGTAAATTGGTCCCAATTCTGAAAAGGTCCATTGCAACGCTGATGCCATTCCGCCCATTGCCATCGTTCATTGTCCAAGTACATGGTCCCCACCATAAGCTTAGTCCAATCATCTAGGATATGATTCAATCTGAAATACTGCTCCATTTGTGCTAGCCATGTTGACGTGTGAGAACCGTCAAATTTATGCATATCCAACTTGGGAGGTCGCTGACTGGTTGGTGGATGGGTGTGCCAGACGTGAGGAGAGTGGCTCGACTCACCCTCATGGTATTCAGGGCCCTTATACGCCTCCTCGTGGGCTGGTTCCTTGCCCTTCGAGAGTGCTTCCTGTACCTGGAGAGTTAGTCCGCTAATCTCACGTTTGAGGGAGTTCATCGCAGTGTGGATGGTGTTCACAGTGTCTTCAAGTTTGTCCATCCTTTCATTGGCCATTGCTTGAGCTCTAGTTTCTACCATACACCAACCGGATGAAAAATTGGGACCGCCTAAAATTTTTTTCTAATAAATTGAATGGTACCACCTTGCTCAGCTCGCCGTCCTGATTCTGATGGGCTAGATCACCAATAAGCACCCCGGCAGATCTCAGACTCTTTTTTTTTTGGAAAACTCCTAACGGAGTTTTACTCCTTCTTTATCAATACTGCAGTCGCCAAATCCTCAAAATGTCAATGCTGCCAAAAGTCCTGCGAAAAGTAGACCCCGGTATAGGAACCCTTCACAACAACTCCGATCTGGTGGATCTGAGAGATCTGAATGGTGGAACAACTGCTGCTGCGGATCTGATGGAGCTGCGGGACTGATGTCTGCTGCTGCGGCACGTCTTTGCACATGCGGATCTGGAATAGATGATGTGTGATCCCCCGATAGAAAAGGGAACTATGGTCTAGAGGAGTGTCAGGTGCTACAGATCGCAATATACATAAGGGTCTGACAGTAGTACTCGGCCCAATGTTTCAGGGCTCTAACTAAGGAGGATCGACCGTACCCTTAGCCGTACAACCCGACTACCCTATCGTACGGGCGAGTAATCTCTCCGAGTGCTGTTCTCGGTGTACTGTAGCCACAAGACGGCCGAAGGTTTATCTATGGCGAGGTTTCAAGGGAGCCTAGGGGGATTCCTATATACCCAGAGGGTACGTGGAAGACAGTCCGTGCGCGGTTCTGTCTAATGCGCTACTACTCGAAGGGGTACCCACAGGGGTTACAAGGGAGTCCAACAAACGTGACCACCTCTTGTATTTCCTGCGTGCATGCCTCCCCAAATCCGCAGGTTTATGCGCTTAACGACAGATCCCGTGGTTTAAAGACGCCGGAACACGTCTCTAGCCAAAAAAAAATTTGCTAAAAATTGGAGATCCCACCGAGCCCTGGAAAGTGCTCTGATACCACTTGTTATGCTCTTAACCTACAAAATAATACCCAGATACAGAATATGCGAAGAAAAGATACCCAGAACACAGAATATGCGAAGAAAAGATACCCAGAACACAGAATAGCAATGATTTTATTATTCAAAGAGCAATGTTCACATGCCTCTTCGAGGGGGCAACCTCCAATAGAGCAGAGCTCGATTACAAAATAAGACACGACGCTCCTCGCAGGGAGTCTCTATCCTTTATATATGACTCATACATGCAATACCACGGGCCAATACCATGGGTTTTATTAATACCATCTATCTAATACTACGGCCCATTTGCAACTAACTGTGGTCCCGTCATTAATTGCGGGTTAACCACTTACAAATATTAATATGGGCTTTATTGACTCTTGACTATGACGTGATCCCATGACATAAATAAGGGGGTTAGGGTGGGACCCTAACACAATCGGTAATATTAGTGTCCATCTTGGTCCAATAACTTTCTCAAACAATTGAGAATGTTTATTCTTTGGTCCCTTCCAATTGTTGGATCTACAAATTCTGTCCAAACAACATATATATCTTTATTTTTTCTTTCATATCTTTTAAATATTTTTTCGACGCCATTAACTAGGCCATCCTCTATATTGTAGTTCCCTACATATTGTTCAACTGACATATTTTGCTTCAATAATTTTGTTGTTGGTAATGCTATTGTGTTTTCATAAGATGTTATGTTTAAATGATTTCTATGTTTATTAATAGCATTACATATTAATAGTTCTTCATCGACTCAATAAAGCATTCGGTCGTTACGTTTCCTCACATCTCTATTTCTAAAAAAATAATGGAAATAAGGGATCTAAGGGTGGTGTTCTATGGTAGTGAGAATTTATGTATTCGATATCTTCATCTTATTGTTCTTTTAGTTCTTATTTTGTTTAGGGTTCTAATCAAATATACGTCTTTTTAAGGCATAGTGGTATGCAATTCATAGAATTTGACCTTATCTTGCTAAAAAGTGTATGACATTTTTCATTTATTGACAATTGGTTCTTTAGAGATCAAGAAATCCCTCATAGTTTGTGCTTGGTATGAGATCGACGTTGCAAAGTAGTATTTTGGTCTGTGCTTTATTTGGCTTAAATGCTTGTCAATTTCATATAGAAAAGTTACCATATCAAAGATGCTTTTGTTGAGTGTGTTGATAGTTGTTGCCATTAATATCAAGTCTATTCATTGATGTCAAGTGATTTCAAGTTTATAGGGGGCTTGTTGAGTTTTCAAGCATGATGCTTATGATGTTATTAATGTCTTGGTTTTTCTATTAATAATGTACTAAGCTTATGATGACTTGGTTGTTTTTTTAGTAGCATATCTTTGAAGGCATTTTGTCTATAGGTAACTTGTTCAAATGAACATGAAAATTTATTGACTAGATAACCCTCCCAGAGATATTTCCAGTGGTATATGGCACTTAGTTTAACCCTCCAAGAATTAAGAGAAAATTTGAGTTTTAAGTGGTGGTCTTGAAGAAGACCTGGTGATGGAAACAATTCAAGGAATGAGAAGGTTGTCAGATCTTGGATTTCCCAAAGCCAAACCAAAGGTGGACTCCAATATTACATGATGCTCAAAGGTGAGGACACATGATTTGATGGTGACATGGCACCATATGGTCATGCCATGTGGCAAGTGGACTTGGCCTTTTTCAGTGGCTAACTAGCCTTTTTATGAGTGACACATGGCAGAGACATGGTGGTGACATGTCATGACAAGTGGTAGAGAGTGATGTGGACATGACATGGCTAATCATCCATAATCAATCTGTGTATAGTGGCAGCAACATGAAGTGGGTCTGATTAACCACAAGTGGTGCCACATTGCATGATAGTAAACTATCTAGGTAAAAAATCAGGTTGCCCCCTCCCCACCCCTTGTGTTAAAGTTCAGATAAGCAGGGGGGGCATGTTACTTCTTTGTCATCAGTCTTGATTAGATAACTAAACGTGCTTTAAAAATTGGTGGATATTTAATTGCACATAAGACAAAAATCAGACCCTACCTCCCATTAAAGTTCATAATATTAGTCAGGGGACCCTAATGTGACTTCTTTGTTGTTGATTTTGATCGAATCACTGGGCGTTCTTTAGAAGCATAATTTAAATCCATATATGCCATAAATATTTAAAACCCATATGAATCATCTAATCATAATAATACCAAATATTGATATGAGCCCATATCCATATGGTTATAACCATATATTAACCCTAAATATATTCCATCATGTGCTTCAATTGGCCCACATGATATCCATAGCAGTTATAACATTGGATTTAATGGTGGTTATGCGTAGGTGTTTGTTGTTGCACAAATGTCTTGGGGTCAAGCCCGAAAGCCTCCCCCTTTTTGGCATGTAGGTTATAACAAGCAAACAAAAACATAAAATTGTGATTAATGTTGCAAGTCATAATGTGTAGCCCAACAATTATCCCCTTCCCATGTCAACCAGAGATTGTGGGTTCAAACCTTAGCAACTCCAACCACTCAAAAAAATTTGGGTCTACGTCATTGTTGAACATTCCCGAGGTGTCACATGGCACCATTTGATTGGGCCACATGGCATGCTACCATAGGTCCACATCATGTCAACTAGATGCCATCCTTTGCCACGTGTCTATTCTCAAGCCTGCCACATTAGCACCTCTTGCCTTTCCACATCAATACTATAGTGCCACATGGCTTAGAGGGTTTAATTTGACTTTAACTTTTTTCATGTCATTGCAAAACTTCAAAACATGATATCTTCTTCATATGAGTTGCATTCGATGCGATTCAAGTTGTGTTGGAATCATCTCGTCAAGATCTTCGACATGGTGTTGTTTCCATGAAATTTTGAGCACTTTTATTTTTTGAGGTTTCCTATAGCCTCCTAGATCACTCAGTATCAACCTATGGTCATATGCTCCAAGGAGCATGAATATAAGGGGTTATGGTTAGATGAAATTTGGCGTTTGAGCATCAAATTTTCGTAAATGATGAAAGGATTAAAGTCTATTTTGGGGAAAAATCTGAGGTGGACTATTTCTCAATAGAAGTGAAGCATAACTCAGACAAAGTTAAGGATGGTTGTTGTGCAGAGGTTGAATGTGCAAACCAATTAAGGTATGGATCTGTTGTAAGTTTAAGAATCGTAGATCTAAAGTGTTGAGAACTTTTTTGTAGAAAATAAATCTAAATGAGAGCAGATCAGAGAGGGAGAAGTTGTGATTGGGCAAGGAACCTTAATTGAATCAGAGAGTGAAAGAGAAGGAGGGTGTTGCAAAATAAAGATCAAAGAAGTTATTCATATTTGAGATTTAACAATTGTGTCAATGATATTTCAATAAAAGATCCTCATATTTAAGTTCAAAAATGTATGAAATAAGGAATATGATAGGTTGAGAAAGTGAGTGTTGGCAGATCATAGGATTGAGGTCCCCTTCTATTGGTGCTTGTAAAGTTTAGGGAGTTGGTGCTTCCAGAAAGTCAGTGCTTGTAAAGAAAAGGGGGTTGGATCCTCTTGTAGGTTGGTGCCTACATACTTTGATGTAATTTAGAGTTGGTGCTTGCACTAACATCATAATTAAAAATAATTTGTGTTTTTCTCCCGCATGGGTTTCCACGTAAACATCTTGTGTTCAAACTTTATGTGATTGGTACATTGTTGCATTGTTGAATATGTTTATGTGGCTGAATAATTACTAAAAGTTTTAAAATACTGATTAACCCCCCCTCTCTATATTTTCTTGATTTCCAAAAACTTCTTCAAATCTGAGAAACACAAGAAATTTTTGAAAGTGTTTTGTTAATATATTTAATTTCTCCCTATTCAATGGCAAATACTTTGATTTCTTGAAGGGCATATAAAAGATAGAATGTAAGGTCACAATGCCTACATTGAATGTTTTTTTTCTTATATATATGTATATAGTTATAAGTCCTTCTAGTTGTAGTGGGACATAGTTCATTTTCACGTTGTAGAAATGCACCGATGATTGTAATGTTGCTTTACTTTACAATGTGATAAGGTTGATTGGAATTTATACTTATGTTTCTTGTGCTATGAAAGTGTTGCAAATTGTTGTCAAAGTCATATTATTGGTCATAATTTATGGTTGTATTTGAATACAAATGTTTACCAAATTCTTCTTCCCAATTACATATGTTTACATTGAATAATTATTGATATTTACTTTTTTATTTCATTTTTTGCATGTTCAAAGTCACCCCACGTCATATTTGTTTCATATGTGCTTTTTTTCCTTCATTTTTCTCTATTATGTCTTAACGAATTGTACACATTCTCCCATGTGGAGTATCATTCTTTGAAAATGTTTTCATATAGTTGATATAGAACATATAACATTAGTTTTTCTCAATAGTAATTGTCAAGGTACTTATGTTTGCTATATTCCATGTATTTAATAACATATGGCTCATCACTACTTTGATGCTTTGTGCCCTTTTTTGTATAACTTGAAGAAAACTCAATTAGGAATATATCATTGATAGCTTCACGACAACATATGTAGTAATCAATGAGTGAAGTGCACATCATGTCTAGAGAATCGTAGATCTAAAGTGTTGAGAACTTTTTTGCAGAAAATAACTCTAAATGAGAGCAAATCAGAGAGGGAGAAGTTGTGATTGGGCAAGGAACCTTAATTGAATTAGAGAGTGAAAGAGAAGGAGGGTGTTGCAAAATAAAGATCAAAGAAGTTATTCATATTTGAGATTTAACAATTGTGTCAATGATATTTCAATTAAACATCCTCATATTTAAGTTCAAAAATGTATGAAATAAGGAATATGATAGGTTGAGAAAGTGAGTGTTGGCAGATCACAGGATTGAGGTCCCCTTCTATTGGTGCTTGTAAAGTTTAGGAAGTTGGTGCTTCCAGAAAGCCAGTGCTTGTAAAGAAAAGGGGGTTGGAGCCTCTTGTAGGTTGGTGCCTACATACTTTGATGTAATTTAGAGTTGGTGCTTGCATTAACATCATAATTAAAAATAATTTGTGTTTTTCTCCCGCATGGGTTTCCATGTAAACATCTTGTGTTCAAACTTTATGTGATTGGTACATTGTTGCATTGTTGAATATGTTTATGTGGCTGAATAATTATTAAAAGTTTTAAAATACTGATTAACCCCCCCTCTCTATATTTTCTTGATTTCCAAAAACTTCTTCAAATCTGAGAAACACAAGAAATTGTTAAAAGTGTTTTGTTAATATATTTAATTTCTCCCTATTCAATGGCAAATACTTTGATTTCTTGAAGGGCATATAAAAGATAGAATGTAAGGTCACAGTGCCTACATTGAATGTTTTTTTTCTTATATATATAGTTATAAGTCCTTCTAGTTGTAGTAGGACATAGTTCATTTTCACGTTGTAGAAACGCACCGATGATTGTAATGTTGCTTTACTTTACAACGTGATAAGGTTGATTGGAATTTATACTTATGTTTCTTGTGCTATGAAAGTGCTGCAAATTGTTGTCAAAGTCATATTATTGGTCATAATTTATGGTTGTATTTGAATACAAATGTTTACCAAATTCTTCTTCCCAATTACATATGTTTACATTGAATAATTGTTGATATTTACTTTTTTATTTCATTTTTTGCATGTTCAAAGTCACCCCATGTCATATTTGTTTCATATGTGTTTTTTTTCCTTCATTTTTCTCTATTATGTCTTAATGAATTGTACACATTCTCCCATGTGGAGTATCATTCTTTGAAAATGTTTTCATCTAGTTGACATAGAACATATAACATTAGTTTTTCTCAATAGTAATTGTCAAGGTACTTATGTTTGCTATATTCCATGTATTTAATAACATATGGCTCATCACTACTTTGATGCTTTGTGCTCTTTTTTGTATAACTTGAAGAAAACTCAATTAGGAATATATCATTGATAGCTTCACGACAACATATGTAGTAATCAATGAGTGAAGTGCACATCATGTCTAGAGAATCATCTAGTTCAAGTTGTAATTGATTTCATTTTTTAAGTATAGATTCTCGTTGCTCTATAGATGAGGTGTTTATGAATATAAAATTCCTTAAGCTAATATTAAGTGGTAGAGGAAAGATAATATGCACAACTTTTTGCATAGACATTTGTTACATATTTACCATATCCTTCCCAACTTTTCTAATTGTTTTCATAATGTCATCATTTGATTTCTCATGATTTTCTCATATGCATTTAAATGTTGATGTCATTGTTTTATCAAATTTTGTCATGTAGGAACTACAATATGTTGTTGTTGCATATGAATTAAGAATATGTATTTGCATTTCATATTTTTGGAATATGTCATGCAAGATTATTGTACATATGTCTAATGGTCGTCTTTGTAACAACATAGTTGTTCGATTTAAGCTACATTGAATGGCAAGGATGCATCCCTCATTTATTAAACCAAAGTGATTTAAAAATATATCAAACATATACGTGTCATCATATTTAGAGTTTTTTTAGTGTTTTAACTATTACTTTTGAATTTTCCAATTTTTTATCATTGTCATATTCCAAATGTTTCAATATTCTTGTTCTTTTCATTAGGGGCCACGGGAAGCTTATTCTACGATGTGTTTTTTTCTTTTTCTCTAATTTTTTATATGGTGATGATCTTGGATAATTTTAAGTCATCTTCAAGCAATGTCGAACCACATGAAAAGTATTTATCGATGAAGTTCTCAATCTATTTGTGTCTTTATCATAGATTGGTGCAACTTTTATCTAGAGTAATGCATGGTCATGTTCAGTTCCTTTATTTTAAAACTTGATCATGAAAATTTAGCCTTGAATATTTCCATAGTACTTGTTTTCATGCCATATCAATTTACATAGAGCATATATCCTATTTCCATAATAATGAGCACATGTCACTGAATCATTTAGAATCAATGACTCGATTTCATCGTTATCTATTTTATTTGTAGTCATTCTTTTTATTTTTTTTAATGCATTAACTAATTTCTACCATGATTTTTGCACTACTAAAAGAAATGAAGAATGTCAGTGGCCCTAGCTGTTGTATCATTGCATATATTTTCTTACATGTATGTTGTTGATTGTCTAAGGATGTACGAATTGTTTTGAGACCCATGTATCCAATTTTTATTTTGGAATGTGATCCAAGTTTGGCTTTGACTCAACACCTTTTGTTGTTAACTTTCTTCCTTTTAGTTGTCCATTTCTTATTTCAATCCATATCTCTATTAAAGATTTGATTTATAATGATTTATAATGCTTTGTAAAATAGGTTTGTTGTATGATAGGCAAATCCATGTTCCTTGTGTAACACCTCCCACTTGGAATTTTTTGATATGTAAAGTTTCCAATTACATCATTGGGTCGTTTTTCACCATAAAATATTGTGGTAAAACTCATTTCTTCTTAATACTTATCTTGTAAAATTCCCAATGGAACCTAGACTTCACTAGGATCATTGTTTCTTTGGTTGTTTTGAAAATAAAAATTGTGGTATGAATTGATGAATGCATATACTAGTGTTTTAATAATTAGTTCTTTGAAGTCTTGCTAATTAGGGTCTTCATTTTCAATGTTTGTTTCACCTTTATATGTTTCTTTGTTTTCCTTGAATACTTGCTTCCATTTATCACTTATTGTTGCTTTTTCTAATTTGTAAAGTGTTGTGTTGTATAATTATTTTAAAACTTTCATAACTATGTGGGCGTGAAAGCGACCAACAACATAGCGTTTTTCAACCTAAAACTCTTTTTTATTGCTATTGCAATTGTGTCGGTCTCATTTATGTCACATGGCAATGTTTGTTGAATCTTATAAATGTTAGTTGGAAAATTGATAACTCTACTAGTCAGTCCTAATTGTGGTTTTCTATATCTTTGTCTAAGTTCTCTTATCTGTAAGAAAGGAAATCGTAACTCTATTAATCTCTCTCCTAGTTCATCCAATATTTTTATTATTCTTATGCTTTTGTTTCATCTAATTTGTTTTGGCACAAAAAATATAAGGTCCATCACATTTTTTATTGTTTTTTGCAAGCTTTACAAATGTATCCATATTTAGCAACAATTGTTGAGCTCTCCTATGACATTTCATTTTTATTCTCATTAAGATTTCCTTGTTTGCATTCTTGTTTTATCAATTTCGAAATGAAGTTTTCTCATACGTTTTACAATTAAAAAATTGGCATATTTTTGATTTGTTTGTAGTATTTATTTTTTTTGCAACTGCAAGAGTTTATTTATTTTTTGTCTTTTTAGTTGGAGGTAATTTATTTTTCCTCTAATATTGTTTCTCCCCTTTTTTTCCACCATTTTCAATGGTTGTCGAGGAGTAGTGGAATTCTTTCTCTAATTTTTTCCTTTGCTTTCTGCTAACTTACTACTAATGCTACTTATTAAGTGTGTTGTGTGATTGTTGTTGGAAGCATTTCCTCTTAAGTAGATTTTTCCAATTATGTAATGATAGACTTGTTTAAATTTTATTTTTTATGGGAAATAGCTTGGAATTTATGTTCCAAAGAAGTTGAATATTTTTCAATGGCACATATATTGTATGTGTTTCATTTTTTTGAATTTCAAGTATGTCAAATACTTTTTCTTTTGTTGAATAAGAAGTTATTGAAGCTATGATCTTCCCTATTTCAAAATACCATAAGCGGATATATATTTTTAATATCCTACCTAGCTATTCATACACAAACAACCCACCCTCAATGTAACATTTTTGATATGGAAATGCTAATTATATCATGTAACCTTGCTAATTAGATATTCTTGGTACTTTCTCAATCGCATCGCCATTAAGATATTGTTGAATGCATCTAATATCAAAGGAGTCATTTTGCATAATTATATTGCAAAAAGTTTGTGACATAATATGTCGCAAACAAGATGTAGTGCATTCATTATTTTGTTATTGGCGTAGTGTTTGAAAACAACTGTCACCATATTTACAATCAAACATATAAATATCATTAGCTTTATTTTCTTGGACAATAGAAGAACTATGAACTCTTCTTTACATAGCAATAGTTCAAAATGTCCAACAAATGGATTTCCGTCATGGAACAATATGTCATACATGTTTACACACAATTTTGAATTGAAATATAAGTAACTCTTCAATTAAGTTTTTTACCAAACTCTTATTGGTATTTTTAGCTATTTTGATGCCCAATGTATGTAAGAAATGTCACCCCATGGTTCCCTAGCCTTTTATGCTATATCAATTGATGTCGATTTAGACATCTTGTTCAAATACTCTTGTGGGCCACTAACATTATGCATTTCTATTAATAGAGATCTATTTAACTCAAGTTGATAAGATGCAATTGCCTCTTTATCTTGTTTTTGCAAACATGTCCTAAAGTATTCTATTATGCCCTCTCGAATTTTTGTTGATGAGTACCTAATGAATTAGTACTTCCAATGTATCAAATAGACAATATCCCACAATATATGCAAATTTTTTGTAAGCGAAACAAACCATGGTTTTCTATCATAGCATTAATGTCTATTTCTGCCTCTAAAATCTTTGTTTTTATTTTACATCTTCTTCCCAAGTCATTAATGTTTTCCATATGTCATTTCATTATACTCGCTCTTTCTATTTGGGACTATACAATTTATAATTGCAATATGTCAACAATTAATGTAGAAGTATGCACAATAATATGCTATTCACACACACACACACAAAACTAGATATAGCTATAAAAATGAAAGATCATATAAGGATTAGCTAAAAATGTGCATATATATTGTAATTTGTTTGACTTTATCAAGAAGCATTCTTGCAATATTACTTAGAGTGAAAGTTGCATTACGTGAATTCCTTGATAATGAAAGCACTACGATAGAAATGAATATTCATAGCCTTCACAAATAATTTTATAATATGGTTTCTCCTGGTTAACTAAATTATGAAAGAAAGAAACTACCTTAAATACCCTTATGTCTAACTCTTCATTTGTTAAAATGTAAAGTTTCTAATAGGAACTTGACAACATCACCTTTTTGAATATATGTAAAGCTTTGTTGAAAAATAAAAATGAAGTTCCACTTATATAGAAAATCAAGCTTTGTAAAGATCTCCAGGAAATAAACTCCAATGCAGTTTGCATATACTTGTGAATGAAATAAACTACTATTGATTATCATTCCATTGTTTCTATTAGAAATTAATTAACGGAGCAATGAAATACACAAAACATTGCGGAAACACAAATACAAAAACACATCAAACAAGAGAGACACAGATATACACGGTTCACCCAATTTGGGCTATGTCCATGGAGAAACAACCGATCCTTCCTTTTATATTATCCAGCAAAATGAAGAGATACAACCTACGACAAATTTGTTGGAATTTTCCTCTTCTCTCCCACACAATCTCCTCTCTCTTTCTCAATTAGAATAATGATACACATCTGCAATACAATTCCTTCATATAAATTGAGGGTTGCCTTCTACAAAAAACAAAAAACAAAATTACAATATTTTACAAGGCATTTCTCATCTATTTTTAGCTTTGAGGGCACTACCCCCGAACCCTCATCAGGGGCCCGCTAGCCCCTGGAACCCCCAACCGGGGAGGGTACCCCATGGGGGGGGAGGCCCCCCTCGCATGGAAGGGTGTATAGTATTCCCACTGTGTACAGCCAGCTGAAACAAGACCTCTAAATCATGAAGATAATTAAGTTCCACACCCAACAGTTTCTCTTTCATTATATAAATAATTTACAATTGGATAGTAATGGAGTTAATATAAAACCATCTTTGATGAGTTAACCCACCATAGATAATTGGGGGAAACACATTATATATTTGAGAAAGACTTTTGAATCTAACCATTTTTCTCTTAGAAATGGTATGGTTATTGTTTAGTGTTTTTCTATATATGTATGAATCATTTATAATTATATGCACATCTTTCATATATTGATTGGATGTTTTAACACTTATTGTTTAATTTTTTCATTTGGTAGTGACATTTGATTTGATGTTAAGCTTGAACTTTAGTTTTATTTTTATTTATAAATATTAGATAGACAGTGTATTTATAAAGTTAAGAAGATGTCCTTGTAAGCTAGTATTTCCTAAATTTTAGGAAGTTTAGAAATGTGGGGATGGAATTACTTTTGAAATGGGGTTTTGGGGTCCTTAGTCACAACCCTTGGTCACATGGCCAATACAAGACAAGAGATTAGTGAATGGTGGCATAAGCTATAGGGGTGTCAGACTATCAATATCGGGAAATAATTTAACATTGGTAGCACCAACCCCCGATATTAATAAATCCTTCACTATCTATCAATTGACAGAAGAGTTCTTGTTTGGGGACAACACATCAATCAAAAGATCAACCCTAAGGATATTGACTATCATCTATGATTGGTGACATGGAAAGATAACAAGGTGTTGACATCGCGAGCTTATGTGGAAGGGGGATATCAGGTGTCTACTATGTGGTAGTTGGTGCGACAAAGTGGTGTGTCATGATGACATGGTATTGGGTTGGGTCTTTGATGATGTGTCACATATAAGGTGTGATGACATGGTAGGTTGACGTTGTTATGCAACCGGCTCACAAAATAGAAGAAAAGATAGAGCAACGACTTCAAAATCAGCCTCTTCAAGGGGGAAACCTCCTTTACATTATACAAATGAACAATTCTTGGATGATACAAATGACAAGACCTCCTTTCTATATATAGGAGTCTAAGGGGTCACAATATAGTCAAGCCAACATAACAATAATAATTTAAGGGCACAACAATAACAATAATGGGCTTCTATGGGGCACAATAATAACAATATGGGGACAACATGGGCACAACAATAACAATAAGGGGCTACAATGACAATAATAATAAGGGAATACACTAGTATTATAGGGGCCTAACATGCCCCTCTCCTTCAGAAAAGTGTTTTCCTCAATGCTTGAGTAGTTCTGGATGCTTCTGTATAAAATTATCATCCTCCCATGTGTAATATTCAACTGGTAAGTTCTTCCACTTGATGAAATACTCTGAAATTGATCGATTTCGTCGCTGTTGAGTTCTTGTTTCTGTGATTACTTCAGGTTCCAATATGATTTTTCCTTCCTCGTCAAGTTGTGGCAATATTGTTTGAACTGGGAGCTTTTCACCTATAAGCTTCTTTAAGCTTGAAACATGGAAAACTGGGTGCACTCGGGAAGTTGTAGGAACCTCCAATTTGTATGCCATAGTACCAATCTTTTGCAACACCTTGTACGGACCATAATACCTTGGTGATAATTTATTATCCTTCTTAGCTTGCTCGAGGGACATTTGTTTGTATGGTTGTAGCTGTAGAAATACCCAGTCACCTACATCAAAACTTATTCCTTTGCGATGTTGATCTGCCTGTTGTTTCATTCTATTCTGGGCCAAAGTGAGGTTATCCTTTAAGGGTTGGAGAACTTGTTGTTAATGCTCGATGTGATCTTCCACTCCTTGAACCTTAGAATTTTCTCTTAAATATGATGTGATGGACGGTGGACAATACCCACAAATTTCCATAAATGGGGTCATTTTTGCTGCAGTATAGAAGGAAGTGTTATACCACCATTCAGCCAGAGGCAACCATTTGACCCATTGTGTTTGTTTATCAGATACAAAGCAACAAAGATATCCTTCCAAACATTTTCTCACTATCTCAATTTTCCCATTAGATTGAGGATGATATGATGAGCTATAAGCTAACTGAGTACCCAGACAAGAAAATAATTTTGTCCAAAAACTTCCAATGAAAATGGGATCTTTGTCGTTTACAATAATCTTTAGGTTTCTGTGTAGCTTTTGAATTGTTTCCATAAATGCAGTAGTTACTGTAATGGCTTTAAAGGGATGAGATAATGTGCAAAAGTGTGCATACCTGGTAAGTCTATCAACTACCACCATGATGACACTCTTTCCTTCAGACTGGGGTAAACCTGTGATAAAATCCATTAGAACCTCCTCCCAACGTCGAATTGGAATGGATAAAGGTTGTAATAGACTCGAGATCTTAATTGTTTCAACTTTATTTTGTTGGCAAACCAAACATTCTACCACAAACTTTCGAATATCATATTTAAGGCCATCCCAAAAAAACTCCTTCTTAACCCTGCAGTAAGTTTTAAAAAATCTTGAGTGCCCTCCTAAGAGAGAGGTGTGCAATTCCATAAGCATCTTTTGTTTGAGTTGGGAATTCTTACAAAGGTATAAGTGATCTTTGTACCATAACAAATCCTTTTTCCAGCTAAATGTATCAGATGTACTGGGATCTTGTTGTAACTTTTGAAGGAGCACCCACACTTCTTCATCATTCTTCCATTCATCCCTTGCTTCGTTTATCCAATCTGGTTGGATAATAGAAATGGCGCAAAGCAATGCTTCCACATCCTCATCCTTTCTTGAGAGTGCATCTACAATAACATTTTGCTTCCCCTTTTTTTAGTTGATTTCAAAGTCATAACCCAACATCTTTGTGACCCATTTTTGATGCTCTTCTAAAGATAATCTTTGTTCTAAAAAGTATTTAAGACTATCATGATCTATTTTTACCTTGAAGTCTTCCCATTAGGTAAGGTCGTCATTTCTTAAGTGCATGTAGTATTGCCAACATTTCCTTCTCATAAATAGCTTTGTGAAAATACTTTCCTTTGACTGGACGACTTTCGAAAGCAATGGGTCTTTCTCTTTCATTAAAACGACACCAATTCCATTTCTTGAGGCATCACATTCCACAATAAAGGTTTTTGTGAAGTCTGGTGTAGCTAAAACCGGTGCTTGACACATTGCCTCTTTAAGATGTTCAAAGGCTTTAATTGCTTCTAGAGTCCAAGAAAATGCATATTTCTTCAGTAATGTTGTTAGAGGTGTTGCTATTCTCCCATAATTCTTAAGAAACTTGTGATAATACCCTATCAACCCGAGAAATCCTCGCAGATGCTTTATGGATGTGGGGATTTTCCATTCCTTAATGGTTTTAATTTTGTTAGGGTCTACCTTAACACCTTCATGAGATACAATATGACCCCAAATATTCCACCTCTTGTACTCCAAAAAAGCATTTGGAGGTTTTTTCATATAATTGTTTCTCCTCCAATAGTTTGAGCACTCTATCAACATGTTGAACATGATCCTTCCAAGACTTGTTGTAGATTAGTATATCATCAAAAAATAATAACACCAATTTTCTAAGGGTGGGCTTGAAAATGGAATTCATCAAACCTTAAAATGTAGAAGGTGCATTGGTAAGGCCAAAAGGCATGACCAAAAATTCATAATGACCCTCAAGAGTTCTAAATGTCATTTATAGAATGTCTTCAGTCTTCATTATGATTTGATGATATCCTGAATGAAGGTCCAACTTGGTGAAGTAAATTGCTTCATGCAATTCATCCAATAATTCATCAATGACAGGAATGGGAAATTTATCTTTAATAGTGAGCTTGTTGAGCTCCCTATAATCTGGAAACATGCGCCATGATCCATCCTTCTTGTTCACCAATACTACTAGAGAAGAGAAAGAACTTTGACTAGGTTGAATTATACCAGCCTCTAGCATTTTTTCAACCATACATTCAATTTCACTCTTTTGGGCATAGGGATATTTGTAAGGCCTGATGTTCGGAGGAACACTTTCTAGAATCCAATGAATAGCATGGTCATGATCATGAATAGGTGGGAGGCCTTTGGGAGTCTCAAATACCTTGGAATGATTGTCCAAGACTTTTTGAAGATCTGGAGAAATATATGATTTCGAAGTGGGAACCTCTAGCAAACATAATTCTGCAATTACACCACGTTGTTCTTTCTTTAGAAGCTTTGTCATGTCATTAGAGCTGATTATCTTTCCTAGTTTCGCTGTGATACCCCTTAATTCAACTTACTTTCCTTCCCTAAAAAATTTCAAGAAAATTTCTTGAAAATTAAAAGCTATCGTACCCAAATATTGTAGCCATTGGACTCCTAGTACAACATCAGCACTACCCATTGGAATAGAAAGCATTGGACTATTCAACACATATTCTCCCATGGATAGCTTGATATTATGGCACTTTCCAAAGTAATTTATGGTTCTTCCATTTGCAACCATCACTTGAAACTCTGGTGCTAGATATAGGAAGCAATTCAATTCCTTCGCTATCTTACAATGAATAAAATAATGGGTACTGCTCGAATCAATCAACACTATTACCTTTTCCTTCTTGATATGTCCTTCTATCTTGATATGTCCTTATAACTTGATAGTTTGAGGAGTGGTTATTTTGGCCAATGCATTACAAGATATGGTCGGATTCATTTCTTCCTTCTCTAGGCTT
Organism: Pinus tabuliformis; assembly: GCA_031772625.1. Taxonomy (NCBI): domain Eukaryota; kingdom Viridiplantae; phylum Streptophyta; class Pinopsida; order Pinales; family Pinaceae; genus Pinus; species Pinus tabuliformis. Next base: position 619,017,479 of record CM062811.1, on the reverse strand, counting down.
TGTTCCTGGTGTGTATCCTCTTCTTTTGATGTTTCTTATTCCTTGTCTTCTTCCTCTTCACAATCTATGTAAAATAATTTCTTCTCAACACATTTATGACCTTTAGTGTATTTGCTATCACAACTATAACAAAGCCTTTATGCTATTTTTTCTTCCAATTGTTGTGGTGTCAACCTTGTAGGTTGTGGAAGGCTAGGGGCAACAACAATTCCATCTTTATAGTTATGATTGGTAGGATTCCTTGTTGCCATAATTTTTCTTTTAAATTTTCTTGCCAACCCGAATGCCTTCTCCAATGAATCAGGTTCCCAAATGCGAACCTCATGTTGGATGTTATCCTTTAATGTCCGTATGAACACATCAATCCTATGTTCCTCTAGAATATATTTTCCCCTTATATTCAATTTTTGGAAGCCCTCAATGTGCTCCATGATTGAACCTTTTTGTTTGAGATTTATCAATTGGCTAAAAGAGTGTTCCTTTTTGTATCCTCATAATGTGAATCATTTCTTCTATAAAAATTGCCCAAGTGACAATTTGTTTACGAGTGCAAAGCCATCGATACCATACAAACTGATTGGGTTCCAAATATAAAGTTGCAATGTGTACCTTTTGTGTGTTTTTCACATTATGGACATTGAAATATTGCTCCATCTGTAGTATCCATGTTACGGGATCCTTACCATCAAACTTCCTCATATCGATCTTTGGAACATGGTGGGTCTTCAATCCAATGTTAGAGTATATGAAATCATGATTAAAATTTCTTTTGTTCTCATCATGAGTTTCCTTTACTACGCTTTCACCATTAGTAAGCATTTCTTGTAGTAACTTTGTTAAATCTATCTTCAAATCTTCCATGTTGTCTTTAAGTTTTTCTTCTATACCATCCATCTTAGCTTCCATGTCATTCATCTTAGCTTTCACACCATTCTTTAAACCATCCATCTTAGCTTCCACGCCATTCATCTTAGCTTCCACACCATTCTTTAAACCATCCATCTTAGCTTCCATGCCATTCATCTTAGCTTCCACACCATTCTTTAAACCATCCATCTTAGGTTCCACGCCATTCATCTTAGGTTCCACACCTTAGCTTCCACACCTTCATTCTTTAAACCATCCATCTTAGCTTCCACACCTTTCTTTAAACCATCCATCTTAGCTTTTGTTACTTTTTGTGAGAGTGAAATTTGTTGCACTTGGTCTCATGATTTTGATATATCAAGTTGCATTTCTTCCTCTTCTTCATGAGTCATGCTAGAGCTTTCAAGTTGGTTACTAGGTGTTTCCATTTTCTTTCTTTGGGGAATCAATTAATAATAATTATGCTTCACTATGTCCTTTGAATTCCTTCAAACTAATATTTTAAACCAAACTTATGCAAAATTTAAAAAAACTACACACCCTTTTTGGCTTTGTAGGAACTCAATATTGAATTGGTTGTATCTTTGTAATTGCAGATCTCCAAGGTCTGAAATTTTCTCTTGTGGTATCCCTCTGAGTCCTCATTCCAACCCCATAAGTCTTATCAAGATTGGATTCTCCAACAAATAGTTATTCCAAATATCCCATGATGACCTAATTATAAACTAGTTCAGTAGAGAGAACTTGTACGAAGTTCCATGTGTCACTCTTTCAACCTTCGGACCTAAAACCAATATATAAAAGCTATGGTCTGCCCTCTTTCCATACCATCTTACAAAATTTCAATATGATGCTCAGAGCGAAAGTTATGATTATTTTCCCCAGGTCACCTGTTTGAGATATAATACGGGAGCTTGCAAAAACCCTAACTTCTTTGGATCATATATCCTAAAATATAGTGTTACAAGATCTGAAATTCATATTCGAGGTTCATCAAGATTTCGGCTCAAATGGATTTTAATTTTAGCCTTTGAAACATCGTATAAGAAAAGTTATAGCGAAAATTCCATGCTGCCCTATTTGAAGTAGCAAAACCCTAGAATTCAAAGCTCTGATACCAATTGTTATGGAACAAGCTCACAAAATAGAAGAAAATATAGAGAAATGACTTCAATATTAGCCTCTTCGAGGGGGCAACCTCCTTTACATTACACAAATGAACAATTCTCAGATGATACAAATGACAAGACCTTCTTTCTATATATAGGAGTTTAAGGTGTCACACTATAGCCAAGCCAACATAACAATAATAATGTAAAGGCACAACAATAACAATAGTGGGATTCTATGGGGCACAATAATAACAATAGGGGGACAACATGGGCACAACAATAACAGTAAGGGGCTACAATGACAATAATAATAAGGGAATACACTAGTATTATAAGGGCCTAACAGACATGGCCTGCTGACACAATGCAGAAAGATTAAACAACATAATGTGAAGCTTAGAAAAATTTGGGAATTAGGGTTGTTGGCCCTGGCCCCTTTCTTTCATATGGTTATATGGTTGAAAACTTAGCTAGCAAGGGCTTAGCCCAGGAGAACAAATACTAGATTATCGGGGTATCATGTTGTTAGGTATTGGGCATTAGGAGATTCGTAGTGGGGCTACTAGCAAGTGTCCCAAATAGAAATAGAACCTAACATGTATGTTCGTTGTTGGGAAATTGATTCAATCACATGAAAAGGGTGTATTAGGCTATCAACATGTCAGGTTTCAAGAATCAATCAAATCAAAGTGAAGCATTATTACATTTGTTGGGGGCCTGGGGGTTGATATGAAAACCAATGGGTGAGGCTACCCAATGTGGTAGTTGATGCAAGGAGATGAAGTGGTGATAAGTGGGCAAGGTCCGCCACATTTCAACCACATAGTATTATAGGATGTTGATGTGGTCTTGAAGGGAAAATATTCTAGTGGGCATAACTTTGTGCCCGAAGTTTAGAATGAGATGAAATTTCTATCATTGAAAAGCTCTCGACAAGAAGAAGATGATGGTGATATAAAAATTGAATTTTAAGGAGGTTGATGAAAGAGGAATTTTGATATATTCGAGGTTTTAGATCTTCTTTGTAAGACGAATGAGGGTTTGCATGTAGGGGAATGCTTCCCCCTATCACAACATCTTCTAACAACCTCTAGCACCATTCTCATTCAATTCTACAATGTTTTCGTTTCAGTACAGAGGGATAGTCCAAATGATGGTGTCCTCCTTGGGAGGAGCAGCCCCAAACACCTCCTACCTTAATGTGGCGGTGAGTGATGCCTCCTCTGACTGGTGAGGTCAGATAGAGTCTAAGAACACCAACCCTACGAGATCTCACATCCCCATAACCCATGGATATACTCTAGTACTAGGTGCGGCCTGGAAAAGTAAAAGGCAAAATCGATGCCTCCCCCAAGCTACCCAAAATCCTTAATATGAGGTTAAATCAAGTTCAATTTTGGAGCATATTACCTACATGCAAGACCATGGTCTCATATGTAAATTCTTGGGAACCTGGCTAATGAAAAAAACCCTTATGTCATGGATAAATACTAAATGGCATCCCAAAGGCTATGTAGAAATGTAGATAGGCATCAAGGGCTTCTTCACAGTAATATTCTCTAATCTAGAGGATAGATTAAGAGTCAGGGCGACCCATGTTTCATGGGCATGACAAGACTCTTTTTTAGATTATAGACTCTGCATTGTAATCCAAAAATTGAGAAATTTATAGTTATCCCTATCTCGATCTACCTTTATTCCCTTCCCATTAAATATTGGCTAGAGTAAATCTCGACAGGTATTGGAAATATGATCAAGCACTACATCAAATCCTTTGTGTTCACTAAGAGTAGATGGTATACAACCTACTTTAGAATTTGTGTTGACATGAACATATCGTAGTCACTTATGGAATCCATCGAGATCTCACGGCATGATGAAAATATATTGAATCCCTTAGATTAAAAACATGTACCATTCCACTATCGGAGGTTCCACGAGTATGGGCATCCATTTCATGATTGTTCGCTTGTTAATCCTCCTTCTCTATAGAACTAGCCAGCGACCAATGCTCAAAATGAATTTAGGCCCCCCAATAATCACAACCACAACTGGAGGACTACTTCTACCAACAATAAGAAAACCCCTACGATGAACAATCACTTTGAAGCTCTGACTAACATGCAAGACTCTCATAATGAGGAAGCCCATCCTCAAGGTAACAACAAAAATAATGAGGGCTCCAATCTAGACTCATGAACAAAGAAAAGGAAAAACCCTCAAAAAGAAGGAGATCTAGTTAACCTGAGGAAGATCAGGAAAATATAGAGATTGGGGCAAAGGAGGGAGGACTAGTCTTTGTGGCCATTCCTTTGCCCCCCTAATATCAAACTGAACTTCTTGACCCATAATATCTTGAAGAAGATGCACAAGCCCTAGAAGGCATCATGGAGGTACTGCAAGACCAAGATATGGAAGCATTATCAGAGCCATAGTTCTCGTAACTGCATCAAACCCTTCTAAGGCTTCACAATAATACTCTAACAGCCCAAAGAGTCCCACTCATTCCAAAAAAGGTAATCCTAAACCCTAGGATGGTGGAATTTGTTTTACTATAAAATATGGGCATGATCCAAAGCGTAAAGGGAGGAAGTTGGCACTGGAGCTTCTTCAACAAGTTGAAAACTATTGCAAAGTACACCTAATCCCGAAGTTGTTTGCTCCTTCTTCCTCTATTTCTAAATGAATATTCTTTCCTAGAACATAAGAGGCCTCAATGGTAAAGGAAAACAAAGGCTCCTCAAATATTGGACTAAAAAAGAGATTCCTAATATCATCATCCTTCAAGAAACTAAATGCTCTATAGAAAGGAAGGAATCAATCTCTCAATAAATTTGGAAAGGATCTCGGATCTAATTTTGGGATGCCATAGGATCGACGGGTGGTTTATCAGTGCTTTGGAACCCATAGGAAATCACCTTCTTTGACTAACTAGTAGCTCAAAAAATCCTTGTTGGAATATTCAATCCACTCGGCTCTGCCGAAACTGGAACCCTCATTGCAATCTATGGCCCAACTCTTGCGGTCAACAAAAGCACCTTCCTTATCTCTCTCCAGACGATATGAATTTTGTGCTTTAGCAAGACTTATATCATAGGAGGGGACTTCAATATGGTCACCTCCTTAGAAGAAAATAAAGGTGGTCAAAGGATACTGGGCACCAACTCCACTCGTTTCAAGAAGGCCATCAAGCAGATGCATATGGTGAACATTCCCATACTAATGGAATACACACCTGGAACAATAGACGCAAAGGCAAACACCAAATCACATGCATATTAGATAGATTTATGCTTTCAAAAAACCTCATGGAAAGACATTTCTTTATGGAAGCTATCATCCTCCCTGCAACGGGATCATATCATTGGCCAATATTCTCAGAAATTGATCTCAAAGAATCTCCCAAGAACAAGCCCTCCCATTTTGAATCCTTTTGGCTTACAAATCCCTCCTTTGTGGAGAAAACCAAACATTGGTGGAATAGTCTTAAAAATCCTAGGAACTCCCCCATGTATAATCTTCAATAGAAACGAAAACTTCTCAAGGTCCATGTCAAGAAATGAAATCGAGAGGAATTTAGAAATATCTTGGCAGATAAAAACATGCTAGAAGCACAATTGGAAATACTCCAGCACAAAGCATTCTTGAAGGCCGCATTGAGGATCTCATTCATCAAGAATCTAAGTTAATTATGTGGCTGGAGTAGAGGCGCTTTCACAAGGAACTTTTATGGAGGAAGAAATATAGAACTAATTGGTTGAAGGAGGGAGAGTGAAATACGACATTCTTCCATAGGTCAATGATATAACATCGTCACCATAATAGAATATTCTCCCTCAATCAGCCTGATGGTCAAAGGCCCACAACTCATTCTGACATAGAAAAGGAACTAACCAATTTCTACAGTGACCTTCTACGGGAGCCTGTGCCACATCAGCACACTACCATTAGCAAAATTCTTTGGCACATTCCTAATCTAGTGATGGAAGAACAAAATTTGGCGCTCATGTGAGAAATATCATTCTAGGATATCAAGGAGGCAGTCATGAATCTTCCAAGGAACAAAGCACCTACCCTGGACAGATTCACTTCTAACTTCTTCCAGGCTTACTAGATTTTTCTCAGTCAAGAGATCCATGCATTAGTAGAAGAATCCCACTAATCTTAGTTAGTCTTGAAGGGCCTCAATGCAAACTTCTTCACCGTAATTCCAAAATCTGTTGTTGTTATGGATGCAAGTAACTTCCTTCCAATAGCCCCATGCAATGTGATTTATAAAATTTTATCTAAGATTATTGTTAATCATTCGAAACCATTTTTTTTTTACTCTCATGTCCAAGGAACAATTAGGGTATGTTGAAGGGCATAAAATCCTTGATGGAATTGTGGTAGCCCGTGAGCTTATTCATTCCCTTAAAATTTTCAAGAAGCTAGGCATGGTGATCAAACTAGATTTTTCCAAGGCATTTTGTAAGTTAAGTTGGTCCTACCTCTTCCTCGTCCTCAAATACTTTGGTTATTCTGACTCATGGACCGCTTAGGTATTTTCCCTATTCTCTTCCTCTTTTTTCTTCATCCTCGTCAACGCATCCCCTCTCACTCTTTCAATGTGTCCTAGGGAATAAGGCAAGGGGATCCCCTCTCCTCCTTCCTCTTTTTCCTCATGATGGAAGGCTTGTGGCATTATCTAAGGTCGGAAGTGCCTCAAGGATGTATCAAAGGGATAAATCTCACAAGCAATATGGCTCCTATCTCACATCAACAGTTTGTCAATGATACAATGCTTATGAGGTAGGCCACCATTTAAGAAGCAATAGCTCTTAAGCAAGTTCTCAAGGATTTTATGGCTGCCTCAGGAACCTTAGTCAACCCTAACAAATCATAGGTGTGCTTTTTTAACACTTAGGTGGGCACACAATCCCATCTTGCTCCCCTTCTCGGCTTCTAGCGTGCCAATCTTCCAGTGATATATCTTGGAGCACCCCTCACTGCCAACTCCAAGAAAACCATTTTGTGTCAGGATCTCTTAGATAAACTCTCCTCCAAGATTGAAAATTGGAATTTTAGAGCCTTGAATATAGTGGGTCATTTAGTCCTCTTGATGTATGTGTTGCAAGCTCTACCCATATATCGTATATCTTTGTTGGCAGTGCCAAAAGGGGTAATGGGATTAATAAGAAACCTCTACATATCATTTATGTTACAAGGCCTTCGAGGAGCATCAATGGGGTTTGGTGGCTTGGGAGAAAATTTATCTTCCAAAATATTTTGGAGACCTTGGACTGCAAGATCCAGAAAAACTTAGTAGCATCATGGGCACCAAGCTATGGTGGCGATGGATACAAGACGATGAGGATCAATGAAAGTGCATATGGAACAATAAATATAGCAATGCTCTTAGTCTAATTTGAAAGTTTTGATCCGAAGATAGTACTATATAGTCATCTATATGGAATCTTGTGGACAAAAACAATGCTCATGTTCAGAGGCATGCATTTTGGGAAATTCATAATTGAGGGTTCGCCAATCTTTGCATTGATTCTTGGCAGCAGCTCCCACCTCTAAACACCACACTTTCTTGTCAAAACTTAATGGAATTGATTCAAAATCGTGGCCTCACACAAGTGACACAACATTCTTGATTCTCTGATATTTGAAATACCAACAAGTAGACGCGCATAGTTAATTGACCAAAAAAATTCCCATTAGATGACAAATCTTCTCAGGCTCTATCAATATTAACAATTTGAATTGGTTGGTGTTGGTAGTGTCACCTGATATTAATATCTCGACATCCAACCTCCACTCCTCCCAAGTTTAAGGCCATTTTAACTACTTTTGGGTGACAACTCTATCAATTTGTTAGTATTTTCAATTTGAGTTGGTCAATGTTGGTAGTGTTGCCTAATACTGATAGTGCATAACATGAAGTATAATTAATCTACATTTTACACTACTTTTAATTTCTATTGGATCCCTACTTCTCCATAAAATAATGTCTAACTGTTATGAAACCAGCTCACAAAAAGATAGAAAAGATAGATCAACGCCTTAGAAATAAGCCTCTTCGAGGGAGCAACGTCCTTTTACATTACACAAATGAACAATTCTTACATGATTCAAATGACAAGACCTCCTTTCTATATATAGGAGTCTAAAGTGTCATAATATAATCAGAGCCAACATAACAATAATAATGTAAGGGCACAATAATAACAATAGTGGGCTTCTATGGGGCACAATAGTAACAATATGGGGACTACATGGGTACAACAATATAATAAGGGGGTTGTACTAATAACAATAAGGGGTTACACTAGTAGTATAGGGGCCTAACATGCCCCTCTCCTTCAAAAATTGTTGTCCTCAACACTTGAGTAGTTCTTGATGCTTCTATATAAAATTCTTGTCCTCCCATGTGGAATCTTCAGCTGGTAAGTTCTTCCACTTGATGAGATAATCTGAAATTTATCGATTTCGTAGCTGTCGGGTTGTTGTTTCTGTGACTGATCCAGATTCCAATATGATTTTTCCTTCAACTTCAAGTTCTGGCAATATTGTTTGAATTGGGATCTTCTGCAACTTTTGAATGAGTGGCCATACTTCTTCATCCTTCTTCCATTCATCCCTTGCTTCGTTTATCCAATCTAGTTGGATAATAGATATAGCACCAAACAATGCTTCCACATCCTCATCCTTTCTTGAGAGTGCATCTGCAACAAAAAATTTCTTCCCTTTTCTGTAGATGATGTCAAAGTCATAACCCAACATATTTGTGACCCATTTTTTATGTTCTTCTAAAGATAATATTTGTTCTAAAACGTATTTAAGACTATCATGATCCATTTTTACCTTGAAGTGTCTTCCCATTGGGTAAGGTCGCCACTTCTTAAGTGCATGTAGTATTGCCAACATTTCCTTCTCATAAATAGCTTGCTTGAGATGTAGCTGTAAAAATACCCAATCGCCTACATCAAAACTTTTTTCACTGTGATGTTGATCTACCTGTTATTTCATTCGATTCTGCACCAAAGTGGCGTTATCCTTTAAAAGTTGGAGAACTTGTTGTTGATGCTCAATGTGATCTTTCACTGCTTGAACCTTTTTCTTCTTGATATTTCCTTCTATCTTGAGAGTTTGAGGAGTGGTAATTTCTTCCAATGCTTTACAAGATATGGTCGGATTCATTTCTTGATGCTCGATGTGATCTTTCACTTCTTGAACATTTTTCTTCTTGATATGTCCTTCTATCTTGATAGTTTGAGGAGTAGTAATTTCGGCCAATGCATTACAAGATATGGTTGGATTCATTTCTTCTTTCTTGATGTGATCTTTCACTTCTTGAACCTTTTTCTTCTTGATATGTCCTTCTATCATGAGAGTTTGAGTGGTAATTATTGCCAATGCTTTACAAGATATGGTCAGATTCATTTCTTCTTTCTTTGGGGTTGGGTCCTGGTGTATATCCTCTTCTTTTGATGTTTCTTGGTCCTTTTCTTCCTCCTCTTCATACTCTATGTAAAATAATTTCTTCTCAGCACACTTATGACCTTCAATTCATTTTCTATCACAATTGTAACAAAGCCCTTTTTCTCTTTTTTCTTCCAATTGCTGTGGTGTAAGCCTTGTAGGTTGTGGAAGGTTAGGAGAAGAAACACTTCCATAATTATAGTCATGAGTGGTGGGATTCCTTGTTTCCATAATTTTGCTTTCAATTTTTCTTGCCAACTCGAATGCCTCCTCCAATGAATCAGGTTCCCAAAAACGAACCTCCTGTTGAACATTATCCTTTAAAGTCCCTATGAAGACATCAATCCTTTGCTTCTCTGGAATATAATTTACCCTTCTATTCAATTTTTGAAAGTCCTCAATGTGATCTTCCATTGAACCCTTTTGTTTGAGATTTATCAATTGGCTAAAGAAGGAGTTTCTCTTTGTATCCTCATAATGTGCTATCATTTCCTCCGTGAAAATTGACCACATAACAAGTGGTTTACGAGAACAAAACCCTTTATACCATAAAAATTGATTCGGTTCTAAATATGAAGATGCAATACCTACCTTTTGTAATAGTGGTACAACCTGTAGATCAAAATATTTCTCCATCTGAAGTATCCAATTTACCGGATCCTTGCCATCAAACTTCCTCATATCGCCTTTTCTTGATTTTAGGAGCTCGATCTTGAAACGAATATAACTCTGTAATTTCAATTCTTCTAGTTCTAAAATTGCGACCTATAGTAGCCCTCTACGTCCTCTTTCCAATACCACTAGTCTGATTGAATTAGATTCTCCAAGAAAGAGTTATGCACAATCTCCCAAGATGACCTGATTATATACCTTTTCAGAAGAGCGAACTTGTATGAAGTGCCACGTGTCACTGTTTTGACCGACGGGTCTAAAAAATATACACATGAAACTACATCCTGTCCTCTTTCTGCAACTTCTTACGAAATTTCAATCTGATGCTCAAAACATAAGTTATGATGATTTTCCCCAGGTCCCCTGTTTGGAATGAAATTTGGGAGTCTGCAAAAAGGCCAACTTCCTCAGATCATATCTCCGCAAATATAGTGCAAAAATCTCTGAATTTCAGACCGAAGGTTCAGACGATTTCAACCCAAATGGGTTTTTTTATCATCTGAAACGTCGCAGAAAAAAAGTTATAGCGCAAATGCCACGATGACCTGTTTGGAGAAATGAAACCCTAGAATCCAAAGCTCTGATACCAAATGTTATGAAATCAACTCACAAAAAGATAGAAAAGATAGATCAACGCCTTAGAAATAAGCCTCTTCGAGGGGGCAACCTCCTTTTACATTACACAAATGAACAATTCTTACATGATTCAAATGACAAGACCTCCTTTCTATATATAGGAGTCTAAGGGGTCATAATATAATCAGAGCCGACATAACAATAATAATGTAAGGGCATAATAATAACAATAGTGGGCTTCTATGGGGCACAATAGTAACAATATGAGGACTACATGGGTACAACAATATAATAAGGGGGTCGTACTAATAACAATAAGGGGTTACACTAGTAGTATAGGGGCCTAACACTAACTCTGGAATTTACTAAGGTTTGTCTATGTGTTTTAGAGTATCCTCGTTAATTTGAAGAGTTAAAGCTGCTAAGAAGTTGATATCCAATGAATCTTTCTTGCATATTTTGAACAAGGAGTAAACACAAGTGCAAGATCAATAAAATGCCAACCTTTTTCTAATACAAATTTCTCACACCATAGAAATTACTCTAAGAGTTAATCTCTATAAGTGAGATTTTAATGGCTTTGTACTCCTACACTTAAAAATTAAGTGGACCTAATTATGTGGCCTTATGTTTAATGGCTTCAACTTTTTATACTAGTAGCTTCTCTTTTCTTCGGGGTGTTTCAACTACTTGTCTTTTCGACAAGGCGTTCCAGTTGCTGCTTTTTTTTGCAGGATATTGAAGTCAATTCTGTAGAATGTTCAAGCGAATGTTGGAATATGTTCTTTGTGGGATGTTCAAGTGATTAAATGAATTTTGTGGTTGTAGCCCCAATTCTTTTTAATCACTCAAATTAAATGTTATAGGTGTGTTAATGTGTAGTTGAAAGGGTAGATTCAATTGTAGATGTGCATCATATCTTGCCTCATTTGTCTTAAATTCTTGAAACAATTGTTTTTATTAATTAAATCTAAATCAAGTGATTTTGCATCTTCATGACATGGCATACAAAATATGGTATGTGCATCTATCCCAATAGATTACACCATGAATCCCCACCAAATCTAAATCTTAGTTGCCTTATGTGTTTGCACTTAAGAATTTCTTCATGCCACTTGTGAAAAAAATCAAAGAGAGTTATTAAGGGTGTGATGTGGCAATTTATGAATTCCCCTAGACAGTCAGAAAAATCCTATCAAATCTATGAAATACATCAGCCATTTAAAATGAAATTATTTTTGTTAAAAACTCATTAATTCATAAATTAAGTGATGGAGTCGTGGAGGTCTTCATGATTTTTATTTATTTATTTTTATTTATTTATTTTTATCTTTTTTTAACTTGTTGAATACAAGAAGGTTCAAGTTTACTTTATTTTTATCTTGTATTTTTTAAATGCGACATTTAAATATAACAATTCAGATTTGTTCGAAGTTTTAGAAACTGGGATAGGGGCTCAAATCTCGAGAGGATGGGATATTGAGGTGTCAGGGATTGTGATATCAACTCCATCTCAAACAACCACTAGCACGAAATCCTAGCCTTATTAGACCTCGATATGTTAGCATAATAACAAATAACTTTTTCATCATGTACCTGCATTTATCAAGAGACTAGGAGTTTGTGCATCCAAAGGTCAGGATGTTTAATTCTTCATAGTTTATCATTTTTCGTGATAAATAATTGGCGATATTAGGCTACTGAACCCTGATATCGAATGTCTGACATGGTCAAATGGCAGGTGCTCCCATGGTAGGTCTAGTGACATCGCATGATGACATGAATTTGATGTGGCTAAATGAGATGTGACATGTTGATGTGGCATGATGACATCCCAACATGACATGTATCAGTATCAAGGAAAAAACCATGATACCGAGTCTCATGACGTCCTAATATCCCGATCCCTGATACCTTATAAGTTAATACCCAATAGCATGTGATTCAATAACATGATTCTCAATATCTTGTCACTTGACAAATATTGCGCTTTTTGTCCCCATTAGCTGACATGTGTATCAATATATATTAGCATTAGTAGTTTGGCACTAGTCAATGTCTAGAGTACTCCCTGACTCCCAATGCCCAATACTGAATTTGTCTGTCTACCAACACAACTTATATTAGGCACTTTATTAATGCTTCACTAGTGTTGGTTCCTAATTTGTTCCTTGACGACGTAGGAACAAACCAAGAGGACATTCATTGCCAACAGATATATGGATTCAAGCACACAAATTATTTAAATATAACAACAAAATATAAACAAATGAAGCATACAATGGTGTAATATATATCTATGTGAAATATTGTAATAAAACTCTCAACAATAAGTGTTTCTAGTCAATCACACAATACACCACGCAAATATCCCAACTCTTATACCCTTGATAATATTTATATCTAAGAGGATCATGAATTAAGTAAAGTAATGCAATATAAACAATTGATCAAGTCCCTTGTGTAAATTTCAAATTGAATCAGTATATACGCACACAAAACAAAATGGAAATGAAAAAAAAACCGAAGGAGTATGGTTTTCAAATTGCATAACAAAAGATTATAAATGCATCAATGATCAGTTTGTGCATTAAGTGCAATCGGGGCATCAAGAATTATAAGTTTGTTCTCACCTCCAAGGCTATCAGCGCCCCTCTTTCAAATGATAAATCAAGTTTTTTATACAAAAGTATTTATAATTGTCTATCTTAACAACACAACTAAAAAAGGAAAATGAAATCAACTCTAAAAAGCAACTTGGATTTAAAATAAATAAATAAATAAATAATCCCTTGGATTCATGCATTCCTCAAATTTGAAATAGATGCAACGTTCTATTTCTTAACGTTGTGCATAATTCCTCATTAAATTATTTTTCCAAATATTTAGTTTATTATAATTAATTTCTAGCATCAAGTAAACAAGAATTAGTTCTGAAATAAGTGTGTAAAACTCACAAATAAAAATCATAAATGCATTTCTTACCTCACTCTAATGACCTTCCAGCTTAGTTGTTTACGTACCTTTATCGTTTTAACTTTTCCGTAGTAATTTAAAGTAAATCCTTTCAAATTACCAAAAAAAAAAAAACAAGTCAATTTGTCATCTATAAAATGAAACCATAACCATAATGCAGTTGAATAAACTTAATGGAAAATAGAATAATAATTTTAAATAAAACCATTTTTTAAAACGAAATTGATACCTGAAAGGTGGGAAGAGAAGAAAAGTTAAAGCAAACAAGATCCGACGAGATCTTGGTCGTCAAAGGCATTTGGTTGGGCAGCTTGCATGTATATCAGGCATGGACTAGCTAGCGCATTAGTCGTTCATGCCGACCCGATGATGGGTCATGTGATTTTGTGAAACAAGGCATCGATGATGGCTTTGATTTAATAAAAAGGGAGAAAGAAAGAAAGAATATTATTTTAACGTTTACAAAGGTAAAGATAGTCTATGGGAGAGACTGCGTCTTCATATGGTTGATGTATTCAGCTTTTTTCTTGTGAAGCCTTACAATAAGCACTCCCAGCTTCTTGACAAACCCTTCACTAAATAGATTATCCCAAGAGCTACCTACCATAATATTTGCATAACTTGCCATGTTGTCTTTAAAGGCCTCACATTCTAAAATGAAGTGTTTTTCTATTTCCACTTTTTCGAAATAACAAAAAATATATACTCTTTCCTCCCATACTTCATTTGGCCTTTTCCAGTGCCCCCTATTTCACAACAGAGTTTATGAGAATTAGTCCTTAACCGAGCAATAAGAATTTTGGCTCTCCAAGAAATATTGACATCTATGTACGTTTTCTTTTTTATGATTACGAGTGGGATTAAACACTTCAATATATTATTTTTTCTCTCCCTTGCTCCTTATCCCAAGTACGCTTGTGGAACTTATCCATAACAAAAGCTTTTATCTCTTTACTATTTATGGGACACGTGTTCAAGCAAATACCCCATTTACTAAACCATTTGTTATTTTGTTGCATCCAAGTCTTCTTTCTTTTTCACAATATGTCATTAAAGACAACCTTAGGCCATCTGCCCTTTTCCATTTGCTCATTTTTTTTAAATACCTTATGACTCGCATCGTAGCAATTGCTTCAATAGAAACAACCCCTTTTTCACTTAATAAGATAGCATAAGGAATTACACTTTTAATTTTGAATTTGTTTGTAATCAAACGCTTCTGAATTTTCTCAATTTGTTTCCACTACATGTCGAATGTACTACTCACCCACAGTGCACAACCACAGAGAATCACTAGAAGCCCAAAAAAAATTTGAGTGGTTTTCCAGTCCCATAACTCTGCCTCTCTACACCTATTTTGAAAAGCATATTACTTACACTTTTAATGGTCTACCATATTACTTACACTTTGACTCACATTTCCATAATAATGATGTTAATGAAATGTGAATGATGAAGGTGAGGTAAGGTAGTTAGGTTTATAATTTTATATAATTTTTATTTACTTATTTATGGTTTAATTAGTTTATTTTATTATATATTGGTTTGATCTGGTTTATTTTTATTATTTTATTACGTTATGTTTATATTTTAATTATGATATTTGATTTTTTATTTTTATAATTATTTTAATAATAATTATAAATTCTAATTATTTTAATAATAATTATAAATTCTAATTATTATTATTTTTTTGCAATTATTAATTTAAAATTAAGATTTCTATTTTTTTATTTAATATAATAATAATTTATGTAAGTTATAATGACCATTATAATACTAAATTTAATGTAGAGCGGACATAATATTTTGCCATGAAGATTTGAGCATGTGATTGTGATCATAGGAATATGAGAGTTAGTTATATGATGAGGGAAACATAAAGAAAAATTCATAGAGGCAACCTAGTTATAAAGAGGGCCAAATTTAGCACCAACAGTGAATGTGGTAAAATTCTGAAATCCCAATAAGCTAAAACAGGATAGTATAGTGTCATTAAATAATGGGAAAAAAGATTTTCCATTCAATATTCTACCTATACCACGACAAAAACGTACCAATAAATGTTATGACATGGGGGCTTCACTTTGTTGACCAATATCTTACCACGTTCATTCATCAAGGTGATTTTTAAATTGTGAAAAATAAAGTCAATACATTGTAGGTATCGGGGTGGGGGGATGTGGGGTATATGGGAATTATAGGTATTTAAGGGTAAAAAAAGGGGTATTTGATAGAAATATGAGATATTTATTAAAAAATATGGGTTATTATTATTAAAAATATGTACTAGATGAGCTTAAACAAAATTATTTTAGGAGATTTTAATCAATATTTAGTGAGAATATGGGTATTCGTTAACATCCACAAATGGAGGTGCCATGTCACATGTTGACTAAGTGGAGACTTCATGTGTTGTAAGTTGTATTTATTCCTGAAATTCCAATGGGATGAGATTTCAATATGTCTATTAACAAAGTTTGTAGGCGATCACAAATGACGAGGACAATTACTATGGGTTCACATAAAGTTTGTAGACACGAGGAGTGTGTGCTAAGGAGTATAGATAATAGAGAATCATACTTGAATCTTTGTAACTTTGTGTGTTTCACATAGTTGAACATAATGAACCAATCAAAATTAATAATAATAATAATAATCACATTGATTTCTTGGTGGAGTTCAATCCATCTTAAACTTGATTACACCATCTACTTAGAAGGATTTTAATAATGTGAAGGTATGAATTAATTATGTTACGGTACAAATTAAATAAGTTTTTTAAAGTATAAGTAGAGAGTACATTTGTAAGTGCCATTCAAACTTACAACATAGTTTTTATATTTTATGTTTTTTAATTAATTTTATTTACTTAAATGTATTTAATTATTATTTTTTTAACATGAATGAGTATGTTCCACTTAGTGGAATCAATAACTTTGTACATACGACTATTAATATTTCACCAAGTACAACGATTATTTCATAAATGCTGCAAGGGCCAGCATACAATGTGTCTCCAAAGATCTGAACCCACACAACTAGGGACACAAAATGTATGCCATACCACTCGAGCTAAGTTCCTTTGACACCTGATAAATGTATTTTAAAGGAGATAAGATTATTCATTTCAACAGCGCTATCCAATTAAAAAATTGGAATACAATTTTCATAATAAATATATATATATATATATATATCAAATATTCAATTTAATATTTATATATTTTAAAATTATGTAAAACCATAGCAAAATTGTTATATTTGAAACAACTAATTGAAACTCAAACCAATAATTTTTTTTTGGTCAAGTAAGAGTGGAGCCATCAATTAACTGAAAAAACAAGATTACATATGGTACATGTCTTTACAAGTGTAAAGACTAGCAAAAGGTAGACCCGTTGATGAAAAACACACATCAGAGTCAACAAAACCCAGAACATTACACAAAAAAAACAAATTAGACACTTCAACCCCTTCTCGGTATATTGTCGATCGCAATCTCTGCAAGTCGCCAATACTTTAATCTTGTGAGAGTTAACCTCCGCCATTCGATCAACCCTTTGATTTGACGGTCCAAAGTCCATCGCAGCATCACTAACCTCGGCACATCGCATATCGCAAAACTAGGTTTATCTCTGACCAGACTCATTTACCGAATGCAATTTGCGATTAAATCTCCGTCGTCGGTCTATTTCCTCGGAGCCAATATAGAAAAAGAACCTTTGCGCGCCCCAAAACCACTCCCCAGAGCTGATATAGAAAAAGAACCTTGGTCTATAAAACTTCAAGTCCGCAAGCCGCCAACACTTGATACCTGTGAAAAGTGAGTGTTAACCGCTACGGTTTGATCAACCCTTTAATCAGACGGTCCAGAAACCATCGCAGCATCTCGACCTTGGCACATCGCACCTCGCAATATCTCCACCTTGGCACATCGTAATATCGCAAAACTAGGTTTAACGCTGCCCCGACTCTTCTACCGAATGCGATTTACGATTAAATCTCCACCGTCGATCTGGTTCTTGATCTGACGGTTGTCGCAACATCGTATCAGGAGCTTGCTCGCCACTTAGTCGCTTCTCGGAGCCAATAAAGATTATGAACCTTGGTCCATAAAACTTTAGGTCCGCTCTTAGACTTAACCTCCAACCACTTTAGCACCCAATATCCAATCGATGGCGGAAGCACATAAAACCTTCAGTCTGCAACCATTCAACTAGCACGCGGGTTACAAATAGTTGAACCCCCGTAGTTACATGTGACGTCATCATATCAAAATAAGATCAACGGTCAGGATTTAATGCAGCATTTCAACCAGGCTTAAGGACTTCCGCCCTCTCATACTCCCGCTAATCCTTTCCATCATATCTTACATGATCTAGCGCCTCCTGTGCATTTTTATCTCACCGCTTAGTCCTTCTCTTCACTTCGGGTTTATGTCGTTCCTTCAACTCCCGCTAGTCTTCCTCCTGCTCATTATTCATGGTTTGGAGATACGCCATGTCTTTGGCTGCCTGTCGTTGACAATCATCACACAGTTTACCAGAGGGTAAAGACTCCCAGTCATACTGAATATAGCTTTCCTTACAGAGCACCCCTTCATTTGCCAGACGATCAGCTAACATATTGGCTTTTCTTCGCACATGAACAAAGCTGACAGTTCTCAGGGTTCGCAAGTGGGAATGAATACATTGAAAGACCTACGAGAGCCTCCAATGTTTCGATACTTTTACAAGGGCCATTCCATTACACATTTTCTTGGTCGCATTAATAACCAATTATGAGTCAGCTTCAATGATGGTGTTATGTAAATTTGACTCTATCAAGATTTCCAGGCACTGTTCTAAGGCCATGAGCTCTACCATGTTATTAGTGGCGGTCCCCAAATGACTGTGAAAGATATCCTTTATGTGCCCCTACTCATCTCTTGTGACACTGCCAAATCTAGCCATCCCTAGGTTGCCCTTAGAGGCCCCGTCTATATTGATTTTCCAAAAACCATGAGGAGGAGGCCGCCAGATATCTTTACCAGCAGTTGTTTTTCTCACATCCTTGGCAGTGCCTTAGGGAACCAGGGAATGGAGACCCAACTGCAGCAGTATGCGAGCAAAGGGCGAAGGAGGGTCCTTAGGAATTTTCCACATAAGGGCTTCTACTGTATCTTTGAGCTGTCGTAAAATTTGGACAATGATGTTCTGGGGCAAGCCTGTTTTGTTCTTGAAAATCCTGCCATTGCATTCTTTCTAGACATCCCAGATGATAAAGCCTAGAACCAGAGTCCAAGCCTTGTTAATGATTTCATTACCTGAGAAGTCTTTCCTCCAATTCTTCAAAGTGTTGGTGATGCTAAGTCTGTCCCTGTTAGTTTGCCTGAAGACTTTATCCAGGTCGATACTAGTGGCCACTTGTCAAGTCTACTTGGACCCCCACCATTGTTTCTTTCAACTTTTCAGTTTTCTTTATTGTAGCACAATTTACTATTTTTAGCTGTTTTTCGGGTCCTGAACTTCCGGAGCCGCTTGGAGGCCCTAATCGACGTTTTTTGGGAAAATTGGGAGCAACATGGGTCCATGGCCCCATGTTGCTCTTTCTAAAGTTGTAGTTCTTGGATAGATTTTTCTAATGAGATACTGTGTGCGTCAAACGGAGATTGTATGCCAAAGTCACGACCCCGGGAAGTTGATGTACCAATTTACCCAAACAGGGCCCACAATTTGGCGTTTCATCTTCTAGAGTTAGGTTTTTGGATGTTTAGGGTTTTCCATTGTTTCTCAACAATAAATAGACCTTTGAGCCTCATTGTAACAAAGTTCAGAGGCATGTATCCGCCACATCTCTTCTCAGAGACAAGCTACCATCGCCCTAGTTGGTTTATTTCCATTTTTGTTTGTAAGCATATTTCAGTATTTTACATTAATGAAATGAAGTATTATTTCCGTTGCATCTTTGTGTATATGGTTATCTCTGTATTTTTTGCGTTCCTATTTAAATCTGGATCAGTGGTATCAGAGCGGTCTGCTTTTTTTTCTCTGTTTTTCTTTGCATGTCCCCAGTCGGGATATAAGGAATTAGGGCTCGAACTGGTCGAACCTTTGCAAGACCAGCCTCTCAAATCCTGACAACCTCCCATGGCAGATGAAAAGAAAGATGAGAGGGTAGGAGATCCTATCAAAATATTGCTCGAAGAAGCCCTCGAGCGACAAAGGAACGCAGTGATGGACAACTTTTCCCAGATCCTTCAGCTGCTACCCAGGGGTGACGCATCGACTTCCAGCAACTACTCTGGAAACGCCACATCGTTTAAGGCACAAGTTGATTTTGAACTCCCCATATTTGAGGGTAAGATAGACACAAATGTCGTCGATAAATGGTTAAATCTGCTAGAAGGTTATTTTTTTGTTCATGATTTTTCCACTCGAGAAAATATTATTTTGTCTCTTCTCAAAGCAGCGCCCCACGTCAAGGATTGGTGGGAAACCTACTGCGAGCATAAGGATGAAAGTACAAGCTCACTATTTTCGACCACACCCACTTGGAATTCATTCCAGGATGTCATCAAGGAGTAGTACTACCCCGTCGAAAGCTATGACGATCAATACATAAAGTGGACCACGCTGCGGCAGGGAAGGGACCAAGACGTGCCGGAGTTCACCAATATTTTCCATACCCTTCACACAAAGTTGGGTATCAAGGATTTGGAGCAGCATTTGGTACTCAAATACAGCAGCTGCTTGCACAAGTACATCCAGGAAGAAATAGAATTCCTGAACATCTCCTTGCTCAACATTGCATACCAATATGCTATCAAGGTCAAGCAAAAGTTTAAACAGAAGAAGCGAGACTTTGGATCTGTGAATCCGAAGCAAGGGAAAGGTGCCCCCAAATCGTAGAACAAAGGACAAAGCCAAGGCGGGGCGACCCAAGAAAACCCGCCAAAGTTGCAAGCAAAGAATAGCGCCGCGAAGCCAAAAAAGGACACGGGAAAGTGGTGTGAGTTCCATAAGAGCTCCACTCACAACACAAGTGAGTGTCGGTCCAAGCAGTCACTGGTGGCTGAGCTAAAGGTTTCAGAATCAGATGAACGTTTTGAATCTGAGTCAGAACCTGACAAGGGGAATGACAAAGGGAAGAAGATTATCGATGCAGAGCCTAACGCCACTGTTACCACCACGAAGATCCAAAAGGAGGAACCCGAAGATTTTAAGGAGGAGGAGCGTCTCTTCCACTCCCAGATGTGGGTAAAGGGCTCCCCGTTACAGTTCATTATCGACAGCAGGAGCCAAAAGAACCTCATTTCAGCAGAGGTCGTGAAGCGGCTGGGCTTACCGACCACAACACATCACAACCGTACACCATCGGGTGGCTTCACCAAGGACGGGATCTTCACGTGAGCCAACAGTGTCGCCTTCCATACAACATCAAGCCCTTCACAAATGAGGTATTGTGTGACATTACTCCCCTTGAAGTTTGTGATGTATTATTAGGACAACCATATTTGTGGAAGCGACATGTTGTGTATGAATCAAGGCCCCGTGCTGTTATTGTTACTTTGGGAACTAAGTTGTACATGATACTGGAGGTAGCACCGCCTATCGCCATCTCTTTGATTACTGCAAAACAATGCAGTAAGCTCATTTCCAAAATCGGGAAATTTGTTTCCCTGATGATACGCCCTCAAGGAAAGAAGAAGACGGTGGCCACAACGTCCAGACAGGGCCCCTCCGCACGACAACTACAGATGGACAAGGTCGTGGAGGAGTACGAGGACATCTTCACCTCCCTGCAGGGGTTCCTCTACACTGTCAGGTCAAGCACTCCATCGATCTGACCCTAGGTGTGTCGCTGCCCAATGGACCAATCTATCGCCACTCTATTCTGGAGAATGATGAAATCAAGAGGCAGATTTAGGCGTTGCTGCAGAAAGGTCACATTCGTCCAAGTTCACCGCCCTATGGAAGCCCGATTGTGTTGGTACAAAAGAAGGATGGGACTTGGAGACTCTGTATTGACTATTGGGTGCTAAACAAGATCATTATCCGTAATAGGTACCCGATCCACGGATTGATGACCTATTGGACCAACTGAAGGGGGGAAAATATTTCAGCAAGATCGATTTGAAGTCAGGATATCACCAGGTACCAATCGAACCCTCCGATGTGTGGAAGACTGCCTTCAAAGCCAAGGAGGGCCTATTTGAATGGTTGGTAATGCCTTTCGGATTGACAAATGCTCCTACAACCTTCATGAGGCTAATGGATGACATCTTGGGGCCATTCACCAACTCATTTGTAGTGGTATACTTGGTTGACATCCTGATCTTCAGCCAGAGTTGGGAATAGCACCTCCACCACATCTGACAAGTTTTCCAAACACTGCGGCAACACAAGTTATGTGCTAATTTGGAGAAATGCACTTTTGGCATGACCCAGGTTAAGTATATGGGATGCATTATTGATGAAGAGGGTGTGCATGTGGGCCCATCCAATATCCAAGTCATTCGAGATTGGCCATCTCCAACCACTCTGATAGAGCTCTACAGCTTTCTAGGCCTTTGCCAACTTCTACCGCAGGTTCATGTTGGGATTTTCTCATATCACTTGGCCCTTGAGTCAAGTCACCAAGGGAGGAGCGAAGCAAAATTATTTTGGTTTGAATCTCAACAGAGGGCATTCACAGAGTTGAAAGATCACCTCCGCACGGCACCGTGTTCGCATTACCAGACTTGCAACAACCATTTGAGGTCGAGACAGATGCCTCTGATTATGCTATTAGGGTAGTCCTTACTCAACGCGGGCATCCATTGGCATATCACAGTGAGACACTTTCAAACACAATCCAAAAGTATCCCACTTATGACAAAGAGATGTATTCCATCGTGCAGGCCTGCCGACAATGGAAGAATTACATTTTGGGCAAGGAAACGGTCATCCACACAAACCACCGACCCTTATAGTTCATACAAACCCAAGGGAAATTGCAGAATGATCGCCATCAGAAGTGGACCACATACCTGCAACAATTCCATTTGAATATCAATTATAAGAAGGGTAGCACCAATAATGTTGTAGATTGCCTCAGTTGACCACCGATCATGGCGTTAACCACTGTGCTCAACTCTTGTGGCCACGAGACTTCTGACTAGCCACTTCTCTACAAAAGTGACCCAGAATTCAGCCACACATACCAGACACTCTTGGAGGGTCAGCATGTTCCAGATTTTCACCTCCAAGATGCCCTGTTATGCCACTTGGGTCACCTTTGTGTTCCTTCAAGCGAGCGTGCCAAGATGATTTGGGAAGCACACTACAGTCGGGCTGCTGGACATTTTGGGGTCGAGAAAACAGTGGTAGTACTGCAGAAGTATTTCTATTGGCCGAATCTTCGACACGATGTCGGGAAGTACATCAGATCATGCACTACCTACGCCATTGCCAAACCGACCATCAAGAAGCAAGGCCTCTATACCCCACTGCCTACCCCTAGTCGACCTTGGGAATCCATCTCCATGGATTACATGTCAGGTCTTCCTTCCACTAAGCATGGAAACGACTGTGTTTTTGTGGTCGTCGACAGGTTCTCGAAGATGGCCATTATGGCCGCCTGCAAGAAGAATATCACAGCAGAAGCCACTACTAAACTCTTCTTTGAACAAGTGTGGGTACACTTTGGGATCCCACAATCTATCATCTCAAATCGGGATAGTAGGTTCCTCAGTACATTTTGGTCCAGTCTCTGGTCGATGCTCGACACCAAACTCACTAAGTCCACAGCCTTCCATCCTCAAACTGATGGCCAGACAGAGGTTGTCAACAAGATGATCGTACACATTATGTGCATGTACAACTCAAAGCATCCACGCACATGGGACAAGAGCCTCCCCTATGTTCAACACAGCTACAACCGGGCTCTCCACAACTCGACTAGCCACAACCCTTTTCAGGTGGGCTTGCGATTCTAGCCACTATGTCCCATTGATGTGGCCATGCCATTTGCGGCTACTCACGCAGATTCGACTCTTGTCTAGTGCAAAACAGATAAGGCAAACAGTGTTATTCAGCACATCCAACATATTTGCCAGCAGGTCCATGACATTATGGAGAAATCAAATGCTAAGTACAAGCAACAACATGATCAACATCGGGTGCCACACAAGTTTCTGGTGGGCGACAAATTTTGGTTGCATTTGCAAAAGGAACGCCTTACCAGAGCCTATCGGAAACTCAGACCACTGAAATATGATCTTTACACCATTACCAAGGCTGTGGGAGACAATGCATTTGAGCTCAACATTCCCCCATTCCTTGGCTTGCACACAGTGTTCAATGTGGACCACCTTCGGTCATACTTTCCGCCATTACTAAACACATCTGACATTCCAGAACAACTCACACCCATAGAGTTAAATCCAAATTGCATGGAATAAGCTGCAACTGATCGGATCATGGACACACAGATAAAACACACTTGCCAGCAGAATATCCAATTGTATCGAATTGTCAAAGCAGGCCAACTCATTCACCAGGGCAAGTGGCTCACCAGGGACCAAGTTCAGCAGAAGTTTCCTCTTCTCATGGAGGAACTCAACGCAATGGGGACCATTTCTTCCTAAGGGGGAGGAATGATCCAGGTGGATATTGGTGGCCACCTGCTAAGTCCACTTGGACCCCCACCATTGTTTCTTTCAGCTTTTCAGTTTCCTTAATTGTAGCACAATTTACTATTTTTAGCAGTTTTTCGGGTCCTGAACTTCCAAAGCCGTTTTGAGGCCCTAAACGATGTTTTTTGGGACAACTGGGACCCTTATTTCCCTTCCCAAAGTTGTAGTTCTCATATGGATATTTCTAACGAGATATTGTGTGCGTCAAATGGAGATCGTATGCCAAAGTTATGACCCCGGGAAGTTGATGTACCAATTTATCCAAACAGGGCCCATAGTTTGGTGTTTCATCTTCTAGGGTTAGGTTTTTGGATGTTTAGGGTTTTCCATTGTTTCTCAACAATAAATAGGCCTTCGAGCCTCATTGTAACACAGTTTAGAGGCATGTAGCGGCCACATCTCTTCTCAGAGATAAGCTACCATCGCCCTAGCTGGTTTATTTCCATTTCTGTTTGTAAGCATATTTCAGGGTTTTACATTAATGAAATGAAGTATTATTTCTGCTGCATCTTTGTGTATATGGTTATCTCTGTATTTTGTTGTGTTCCTGTTTAAATCTGGATCAAGACTAAGGTCGCCCAATCCCACAAGGTAGAGGTGAATGGGCAGAGGTTAGTAAATGTTCCATCGTCTCCTCTTGTAGGCCACATAGATGGCATTTGGATGGGCCAACAATGCCCCTTTTCAGAAGATTCTCCCATGTGAGAATTCTCTTTTGGTGAACTAACCACATAAACAACTTGATTTTCATCCATTGCGAGTTTGCCAAAGGTCATTCCAAACCTGATCAGGGTTTGGATAATCGAAACCTAGGGCTAGGGTTTGGATAATCGAAACCTAGGGCCATGCATTCAACTTCTTTGAGGTTGAAGGTGCCTTCGGTGTTTTGACCCCATCTCAATTGGTCAGAGGAGGATGACACCAAAATCTTCCTCTGCTCCAAGTCAAGAGCAAGAGACTCCACTTGGGCCTTCAAAGGACTCTCTTCACTATAACCAAGATCCTTCCACATTCTCCATTTACCATTGTTCCTTGCCTGATCCTAGAAGTCACTTACCATAAGTAAACCTTTGTTATCAATGTCATTTTTTAGAGCAGTTAGTCCTTCCCTAAACAATTTGGTTCCCACTGCCAGTTGTCCTCCCAAAACCGTGCAAGGTTCCCATCTCAGATCTCCCAGAAACTATGCTTCTGGATAATGGCTCTATTCTCCCAAGCAAGGTTCCAAATGTGGGAGCCCTTGATGAGCCCAGACATTTGGATATGATCCCTCTCCTGCCAATTATTTGCATATTTCTGCTTCCAAAGCTTGGCCCAAGGGGTGGTCGATTCCTTGAGCCACCTCCACCAAAGTTTGGCTCCTGAAACTCTGCTGAGGATTTCAGGGTCATGTAGCCCCAAACCAACATGGGCCTTAGGTCTACAGAGCTTGACCCAAGCTACCAAAGCCAACTTCTTTTTCTCTTCCCCCTTGCCCCAAAGAAAATCTCATTGAATACTCCTGATTTACTGCATAACTCCTTTAGGAGTAGGAAGAGTTGAAAACATGAAAATGGGTATAGCCTGCTGGATAGCCTTAGTAAGCACAAGACGCCTCGCCATATTCAAAGACCTGCATGTCCATTTCTTGACTTTTTCCTGAAGTTTATTAGTTACCGGCTCCCACACTCCCTTGCTCAGAGGTTTTTCAGTAAGAGGCATTCCAAGGTACTTAGAAGGTAATTGATACCTTTGAAACCCAAGAATTATGGTAAGGTTCCTCTGAATAGCATTGTCAGTGTTAAAAAAAAATACCTTTGATTTGTCAAGGCTTACCTCTGTACCAGCAGCCAATGCAAATTCGTTCAGGATTTCTTTGAAGGCTCTGGCTTCTTTGACTGTAGGAATGCACTGCAGCATTGTTTCATCCACAAATTTTTGATGAGTAGTAGCAGCACCATCCGGAATAAGTTTCAGACCGTGTATTTTTCCTTCAGAATTTGCCCTATTGATCGCTCTGCCTAGTCCTTCCATCATGAGAACAAAGAGGAAGGGGGAGAGCGGATCCCCTTGTCTGAGACCCCTAGAAGGCATAAAGATTCTAAAGGGAGAGCCATTAAGAAGAATGGAGAAGCTGGCCATGGATACACGGGCCATAACCCATCTTATCCAGTTGTGGTCGAAGCCATAAGCTCTTAACACTACCCTGATGTAAGACCAGCTTAGCTTATCATAAGCTTTCGCTAAGTCAAGTTGCATGATCATACCAGCTTGCTTATTTCTCTTTAGAGAGTGTACCACCTTGTGAGCTTGTATGATGTTGTTGAGAATCTGTCTTCCTTCCACAAATTTAGTTTGCTCCTCTTAGATGAGAGCTGGAAGAAGAGGCTTGAGTCTATTAGCGATCACTTTGGAAATGATTTTGTACACCACATTACATAAGGCTATGGGTCTGAATCTATCCGGTGTCATAGCTTTTTCCTGCTTCGGAATCAAAGCTATGAAAGAGGCATTAAGAGCTTTGAAAACGGTTTTGGATCTTCTAGAATCTTCCACAACATCAAGGATATCCTGTTTGACAGTTTTCCAACAAACTTTGAAGAAGTCCAAGTTAAATCCATCAGGGCCAGGAGATTTCCCATTTTGCATCTCATTGATAACTTGACTAACCTCCTCTTCAAACACTGGCCTGTTAAGATTGTGGTTGTATTCCTTGGTTACAAGCTTAGGAATAAACTTGGTGAATTTGTTAATGAACTGAGATCTGTCAACAAGAGGCTCCTGTACTATGCTAAGGAAGTGTTGAACTAGGACATATTCCATTTCTTTATGACATACAAGCTCTTTCCCTTGAGAATCTTTAAGTTTTGACATTATTTTATGAAATCTGTGATCTAAGGTTGATCTATGAAAAAACTTTGTGTTTCTTTCTCCTTCTATTATCCATTGCACCCTCGATTTCTGTCTCCAAAAAATCTCCTCTTTCTTGCACCGATCATCCCATTCATTCTGAAGAGAGTCAACCTGAATTTTCCGTTCCTCAGTAAAACCTTCTAAGATGATGATCTGATTAATCTCCTGGAGTTTCTACTCAACTTCCCTTTTGGCTTTAAAGATATTCCCAAACTCCTTTTTGTTCCAATCTTTAAGCCTATATTTGATATGTTTAAGTCTCTGCTGCAGCATGAACATTTTATTGCCTTGAACGGGCATATCTTCCTCCCACCATTTGTCAATATTGTTAATGAAGTCAGGGTGAGAGAGCCAGACATTTTCAAACCCATGAAAGTAGCTTCAAGCTGGACAAGCCAGTGGTCTAAGCCTCCAAAGGGAAGGATTGAAGCTGACATATCAAGGCCTTTGAGAAAGAGGTCCTCTGAGATTATGAATCTATCTAGTTTAGAGGCGATTTGAAAAGCCCCTCCCCTCTTATTATTTCAAGTAAAAGTTCCATTTATTGTTTCAGTGTCTACTAGCCCCATGTTATTCATGAAGTTCCGGAAGACAATGGAATCTTTGCCTAGTTTTCTGGTACCGCCTTTTGTTCTCTGTAAGAGATCTGATCATACTGAAATCCCCCGCCAAAATTCAGGGCATATCAAGATATCTCTCTCTCAGCTTCTCAAGGGAGGTGAGAAGCTTAAGTTTGTCTTCTAGTTTTTTAGGGCTGTAGACGTCAGTGATCATGTAGATCTCCTTATCACCCAAAGGTTGAATCACCAGTGATAGATAGTTCCTAGAAGCTTCAACATCTAGGATTCCAAGTTTTTGAGGATCTCATAGAGTAAGAATCCCCCCCCTCCGAGTTATCCACTTTAACCTCTAGATACTCATATTTGATTAACCATTTGTCGTGTATCTCTCTGATATTGTCCATCAAACATTTTATTTCCTGAATAAAAACCATATCTGATTTTTCTTCTTTTATTCTACTGCTAAGAGTTCTTTGTTTCCTTTTACTTCCTAGACCCTTAATGTTCCAAGTTGTAAGCTTCATTAAGAAAGGTTTGTAAAGGAGTAATAGGTAATATCCCTCATCTTACCTGAGATAATCATCATTTTCCCACATTCGGTCCTACCCGGGTTCTTGGAATAATGCATCAGTGTATCCTCCATCGTTTTCACTCCCCTATTATCTTGGCTATCATGGTTTCTTTTGACTCCAAAACACTTCCTTTGTGATCTCCAAGGGTAGAGCTGTTGAACCCTGTCAAACTCCTCTTTTGGTAGAGAGTCTACCCCTTTGGTGATTCCTTGCTCCATAAACTTTTCTAAATCTAAATTCTCCCTCTCTAGAATCTCCTGCAGTTCATGATATTCCATTCTAGCTACACTTGGGGTCATCTCGTGGTCCCTACTGAGATCCAGAATGCTCGGCATATCATCCTTTTGTTTGTTGTTTTCTGGTATATCCTCCATATTAGCATCCCTTTCCTTCTCAGTGGGAATATTCTCTGATTCCTGGTTTGTCCCAATGTTTTCGACTTCTTCTTCTAAGATCTTGAAACTATTGTGGCTCCGTTGTCCGTCTTCATTAATTTTCTTTTGGTACCACTTGCCTCCTTTTCCTTTAACCCCAACCTTAGTAAAACCTTGAGGATCCTTGCCTGTAGTGGCTTTCGTATTGCTCTCGAGCTTGTTCCCTGGGTAGTCCCTGTATAGGTGCCCATGTTCATGGAACTTATGGCACCTAAATGGGATGTGTTCATAGTCCACCGCCTACACCCATCATACACTTCTAAAATGATTGCATCCAAAAGTGCCCCAGATAAGTCCATTTCCACACATATTTGGGCAAAGGAAGTGTATTTGCCTCTTAGAGTAGCATCTAAGATCTTTATAAAATGCCCTAGCTTGTTGCCGATAGCCTTTAGAGACTCCGGCAACCAATAATCTAAAGGAAGGGAGTAGAGTCTTATCCATACCGACACCGAGGTGAAAGTTTCTCGTTCTGGGACAAAGTTCATTACCCATGGTCTCATATAAAGGCCTGCAGAAGCATAAAAATAGGGTCCTCCCTCAAACACTCTGTCTTTATCCTCTAAGCTTGTGAACACCACCGTGAAGAAGCCCTTGGACCCAAGGTGAAGGTTAATTTTCCCCTTTGGTTTCTAGTGGTTCCTTATCCATGCTTGCAAAGCCTTCTCCGTCGGCCAAATCCCCATAAATTTACAGATAACAACATATTCCTTCATGTGTTCTCTGTGCACCTGCAGCGCTAGGTCACTTAAAATGACTCGAGGAATAGTGGTCGACTTGGGTTTACAAACCCCTGATGTACTCATAGGAGCAACTTTCTGACTGCTAACCTTTGTCCTCTTCTCCTTACTAGCTTCCTCATGATTCTCTTCCTATCCTTGAGGTCTAATGGTTTCCATTTTTCTATATTCGTAGCCTCTGCTACCAACTCCGTTGGTTTCTTGAAGCGATGTGATCCAGATCCCTTGCTTATGTCCACAACCACTTGACTGTAGGAGGGAGAAGAACTCTCTCCTCCACACCCTGCCATGGTTACCGGCGTCAAAACCCTAAAGCAAAACCCTAGTTCAGATTGCAGAGCCCCCCATCAGACAAAATAAAATTTCCTAAATCTTTCTTATTATCGAAACTCAAACCAATTTGACTCCAAAGGGATTATCATATACTCTACCATATGCAACTATAATAAAGTAATCAAAATTTTAAGACAATTCCACATTCAGTGCATTATGGTGGATCATAAAATAACTTAAAATGCGGGAGGATGTACTAGGTATGGGCATAGTTAGGTAGTTTGATATTTATTTCAAACATCTATATGGTTTCTAAATAACTATGGGCCTAGTTATATATATATATATATTGCATTAACATTGCCACTGTTGTTAATAATTTGTGTCCAACTTGAGAATGGATGCATTAGCATAACAAGGTTGTTCGTATAACCCATCAAGTTAGTCTGAATGATGAATGTTTCACACTAGAAAGTGTTTGTAAACCACTATTAGGGCCATGTGCCAGTTCGAAGTGTTGATTTTCTAGTAGGTATGTAGATTAGAACAAATTCTATTTGATATCTACTTCCAATGATACATTTTAACTTCTTATAGCATTCAAATCATCAAGTAGTTACACTTAGAAAAAATTCAACCATTAAGATTATTAGAGCAGAAGAGATCACAATGAAACAAGAGACACCAAAAATTACCTTGGGAAAACCCCACTCCAAGGGGAAAAACCCATTAACCTTTCCTTATGAGAGAATGTCTAAATAAACCAATTTGTACATCATAATATTCCAATCAAAAAGGTCAACCATTGACCACATTAAATTCCAAGTCAAACATAGTCAAAGGAGAGAGAAAATCAATGGGATGCTCACAGCTCATAATCTGGTCAAAGGGCCAAGTTTTGGTTTGCAATAACTGGTCAAAGGGCCAAAATTCAGTCTGCAACACCATAAAATAAATTCAGCCAAACTACAGGGTTTGACTTGTGGTCAACCCTCGGTCAATGCCTAAAAACTAGTTGTAGAACTTGGTCAACGAAGAGTCAAATATGTTGGGAATATTCGTCCTCCAAAATAGTCAATGATTTGGTAAGATGGTAGGGAATAAAATCTAGGTCAATGTTGGTCAACGCAGAGCACAAAAAGATCAACTCACTGGTCAAGATGGTCTTCTTCTTCTTCACACGTGTGAGTATATCTACTATGGAACGAGACAAATTGATGAGTTGAAGTGATTATCAAATGAGTGAGTTGAATTTCCAAATTATAATAGGTCAAACAGGTAGGTCTTTACCTTGATTCAAACCCCCTCAAGAGGTGGGGATGACCTATCTAATTGAGGCCAACTTGGACAACTAGAAATCAAGTTAATTATCCTTTGCTTCTGATGATGAAAATATTGATTGGAACTACAATTTTCCAACACAAAGCTCTATTAACCTACCTAGCATGGCTTGTGGGCAATTATGTTAAGCTAATAAGTATAGGGGTAGTTCCTTCTACTCAACCCTAGGCATCCTTGATGGTAGGAAATAGGTTTATTGATTCTCCATATACCCCCTCCACTCACCACTACTCCCCTTCCCTAAGGGCTTATAGCTTGAGTGTTTGGGTAGATGTTTTGTTCTCCTCCCTCCCTGAGTTTAATTGCCACAAATTACATGTTGACATGTTGTGATAAGGCTAGAAGGGTAGATGTCCCCTCGTGAGCGGCGCTGCCCTTGTGGATGTCTCTCTATACATCTCAACCCTTCCTAAGACATAAGTTTCTTGTTAGACGATGGCTTGCAAGATGTTGGTACTAGGCTAAGGTTTATAGTAGAAACCATTACTTTGAACCTAACCTCGCCTAGTTAATCCCAATGAGTTGTCGATTCCTCTAGACCCAAAAAAGAAAACCAATCTTGTGGGTATTATTTGACATTCACTACAAAAATCTACGTTAAAAATTAATCAATATAGTTTTTACAATCTTGACCCATTTCTTTAGATTCGTGCACACCAATGGAATGCCCAAGTATTTATATGATGGAGTGAAGGTTTCAATGATGTTAAGGTTAATAAAGGCGCAAAAAAATTGTAGGTGTTTCATTTATGTTGAGTGGTATGTAGTTTTAAATGGATTTGATCTGGTTATTGTGCATTTCTTTCTTTTTACGTAGGGTTACCTCATTGCAAACTCCAAATTCAAAATTAGTAGCATATTGTTGGCATTATGATGCATGTGTTGTACTTGATGGCAACCCACTCATAGAAGAACATCTCACTTATATACAATCAGATGAATCTACAGAAGAGATATCAGATGTGACATAATACATGGGATGCAAGACAGCTCAAAGGAATCAAATGACAAGTCCTTAGTATGACAAGTAAGCTTTGCCATCAAGTCCAAAGGGGGAGATTATTGGCATTATGGCTAAAGTGTTGTCCTTGATGGCAACTCATACAGGTGATAGATCACAGTAAAACAGGTCAGTAGCAGAGATTGATGATCAGCCCACAAAGAATGAAGAAAATAAGAAGTTCGTAGGTGCGGTCATAGGCTGGGTCCGCAGGTACTCCGTTCAGAAGGTGCGGACATGTTCGCACATTCACAGAACAAAAGGTGCAGTCCTAAAAGTTCACACACTTTCATGCAGAGAAAAGCGCACATGTGGGAATCTGATGGTTGGTCCATGGTATTTAAGTCGTCGTTAAGTGATACTATGGTTTTGGTCCGTGGTATTGATTCTAAATTATTGAGCCCCAGGTTTTTGGGTCCCTTGTATAGGTTCTCTATGGTTTTTCTTCATGGTTTTAATAAGGGCTTGCATATAAAAAGGAAAGGAGATCATTTGGCTAGTGACTTGTGAAAGTTGAAGATCTTAAGAAAAGCTAGATCTGAAATTCTTGTGATCGGTTGGTGAGTGATAGTTGAATCTAAATCAAGGAGAAACATGTGGATTACAAGTCAGATCTACTGATGGATTGAGATCTCCTCGACACATGATCAGATCTGTAGATCTGATAGTCTGGGTATTCCTGAAGTATAGAAAATTGTCTATACCCGCAGGACCACAAGTGCAAACAAGGAACAGTGCGGAGGTTCGGAGGCCCAGGAGCGCCGCAAGTGCGAAGGTGCGCAGGCAATCCATAAGACTCAATGCAAAGCTACGCAGGCACACCGTTGGCACATGCGCGGAGGTGCGCAGGCAAGCAGTTGACGCAGTGCGGAGGTGCGCAGGCGAGCAGTTGACTCAGGTGCGAAGGTGCGCAGGCGAGCAGTTGACTCAGGTGCGGACGTGCGCAAGCAAGCAGTTGACTCAGGTGCAGAGCTGCGTAGGCAAGCAGTTGACTCAGGTGCGGAGGTACACAGGCAAGCAGCAGGAGAAGGCGCGGATGTACGCAGGTGTTCTATTGGTGAAGCTGCGGACTTTTCATGAAATCTATTTAGCTGCCCCTGTTTATTATTGTAGTGTTCTAGGATCTGAAGTGATATCTGTTTCTGATACTGTGTTATGATAACAACATTCTGAAAAGTGATTGATTGATTTGATTATGTTCATAATGACTTATCTTTTATAAGATCTGGTGGACTATATTTGATTGCTAACGCACATATTATCCTTAATGATCTAGTGATTGGGTGATTCAGAAGATTGATTGATTATGTGCTTCAATGATATTAATGGGTCTAGTATGAAAATTGGATGAAACATGGCCTTTCAGATTATGTGTTGTGCTTCAGGTGTATCCAGTCTGAAAATGCATGAAACGTGGTACCCGGAGAAGAGAAGATTGTAGGCCGGTGCCTACGTACTAGTATCTTAGCTAGTACAAGAACTAAGGGGGTGGTACCTCCCATCCAATAGTAGTTGAGAACTTTGGAGCATTGTAGCAGGTAGCAGCCTGCGTACTAGTAAATAAATTGGCTAGTACAAGAACTATGGGGGTTGTAGCTCTCTGCAGGTAGAAGCCTGCGTACTGGTATAAGACTGCACCAGTACAGAAATATTGTAAAAGGATTTTCTTATTAAGAAGAAGATTGAGATGACTTGCAGCAGGTGGTTTTCTCCCACATTGGGTTTCCACCTTATATCATGGTGTTCATGTGTGTGGCTTATGTGTGATGATCTGTTCTATTTTACTGCACCTGCTTACTGTTAATATGATTGATAATGTTCTAATGCACTCATTGAAGATCAATTAACTGAATCATAAGTTTACTAAATATACTTGGGTATTCTTAACTAAAGCAGCATATCAGAGTTTGGAAATGAAAAAGTTTTATTGACTTGATAATACTGATTCACCCCCCTCTCAGTATTATTTCCAACACATATAACCTCTAAAATCCTACCCTGCTTCTTTGCAATCATGCACACCAGTTGTAAGTCCAAGTTCTTAGATGATGAAGGAGTGAACATTTCAATGAATTCAAGGTTAATAAGGTGCAAAAATTATAGGTGTTTCAATTATGTTAACTGATATGCAGCTTTTAATGGATTTGGTCTAGTTATTGTGCATTGACTTCTTTGCACATACGGTTACCTCACATTTTCTCTCATCTCCACCTACAACTCCCTTTTTTTACTTTAAAAAATACCCCCTTTTACTTGGTTGTCGACCTTCTCTAATGCCCTCTTACTATTTTTCTACCTACCTTCATCGATCCCTAATATGCTTTACCATAGTAACTTAGATAGTGATAATAGAGGGATATATCAATTTTACACTAGGAGAAGGAAAAAAAATGCCAAGTGGCTTTTCTCTCTTGTTGGTTTGAAAAGGTTAAAGCTACCTCACTTAACTACGAATATTTAAAAATGGAAAGTAAACAATCTACTTCTAAGTAAAATAATATGTTATCTTAAAGTTTTCAATGTTTGAATTGTAGAATATTCTTTGTATCGACAGGTGCTCTCCAACTCAGTATGGAAGAGATATTGTCCTATCCTCTTATGAAATTTTTTTGTTTTGGTCAAATTACATAAAAATACAAAATACAAAATAAATTAAAAAAATTAATAATTGCACCGAGAGACTCTAGCCCAGTACGAAAGAGATGTTGTCATGTAATGTAAACATTATTGATTTTTGAACTTTGTGTTTTGACAACACATGATTTTTCCCATGGTATTCTTAACTCATGGTTTTTCCCATTATATTCTTCTCTAATCTAGCCTATTTAAAGGCATAAAATTGTAATGAATTTTCCTTTTTTTCTAAAGAGAAGGATTTGGTTGGGGCTATTTATCTTCGCTCTATCCCCACCCAAAATGAGTTCTGTAAAATTTACACCCTATTTATTTGGTACTGGGTTCAAATTTGATTTGCTATAAACTTCTTGGTGTGCAACCTATGGTGGGATTTGTCTTGCAAGAGAGACATTTCCACCTTTGGATCCCATTTCATTTTCCTTTCATCTTGCTATTTGTGTATATATATCATCTTTTTTTGTCTATATAATCGACATTGGAAACCTTATAGATCCATGGAGGTTTCATATATCTCACAACCATCTATTGAGTAGAAAATGCTCCCATCTTGTTAGAAATATTGTTGGGTGGGGGGGGGTGTGAATTAATATTTCATGCAATATGAAGTTTTACTTAATTTTTCAATATTCTTTATAATATCAATTGAAGCACACATGTGAACAATGAGCATTATAAATGCAAGTGAAACATAAGATCACATCACATCATCATTATCATCATCATGTAGGGACACCGAATATTTGGTGGAAAACCCAACTAGGAAAAATCATTGTTGTTATTGTCTTTGTCTTCTCCCTTTTATTATCAAGAAAACCTTCTATTACATCTTGCACTAGCATAGACTTCTACCAATGCACAAGCTCCTACCTACTGAAGGCTACCACCTCCTCTTGTTTCTCCAACCACCACTAGAAGGAAGCCTTCACTCCCTGATCAAATTTACCAGGCACTACCAGAAGGAAGCTACCACTCCATTACTAAAGGCTCCAACCCTTAGACCCTTGTGGACCACGTTTCAAAATCTTTCACATTAGATCCACGTGACTCAAACATAAATTTAGTAGGTCACGTTTCATCTAATTTTCAAACGGGACCCACATATATCATTATGTTCAAAATAAATGACAAGATACCAAAACCTTTCTACAATGAATATTTGATCAACAATCAAATCTACTCAATAGAACATCAAACCCTAGCTCAACAATATTGCTAAATGCCAAGCCATACTCTTTGTTCAAAAACCAGTTTCAATATTGTTTACGTAACTATACATGAACCCATCAACAATACATGTCCATGAAATATTTCTTACTCATCCAAAACAATCCTCAAGCAAAATACAATGATAATCTTATGGCAATAAGCAGCATTAACTCGCTCTTATAGTCAACAAAGGAAGTCAACAATGTTCCAATAGTTGCAACTCTAACATTCAATCACTTTGATTCAATTCAAACCCAGGTATATAGAAATTTGAGGCAAACATTGATCTTTTGTCCAAACTCTATCCATTATCACATTTGCAATTCTTGAGCAGTAACAACAACAATACACACCCCTACAAACTGCCAAGTCATAGTAGTAATGCACCATATGCAAATATGTAAAAGAAACGTGAAACCCTCTCAACAAGGTTACATCAAAGATATAACAATTAAAAATGTGTTGTTGCAACTTTATAAGTGTTTTCTTTAAGACAAATAACCCTTGATCCCCTGCAAAACAATCACGTTAATCACATAATTTTGTGACAACACTCTTCTCGCAATGGATATTTGCATAAAACACCAAGGCATATATGTGCTTCATTCTTAAATTCATTCAAGGCAATCTAATCATGTCAAGATCCTCTCTCCATTGCATACACATGAACCTCATGACCGCAACAAAATCAACTCCACTTAAATTTGCTCCACTATGACCAACAACTTGGATCTCAACTCAACTACATACATCAATCGAACTCTAACACAACTCAACAACATATTTCACATCATGCCATACTGCCCAACATATGCAATGATAATCTCTTTAATGAAGGTACATGCTCTCAACAAATGCAACTTCTTTATGCAAGATTTAAATATGACAAATAACAACTAACATAACAATGTGATCATCTAGCATCAAGTTTATAGGGCTTTGTCATAAAGCGTTAATCTTATACCCTTGATCTTTGAAAACAATACTCTGTCATGTAAACCTCTCTATGCATAATAATCATCACTTCAGAATCCAAAGATCTATCACAAGGCTCAACCACACAAATGAGTTAAAACAATGCATCAAACATAATTTTGCCTTTGTCAATCAAACTAGGAGTTTAGGCGCACATTTAAATTGATCTATGTATTTTTTACTCCTAGTAAGATCACACTACTCTATGGATATTTTCATAAACTATAACAAATATCGCATAGCAAAATATGAGGTAGAACCACACAAGAATACTACTCAAACTGAATGTAACATATGAGGAAGATCACTTACATTGTGTAATACGAGACAGATCATACTACATAAACAATATGAGCCAGATCATTCAAACTTAATTTATACTTGAGCCATATTGTGAGATATACAAATGAAAGATACTCTTGTGCATTCTGACACCTCCACTTAATACACCACTATCTAATTAGTGTGGGTCACCTGCCAGAACAAGGAATAAAATAGAGACTTTGAATCCATGTTGAACATTTGCACCCATGTGCTCAATATCTTGAACTTTTAGCCACATAACTCCTAAGATCTAAAAATAAACATGTGTTGAAACAAATAAAAAATTCAAAAAATGTATGCCATTATTGCTTGGTGCCAAAGTAAAATGCACACACTGATTAATCAAACTCCTTGACTATGTATAACTTCTTTGCCTTGTGATTACCATAGGAAAATCCATTGATTTCATTGATGGATTTGTTGACCACATCAAATGTATGCTGAATCGTCCTCGCTCAAATAAATTCCTTAGGAAATTTGATGGTTTTTCTCATGGTTTTTTAATTTCTTCACTTACAAGCATCATTGCGGGGACGACACAGATTCCTAGAGACAAACATAACAAGGATAACCCTTTTTCCTAGTGAAAATACAACATCTTCACACTATGCAAGCTCCCTTCCCAGTGAGAATAGATAAACTTGAAGAAACTTTGAGATCCTCTGCCAAATTTCTTCCTCACTTCATCAAGCACCTCTAGATCTTGTCCAACCTCTTGCAACTCCTCTACAACCATCAATGCATCATCATGAGACACTACCTAGCTAGGTACCTCTTCATCCTCCTACAATTTTGCTACCAATCACCAAGAGTGTGATAAGATCATGATCCATGTTGACATCAAGGCCAACACACTAGCCATAATGCCAACAATCTCCCCCTTTAGCATTGATGTCAACCTCCTGTGAAACACCAATTCATGAAGTCCTTCTCCCCCTTTGAGATTAATGGCAAAGGGCAATACCAAGCCGAGAGAGGTACTACCCCTAAAATGCTCAACACCACGTTGTTATCATGTATAGTAGTATCTATATCAAGCAATAAAATAAGACCAAACCCTAGTTGAACCTTGATCATGCACATGGGGTCATATGCTTGGTTGCGATGTCTCCAAAGCATCATTAGGGGTTCGACAAGAAAATTGCTTCATGCTATCAACAATCACACATGGCTGATCCAACTAATGTAAAACTGAAAATGTGAATAGATAATAAAAACAAAAACAAAACCAATATTTCAAACCTCATGTAGCTCCCCATGAGATCATGCATCTCCTTCCAAAGAGAA
Organism: Pinus tabuliformis; assembly: GCA_031772625.1. NCBI lineage: Eukaryota > Viridiplantae > Streptophyta > Pinopsida > Pinales > Pinaceae > Pinus > Pinus tabuliformis. Next base: position 618,978,905 of record CM062811.1, on the reverse strand, counting down.
AGTTGATCATGTAGACTTGATTGTCATGAGGTTGTTTTCCTACTGCTATGTGCTTCACTTGAGGCTATGCACCTCTCATTCCCTTCTACAGTTCGTTTATAAATATGCATAAGATACAATAGACTACAGTGAGGATTGCCTTCCCCTACTCTGAATCTGTAGAAGAGGATATTGACTTCAATCTCTTATTTCTGCCCAGATTTTTCTTCAACACATATACCTTGTTTGTATTCCTAACCCCTTTTTCAATAACCTTTCCATTGTATTCTTCTATTTATTTGCATTCCCTTGAGGTAAATATAACTACATGTCCTCTATCAGTCGTTTGACCCACAATTGGGATGTTATGCTTTAGCCCTTCAACCAATAATACATTAACTGTTGCTTATGTATTTTTTAAATCAAGATCAACTCTACCTTTTCTTAGCACCTTTCGTTGGTGCATTGTTACCAAGAATAACATCATCGCCCTTATTTTTCTTTGGAGAGACAAATTTTCTATTATATCTATAAATGTGATGAGAGCATCTATTGTATATGTACCAATGATCTTCTTCTTCCTATGCGCATAGAGCAAGGCCACACTTCTTTCGCTGCTCTTTCTTTTTGTTCCATGTTTTCATATGAAGATCGTTGATGGAGGTGTCTTCTTCTGGGATTTTGTTGAATGTATTTTGTTCATTTGCTTATCTTGTTGTCTTAAATGTCTAAACAAATTCATTGGCTTCCTCCTACATTCTTTTGCCACATGTTCGAATTTATTGCATATATAACACCTTATGTGACCAAAAAAGGGGACAAAAGAGTCATAGTACTTATGCTTCATGTTTCTTTCATTTTTATATGATCAACAATATATATCCTTGTGACCAAATAATTTGCATGTAAAATAATAGCCTTGGAAGAAACTTAAATACCTAGGAATCAATGATCTTCTTGTGGAGAGATTCTTTGCTCGAGGTCTGAACCATCTGCTTTTGTAATAAGCTGCAATGTGTCTAAAGTTGTGATAGATAAAATACTCAATATCATCGATCAAGGGAGAGAATGAATTGTTGTTTCTTCTTTGGATGTCTACATTTTTGCCATACTCATTCTTAAGAGCAAATTATTTTCTTTGAAAATTCACCTTTCTTGGTTGTTGGTTCAACTGCCTTACTTTGTTATTTTCCATAATTTTTGGAATTTTCTTTGTTGTCTTCAACACAGCTTTCACATGCGTGTAAGTTGGATTCTCCCTTCACAATTTCATGGAAACCAAGGCCTGATTTAATGGAGGGAGACCTTTGACTACTAAGAAGATTTTCTGATATCTTGGTACTACCTTTAAATCTCAATTGTTTGTCCCTTTATGCTAATTTAATTCTGAATTAAATTACCATTGTTTTTAATTTCTCACAATTATCTTCTTTTTCTCCAAGCTTGTTGCTTTTTCTAGCCTCTTCCAGTTTCATTCTTAACTCAATCATTTCCACTTTAAGGCCATTTTCTTGTTCTTCAAAAACTTGAAGCATCTCCTCATTATGTTCATTTGACTTTTCTAAATCAAACTTCAAACAGATGATCTCAGCTTCAAGTCCCGACCACTCTTCTGCAGTTCTTGACCTATTGGGGAGTTTTAGTATAACCATTACATACTAAATGCCAAACATTAGATCCAAGAGAAATTATACTTGAATTCATCCTTTCTTTCTAATCATGATAATTTCCATCATTGAATAGAATCATCCCTTGATTATCCATAGTTATTGACATGACTTGTTTAGCTACTAATAGTCCCTGATCGACAATTGTAGATACTACTACAACATGTGATGTGTCACTTTCACTGTCATAGTTTTCCTAAATTGACTTCTTTCTCTGATTTGTCTTCTTCTTGTTCTTCTTTGCCATGGTCCACGATATACTCTTAAGCGGTTAATCTTCATTAGAGAGAACCTACTCTGTTACCAATTGTTAGAAATACTAAGAGGGGGAAGGTGAATCAATATTTCGTGCAATTTGAACTTTTACTTAATTTTTCAAAATTCTTTATAATATTCATTAAAGCACACAAGTGAATAATAAACATTATAAATGCAAGTGAAACATAAGAGCACAACACATCAACATCATCATCATCACATAGGGACATCGAATATTAAGTGGAAAATCCAATTTGGGAAAACCATTGTTGTTGCTATCTTTGTCTTCTTCTTTTTATTATCAAGAAAAACTTCTATTACGTCTTGCACTGTCGCAAACTTCTACCAGTATGTAGTCTCCTACTTGTTGGAGGCTACCACCTCCTCTTGTTTCTCCAACCACCACTAGAAGGAAGCCACCACTCCCTGATCAAATTTACCAGCCACTACTAGAAGGAAGCTACCATTCCCTTACTAAAGGCTCCAACCCTCAGACCCTTGTGGACCACGTTTCAAAATCTTACACATTGGAGCTATCTAACTCAAAAACAAATCCTACAGGCCATGTTTCATCCAATCTTCAAACTGGACCCACATATATCATAATTCTAAATTTGAATAACAAGACACAAAAACCCTTTACAATGAAGCATTAATCAACACACAAATATACTCAATTGAACATCAAACCCTAACTCAACAATATTGTCAAATGCCAAGCCATACTCTCTGTTGAAAAACCAATTTCAATATTGTTTAAATAATGGCACATGAACCCCTCAATAATACATATCCATAAAAGCTTTCTTACTCAACCAAAACAATCCTCAAGCAACATACAATGACAAGATTTTGAAAATTAACAACATTAACTCAAATCATTTAGTCAACAAAGGAAGTCACGAATGTTCCAATAGTCACAACTCTAACAGTCAATCACTTTGATTCATTTCAAACCAAAGTATATAGAAATCTAAGGAAAACATTGATATTATGTCTAGATCTAGTCATTAGCGCATCTACAATACATGATTAGTAACAACAACAATACACACCATTGCAAATTGCAAAGTCATAGTAACACTGCATCATAGGAAACTTTGTAAATAAACTGTAAAATCAACAAGGTTACATCAAAGATATAACAATTACAAATGCACCATTGCAACTTTATTAGTGTCGTCTTCATGACAAATAACCCTTAAGCCCTTGCAAAACAATCATGTCAGTCAAAAATTTATGCTACAACACACTTTTGGCAATGGATCTTCACTTAAAACATCAAGGCACATATGTACTATGTTCTCAAACTTATTCAAGGCAATCTCATCATGTCAATATCCTCTCTCCATTGCATACACATGAACCCCATGACCATAACAAGTTCAACTCCACTTAAATTCACTCTACTATGACTAACAATTTGGATCTCGACTCAACTACGTACATCAATCAAACTCTAATACATCTCAACATACATATTTCACAACATGCCGTACTACTTAAAATATGCAATGATAATCTCTTTAATCAAGGCACATTCTCTCAACAAATACAACTTCTTTCAACAAGATTTACACATGACTAACAATAGCTAACATAACAATGTGATCATATAGCATCAAGTTTATAAGACTATGTCATAAAGTGTTAATCCTCTTCCCTTGATCTTTGAAAACAATACTCTATCATGTAAACCTCTATGTGCAATAACATTCATCACTTAAGAATCCAAATATCTATCATAAGGCTCAACCACACAAATGAGTTAAAACAATGCATCAACAATAACTTTGAATTGGTTAATTAAACAAAGAGTGTATGCACACATTTAATCTGATCTATGAAATTTGTAATCCTGATCATATCACACTACTCTCTTGATCTCTACATAAACTATAACAAATATAGGATAGCTTAAATATGAGGCAGAACCACACAAGAATACTACTCACATTGAATAAAACATATGAGTTAGATCACTCACATTGTATGGAATGTATGAGACAAATCATACCGCATAAACCATATGAGGCAGATGATAAACAAATCATACGCAATATATGAAAGGGCATATCATACACATTGTTTATTAGGCAAATCATTCAGACTTAATTTATACTCGAGCCATATTGTGAAATCTACAAATGCAAGATACTCTTGCGCATTATGTCACCTCCACATAATACACCACTATCCAATCTGTGTGGGTCACCTGCTAGAACAAGGAATAAAACAAAGACTTTGAATCCATGTTGAACACTTGCACCCATGCGCTCAATCTCTTGAACTTTTCAGCCACATTCTGCCTCAGATATGAAAATAAAGTTGTGCTAGAACAAATAAACAATTCATAAAATGTATGCCATTATTGCTTGGTGCCAGAGTAAAATGTACACAATGATTGATCGAACTCCTTGACTATTTAGAGATTCTTTCCTTATGATTACCACAAGAAAATACATGGATTTCATTGATGGATTTGTTGACCACATCAAATGAATGTTGAATTTTCCTTGCTCACATAAATTCCTTCAACAATTTGATGGTTTTAACCATGGTTTTTTAATTTGTTCACCTATAGGCATCATCGCAGGGACTACACGACCTCCTAGAGATGATCATCGCATGGATAACATTGCTTACCAACGAAAATGAAACATCTTTTCACTGTGTAAGCTCTCTTCCCAATGAAAATAGATAAACTTGAAAAAACTATGAGATCCTATGCCCATAACTCTGCCATATTGCTTCCTCACTTCATCAAGCATCTCCAGAACCTTGTCCAACCTCCTGCAACTCCTCTACAACCATAAAGACATTGTTAAGAGACACTACCTAGGTAGGCACCTTTACATCATGTTGCAACTCTGCTGCTAATCACCAAGAGTGTAATAAGATCATGATTTGAGTTGACATCAATGTCAACACACTGGCCATAATGCCAACACATTTGCCACATATGGGTTGCCGTATGGGCAGACTAACCAACCATATTTGTCATTTAGGTTGTGGAACCAAAGTCTGAACAATGTGAGGCTAAGGAGAATCTTTGACACCTTCGATAGTAATAGTGACATGAACAATCTCTGTTGGCGAGCTTGGATGTGCCTCGGAGAACCTCGACTTACTTATCCCAATACCTAATCTAGAACTGATGATTCACAAATTCCTCCAGGATGAATCTGACAGGTTGGATTTTGATGGGTTCACTACCCTACACCGTTTAGTAGGAGACTAGCTCTATGGCCGGTAAGAGACCAACTCTGTGGCTAAGACACCTCGATGATGGAAGACATGATGGGTGAAGAACAAGAAGAGGAATTAGCGAGAAGAATTCAGGGTGTTTGACGAGTACAACAATGGTTTTATTCCCACAACAAAGTTGAAGAGCCTGCTCACCAAGTTGCGATTAACCAAAGGAATGATGTTGAACATATTTCTTTTTTTGGAAGTTTAGTGGTTCCTTTCTATTAATTTTCATAAATAAGGCAGGTTACATCCATATATCCATGAGTTCGATGACCTCAACCCGCCCAGTGGGAAACTGGGTCTACTGGCCACCTAACTGCAAAATAAGCCCAGCCGCGCCATATACACCTGAGAGTCTTTGTTGCTCTTATGCGTTAGATAACTGTAAACATAACTGCTAATAATTCTATAACTATATAAGAACATTAAAAAATATATATGGGATGCATTGTCACTTTTCATCTTCACCATAGTCGACAAGAGTGGGGTCCTTTGTTGTAGACCTAGGAAGCTTCGAGTGCATAATGCATGGGATATGTTGCTCGATCCGGCTCAATTGTCCACTCTGCTACTGCAACTGAAACTGGACTTTTTCCAGTTCCTTCATTAACTTCGTCTTCTCCACATTTCCCCGAGGGCCTACATGCTGGTGTGGAGGGGACTGTTCCATGGCCTTCGCCAGGATGCTTTTCATCATCCAAAACATAAGAATGGTTTGTTGACATTTAGTTACTCTCTCTCTCATATAACCTGGGTCTGGTGCTACCTCCTGCCACTCATCCAGGTCCAACTCAAAATCTTCCTCTGCCTTGTGGATATACTCCTCCCACTCTACAATTAGTCACTTTACCGGGTTCGAGCTGCTGGCGTGGTAGGCTTGAGTTGTTGCATCAATGATGCTCGATACCATCTTGCGCCCACGACCCCTCCTTGACACCACACTAGAAGAGTTGGGCAGGCTTCTCGAGGCCAGGCCAACCTTCCTTTGCCTCCCACGACCTCTGTTTCCCCCTCCATTGTTTCTTACCCTTTCGCTCAAGCCATGCTTCTTCCTCGGTCTGTCGAGTTCTTTTCTCCTACCTGTTCTTTCAACTTTACTCTTGCCTAGGGCCGCGGGATGGGAACTCGACACAACCAATGGTCTCGTCCCTCCGATAGACCTGCTACACAGTCAAATAATACTAGACAAGTAAGAATCTCCTTCCATTGTTGCTCTGGATTGAGTACCGACACAAGATTCTTGTGTCCTCATGATTACTAGCCTTCCCCTGCCCAATGCAAAATTGGACCAAACAAAATAGAGCCATACCAACAAAATTTAAATTAATTGGCCATGCACTATTGCTATGACTAAAGTAGATTACAATTTTTCCGCGAGGCTGAGTCCCTCTCCCCCTAAACTCTCTGCATAGCAAACCCTTATGAGGTGTTGGGTCTCTGGAATTTGGAACCGAATTGAGCAGGGTCAATTTCTCTTTCTCCTCCGAGTCCCAAACCCTCTCCCCATCTCTGAACTAATTGTCACTCACACTAAGGAGCCCAACCTAGGGAAAATGCCGCTAGAGTCTCAGACTAACTCTGGAGAACCCCCCCCCCCGTCTGCTCTACCAACCCCATTGGAGGGCGACGTTCGTCTTCCCTCCTTTCGACTTCTTCTACCGTGCATGCCCCCATCTTCGACAAGCAAATCCCAAATTTCATAGACACTGGGACAAGTAATACAATTGTCGTTGGCTCTCCCTAGTACCAAACGATGTCGTGCCTCTGACTACTCAAGAACCCATTACCCCCCAGTCCTGACATAGATAAATTCTCCTCGGAGGGTTGCCTACTCATCTTCATTTTAACTGAATTGGCAGGGTTCCGATTAAATACATACCAGAGAGCGCTTCCAAAGTTTGTAGATGATATCTTCCTCCGACAGCAAGAGACTCCTAGGACTGCGATCACCCAGACATCATTCCACCACCACAGGACCTTTCTTGCCCACACTGCTCGCATACACTTTCGAACTGGACCTCTGCCCACTCTAGATGGCCTTAACTCCTCCTAGCTCGCATGCATTAACTCCCGCATGCTCGCTGCCACCTTTCCAATTGTTGGCTGCATGCGAAGGGTGGTGGGTACCTTACTCTTTGCCTTCATGGCCTCGTACATCCCATTAATTTCGGCTCGCACCCTGATCAGGGGATGTTGAACATATGATTTGTACTATGGATAAGAATTTTGACAAGCTCGTGGATTTTGATGATTTTAAGCATATGATGACAAAGGCTATGATGGAGCATAATTCTTGATGTAATGAAGAACATCAGAAGATTTATTTGGTATTATTTCTCATTTGTATTTGTGAAGTTCAAGGGTCCACTATTCTCAGGTTTAGAGCAACTGGTCAATGAGGGCATCTCAAATTTCAATGTGATAGAGGTCAAATTTGCAAGATAGGTCAGATGTCAATTCAAAAGATTTCAAAGATGATGTAGTACAAATATGATGTCCTTTATCCAAAGGTTAGAGATAATGTAATACAACATTTTATAAATGATTTGTATTTTCTTTGATAGCTAAGATCGTGAGTTTATTAATCGAGTAAGTAATTTATTAACTCAAGTTCTTTCACTTTACCTTTTCAGTATATAATTTTTTCCCACTACAATATTTAATAATTACTGAAATTATAATCCAAATCGACAAAATTGTTTTATAAAAAAAAAAAAAAAAAAAAAAAAAAAAAACTAAAATGTTCAATTTACAATTGAACTAGCATGTTCACCACATGTTGCAAAGGAAACGCCGTAAGGCAATGATATAAGAAACAATAGCATAGAAGAAAGAAGTCAAAATTTTATGCAATTTTGTTTCTTTACTGGTGTTTCTTTTTTATCATATGTTATGTTTCAGGGATATTCCAACCAAGGTATGTTCAAAGTGAAGGATTTATGAAAATGGTCTTCATTAAGATTCTAGAACCTTTATAAGTAAATGATTTAAATCAAACATTTCATAACAAAGTAAATGTTGTTAATTTAGTTCCTTGTTGCTTCTTATCCTTATTTCCCTCGTGTAAAATGTCCAAACTATAAAAGAATGGTATTATTTTTTGTCTCTTAAGACCATTGTATTTTATCTAACTCAATCATTTTCATAACCTCAACTAGGTGCCCATCATTCTCTTTCCACAGTGACTCAATGTGTTTAAATGCATTTCATAAATTTGGTTTAGTAAATGTTGGAAGAAAACCAATATATTTCACTTTGTAGAAAGGAGTGTACATTGGTTGGGGTAAAATTGTATTGCTCTTACCATTTGATGATGTCATCTAAATCTTGAATCTTTCTTGCCACTTATATATTCCCCATTCTAATTGTTTTTTATCATGATGATATTGGCATCACAATCCTTGTTCGTGAGAATATCATTTAATAAGTCAATGATAAGAATTGGTTCCTCACAATTGTGAAATTCCCCATTCTAATTGTTATTTGACCATGATGATATTGGCATCACAATCCTTGTTCGTGAGAATATCATTTAAGAAGTCAATAATAAGTGGCACAATTGGTTCCTCACAATTTTGAAAGTAAAGGACAAATTCATTCACATTATGTTTGAAAACTTTATACTAAGAGTCTTGATTCATGAAATTTTGTATCCTCTCCTTTTGTTGTTTTAATTTGTGTCATCTCAAAAAAATGTTTCTCCAATAACCTATGTTATTCCTATCTTAACAGTGACATTTCCATTAGGTTTGCTTGCTTGACATTAAGCACAACTAAGTTTGTAGTTCCAATTTCAAATTTCATGCCAGATCCCTAAAACTATAAATGAATCCTCATCATGAAAGCTAGGAGGTAGCTCATTAATCAACTGTTCATCCAAGGTGTCATCTCCATTTTGTTGGTAGCTTCACTAGTGATGCCTAAGTCTCATGTTAATAGATTAATACTTTACATGGGAAACATGTGGGTACTTTTGTTTAAGGTCGATGTATATTGGCCTTGAATGATACTATATTGAGCCTACATGATGGTAAAAAATTTATATGCTAGAGATTACTAGAGAACATTTAGAACCAATCTGCCTCTTATTCGTATGTATATTTAAATCCATATATGTTTGTTCCTCTTCCATTGATTTAGATCTAGGTGAGGGAATCCATAGAGGTAAACATGAGATCATGGCTAGGGGAATTTAAGAGCCAAAACAATATCCACTATGTAAACTCTTTCTTCCTAAAATCTAGGAAGACAATTTGGATATAGATATTTAGGGAGGACAAGTTAAAATTAGAGTTGGTTAAATGGAGGTTGTATCGAGCATCGCTTAACCATACCTGCATCTTCTTTTGGGAAGATTTAATGCTCGCTTCTTTCTTTCTAGAGATGCAGTCAATTTCATCTTTTTAATATCAGCATTAGCAGTTTCCTCCAGACTTAAATTCAGAGCCTCCGCAATGGAAGCATGTAATTGTTCAATTTCAAAGTTCCCACAAACTATAAACCAAATGAAGAAATAAAAAAATGACTCACCTCTTTTTTGTAGGTATTGTAGATGATTTTAAGCAAGAAAGTTTTGCCCACGCCCCTTCTACCAGATACACTGATTACACAAGCTTCATGACGAGCATCGCCCAACCATTCTCGTCATCATAGGTTGCAGTGAGTGGATTGTTTCTTTTAGCATTTGTATTTAATTTCATTTAATGTCAACCTATTCTTTACTTCTAAATAGGATTTAGTTAGGCTACATTTCATATTGCACACTTGCATTGCATTATTAGTTGCATTTCATTTTTAACCCATCAATCCTAGATTATGGTAGTTGGTCCATAACCAACGGGCTTGCCATTTCAATAGTTGGGCCTTTTGCCCAATAATCCTATGAAGTTGACAAGGAACATTTTCCCATGTCAACAAGACCATAGAAGAAAATCAAAGCCTTGAGATATGAATCTTTTGAGATAATGGATAAGGTAAGAAATATCGCTTATAGAGTACATGCCCCATGTTATATGTGCATTTACTTAGTAATAAATGTATATAAGATAATATAAGTTTATTAATGTCTGCCAAATGACCAAACTAAGCAATGAGATTGTTTAGTACATGAGTGGCAATAGAAAATGGGAGGTTTGTCTCACTGTCAAGGGTGAAACTCTGTCTCGGTACAACAATGAGAAATTCAGTGAGACTATAGTGATCAAGGTTCGGTATAATCACAAGAAGGGTCTCTCTTTGTCAAGGAGGTAGATGATTAGGACAAGGCGCAAATAATTTATGGCCACATCGAGAAGCTTGCCATTGCTTTTGGTTATCAACAGATGCCTAAATCAGCTATCCAGATTACCAAGAACCTTCAAGTTTGTGGGTGCTGCCACAATGCCACAAAGCTCATTCTGATGATCACCAGGAAGGGAATTGTTGTGAGAGATGCAAATTGTTTCCATTGTTTCTCGAATGGACTCTGTTCTTGCACTGATTATTGTAACGCTAATTTCAAATGATCTCATACAAAACCGTGTGACTGCAAGCATAAGAAATTACTTGCCTTTTGTGACAAGCATGTGTTTGATAGAGAAAAATGGACAAATGCAAAAGCAGAGGGGATTAGTAAAATATTTGATGTGTATCAGTTTTTGTTCAGTGTATCTAGGGTGCATACATAGCAAAAACAGACCTGGATAGTTAGTGACATTTTCATCAAACATATTGAATTTCTTCCTGATTCATTTCTTCATATCAGACATAATTTTACAAAAAATGTCGAGTATACATTGAGTATAGTATTGCTAGCAGTTTGCATAATGTAGTGTTGTTGGGTGGTATGCCAATGGTGACACATCATGTGATCATATGTCATTGATATAGATGGTATTTATAGCATAGTTATTTAAGGTTGCATGTTGAAGATTTCAAGAGAAGCTATGCATGACAAATTCTACATGCCCTAACATAATTCACCCAAAAGATGCAAAATTTATTTGACAGACTGATTTACCTTGGACAATGTGATTTTATATGACAAGGCAAGCATTGGGCTTAATATTGTAAAATATATCATAACCTTTTCCAATATACTATAAATCAAGGCCAAGGAACACTAACATAGGAAATAATAAACATACGTAGAAGCTAGGACATTCATATAAATTTGATGTCTAACTACTGAGAACATATACTTCATAATCCATTTTGTCACATTTTCTTCATTTTATTGAATTAGAACTTGCCACAAATCTTTTGTCGAGGCATAAAAAGAAAGGGATACCTAGAAATTTAAAGATCTACCTAAATTGAATCTACAACCAACTTACATTAATTAATTTAGAATCTCGTTAGCATTGTTTATATGACATAGTTTTGGTCCATGGAATCTTCAGACCCTAAGGATATATGAAAGATATCTAGGAATTTCATCACATTTTTTAAACACTCAATCTCCTTTTTCTTGTGAGGAAGGGGGATCATTTGCAAAGTGAGCATGACTTAGGTCTTTGACATTTGACCCAAGAAATAGATATTTGTTCACCTTACCTAGTGAACTTTCCAATCTAACAAGTATCCGAGAGCCTTTATTGAGAAAGGCCATGACCCGAAAAATTGAAACAAAACAACCCAATATTAAATAAAATAGTTCATTATTATTTTTTCAAAATGACCATAACGAGAATTGTTGATTTTTAAAATGACAAATTGTTAAAAACCAACAAGAAGCACAATTGATATGCAAAGATTATATGACTTCTAAACATGCTTGAAATCTTTATGCCACTTAAAAAACCTTTTAATACCATTTAGTAAGTTTTGTATCAAATTTCTTAAATAAACAATTATAGGCGTAATATATAGAAGGGTAATCCATTTCTATCTAAATTAGTAGGGGAGGAGCTCTTACTAATTAGGTAAGAATAAACTTGGGCCCTAAAAATAAATCTCTTGAGACATAATGTGGAGCTTCAACATATGAAACAAAACACTAAAATAAGAAGACAACATTGTTTGATTGATCTTTGAAGATAAACATTATTAGTAACTTGTCATTAACTTCCATATGAGTAGAAACATCATTGAACAAAACACTAATCATTATTATAAAGTTTCTTCAAATCTTAGATCTTATATTTTAGATTCAATAAAGTCTATCCTTAAAGTCAATATGGTCACGGTAAAATTTTCTCCGAATATTAAGTATATTGTATCTTAGCATTTAAAAAAAAAAAAAAAACCTTATTTAATCCTATCAAAACGTTATTTAAAATCTATCCATATTAAAGCAACATTGTAATCAAAATTCTTCACCTAATACATTTCCTCTTAACAAGGAATGAGAGTTCCTAAAAGAATTTGGCTTTAGAACAAATCTATAAAATCTGCCAAATATAGCCTCTTCATAAAATTCTACTAGACCATTTATAATTAGAACAAAATTAGTTCGATAAACCCTGGAGGAATACCATCGACACCAGGAAATTGCCTTTCTTTGAAACCAAAATTTCCCTGCTAACCTGCTCCCTCTTCCAGAGAAAGAGAGTCAAACAAGGTCTTCAAATCAAAAGGCTATCATTTGGAAGAAAGCGACTCTAGAAGTTAGACAAATGTTGCCACTTTTTTGGTTTTTTTTTTACAGAATCAGGAAATACTAATATTATAACATTGTTAATTAAATTGTGTTTTCAAATTTCGAAATGAATAGATTCAACAACTTGCAACTATAATTTTCCCAATTTCTAACTAAATTTCAAATAAAATCAACTCAAAATTCAGCCTAAGAAAAGGGAAAAAAATTACCTCTTTAGACTACAACCTATTTTATCTTGAGAGTTAATGAATGATTCCTCGTCTCAAAAGATTTCATAAACCCCCTTTAGTGCTCATCCTTGAGCACTAAGCCAAACTTTTACTCTGCACCCATTTGAAATATCCAGGTGATGTGTCCTTAAATTGGCTTCAGCTCCATAGTGGTGGCTGTCGAATTCCCATTATCAGGGTTATTTTGCAAAGAACTATACACCATATAAAACGAATTATTTTTGCTCTATGAGTTATGCATAGAGCAATGATTATTTCTCAGAAATGTTCAGTCAAAGTTCTGGTATCATTAAAAACTCCATATTATTGAGTTATAATCAGATGAAAAAGTTCATATTAGGTGTCTCCATCAATTAAAATAAATATATAACTGATTTATGTCTCTATTCAGGTTCTTGTTAAAGAAATCAAGTTTAGATAACAGTGATCTATAATAATTAGTGTGTTTGGGAGCATCTTGAAGTACCATTTTATCTTTTTCTGTAATCTATGCAAAAATATTTCTTTTAATTTCCTCTAGATTTTTTTGAGTGGAAAAATAGTGCTAATAAAGCTTTCACCTAAAATTAACTTGCTCATCAATGGTCAGCTCAGAACTCTCACTGACATGCTTATGATTGTAATTGTGCTTTCACAACTTTTGCAGAATATACACCCCCTACTCAGCGCTTTTAAGCAGAAGGTCACTGAATTGAATGGTGCTAAAGGTAAATAAGAGGAAGCCAGTTCAAAAAACATTTGTTCAAAATATTTTCCACCATGAAAGGATGGTGTAAACAATCAGCCCATAAGAATATTCAGCCTTATTTCTGTGAATAATGCATTAGCATTGCCTCAAACTCATGAAGAAAATTCATAACATAACAACTTTAAGTTAATCTTAGTTTTAAGGTTCTCACCTCTAGTGGATGGCAAATTTGTTAGAACCACTTACTTTGAGCATTTAGAATTCTATCATATCTTAAGAGCTTGGAACAATTAGATGAATCCTATAGAAAATGAGGCTTCCAAACACATTATGTCAACGCTAAAAGGGGTGGGGTTTGACTGCAATCAAGTGGCCAAGCTAATACAAGAATTGTAGTTATAGCTGGACTTGAGATCTTTCTTCCCACGGTCTTTGAAGAAGATTACCAGATCAACCGCCATCTAAATCCTACTAATCCTGCCACAAATATATTGACAACGAAAGGACAGAAACAACTCCATCTCAATCCTATCAATTCTGCCAGGAATATATTTACAATCAACATAGAGCAGCAGATTCAACCAATCATTTAACTCAAAAATAGTTTTAAAGTGAACAATCATCATGCAGCATACGCAGTGAATATATATTTATTATCGGTTTCCATCCCATGTCCAGATGATGTCTTTGAGGCCAGGATTTAGATCGTGACTATAAATTACTGTATTCCAGAAAATCCCCTCCGATCTTCCTAAGCTCCACCATGAAGAGCGAGGGCGTGACTTCGAAAATCTAGGTGTCAATAGAAAAATGCCCCTGCTCCATCCCCTGCAACTTCACCTTACAATCTTCAGACTTCTTGAAACTGAACCGGGAAAGACTTGCAATCTCGTCCAGCAATGCTTCATCTCTTTTTGATGAATTGCCTGGATAATGTTGAAGTCCTGTTTAGCCAATTCTAAAATCTTTTGATTGTTTACTCTGGGCAGCCTGAAATTGGATAAAAATGGAGCACCTGGTCAGTCTTATTATTATTATCAGCCAGGCACGAAAGGAAAGAACCTGCAAATTATGCTAAATATGGGAAAAAGGATGAAGAGAAATTATGAAAGTGAAATTGAATCTGGGGTCTCACTTACTTATAAACACTTTTGGCTAAGCGTGCATAATCTGAACTATACCCTTGACAATATCTCTTTGCTTGTACTCTGGAAACACTGGCATGCCATGAATTCTCCAGCTCGTATTGAATCTGGCAATGGTAAACAAAATATTAGAAAAGCATTCGATCACTTCCGTGGAGAAAAACAAATAAGCGAGTCGACATGTCTGGACAGTAGGTTACCTCCTGGCTTACCTTTTTCTTGTTGTTCCATGCAGTGAAAATCTCACTTTTCTCAAGAGCTTCTCTTAAATATTTTGTGGCAAAGTCTCTAGCTTCATCCAAAATAGTTTCTCCAGGGAATGCGAGTTGGGAAGCTCTATACAGGCTCAACATGCTTGCTACTTTTTGTTAAATTGACTGGTTGAGGAAAAGATCATCTTTCCTTCCTTGATAAGAGAAGCCCAATCTCTGCATCTCGGACTTCCCTACGACTTGCTTTATGTGCGTATGCTCCAGATGAAAGGGCAGGAGAAACTAGCCAAGTATGTGAATTCAAATTAACATATTGTCAATTCAACAACTGAATTAGACCATATTACTTAATGTTATGCAAATTCTAATAAATGAATGTTGCAGCCTGCCTCTCCAGGGACGAAATTCATGGCGGAACATTGTTGTCATCTTTGGAGGGCATACAAGATATGGTCCACTGGGAAACAATAGTTGATGTTCAAAGCCAAGATGGGTCTTTCTCAGGCTCACCAGCTTCTACTGCCTGCGTCTTCATGCACATTGGAGACATCAAATGCCTTGAATTCCTGAACAGCGTGCTCACTAAGTTTGGCAGTTTTGGTATGTATGAAGGTTTCATGTTGTTTGCATCTTGGCCGTATCCTTGCTTTACTTTTCAAAATTCAATAAATTTAATTAACTACGCATACTACAGTTCCCTTCCTGTATCCTGTGGATCTGCTGGAAGGCCTCTTAATGGTGGATAATATTGTACGCCTTGGAATCGATAGACACTTTGAAAAGGAAATCAGGGAAATTCTCGATTGTGTTTACATATATCATAAAAATTTTAATTTCACTATTCTTCCCTTCCCCATTTTCTCTGAAAAATCCTTCAACGTAACATTTATGACATGTCCTGCATACAGGCATTGGAACGAAAGTCTGAAGCCCGTTGCAGATCTTGAGATCACTGCTTTGGGATTTCGACTTCTTCGGCTGCATCGGTACAGTGTAACTCCAGGTGGGTACTATGGATTGTGTTTCTGTGCAAAAGGGGTAGAAGTTAAAATCCCCAGGGGTATAGTATGTATATTTTTCTGAAAGATTCTGGAATAGTAGGGACAGGAATGAGGTCAAAAATTGACCTCATTCCTGTCTATACAATTCCATAATTATTCCAGTTCATGCTAAACTTATATCCATGCAGATTTTAGAATTATTTCTGTTCATGCTAAACTTGTATTTATTCCAGATTCCAAAAATATCTTGGAATCTGACGATTAAGAGAAATCTACAATAACATAAAAATGCTCCTCCTATCCATACAGAATATTCCCTAAATTGGCAATAGGGAATTCAGTGCTCTAGAGATTTAGTAAAATCTGACTAACCTTTAAATCATCATCATCTTCTGTTCTCTCTTCTAACCTTTGCATGTCGTATTAACAGCTGTTTTCGACAACTTCAAAGATAGGAATCCTGAATTTTCCAGACCACCGAGGCATTCAACTCGAACCTGTTACCTATAATTCTTTATTACAGCTATGTACTGGAAACAAGGCTCTCTCAGAGGGAAAACAAGTCTATACCCACATGCTTTCGAGCGTCTTTGAGCCTAATATTTTCTTTAGTACGAAACTTGTGAACCTATATGCCATGTGCGACAGTCTGCCGGATGAACGCTTACTGTTTGACAAAATTCCAACAGCTGTGGAGCAGAATCAATCAAAGAAGGAATTAGAACAAGTTTCATCATTCAAAGAAGGAATTATAAGAAATTTGAAACTGAGTAAGTAATTTCTTTTCTAATTTCTGAGTAATTAGAATAGAGTGGATATATACTACATTCCGGAATAATAGCATAAATCATTAGGTTGGTTTATTACGTAGTGACATGCTTCATCTCTTTTTGATGAATTGCCTGGATAATGTTGAAGTCCTGTTTAGCCAATTCTAAAATCTTTTGGTTGTGTACTCTGGGCAGCCTGAAATTGGATAAAAATGGAGCACCTGGTCAGTCTTATTATTATTACCAGCCAGGCACAAAAGGAAAGAACCTGCAAATTATGCTAAATTTGGGAAAAAGGATGAAGAGAAATTATGGAAGTTAAATTGAATCTGGGGTCTCACTTACTTATAAACACTTTTGGCTAAGCGTGCATAATCTGAACTCTACCCTTGACAATATCTCTTTGCTTCTGCTCTGGAAACACTGGCATGCCAAGAATTCTCCAGCTCGTATTGAATCTGGCAATGGTAAACAAAATATTAGAAACTCATTCAATCACTTCCGTGGAGAAAAACAAATAAGCGAGTCGACATGTCTGGACAGTAGGTTACCTCCTGGCTTACGTTTTTCTTGTTGTTCCATGCAGTGAAAATCTCACTTTTCTCAAGAGCTATATTTTGTGGCAAAGTCTTAGCTTCATCCAAAATAGTTTCTCCAGGGAATGCGAGTTGGGAAGCTCTATACAGGCTCAACATGCTTGCTACATTTTTGTTAAATTGACTGGTTGAGCAAAAGAAATGCCCATCGGCATCTTTGAAGTTGTCGAAAACAGCTGTTAATACGACGTGCAAAGGTTAGAAGAGAGAACAGAAGATGATGATGATTTAAAGGTTAAGTCAGATATTTAAAGGTTAAGTCAGATTTTCCTAAATGTCTGGAGCACTGAATTCTTTATTGCCAATTTAGGGAATATTCTGTATGGATAGGAGGAGCATTTTTATGTTAGTGTAGATTTCTCTTAATCGTCAGATTCCAAGATATTTTGGAATTTGGAATAAATACAAGTTTAGCATGAACGGAAATACTTCTAAAATCTGCCATGGCTATAAGTTTAGCATGAACCTAGAATAATTATGGAATTGTATAGACAGGAATGAGGTCAAATTTTGACCTTATTCCTGTCCCTGCCATTCCAGAATCTTTCAGAAAAATATACATACTATACCCCTGGGGATTTGAACTTCTACCCTTTTGCAAAGAAACACAATCCATAGTACCCACCTGGAGTTACACTGTACCGATGCAGCCGAAGAAGTCGAAATCCCAAAGCAGTGATCTCAAGATCTGCAACGGGCTTCAGACTTTCGTTCCAATGCCTGTATGCAGGACATGTCATAAATGTTACGTTGAAGGATTTTTCATAGAAAATGGGGAAGGGAAGAATAGTGAAATTAAAATTTTTATGATACCTGTAAACACAATCGAGAATTTCCTTTATTTCCTTTTCAAAGTGTCTATCGATTCGAAGGCGTACAATATTATCCACCATTAAGAGGCCTTCCAGCGGATCCACAGGATACAGGAAGGGAACTGCAGTATGCGTAGTTAATTAAATTTATTGAATTTTGAAAAGTAAAGCAAGGATACGGCCAAGATGCAAACAACATGAAACCTCCACACATACCAAAACTGCCAAACTTAGTTAGCACGCTGTTCAGGAATTCAAGGAATTTGATGTCTCCAATGTGCATGAAGACGCAGGCAGTAGAAGCAGGTGAGCCTGAGAAAGACCCATCTTGGCTTTGAACATCAACTATTGTTTCCCACTCGACCATATCTTGTATGCCCTCCAAAGATGACAACAATTTTCCGCCATGAATTTCGTCCCTCGAGAGGCAGGCTGCAACATTCATTTATGATGTCCTTTATCCAAAGGTTAAAGATAATGTAATACAACATTTTATAAATTATTTTTTTTTTTCAGAACGAAAAAGCAGAATAGTAGTATTGAGTCAATATAACGAAAGACAGAATTACATCACAAACTTTTTAAAGCTGGAGCTACAAATAAACTAAAGAAAGCCAGAACTGGATACTATATGCATCCGGAGCTGACACACAATATACCAAATACAGGACTTCTTGTACAGCACATGAAATACCTGGAATATAAAACTGATTGTTGAGAAAGATCCACAATTTATAGACCATACATATACAGGGATATATATCAAAAAAACAAAAAACCCAGAGCATACTTGGAGATTTTTCAAAGAGAGATTAAAATCCAGGGAATGGGAAGACCTGGATGGGGAAGGATTCCCCTGCATATATTACCTTCACATACTACCTTCACAATACAGTTAACTGTTTGAGATAGAAGCCCTTCCTTTGATAAGCAATCTGCTTGCTGATTCCTGGACCTGTAGATGTGTTGAATGGAACATCCTCTCATTTTACCCCATAAAAACCTAATTCTCCATCAGCCTGCAAGGTGTGGGCAACTGATTCGACATTTTCCCAAAACATGATCAAACATAACTTTGGAATCCCCATAGATTGACACAAAAATGAATATAAAAAAAGACGCAAAAGGTAAGCAGGCCCACTAGAACCATCGCAGGCCCACTAGAACCATTCAGCGATGCAGTTATAGCCTTTTCCTCCATTCCATGAGATGAGATATTGAAGGTTCTTGTCCATTATAATATGAGCCCTGCAACCACAGGAATTATGCTGGGCAGCACCATCAAAGAACGCTCTTGGGGTCAGGAATATCTCCTTGCCTGTTCCAATTGACATTTTTTCTTTTGTGATAGCTAAGATTGTGAGTTTATTAATCGACTAGGCAATTTATTAACTCAAGTTCTTTTACTTTACCTTTTCAGTATATAATTTTTTCCCACTACACTATTTAATAATTACTGAAATTATACTTTCACTTTACCTTTTCAGTATATAATTTTTTCCCACTACACTATTTAATAATTACTGAAATTATAATTTAGATCAACAAAATTGTTTAAAAAAAAATAAAAATAATTACTGAAATTATACTTTCACTTTACCTTTTCAGTATATAATTTTTTCCCGCTACACTATTTAATAATTACTGAAATTATAATTTAGATCGACAAAATTGTTTAAAAAAAAACTAATTTCTTAAAATAAAATGTTCAATTTACCATTAAATAAATAAGATTAAATATATATTTTATTAATTTAATTTTTTTATATAATATTAATTTTTAATGTATAAAATTTATTTCATTCAAAATCATTCTTTTTAAATTTTAAGTTAAAAGTATTGGGTTTCTTTTTGGTTGAAAATAATCTAAATTCATAAAATGTTTCAATTAAGCCATATAGAATATGTCATATGAACATGAATTATATTCTTATGCTATATTTTAATTTAATTAATGTTTGGAATAGAATGATATTTTAATTTAATTAATGTTTGGAATAGAATGATATTTTAATTTAATTAATGTTTGGAATAGAATGATATTTTAATTTAATTAATGTTTGGAATAGAATGATATAGAATATTTTTTCAAAAGATAATTAAAATAAAAAATTTATTATTAACTCATAAAATTTGGAAAGGAAAATTTGATTGTCAATTCTAAAATCCAATTTGGATCCATTTTAATTTTGGATCTACCAAACGTCAAGAGGAGCCAAATCTCTTAAGGTGTAAACCTCTTTTAAAGTGAAAAGAGATTTGATCCTTCTTGGCACTTGACAGATTCAGAGTTAAGATTGATCTATGTTGGTAAATCTTGAATTCATCTACAAAGACTCAAAGACGCTCTCTCTGAGACCAACATTATTGGGGGGATTTCCTTCTACCTCTATAGGAAATGGAGACCAACATTATTGGGGGGATTTCCTTCTACCTCTATAGGAAATGGAGGTTGTACTCGATTTCCAAGATACCGTCCTCCATTCTTCTTCGCATAATCACCTTGTGCAAATTGAGAAGCCCATACTTTAAACCTTGAGCAGGATATGGTGGATCTCCTTGGAGATCTCTACCATTGATGTGAAATGGATTATGCTATATATTTCCGTTGGCTTGAAATTGATTTTGTTGCAGATTTTCTTAGAGCCAGCTACTAGTGTCATTTTGGAAAGATTTTCTTAGAGCCAGCTACTAGTGTCATTTTGGAATTGAACGAGCGAGCGAATTCTCAATCAATCATCTGAAATTGATCATGGTGTCTTTGTATATAGAATGATTTACAATTTTGTTTGGGTTATTTTGATTTTAATTTTAGTTATTATTTTTTAATTTTTTTTTTTTTTAAATTTAAATTTACATTTTCTTTTTGTTGTTTATTTAGATTTTATGTGTATCTTTGCCATATGTAATGTGTAATAAAGTCATTTAAAAAATATTGACATATTTACAATACATTACATTACACCTACACATATCCCCCATACTAGGATATAGAATGCCTCTTTAGTATAATAATTAAATTAAAAAATTATAAAACATGTGAGAAAAATGAGCTAATGTGTATATAAGTAACTATATATATTATCACGGTTTTAATAAAATTAAAAATAATAATTGTTTTTTATATATTTATTTATTTTTATTTTCAAAAGAACAAATTATAATTATATACATATATATGATGTCTATTTGACTTAGCGTTCCAAAAATCTGTTTAAAAAAACTAGACATCCTGTTCTATAGGCCAAAGACTACAAAAGAACGATATATACTAAATCAAAACTCCAGGGATAACTCCCCATCTTATCATCTTGCAACCCCACATAGAAAAACCAAAGGAGAAATTACAAGGAGAGATTGGTTTCCATGGACTCAATCTTAGCACCATCCACAAATTCATATATGCCAAGTGACCTTGCCGGGAGGGCTAATGCTTCCTTTGACAAACCATCAACCTCCACATTAAATGAATGAAGAATATGACAATAAGAAACATCAAAATGTGAAATTTACATAAATATAAATAGTATTGTTAAAATCCAACATAAATTTATCTTTAACTTTAGATCTACCAAGCATTTACAGGGATTAAATCTCTTCAAATGCAAAATTTCATTCAAAAAGTTATTTGCATCTTCAAAAAATTTAATTCCTACTAATACTTAGTGCATGATAGATCAAGAATTAAGATGAATCCATAATGCTGAATGCTTGGTAGATCAAAAACTAAAGTGAATCTATACTCTTTCTTAATTGATAAATCCAAAATTAAAATGAAAATCACAATAAAAACAACTAAAAAGAAATAATAATTTTTAATTTCAATAGAAATATATTTATTACTCAAAAAATAATAATTTGTAATTTCAATAGGAAAATAATAATTTTTAATTTCCATATGAATAGGTTTATTACTCAATCTTCTTCACTTCTTTGGGAAATTTTGACACCATATTAAAATTGTCATAGCAGCTCCAACATACTTTTGTGGAGATAATACATACAACTATAAAAGAATATAATTTAAACCTGGTAAAGCTCATACATACAACTATAAAGGATATTTCATTTTCAAATCAAAGCACAATACTTTATATTGATTCAGTTTCACGTTATAAATTTTCTCAATGTTTTTTGAAAAAACAATTTACACTATTCTGCTATTCGTGTGATTGGGTGCTTAAATATTTGGACGCAGTTAAGACACCTTAATACGTTTTTAAGCCCCTCTTTTCATGTGACCAAACTCCTTGTAGCTTTGGACGAGCTTAATGTTTGAATCCACACTTCTGTGTCCGTAGTCTCATTTGGATGGCCGTCCCTCCCATTCCGAGCTGAAGACAAATCCAAAATGGGAGTCCTCTCCTTCATTCAACGGGCATGGAAGGTCACGAGAATCCCTCACGCTCACAAAACAACACTTAAATTTCACCCCTTTCCATTATCCAGACGGTCGCTCTGTACAAATTCACAAGCAATAGATTTAAAGCAGTACCCACCGGAACTCATAAGGAACTTTTCGATCATCGCTCACGTCGATCACGGCAAATCTACACTTGCAGACCGTCTCTTGGAGCTCACCGGAACCATCAAGAAAGGCCATGGGCAGCCCCAGTATTTGGACAAATTACAGGTATTATACTTTAAACCCTAAAATGACACTTTGCCTTCCACAAATCCTTAAAACTTTAATGATATCCGATTTGTTTTCTAAACTCTACATAACAGCTCTTTAAGACTATACTATGCTATGCCATTTTGGCATATACACACGGGAATGCAGAAGACATTGATAACCCGAATGATAGCAAGAAAACCTTCTAAATTTTTGAGAAAAAGCCTGACTCGTGGAAAAAACATAATTAATGCTAGACAATATAAAATTTAAGTTCTTGGAAATTTTCATACTGACACATTTGCAGTAAAACTTTGCGTTAAAGCCAACTTGCTGAAATTCTAATATGTGCATGTTTTCTGAGATTCCTATGCTTTCAAGTTTTTTATTTCACTTCTGTGACGCTTTATTGGTGGAATTTGAATACAAGTATTTAGAAAGTGAAGATTTTGAAATGGGTACCTATCCCTGAGCTATACAATGTTTGTTATGATTAATAGGGCCAAACTATGAAGCTTGAAAATTTCAGCTATAGGAAAGCAGTGTTGGTTTTTGAGAGCACACCAATGCTAGAGGACGGACAATTTTCACACTAATTCACCCACATTTATATTGCAGAAGAAGACAGATTTATAGTATAACATTTGTTTCAAAATTGGCTGTGGAGAATGAGAATGAACTATCCACAAATAGCTCGCCGTGGAATAGATAAGGGTCAATCATATCTATCTAAATCATACTTATATTTTCAGCAAAACAGGATTCCAGACCGAAATTAGAAATGCGCACTTTTCTTTTCAGAAGAAAAATATTTACCTATTTTATTTGAAGATAAATGGTGTTCATTTAAATGGCCTGGTAACTTGGAAGAAAGACGAGTCTAATAACGATGGAGCTTAGGTGCTTGAAAGCAAGAGAGCTTGGAAGCTTCAGAACATAAAAGCTTGAGTGCTTGAGCAGCATGAAAAACAATAGAGCTATTACACGTCTAATTGACACAGATATCTATAAAGTATGATGGTCTTTAAAGCGTCATAGGCTCATAGACTATACCTGAAAGGAGCAATCTCATCACGGATACCTGGAGAATGACTTCTAGAGTAGGTTTCTGGTGGACCTGGAATGCTGTTTTCCCTTGTAGATGTCAATTATCAGCTAGCTTGCTGCCAATTCGGCTGATGCCTTGGCTAGGGTGTTAACTAAAGTATTATTCTCTGTGTAGATGTGGGAGGATGATATATGCTCAAAGAGTGCCATTGTTTTTGAGCCAAGCAGAAGTCAACCTATCGATAATGATGTTGTCTGCCTTATCAAAGAAAACACTGCTAAAAGACCTGCACCTGATACAATGGGGTTGAATGGCTCAAAAGTTGAAAAATGGGTGCATAATGGCCCCTTTGTCTCAAATGCCATAGATAAAGAAGACAATGAAATTAAAATCAGGACATATGATGGTGTCATTGGTGCCCCCGAAGACAGTTCAGATTGCCAAAATTCCGAAAGGGCATATGATCTTCAGGAATTCAAATTTGAGCAGTATTTTGAGTTTGAAGGCCCACATTAGGAGCCCTTGGAAACTGGAAATGACTACAAAATTGATCGCAGACCCCGCGAGGGTATGTTTGTTTTCCTGGATGCTGGTGGAAGTTATAAACATGCCTCCGATACTAAGAGCCATGGTTATCTGCCGCTGCATGTTGGACGAAGCAGTCTTAAAATAGTAATGATTAAAATCCCTCCTATTTGTGATACTTATGACCAGTTGGATAAAGAAGGGTTTGAGTATTTAGTGAAGGAGTTATCCTTCATTATGGTGAATTTTTTGAAGATGCTCATACATAAATTTTTAAGTTTGATGAACTTGAAAATCTCAAGGTCTATGGGAATGCTTCAGCTCATCTTTATGGAAATACTCATATGCACCCTCAGTCTCATGAAGCTGCAGGTACAATGAAAGTGATCCTGTCAACCTTGGATTTTTGCATGATGTCTCAAAGAAAACATACATCCAAAACTGCTGAATGAGTTTCTGTGAATTCAGAACAAGATTCATCTCTAACAAAAGCTTTGCATGGTGATATGTCACATAAATCCATTCAAATATTTGAAGTATTGGAAGTAGAAACTTTGATAGATAAGGTTGTTTCAAGTATATCTCTCCAATATTGCAGGCCAGCACAGTTATCTACAGTAGAATGCCAGCAGAAAGTGTTTGCAAGCATAAGATGCTCTTCCGTGAGGACACAACAACGGATTTCAGAAGGGAGAGATTGTGCAATAGTTATGATCACTATATGTTGAATAAGGAATGTGAATATCCTTATTCTGTATTTTGAACCAGCTGAGATCCCAGCCTATCAGCATGCAAATTTTTACATATCTCTGCTTTGGATATTGTTGAAGCACAGAGAAAAGGGACACTATACAGACAAAATGATGAAGTGGCTGCATTGGCTGGCAGACTTCGCTTGGCATTTATTTTATATTGATGAGGTTCTGGGCTTCTCAAGTGCCTTTTGAAGGGCAGTTATCCCCAATTGGAGCCAGATGTTCCCCTTGTGTTGACATAGGGTTGGTTTTGAAAATTTATTTATTTCACTGTCATCACTGCACATCCATGAGCCATGAGGATTTTTGTATGATGAAGAATATGGATGTTGTATCCAGCGAATCTTGATTTTGTGAACCCAAAACCAAGATACAGACTGTTACCCAACATTCTGTATGAAGAGGATCTTAACTCGTTGGGTAAATCTTAACTCTGTCTATGGATTGTTGAGGCCAAGGGGTTTCAATACAGTAGTAAGGTTGCCATGATTTGAAACTCTGGAAGATGACATATCTTTTAGATTTAAAAAGGAATCCCGGATCTGATCAGTGGTCATTTACAGCAGCGAGGAAATTGACACTTGTAGTGGTAAAATTTTACTTTGTATGATGCCTTTGGTAGTCATATCAGAAACACGTCCTTCATTAGGACAGCATCCAGGTAAAGAGGTTTGATAAATGTCTTTTAGCTGTGGTAATGAAGACAGTTGAGAATCAGTGACTACAACAGCTGAAGGAGTATTTTAAGCTCAGTATCCCGTCAAAGAAAGGGGACTCACACGGACAGCTGAACACTTAATCACAACATTTGTTACCTGAATTATACATCTGATTATTATGAAAAGTTGATTGGACCTGAAAAGAGTCAAAATGACGGTCTGTTTGCTGGTCATGGTCTGCTATCATAAAAATTCAGGTTGCAGTGCTAGGCATGAAGATTTTGGATGATAGAGAGAGAAGCTGGTTGGCATTCTAAGTGACCTAGGTCACAGGTGGTCACTTAGAAGGAAGAAACCTGTAACATGTGTATGCTTTCTTCATCCATGACATTTTTGTATAACGGTTCCATTAGATGGTACTCCCACATCTGGAGCATTGTGCACTGTGCCACTGATATGTATGTGATAAGGTTGCCCCATGTTTGCTTTGAGGCAAAGGGGAATTCTAGCAGTGATCATTGTCATTTCTGAGATTGTTGACAGCGTGTAGTGGAGAATCAGTATTGAACTACTTGAACGGATTCCACCCTCTTAGCACAGATTATCCACAAAGTGTGTTGGAATTTAAAAGCATTAAAGGAGCTATATCAGAACTCAAATACTCATTAAATTGCAGAGGCGTGCACTAGTTCTGTGAGAGAGGGCGCTCCAAAACCTCGGCCTAAAACAGCAGACGGAGTGGAGATGTGTTGGAGCAAATAATGGTATGCATGTATATATATAGATGGACGCTGGGGTAAATTATATGCTGACCTACACTTTTTGTAGGGCCAACCTACATTTTGCTTAAAACTGATTGGTAAATATCAAATTCATGTGGAGCCTACCTAGACTGCTTTTTGGGCCGATACATGAAGATTTGTGTGTGACTTTGTTTGTTGATCTGGAACTCACCCATTTGAAGTGGTCCTTTGAAAATGGCTGGAGGATCAGGTCTCCGCCTTTGAAAGGCATTTTAGCTCATATGTCCACATGAAAGAAGACTTGGGGTTTGCTTTGATATGGCTTCTATGCTTGGCATGCCTTTGGGGAGGTGGTCAGTCCACTTTGGAACCCTTCCATTTGCACTTGAAGGATTATTGGGGGGTATGGAGCATGCATTTTGAACCATTATGCCCCGCATTTGGGGATTGTCTGCTGATTTGGTGGAAAAAAAGGAGTATTGAAGGGCCTTTGGAGGCTGGATGCTACATCGAAAGCGCATTTTACCCCTTCATTTTTTGGAGATTGGCCACTTTTTGAGGGCTTGTACCTTTTTTTGTACAAGTGGCATGAATGCCCCTAAAATTGTGTAGTTTAGATTAATTAATTTGTGAAGAGGGCTTTTTACTCTTCAGGCTAAAATAGGAGATTTTAGCTTAGAAAATATTATTTTATTGTAATAATGAGTTGAGATTCTCTTCTATAAATAGAGAGAGCTCTCTCCTCTTTTTCTCATGGAGTTTTTGGGGAAAATTCCATAGCTAGTTTGGAATTTTCTGCGACTTTTTCTTCGTAAATTGGCTATGGATATTGCAAGTTGAGCGAAATTGTCTTGGAGAGGGTCTTGTGATTGGATGGATTTTCTCTTGGATGATAAATGGTGATTTTGTGCAAATTTATTGTAAGCATCTTCTTCCATCTTGTATTTGTTGTAGAATTAGGGTTTCATTTAAACGTTCACCAAATGTGTTGAATCTTTTATGGCTTTAACATCTCCTTTGCAAGATTATGATCTAGTTTGCATTAGGGAATCTTAGTATAGCTTCTTTATATTTTATCCCCAATTTGATTGAAAATTGCTAGGGTTTGTGGAGTAGAGAAACCTCATTGTAGTATGTTTTCTCTCTCATCAATTGTTCCCATTGGTCCTTTTCCATAGACTTACTCCTTATTTGACTCCATATGCCTAGAAATTTGTTGATAAGCCAAGGCTCTGATCCTTCATTCTCCATCACTTTATACCTTTTTGTAAATCATAAAAACCATTTTGCTAGGCTTGATTGGTGGAGTGTGAAGTAGAAACATTGGATAGCTCTTGACTTGGTTTGATTGAGCCATTTGATCTCTATGATCTACAAGGAGAACCCCCGGCGACCTAGAGAAGAGTTGGCCAGTGTTAATTTTTAAGTTCCAGATCTGATTTTAATTCCTAGTATTTTATAACCTAGAAAACATTTTTGCAATTACTAAATATAAAATGCATTGGAGTTTTTAACTCAGAAAATTTAGACAACAAAAACAAAATATAGGAAATCATCGACACATAGAAAATTTTCCTCCAATTGATCTTCACTTTTAATTATTTGAACAGTGACACTCCCTTATTGGGAAATTTGCCCACAAAGAAAATTTTAAAATTTTTTACAGCAAGTAAACTTAGCAAATATGCCCTTGAGAAATCTGATTTGCACCACGGAAGCGTTGTATGGCCTAACTGAAAACCTTTCCTCCACACGTGCGGCATGCTGAAGCAACCCTGGTGTGGTAGGTGTGGCCCCACTCTTCTACCTATGTGACATGTGTGAGTTGTGGCCCTCTCTACAACTTGTGCACAGAAATTGATACAGCCTCTTGTTGAAAAAGCCTCCACTCAATCTCCATGGAATTTTTTCTCTCACTGCTGCACCTTTTTTTCTTGGGCCCTTGAGAATCACTTTCTCAAATCTCTGTCAATTGTTGTGTCTTTCTCCTCTCCTTTGGCTTGCTTTTATAATTTTCTCATTGATTGGAACATAAAAACTCAGTATTAAACATAATATATATATGTATTTATTAATAATGATTGAAGGATGATTTATAGAATGGGAGGACCTGGCTTAAATACAACCTTGGGTGCCTCTTGGTAAATGGGTATGATATTTGATCATGCCCTTTGCCTAATAAACATTTAATTACAAACAACTATTTTTTTACATAACATTGCCTTCCTCCCAAATTTTTTTTTGTCCTCAAAGCATACGTAACGACGGATGCTGTTGACGAAATGCTTCAGTCTCCCAAGAAGCTTCTTCTTCTGGTATGATCCGGATTTAAACAGGAACACAATAAAGTACAAAAATAACCATAAACACAGAGATGCAACAGAAATAATACTTCATTTCATTAATGTAAAATACTGAAATATGCTTACAAACAGAAATGGAAATAAACCACTGAGGGCGATGGTAGCTTATCTCTGAGAAGAGATGTGGCGGCTACATGCCTCTAAATTGTCTTACAATGAGGCTCGAAGGCCTATTTATTGTTGAGAAACAATGAAAAACCCTAAACATCAAAAAACCTAACCCTAGAGATGAAGCGCCAAACTATGGGCCCTGTTTTGGGTAAATTGGTACATCAACTTCCCGGGGTCATATCTTTGGCATACGATTTCTGTTTGACGCGCACAATACCTTGTTAGAAAGATCTATTCGAGGACTACAACTTTGGGAAGAGATCAGTCCATGGACCCATGTTGCTCCCAATTTTCCCAAAAAACGTCGTTTAGGGCCTCAAAATGGCTCCAAAAATTCAGGACCCGAAAAACTGCCAAAAATAGTAAATTGTGCTACCAATAAGGAAACTGAAAAACTGAAAGAGACAGTCGTGGGGGTCCAAGTGGGATAGGTGGGTGGCCACCAACATCCACCTGGATCATTCCTCCCCCCTTAGGAAGCAATGGTCCCCATTGTGTTGAGTTCCTCTATGAGATGAGGAAACTTTTGCTGAATTTGGTCCCTGGTGAGCTGTTTTGCAACCTCTGACGTGTCCAGTAATGGTGGGAATCATGGTCGAGGGCTGTCTACATTGAACACTCGGTTCAAGCAAAGGAATGGTGGAATGCTGTGCTCCAAAGCATTATTTCCCATAGCCTTGGTAATGGTGTAAGGACCATATCGGAGTGGTTGGAGCTTCTGATGGGCTCTTGTAAGGCGTTCTTTCTGCAGATGCAACAAGAATTTGTCGCCCATTTAAAACTTGTGTTGTACTTGATGTTGATCATGTCGTTGCTTATACTTGGCATTTCCCAGAATGGAGCGGCGATATATCGACCCGTTGGGTAGAGGTGCTCTAGGAGTCAGATCGAATGAATGCTTGACCTGACAGTGCAACGGTACCCCTGTGGGTGAGGAGAAGATGTTCCTGTATTATTTCATGACCGTATCCCTTTGCTGTTGTTGCTGCGTGGAGGAACCCTTCGCGAGGGTCATGGATGTGGCGACGATCTTCCCCTTACTTTGGGAGCGAACCAGACAGAAAATGAATTTCCTAGTCTGGGAGATGAGCTTGCTGCATTTCTTAGCAGTGATCAAAGAGGTGGCGGTAGGTGGGGCTACCTCTGGTATCTTGTATAATGAATTACCCAAAGAAATAATAACAACATGAGGCCTTGACTCATACACAGCATGTCGCCTCCATAAGTATGGTTGGCCTAATAGTACATCACAAACATCAAGAGGTGCAACATCACACAATACCTCATCTGTGAAGGGCTTGATGTTGTAGGGAAGGCAGCACTACTGGCGGACTCGGAGATCTCGTCCTTGGTGAAGCCACCTGATACTGTACGACTGCGGGTGTGGTGTAGTCGGTAGGCCCAACTGCTTCACGACCTCTGCTGAAATGAGGTTCTTTTGGCTGCCATTGTCGACAATGAATTGCAGTGGCGAACCCTTCACCCACATCTGTGTGTGGAAAATACACCCCCCCTCCTTTGGATCTTCGGGCTCATTCCTCTGGACCTTCGCGGTGGCAATAGTGGCGCTGGGCTCTGCATCAATGATTTGCTTCCCTTTGTCATTCCCCTTGTCGGGTTCTGACTCAGGGTTAGAACATGCATCTGATTTTGAAGCCTTCAACTTGGCCACCAACAATTGCTTGAGTTGACACTCACTTGTGTTATGAGTGGGGCTCTTATGGAACTCACACCACTTTCCTGTGTCCTTCTTTGACTTTGTAGTGTTGTTCTTTTCTTGCGGCTTTGACAGGTTGTCTTGGGTCACCCCGCCTTGGCTTTGTCCTTTGTTCTTCGAATTTACAGATCCAAAGTCTCGCTTCTTTTGTTTAAACTTCTGCGCGATCTTGACAGCATATCAGTATGCCGTGCCGAGCGAGGAGATGTTCAGGAACACCATCTCGTTCTGGATGTACTTGTGTAGGCAACCGCGATATTTGAGTACCAAATGTAGCTCAGAATCATTGATACCCAACTTTGTGCGGAGGGTATGAAAAATTGTTGACACCTAATCTTCATGATTGAGTGAATTTATGTAAATAATTAAATTAGGAATGTGAACAGTCATCGGGAGATGAACTGAACAATCACTCCCTATTGTATATAACAAAGACCTACCTAATGGAATAAATCGAATCAGTTTTTTTGCCTAATGGAGTTACTACCTGGCCTGACATGGTATCAGAGCCAACTCTTTTTTTAGCTCTCATGCTCGTAACTCCTCTGTCTGTCTGCCATATTCCTTTTACCTGGCTCTCTGTCAGCTAGAAGGTGTCTGTCCATGAATGTTTGATGATTTGCCAAATTCCATTTATAAAACCTGCTCCCTGCTCTTTTGAAGCGCTGTCCATACTGTCCAGACAAAAGCGCTATACGTTAAAATTTTTTGTGAATGGCCTTGACATGGGAACGTTTGCGCTTTCATCCTGGTTTGAAACGCTTGCACTGTCTTTGTGAATGGTCTGACATAGTATTCCACGCTGCCTGAACTGCAACGCTGCCTGAAACACTGTGATTGAACGCTGTTCATTCCTTACGCCCCCGCCTGTCTTTGGTATCAACGCTGCCTGAACTGTCTTTCCAACATTGCCGGTTTGACATACCTGTTGAGGATTTGCAGATGAAATTTAGCGTGGAATGCAAGATTAAAGAAAAGGATGCCAAGTCGAACGAATGAGCCTATAACGCCAGACTGGACGCCGATTCAGTGAAATGCCCAGCGTATTTACTGCTTCCTCAAGCATTTCGTTTCATTGAGCGGTAAGGATATCACCTACTGTGTAATGATAATGCCTTGGTTCGTCCTCTGTCCGGAATCGACTAGAATTTGCTTACTCAATGGCCCTTCAATTCAGCCCTGCAAACTTCAATTTTCGCCTGCCTGGACGCACATCAGAGATAATGTCTGCTCGGCTTGCCCTTTATGTTTGATGTTACTGGCTCCTGATTCCAAACTAATCCCAAGGACGTAAACTGTGAATGCGGCTTAACTACGCATTTTTCTTCCTCGCATACATGCTAAGACCCTGGTTCGAATTTTTGCTTGAGCGCTTGATGTCAGGGATGGTAATCGCGGACAGTGTTGGGTTTGATTAGTTTGAAATGGTATATAATGCATTAAAATGTTATATGTAGTAAAGATTTTTTGGGCAGCGAGGTATAATGTTTGTAATATTTGAAAATACATACATATGTATTACACCATAGTGTTGGTTTCATAAAGCTGTTTTCAAAGTGACTAACATAGTTAACGCCCCTGCGTTTGACTGTGTTTAATATATTGTTTGAGGCCAGAATACATTTTGATATCAGAATCAATTTTCTTTTAGTAGTAGAAGTATTTTTACAGCTCTTGGATTTTACAATGCATTCAATCATATCTATGGCGGGAATAGTTCTCACTGGCAAGGAGAACTATCCTGAATGGTACTGGATGATAAAACACACCCTCATCTTCAATGAGTTGTGGAAAGGAGTGTGTGTTGGAGAAGGAGACAATGACCCAGTACAACGTACCTCAGACAAAGAGCTCGTCATTTGGGAAAACAAGAACAACAAAGCTTATGCATTAATTGCAGCATCTGTAAATGAAGAGGTGAGTCGCCATATTTCGTCATATTCAATTGCCTTTGAAGCTTTACAAAAGCTGAAAGAACTCTATGACTCACATTCTGCACTTGAAGTTGTTCAACTTATGATTAAACTCTTCACTCTTGAATTGCAAAATAATGATCCTCTTGCTCTTGCATCTGAAGTAAAGTCTATAATGCATGATATCAATTCCACCAAGGTTGAGCTGGATATTCCTCTTATTGCTTTTCTCAAGGCACTTTATCCTACTTATTCCAATTATCTTGAGTCATTGCAAGCAAATGGAAATCTCAAAGATATAACCTTTCACTCTCTTGTGAAAAAGTTTGCTGAAAGAGAAAAAGCTTTTGGAAAGAAGACAACCCCTGAATCTTCTAAAGAGACTGTGTGCCTTGCTCATAAAGAAAAGCATTCTGCTCAAGATTCTACAAGAGAAAGAGGTGGATGAAGAGGAAGAGGAAGATATTTCAGAGGCAGGGGGGGCAGACATTCTCAAGGAGAAAAGGCAGATTTGCACTGCATTCGCTGCAAAAGAAATGGGTCACATGATGCCTCTACATGCAAGCTACCATGGGACAAAATTGAGTAGAAAAGAAATCAACAGAAAGGTAAAACTGATGATACAGACAAAGGTAAAGCACCTGAATCCATTCACTATGTTGAGGCACAATGTAACATTGGAGTAAATGAAGATTTGTTTAATGCTTCACTTGCTTCCTGGAAAAATGATTGGTTGCTTGATTCAGGAGCAACCTGTCACATGACTCATAGAAAAGATTTTTTTGAAGATTTTACTGACAATGTTGATGGAGTAGTATACTTTGCAGATCAATCAAAAATCAAGCCATCAGGGTTTGGCACAATCAAGCTTAAACTGCCTGGTCTTCCAGACTTTCTTCTAGATCATGTTCTATATCTCCTACAGCTCAAGAGAAACTTGCTGTCCTTGGCCCACATCCGCTAGCAAGGTCACTCCATTCATATGTTTGATGGCAAGCTTGAGATAAGAAAAGCATCTGACCACTCACTTGTCATGAGGGGATAGAAGAAGAAAGGCTTCTCAAACTGCAAGGAACCTCTGCTCATGCACAACATTTCTCATATATTTCTCATCATGAAGAAGGTACACTTCCATCAAGTTTATTATGGCATGCTAGATTTGGACATTTAAACTATGACAGTCTCCGCTTATTGAAGAAAAATGGTGTTGCTGGTTTGCCTACAATTCCTAGGAAACTTAAGCAATGTGATGCTTGCATTCTAGTAAAGCATAGCAAACAATCTTTTCATGATTCACATTCAAGAGCACATAGGAAGCCTGAACTCATTCATTCAGATTTATGTGGTCCAATGCCTGTTCCTTCTGCAAATGGAAATAAATATATTATGACATTTATTGATGACTACACCAGAATGTGTTGGGTTTATTTATTGAAGAACAAATCTGATGCTTTTCAAACATTCAAGAATTTTCATAAATGGATTGAAAATGATGCACAATCTCATATTGGGTCTATTCGCACTGATAATGGAAAAGAATACACATCAAATGAATTTGAAAACTATCTTCGCCAACATCGGATTAAACATCAAACAACTGTGCCTTATAATCCCCAATAGAATGGTGTAGCTGAAAGAATGAATAGAACAATCTTGAATATGGTACGATCCATGCTTTTCTTCAAAAATGTAAAGATAATGTTTTGGGCTGATGCTGTTCTATGCGCTGCATATATAAAGAATAGATGTCCATCTAATGCTATAAGAAACAAGACTCCTTATGAATTGTGGTATGGACATGTTCCTTCGGTAAAACATCTCAGGGTCTTTGGTTCCACCTGTTATGCTTTGATACTAAAGGTACATAGAAACAAACTTGGTGCTAGAAGTCGTAAGTGTATCTTCCTGGGGTATTCAAATACCTCCAAAGCATATCGCCTCTATGATGAAGTAAATAAAAAGTTTGTTGTATCTAGAGATGTAATTTTTCTTGAATCATCCAAAACTAACAATGTTGTTGAGCGGCAACTTGATCGCTTGGATAAATTCGCAAAAACAAAATCATTTCAAGAATTTGATAATCAGATTCCACATCTAGAAGGGGGGATTCCTATACTAGATCAACATGTGGAATCTTCTTTTGAAGAACACTCTCCCCCGCATGAAACTCCAACAACGGATGATGCTTTAAGTGATGTAATTGATAGAATTGGGAGACTCAATCTTGATTCAGTCCCAACTCAATCAACAGAGCAGCCTGGACCATCTCAGAAAGGTCCCCCAAAGTGGCTGACGAAGACACTTGAAAGTGTTCATCCTGATGAAATTGGAAAAATAGGAACCAGAAATTCAAACCGACAAAATGGAGGTGATGTAGATGACTCTAATTCGCCTGTTGATATGGATGTTTCTTATGATTGTGAATTGAACTTGTCTACAGATTTTGAACCAACTTCCTTCAAAGAAGCTGCTTCTCATGATGAATGGAAGGAAGCAATGCAAAAGGAGTATGATGCCCTCATAAAGAATGGCACTTAGAAGCTGGTTGATCCTCCATTTGGAACCAAACCAATTGGCTGCAAGTGGGTCTACAAGAACAAGTATAAAGCTGATGGCTCACTTGACAAGCACAAAGCTAGGCTTGTGGCAAAATGTTTTGCACAGAAGGAAGGGGTTGATTATGAGGAGACTTTTGCCCCCACAGCAAAATGGGCCCTCATCTGGACACTCTTTGCACTAGCAGCTCAGAACGGTTGGAAGGTCCATCAAATGGATGTAAAAACTGCTTTCTTGAATGGAGATCTAAAAGAGAATGTTTTTATGTCCCAGCCTGAAGGATTTGCTGTGAAAGGACATGAACATAAAGTATGCAAACTTGTGAAGTCCTTGTATGGCCTCAAACAAGCACCACGAGCCTGGTATGAAAAACTAACTGAGCATCTTCTGAAACTCAATTTCAATCATTTTGATCTTGATGATGCAACTTTATTTGTTAAGAAAGTTGGAAAAACAGTTGTATATCTTGTGGTATATGTAGATGATCTTTTAATGACAGGGAACAATGAAAGCTACATTGCATCCATAAAGAAGGAATTGGGAAAAAGTTTTGAAATGACTGATTTGGGCTATGTTCATTACTATCTTGGCATTGAACTAACCCAACATCCAAAGTCCATATTTCTTTCCCAAAAGAAATACATTGGAGATTTGTTGAACAGGTTTGGCATGACAGAGTGCAATCCTCTTACTACTCCAATGGAACAAAACTTGAAGCTCACATCTATTGAAGGAAAGGAATTTGAGGATGCAACAAAGTATAGACAGCTTGTAGGAAGTCTCAACTACCTAACTACCACCAGACCAGACATTTCATTTACTGTTGGAATCCTCTCCAGGTTTATGCAAAAGCCTTGTGAGGGACATTGGTCTGCTGCAAAAAGAGTTATAAAGTACTTGAAGGGAACTCAAGACTTTTGAATCAAGTACACACAAGTGGATGACTTCAGCTTGATCGGATACTCTGATTTAGACTTCGATGGAGACAAAGAAACTGGGGTATCTACTTCAGGATATGCTATGAGTCTTGGATCAGGAGCTGTCTCCTGGAGATCACGCAAACAATCAGTTCCAGCAGATTCCACAACAGAAGCAGAATACGTGGCAGCAGCTGAAACAACAAAAGAAATTGTGTGGCTCAGGAAAATTCTTGAAGATTTGCAGGTAAAACAAGTACAATCAACTCCACTCATGATTGACAACACCTCTGCAATAAAGTTGGCCAAGAACCCAAAGTTCCATGATCGAACAAAGCACATCAATACTAAATATCATCTGATTCAACATCATGTTGAGGCCAAAACAATCCATCTCCGTCATTGTTCCACAAATGAGCAAATTGCAGACATCTTCACCAAAGCGCTTGGAAGGGAAAAGCTTGAACGATTCAGAATGATGCTTGGACTCACCAACATCCCTTCAGATTAAGGGGGGGAATGTTGACACCTAATCTTCATGATTGGGTGAATTTATGTAAATAATTAAATTAGGAATGTGAACAGTCATCGGGAGATGAACTGAACAATCACTCCCTATTGTATATAACAAAGACCTACCTAATGGAATAAAACGAATCAGTTTTTCTGCCTAATGGAGTTACTGCCTGGCCTGACAAAAATATTTGTGAACTTCGGCACATCTTGGTCCCTTCCTTGCCGCAGCATGGTCCACTTTATGTATTTATCCTCATAGCTTTTCACAGGGTAGTACTAGTCCTTAATGGCATCTCGGAACGAATTTCAAGTGGGTGCGGCTGAAAACAGTGAGTTTGTACTTTCATCCTTCTGCTCGCAGTAGGTTTCCCACCAGTCCTTGACGTGGGGGGTTGCTTTGAGAAGAGCGAAAGTAATATTTTCCCGGCTGGAAAAATCATGAACAGAAAAATACCCTTCTAGCAGATTTAACCATTTATCTACGACATTTGCGTCTATCTGACCCTCGAATATGGGGATTTCAAAGTTAACTTGTACCTTAAAGGGTGTGGCGTTTCCAGAGTAGCTGCTGGAAGTAGATGCGTTGCCCATGGGTAGTCGCTGAAGGATCTGGGCAAAGTTTTCCATCATCGCGTTCCTTTGTCGCTCGAGGGCCTCTTCGAGCAAGATTTTGATAGGATCTCCTACCCCCTCGTCTTTCTTTTCATCCTCCACGGGTGCCTGTCGGGATTTGCGAGGCTGGTCTTGCAAAGGTTCGACCAGTTCAAGCCCTAACTCCTTATATCCCGACCTTGTTGGGGACATGCAAAGAAAAACAGAGAAAGAGCAGACCGCTCTGATACCACTGATCCAGATTTAAACAGGAACGCTATAAAGTACAAAAATAACCATAAATACAAAGATGCAGCAAAAATAAATACTTCAATTCATAAATGTAAAATACTGAAATATGCTTACAAATAGAAATGGAAATAAACCAGCTAGGGCGATGGTAGCTTATCTCTGAGAAGAGATGTGGCGGTTATATGCCTCTGAACTGTCTTACAATGAGGCTCGAAGACTTATTTATTGTTGAGAAACAATGGAAAACCCTAAACATCAAAAACCTAACCCTAGGAGATGAAGCGCCAAACTATGGGCCCTGTTTTGGGTAAATTGGTACATCATCTTCCCGGGGTCGTAACTTTGGCATACGATCTCCATTTGATAGGCACAATACCTTTTAGAAAGATCTATCCGAGGACTACAACTTTGGGAAGAGATCAATCCATGGACCCATGTTGCTCACAGTTTTCCCAAAAAACGTTGTTTAGGGCCTCAAAACTGCTCAGAAAGTTTAGGGCCCAAAAAACTGCCAAAAATAGTAAATTGTGCTACAAATAAGGAAACTGAAAAATTGAAAGAGACAGTTGTGGGGGTCCAAGTGGGATAGGTGGGTGGTCACCAACATTCACCTGGATCATGGTAAGTCCTTCCACTTGATCAAGTATTCCTTGATTACACGAGATCAAAGCTTTTTTTCCCTGGTTGATATGATACCTTTTGGCTCTAAAATGACCCTTCCTTCATCATCTAAGGATGGAAGCGTTGTTTGTGCTGATTGATGGTCACCAAGTGCCCTTTTAAGGCAGGATACATGGAAGACGTTGTGGACACGACTTTTATCCGAAAGGCTTAAACTATATGCAACTT
The DNA here is from genome assembly GCA_031772625.1 of Pinus tabuliformis. Classification (NCBI taxonomy): domain Eukaryota; kingdom Viridiplantae; phylum Streptophyta; class Pinopsida; order Pinales; family Pinaceae; genus Pinus; species Pinus tabuliformis. Next base: position 618,940,586 of record CM062811.1, on the reverse strand, counting down.
GGCTAATTTTTTTGTTGATCTGGTATGGTCCATAAAACTTTGGTGCCAATTTATTTTTTCCTTATTGTTTTAAGGATAATTGTTTGTATGGCTGGAGCTTGACAAATACCCATTCTCCAACTTCAAATTCTCTCTTGGTTCTGTTTCGGTCAACTTGCTGCTTCATACAGTTTCTTGCATTATTTAAATTTTCTTTTAGAGTTTGAACGACCTTTTGGGTTTCTTCTAGTTGGTTTTTAACAGTTGGTAGTTTTGTCTGGATGATAGCCAGGTCCTTCCATTTTGGAGGTTCGTACCCATACAGAGCTTGAAACGAAGTCATTTTTGCTGACATGTGGTAAGTAGAATTGTACCACCATTCAGCGAGATGTAACCACTGAACCCACTTATTTTGTTTGTCTGTAGCGTAACAACATAGGTAAGCTTCCAAACATTTATTGACAACCTTTGTTTGGCCATTTGTTTGAGGATGGTAAGCAAAACTCATGTTGAGGTAGGTTCCTATATGATTGAATAATTCCTTCCAAAAATTACCCTTAAATTTGGCATCTCTATCGCTCACTATGACCTTTGGAAATCCGTGTAATTTGTAAATATTTTTGCAAAATATCTCAGTGATTTGTTTTGCTGAGTCTGATTTCTTCATTGCAATAAAGTGAGCATACTTGGTGAGTCTGTCGACTACTACAAGAATCTTATCCTTACCATCAGATATAGGTAAACCTTCAATAATGTCCATTGATATTTCTTCCTATTGCCGATTCAGAATGTTTAAGGGATGAAGTAGTTCAGGTCATAATGTTTTCACTTTCATTCCTTTGACATTTATCGCATTTTGCGACATATTTTTGAATATCATTGCTCATTCCCTTCCAAAAGAATGACTGGCGTGTGTTGTAGTAGGTTTTAAAGTATCCTACATGTCCGACTGACAATGAATCATGCGACTCTTTAAGAACCTTGGCTTTAAATTTTGAATCTGCATTCAGATAAATTCGTCCCTTGTACCATAGAATATCGTTCTTCCATTCAAATTTTGAATTCCGAGGAAGATTATTGATTATAGCACTTGTTTCTGGATCTTTTGTGTATTCACTTCGAATCTCATTAAGCCATTCGGGGACAACCAATGACACTGCAAGTAACAATGGTTCTTCATCTTTCCTCGACAAGGCATCAACTACTACGTTATCTTTCCCTTTCTTGTGTAATATATCCATGTCAAAGGTAGCGATTTTTTCTATCCATTTTTGTTGTTTTGTAGATAGCGTTTTTTGCTGGAGGAGATGCTGAAGACTATTATGATTTGTTCGTATTAAGAACTTACTTCCCAAGAGATATTGTCTCCATTTGGCTAATGCGTGCATAATAGCAAGCATTTCCTTGTTATATGTAGACTTGAGACGTTCGTGCTTATTGAGCTTTCTGCTTTCAAACGCGATTGGATGACCATCCTGCATTAGTATTGCTCCTATGCCAAAACCCGAAGCATCACATTCAATTACAAATGGTTTTGAAAAGTCTGGAGTTGCCAATACAGGGGCATTAGACATAACTTCCTTCAAATCTTCAAAACACTTTCCTGCTTCATCATTCCATCAAAATGAGTTCTTCTTTAGAAGGTTTGATAGGGGTGTGGTTATATGGGCGTAGTTTTTAATAAATCTTCGATAATATCCGGTCAACCCTAAGAATCCTCTTAGCTTGGAGATATTAGCTGGTTTGGGCCACTCCTTTATAGCCTTGATCTTGTTAGGATCTACTTTAACTCCTTCCTTGGATATTATATGTCCGAGATATTCTACTTCTTCCTTCCCAAAGGTACATTTGGACTTCTTGGCATAGAACTGATGCTCTTCCAATAATGTAAGAACTTTCTCCAAATGTTGTAGGTGCTCCTTCCAAGTTTTACTATAAATTAAAATGTCATCAAAGAACACTAACATGAACTTCCTTAGATATGGATGGAATAACTTGTTCATAGTAGCTTGGAATGTTGCTGGTGCATTGGTTAACCCAAAAGGCATTACTTTAAATTCGTAGTGACCTTCATGTGTTCGGAACGCAGTTTTTGGTATGTCTTCCAACCTTATTCTGATTTGATAATACCCTGACCTTAAGTCCAATTTTGAGAAGTATTTAGTACCATGTAGTTCATCCAACATTTCATCGATGAAATGAATTAGGAACTTTTTTTAATTGTTATTTTGTTTAGTCCTCGATAATCGATGCATAACCTGAACGATCCATCTTTCTTCGCACCAATACAACTGGAGCAGCATACAAACTTTTACTTTTTGAGATGATGCCACACTTTAAAAGATCTTGAATTAATCTCTCAATTTTCATTTTTTGATGATGTGGATATCAATATGGTTTGATGTTGATGGGGTTTGATCCTGCTTTGACTTCTATTGGATGCTCGATTTCTCTATTAGGAAGCATTTTCATGGGCAGGTCTTGGAATACTTTTTCGTGCTTTTGAATTAGCTCTTGTACTTCTAGTGCTTCTTCGCTGATCAATTTTAAATTTAACATTTCTAATTGGTGACATTGTACTACATAGGCTGGTGCTCCTCTTCGAATCATTTTCATCATTTAGGATGATGATATGATTTGATTCTTAGGTGCTTGGAATCCATATAACTTGTATTTCCGCCCTTCCCATTTAAATTTTATAAACTATTTTCGATGGTTGGCATAGTAAGTACCGAGGGTTTGTAACCATTGGATACCTAAGACCACATCTATTCCTCCTAATGGTATAGTGTAGAACGAAGATTCTAAATTAAAGTCTTGAATCTGCAGTTTGACTTTATGGCATTTCCCTACCTTTTCAATCTTCTTATCGTCGGCTACCATCACCTTCATGTTGGGCATGGGAAATATGAAAATGTTGAGTCTCTTCGCCATGGTTGAGTCCAAAAAATTGTGGGTGCTACCGGTGTCGATGAGAACCATTACATTTTTCTTCTTGATATGTCCTTTTAAATTTAATGTCGGGGGTTGTGAGATACTTGTCATAGCCTATAATGACACTTGCGGAATGCTTTCGTCGTCTAGTTCTGGAGAGAATTCTGGGGCATCTTCGATTTCTTCTACGTCTGATTTATCACTGTTTGAATCATTAGTTGCTTCATAGTTATACAAATTCTTGGTCTCTTTTCTTTTAGCACACCTATGTTTAAGGTCCCACTTTTCCCACAACGTTTGCACTTGCCCTCTTTTATCCTTTGCATTTCCACGTTAGATTTTTCTCCTTCATGAAGATGTAGTGGAACATATTTTGTGTTGTCTGTATTCGCAGATTGGGGAAATCTTCATCTTGAATATACTTTTTCAGCCTTTGATCACAACATCTTTTCAAATTTCTTTTCAGCAGCTTTTGCTTTTTGTCTTGCTACTTCTATCGACATAATGTCATGAAGCTCAAGTTCTGCTCATAGATGGGTTTTAAGTCCGGAGGTGTACGATTGGATTAGACGAGTTTCTGATAATCTAGGTACTCGTGTTGCTAAAGTCTCCCATTCTCGAGTGTATTCATCCACATCTCCTTTTTGTTGCAATTTGGTGAGTGTTGAAAAGAACTCTTCTTCCTTGACATGTTGGAACCTTTTAAAGAACACATCCTTAAAATTTCTCCAACTGATAACATGTGTCGTCTTCTTCCACCACATATACCAATTATATGCTTCGCCTTCCATTTTCATGGAAGTATGCCTAACCTTTTCGAAATCATTGTCAATATCGTAAATCTAGAAATATTCTTCTGCTTTATTGAGCCAAGTAACACTACATTTTTCATTACCGTTGAATTTGGGTAGCTCGATTTTTGCTCTTCGTTGATATGTCGCTAATGGTGGAGCGAAAAAGGGGTATTGATTTGAAAATGACACATTGGTGAATGGTACCACCCAACCACTTTTAAAATATAAAATAGAGAAACAATTTGTCGGCTACCGTACCAGGAACAATGACCCCCGTACAAAGATATTCAATGAAACCTATGTTGCAGGAAACGTGGTATAGAGGTCCGTTTCCGTACGGAAACGGGTACGAAACGCGGAAACACGTTTGGTACGGCCGTGAAACGCGTTTCAGGGCCGTACAACCCACGTTTCCTCATTAACTTGTGTTTTTTTAAATTTGTTTTTTAATTTGCTTTTAGGGTATGTTAGTGACTTATTCTTACTTCTAGATACGTGTCTAAAGTTATCTAAAGTTATAAAAGTGAATTTTTGCCCTAGTGTTGATATGCAGTTCATCAGGAAGTTTGAGGGATATGCAGTTCATGGTAATGTTAAATTCTTAAAGTAAAAGGATGAAAATGAAAAATAAAGGAGAATATCCTTTATTTTTCATTTTCATCCTTTTACTTAAATTTTTAACATTACCATGAAATGACTCAGGATGTTTGAGAGTGGTTTCGCCCTCATTGGATTTCATATGGAGAAAGTAGAATTTTAGATCTCACTCAAAATCCAGCAGACTTATTTGTTTTTCAGGATTTCAGGATTGGAGGGATTGCAATGTTTCCATTGGATTTTATCATGTACTAGGGTATGGAACTTGTATTTAATCAAGAGAACCAAGCCCTCTATGCAGGGGAAACTCCCAATAATCAAGATCATGTAGGGTACTAGGGTATGAAACGTGTATTTAATCAAGAGCACTAAGGTCGTTCGACTATGTAGGAGGAGACTCCCAATACAACAGTGGTCCTTCTAAAGAATGGGATGTGGATGCAGAAAACCCTGATTTGGATCTCTCTCTTGCAGCCTTATAGTCTTTATTGTACTTGCAGCCTCATATATTAATATAAATAAAGGCTGATTTTGAGATTTGGATATATAATAAAGGTTGCCTTTGGATATTCCGATATTTTTATTTTCATTATGTGATCATTCATGAGTAAATGTGATGTAAATTAAATCTTAATGTTTAAGTGTAATAAATTATAATGTATCATTTATGCTTTATGATTGCACATATATATATATTTAAATATTTTCAATATATATATATATATATTCGCATTTCCCCGTTTCCAAAATTTGGGGAGGTCGCGTTTCATATTGCTTCCCGTTTCGGAAACTCGTACCCCTTTCCCCGTTTCGTGCAACTTAGAATGAAACCTTTTCTGCTAATGAATGCTTCAGATATGCAATGGAGAATCAAACTTCGTCAAAACTTCAGAACTGCTTCTAAATGATATTTCTACAAACTTTATGATGCATAGCAGTGTAACTGAATCTGAACAATCATGTACCTCAAGTCTCCTGATGAAAGTGTGCCACTTGTATACTTGATGATACCTTCAAATCTGCTGATGCAAAGTGTGCCACTGTTGTACCTGAAGATGCCCTCAAATCTGCTGATGCAAAGTATACCTCTGTTGTATCTGAAAATGCCCTCAAATTTGCTGATCCATACTTCTTCAACTTCTGATGTCGACCCTTACAATTTGATGAGAGGTCTTCCACTGCTGCTCTAAATCTGCTTCAAATATAAGCCTGTGATAATTTTGGAGATAGTCTACAAGTAATCAACAAACCCCTTTGATGGAACCTCAAGGTCTTTCCATAAAGACTAGAAGTCTGCTTCAAGAAGATGTGGAGATATGCCTTTAGTAACCAACCCTTAATAGACTTATACTGTTGTAAGTATGAGGTTTGAGACAGGCCTCAGAATTGCCTGAAGCTAGCCTTAATTCCACATGAAATTCCTCAGATCAGACTTTTAGCTTATCAATACCACGGATCTGGCGTCAACAAGTCAAATCTACTTCTGCAATCTCACAGAACTAGCCTCAGAATCAGTACCTCAAACAGATTTGAAAACTGACCTTTGTATACCCTAGAACAGTTTCTGAAATAAGGTTTATATAAGATCTGTTTCTACCTCCAAGTGGCCTCACTTCAACCTCTGATATAAAGGGTTTTTCACAAATAACTCAGTTCGAAAATCAATCACAAAGATATGCAATTAGGCTTCAGACATTGTGCTAATCCAAGCCCTAAAAAGAGACCTTCCAGCCACCAAAAATTGCCTTTGAAACCATCAAAAGATGCCACGTCTACTTCAGGACAGGCCCTAGAAGAGGCCTCAATAAACTTTGAAAACCTACCGAACTGATGTCACAAATTTCTTGAAACAAGGGCAAATGGATACCTGAGGAATCGTGAGATTTAATCCCAGAATTCGACCACAGAAGTCTGAATAGATACCTGAGGAAACGTGATATTTAGTCTCAGAATTCATCCACAGAAGTTTGCAAAAAGGGCCGAATAGGCCTCAGATTATTCCCACAGCCAACCCGAAAAAGCTCCCGTAGATGTATCAAATTAACATCTGCGAATGACCTCAGAACATGTGAAGGATCTCCTGCTCAAAGGGCCGAAATTTTTAGCCTCAGGACCTCTGGCTTCGTGATGGAAACTAGCCTCAGAGAGGGCCGAAATTCGGCCTTTGAGGTAGCCTAAAAATCGCAGAGACAGCCCTCAGATGCAGGCCCTTTGGAGGACTAAAAACGTGACCAATGCCAGACCACTGTTGCCACAGTAAAGCCCACGAAAAAACCAGACCCAAAACAAGAGCAGTTGATCCAAAATCCCACATCAAATTCAACCTCCTTCTGCTGAGTGTGACTGCACAGGGCCATGGAAGATATATGTTAAAATTGGCAACTAGGGCCAAACTCCATGTGGGTCATCTCATTAATGGCAGCTATATTTTTCTTGGATCCCTCTCATTGAGAGGTGTAGGATTGATCTCAAGATCATCCGATTCTGATAAGTATTCATGGAGATATGAATTTATTTGTGTTATGGGACAATTCGTCAAGGTCGGCCAGCAACCAAATAACCCCCTCTTGTGCTCAACGTTTTAGTATAAAAGGAGGTGGCATGATAGCCATTTAGACACTCTTGAGATCTCTCCTCTCCACTCGTCTGGGTTTTGGTGGAAGGAGACATCACCAAGAATCTACGCTGCCCTAATGCAAAGATGATCTACGCTAAGGCTGTCATGATAAAGAAGGTCTAAAATGCAGACATGAAGATGATGAAAATGCCCTAGCTAATACGCTGTCCAGAGAAGCCTAGCTGCAGTTATGAAGGAGATCTGGCCGCAGTAAAGAGGCTCAAATACGCTACTCAAACCTGCCCTAATATGCTGCCTAAAGGATGCCCTAAACCGCAAATAAATGAGGCTTCTTAGCCGCAGCAAAGAAGGGAGATCTACCCACTGTTTAGGGGAACTTCTACACGCAGCAAGGCAGCCCTAATCTGCAGATCTAAGGAGCCCTATACGCAACCAAGTGGAGGCCCTAATCCGCAGCAAAGAGGGAGCCCTATATGCAGCCAAGTGGAGGCCCTAATCTGCAGTTAGGAAAGGTCCTAATACGCTGTCCAAGAGAAAATCATACGCAGTCCAGAAGGAGCCTTAATATGCTGTTAACGTAGGCCCTAATACGCTGCCTGAAATAGCCCTTATCCACAGTCCTAAGGGAGCACTCATTCACTGTCAATAAAGTCCTAATTCAGCAACAATTGCAGCAATGTTTGCTGTAGGTGACTGAGTGTTAAAGGAAGCTGATATAGACATTAAGCCACAGTTATACAGTGAAGGAAAGTGTTGAAGTCTGCTCCTTTGTGTTGCTGCGTTAATTTACTTCAGAGTTGCTATGTGCTAGGCCATAGGCCATAGCATCATAGCAAGGGTTTCTTAACGACTGTGTGGAGGGTTGTTAAATGCTACAGCTAGGCCGAGTTTGAAGAAAGAAGGACGCAGGTTTGTGTGGGCAGTTTCAAGGTAAGAAAAAAAGCTGATTTGGTTGGCTGTAGGTGACAGCTAGTGCAGCAGCATGATGTGTGCAACATGATGATCTAGATGCAGCAGTTGGATGCAGCATGGAGTGAGAAGCAACAGGATGATGAGGTATTGCAGCATGCATTTGGATGCAGCTTAGTGCAATGAAGAGCTCAGCATGGTGCAGCATGAGGAGATGCAGTACAGTGATGGGTACAATCATGATTAGCGAAGCATGATGAAATGCAGCATAGTGATGATGAGTGCAGCATGATGACGAGATGCAGCACAATGATAGGTGAAGGAGTCACCTTGGAGAATCAGTTGAAGCAGCATGTCTTCAACTAATCTCATGTATCATCATCCTAGGAGATGATCTATGCTCTGATCTAGATAAGTCAAAGTGATGACATATGTTGTAAATGTACTATCTCTCTCTCTCTGCTGAACTATTGATGAACATATAAGAAGAATTGATCAAGGGTTTCCCCACATTGGGGTTTGTCCCTGGCTAGCGCCACATCTTGTGTCATCTTGTCTTGGCTTGTCTTCTGCGATTTCTGTTTATGTTTTATCTGCAATTTACTTTAATTCTGATATGATTGCTAATCTGGAAAAAGTATTGAGCTAATTATGAAAATTGAAATAAATTGCTCTAAGCATACAACATCTCTAAAATTAACAATATATGAAAGAATATGCGTTAAATTGATGATCCTTTGAGGGCAGATGAGTCCCTCTATATAGAGGTCGTGGAGCTAAGTTGCACGAAACACTGAAACATTTCGGAGTTTCTGAAACGGGTATGTTTAGAAACGTCACATCCCAAAATTGGAAATGTCGGCCGAAATGTCATATATATATATAAGTGAATAACACATTATTTTTCAAGAAAAAAAGGAATAAGACACATAGATAATAATTTAGAAGGAAAACCAAGTCTCTATTAGCTCTCATAGATGATTACATGATGGTCGAGTTTTGGCAGAGTTTCGGCCAAATTTCGGAGTTTCGAGTCGGGTACGGCCCAAAACGTTGGGTTCCTAGAAGTTTCGTGCAACATAGTCATGGAGGCTTCTAGGAGAGGGCCGACCTTAATGCAATTTGAATTTTGAATTCTAAATGGAGCCAAAATAATATTATTCTTGGAAGCCAGCTTGACTAATTAATTTTCCCTTTGACCATATTTTCTTTTGCAAGTGAGATAGGCCCATCATTAATTTAAATTAGTTTTTGAAATATAAATGCCACAAATAAACCAATCTATAGGTTGTTTGCCACATCTTCTTTGGGGCTTCTTGACCACAAAATGGGGCTCCAATTTTGATTGGACATATCTCTTCAACCATGAGGAGTTTTGAGGCGTGCCACCCACTGTTAGAATCGGCATGACGAGGAACATCAAATGAAGATGATCTTGAGCCCAAGAACCCTGATCTTCCTTGTCATTGAAAGCGGGGCTTCTTCTGGTTGCTGCTTGGGTTGACATCAATGACAACCAATTTCAACACATTCAGTAATTCGCTCCTTCCAAGTGCTGAAATTAGTGGCCCCATCCAACCTATATTCATATCACAAATTGCTTGGTGATGCGATTTTGACAAATCAACCATGACCACAATACCCAGCTGCAAAATTTATAAATAAGTCTGCTGCTGTGAAAAGAAGAAACTCACTGCTGCAAACCCTCGTGATCAAGGATATCTCTCTGAGTTATCTAGAAAGCTCTTATACATGTTAAATTTCAAATACCAGCCCAGATTTATTTTCTCATGGCAATTTTTTATTTATTTATTTATTTTTTGGTTCTAACAAAAACGGTTATGGGATTTCATTAACTGATTGGCTAAGAGCCACAAATTCGGTTACATAAGGAGAAGCAGATTTCTGCATGACTTTCCAACAAGAGGAATATATCGCCTACTCTCATCAGGCTCCTCTTTTTACATTTAATATAGTGTACTTCTGCTGCTGATTTCCCGAGCTGAAAAATACAAACAAACTGTTTCAAAAGAATGCAATAAAACATGACTCTTTAGGGGATTGGATCCCAAAGGATTTCCTTATCTCTGAGAATAGTACCGGCACCTAAATGGACTGCCTTGTTTGCCTCAATGTCTGCTTCTTTGTTATTTGTTCTCAAAACATGAAAGTATTTCAGATTCAGGGACTTTGCCATGCCTTTAATCCTTGTAATTATCCTTGCTAGCTGCAGGTCCGTTGGATTAGAATTGGTCGCCACTGCTTTGATGATAACCTGGGAATCCCCAAAGACATTTGCCTCCTTGAGGCCCAGCTCTTTGAGGAGTTTGATTCCTTGAAAAAGGGCCATTGCTTCAGCTTGTATGCTTGAGGAATGGCCTAATCCCCAAGCAAATCTGTGCGAAGATGTTTCATCTGGGTTTATGATGAGCCCTCTAGCTCCAACAATTCCTGGATTCCCTTTGGCTGCCCCATCAAAGAAGAGAGAGGGGAGTGTTTGTTTGGATAGCCAGGATTGAAAATCTACTTCGTTTTTTTTCTGATTTGCCATTCTTTGAGAGTTGGAGGAGAGCTGTTCGAATTTGGAAATTTGAAATTGAGGGCAGTTCCCAGATCTGTGTCTTGCTGGCTTAGATTTGAATCATCTCCTTTGTCTTCCAGCCACTCAACTAGCTGACTTTTCACTGAGTTGGCAACTATTCTGAAGTCCTGTTCCTTATTTCAGAATATCCTTCTGTTCCTTTCCAGCCAGACTTGCCAGCTGATGAGTTTAGGCAGAGCACTCCACGCTGTCCTGATTGTTTTATTTTTTGGGAATGGTCCTGGATATCTGGCCATCCAGCCTGCAAACAGATCTGAAACTGAGGAGGGGAAGATGAACTTATATTTCCAGGAAACAAGAAGCTCCTGCCATATGGAAGCTGCGAACTTGCACTCGATCATGAGGTGGAAGGCGGATTCTGAGTTTTCCTTGCAAAGCGTGCATCTAGAAGGCCCATAGATGCCCCTTTTCTGAAGCCTGTCTTTGGTTAGAATTTTTTGATGGCAGAGGAGCCAGCAGAAGTGATCAACTTTTGGAATTGAAGGGAATTTCCAAATGCCTACCCAGGGGGCCGGGTTGGGAGGCACGTGAGGCCGCTCTAGACATTTAGTGTATCCCTGAGCTACCGTGTAACCTGCCCGATTTGCGCCCCAGCCTCTCACGTCCTGCCTGCGAGCATGAATTGGAGCCAGCCCGTGCATCTTCATGGTGAACGTTGCCAGTTCTGATTGTAAGGCGGGTGGAACTGGGAGCTGTTTCCAACCCGTCCAAACATCACCCTTCCAGTTCGAGAGGTCCCACAGTGTGTTGATGCTAGCCTCTGACATCCAACGTTTCAACTCTGTCATGTCTCTCGATTCTGCCAGCGGGGGTCTATTCAGAATACTGTCATTCCACAGATGGATACGTTTTCCATTTCCTGGTATCCAGAAGGAATGATTTCTTATCAGCGAGCCAACTCTGCTGATGAACATGCTGAAAGGAGTTTTGAGTTGATTTTTGGGCTGATCTAGGCATCTAAGTCTCGGTCCTCTGAAGTATTTTTACCACAGTGCAACTTGAACCCAACCTGGATTTGGAGCTATGATTTTCCAAATCAATTTGGCTCCCATGGCTAAGTTTTGAACACTGAGATCTTTAAAGTTTAGTCCTCCCTCCTAAATTGGTCTGGTGACTGTTTCCCAATTGACTAGGGAAATTCTCTTCTCATTTTGTTTGCCTCCTTTCCAGAAGAACTTTCTGATTAGCTCCTCCATATTTTTGATGATTCCCACAGGTGCCAAGAGAACAAAGAATTTGAATAACGGAAGGCTGCTGAGCACTGCTTTAATGAGCACTGATTTTCCGGCAATGTTGAGCCAAGAGGATCCCCAGGCTTGCATTTTTGCTTTGAATTTGTCTAACTGGGGATACCAATCTTTGCTCAAGGCCCTCTTGTGGAAGATGGGCAGTCCAAGATAATTAAATGAGGACCAGGAAGTTGAAGTTGCAAATCCGAGGCATCTGGTAATGGAGGTTGCAGTTGAAGCAGGAATATTCCAACAGTAGATATGGCATTTGCCATTGTTTATAACGCTGCCCGAGACCTTACAGTAGTCTTCCATAACTTCTTTGAATTTAATTGCTGAATGAGGAGATGCAGCCCCCAACAGTAATGTATCATCAGCGAAGAGGGCGTGATTGATGCTTTTTACCCCTCTTGCAATGCACAGGCCAGCGATGTCTTGGTCTTGCTGCTTTTTTTCTAGATAAAAGCTGAGGACAGAAGCTTGTAGGACAAATAGGAGGAGTGAAAGGGGGCACCCTTGCCTCAGCCCTCTAGTGGCTTTGAAAAACTCAGCAGCCCTACCGTTCACCAGGGGGGCAATCCAAGGCTCCGAAATACAAGCTCTAATCCACTTGATGAAATTTTGACCGAACCCCAGTTTTTGCAACACATCAAACAAAAAACTATGTCTAACACGATCAAAAGCATTTGCTAGATCTAATTTAATAACCATACCTTTTTCCTTTCGGTGTAGGCTGGAATGAATCACCTCTTGAACCAGAACGAAATTGTCCACCAGCTGCCTGCCATGTATAAATCCACCTTGATTATCCGGGATGATTTTGGGGAGGATTATTTTCAACCTGTTAGCTATCACTTTGGTTATCACTTTGTACCCAATATTGCATAAGGAGATTGGGCGAAATCTGTTGAAAGAATTTGCTCCTTTTTCTTTGGGTATGAGGGCGAGAAAGGCTGAATTTGTGCAGCCTCCAATCTTCTGACAGTCTTGGGACTTCTGAATCATTTTAAAGAACTCATTTTCAACAATCTGCCAACCGGTCTGAAGAAATCTAGGCGTAAAACCATCCGGTCCCGGAGCTTTATCGGGATCCATTGCGAAAAGGGCCTCCTTGACTTCCTTTTGCGTGATTTTGCCTTCAAGTGCTTGGTTCATTCTGGAGGTGATAAGTCTAGGGACAACATCCAACAGAATATCGTTTTGATCAGCTCCTAAATCTTCCCTATACAGCTTTTCAAAGTGCTATGAGGCTACCCTTTTTATGCTGACAAAGTCCTTTAGTATGCAGTTGTCTTCTTTTATTTCAGTGATGGAATTGCGGCCTTTCCTGGCTTGGGCTTGTTTATGGAAAAAGGAGGAGTTTCTGTCACCAGATTTGAGCCAAAGACTCCTGGACTTGAGCCTCCAATATTCTTCTTCTGCCAGACAGGCCTTATGGAAACTTTGCTGAAGCTTGGCCTCCTTTTCCAACTCATCTTTAGTGATTTCAGCTGCTTCAAGATGGAGATGCTGACTTTCTAGAGCAATTTGTATTTTTTTCCTTTCCGCAGCAGGGTTGGGCAGGGTCTTAGCCCAATTTTTCAGCATGGCTTTAACCCTTTTGAGTTTTTCCTCCCAAACAAAAAAGGCGGATCCCTTGACTGGATCTTTCCAGCAGTCTCTGACCTTTTCCATGAAGTCTGTCTCTTTGGTCCAGAGAGAGCTGAATCTGAAAGGTATAGGCCCCAGATCCTTGGGGGTCAGCAGCTCTAGGCTAATGGGCTTGTGATCTGATACACTGCTGTGAAGAATGCGCATTCTAGCTTCTAATCCAAGGAGTAGGAAGGAGCTTTGAACCAAAAATCTATCAAGTCTTGCTGCTATGTAACCCGGGCCAACTCTCTTATTTGACCAAGTGAACTTACCAGTAGTCGGCTTAATGTCTATCAGATCCCAATCTTGCATGAGGTCTTCCGCTAATTCTCTTGTCGGATCCCTGACGATACTGCCTCCTCTTTTTTTTGATGAGAGGAGGGTGAGGTTGAGGTCTCCGGCTATGATTGTATTCTCCAGATTCTCTAGATCTGCCAAGTTTTTGATGGAGTCCCAGCATAATTTTTTCTCACCTGCATTGTTAGGAACATATACATTGAACAGGCAAATAATTTCCTTAGATTCTAAATGCTGCATTTTTAAAAAGATCCAATGAGTGTTCAAGTACTTAGAGATTAATGAGAACTTATTAGGATTCCAGAGCGACCCAAGTCCTCTCGATGCTCCACGGGCAGAGGTTACTTGCGCTCCGTCTTTCCTCCAAAATTTTTTGCTTGCCTAGAGGAAGACTGAATCCTCCAATTTAGTCTCTTGGATGAGAAGGATGTCTGGGGCTTCCAGTCTTATTAAATTGCTCATTGCTTCTTCCTTGGCTTTAGTGCCCATTCCCCTACAAGTCCAGGAGACTCTCTTCATCATTTACTTTTGCTGTGATGAGCTCCCTTGGAGCTCTGGGTTTGGATCCTCTTCATCTTCGGGGTTTTTGCTAGGAGTTTCTCTAGCGTTGGCTGGCTGCCCTGAAGCTTGTCCTTATAAGTTTCTTGTTCTCTTTTTTCCTTTGCTGACATGCGTCCTCTTGTAGATCTTCTAGGAGAAGACTGTGATTCACCTATTTCCCCTTCTTCCTCTGATTCCTCAGACTCTTGGGTTTCCTCTTCTTCTTCTGATATCCTCCCTTTGGATCTCTCTGGTACACTTTTGGAGGGGGAGGCTTTAGATGGAGAGATCTCCTTTGGGATTTCTGTCTCCTGCGTGTTCATGATTTCAGATCCAAGGATCTCAAATTTGTTCCCTTGGCTTTCCATGGATGGTTTCTAAGCAGGGCCCGCTTGGGGGGCTTTCGCATTTGCATTTGCACTCTTCTTGTGTGAAGTTTTGGAACGCTTTGCCTGATTCCATCCTTCTTCCTTCCCTTTTTCTTCCACCCCTTTGGACGGGCAGTCTCTGGCGAAGTGTCCGTAGACGTGGCACTTCCGGCATTTGAACGACAGCTGTTCATAGTCCAGTTTCTGTACATGCGTCTAGGGACCTACAACTATTTTGATGGCTTCTGGTAGTCCGACCTCCAGATCTACCTCCACACAAATTCTGGCACAGTCGTACTGATCTTTGCTGTTGGCCTTGTCTATAAATTTCCCAAGAGTGTTTCCTATATGTTTCAGAGAGTCCCAGTTCCAGCAGTGAACGGGAAGATTGGGGAGTCTTACCCACACCGGGACCGCTGTAGGCACATCCACTGCTGGATTGAAGTCTGGCGTCCATTTATTTAAATACAGACCTTGAGGGCCCATGAAGTAGGGGCCATTCCTGAAAATGAGATCTTTGTCCTCTTTTGCAGAAAATTCAAATAAGAAATATCCTCTTCCGAGGAAGTAAGAGGTTACCTTGTTTTTTATCAGAGGAGCCCAATTCCTAGCGACCCAGTTTTCAGTTGATTTTGGGGAAGGCCAAAGTCCTGTAAACTGACCGACCAGAGCACGATCTGCCAGGGACAAGGCTACCTGAATCGGACTTTCAGGCGGAAGGGCGATCTCGGGGATATCTTCTAGTTTTTTCACGAACTTAGCAGCTTCCACGCATTTCTTCTTGGGCAGAGAGGCCAGCAAGGTTCTGAAGGCCTCAGCGGCAGAAGGCAGAGGAGGGGAGGAAGATCCCTGAGGGGGAGTCAGCTCCTCCATGAAGAGCCAGCCGATCCAGCCAGACCAGCTGCAGCTTGAAGCAAATCCTTCGGCGGACACGAACGCAGGGATCAGGACGCGCAGAGCGCGGGCGCGCTCGCAGGCTCAGATCGCGCGAAAAGCGGATCTCGCAGGTTGCAGAGCGGGAGCCGAATCCAATATGTCTATTATATGATTGATTCACGGCAATTATTTTTATTGCCAGCAATTTTCTCTTTTTATTTCGCAAAATAAATTCTGAATTACCAAAAAATAAAATCACTGGTATTTTTAACATCTAAAAATCGGCTACCTGGAAATCGGCCTTTGAAGGAAATTGGCTTGGAGAAATTTGGTTCAATCAATTTGCTGTCAGCCACTACTTGTTTGGTTGTGTCTTATTTTTTTTATGTTATGTCTGAACTTTTTCTACCATTGGATTTAGTGAAATTTTGAATCCAGATGGTTTAAAATGTATATTTTTTGAAAACACTGGTAAACATCCCTGGATAGGCTCTAGGCCATATTTTGCTCATGTTGGGAAAAGGCCAGTTATGTAGTCTTCAGACAGTCCCCCTTCCATTTTTTTTTCTTTGTAACACCGTATTATTAATAAAATCCTTCTTCCTGCTTACCCAAAAAACGATACTTGTTTTCAGTAGACAAACTAATTTCATTGGCAAGTATTGTTAGGTGATGATTCAATGTTGGTACACTGGTACATTTATTTATTTTGCTACTTTCTCTTGTTAAAATGTTGCATTCTCTTAAAACTAAAGTGAATAAAAACCATATTGAAAACATATCATTTTTATATTGTAGCCTATATGTATCTTTATTGTCATGATTTTTCGGTTTTACCATTTTCATGCTGTCAGCCACTACTTCCTGTTTGGTTCTGTGTTTATATCTTTTACGGTATGTCTGGACTTATTCTACTATTGGATTTAGTGAAATTTTGATTCCAGAGAGTTTAAAATGTATATTTTTGAAAGCACTGGTGAAAATCCCTGGAAAGGCTCTAGGCCACATTTTGATCATGTTGGGAAAAGGCTAGTTATGTAGGCTTCAACCAGTCCCCCTCCGGTTTTTTTATTTCTTTGTAACACTGTATTATCATTAAAATCCTTCTGCCTGCTTGCCAAAAAAACATACATGTTTTGAGTAGACAAATGAATTTCATTGGTAAGTATAGTTGGTTGACGATTCAATCTTGGTGTACATTTATTTATTTATTTTGGTACTTTCTCCTGTTGAAGCATTGCATTCTTTGAAAATTAAAGTGAATAAGAACCATATTGAAAAAATATCATTTTTATATTGTAGCACATAGGTATCTTTATTGTCATTATGAGGTCCATATCAACCATGGACTAATCTGGGTGTGATTATCTATATAATTTCATACGGTTCTTGTGAAAGATCTGCATATTCTAAGTACTAAAGTGCATATTAAAAAAACTACTATTATTATAATTGCTGGCATTTTTATTGCCATCATGACATGCATATCAGCCATAGATACGATCAAAATTTGCAGAGGATGGAGCCCAGGTCTGTGATTATAACTTTTAGTTTGTTATGTTTCCCTTATCTCCTCTTGTAATTTTGACTCCCCCCTATCATATTGGTGTTCTCCCTGACTTAATCAAATGTTCATCCCTGATAATTAATTATCAGATGTTCACCCCAAAAATTGGGGCACTTATAAGCTTGTTTGCTGTTATTTATTGACTATCTTGCTGATGTAATCTAAAATTGTTTTGAAACAATTTTTTTAGATTCCTAATGAAGTTGGGTGTTTTTCTATTAGGTGGAGAGAGAAAGAGGAATTACTGTCAAAGCCCAAACTGCCACAATGTTCTTCAATCACAGTACAAATGCCAGTGGAAATATCATGGAAGCTTGTTCTCAGAAATTCTTACTTAATCTGATTGACACACCTGGCCATGTGGACTTTAACTATGAAGTATCGAGATCCCTTGCTGCATGTCAGGGAGTTCTTTTGGTAGTTGATGCTGCACAAGGTGTTCAAGCACAGACAGTTGCTAACTTCTATCTGGCATTTGAAGCTAACCTTGCTATCATTCCAGTTATAAATAAAATTGATCAGCCTACAGCTGATCCAGATCGTGTTAAAGCACAATTAAAGTCATTATTTGACCTTGATCCTCAAGATGCTATCTTAACCTCAGCTAAAACTGGTCAAGGTCTTGAGCACGTTCTTCCTGCTGTGATTGAACGTATTCCACCCCCAAAAGGGCTAAGTAGCTCACCTTTACGGATGCTTTTACTAGATTCATACTATGATGAGTACAGAGGAGTTATTTGCCATGTTGCAGTTATTGATGGTGCTCTACGAAAAGGAGAAAAGATAGCATCAGCTGCAACTGGACAGAGCTATGAAATTATGGATGCTGGTATCCTGCATCCTGAACTTACGCCAACAGGGATGCTTATGACAGGACAAGTGGGGTATGTTGTCAGTGGCATGCGCTCAACTAAAGAGGCTCGGGTGGGTGATACATTACATCATGTTCGAAGTGTTATTCAACCCCTTCCTGGTGAGTTATGGTCTTGCTTCACATGCATATCATTGTAATAATTGCAGGCATGTGGTTTCCCACTCATGGAATAATAAATATCACTGTTTTACTGTCCTTTCTCAATACTGATCCATCTCACTTTTGGACTATATTAAGACAGGTTGAAAAGTACTTTCCTAGATTTATGTGTAGTAGAATGGTTGCCATATTAATAGAGAAAGAAACATTAAAGTTATGTGTTTGGTAGCTACATTTAGTTTAAAGTAACTGGTTAGTATCACAGTCAACAAAGTCAGCAAAGTGTCTTAAAAGATTTGGTGTGTCACATTGAAAGGGGCGTGTCAGTTTGTATGTTAAAGCATACAGCTGGGGTTCCAAATCTTTATGACTTGACACAGTTTCAAGAGGATTTGTTCAAGAGATTTAAGTATATTGGCATTTCGGACACCCTCCTCACTGCTACCATGTGATTTTACAAGTTGTTTCTTGGCTGCCTTGGAACAACACATGACCTCTTTGACTTCATCCAAAGTACCGTAGGAAGGGCTTTGATTGTTGTATTGTACTCTTGTTCCCTTACCTCAATTGCGGGGTTAATCCTGAATCCTATTCCCCTGAGATCTCCTTTATTGGCTATTAGCTTTAGGAATGACACTACATGGGAAACCCTGATTTTGGTTGTGTGGTCCCGCTTCCCGATACCATATATCTCACTCCCCTCCGCTTATTACAAGACCTTTTTCAAATTTTCCTATCTGGGTCCACATTTGTCCATTGGGTCCACAAGGTTTTAGCCTCCCCTTCCCCTTGTCCACACCTTGGGTCGGACCTGGAATGATGCCCTAGAGGTTGATACAGCTAAAAAAAGGATAAAAGCATAATATGGCCACATATAACAAGAAGTGTACCAGAAAAATGAAAGATCGCCGAGACAATTAAATTTAGCACGTGGGCGAAATCCAAACATGAGCTCTACCCCCTATCATTATGGCCATTAACACGGTTTCTAGGGCCCCTATGAGTGCCCCTTTCATTGTTAAGGAAATCATGAATGTCCCAACCCCTAGTGGGCGATGAACTGCCCCTGCTTAAGGGGGTAATCACTGCTACACCTTACACATCATGCTCTCATCTCCTTGAGCCATGTTGTCACACAAACTAGCAGGCCTAGTAAATAGGCTAAAGCTAGAGGGCACAACAACATTTTGGGACAAAGGCCCACTGCCACCACAACATATGTCCCCTTTTCTTTTCGGATTTTCACTGATAGGATGAGTCCCAATATCCCTTATGATTAATGTGTTTATAATAGGATTCAAAGTGAGGCAATGATGACTCATTCAATGGAAAGGTTCAATTAAAGTATGAGATTTGGGAGAAGCTAGTAAAACTTTGCATGAAAAACCCCTTGAGAGAAATACTATATGAGACCTAGGGTTGACATATTTGACAAGGCAAGAATTCATCCAAGGTTAAGAGAATCAAGAGAAAAGGTTTTGAATGATTCACTATTAAAGTATAAACCTTCAAGAAATCCCTAAGTTGAAGGGAAACTTCAAGGGTTCCCACTTGGTGTGATAGCTAGGGCATCAGTTTTCTTGAGATTCCACTGTTGAAATTTGTTCAAAATTTGCAGATGCCTAGAGGAGACACTATAGAAGAGGTCTATCCAATCAGAATCCAAAACACACTCCTCAAGAGAATTTCACACCAAGCCCTAGAGAGGCTCCCTTAGCCTTAAAGGGACGAAGAAAAGAGAGAGAAAGAGGTGAAGAAAGAATGATTTTTTCATTAGAATGTGATCACCAAGGATCTTAGATCCAGTGCCTGCCTATTGGGAGAAAATGGAGTCAAGATGAACCATGAAATGGCAATTCGCTCTTCAAGGAGGCCTAGAAGGAATTTTGTTACCTTAGATGGAAGCAACAACAAAATGAATTCTAGAATTTTATACTTCGATGTCCCTTTTGTGGAGTTTTAGGTAAAAAAATTCATTCAATCCTCTAGAAATATTGATTCATTCTTTGTCCAATGAGTACCACATGCAAAAACTTCCAATAGTTTTAATGCTTTCAATAATTCGCATTAATTAGGGCACATTATTTCACCATATGAGAATTGTCCATTCATTAGACATTTATTAAAACATAAATATAACATCATGTAGCACTTACAAGACAGGGAAGAGTATATCCATTCATAAGATTGCCAAAAAGAAGCTCCAAGAATGCTAGCGAAAATATCCAAGCATCACAATTCATTAAAGACATCCAAATTTTCGTCCTCTACTACAGGTCTGAATTCTTTTCTAGAGAAGTTGAAGATCCCAAAGTGTGATGATCCAAGTGAGAGTGACTCTCACTTATTTACACATGCCATATGAGTTCTAAAACTAAAACTAAAAGCCCCTCCTATGCCTAAAATGTTAAGTAACCCACCCATGGTTACAAGCCAATCATGATAGCTCAATAAACAAGTCGAATAAGCCTTCTTAGGGCCACACTACTCTGATGTGGAGGCCTAGAAGGGCAATGTTGAGGCCTCATGTGCCAAAAATGAGAGTGAGGGCCTCAAAATCAAGGGACAAGAGGGGAATTCCCTCCAAAAGCTACATAACATCTCGAAACCCCAATTTGGGCTCTATGGGCTCCAAATGGGTCTCATGGGTCTCCAAGTGGCTCAAGATCAAATCAATGCTCCATCAATGAGGGTTAGAAGGTGACACATGCCCTCCCATGACTCTCTGATGAGACAAAACCTCCTCTAGGCCCTAGATCAACTGCTAAGTGTCAAGTGCAATGTGTAGCCGACTGGGCAACATGGTCCAAGTGCATCATCATCTTTGTATGGCTGAGTCACGAACAAGCAATTTGGTGGTACTGAAGTGTTGAAAAATGTAACTAGTCAGTGTTCATATTTATATTTGAGTCAAAGAATGAAAAATAAATTTTTATTATTATTACAATGACTTATTAAAGCATGGGTTTCATGCTTGGGTCATCATTTTATAGGTCAAAGTCCCCATTGAGGACTTCTAGGTTTTATTTCGAGTCATTAGAGTCATTGTCCATTTAATGAGACCCTTCTTGGGCTTTTGTATCATGTAAAAATAATTATTATTGAGTCAAAAATGTAATTTGTCACCTCCACACCAAGTCGGCCCTAGCTTGATGAAGTTAGCCTACAAGAGGACAATTCGACCCACAAAAGAGGCTATATATACAATAGCAGTTCGATCTATTTGGACTTCAACTCAACAAGTTCGATACACATCAAGCAAATGTAGAAGAAAGTGTGAAGTTCAAGGAGAAGAAGGAAGAAGTGCAAGTCGAACTTTCAAGGCTCTCTCTCTCTCTCTCTTTTATGCGAAGTTACTGGACTATTTATTGGGTCAAAGTTTTGTGGCCGGGAGGATCAAAATTCTGAATGTGCTGGGTCGGAGATTCTGCTGCTGGAAAGTCAAAATTGTAAATTTGCTAGGTCGAAGTGCTGCTGCTACAAGGTCGAAGATCTAGATCGAAGTTGCTGGAAGGAAGGGCTGACTTGGTGGTTGGAGGAGGTCTGTGTCTAGGTTGAAGAGTCTTGGATTATCTCGTCTTAGCTATTGAAAGAAGAAGTTTGATTGGGTTTTCCCCTATATAGGGGCTTTGCCCTAGTAGAGTGCCTACATCTTGTGTCTCTTGTTCTTGTGACCTTCATACACACATGATTTGGTAATTGCTTGATGAAAGATAATATAATAATTGCTTGATCTCAAGAAAGAGAAATCTAACCCTAATTCTACTAACATTGATTTCTCAACATGGTATTAGAGCTAAGGTCAAGGAAGATTGGAGATCACTCTGCTTGAAAGAAAGGGTTAGTCCCTCTATGATAAGATACTTGAAAATGGGATTCAACATTACAAGAAGCTGGATCAAAAGAATCATCTACAACTTATTCAACAAGGTCAAAAGCAAAGGGTTTTTGACTATGAAACTGGATTCGTCCAAAACAGGCCACGTGTCCGAATCCCACGAATCCAACACGATTCGATGGGAATTCAAATCCAAAAATGGGATACCACGTGTCCTAACGGGACACCATCGAATCCAAGTCGTGTCCTGTTAGGACACATCGTGTCCTGATTTTGGGATTTGAATCCCAAAAAATTGAGGGTTTATGAGGTTTATGACGGAGATTTTATGAGGTTTATGAGGGTTTATGAGGGTTTATGAGGTTTGTTGTGGAGGTAAATCCCCTCTGCGGACAGAGGCGATCCCTACTAGCCCAGACCGGGTCTAGCAACAATCAAACAACGCTATCACGCAAGTTCCTAATTGCAAATTAAAGGTCAATGATGAGAGCCTACTTGGATTCCAACGCTAGTATTTGTAGAAGAGTCGACGCTCCCGTTCCTTTGCTCCGGCTGGTCACGATCCCCACGATCTCCGTGAATGGACACCTGCACATGCAAAGAACAACACAAACACAAGCATAAAATCCAATAGATGCAACTATATATCGGTCAGAAAAGATATAACTCAATCATCATTACAAGAGACAATAAGAGTGGAACCATAATGATAGTCGTCTATTATTGATAAACAAAGAAGAATACAACCATAGTTCTGACGTCAAATCCTCCTTTGGCTGGGTGATCAGCAGCACATGCCTTGCAAAGCTTGTTGGGATTGGGAACAAGCTTCTCTCTCTTTGGTTACAAGAATCTCCTTGCTTGGATTTGGCCTTATGGGTACTAAGAAGGCTCTTGCAGCATCAATCTCTTGGACTTCTGAAACTATCACTATCACTAGCTGGAACTAGCTTGTCAAAGGCAAAAGAACAAGCTTTTATAGATAGAGGGGAAGGAGATTAGGATCAACCACAATATTCATGGGATTGGCTTTATCACTAAGAAGCTTCCATGAGAGGTGGCAAACCACTTCCCTTCTATGGAGATTCGAAGCCAAACCAAACCAACTCAATATAGATTCAGTTCATGAGTGGGTTAGGAAGAACCTTCGTAAGTTTGTTTGTTAAAAACTTTACCCAACTAGGCTGGCGCGAGTGTGACTCTGAGACAGAGCGCCAGCTGGCGCGCCCTCTTTGGAGGATTTCCCCCATTGGCGCGAGTGATACATTGTGGAACCGCGCCAATGGCAAAAGGGCTCTTTTTATGGGTATTTTGCAGAAGGTGTCTTCAGGGCATATGAAGTTCATACTTAGGGGAATACAATGCAAGTGTTTTCAGGTCATGTCACTTCTCACAGGTCCCGGAATGAGTCCTCCAAGATGCGAGAGAGGGGTAAGAGGGACGGTGACAAATTGCTGTGTAAAAGGTTTGTGAGGGTTTATGCAGATATTTGAATTTTGTATGTACTATGCATGCTATAATGTTACTAACTTACTTTGTAAACAATAAACTAACATCTAGATGAAGATCTATGTTTGAAATCAATGAATTTGTATTATTAATGAGAATTTGTGTAAGAAATTTCTAATTCTTAATATATTTTTAAATATATATATATATATATATATATATATTCTTTTTTAATAAATTAATATATAACGAATCTTATGTGTCCTGTTCCGGGGGGTCAACGTGTCCGAATCCAACACTCGAATCCTCGTATCCTACGAATCCCGAATCCCCGTGTCAGGTAACTTAGGTTTTTGGTTGCACTCATAAGTTCACTCAATGATGACAATGCATGGATTATTGATAGTGGAGCATCAAGACACATGACATGAGATAGCAAACAACTTCACACTCTATCAAAGGAACAATCTTCTCATGCAGTGGAATTGGGAGACAACAAAAGCTATGCTGTTAAAGGCCTGGGATCAACTTCTTTGAAGCTGGACAATGGAGCAAAGCTACATCTCAACAATATACTCTATGTTCCAGGTTTGAAAAAGAATTTACTTTCAATTTCTTGCTTAGAAGATAAAGGTGATAGAGTTGCTTTTGTAGATGGAAAAGTTTTGGCTTGGGGTAAAGATTCAAGCATTGATAAAGCTAGAGTTATTGGAATTCGTGAAGGAAGTCTATATAGAGTAATAACACCATCTCCTCAAGCCCTAGTTCACATGGAAATCAATCCCATTGAACTATGGCATAGAAGATATGGACATTTACATTACAAGGTTATTCCCTCTCTCAATAAATTGGTAAATGGCATTCCCAATATTAAAGAAGATCGTGAAGGAATATGCAAGGGATGTGCCTTAGGAAAGAATACAAGGAAACCATTTACAAGCAGTGAAACAAGGTCTAAAGAAATATTGGACCTTATCCATTCAGATGTATGTGGGCCTATGTTTGACAAATCACTTGGAGGTCATCTTTATTATGTAACCTTCATGGATGATCACTATAGGAAGACATGGCTCTATCTACTCAAAACAAAGGACGAATTATTTGAAAAGTTCAAGAAATTTAGGTCTGAAGTAGAAACCTTAACCGAAAGAAGGATAAAGACTTTGAGATCCGATAATGGTGGAGAATACACTTTAAAAGAAATAATTGCATATTGAAAAGAAGCAAGAATTAAGAGGGAGCCCATTGTTCCTTACAATCCCGAACAAAATGGAGTTGCAGAAAGGAAAAATAGAACACTTGAAGAATGTATATGAACAATGGTCTTTGATCAAGACATTCCTAAATTTCTATGGGGAGAAGCTGCAAGGACTGCTATTTATATACAAAATAGAAGTCCTCATAGAATCCTCGATAATATGACACTCAAAGAAGCATTCACAGGAAGGAAGCCATGTGTGGACCATCTCTGAATGTTTGGATGTCTCGCCTATATCCATGTTCTAAGGGACAAACGAAAGAAGCCAAATTCTACAAGCATTAAAGGGATTTTCGTTGGCTACAATATTTCTTCAAAAGCATATAGAATCTACATCAAGCAAGGAAGACATTTTGAAGTAAGCAAGGACGTAATATTTGATGAAAATCATGCCCACAAAAGATCCAAAGATATTCTTATTTATTCCGATGACGAAGACATACCAGTATTTGAAGAAGAAGGTGATGCAGGAGCATGTGACTTAGAGGGAAAAAGTCTTCAAACATATTCCAAAATTCCAAAAAAATCTACAAGTAAGGGAGTGGGGTCCTTTAGCCAGCAAGTTTCATGCTTTCCTAGTTTAGGATAAGAATAGAATTAAGAATAAATCATGCTAAAATAATTGCTTATGGATAAGCTGTAACAAAGCTTTACGCTTTAAATCACTCTATGTAAAAGCATGCTTTTGTAAAGGATAATGGCCGAGAAGGCTTTATCTATTGATTATAAATAAAATGACGGGAGGCTCATAGAGTAGGGAGAGTCGGAAGCATTATCATCTGCAAACACCCCTCTCTGTTCATCTGAATTAATGGTTCTCGATTAATTGACAATTGTATGTGTGTATCTGTTCAATTGCTTTCTTCTGAGTTCAATATCGATTAATTAGCCTGATTTTCCAATTGATGCTTAGACTGAAGCTTTTAGAATCGTTTTTCCTTCATATCGGCAAGTGCAGGCTTCTTGAATCATTTTATAGAGTTCCGCGGCCAAACTCTGTTTTACATAGAGAAATCGTGAAAATCACTTAGCCGGAGCATAGTTCCGGACCTGAAATTCTATTAGATTTGGTTCATACCCGTGTTGGGTCCGAACCGATATCACATCGGAGAATCGCAAGTGGAGTGGAAAGCCCTTTGGAACCGCCGAGTGCTGAACCCCGACAGTCCGGACCTGAAACATTATAGAGAAGGGTGGAAAGGGTGTCGGGTCCGCGAGGATTATCGCATCGCAAGCCCGGAGCGGAAGAAACCAAGCATAGGGGCATTAGAGATCGCCGATAGCGATTGCCGAAAGCATGTGCTATCGCATCGGAGGTAAGAGTGTTTGAAAGCCCGATTATAAACGTCGATAGTGTTATTTGCTGTTAATACAAAGTCTTTGAAATAAAGGGTTGATAGTGTAATTCCTTTGGAATTACACCTATACTATTGAAGCTGTGATAGTGTTTTTGAAAGTGTCGATTGCATGAAATCCATACTAAAAGCTGTTGATAGTGTTTTGTGTAAATCCTATGGATTTACAGTTCCGATAAGAACACAGGCGGTTTGTTAATTGTGAACAATAACCAAGGTAGGGGTGATTGAGGAAAAACCCATGTGGTTGTCAGTTTCACCGTTAGATGACTGATACGCAACCAAAAGCAGAAAGAGAGAGTAAGTCAGAATTAGAAGAAATTATAGCCAGATTTGAGAAGTTGTCCATATCGCCTGCACCCAGGCCACCATTAGTGGTATCAGAGCCCCCTTTTGAAACTGAATTGAATCTCAGAAGCAGGAGAAGGAAAGTTAATATGGCTTTCAGAGTTGGAAGAGGACGAGGACGTGGATGTGGTGGAAGAGGACGGCCTGTTGCAAACGCTGAAGTAATGGAAGCTGTGCAACAAATGCAAGCTAGATTGGATGCATTAACAACAGGCAGAAATATAGATGATGGAGATGTTAGTGAACCTGAGGTTGAAGCTGCAGAGGAGGAAGCTGTAGCAGTTACTCTTGAGATGAGGTTTTTTCAGTCAGTGTTGAGATCCACAGCTAGGCCAAAGACCGAGGTTCCAATATATGAAGGAGGACTAAATCCAGAAGAATTAATAGATTGGATTAATGGCATGGAGAAATTCTTCAACTATGAAGAAACAGAAGATGAGAAGAAAGTGAAGTTTGCTATCACCAAGCTAAAAGGCCATGCAGTGCTTTGGTGGGATGGTGTGCAGGCATAAAGGAAGAGACTTGGCAAGCAACCAATCAAGAATTGGAGTAGGATGGTAGCAAAGCTAAGAGGTAAGTTTCTGCCAAGTAATTATCAACAAACCTTGTTCAGACAGATGCAGAATCTTAGACAGAGGTCTTTGATAGTGAAAGAATACACAGAGGAATTCTACAAGGTAAGCATAAGAGTTGGAGAAGCTCAGGATACAGATGAGAAGGTGGCTAGATATATGAATGGTCTCAGGATGGACATTCAAGATGAGATAAGTCTACTGTCTCCTAAAATAGTAGAGGAAGCTTATCAGATAGCACTGAAAGCTGAAGAAAAACTCATGAGGAAGCAGTCTGCTAGAGGGAGAGGTACTTTCTGAGGAAGGGGAAGTCAAGGTGGTAGAGGGAGATCTACAACACCTAAAGATGGAGCTAGCAGTAGCTCAACCCAGCATGCACCCACAGGAGGTGATGCAAGAGGTAGAGGGAGTTTTTCTAGAGGAAGAGGAGGCAGAGGAAGAGGTAGAGAAATAAGATGTTACAAATGTAACAAACTGGGACACAGAGCTTTTGAGTGCCCAGAGAATGCAGAAACAAATCAGAGGAATGCCATTGTTGCTCAAGCTGAGGGAGAAGCACCAGCAGTAGCAGTGACAGAAGAAGAAAATATACCAGAGAGAGGAGAATCTTTGGTAATTAATAAAGTTTTGCTCAAGCCAGCAAAGGAGGTGGTTGAACCATCACAAAGAAAGACTTTATTCAGGACAGTGTGTAAAGTCCAAGGGAAATGTTGCCAGATGATCATTGATAGTGGCAACACTGATAATTTGGTCTCTACAGAAGTGGTGGAGAAATTGAAGCTGAAAACAATGAAACATCCAACACCTTACAAGGTGTCATGGTTGCAAAAGGGACATCAACTGTTAGTAAATGAACAATGTGAAGTGGAATTTCAGGTGGGAAAGTACAAAGATAAAATTGTTTGTGATGTGATGCCAATGGATGTGTGTCACATATTGCTTGGAAGACCTTGGCAATATGACAGAGGAGCCATGCATGATGGAAAAAGAAACACTTACAAGTTTGGAAAGGATGGTGTCAATCATACGTTGCTGCCTCTGCAAGAAGAAGATGTACCAGGAAAGAAGACTGATCCAAAAACTCTGTTACTTGGAGGAAAGGAATACTTGAAGCAGATTGAAGAGAATGAGGTAAATTTTGCTGTGATTTGCAAGCCCAAGGTAATAATGACTTCTACTAAAATTTCTGATTTACCCATTGAAATTCAAGAAATGTTGGAGAAATATTGTGATATTATTGTTGATGATTTGCCAAATGGGTTGCCACCCATTAGAAGAATTGACCTTCATATAGATTTGATACCTGGAGCAATTCTGCCTAACAAAGCAGCTTACAGAATGACTCCTACAAAAAATGAAGAAGTTAGGAAGCAGGGGCAAGAATTGCTTGAAAAAGGGATGATTAGAGAAAGCTTGAGTCCTTGCGCAGTACCAACAATGCTGAGTCCAAAGAAAGATGGAGGCTGGAGAATGTGTATAGATTCAAGAGCCATCAGTAAAATCACAATCAGGTACAGATTTCCTTTGCTTAGAATTGAAGATTTAATGGATTGCTTGAGTGGAGCAAAGTATTTTTCAAAACTAGATCTTAAAAGTAGGTATCATCAGATAAGAATAAGAGAAGGGAATGAGAGGAAAACCGCTTTTAAGACAAATGAGGCACTGTATGAGTGGAGAGTAATGCCTTTTGGGTTGTCAAATGCACCAAGTACATTTATGAGACTCATGAATGAAGTTTTTAAAGATTTCATTGGTAAGTTTGTAATAGTATATCTGGACGATATATTAGTTTATAGCAGGTCTAAGGAGGAGCATATGAGGCATTTGAATTATGTCTTACAAAGGCTGCAGTAAGAGAAATTATTGCTGAATTTGAAAAAGTGTTCATTCATGAAAGAAGAACTAGTATACTTGGGTTTTGTTATTTCTGCTGAAGGGCTGAAAATGGATCCAGAGAAGATCAAGGCAATCATGGAATGGCCTTCACCCAAGAGTGTTTTTGAGGTAAGAAGTTTTCATGGTCTTGCTAGCTTTTATAGAAAATTCATTAAGAATTTTAGTAAGATTAATGCACCAATTATTGAAACCATAAAGAAGGACAAACAACCATTTAGATGGATTGTTGAAGCAGAAAATAATTTTCAGCTGTTAAAGAAAAAAATAACTGAAAAGCCTATTTTGGTTCTGCCTGACTTTAACAAACCTTTTCAAGTGAAGTGTGATGCCATCGGAGAAGCAATTGGAGGTGTTTTAAGTCAGGAAGACCGATCAATAGCTTATTTTAGTGAAAAGCTAAATGATTCTAAAAAGAATTATTCTTCTTATGATAAGGAGTTCTATGCAGTTGTGCAGTCATTGAAGAAATGGAGGCATTATCTAATGTCAAAGGAATTCATCCTTTATTCAGATAACCATGCACTACAGTTTATAATGCAGCAGCCAAAGCTCAGCCAAAAACATGCTAAATGGGTAGAATATCTTCAAGGTTTCCATTTTGTTTTGAAACATATAAATGGAAAATCAAATAAAGTTGCATATGACTTAAGTAGGAGAAATGTATTGCTTCAAGAGAGTCAAATCCAAATGTTGGGTTTTGATTTTCTTAAAGAATTATATGAGACCGATTTAGATTTTAAAGAGGCATTTGAAGCTTGTAAAAATCCTGTTTTGATGGATAGAAGTAAATGGTTGGATTACTTCTTACATGATGGACTGTTGTTTAAAAAAAATCAACTGTGCATACCAAACTGTTCAATGAGGGAGAATTTAATCAAAGAAAAGCATAGTGGAGGAATTGCAAGACATTTTGGCATAGAGAAGACTTATGAGCAGTTAAACAGATTTTATTTCTGGCCGAAAATGAAATCTGAAGTGGAGAAGTATGTGAAAACTTGCAAAATCTGTCAACATGCAAAGGGAAGAAGCCAAAACACAAGTTTGTATATCCCATTACCAATTCCAGATAGGCCTTGGGATATGGTAAGTATGGATTTTGTTTTGGGCTTACCAAAGACTCAAAGAGGTAATGATTCAATTTTTGTTGCAGTGGACAAATTCTAAAAAATGACACTTTTTATTCCATGTTATAAAACTAGTGATGCTTCTCACACTGCTAATTTGTTTTTTAAGGAGATTGTAAGATTGCACGGGTTGCCCAAAAGTATTGTCTTAGATAGGGATTCCAAATTTGTTGGACATTTTTGGAGGACACTATGGAAGAAGCTAGGAACTAAATTAAGTTTTAGTTCTGCCTATCATCCACAAATTGATGGACAGACTGAAGTGGTGAACAGGGGTTTAGAAAATCTTTTAAGGAGCCTTACTGCAGAACATCCAAAGCAATGGGATCAAGTATTGGCACAAGATGAATATGCATATAATGACTCACCTAACAGGAGTACAGGACAGAGTCCATTCCATATTGTTTATGGAATGCATCCAAGAGGAGTGGCTAAGTTAAGAAACTTGGGAAAAGAAGAGATGAGAAATGCAGAGGGTGAAGACTTTGCTTCAGAAATGCAGGCAATACATGAACAAATGAAGCAGCAGCTGCAGGATAGCAACATCAAGTATAAAACCAGAACAAACATGAGGAGAAGAGAGGTGAACTTTGAAGTTGGAGATCTGGTTTTAGCACATCTCAGAAAGGAGAGGTTTCCAAAGAGGGAGTATAACAAACTGAAGTTCAAAAAAATTGGACCGTGTAGAGTGTTGAGGAAATTTTTTTGCAAAGCCTATGAGATTGAGTTACCCTCTGATGTTGGAATATCACCAATCTTTAATGTTGCAGACCTGTGCAAGTATGAAGGTGAAAATGCAGATGATACAACACAAGATCAAGAGATCCAAGAGATTGATTGGGTAAAACAGTTACCCACAGCAAAGAATTTGCAGCCAGAAAGAATTTTGGACAAGAAGGTGTTTAAGAAAACAAGGGGACAAGAATACTTCCAGTATTTGGTAAAGTGGAAGGATCAGCCGACCACTGAAGCTACTTGGGTTACAGAAGACATGCTACAGAAACTGGGCAGTTCTGTAGATGAACTCATGGACAGGAGCCCATGAAGAATTTTGTCCTCAGGAGTCTGATGCAGGAGCATGTGACTTAGAGGGAAAAAGTCTTCAAACATATTCCAAAAATCCAAAAAATTCTACAGGCAAGGGAGTGGGGTCCTTTAGCCAGACGTTTCATGCTTTCCTAGTTTAGGATAAGAATAGAATTAAGAATAAATCATGCTAAAATAATTGCTTATGGATAAGCTATAACAAAGCTTTACGCTTTAAAATACTCTATGTAAAAGAATGCTTTTGTAAAGGATAATGGCCGAGAAGGCTTTATCTATTGATTATAAATAAAATGATGGGAGGCTCATAGAGTAGGGAGAGCCAGAAGCATTATTATTTGCAAACACCCCTCTTTGTTCATCTGAATTAATGGTTCTAGATTAATTGACAATTGTATGCGTGTATCTGTTGAATTGCTTTCTTTTGAGTTCAATATCGATTAATTAGCCTGATTTTCCAATTGATGCTTAGACTGAAGCTTTTAGAATTGTTTTTCCTTCATATCGGCGAATGCAGGCTTCTTGAATCGTTTTATAGAGTTCCACGGCCAAACTCTGTTTTACATAAAGAAATTGCGAAAATCACTTAGCTGGAGCATAGTTCTGGACATGAAATTCTATTAGATTTGGTTCATACCCATGTTGGGTCCGAACTGATATCGCATTGGAGAATCGCAAGTGGAGTGGAAAGCCCTTTGGAATCGCCGAGTGCCGAACCCCGACAGTTCGGACCCGAAACATTATAGAGAAGGGTGGAAAGGGGTGTCGGGTCCGCGAGGATTATCACATCGCAAGCCCGGAGCGGAAGGAACCAAGTATAGGGGCATTGGAGGTCGCCGATAGCGATTGCCGAGAGCACGTGTTATCGCATCGGAGGTAAGAGTGTTTGAAAGCCCGATTATAAACCGTCGATAGTGTTATTTGCAGTTAATACAAAGTCTTTGAAATAAAGCGCTGATAGTGTAATTCCTTTGGAATTACACCAAGACTATTGAAGCCGTGATAGTGTTTTTGAAAGCGCCGATAGTGTATTGCATGAACTCCATACTAAAAGCTGTTGATAGTGTTTTGTGTAAATCCTATGGATTTACAATTCCGATAGGAACAGAGGTGGTTTGTTAATTGTGAACAATAACCAAGGTAGGGGTGATTGAGGAAAAACCCATGTGGTTGTCAGTTTCACCGTTAGATGACTGATACGCAACCAGAAGCAGAAAGAGAGAGTAAGTCAGAATTAGAAGAAATTATAGCCAGATTTGAGAAGTTGTCCATATCGCCTGCACCCAGGCCACCAGAAGGGCATCATGACGATCCTACTACAAATCAAGAAGAAGAAGAAGAAGGAACAAGTGAGCCTATTCAACCTGTGATCATACCCAGCACAAGGAAGAGGCCAAATTGGTTAAAAGCTACTCTTGAAGATGTCGAAGGACATGGAGTTGTGAAAGGAACTTTTAGAGAAAGAAAAAAACCAAAAAGATATTCTGGATATGTTGCATACATGACAAAACTAATTGAAGTTGAACTAACTACATTTGAGGAAGTTTCTCTTTAAGAAGTATGGAAGAAGTCTATGCAAGAAGAATATTAATCCATCATGAAGAATGGAGTTTGGGAAATCGTTCCTAGACCAAGTGACAAATTAGTTGTCACCTCTAAATGGATCTACAAGATCAAACGTGTTGTTGATGGAAGCATAGACAAGTACAAAACTAGATTCATTGCAAGGGGTTTCTCTCAAAAGGAATGCATTGACTATGAAGAAACTTTTGCACTTATAGCAAGATATACTACTATAAGATCTTTGGTTTTGTTGGCTACAACAATGGGATGGAATATCCATCAAATGGATGTAAAAACAACATTTCTGAATGGAACCATCGATGAAGAAGTATACATTGAACAACTTGAAGGCTTTGAAATAAATGGCAAAGACACTCATGTTTGTAGACTCAAGAAGGCCCTGTATGGTTTGAAGCAAGCTCCTAGGGCATGGTATGCAAGAATGGATGCATACCTTCTAAGAATCGAGTTCGTCAAAAGTTTTGTTGATCCAAATCTCTATATCAAGGTTGTGGATAATGAGCTAGCCATTATTCTACTATATGTGGATGATCTATTTATTACAAGTGTAGAGCGAAGGATACAAGAATGCAAGAAGATGTTGGCAATCGAATTTGAGATGAAGGATCTGGGTTTAATGCATTATTACCTAGGATTGGAAGTATGGCAGAAACCTGGGGAGATCTATCTGGGGCAAGGAAAATATATAATTAAGTTGTTGCATAAATTCAGTATGATGGATTTCAAGCCCATGACTACTCCCGTGGTCACCAATCTCAAGAAATTGAGAAGCTCTGACTCAAGTCTCATAGATCCTACCTCTTATCGAAAGTTGGTGGGTTCTCTGATGTATTTGGTAAACACTAGACCAGATATATGTTTTGATGTGAACATTCTTAGTCAATTTTAGTTGGAGCCTCGTCATGATCATTGGATTGCTGCCAAGCATATATTAAGATATCTACGTGGTTACGTGGTTCTATTCACCATTGCCTAAAGTATGATAGTTAGGAAGTCAAGCTAATAGGTTATACAGATTCTGATTGGTGTGGCAGTGAGACCGATGGAAGAAGCACTACTCGTGGATGTTTTAGTTTGGGATATGTGATTCTTTCATGGATGAGTAGAAAACATGTTAAAATTGGCAACTAGGGCCAAACTCCACATGGGTCATCTTATTTATGACATCTGATATTTTTCTTGGATTCCTCTCTTCGAGAGGTGTAGGATTGATCTTAAGATCATCCGATTCTGACATGTACAAATGAAGTTAAGAATTTATTTTGATTATGAACAAATTGTCAAGGTCAGCTAGCAGACTTATGTAGGCTCAGAAGCCCAACAGTCATGTAATTCATCCTCAACGTTTGCTATAAATTCATGATGCTTGAGCCTCATTTGGACACACTTGTTCACTCACATCTCTCTCTCCTCATCTGATTGGGTACGCATTTTGGGCAGTGTTTTCTCTCACACTTGCGAAGGAAAGGCAAAATTCTGTTTTAGGTGTTGACCAGTTTGACCGAATTTCAGAGGTTGTTTTCTTGGGTTGCGTTGACAGGTGTTGACCTTCCTTGACTGCAGATTTGGGTGAGGAATTTCTGTTTGGGCAAGACGCAGATCTGGGCA
This sequence comes from Pinus tabuliformis, assembly GCA_031772625.1. Classification (NCBI taxonomy): domain Eukaryota; kingdom Viridiplantae; phylum Streptophyta; class Pinopsida; order Pinales; family Pinaceae; genus Pinus; species Pinus tabuliformis. Next base: position 618,906,635 of record CM062811.1, on the reverse strand, counting down.
CAAAAATCGAGGCAATTTGACCTCTATTTTGACCAACGTTGACTATACTAGGGCTGGCAGCAGGGTTGACTTTCGTTGACTAGTTTTGACTGGACTTTTTCGAATTGTTTTGGGCTGATTAGACTTGTTGTTGGAGGCTGAAGTTGACTGGGTTTGACTGAGCTAAATTGAGGAAGAAATCTGCCCTGTTGACTAGCGTTGACTTTTCTGGTTAGGGCTCTTTTGCTGCTGTCATAAATTATCAGATTTGTAAATTGTACTATCTCTCTCTCTCTTTGTTGAACTATTGAAGAATATAAGAAGAATTGATCAAGGGTTTCCCCACATTGGGGTTTGTCCCTGGCTGGTGATACATCTTGTGTCCTCTTGTCTTGGCTTGTCTTCTACTGTTTATGTTCTATCTGCATTTTACTATCATGTGGATGTGATTGCTAAACTGGATATTGATATTGGGCTAATAAAGAAATTGACGTAAAATTGCTCTAAAGCATAGAACATACCATTGTTGCCTAAAATTAACATGGTGTTAGAGGTGAGGTGAAGACAAAGCCCAAGAAAGAGTGAAAGCGCAATCACCAAAAACAGTGGGACAAAGACAAAAGGATCAATGGGTTCCTCATCCCACTTCTCGGCTGAAGACAAGCTCCATGATAAATTTGACTATCATGGATGGAAGATGTCTCTTGATTTGACCTTGGAAGAACAAGAAGGGATGGATTATGTGTGAAGGGTAAAATCCTTGAGCCTCTTTCAAATGCACCGGCTACTGCGAAGACCAAGTACAATAGGGGTGAAGTTAAAGCAAAGAAGATTATTAGAGATTCCATTAACAAGCGTATGGTGGCCTACATCTTTGAATTGAAAACCTCCAAGGAGATCTACGACAGGTTGATCAACATGTTCAAGGTTAGTAATGTTAATCAAATTCTGTTTCTCAAAAATAAGTTGAAGGATGTTAAGAAGGGCAAGGACTAGGATATTCAATCCTACTTTTTAAGGATCACTGAGATCAAGAATGATCTATTTTCGATTGGAGAATTCATTCATGACAGGGAACTTACTCTCACCCTTGGAGGACTCCCACCTGAGTGTTATGTATTTAGAAGAACCATACTCAACAATGATCAAATTCCAGAGTTTGAAGGATTGACATCAAGATGCATTCAAGAAAAAATATAATGGTGGAGCAAGAAATGCCTTATAATAGAAACAACCCCATTGCATTCTCCACTCATGCCAAAAGGAGAAATTATGTAGGGTCTAAAGGTCATCTCCATGGAAAGCTTGGATCTAAGGGAGGAAGGAAGGGTAGGTGCTTTGTTTGCAATAAGTTTGGCCACTTTGCAAGGGAGTGTCCAAATAGAAGGGACACATCGCATGATGATGATCACAATCATTCCAGGGGCAACTTCAACAACAACGATCAAAAGAATGGCAGATCCAATGGCAAGGGAAAAAGGAATTCGGGACATCAAGGAAATGGTCGACCCTCCAAGAAGGCAAGGAACTCCAGGTATGAAGAATCAAATGTTGTTAACAATAAGAAAAAGGAGTACTATCTTATATCGGCCCTCTCCACTGCGTCTCCACCAAACAGTTTGGGGAATTGGCTAATTGAAAGTGGTGCCTCAAGGCACTTCGCCGGATACAAGGAAGCTCTCTCTAATCTGATAGAAAAGGAGACAAACTTGGAGATCATCCTTGGAGACGATGCCACCTATCCCATGAAGGGAGTAGGAAATGTTACCCTTCAATTGAATCAAGGTAACACTATTCATTTACAAGAAGTACTATATGTACCCGATCTCAAGAAGAACCTGGTGTCCATTTCGGCAATGGAAGACAAAGGATTCAAGGTGGCATTCATTGATGGAAAGGTACGTGTTTGGAAAAGAAATTTCAAAGATGCTTTTACTCTTGGGTTCAGGGTTGACACTTTGTATCAAGTTGGTGGAAGTCCATTGGGAGCCATGTCTTGCGACACATCTCTACAATCTGAACCATTTTCATTATAAGGCCCAACCCGATGTGAGACAGATGGTGACATATATGCTCGAGTTCAAAGTAGAGCATGAAGGTGTATGTCCGGGATGTGCCGAAGGAAAACTTACAAGGGGACCATTCCCCTCAAGTAATAGCAAGACCACAGATATATTGCAATTGATCCACTCCGACATATCTGATATGATGCCCGTAAACTCTTTGGGAGGATACTTATATTATCTCACCTTTACGGATGATTATTCTTGCAAGACCTGGATCTACTTCTTGAAGAAGAAGGATGAAGTGTTCACCTGGTTCTGACACTTCAAAGCCTTGATCGAAAACCAATTCGAGAAGAAAATCAAGATATTGAGGACTGATAATGGGATTGAGTACGAATCCAATGAATTCCAAGATTATTGCAGAGAAGCTGGCATTAAGAGGGAGACTACAACGCCATACACTCTCGAGAAAAATGGTGTGGCTGAAAGGAAGAATCGCACTATTGTAGAAGCTGTTCGTGCCATGCTTCATGATCAAGGGCTTCCGAAGTTCCTATGGGTTGAAGCTGCAAATACCGCCGTGTATGTTCAAAACCGATGCCCTCATCAAGCATTGGACTCCAAGACTCCCGAAGAAATGTTCACTGGTAAGAAACCCGATGTCTCTCATTTTAGAATTTTTAGAAGCCCTGTATATTTTCATGTGTTAAAAGAGAAAAGAAGCAAATTGGGTGCATCTGGAAAGAAAGGAGTCTTTGTGGGCTATAGTGAAAATTTTAAGGGATATATAATTTATGTGGCTGGTCAAAGGGAAGTTGAGATAAGTCATGATGTCACCTTCGACAAAGATATAGCCCTTAGGAAGATCAACAACCTTCCTATCCCAAGGAAGGACAAAGAAGCCGACACTGGAAAACAGGGTGCAAAAGAAGATGAAACGATGCTAGATGTTGATGAACCTTTGGATCCTATTGATCCTCCTCCTCCAAGAGGAGACCCTCATGGCTTAGGGGGACTCTTGAAGACGCTGAGAGACATATTGCACCAAGGGGGACTTTCCGTGAAAGCAAGAAGCCGAACAGGGATCAAGGATACTTGACTGTTATGAGCATTATCATTCAAAATGAGCCTTCATCATTTGAAGAAGCCGTGAAGCAACAAGTATGGAAGGATGCTATGAATGAAGAATACGAGTCAATTATGAAAAATGATGTCTGGGATGTGGTCCCTAGATGCTAGGACAAATCGGTTGTCACCTCTAAGTGGCTCTACAAAATCAAGCATGGAGCTGATGGAAGTGCAGAAAAGTTCAAGGCTCTCTTTGTTGCTCGAGGCTTCTCTCAAAAGGAAGGTGTAGATTATGATGAGATATTTGCACCTGTTGCCCGATACACCACCATCTGTTCAATCATAGCCCATGCTGCCTCGCAAGAATGGAACCTACATCAGATGGATGTCAAGACCGCTTTCTTGCATGGTTCAATCAAAGAGGAAGTCTATGTGGAACAACCTAAGGGTTTGAGGTTCATGACCGAAAATCTCATGTATGTAGGTTGAAGAAATCTCTCTATGGTTTGAAACAAGCACCTCGGGCTTGGTATGAGAGGATCGATAACTATTTGATGAGGTTGAGATTCACTAGAAGTGAAGCCGATCCAAACCTTTACTTTAAGGTTGAAAAATGATAAAATTCTCATTTTGGTACATTATGGATGACCTCTTTTTGACAGGTGCAAACCCTCTTATTCACAAATGTAAGAGGGAGTTGGCTTCTAAATTTGAGATGAAGGACCTAGGACCAATGCACTACTTCCTAGGGTTGGAGGTCTGGCAAAAGCCCGGTGAAATTTTCCTATCTCAAAGAAAATATGTTGTGAAGATATTGGAAAGATTTGGAATGGTAGACTGCAAGCCTGTGACTACCCTGATGGAACTTAGCTTTAAGAAGTTATGTGGTAGTGCTGCCAGACCTGAATTTGGAAATACTTCTGAGTATCATCAACTCATAGGAGCACAGATGTTCTTGGTGAACTCCCATTCGGACATATGTTTTGCAGCTAACACCTTGAGATAATATATGGTTGAGCCTCATCATATACATTGGATTGGTGCTAAGAATCTTCTGAGATATCTTCGGAGCACAACCACTCATGGATTGAGATAAACTGCTGGAGATGTGAGGCTACATGGTTATTCTAATGTTGATTGGGTTGGCAGTGTGGTGGATCGAAAAAACACTTCTGGATGCTGTTTTTCTTTAGGTTCTGCTTCGATATCCTAGATGAGTAGGAAGCAGAAATCGGTTGCCTTGAGCACCATTGAGGCCGAATACATAGCTGCTAGTATGGCCTTCTGTGAAGCTGTCTGGTTGAGGAAGCTCTTCAGTGAGCTATTTGTACATGTGCTGGATACCACCGTGATCCTCTGCGACAACCAGAGTGGGATCTGATTATCAGAGAATCTCGTGTTTCATGATCGCTCCAAGCATATAGATATTAGGTACCACTTTATCCGGGATATGGTACGACGAGGAGCAACGAGGTTCCATCACATTAGGACTGATGAGCAGGTCATTGATATTTTGACAAAGCCCCTGAGGAAGGTGAAGTTCTTGGCCTTTCGAGAACAACTTGGAGTCGTGGAGAGACCCTCTTATGAGGGTCTTGTATGATATGGACATTGAGCTTTGGGAGCTCTGGGTGGCTTGGGGTACTTCTTGGAGCGATGAGCAACCATAGGGTGAGTGGTTCAGCCTTCCCCTAGTGGTTTGCTATGTACAGGGTGAGTGGTTCAGCCTTCCCCTCTGATACCCTGTGGTGACATGTAGGCAGGATGAGTGGTTCATCCTTCTCCTGCTGAGACATCCTACCCATGTAGTTTGGGACTCATGGGAAGTACCTCTCATCTGGCCAATGAGTAGGAAAATGAGGATAGAAACCATAGTACTACCGATGGATGCATCGTGTTATTACCGTACTCCCTATGCTAGGATGATCGATATTGATCTGGGATCAATTGGAATTGACTTCGGGTCAGTAAGAGTGGTATGAGACACTCTCTTTTGATTGGAACTGAATTCGGGTCAGTAAGAGTGGTATGAGACACTCTCTTTTGATTGGAACTGACTTCAGATCAGTAAGAGTGGTATGAAACACTCTTTTATTTGGGATTGGCTTCGGGTCAGTAGAGAATGGTATGATACATTCTCGATTACTTCTTCTTCTTCATAGTTCAACAGAGCAGAGCAGTGCATTGATGGCATAGATAGTATAGATTGGCAGATAGATTAGCAGATGGAGTTCTCCCTAGTTGAGAGGGAGTGTTAAAATTGGCAACTAGGGCCAAACTCCACATGGGTCATCTTATTTATGACAACTGATATTTTTCTTGGATTCCTCTCTCCGAGAGGTGTAGGATTGATCTAAAGATCATCCGATTCCGACATGTACAAATGAAGTTATGAATTTATTTTGATTATGGACAAATTGTCAAGGTTGGCCAACAGACTTATGTAGGCTCAGAAGCCCAACAGTCACGTCTATTCATCCTCAATGTTTGCTATAAATTCATGATGCCTGAGCCTCATTTGGACACACCCATTCCCTCACATCTCTCTTTCTCCTCATTTGATTGGGTACACATTTCTGGGTAGTCTTCTCTCTCACACGTGCGAAGGAAATAAGGACAAAATTCTATTTTAGGCGTTGACCAGTTTGACCGAATTTCAAAGGCTATTTTCTTGGGTTGCGTTGACCTTCCTTGACTGTGGATTTGGGTGAGGAATTTCTGTTTGGGCAGGCCACAGATCTGGGCACAAAAACTGAGGCAATCTGACCTCTGTTTTGACTAGTGTTGACTGTACTAGGGCTGGCAGCAGGGTTGACTTTTGTTGACTAGTTTTGACTGGACTTTTTTGGACTATTTTGGGCTAATTAGACTCGCTGTTGGAGGCTGAAGTTGACTGGGTTTGACTGAGCTAAATTGAGGAAGAAATCTGCCCTATTGACCAGCGTTGACTTTTATGGTTAGGGCTCTTTTGCTGCTGTCATAAATTATCAGATTTGTAAATTGTACTATCTCTTTCTCAGCTGAACTATTGAAGAATATAAGAAGAATTGATCAAGGGTTTCCCCACATTGGGCTTTGTGCCTGGCTGGTACCACATCTTGTGTCATCTTGTCTTGGCTTGTCTTTTACTGTTTATGTTTATGTTCTATTTGCATTTTACTATCATGTGGATGTGATTGCTAAGCTGGATATTGATATTGGGCTAATAAAGAAATTGAAGTAAAATTGCTCTAAAGCATAGAACATATCATTGTTGCCTAAAATTAACAAAACAAGATCCTGTTGCTTTAAGTAGTGCTGAAGCTGAGTATGTGGCTGCATGTGAAGTAGGAAATGAGGCTGTATGGTTAAGGAATTTTTTGTCAGATTTGTTTGAGAAACCTCTAAGTCCCATTGTGATAAATTGCAATAATCAAAGCAGCATTAAGATGTCTGAAGATCTTGTGTTTCATGCAAGAACGAAGCATATCAACAATAAATACCACTATATTAGAAGTTTGGTACAAGATGGGATCATGAAGCTACATTATGTTCTAACTGATGAACAGGTAGCTGATGTTTTAACAAGGTCTCTTCCTAATAAGAAGTTTGAATATTTAAGAAACATGCTTGGTTTGGTTTATATTACTGATTTCGTTAGCAAAGGTGTTTGGAAGAGACTTGAGGGGGCATCTTATGTGATACAAAATGCATGGGAGGACATCTGATCGACATGTGTTGATGTCTAGTTCCCAAAGTAGAGAGGGTGGCGTTGGTCATAGAGCTTTGACCTTGCATTACACACCTAGTTCCCTGGGTTGATGGTTATCAAGTAAGCCTAATGGCACCTAGAGAGGCTGAAAGCTTTAGTCCATCTTAGTCCCACCCGGATAGATTTCCCTGGTCAGGGATCTAGTCTGTGGCACCGTGTGTGCCGAAGTTCTTCGTAGTTCTTGTGTTTTGAGATCTTCCTTGTACTTTTATATACATGTGTAAATTATGAATACCTCCCTAGTTAAGAAGGAGTATGGAAGAATATAACTAGGTTCGGTCTTCATATTTATATTTGAGTCAAAGAATGAAAAATAATTTTTTTTGTTAATACAATGACTTATTAAAGCATGGGTTTCATGCTTGGGTCATCATTTTATAGGTCAAAGTCCCCATTGATGACTTTTGAGTTTTATTTTGAGTCAGTAGAGTCATTGTCGATTTAATGAGACCCTTCTTGGGCTTTTGTATCATGCAAAAAGAATTATTATTGAGTAAAAAATGTGATTTGTCAACTCCACATAAAGTCGGCCCTAGCTTGATGAAGTTGGCCTACAAGAGGACAATTCGACCCACATAAGAAGCCTATATATACAAGAGGAGTTCGATCTATTTGGACATCAACTCAACAAGTTCGATACACATCAAGAAAATGCAGAAGAAAGTGCGAAGTTCAAGGAGAAGGAAGAAGTGCAAGTCGAAGTTTCTGGGCTATCTCTCTCTCTTTTATGCGAAGTTACTAGGCTATTTACTGGGTTGAAGTTCTGTTGCTAGGAGGATCAAAATTCTGAATGTGCTGGGTCGAAGATTTTGCTGCTAGAAGATCGAAATTCTAGATTTGCTAGGTCGAAGTATTGTTGCTGCAAGGTCGAAGATCTAGATTGAAGTTGCTGGAAGGAAGGGCTGACTTGGTTGTTGGAGGAGGTCTGTGTCTAGGTTGAAGAGTCTTGGGTTATCTCGTCTTAACTAATGAAGGAAGAAGTTTGACTGGGTTTTCCCCTAGATAGGGGTTTTTCCCTAGCAAAGTGCATACATCTTGTGTCTCTTGTTTTTGTGATCTTCATACATATAGTTTGGTAATTGCTTGATGAAAGATAATATAATAAAGAAATAAAAGAAGCCAACATAATTCACAAGTAATTATCAAGAAAAAGAAATTTAACCCTAAATCTACTAGCATTGATTTCTCAGCATGAAGAAACCCATAGTGTGGCAATCAATGCTCTGTCATGCTGGAGGCCCACGGCTCTTTACGGTCACCCTACAAGTGCCATTATGACCCTCTGGAGAGCTTGGATCGCATATAGGGAGACCAAGTCCAAGATGAAGACCCACCTGCAATCTTGTATAAGATCCAATGCGTCTCCTCGCCTTTCAGTACGATAATTCATTAGTATAACTGAGTAAATAAACTTGCTAATCAAGGGTAGAATTAGACACTTCATAGTGGCATGCCCTTCCAAATGGGTTTTGAACACGCACTAATATTACCTTTCTTGACAAGAGGGGTTAATGATGGACCCTATTAGGTGGTTTCAACATCTAAGGGAATGACAGGTCCATGGTACATCCATCAAATGGCAGGTGTCATGTGAAATAATGATGGAATGGAGTGGGGGAAAAGAGAAGGATCCAAGCCACATGCTATGGTACAAGGGTAGCTATGATGAGGGAAGCCCACACCTTGGGTGTATGAATGTAGAAGGGAGCAATTGTGGTACATGAGTTATCTCGACCTTTGTTTTTCCACCCTTCTTCATATGCCTTTTGCCTTTTGTTGACTTTTGTTCATTTTACTTTTCGCGGCTGAATGAGATGAGAGCATGATGCATAAGATGTAGTAGTGAATTCCTCCTTAGGGTAGATTAGTTTATTGCTCACGAGGTGTTGGGACAATCATGGGTTCCTTAATGATGCAGGGGGCATTCATAGGGGCCCTAGGAACCAGAGTGATGGCCACAATGATAGGGGGTAGAGTTGAGGTTTGGCTTTTTCCCATGCGCTAAATTCTATTGTCCCAACCATCTTTTGCATTTTGTGGTACATTTCTTGTTGTATGTGGCCATATCATGCTTTTATCATTCTTTTTAGTTGCATCGACCTCCGGGGTATTGTTCCAGGCTCAACCCAAAGTGTGGACAAGGGGGATGGGGAGGGTAGCACCTTGTGGACCCAAATAGGGAAAATGTGAAAAGGGCTTGTAATGAACGGAGGGGAGTGAGATATATGGTATTGGGAAGCGAGACCACGCAACCAAAATCAGGGTTTCCCAAGTGCCACTCCTAAAGATAATAGCTAGTAAAAGAGCTCCCATAGGACTAGGATACAAGATTAACCCTCAGGTTGAGTTAAGGGAGCAAGAGTATAGTCAAAGCCCATTATTTCCATCGAATCCCCATACTAATCCATGTCCAAATGTGCCCACGAAAAACAAGCCTAAATACACAATTACATAATGAAGAACCATACATTCGGGGTTAGAGAGCCCACCATCAAAGATATGATCATGATAGATTAGTGAGGGCACACAATAGCTGGCTCATGTGGTGGAGAATAGTGGCACATCAGTCTATTAGGTAGCTGCAAGGGGTTGTCGACTGAAGAACCATCCAGAATAAAATTTTCTCCTATAGGGGTCACCCACTAGTGGTGGGTGACATCTGGATGCAACTGGGACATGATCTCTTAGTAGAGTGCAGAAACCATGTAATCGAACAGGGAGGTGATGAGAACACCAACAATCTCCTGGGACCATAGACATGTTACCTACACATTATAGACAAAAGGAATGGGGCAACATGTTTTAATGGCGTTCTTTGATCGCGCATGCTTTCGTTAGTCCATAAAATCAATAGGATATAAAATCTATTCTAGAATTCAAATCTAATTTAAATGATAACATAATATGATATTAAATTCTAATGCAAAAATCAATATGCAATGCATCCTACTCTAACATGCATATAATACAGTGTCAAGGAAAGGGGTGATGCGACTTATTTTGAACGACTTCGGCCAAAGTTCATCATCAAGTTTACAAATGCAATAATATCCCTCACCAACCTTACCGTGAATATTGATAGGGACAAGGTTTTTCTAAACCAATACTACATCCCCAACCTTGATCTCCTCCTTAGGTTTTTGCGCCCACTTCTTGCTTTTCTTTTGATTGAGTCTCTTAAGGATGCAAACTTCTTGGGAAGGAAGAATGGGGGAAGGGTCCTTAGTATATAGGATAAGACTAGGCTTCACCACATGGGTAGTGTTGTCGCTTAGATTGTTCTCTCAACAACAGGGTATGGGGGGTAGTCTCTATGGAAATGTGAAGGCAAAGGACAAGTTGGAAACCAACAAGTCCAGGAGACACGATTGAGTGGCCTAGCTACTTGGTTAAATTTGGCAAGATTTAAGGATTAAATTAAATTAAAATATGAGACCAGTACCTTATGGAGTCAAATTCTTGCTTATTATTTATTTAAGATCAAGTCACCGGATGAACAATCATTGCTTAGATGCTTCAGTAACCTATATGTGATGTAAATTCTAAGACCTAGGTGTGATGCAAGAATCTTGGTTACTTTTAGTTATATGCCTATTCTAAGTGTAACCTTCGCTTAACTGTTTTGAAACTAGGCTCCAAGGTAGGTTGTGGGAAGGAGGCCAATAGGAAGCAAGCAATGGCTTCATTAATGATACCTTCTGTTAGGCTCCTATCACCCGATGCCTCCGACGCTGTAGAGACTGTGGCTCTGACGACTGCAAGGTCATTGTATTAACCACCAAAAAGTTGCCTTAGAAGTCTATCAACCAAGCTTATGCTTGGAGGTAAGTTATTGATGCAACTAGACTTAAAATGTTTGAGCAAGGTGTATGAGTGATTTCTTAGATTAAGATTGTTTAATTGTTTAATTATTTAAGTTATGATTAGCTTCTATGACAAGAGTACTTTAACAATAAATGATGAAACAATCTTATAACCAAAAATGTGCCAAATTATTAAGTGCCAATATTGAAAAATAAATCAATCCAAAGATAAACTTATCTTCCACAAGGTGCTTAATCAATGATAGCAATCTAGAACAATAATGACAATTACTTGAGACAATTTAAAGTCTTCCAAGATAACAAAGTAAATGCCAAAGATCTTATGCCAATATTAAGAGATGCTCACCAATAATTCCCAAGATGGCAATGCTTAAGATAGAGAGAGATGCTTCAATGCCAATTAAATTTCAATGCCTAAAGTAACTTAAACCATCCAACAAGATTATAGCTTAGATGTGCAAGTGATTTATGAGTAACTTTAATGCAAAGTTAATGATTCTTAGAGCTAACACAAGACAAAGTAAATGTTAGATTCCAATGTTTAAGCAATGCTCTTCACAATAGAACAAATCTTCTCCACAATGAACTAATTAGGGCATGAAACAATGAAAACTAGTTATGTAACTTATAGTTCACTGTTAAGATAGATTTAGCACAACAGTAAACAAAATCACTTTTACTCTGAAGCGAACAAAGTTCCTTCTTCAGATTAATTACTCCAGAAGACTTGGAATATAAAGATATCCATGATGATACAAATATTATATTAAATGTATGAATACGAATGATTATACAATGAGAATGAGAGGCTTGCTTATATACCAAGCAGGTGTCTCTTCATGGAGAGTCATGTCTCATTTAGACATGACTCTTCAACCTAATTACTAATTAACTAGTCGTTATTTATAATTATTATCATTTACATTATTTCCTATATATTTATTCACAACATTGCCTTCCTCCTCAAAAAGCTTTGTCCTCAAAGCTTGTCGATGAAAAAGGCTTGATCTCTTCTTTGGGTTCGAATATCTTCTCGTCTCGGAACAATTATCTTCGTTGATACAAGTTGATATGATCTTCTAAGTGACAAACAAAACTGTCGCACTGAGAAAGGATCAAACCATCCTAGATTAATCTTTTGTGTAATATTCTGATCACTGGAATTTTGTAACGACTTGTCATCATAGGACTGGATTGAGGTTACATCACTATTCTCTGGAACATCAGTTTGTTGTTTCTGTTCTGAATGGTCTCGATATGTAGCTTGGTTGAGTTGTCTACTCTCATGATTCGGATGTCGATAGGGAACTTTTTTGGTTTGACATTCCCTTATTAAGTGTGTGGAATTTTTTTGATTTACTTCAAGGGACGATGTTGTTGAGTTGGTTACAAAACCTTCACTTGGGATGTTAATCATCTGAATTGCAACATCTAAGTGTGTCGTTTCTTCAACTGACTTGTCTTCTTGTTGAGTTGTGACATTCGCTAGATTGGTATCTGCTCCCTTATCTCCAACTTGGACTGCTACAATTGGAGACTTTGATACTTCTTGAGCAAGTTGTTCTAACTTGTCTGTTAATGACTTTTTGTCTTTTTTAAGCTTCTTGATTTGTGTTAATAATTTTTCACTATGGTTTTTCAGCCGAGGGACTTTTTCACTTTTGTCAACGGTGATTTTGTCAACTTCCTTTTTCATATTTTGTATCGCTTTTTTACCTTCTTGAAGAATTACTTTTGAGATTTCGTGTCTTCTGGCGTCACTAAATTTGGTTTCAAAGTAACATCTTGTAGCATTATTTTTTTCTTTTTGTGGGAAAAGGTCAAAAACTTCTTTTTCATATTTAGAATAAAGGACCCTAGAGTTTCCATCTAGGGTGAGCCCAAAACAATGTCACTATCGTCAAAAAATAAAGTTTTCATAGTGAATTGCGAGGTAAAGGTATAATCCCCAATACTTAGTTGTAGATTGTTTATGTCATATTGTTTGTTACTTGTCCCAACAATTTTTTTTTCGACTATAGTTGATTTAGGAATTACTAGTTGGTTAGAACATTTAGTACTAACGTAATTACTATCTTCAGTAGGACAGATAGAGATTATAATATCTCTTCCTGCCAGTGATCCTTTGATTTTAAATAGTGTGCTGAAACACTTAATAAAAGTTTTAGGAAATCTTTTCTTATTTGTTTCCATTTTTCATCTTGGAACGAGATTTAGGGTTTTTAAGGTAACCCATCTTTTTTCTTTTTCTTTGATTACCTCTCTTAATATTCAATTTTTTTTTAATAATTTTTTTTAAAATAATTTTTATTTTTTATTTTTTTGGTTTCGAATTTTTTTTATTTTTTATTTTTAAGATCCTTTGTTCATTTTTAAATACCCTTTATTTATTTATTTTTTATGTAATTTTTTTTAAAAGTACCCCTTCAAAATATATGTCTTATATAACAATTATTAATTTTTTATAGCATAATGTCTTTTCTCCAAAGTTAATTTAAGTTTTATAACATAATGTCTTTTCTCTAAAGTTTAAAAGTGATGGGACGTGACTCTTGTGATGGGTTATGTTACATAGTCAAACACAATGCCGCGTATTCTTTCCTTACCCTGTTGGCAAAGGTGGACTAACCAATTTGGGAACAATCTTTACTAGCTATGACACGACAGATTTGTACGACAACAAAAATGGCGACTGTAATGTAAATGAGATGTCTTGATTTGCAAGCGGTTGTAAATGGCGACTGTAATGTAAATAAGATATCTTGATTTGCAAGCGGTTGTACGGTTGTTGACAAATGGTGGTGTGGTTGATGCTTGAATGGTTTGTGGCCACAATGGACAACTGTTGGAGTCAAGAATGGTAGAAGTGGTGGCTTTTATAGCGGCGTCACTCGGAAGCTATGCAAATGTGACAGTGGTGGGTGGTGTTGAAAACAGTGGCAGCGTGGGCGGAATGAAGCTGAGGTGATAGAATTTGGGAAGCGGTAACAACGAATACTTGTTTGTGGGTGTGGATAATGCAGCTCCCTGTGGCAAAAGATGGTTGGTAGCAGCGAATTGATGGGGGCAACGTAAGGAGACACCAGTGGACGACAGTTGTGGCAGCGGGTGATGGCTGTGGTAGCTAGGCAGATGAGAAAATTGTTGAGCAAATGGCTAATGTAGAATCCCAGTGAATCCAGGTGCGAGATGAAGGTAAAATATACTGCGGTTGTGTAGGAGGGACAATTGACAGCGTTGCGTACAATGGCAAAGTTAATTTTTTTTTAATATATATATATATATATATATATATATATTATTTTTTATTGTTTTTATTTATTTTTATTTTTTCAGCGTTTTTGACCTTTGACTTTTTTTTTGTTAATATGTTTTATAATAATTTTTATTTCTATTTTTTTAATACTTTTTTTTTCAATAATTTTTCTCATTTTTTTTTAATAAATTTTTCTATATAAACTTTTTTTTTTTAAATAAATTTTTCTATATAATTTTTTTTTTTTTTACTTATTAAATATTTGTTTTTTTTGTTGTTTTATTATTATTATTATATAACTATTTTTCTTTTCTTTTTTGTATTTTTTTTAATGGCCAAAGCCCCGATTGGCAATATGGAGAAACTCCAACTTTTTGTAGCAAAATGCTTTTCTTGAAGGCAACAATGTTGACGAAACCTTGATGGCCAAGGCCCTGGACCAGAGAGTGTGGCTCTGTGCAACAATGAAGCCGCCACAGGATCGAACTGCTTTGAGACCAAATGAAGCGAACAAAGTTCCTTCTTCAGATTAATTACTCCAAAAGACTTGGAATATAAAGATATCCAGGAGGATACAAATATTATATTAAATGTATGAATACGAATGATTATACAATGAGAGTGAGAGAGGCTTGCTTATATACCAAACATGTGTTTCTTCATGGAGTCATCTCTCATTTAGGCATGACTCTTCAACCTAATTACTAATTAACTAATCATTATTTATGATTATTATCATTTACATTATTTTACATCATTTCCTATATATTTATTCACAACATACTCCAAAATAACAAGCAAGTAATGAACCAAATGTGAGCAATGAGATATCCAATGACTTGTCCAATGGAAAAATAAGCTAACCAACCATTTGATGATGTATTATTTAGTCTTATATCAGATCCAAAAGAACTTATGACAGCAGTAAGAAAAGAGTGAAAACAGAGAGCTACCAATGTGAGAATGTGTGCCAAAGTGTGCCAAATAATCCCCAAATGCCAAAACAAGTCTACCAAATTGAAATTTAGGATTCTTTAGCCCTTTGTGATGTGATTTTCAGATCTGATTGCTCTTGTTATGCAGAGATATTCAGTCAACTAATCAGTTAGATCTATGCCCAAGAAACAATACCTACTTCACAAATGACTAGTAAATTTTTACCATGAATTTCTTAGTGTATTTAGGAAATCTATATGTGATTTTAGGGCATTTAAATCTGAATTTTATCACTGTTATGAATGTATTAAAAGAGCTGTAGCAAACAGTGAGAAAGAATAAGGGTTAAGAGATCAAATCCTAGGCCTAAGGCCTTGGAGATTGCTTGCCCAAGTTGCCAATTTTTTTCCAATGGATGTTAGGAAGAGGGCTAGAAGGCCAAGGAGGGGCAACACTAGGCCCTAGAGGGCTAGCGTTGGGGTGAAAGGGACCTTAGAGGCTATGGTTAGGGAAACAGGCTTAATAGGCCCGTCGTTAGGCAATAGAGGGCCCACAAGGGGCTGCCATAGGCCCCACAAGGGATACGACCTAGGGAGAAAAGGCCTTGGAGGCCTACCGCAAGCCCTTAGGGGCTACAGCTTGGAGAAAGGAGGAGGAATAAGGTAGGAGGGAGGAAAGGGAGGACCAAGAGGGAATGAGGGTCGAGGAGGGAGAGTGGAGGGATAAGGAGGAGGACAGAGGGTTGGATGAAGAGGACAAGGGGGGTCGAATGCAGGGGAAAGCCTTCTAGGTCCACAACATGGGCCAAGAGGGGAGGCCGAGAGCCTTAGGGCTTATGACTAGCTCTACAAGGGCTCAAAACACACATGACTAAGGGAAAAAGGGCAGGTCAAGGCATCTAGGGGCCTACAGATAGCCTATAAGGGCTGGAAAAGGTGACACTGGACCTCAAGAAGGCTAGATAGCTAGTTGGAAGGAAGTTGCTTGGCTTGGGAGGATTGAAAACTTGAAACCCTTGCTCAAAAATCGAATTTTGCTTAAGATCTTCAATTTCTGCAAAATCTTCAATCGCTGGTCCTGAAAAAATTGTAGAGGTTAGATCTTACCCTCAAGGGCTTATATCTAGCTCTGATCCAACTCTTTTCCCTTGATCTCACCTGCACAAATAAATTTACAATAACCCAAAAGTTAAAACCCTAATATATACAAAAATTAAAAAAATATCAAAACCCTAGCTACAAAACAAAGGTTAGAAAATAAAAATAATTTAGAAGTATATTATACAAATTATATTTACAAAATATACAAATGTACAATTGTTAGAAGATTTTTTGAGAAATAAAATCTTCAAGAATTTTGATAATGGCTAAATGTATTTCGAAAAATAAATGCCAAACCCATAGCCTTAGCGAAGTTAAAAAACCATATAAAATATTCAAGATCCAAACATAGTCAACCTGTGCCCACAGTTTGTGAACTTGGAGCCCAAGGGTTGGGGAACCTACAAACACTATATAATTTCTCAAGAATAAACTGTTAGAACAACAATGAATCAGATCACCTAAGATAAGCCCAAAACTTATCAATAGAATGTTCCTATCATCTACAATGAAATAACGATTTAATAAAATATTAAAGCACAATATAGGAATGTTCGTACCCAACACATATCACAAATCAGTAGAACAAAGACACCATGAACTGCACCCCAAAGTCTTTTACTATGATTATTCAAAACATTCCTAGTGGGACAGTAACTTTACATCACAACTTTTACAAAGTTACACTAGCCAAACATTGGATGGCTTAAGACACAAATGACCTTTAATTTATAGATATATCCTCCAAGTGGAAAATAATATTTAGTTGGCTTGATCCTTGTCAAAATAATTTCGACCATCGGTAAATCTGTGATGATCTTTTAATCTCTGTCGTCGAAATAATTATTTTTGAGGAATTTTCGAATTTTTCATTAAACCCTTTTTTATTAGTTCAAAAATAATTATTTTGTGCTAATTTCCTAAAAAAATTGACTTTGACTTAACCACTAAGGTCCAAGGGTCCAATGTTTTTTGAAATTTCCAATATTCCTTTGGTGAGGGACCTCCAAAAATTAATTTCTTTAGGACCCACGAATAAGTGGAAAATTTAATTTCTCCACATTAATTTTTTTTGACTCTAATTAATTAATTTTCTGGCTTAGGATTAATAATTTTTTTGCTAGAAAAATTAATTAATTGACACTTGAGGGGATTTATTATTTTTCTACCCTCCAATATTTTAGCCATGGTGTCTAAGTATGAGGGACCATGCACTAAAATAGTTTTAACATAAGATTTTGCATAATTCAACCCTCAAGGGGGGAATACCCATTTGTTATAGACCCTCAAAATACACACCTAATTCTGTGACACGATATGATTTAGTGGCCCCTGTGACTTGTAATAAAATAATCTAGCCAATTAGCTAAAATTATTCCCAAATCACTTTTACAGAAGACTCGACTAAAACACTAGGAGTCATCTGAGACTTTGACGATAAATTCCACACTAGCTTTGGGGTGAGGCTGGAGGGAAAAACTTTGCCGATCATCTGTGTTTAGAAACACAACTGAATCAGTGGGACGAAAAACCTCCTAGGATGAAATTCGCCGCTAAAACAATAGGCTTACCTAGGTCGTTACATACATACACGGTCCTACTAGCATCATTTACATTTCACATTTTGCAGAATGGGTTTACAATGACTCAAGAGCTGATGGTTGATGATCTTGATCTTTGAAGAAAAATATTGTACCACTGCTTCATTGGAACTTTGACCAAATATGCACAACATCTGGCTCCATATGGGGACACGTTGCTTCCATGAAGTAATGTGAGAATCCTAGAATCGTGCATCCATGCAAACAAAAGTCCATCAAATAGATATACATTCAAAATCCAAATCATCACGCATTCATAATAAATTTGCTAGAATAGAAAAATCTACTCTAACAAAATAAAATATAAAGAACATATAACTTAAATGCGTAAAATAAAACTATCTAACGATAATAAAAAAAAAGTAGGGCTAATGATACTATACAAAGGATGCCCCATGGCATCAGATGTCATCGGTGTGGCCTCAAGCTCTAGATCTCCTGCTTGAAAGTCAAATTCAGAAAATGAAGTACAATGAAAAAGATCTCAAGATTTAAGAAATTTAGTGTCTCTTGATGTCTCCAAGCTTGGCCTCCAAAGGTGAATGAAATGTTGCACAAGACAAGGAGCTAATCCTCCCAAAAAAAACCCACGACCTTGCCAAATAGCAACCCTCCTCTTTATCCACAACCTCCTCAAAAATTCGACTTTGAAAGGGGTTGAGAGGTCCTACAAGAAAAATGTTAGAGTTTGTGTGATCTTTTTTTGATGCTCTTATCACCAACACTCTACTTATGGGATGCAAGATCAAGAAACAAATTAGTGTAGAGAGAATATGAAAACAATTAAATAAAATTCAAATATTATACAAAGAACCAAATTAAGTGAAGGGAGTGAATCCCATCACTTGGTTTATCTTAGAAAAGCTCTCAAATAGCTAATATGAAATAATGAAACACTATTTTAAAGACTTAAAATTTTAAAATATTTGCTTGTATACAAGCTATGCTCAAACGAATATCTGGAGAACACTTTTTTAAGATAAATTAAGTGAATCCAAATAAAAAATGAGAATTCTTTTGAAGGTGCTCCAAGAGTGGGTTGGTCTCCCAAAGACTTCCCCTCACGCTTGATCCAACAAAAATTCTTCTACAATACTCAAATCACACATTAGTCTATATAGATTTAGATAAGCAAACAACGAATTGAGACTTTTAGAAATTTATTTGAAAATAAACTAGAACTCTCAATATCTAGAGTCTACTTTCAAATCAAATGCTAACACAAGATAACTTTGCACTAACAAGTTTACAAAAATATATGGAAATAAAATGATTCAAAGCATAGAAAAGATTATACCAATAGCTCACAATGCACCATGTTTTAAAGGAAGAACACCCATGAATGAGCCCCCAAAGTCTTCTTATGAAAGCTCTTGAAAAATATACAAAGTAGTAGCGCTTCTGCAAGCACAATAGCTAGTAACAAAATATACAAAATGAGAGCTCAAAGTTCTCTTATATAGAGAGATGGGAGAAAATCCCAATGTAGCAACCAGGTGACAAATGGCCATGGAAAAGATCTTGAGAGAGGAAATCAAATTCGATATGTGGCACCATGAGATCCTCAAGCAAAATCGAATTTCACATGTGTGAAGATGAGTAAATCCAAGTGTGAAGTAATCAAGGAGCTAACTCAAGTCCAACTCCAAGAACAAACCATGTGTTGCCACCTCATGTAGATGCTTCCAATGAACTCAATGTAGATCCCTTGATGAACTGCGTGTTCCCTCCTTGAGAAAATTCAATGTAGAGGCAATGATGCCAAGTGTGAAGGAGAGGGAACATAAGTGGAGACAAACTCCCAAGAATAGGTCAATCAATATCCTCCAAAATTCTCCCATGTGCATTAACTCCCAAAAAAACTCGATTTTCCAAGTTACCAGCGGCTGCATTTATGTCAAGAAATTCGATTTCCTTGAGTGGGCCATGTATTTATAATGCAGGGTGCCAAATCATCCTCCAACTTGTCCTTTGACTCATTCCTTTGACTTGAGATAATTTCCAAGTCATTTCCATGTCATTTTGTCACATGAAGCAATTTATTTCTCTTTATTTAATTTATTACCAGATTTCCTACTAAAATTAGAAAAAGTGGATTTTGAGGGTATATAACACATTTTTAACCTCTCAAAGTGTGTCATAGTGGAAAGTTGAGGGTGACAGGTGTAATTTTTATTACTCATGCCCCATATAACTTTTCTAGACATCACTTATTACATTTCATATACAAATTTTATTCCAATTTCCGCCCTGCGGGAAATTTTAAAAATTAAAAAATGACCCCCTAGACCTAATCAAATTCCATGATTTTTTTTGTGTGATCTAGTATGGTAATATACAATGACCCTAGACACTAGGAATCACCCAAGGCCTCGCCATCAAACCGTACTCCATCTTTGGGGGTATGCTTGGAGGAAAAAACTCAATTAATTATTAAGTCCTTGTAAGGAGATGATAATTAACCAAGTGAAAAAAACCTCCCAGAGTAATACTCACTTGATGACAAGGTTTCAGGTTACCTAGGCCTGTTACATGACTCAACTCCTCATACTAGCATCACTTTTACATTGTCCTCGCAGGGTTTGTGGAATTTGAGTACAACAAAAAATGATAAGAAGAGGACGTAGAGTTGAAAAACTATGGTAATATGATGATATTTGATGGTACAAGCAACCTTTGGTACATCCTTGGGCATGGAGTGTTCAAAACTTCTTCAGGTGCCACTCCAGTGGTCAATACCCCCCAATCCAGAAATTATGAAAAAGTGATAAGTCTGCTGGATTTTGAGTGAGATGTAAAATTCTACTTTCTCCATATGAAATCTAATGAGGGTCGGAACCACTGTTAAACATCTTGAGTCATTTCATGGTAATGTTAAAAATTTAAGTCAAAGGATAAAAATGAAAGGCAAAGGAGAATGCCACTTTTACTTTAAGAATTTAACATTACCATGAATCACATATCAATACTGGGCCATAGGCTTGATCATTAAGGTGCCCCACTCAAAAGTTCTTGTTTTTTTGAAAAAAATTGCGTTTGGAATGCTTTTGCAAAAAAGGCTAGGGAGTGAATTTTTTTTTAGGGAGCGCGCTCTTGAAATTCACGCACACTCCCTAGCGAAATTAGCGAATGTCGGGAGCGGGTTTGAGCGGGGTGGTGGGGCACTCCCCCGCAACCCTGGCATATCTTCGTGGGTCAGGGTAGATATGCAGGGGAGATACTAAAGAGATTTCGTATGGAGGTTTGCAGGCCTAGGGCCACTCCGATGATTTCCAATTGGAAGAAGTTGCATGCTTTTGATTATGAGTTGGTAGACCCCACCTTATATCGTCAGTTGATCGGTTTGTTGATGTATCTGGTCGACACTAGACCAGATATCTGTTTCGCAGTCAACACGATGGAGCCCAAGAGGGTGCACTGGGTGGCTGCGAAACATTTGTTACGGTACCTATTACCCACAGCCTGTGGGCGACAACCATAGGAGAAATTTTTCTCTTAGATGGTCCTCAATTGACAACAAACAACCCCTTGCAACCACCAGATTGCTCGATGTGCCACCATCTCCGCCACCTGAGACAACCATTATGATTCCTCACCCATTTGTTATGATCGTATGTTTGAAGGTGGGCCTTCCAACCCTGAAGGTATGGCTTTTCATTATGTAGTTGGGTATCTTTGCTTACTTATCATGGACACTCTTGGACATGGATTAGTGGGGGGATTCGACAGAAAGAATGGGCTTGGTTTGTACTCTTGTCCCCTTGTCCAAATTGGTGGTTAACCTTGTATCCTAGTCCCATGGGATCTTCTTTATTGGCTACTAGCTTTAGGAGTGCCACCACATGGGAAATCCTAATTTTGGTTGCGCGGTCCCGCTTCTTGACACCATATATATCACTCCCCTCCATTATAATCCCTTTTCATATCTTTCCCATTCGGGTCCACATTTGTCCATTGGGTCTTGTCGTCGCACATAATGTCTAGGCACCGCGACAACGGCTCAGATCGGGGGCTGTCACCCTAATCACCAATCTCTCTGTTCACGATGTCTCCCTACAACAGGCTAAGGGGGGTAGACCTACGAAAATTGAATGAAGGAGAATTAGTTGGAAATCATCCAGTTCGGGAGACACAGTGAAGCGACCAAGTACTTGATTTAGATTTAGCAAGATTTATAGGTTTTGATTAGATTTTAAGCAATTGATGCCAGTGCCTTATGGAGTCAACTATCTTGCTAGGGAATTTAGGACCAAGTAATTGATTTGCAACTGCTGCTTGGATCAAAGAAATATCGTTGAGTCAAAGTCCCATTTGTACTATTTGTAAGAAAAGGAAAAGTCATTTTATTTGAGTCAAAAAGTCAATTTTGTTATTCACAAGACCAAGTTGGCCCTCCTGGAAAAGTCGGCCTAGAAAGGTAGCTATTCGATCTCCCGGACTTGCATAAATATAGAGAAATTCAACCTCATTCACTCACCAATTCATCTCATCAAACCCAAGAAGAGAAGGAAAAATCAGCGAAAGTCCAAGAAGATAGAGCAAAAGTCAAAGGAGAGAGAGCGGAGGTCAAAAGAGAGGGAAAATCGAGATTTTTAACTTATTTCTGCTCACACGTGAAAATTTTGGGGTTACTTTGCGAAGTTACAAGGCCGAAAATTGCAGATCTGAATTGCAGGTTCGAACTCCGAGATTTGAGTAGATTTTGAGAGTGTTGACCAACATTGACTTTGTTGACTTTGACTTGATTGAAGAAGGCTTGAAGGAGGGTTGACTTGGGGCTTTTTTGGTAGTCTTGGTCTTGGTTTTGGGTCTTGGATATCTCACTTTGATCTGATTCTATAAGAAGAGGATTTGTTGGGTTTTCCCCCTTGTGGGGTTTTGCCTTGGCTTGGATCCTACATCTTTGTGTTCTTTGTCTCTTATGATCTTCATGTTTTGCAATTTTTGGTAATTGTTTGATGACAAAAAGATAATATAAGTAATAAAAGGCCAAGAATATTCAGAAGTAATTATGAAGTAAAGAAAAATCTACCCTAATCCACTAGCATATTGATTTCTCAACATGGTATCAGAGTTAAGGTGAAGAAAGGGTAGCTTGAAGATCACTCTTGTTGGCACATTTGAAGACACTTCTACAACAATCATGAACTACAACATTGGAGGACACCATTCACAATAGTTACACTTGAAGATATTCCTTCATTAAGGGCAAAAGGAAGAAAATCCAAAGACCATCATCTTTGTAGCAAAAGGAGCAACGATCTCTCTCTCAAACATCATTGAAGGCTTTGAAAACATTATCAAGTTCTTGTTAATCCATCACCGTAGCAACTTGAAGACATTGTTATAGCAGTAATTCTTGAAAACATCACTACAAGTCAACACTTAAGAACATCTTTGAAGACTCTTGGAAGCATCATCAACATTCTTGAAGCACTCTCACATCAACCCACTCTTCTTTGACAAGTAAGTACTTTACTATATTATGTGTCCCAAACTCCTAGTCTAGTGTGATCTATCTGTAAGGAGGGAAACAAGCTCGATGGAGCCTCTAGTTTCATGGCTTGGAAGAAAATAATTGATTTGGTTCTCATAGAAAATGAAGTTATGGATTTCATTTTGGGTAAAGTTCTAGCTCCAAACCAAAGTAAGGCTCAAGAAGTGGCCAAATACAATAAGGGAGAGATTAGGGCTCAAAGAATCCTCTTTGAGTCTATCAAGGATCACCTCATCCCCTTTGTTTCAGATTTGACCACATCCAAAGGATTCTATGACAAATTGGTGAAATTATATTTCGTCAATACTACAAGTCAAAAAATCTCTCTAAGGAATCAACTTTATAGAACAAGGTTATCAAAAGATGAAGATGTGGCTTCATATCTTATGAAAATTTCAAAGTTGAAGGATCAACTTCAAGGGCTTGGAGAAGTCATATTAGATTCAAAATTAATTACTTCCGTACTCAATGCTCTACCTTGAGATTGGAGTGGTTTTGTAAGTAGCATCTATGCAAGAAAAGAAACTCCAACATTTGAAGAACTTTGGGCACAATGTGTTCTAGAAGAAGCAAGGTTAAAAGCAAAGGATGACACAAAACCCAATATTGAAAACACTCAAGCATTTGCTGCCAGATCAAGGAAGAAGTTTGGAAGATTTGAGCCTCGTCAAAAATACAACAACAATAATCAACCACGTGGAAGTCTAGACATGTCTAAAGTGCAATGCTTTAGTTGCTATGAATATGGACATTACAAAAGAGATTGTCCCAAAGACCTTGTTGACCCTGCCGCCTACACCTACCTACAAGTCAGTGAGAAAAGCTTTCAACCCCACAAGGTGTGATTGGTGGTAGGGAACTTAGAGAAGGGGCTGCCACACTAATCCCGACTCTCTCTGTTTGAGCTATCTCCTAGGTTAGCTAAGGGGGGTGGTCCCCAATGAAAAGTTAAGTTAAAAGATGTGAGTTTCTAGGAGAGTGTTATAGTGAAAATGGATTACTTTTAAGGATTTATGGGCAAATATGAAGTGAACAACTTGAAATAACAATGCCAATCATTAATATGATTATCTCCTAGGTTAGCTAAGGGGGGTGGTCCCCAATGAAAAGTTAAGTTAAAAGATGTGAGTTTCTAGGAGAGTGTTATAGTGAAAATGGATTACTTTTAAGGATTTATGGGCAAATATGAAGTGAACAACTTGAAATAACAATGCCAATCATTAATATGATTAAAAGCCATAAAACCAGTGCCTTATAAGGAATTTGCTCAACAATTTAAAGATATATTTGCTCAAAGTAAAATGCAATGCTCTCAAAAGAGAAAACAAAGTAACCTTGAAATGTAAATAGGAATTGTTAGCACAAGATATGTAAGATACAAAATGCTTTTGAGATAATCAACTTTATAAATCAAAACATGTGAAATATATCTTGCCAAAACCCAAAAATTAGTAATTAACTTGGAAATGTAAAAGAAAGAAAGTGCTAAATCAAGACATCAATATGCAATTAGACTTGAAACATGAAAATAAAACACTTATTTGAAATGATTGCAATACTTGCTTTTGGAATAGACTTTGCATATGAAAACTCAAACCATCAAGAGACAAGCAAAGTAAATGTAATAGAAAGTGCTCTTGGTTAATTTTATTAATTAGTTCTACAACAAGATTACAATTTGACTCTTCAATCCTCAGACCTCACCTTCGCCTAGTGATATGGATCTCACAGTGAGGAGTCAATAGAAGAGTAGAGGATCCTTAAGATGTCTACTTCAACCAACTTATGTTGGAGGTAAAATTTTAATGAGGCTTGGGGCCTTCCTACACTAAAATGCCTAGATGAAATGCAAGTTGTGTTAATTCCTCAAATTAAAATAATGATACATGCAAATGCTTCAAAGAGATTGATTTGCAGTGCTTGAAAATGAAATAGTGTTCAACATAAGTTGCAATTATAACTTCAATTGGAGGAATGAAATTAGCTTACAAGTGTTGCATGTGTTTCATCAATGAATTAAAATGATACAAGTAATTTGCTTGAAAGTAAAATTTGTTTCAAATAGACAATGACAATAAATTGCTCCAATATTCAAGATAATAATGTAGCATAAAATTGAAGCATGTATTCAACTTCTCATGAAACAATTTACGAAGGTAAATGGAAACGAATCAAAGTTTGTTAAGAATATAAAATGCTTGCATGTAAAGGGTGAATTGCCCAAAGTAAAGTGTAGGCTTGTAGCTTCAAGCAACAATGAGATAAATAATGCAAAACTCAAATGAAATTGTAACAAACTTTAACTTAATGAAATGTGATAGTGAGGTTGTGTTAATTCCCAATTAAAGCATGCATGTAAGCGAATGAAGTATGAAAGCTTAAACCATGCAAATGTCAATCCACCCAAGAAAAGCCTCTCTCTAAATGGGGAGATAGGATACCATGGGAGAAATCCCAAGGTCCCACAAGCAAGTTAGATCTTTTATTAATATTACAATGAGAAGAGGGCCCTTTAAAGTTCTCAACTATAATTCAAGGAGATTCCTCACAATAATTGCTTGAAACTTGGACATTGGACCTCCTTTCTTGAGAAGGTAGTGACAAGATTTCACAAAACTTATGCAAGAGAAACAAGGTGTGAGTTTTCTCCAAATGCCCATGGCTTAAAGAGGAAAATGGGCAACCCTCTAGTGAACTCGACTTGGCCAAAATAAGCCTCAAAAGGGCTCATGACATCCTTGGAAATCAAACTCCCAACACTTGCCAAAGGTCCTGCAAACACTTGTTAGATGTTGCGGGAACTTGATTTTCAAAATCTGCCACACAAGAGTTAGTAAACAATCCAAACAATGGCTACAAAATAAGTTAAGTATTAATGGGAAAACCAGCAAGATAAAATGTATATGTACAATTATAATTTACAAAAGGCTGAGCTAAAGAATGAGAGTAAACTCTCGTCTTTGCTTAGCCATCTTCAAGCTCTTAGATAGCAAATGAGAGAAATGAAGTACAATTTTTTTTAAAAGAGATTTAAATTTAGAAGTTCTTGGCTTGTGTACAAGCTATGCGTCGAAATCCCTGCAAAACCACTTTGTAAGATAAGACTATGAAGGTTCAAAGAACAAATGAGAGCTCCTTTAAGAATGTATCAAGAGTGGGTTGGTCTCTCCAAAGACTTCCCCTCACGCTTGATTCTGTAATCCCAACAAAATGTTCCCTCTACAAAACTTCAATCAAGAATTAGTCCCATATAGATTTAGCAATAAACAATGATAAGAAACTCTAGAGATTTATTTAAAACCAACTAGAGTATTTTATACCTAGAGCATACTTCTAAATCAAATGTCAATGCAAGATAGCTTTACATTAACAAATCTGCAAGAGCATATGGAAGCAAATTAGATCAAAGCATGAGTAAAAGGAATTATACCAATGCTCAACAATTCATCACATTCGAAAAGGAGGAACACCTCATGAATGAAACCCCAAAGTCTTTATTGATATTTCTGAAAGTGTACAAGGCAACAACGCTTCCGCAAGCACAATAGCTAGTAACAATATTATACAATGTGAGAGCCCATGGCTCTATTATATAGAGAATTGGGAGCAAATCCCAATAAAGAATGACAATGACAAATGGCATTGGAGCCAATCCCAATGTAGAAGTGATTAAACAAGTGGCATGAGGTGACAATCCCAAAGAGAAATTCGAATTTGTTGAATGGAGCTCCAATGTTAAGTGTAAAAATCAAATTCTGGCAAGTGGACATCATTTTTTTCTTCCCTTATGTGCCAAATTCGAATTAATGGTGGAATGACAAGTGTATATGGGTGGTAACCCATGTGGGGACAATCTCCCACAAAAATCTCCACCAAATATTCTCCCAAATCCTCCCAAATGTGCATTAACTTCACAAATTCGAATTTCCAAGCAGCGTTTTCATTTAATGCAAGAAATTCGATTTTATTTGAGCACATGTCCTTTCCTTGATTTTAAGATTCCACATCACCTTGAGACTTCACTTTAACTCCTCCATAATTTTCCACCTCATTTCCACAACATTTAGCATGTGTGGATATTTATTTTTCTCCATTTATTTAATTTATGGCTTAATTAATCGCCAGATTTTCCACTAAATTTAAGAAAAGTGGGTTTTGAGGGTCCAAAACACATTATTAACTCTTCAAAGTGTGTCATAGTAGAAAGTTGAGGGTGAGAGGTGTAATTTTGATTACTCATACCCCATACAACTTCTCTAGACTACACTTATTACAATTTAAATACAATTTTATTTGCAATTTTTGACCTGCGAGAAATCTAAAAAATAAAAAAATGACTACCTAGACTTAACCAAATTCCACGAAATTTTTTGTGTGATATAGTATGGTAATATACATCGACTTTAGACACTAAGATGTATCAAGGGCTCAACCTTCAAACCGTCACCCCGGTTTTGGGGTAAAATGTGAATGAAAAAACCTAGAAAGTTATTTGCATCTCAAAAAGAAGGGATAATTAACCAGACAAAAAAACACTCCAAGGTGTACTCATTTGTTGATCGAGTCCCAACATCCTAGGGCTGTTACAGACTCAAAACTCATCATTACTAGTATCACTTATTACAATTCCTCGTAGGGTGTGGAATTTGGGTACAAAAAAGATGATGAGAACATAGAAGTAGAGTTTAAAAACTCTGTTGATTGACGATATCTGATGGTACAAGTGTCCTCTGGATCATCCTTGGGCATGGAGTCTTCATGTAATCATTAGGTGCCACTCCAGTGGTCAACAGATCCTAAGAACAAGAAGAACAACAAAAGGAAAGAGAGAAGTGAACCTCACATTGTAGAAGATGAAGAAGTTGAGAAGAGACCAAAGATTGAAGACCATAAGGACCTATATTATTGAAGGATTTGGCTATTACTAGGTTTGCAAGTGGTTTGTTTTCATTTTTATTAGAAGATGGCAGTGAGAGTAGCAGTTACAATTCATCTGTAGAAGAGTCTTGGGATTTGCAAATTATGGTATTATGGAAAAAAGCATATAACATTGGAAGAAATGGAGTCTATATAGGCAATTGGAGCCAATGATCTTATCATCTAGCAAGCAACAATAGAAGAATTTGGGCCATCAAGCATCTTACAATTACCGTAGCAATTACAATTTTAACATGAAGATTTAGAAGTAGCCGCATAGCAAGTAAAACTACAAGATTCTCAATAGAAGCAGAGCTATCCCTGAATCAAGGTCATTATGCAGTAGTATAGAAGTTTCAAAGTTTAACACTTGAATGAAAGAATTAAAAGTATGTAGTAGAAGTTCCATTCTACTAGAAGAACATGGAAGCAACATTGAAGCTATCTAGAAGTATGAAAGTAATCTAGAAGCAGCATGGAAGAAGAAACCTCATCATTCATGGACATCATCCTCAAAGAAGGTCAAAGTAGCAGTTCGTTCATAAAGAAGTCAATTAAATGACAACATGAAAAGAAGAAGTATGTCTATCTTAGAAAAGGTTCTACATTAGACATCTAGAAAAAGGAATCATATCTTTAGAGACAGTTGAAGGAAAAATATGATGCATGAAACACAGATGGGCGGAAAGTCAATGGCATAACATAATTCTCTCATAGAAAGTTGGAAGGAAAGCCAAGACTCTCCTTGATGGTTGATTGAAAATTCTATGACAACATCACTAGCCTTGGTTTAGTAGCTGAACACATCATTGGCAGAACTTGTATATGAAGGAAGTATTGTTGACCTTAGAGGAAGCTAGCAACAAAAATTGACAAGAAATATTCTACATCTTGACTAGAGGTCACTCTGATTGATTTGGCAACTATGATAATGATATTCATAATGTTTTGGATATGGCATGACTTCCATGAAGAATATACAGAAGTGTGTACTCTATAGAAGCAGGAAAGGCAACGAATTGGTACAAGAAGTCATGAGACGATTTGTTGATCACTTGATGATATGATGGATTCAATATTGATTCAGAAGAAGTTCACCCACCTTAGTTGGAAAGAGGGAGCTATGATTAGCTCTACATTGATTGGTTTGACAAGTGTTATTGCTAATAAAAGATACCATTGGTGATTATTGGAAGTTGATATATTTCCTTGAAAAAGCATGAAAGTAGAACCCGATCATGAAGAAAGAATATGTGAAGGCTTGTGTGATCAACGATGAAGAAGTTTTAGTCCATAAAGCTTGTTTGATGAACTACTTGTTGACATGTTGAATTGAAAGCTAAATGAAGATTGTCAGAGAACCGAGAAGGTGTGCATGCTTGTGAATTGTTTTTATGGATTGAAAGTGAAAGTGAAAGAGTAGCAGTAGCCTTTTAGTGTTTCTATTGAAATTTTTTGTCCATGTTTAAATCAACAATTGACCATGGGATGTGGGCATTAAACTTGATGAGAAAAACAAATTGAAACCAGGGTGGGCTACAAGACACAAATTTTCTACACCCCCAAATTTTAGGAAAATTCAGGGGGTATGTAGGGACATTGGGTCCCTAGCATAGGGGTCCCCATCTTTAAGATTATAAAGTATAAAAATGATAATGATAAAATTCCAATAATAGCAATTCATCTGATGCAAATTCATTATGTGCATTCCTTTTCTATCCCTTTACGTTAAAATTTTAATATTACTATTAATTACCAAATTCCTAGACTCGTCAAAGCTCTAACGCTTTTTTCTATTTTCATGGGTTGATAGACAATATATTTGGGGGTAGCTCTCAGGCATCCACCTTTTGGGGGAGGGGGGTTGCTCAAATGCTCCCCTTTTGAGGAAACATCTTCCCCACAGAAGGGAAACATTTCCCCATGCATTTTCCTAAGTTTCCCCCAAAGGGGGCATGGGCAAACATTTCCCCAGGCATCCCCTAGTCCCCGGAGCATGGGCAATGTGGGAAGCGCTCCCCAACCTAGGGGACGCATCCACATGGAACACTGGGAAGATATAATTTTTGAACATTTGCTATTTGTTGTTCCTTATCTGTTCAGATGTTTTAGCTGTTATAAGTATCATGATACACATGCATGTTCAGAGTCCAGATTTATTCTTAGAAGATTCTGTGAACACCCATTTGTAGTAGGAATACATCAGAGTATTTAGTTAATAATTCTATATGTACCTACAACATTACAGATGTGTTCTTGTAATCAAGAATATTTATATGCATTGCCCCTTTGTGCATTAAAGTTTGTGTGTGTGTTTTTTCATTTTTCAGCTCAATTTATAGTAGGAATACATGGGGAGTACTTAGTTTATAATTTTGTATGTACATATGGCATATACAGGTGTGTCTATCTAATCAACAATATTTGTAGATATTGCCCCTTTCTACATTAAAGTGTTTTCCTCATTTTTTAGCCACTCGTTAGATTTTGTTATTATTTCTATACTATATTAGGAATACATGCGGAGTACGTAGTTTATAATTCTATATGTACATATGGCATCTACAGACATGTCTATCTAATCGGCAATATTTGTAGATATTGCCCCTTTCTACGTTAAAGTGTTTTCTTGATTTTTTAGCCACTCTTTAGAGTTTGTTGTGTTCTTCCTTAACAACCAACTTCATCCCCAATAGAACTTGAGATCCTTTCCTCTGTTTGGCATTGAGGCTTTATTGGACTTGCATCTTCTTTTATATCTTCATTTGGCTAGATATTTATTGCTAGCATTCATTTAGCTTTTATCTAAACATTTAGTTCTTTATCCATTTGCTGCATTGATCTAGGAGTTACTTTTACATTCTCACATTCAATTTACACTGGGTGTATCTTTTAAGTCCCATTGACCTACTTTTGTAGTCATTTGTTGGACATTGATAAAATTATCTTAATGTTACAATGTTCATTTTCATTTTTAGAAGCTTTTCAACTTGTCTTATTTCATCTTTTATCACAGTTCTTCCTTTCTATTCTCCTTTCCTCTCTTTGATTTTTTTGGTCTCTTCTGCTTCTCTCCTGTTACGAATAAATAATTCATAATGTAATAATAATATAATAATTAATTAATTGATTAGTAATTAACATTAATAAAATTAATTATGTAAGTGAAAGGTCAAAAGGCATGACCAATCAACCATCGTGACTAGTCAATGCCTATTTAAGCACACCGTCTGAGGGGATGTAACTCACCATTTAGTTTTAATAAAAAATACAATTACTTATTACACTTACACTCAGAATCTACGCATAATTAGTTGCAGATTGACATTTCTGTCTTTAACAGTGGTATCAGAGCCATATCGATCTTTGGACGTTAAGAGCTGCATAGTCTGTACCATTCTTTGTTCACTACCTTACCATTCCTGTCCTGCTACGTTCCATGCCATCCTACTGTGACTACACCCTATTCTCTGACGTGACTTCCATGCGTATTCTTGACCACTGTGCCGCATTTGACCTATATCCCGTGTTCCACTACTATCGTGTTTCCTTGCCATGTCGTGTGAGCTTGTTCCTGCCGCGAGATAATTTTTCCATCGAACTGTGGCCGACACACCCGCATAGCTACTGTGCTTGTCACCTGTTGTTTTCTAGTGCCTCAATCGACACGACTGTTGTTTGGTTCCGCTAATCAACGTGCTCACCTCCCTTCAAGACATTATCAAACCAATTGTACATTATCAAACCTTGTATCTGACTGTTGTGACCCCTCACTATCGTGCCAATTGAACCATGATGATTCCTGGCTAAATTTCTTGGTCACTCTGTTTGCTGTCGACAATAAAATTTCCATTGCCTCGCGTTCTTTTATTCCTGCCGTCAGACAGTCTGCTACCTGTGCTTTTTGTTCGCTCTCCCTACTGCACCTTCCATTCGCTTCGATCACCATTGGTTCTATTGTCTATCACCTGTGCCAGCCGCGTGCATACGTTGCACCCTTCCCACCAGTTGCCAATCCTGACCAAACTATATTGTTGCGCGTCAATCAAGCATACCATTTGTCAAATGTTTGATTGGTCAACCCGTGGTCAACCTCTGGAAGCGTCTCCTGGTTGGGTATTGTATAGTTCATTTAATTAAACTATAAGAGTTATATAATGGGGCTATATATAAAATATTCATATATATATTATTCAAAAAAAAATTTCTTCCACCAAGAAAAAAAGGAACAAAATGGGGAGTAATAACGACGATAGCAATTCCAAGAAATTCCAAGAGGAACTTGACAAGATGCGTCAACGTCTCGATAATGTCGAAAAGAAGCAAGAAGAATTCGGAAAAGACCAAGATAGGATAATTATTACTCAAGACAAAATGGCAAACGATATCAAAAAAATAGAGAATGTTGAGAAAATGCTGAGCCAACTAATGGGAGTCAATCCATCTTTTAATCCCTTAATCACACAAGAATCATCACAAAGTCCCAAGACTCCAGAAGGTGAAGTTTTTCCAAGTCATGAATTTCCGTCGATGCACGAAGTCCCACAAATACTGCATATACAGTTCCGAGGAAGTCAATACTATACAAAGTTTCCCGAAAGAGACTACCAAAAAATTAAAAGGGAATTACCTAAGTACGATGGTAAGGACCATAGGGGCGCCATTGTGTGGGTAAATAAAATGGAGGCCATTTTTGGAGCAAACCCACCAATAGGTGAGCAAGAGAAGATCATGACTGCATCCAACAACTTGGAAGTTGAAGCATACGATTGGTTCCTATGGTGGTCCAACAGATGTGAGGCTTGTTCGTTCGTTTGGAAATTTTTTGTGGATGCCCTGCTCAAAAGGTTCCATGATGAAGAAGAAGACGACGTTTATGAAAAATTCGTTCACCTCAAACAAAAAGGTCTGTAAGTGAATACACCCATGAGTGGGAAGTATTCGCTGTAAGACAAAGGGGGTTATCCGACGAAGAACTACAAAAAATGTACAAGTGTGGACTTAAGGAGTATATTCGAGCAGAATTAAAGTTGTACAAGCCCAAAACTATTGAAGAAGGCAGACATGCAACAATAATTATTGAGAGAAAGCATAAGTTCAAAATGTCACCATTCAAGGAAGAGGAAGGCCAACAACAACACTTAGAAAAAAAATGAAACAAACAAATGTAGGTATTGTGGAGACAAATGGACTTCAGGACACCGATGCCTTATCAAGAAGCTATATACTTATGAATTCGAGAAGGAATCAGACACTTAAAGTAATGAATTAAAAAAAGATAAAAAAGAATAATAATTGTCGCAAATGTGGAGAAAACTAGATGCCAGGACATAAATGTGAAGACACATCCCTGCGCTACTATAAAATAGTAGATGGGAAGCAAGTTGAAGTACAAGAACATGATGAAGAAATCGCTGTCACACACAGTGAAGATTCAGATTCCGAGGAACTGTCATTAGCTGCAATTTCATGTGACTGGAAAAACCATGATGAAAATAGCAACTCTCCCAAAGATCAAGAACAACACGCAACTGCGAAATACGTTCCACCACTTCTTCAAAGGAAGAGAAACCAATCTACAAGGAGGAGCATTAAGCTTATTACACCATCAACAAACATGAGGAGGAGATTATGCCCTAAAACCCTAAAGCTCAAAGGACCCATGAGAGGCAAAAATGTCAATATACTTGTAGATTTTGGTAGTACTCAATTGTATAAACATTGATCTCGCTAAACAACTTTATCTTTGTATGCCCAATCAAGGACCTGACCATGTCTGTCTTTACTAGGCAAAAGTTTAAGAAAATAGGAGAATGCCATAATGCTTCAATCCAAATACAAGAACTAGAGCTACAAAAAGATCTATTTGCCCTACCACTCAAAGAAATAGATCTAGTTCTAGGTGCAGAATGGTTAATACAACTAGGAAGCTATACTAAAAAGTAAAAACCTTGAAGAACAATTCATGGAGTTTAACTGGCGAGGACACCATTATGAATTATATGGTGTTAACTCTACCAACTTCAAGGAGGGTACAAATACTCATGAAGATTTCACCAATCAAAGCAAAGATGTCGCTCCATAGCAACATGTTCAATTAGAGGAACCCCTTCTGGTTATGCTTTGAGGACAAAGCATCTCTAAAGGGGGTGGCAATGTTATGAATAAATAATTCATAATATAATAATTAATTAATTGATTAGTAATTAACATTAATAAAATTAATTATGTAAGTGAAAGGTCAAAAGGCATGACCAATCAACCCTCATGACCAATCAATGCCTATTTAGGCACACCGTCTGAGGGGATGTAACTCACCATTCAGTTTTTAATAAAAAATACAATTACTTATTACACCTACACTCAGAATCTACACATAATTACTTGCAGATTGATGTTTCTATCTTTAACATCTCCCTTCAACTTTCAACTCTTCCTTGTTGTCAACTTCCTTTGCCATAAACACATTTTTACTATCCTCCTCGACTTTCCAAATTTTATTTCTTACAATTCTAATAATGAATGATCTTTTTCTCACTCCATGGAACAAATAATCTTTCTCCAGTATGTTAGGGAATATTATGGTCATAGATGACAAACAAGATTCATGATGTTTTACTAGTTCTATGCATGATAAAGTGATGGTAGCTGGTTTCATGTTGGCTAGTCTTTTCTAATACAACCTTTTCTTTTTCAAGGTTTCAAGGCAGCAAAACATATGGTATTTGCCGGAGTTTACCCAGCTGATGGATCAGATTTCGATGATCTGAACAATGCGATTGAAAAACTGACTTGCAACGATGCTAGTGTTTTAGTCGCAAGGGAGAGCAGTGGAGCACTTGGCTTGGGGTTCAGGTATATCATCCTCCATAGATTTTTGTTTTGTTTTGTTTTTTTTTTGTCCTAGTTTTCTGTAATATATCGCTTCTTGTTAATGGTCATTAATGGTCTCAACTCTCTATAGTTTATCTTCTCACTGTTGATTTCTTTCGTACAAAGAGGATGATAAGTAGACAAAGTTTTAAGGTCAGTATTCTATATAATGTTATAAATGATGGGGAAAGTGAAGGAGTCAATTTTAATCTATGTTTTATACAGATGTGGTTTCTTAGGACTGCTTCACATGGATGTATTTCTTCAGCGTCTTGAACAAGTAGGGTTCTTAAATCCCTTTGCTGTTTCTTTTTTCTAGTGTTTTGCTGCAATGGAATTCATAACCAGATGTGATAGTTCATCTAATTAGGTTCACTCTATTTTAGGCATTCCAATTTTCATTGGTAACTCTTAGGCAACATAATTCCTTATCATCGTTTATGCATTTGAATATGATTACAAATATTTATTATGAGCTGATCTGATGAATTTGAATATGTAACAGAGAAGCATTCAAATTTGATGCATCTGGATGTACATTATTAAATTTCAAATATCAGTCAATGAATTTTTACAAATTGATTGATTGTTTTGAAGCTGTGATCTAATTGTTGGTTTGGCATTGGGCACAATTGCTCTTCTAACAGAGGGCATAGCTTCAGCTATTGTTATACAACTTCTGCATGGATTTTGTTTTTCTTCCAAGGGGAAAAAACCGTAATTTTATTCAACTTTTTAAGAAAATCAACAAAATTACATTTTGTAGATGCTAACCACATTCAGTAACAGCAGCCTCTCGGCTTGTGTGCATAGGAAAAAATTTAAGAACTGAAAAAAATAACAGAAACCTGTGATTGTTTTTTGTTTTTTGTTCTATGTTGTTCATAGACCCTAGAGATTGGAGATCGGTGACCACGACCTCCACAAAATATTCGTACCAGGCACATCCACCTGAAGATATCAGTTCCTGCTGGCTCAACCACAGAGCCTAACCCCGAGAGTGTCGTGAAAATTGAACCCGTGACCTCTCAATAGAAAAGATGCTTTAACATGTATTCGACCAATTGAGCTAACCCTTGGGGCTAGAAACTTGTGGAGTTAAGTGTGATAGTAATCACTTGACTTATTTTTGTGCCTTTCTCTTTTTCGACCTTCAGCTATCTCCCTTAGTTGGGGTCGACTGGAATCATTGCTAAATTGCTTCTGGTTATCTTCAGTGGGAGTTCTTTGTCCAAATCTGAACCTTCTGAAACATGAACTCTTCCCATCCTCTTTGTGTGCCACTTTTTTCTGTTGTTCTGGTTTATGGATAGCTTCTGTTTCTGTACCATTTTGCTTATGGGTTGTGTTATCGCTTAAAGTGTATGCCTGAGGCGCAATGCTCAGAACATGGGTTGTCACTCTAATCCCTATTCACTCCGTTTAGACTTTCTCCTAGCTAAGTTAAGGGGGGTAGTCCTTAAGGGTAGATGAAAGGGGAAAACTTGTTGGAACAAGAAGTTCTAGGAGACTTTAAGGGCAAGGCAAATTATTATTAGAGTAACTTGGTTGTTAATTAGAGCAAACATGAGAAATTATGAGCAATGTTTGTTCAGATAAGTGCAATTATGTAATGTTCCTAACTAGGAAATTCAGTGATAAACAAAGCAAACAGACAAACCAACATCCAAAAATGAGATGCAATCACTAAACACCCATGAAAACACTGGAAATAAAGAACTTCTGAGCCATTTTATTAAATCATCATGGGGCAAATACAACAGTGAATGGAATGGTGCTCTTGGGCTTGTCTCCAAGGACAAACGTGACAAAACCTAGGTGAGCAAATGATGATCTGAGGGCTGCCCAAATGTTGCTCTAGAAGTGATCCACGCTGCCCAGAAACTGCGCTGTCTATTGGAAAGGATGTGCTGAAACCCCTGCTTCCCTTGCTCAGAAAATTATGAAACTTCAGCTCCCAGATCCTCAACCAAAACCCAGGAAGGGTTTGGCCTAGTTTAGATCCCTGAAAATCGACCCCCAAGGAGCACGTCCTCCTCCTCAAGCTGGCAAACTTGGCCTATCTAAAATGTGCTGGGAAAGCTCTCCAAATCTGCCCCAAATCATTGAGATGCTATCCCTTATGAATTTCCACCTTTCTCCAATTTGGTCCCAGCGTTGTAGCTCTCTCCCTCAATACCCACGTGAACCCAGTCTGGACCTCTGCGCAGTCCTCCAAGGCCGGCTTTCGAACTGCTCAAATACAACACCCACCTGCTCCAAAACTCCTCCCAAAAGCTGGTCTCCTGATGTACTTCAACTCTCCAAGTTTCTTTGGCAAGTGCTGCCTAGATGAACCTCTTATCACAACTGTGTGTTCCCCTCTCTGCGTAGCCAAAAAATATGCTTTGCTGGTCTGTGCGTTGAGTGTAATGGCCACAATTCTTCCTCGGTGCTCCTCAAGGTAATCTAAAAATGCCTTCCTAGGGTGGCACTCGTAGTCCCCCGAAGGTAAGGTTGAATCTCCCGCTTGAGAGACTCATGGCTAAATAGCCAGTTGACTCGGCTAAGCAGCTCGAGCAAACATACAAGTGAGTTCGATGTGCAAGTATGAATGAATGCTCAATTGAGGAGCTCTTCCTCCTTATAACTTCGTGGGCCTCCTTTTCCCCCATGTGGGCCCCTCCACAAGTCATACGATTTCCCCTCCAAGGCAATTCGAATTGCCCAAGTGCCCAATGCATTTTCCCACGTGGGTGGCCCCCACCTTCCACTAGCAATTTAATCCAGCCTTCATTTCTCCTAAGTCCCTAAGTCAAAATTGCTTGGGTTCTTTACTTATCAAAATTTTATACAAAAATTGTGGAGAGATCAAAACCTGTTACAAATCCATTTGGGAAGGGACATGACAAATTAAGATCAATCAGGCATATACAAGATACAAGTTTGATGAACCCGTGCCTTAATCAATGCTCAAATGTAAAATAAAAGTACTTGCAAATATATAGGTACTCAAGTTACAATAACAACAATGCTGCAAGAAATGTTAGAAATGACACAATATCAAATATGAGCAGAAAAAAATAACTTGCACAACAGAAATAACTTGTACTTTCAAGAAAATGCTCAAGATAAAAATGACAATGTAAATAGACAATGAGCAATATAATCAAAGATGAGTATAGTACTATAGGTCAATGACACAATATAACAAGGAAGATATAATGCCCACAATGATAGTTATGTCAGAAGAGATGAAACGTTAGAAAGATGGAATGCAAAACTAAACTAGGTGGAATGCAAGATCTTGGTTACTTTTAGTTAAATGCCTAATCTAGATGAATCCTTCTTCTCAATTGTTTTGAAGTTAGTCACAAACACAAGTTGTAGAGAGAAGGTCCGGGGAAGAAAGCTAGGGCTTTATTAATGATACCTCTCCTTGCTTCTAACTACCCAAGAGCCTTCGACATTGTAGGGATTGTGGCCCTGACAACTGCAAGGTCACCTGTGTTAATCGTGGATGAGGGTTTAACTTCTCAAATTAGATGAAGAAAGTGGCCCTAAGAATTTCTATACAACCAAGTTTATGCTTGGAGGTTAATTTTAAGGATGCACAACTAGATTTAAAATGCAAGATGCAATGCTTCAACGATATCAATGTTCCAACAAAGAAATGCTAATCCACAAGATATTAATGATCACTTAGAACAATGTTTAGCTTGTACAATGATCAATGGAACAATGATAACTCAATGAAGCAATTAAAGATGCAATTAGATTTAGAGTAATGTCTCAAATGCCTTAGATTAACAATGTTCTTCAAGATTTTCTTTACTTATTAGACAATTGAACAAGTAGAGAAATATAGAGAAACTTATAATTATTAGATGGAAAATGAGATTGCTAACAATGATTTTGAGAGATTACTTAAAAATCTTTAAATGTAAATGAAGCAAGACAATAAGTATCTCAGTGCACTTAACCAAGTAAATTAGATATGCAAGTTAAGAGATGTGATTAGAAGAATTAGATTTTAGGATGCAATGCAATGGAGTTAGAATGAAAGTGCAAAAGAGCAAGTTAGTAAGCAAAAGTGAGTTAGTATGTTAGTAGATTCAAATAAGGAGAAAAGGATCCTTTGGAATGAAATTCCAAGCTCCCCTAAAAAAGTTTTTTTATTAATGAAATCACAATGGGGAAGCCCTTCTAGACAAATGAGAAGGACTCTTCTCCAGGGAACTTCGTAGTAAGAGATAATAGATTTTCAAAACAAAAAGGTCTCCTCAATAAACAAAATGATCCACTTGGGGTGGTTCAGAGAAGTTTCAAAAATTAGACTTCCAGTGCTCTCTATCTCCCAACAAGTGATAGCAGGATGGTGGTAGTGAGGACACTGTTGAAATTCTAAGTATTACCCATTAGAAATTTTATTTGTATTCTCTGGTTTATTTCACCTACTTGTTTAATTACTAACAAGTTATTTAACCATATAAACACTGAAATAAACACAATATAGTCTCAACCATCTACAGATCAACAACTGAAAGAAATAGACAAACACACAAGGGACACCGTTATTTTTGGACAATCGTCCCCGGAAAAACCCAACTTGGGAAAACCAGTGCAGTAGTTCTGAGGGTTTTATTATTAAGCAACTTTTCTTGAGTACACTGGGTGCTAAACTAGCTCACTCGGCAGAGATAAATAATCTGGCAGTAATACCTCTCTTCGGAAGCAGATATTCTGAAAGTCTGCCCCACGAAATCCTCTCCAGCACAATCTGAAGCACTGCGTCAGCCTGAAACCCTCTGCATTAGCCCTCTGAGGCTCTGCATAGCCTCTCTGGCCCTTTGCGTCACTTCTGCAGTCTCTGCGTGGGTGACGTAGGCCCTTCTAGCCTTTACACAGTCACTGCTGGCCTCTGCGTGGCTCCTTCTCACTCTGCGTCTGCCTTTGCGCCGGTCTTCCAACACTATCTCTACCTCTCTGCCTTGTACTCACTGCCCCTCGCTGCAACTCTGATCACTGGTTCGATTTCTCTTAGCAAACCTCGCTCTAGAAAATCGAACTGACTGATCACTCTAGTGTCTCTCCAATTGACCCTCAAGCCTCCTCTTATACTTTTTCTGTTGAGTCTTCAACGACCGAGATTACATCTCTAATCACTGGCTAAGATTAGATTTGGCTTGATCCATGTCCTTTAGAACCTTTTAACCCAGTTTTATTTTAATACCCATTAATATTTTTATTTTCCTTAGTTTAAACTTAGGAACCCATTAAAAATATTAATTATTTTAATATCTCCTTCACCGGGTAGAATTTCACCAAACCATTTCTGGGTTTTGGAGATCTCATGTGCTTTAGCCTATCCACCAATTTTCATGGCTAGAGCACATCCGATGCTACCCCAAATCAACAAACACTGCTAATTTTCTTTGATGTAGTGGCTCCCAAGTTTGTCGAGTCTTAGTGACAATCCCTTGAAATATCTGAACTTCAAACCTAGAAAATGAGTGAAGGATCTCTGCAAATCAGTGAAGGTCTAGAAATATAAGATCAACTCCCAATAATGACCTGCACAATCAGATAGTTCAAGCAATAATGTTGTAGTGAAGGATAAGTACAAAATATTGAAATGTGAGCAAAGAGATGTTAGGTACAAGGTGTCAAAATACTACAACCTACGAGATGCCAAACCAAGGCTACCACAAGATTATCAGATCCATTATCTAGGAATGAAGCACTTCAAGACTGCTCGATGAAATAATAATAAGAGCAAAGTCAACTGCTTTTGTTACTGTGCTTATTAGAAGTTCTTCACTTATGATACATCAATTAGACACCAGTGAATGCTACAGAATGCAAGTTAGAAACCAGATCTTAAAACTCCACAGCCAAAGAATGCTATGTTAACCTATGGTAATAAGATCTGCAAAAGAGAGTGTGTTGACCCTCAATTAAATAGGCAATACACAGGCCCAAAAAAGACTTGCAGATTGGTTTAGAATGGTCTTGAAAAACACTTTAGACGTTTGAGAATAGGCCTGCACAATAGCGAGAGTTAGGTTGACAGAGATAATGTGCTAGAAAGGAGTGCGGATCCCCTTCAACGAAATTGTAGAAGGGAGGTGAAGTTGAAATTTTAGTTTTGGGACTCAGACCATTTATCAAACCTCCATGAAACAGACGCTATCCCTGTAAAAAAAGTGTTAGCCACAAATGAGAATAACCCTATATCCAAGCAATTTTAGACTTCAGGATTTCAGTTTTCTGTTTAGATCTTCCCTGTGGCTTCTTGGAAAGGTGAACAGAAAAATATTTTAGCCCTTGAAAACATGTTTATGCCCAAAACTTATGGAGAAAAGCCTGTAAAATTGAGAGGAGTAAGCAATAAAATTTTGGATGCAGGCTTACAACCCCAAAGGCTTGCGGCTGATAGGAAAAGGTTGAGAAAATGCTAGTGGCCAGTGGGGAAAGGCCTCAAAATTAAATATAAGCCGCAATACAGGATGCCAAACCCTCTATGATCCCAAAAACAATTTCTCCAAGCTTGCGGCTGGCCCAAGGATGCCCTCTAAAGAAGAAATGACCCTCCTATGGCTTGCAGCTGCCAAAGAAAGGCTAGATGGACTGCAAAATTTCTCAACCCTGGTACCCTGCAAACAAAAGGATTTCTGTACGCTCGGCAAAATAATTATGGAATCACAGGTATTTATAAACTTTTTCCATTGTCTATATTCGTTAAGTTTTTCAATAATGCCTCAAAAGATTTTCTTTTTTAAATAATAAATCTTTCAATTGACGCTTAATAAAAAAGAAAGAGGTTTCATATAATTTTTCTCCTTTTTGATGGATGGGAAAAAAATTAAAAATAAAATAAAAATTAAATTTATTTACAAAACAATTTATTTACGTATATATAAGTAAAAGCTCTTAAGAAGCATATAAATTCATTGAAGGCTCTTTGATAAAATTAAGTAAATAAATAAATGTTTTTTCTCAAGCCCAGATCTAGAATCCCCTGCAAATAAAAAAAATCACTAGATAATTCTTTTAGGGAATATAAAGTGGGCTCTTTCACTTCAATGCTCAAGAGTGGGATAGTTTAGCCAAAAACATCCCCTTACGCACGCTTGAGATCTCATTCAATCAAATGATTTTGTACATAATTTAAAAAATTTCGTTAGATCCACATGAGACAAGAAAAATACAATGGAAGGAAATTCTAGTAACTTAACCAAAAGATACTAGCCACGTCCAATCCTATAGCTTTCTTCAGATCCAATCACCAGTGCAAGATAGCTATACACTAATGATTCTATAAAAGCACATAGACCAAACGAATATAAGCACAAGTAGAAATTAAAAGGTCAATGAAACAATATTACCATATTGATGAAGAAACACCACAATAGTAACCCCAAAGACTTTTTGCTTTATTACCAAAATATAGAGCTTCA
The DNA here is from genome assembly GCA_031772625.1 of Pinus tabuliformis. Taxonomy (NCBI): domain Eukaryota; kingdom Viridiplantae; phylum Streptophyta; class Pinopsida; order Pinales; family Pinaceae; genus Pinus; species Pinus tabuliformis. Next base: position 618,864,388 of record CM062811.1, on the reverse strand, counting down.
AGAGCTGATAGCCAGAGTACAAAGATCCAAAGATCAAAGATGTTACAATGAGGAGCCTTAGGTTCAATTAATAGAAAAATAGAGAGATCTAGATCCCCCTGAAAGTGGAAAACTGCTAGGTCCAAGAAGTTGCACAATTTTGACTTGATCTTGGAGAGTAACAACTGCTAGATGCTTGATCCATGCCAACATTAAATCATGTCCTTTGATTTTGATGAAGAAATTCGAATTCCATAATAATTCCCTTTCTTCCAGGTCGAAAAATTATTATTTTGACCTTTTTTCCTCAAAAAATTGTTTTTGACTTAATCACGTTGGTCCATAAGTTCAATTTTTTCTTAAAAAAATGATTTTTCCCTTAATGGTGGACCTTGAAAATTTGACTCCTTATAGACCCACGAATTTTCTTCAACCAATTGGACCTAAAAATTAATTTTCTTGAAAAAATAATTCTTTTCTAGCCCCAAAGAATTTCTTGTGGTTTTTTTTGCTTTGGAATTGAGTTTGTCAATTTAATCCTTCCTGGGGAATGACGACCTTTTCTAAAAATTCGTTTTTCCACTTGGAGAGAATTTTATTTTCTCTCAATTTTAATTTTTTGACCATTTTCTAGCTAATTTTTTGCCGTTTTTGCTAGAAAACCAAAAATAAAAATAATTTGAGGGGATAGACATAATTTCAACCCTCAAAAAGTGTCTAAACACAAAGTTGAGGTGTAGAGGTTCTAATTATGAGTACTCTACCCCCTTCAACTTTTACAATCATTTGATTTTACAATTTACATCCAAATTATTAAATTTCCTAACCAATTGGAAATTTAATAATTAAAAATAGACACTTAGACTCAACCAAATTCTGCAAGACTCAAGACATGATCTAGTATGATGAAAATACATAGACTCGATACACTAGGACTTACTTAAGACATCACCACCGAGCCCCACCCTAGCTTTGGGGTATATTTGGGAGAAAAACTCTATTAATTATTGTGTTTAGAAACACAAAATAATTAACGAGGTTAAAAAACTCCCTAGGATGAAACTTGTTAGCAAAAATTCTTAAGCTTACCTAGGTGTTTTACATGGATTTATAGACATACTAGAATCATTTTTACAATGGCCCATTGGGCTGCAGAATTTGGAGTTACAACTTTGATAAATTGATGAATGATGATGATGAATTTTGGATATCTGATTGCTCGAACATGATGGAATTCCTTTGAAAAAATGTGTACTGCTATAGGGTAGTTGACACAGAGTGGTCAACACTTGGCTCCACGCGGGGACACATTGCTTCATTGAAGGAACATGAGGATCCAGAATCTGCACCCAAGCAACACACAAGCCTCTATTAGTAGCGGCCATTCAAATATAAGCCAAAAAATCATCATATAACATTAAGTACATGAAATAAAAGCTCTGTAATAGAAATTATTCTACTAACATGAAATGTAGATCTAATCTAAGGACAAAAATGAAACTTAATCTATTAAACATAATGTTGAAATGAAAACTATTCTAACAACAGAAATAACAAGGAGTAGGGTTAGAAATACAATACAGAGGATGCCCTATGGCATCAGATGTCATCTTTTAAGAACAACTTGAGCATTTGGTCATTTGCAGGTAAGTCAAGTGGTTCACCATCCAATGTGCTCAAGTGAAATGAATTTGGTCCAACAATGCCTCTGATAATGTAAGGACCCACCACAAATTGTCAAATTTCTTGTGACTTCCTGGTTTCTCATTTCTGCGATCCCAAAGCAGCACCATGTCTCCAACCTACAAAGATCTAGCTCGAGATGATTTATCAAAACTTTTCTTAATGTTAGATTGATTTTTACACATATTATCAAAAGATTTTCTTCGAGTTTCATCTAACTCCATAATTTGATCAATTCTATTTTAGACAACATCTTTATTAGTGGAAAAATGCTAAAGGAGTTGATAAGATGGCAGCTTAAGGTGCATAGACAGAGTTACATCCAAGCCATAAACCAATTCAAAGGGACTTTTACTAATAGTTTTTTTCTTTGTAATCCTATCTGCCCATAATGCATACTTGATTTTGCTATCCCAGGACTACTTATTATCTCCTACCATCTTCTTGATAATAGTTATAAGATTTTTATTACTTGATTCTACAAGGCCATTACCTTGAGGATAGTAGTTAGATGAATGAGATAAAAGAATGCCATACTTAAAAACAAACGAATGAAAACTCCGCAGAACTTAAAGCCTTGGCATTATCTATGGTAATCTTAGCTGAGACACCAAATATAGTAATGATTTGATTTTCAATAAAATCCATAATAACCTTTTCAGTGGCATTCTTTGCAGGGATGACTTCAACCCACTTAGTGAAGTAATCAGTAGCAGTTAATATCCATGATTAGCCATTGCTAGAATTTTCATGAAATTTCCCAATGAAATCGAGACTGCAATGTTGAAAAGGCGGAGGGAAACTAGCTTCTGTTTCCTAGTGAATAGTTGATAGGCTTGGCAATTCCTAACAAACTTATGCACGTCAGAAAAGATTGAAGGCCAGTAATAACCAACTCTAAGAATTTTGTGGGTAGTCGTTTTTGCAACATAACAACCACCACAAAATCCTGAGTGAAACTTGGAAATTAACTTTCTAGACTCAACTTCATCAACACACCTAAGTACTATACCTTCAGGATTCCTCCATCCGAGGCCATCCTTCATGATGCAATACTTAGTTGCTTTCAATCTAAGAGCCCTCTCTTATGAGCAATTAAATGGTCAGGATATGTAAGATTTAACAAATAATAAATGATGTCCTTATACCAATCATGCTCCCCTAATCTCTGCAGCTCAGGTGAAGCTGAATCATTAAGACAAATCAAACCAAGAGCCTTTTCATTACTTTCAGTCAACATTTCAGCCAATCCTTAGCCTTTATCCAACTTAGTGGGTCTAATTTCCAAGTCATACTCTTGAATCTTGGTAACCCACCTAGCACGGGTCCCTAAGCAATCAGTTTGAGTTAATATATTTTTGAAAACATAATGTGGCACAAAGGCAATGACTTTGGAATAATCCACATAAGCCTAAAAGTGATTAAGAGACTTGACCCAAGGCATATGCTTACTTTTCCATGGTAGATAATTTAACTCAAAGTTCTTAAGCACTCTACTCATGAAAGTAATAGGCTACTCGTGACCTTCAATATTCTTTTGTAACAAGACACCAACAATTGTATCCTCTGAAGCAAAATAAAAAACTATGAACTCTCTTGAATAATTAGGGTTGACTAAAACATGAGCTTTTGCAATAACACCCTTGATTTATTGAAAAACCTTTTACTATCTTCTTTCCATAAAAATTTAGCATCTTTCTTCAGAAGACTTTGAATAGGCTTGGCTATCTTTGCATAATTTGGAATAAATCTCCTAAGAAAGTTTATCTTTCCAAGGAAAGATTGAAGGGATTTAAGATTATGAGGAAGAGGAATCTTTTGGCTTGCCTCAACCCTTCTAGGGTCAATCTTGTTCCCATCTTTGGAGATGATGTGACCAAGCAACTTCCCTTCCATTACTCCAAATATAGACTTAGCAGGATTCAAGGAGATTCCAAACTCTCGACACCTATCAAAAACTTGCCTGAGATGATCTATATGACTGATACCATCCTTTGAAAAAATCGTAAGATCATCTTGATATATTTCAATGATTTTACCAATTAAACCCTTAAAAGCATAGTCCATAGCCCTTTGAAAGGTAGCTCCAACGTTAGTTAATCCAAAAGGCATTATGATGTATTCAAATGTTCCCCATGGTGTGGTGAAAGTAGTTTTGTGTCAATCCTCTTTCTTAACCCAAACTTGATTATATCTAGAAAAACCATCTAGCAATGACATCATTCTTGAACCCGTTACTCTTTGCAACATGGTCTCCATGTTTGGCAAAGGGTAATTATCCTTTTTACATGCTAGATTAAGGTTTCTAAAATCGACACAAAGTTTGATCGTTCCATTCTTTTTTCTAACAATCACCAAGTTAGAACACCATGTTGAATGCCTAGTTTGTGCAATAATATCGGCTGCAAGCATCTTTGAAAGTTCCTTTTGAACTGAGGGGGCCAACTTAGGATTTATTTGCCTAAGTTTTTGATGAAAGGGTTTAGCATTTTCATCTTTTAAAGGGATAGTATGTTCGATGACATCTTCCCTATAAACTTTTAACCCATCATAAGAAAAGGCTAAAACATCCCTATATTCATGAAGTAAATCAATCAACTTTTTTCTTTCTTCATCACTAGTACCTTTACCAATTTTCACAATTTTCGGGTCACTAGAGGTACCAATAGCCACTTCAATGAATTCCCCTGGATCCATCTTGTTTTCTTGCTTCTTCTTCGTGGCATCACGCCGGTCAAAAAGTTGCTTCGAAGTGTGTCGACCTTTGGGAAGAGGGTTTGTTATATCATCGCCTTGAGCATCGTTACTTCCCTCTTCCTTAGAGCCAATGCTAAAGTCTTCAAATTCCTCCAAATTATTAAGAAACCACACAACTTGACTATCATCATTAAACAATTGCCAATGCTCAAGATTATCGGGGACTGAAGGTCTAAAGATAATTTCCATTTTAACCTTATCCTTGAACAATTCATCAGATAACTGCAAAGTAGATGCTGCTACAACGATTTCATTCGCCAAGCTATTCTTTTCTCTCGGGATAGTTTCAAGATCAAGAGCATCAAAATATTCCATAGTATCGCATACAACATTTTGATAGTTTTTTAATCTTTGATTTTTACATGTGAATTTATTCTTAATCTGCATGATAATCAAATCAGAGTCTCCTTTGATACTAAGCAACTTAGCCTTCAAATCCTTTTCCAATTCAAGACCCGACAATAAAGCTTTATACTCAGCAACATTGTTGGTTGCTTCAAATTCCAATCTATAGGCAAATTTGAGAATGTGACCAAGGGGAGACTTTAATACTATTCCACCACCTTTACCATACCTAGAAGATGCACCATCAAAATTCATAAACCATACTTATCCTTTAAATCATCCACCTTTTCATAAACCTTAACATCTAAAGGAACTATGGAGTTAGACAGAATGGCATAATTCCCAAGGTTAGACTGTTCCTTTATAATCTCATTATGGGGGATCTTGAGGTCTTCAACATGAAACCTTCTTTCAGGCTCTTTGTTAAGTCTAACAAATCCAGAACCTCTAGGAGAAGGAATCGTAGCATATGACCAATTCTCTTGAATACTTCCTCCTAGATTAGAAGCCCACTTCCTTGACAATAACATACCCCAAACATCTGGTACATAAACTACAACTATGTCCATTACAATCATTATGTCAGGGTAAACTGATAAATGCACTTGGAAATCCTTGATTAACCCATGTACTTCAGTCTTTTTGAAATCCATGGCACATATGTTGTAGTAAGGCTTAGAAATTCTTATATTGAGCTGCTCCATGACCCTCTTAATCATAACACAAGTCGAAGCACCATAATCCAACATGCAGTTATATAATCAATAACCATTAACAAGTAAAGTAATAAAATATGGTTGATGATCCTTGTTATCCAGGTCCATACTTTGCAAATATATTGGGGCATCTTGATAGACGCTTCAGGAGCCTTTTCCTGAGAAACATTAACATGAGGAGCTTCAATGGCATTCAATAACTTAGCCTTTTGGGAGGGAATCTTCAATATCTCAGTGACAGGAACCCATATTTTTGCATTATTCAACCATCCTCCCAAGTCAATATTTAATCCAAAATTAGAACTTAAACCAGGGTTAGATCTTCGGTGGCATGTGGGTACTTGAAATTTGTGCCCAGGACCCCAACATTATCCTAAGACCACCTTTGGGGGTCAAAAATCGATTATCCCCCTTGAAGGCCCACTTTCTCTAATGATAGTGGCAAAAGAGACTCAAAAAATAAAAAAATAAATAAATTGGAGACATTATTAAAGTATGCTTCCAAGTGAAGGGGACAAATAAGGTGATGTGGCTTTGAATGGAAGTCAAAGGATGTTAAAATTGGAAACTAGGGCCAAATTCCACTTCGGGCAACTCCTCTGGGGAGGATAATTGCAACATTGAATTCCTCTCTTTGAGAGGACCAAAATCGATATAAAGATTGTGTCATTTGGACAAGCAGAAGTGAATTTTCGAATTTATGTTCTCTCACAAGTAAATTAATAAGGTCGACCTCATCCTTATGCTGGCTCATCAAGCCCAATTGTCACGTCCCATGACCTCCACTGAATTGTATATATTGTGGTACCTTCTCCCTCATTACACACATCAAATTTCTTGGATAGATGTCTGAGGAAGCCGAGTTCTTGTAGAAGGTCGAAGGAGCGTTTTGTTTTTGGGTTTTCTTCTGCATCAAGGACGAGACTTTCCAAGGAGGACAACTGTTGGTCTGGGCAGTTTAAGTATGGGCAAATTCATCCTTGTAGTCCGAGTTTGGTAGCAGCATGGCAGGCCGAGTTGGTACAATTATTTCTGGGCTCATTTGTGAGAGAGAAATCCTCTCCTCATGAGGCCACATCCATGATTCATCTCAGGCAGGACTGCCGTCAGTATAATCTTCACAGTCAAGGGAGCCGAGAGTCCTTTCATGGGTCCAGATCAGTGCTAATGACCAACAAAGGACATATTCATGCATGCTAGCAAAAGCCGTAGTTGAAGAGAAAGCCCTTGGATCTATTGGATAAAATCACAGTGCATAGTAAGCTGCCCTAATCGGACCTTCATTACAGATTGACTGAATATTGGTATTATAGTTTGGGCCATCCACTTTTGGATCTTCAAATTGTCAAAGTCATTTTGACTTGGATTATTATACTCTCTCTATTGAACATTCGATATTTATAATAAGAAGAATTGATGTAGGGTTTTCCCCATTGTGGGGTTTTCCCCCTGCTTGAGCCATATCCTTGTGTTCTATTGTCTTGGCTTGTCTTCCTCATTTATTATTTATGTTCTTTCTTCAGTTATTGTCAATAAGATGATGTATTTTATTGCTAATGGAAATAAGATGGACTAATACATGGGCTGATGTATATCATTGGAGTTACTGTCCTAACCAAAGAACATAATCAAAATCTAACATAGGATCAGAGCCAGGTGAGGACAAGCCCAAGCAACAGAAGAATGCATCAAGCATGAACATTGAGAGAAGACATATCTAATTCTTTTCCAGCTCTTGTGTAGTTTTGAATATCAACGTGGAGGTTGAGTTCTAAAGGTTACAAGGTTGATTTTTTTCTTGTTTTCTGGAAGGAGATATGATTAAGGATTTTCATGGTAATTGAAAGAGAAATATTTAGCAAGAAGATCCGTGAAGGACCTAATCTCCTCACGACTTGAAGCCATTTGCATCAAATAAGAACAATCAACCTGTGGTATGGATTCTTCTCCTGAAATAATTTGCGGACTCTCTTTGTGAGTGCTTTGACCTTATGGCTAATGTTGTCTTGATACATTATGGCTAGTTTTATTGAGAATTTAAGAGTTCGATCTAAAGCATAGTTGAACGATCTTTCATTCTTCTTCTCACCGAGACCTATAGCCTTCCAAATTCACAATTTGTACAAGAGGTCAAGAATCAAAGGAAGTCTTGGCATACAAATTGTTCTAGCATAACAATCTTGAAAGTCAATGTCATTTTGCCCTTAGATCAACAAATCTATTATCAATGCATTGAATTGAGTTTGAGGTTGGTTGAAAGTTATCTAAGGGTTATGTTGCATGAAGCTTGTACTGAACTTAGATTTCTCTTCATCTATGGAGGGTTTATAAAAGGTTTTATTTCCTTTCCTTCTTCAAGGTTTTAGGCCTCTTGAAATGTGTAACAGTGACATAAAACTAACCTCAAATCTCATTATTATTCTTTGGCCTAAGGATTGAGGTATAATCTAATTTAACTGGAACTTTATCAACTCTGTCTCTCTTTTGATCTTCCGAACTCCTCTTCAAGAAAAATTCTTCACCATACAAATAGAAGCTTTCAATCCTCTATTGTAAAGTAAGAAGAAGCAAGTCTCCTATGGATCATCAATTAAGACTCATCATCTTGCTCTTCGGTTTTGGATAGTAGCATAAGAGTATAATCTAAGAACGAGAAGATTGTCACAACAAAAGGAGGATTATGTTTATGTGTTCATAAATGTTGAAAAGTGTACCTAGGTTCGATCTTCATAATGACATGTAATTATGATTTTACGTAATGAGATGTAAAGAAGAAAAATAAAATTACTGTGTTGTTTGCTTCATGGGTTTCATGAGTAAGAGATTTAATTTTAAGTCAAGACTCCCATTGAGAGCCTTTAGGAATTATTTATCATCGAATCATAAAATGATAAGAGTCATTGTCATGTAATGAAGTCATGTTACACATTGTAAAAGGTCAAACTTGTCTATGTAAAGTATCCTCCAAGACCTTGTCACTTATCCTCTTCAAGTCGGCCTACAACGATGAGAGAACTTGCTAGAAGAAGTCAACTTTCCTACTTGTGATCATGTCGGCCTAAGGGACATGCGATGAGGTGTATAAGTAGCCACACTCGACCTCACTCAGAGGCAAGAAACTTGACAAACATTCAATCAAGAAGAAGTGCGAAGTAAAGTCCAACAGTAGAAGTGCGAAGAAGGTATAACGAAGGTAGAATTCTTCTGGGATAGTGAAGAAAGGATTCTTTTGGGTAAATCAAAGGAAGGTTTCTTCTGGGGAAAACGAAGGTAGAATTCTTCTGGGGTCAACGGAGGAAGGATTCTTCTGGGGTACTTGTTTTAGGTGCAAAAGAAGAAGGATCAAAGGCATCAAGAGAGGATCGAAGTAGAACTTATTGCTGCATTGAAGTGACCTCATTTGGGCATAGAATCTCGCAAAAGGAAGCTGTAAAGAAGAATCAAAGGTCTCTCTCTTAAAGAGACCAGTTAAGAGGTATATTCTAGGGTTTCCGATCTAGAGACTGAGATTCTCTAGAGGAAGCCGAGAAGATCAATGTGAAGTCTAGAGACTGAGATTCTCTAGAGGAAGTCGAGAAGAGAAGTGTGAAGGATAGAGACCGAGTTTCTCTAGTAGAAGATGCGGAGAGCAGTTCAAGATCAAGAAGGAAGACGAGACAAGGAAGAGGTTGAACATCAAGGTTAGTGACAAGGTTCTTGGGAGGATACTAGAGTCAAGGATCTTTGTCATGGTCTTGGTATTTGTCAATTGAAGATCTATAAGAAGAATTTTGATTGGGTTTTCCTCTCAAGAAGTGAGAGGTTTTGGCCTTGGCTGACAAGCCTACATACTGTGTCACTTGTCTTCTATTGTGCATATTGGTAATTGTCTTGATGAAAAGAACACAATAATAATATAACGAAGAAAAGATTATAAGCTAAAAGGTAAAAGTATATCACAAGCAATTATCAAGCAGAGAAATCTTTTTAACTCCTTATGCCCTAGATTTCTTAACATGGTATTAGAGCTTAGGTGCTGAAGTCAAGAAGAGGCATTCAATCAAGAAGACATCAAGCCTCGAAGAAGGATTGTAGTAGATTCAAGGGCTACCAAGGTCAAGATCTTCAAAACCCTAGATCGAAGAAATCTACACCAACAAGAGTCTTGAAACCATCTTCAAGAAAGAAGGAAGACTAAAACATTCAAGAAGGATCGTGAATCAAGCTCTCTCTCATCAATCTCTCAAGAAGCAAATCCTCTATCAACATCAAGATTAAGGAGGAAGCAAGCATCGATTTTTGATTAAGGAAAGAACTCTACAAACTAAAGATGTCAAAGGAAGATGGAATAGCTTGATACTTCACGAGGATATTAGAAATTCGAGATCAACTACAAGAGCTTGGAGAAGTCATGTTTGATATAGAGATGACCATAGTGGTACTGAATGCATTACCGAAAGAATGGGGTAACTTCACTTCAAGTTTATATGGGAAGAAAGAGACTACTCCATTTCAAGATCTATGGTCACTCTGTAAGATCGAAGAAACCAGACTAAAGGCAAAGGTTGATGTAGGACCAAATGAGCAGAATCAAGCATATGCTGCTATGACAAGAAGAAAAGGGAAATTTGGAAAGTTTGGTCCTCAAAAGAAAAAGAACATGGCTAAGGTAAGATGCTATGGATGTCAGGAACTTGGGCACTATAGAAGAGATTGTCCTAAACGTAATAAGGACAAGAGAGATAGGGAAGAAGCCCATATTACTGAGGAAGTGAAAGAACCTGAGACAAAGAAGCTTAAAAAGGAAGAAGTAAAAGATCTCTACTATGATTGAGATGATCTTCTTCACTAGAAGGTACCTTTCACTTGTAATTGATAGATAGGAAGCAATATAAATAAAATAGGATGCATCAGATTAGGAAATTGCATCGTGATAGAAGCATTAGAAGTAAGAAGCTCTTGACATGGGAAGTAAAATGAATGTCTAGAATAAATTCTATTGATTACAGAGAATAAGAGCCCTTGGAAACCTTATTGAAATCTCAAGTAGAAAGAAGTAGATGTTATCATCGACTGGGATCATCATACAATAGTCAATAAGGAAACATTTGTTGGGTGAGGATATGAAAGATCCTCAAGTTTCTCTGATGAAATCCGTATCAAAGGATTCATCGATCTAGAAAGGAAGCAAATGTTTCATCAAGAATTCCAAGTCGTGGGATTCAAGGGATGATGGTATAATGACATAACAATTAAGCATATCTAAATGATAAAGCTCTTTCGTTCAAAAGAAGCTGTTGCAGGAAGTCTGGATGACCCAAAAGAAAGATGAGGTATGTATGCTTACATAGGTTATTATGAAAGTCATGTCATATGGTTGCAAATAATATGGATCACTATTTCCATCTTGGGAAACATGATCAAAGAAAATAGGGATCTCCTCCTCTGAAAGTTGCAGAAAGGCATAGGTCACACTAGATGAAATCAACATAATATGTTCTCATATGAAGCATAAGGGAGCTGACTACAATTAAGGAACTCTGATTGGAAGCTCCTGGGAATGAAGAGTGTGAGGAAAAAGGGGGAAGAGATCATGAGATATGCAACAATGGTAGAAGGCATTCAACATTTGAGACCAAGAATATTTGACTAGGATATCTCCCGGAAAGATATAAAGACTCTGATGAAAGTCGGAAAAAGATAGAGACCCTTGACAATGGATATCTTTGGGAGATGTGTCAACATGTATGCAGGATGCTGATACCTACAGGAAGATGTCATGATGAAAAGACCATCACAAAGGTAATTTTTGGTTTAAGTGTTCATTTCTTATTTTTGAACTAATATCTGGAGAGGCTTATGTAGGATTGCCAAACGGAAGGTCTATGGATGACTTCTAGGAAGACCATCTAGAAGGATGTGAGATCCTTCCGAAAAATATGGCATGAAGAAAGCAGCATGACATGAAGCAAAGCCAGATGGAAACCTAATGGATCACTTTTTGATAAAAGGAATGAGGACATGATTGAAAGTGATGGATGGTCCATGCCCTATGAAGAAGTCCCAAAAGATGAAGACTCCATGACAAAAGAAATTCATGACATTGAAAGAAAAGGAGTTCTTCAAGTAGCTGGTTGTCCCATCATCTCCACCTGAAAAGTTGCGTAGGTCCCTAGTTAAGAGGGAGCCTAGAATGAAGTTTCTTACTTGGAAGAAACTTGGAAATTCCTAAGCCAAGAGGGAGCTTAGGTACATTCCTTTTGTAGGAATGAGTACATTCCATTATTGGAATATGTCATCCCTATTTGAAAGGGAGAGATAGACACATCATTTTGGTCTTCACCTGGGAAGACATAATGGAGGATTGGGTAATCATTTGGCATCCAATACTCTTTGAGGATGAGATAGGGCATCCAAGAGAAGAGTGATCGTAGAGGACTGATATTCTTTGAGGATTGGGAATCCATTATAAGAATAGTCTTGGTGGAACACACCCTGAGTACCCAAGTGGGGTATGTTCCGGGAGAGACAATGATGAGTATGTCTATAAATCATTGGTCTCATCAGCATTTAGCTCAGATCTTATGGAGAGATAGAGCTATTAGTCAAGGCCTTGCTATGTGACAACACTGGTTGATATGATGCTATACAAATGAGTTACCAATTCGAATTCTTGTTATGAGAAATTCTTCAGATTGAGAATGACCAAGTACCATTATGAATACCTCCCTAGTTAAGAGGGAGTGTTGAAAAGTGTAACTAGGTTCGGTCTTCATAATGACATGTAATGATGATTTTATGTGATGAGATGTAAAGAAGAAAAATAAAATTATTGTATTGCTTGCTTCATGGGTTTCATGAGCAAGAGATTTTATTTTTAAGTCAAGACTCCATTGAGAGTCTTTAGGAATTATTTGTCATTTAGTCATAAAATGATCGAGTCATTGTCATGTAATGAAGTCATGTTACACATTGTAAAAGGTCAAACTTGCCTTTGTAAAGTATTCTCTAAGAACTTGTCACTTATCCTCTTCAGGTCGACCTACAACGATGAGAGAACTTGCTAGAAGAAGTCAACTTTCCTACTTGTGATCATGTCGGCCTAAGGGACATGAGATGAGGTGTATAAGTAGCCACACTCGGCCTCACTTAGAGGCAAGAAACTCGACAAGCATTCAATCAAGAAGAAGTGCGAAGTAGAGTCCAGCAGTAGAAGTGCGAAGAAGGTATAGCAAAGGAAGATTTCTTCTGGGATAGCGAAGAAAAGATTCTTCTGGGTAAAGCAAAGGAAGGTTTCTTTTGGGGACAACGAAGGTAGAATTCTTCTAGTGTCAGCGAAGGAAGGATTCTTCTAGGGTACTTTTTTTGGGTGCAAAAGAAGAAGGATCGAAGGCATCAAGAGAGGATCGAAGTAGAACTTATTGCTGCATTGCAGTGACCTTGTTTGGGCATAGAATCTCGCAAAAGGAAGCTGTAGAGAAGCATCAAAGGTCTCTCTCTTAAGGAGACCAGTTAAGAGGCATATTCTAGGGTTTCTGATCTAGAGACCGAGATTCTCTAGAGGAAGCTGAGAAGATCAGTGTGAAGTCTAGAGGCCGAGATTCTCTAGAGGAAGCCGAGAAGAGCAGTGTGAAGGATAGGGACCGAGTTTCTCTAGTAGAAGCCGAGGAGAGCAGTTCGAGATCAAGAAGGAAGTCGAGACAAGGAAGAGGCAAAACATCAAGGTTAGTGACAAGGTTCTTGGGAGGATACTAGAGTCAAGGGTCTTTGTCATGGTCTTGGTATTCATCAATTGAAGATCTATAAGAAGAATTTTGATCGGTTTTCCTCTCAAGAAGTGAGAGGTTTTGGCCCTCGCTAACAAGCCTACATATTGTGTCACTTGTTATCTATTGTGCATATTGATAATTGTCTTGATGAAAAGAACATAATAATAATATAGCGAGGCAAAGATTATAAGCTAAAAGGTAAAAGTATATCACAAGCAATTATCAAGCAGAGAAATCTTTTTAACTCCTTATGCCCTAGATCACATAGTTGGAGGCTTCCTCCAATCGATCCTAATCACTCAGCCTTGCTGATGCCATCTCTGCAAAAATGTCGAATTCCTCCTCCTCCTCTGTGCAGCTGCTGACTGGCTCTAAGCACTCTCTCCTGGAGTGGGCAAATCTGCTCACAGCTACTGCTGCTATGCTAGGAAAAAATTGAACTTCTGGGCTAGAAGTCCCTTGAGAAAAGAATTCCCTCAGTGTGTGATCTTCCTTCCTCCTGATGCTATTTTGCACTAGCAAACTGCTGCAAAATAACTGCGTCCCAGCTGAAGATCTGCTATACAAGGAAAATATTGCTTCTCTCTCTGCCTCTAGTAAGCTCTGATATGGAAAATCTAATTTCTTTGTCAACTTTCTCAGAGAAATAAAATTTCCTCAAAAACTGACCATCCTGGCCCAAGGACTACGCTGCCTCTTGAGGGTTTCAAACTGCTGCGTTTGCAGAGTTTCACAATTCCTCCTCCCTTCTGCTACTGAGCTCTTCGACTTACGATCTGTGCTCTGATACCATGTGAAAATTCGGCTAACCCCAAATCCTATTGCAACAACTGATTTAGTGCAAGAGTGCATCATCCTTGGATCCACGGGGCGTGTCATTGGCCTGAGGAAGACCTGTGGAGATACTGCTATTACTTGTCAAGGCTCAATGAACCAGTGAGCGTAGCTGTAGAGTGGTTATCAAAGCAGAAGGCAACAACATCTCAGAAAGCAGCATCATCAGCAGCAGTAGACCTGCGCTTGGCAAAGGCAAGAGGAAGGTTGCAGATAGCACAAAGGCGGAGTAGAGATGCAAGTTCAAAGCAGATCCACTTATGTTGGGAGCAACTTTGGAGATTGAGGCTAAGAGGCGACAACGCGATAGAAGGATCACGCAAAGGCAAAGGGAGAAGCAAAAACTGGAGGAAGCAGAAAAGGAGTTGCAGGAGTTGAAGTAACAACTCAGGGAAGAACAAGAGCTGCACAGAAGAGAGAAGGAAGTGCAACAAGAACAGGAACAACAGGAGGCGCATGATGCACATATTGATGAAACTGCGCCCATACAGGCCATTGACTCATCCGAGCAGCTGACACAGAGTAGACAGGGTGAGCAGTCGTTGGAGCAGGACTTTGCTCAAGAGATTGAACAGATGGACACGAATATGGTGCAGCCTAAGTTAGATTAGGACATTGACCTCATGCCACAGGACCAAGAGGTCACCCCACCGGCTTCACCAAATCTGGAAGCAGAGCAAGTCCTAAGCGATTAAGGAGACACTGAAATCCTTGACGACAATCCAGAAGCGGAGATGAACAACATATCTTTTGACGAGTCACAACACAGAGTTGTGCAGTCACGCAGAGTGCCTACTTCGGATGCTCATGTATCTCCTGCGTAGGTTGAAGAACAAGTGATCGTTTTCGATGTGCATAGACATCCAGCTGCATTGGCCGATGCTACCAAAGCACATGCCGAAGCCACCAGCTCGAGTGTTAGATTCTTGATAGCTGAGAATGAGCACATGGCTAAGGAGTTACAAGCGACCAAGCAGGGAGGAGAGCAAGTTACAACATCCTGCCATAATAGAGTTGAGGAGAGAAATACTAGATGAAGTATCGTCTCTCGAGACAGTCATGCGGAAGCTGTACTTCAGATTCGTCACTGTGCATAAGTCAATTGTCCATCTCAATGGTTGGCAGCAACGTTGTGCTAGGAGAGCACACATCTTGTCAGATCTACACACTGCTGTCGATCACATGCAGATATGGACAATGAGGTACAAAGGAGCCCCATTGCACTTGCCAAAGATGATGAAGCCAAAGGCAGTAGAGTTGAAGGCACGCATCCAGAGTCAAATCCGGAACTATGAGGAACTCCCGCAGCTCATCACCAGTTTGCAGGCTTCACATGCACGAGTGTTCAGGAGCATGGATGTCATTGTGCGCACGCATGCGATCCCATCCATTGGCACACTCACCGAGGTGAAGTCAAAGAACCAAGTCTGACTGGAGCTGGACATGTACTTTGATCAATTGATGTGCGTAGCCACCAATGCAAACTTGCAGATGAGCGCAAACACTATGCATCAGTATGTCGCTGGTCCGGATGCACTCAAGACTATGATGCGCATGTTATCTGACAAGTTGGACAAAGGTGCCAAATCAGTGTACCCGGATGCAACAGAGGCAAGAGTTCGCTTTCAGAAGGATGTCACCATAGAGTACGCGGACACCATAACAGACTACCAAGCTTGGCATTAGTTCGCCATCGTCGATCATCGCGAGGATGTTGAAGAGTTAGTCTTCCCACAGTTGTCTGAGTCTTAGTGATGTCTTGCATGGCTTACTCAAGCCTATTTTGTCTCACATGGGTACATGTGCAGATTGTAATGTAAACATGTTGTAAAAGTGAAAGACCAAGTGTCAATAGTAGAATGTAACAGTCATGTAGTAGTTGAAGAGTCATGAGGGTAGGTGAAGAGTCACAAAGGGGAATGTCAAGGGTCACCCCACCCTTTGCTATTTATAGAACCTCATAACTCATTGTACAGGCTTTTGGGAGCCAATCTTCCTATAGGTATAGCTTAGAGAAAGCTTGGAGTGTATTGTAATGAGCCTTGACTTCTCCACAGTGCAGAGCTAGTACATCTCTTTGGAGGAGCAGGCGGTAGTGACTGTAAAGTTCCGCTATCGGGGCTAGTGGAAGCCTTGGTTGTATGTGTTAGCGCTTGGAATTCACCTAGGCTGAGATAGACAAACTCTCAAGGCTACATCAAACCATTTCACCTCGTAGCTAGCCCTACGAGGTATGAGAAGGCTCTCTCGGGTCAGATTCGATAGATCTTTCAATATGATTAGGCTGACCAATTAATAATAAAGATTTTAGGTTAGTAAATTGATAAGGGGGTTGATTTAATGATTTTTGGGGTTTTTGGTGGCAATTGGTGGAAGTGCAATTCAAGGTGCGGGGATTGAGCACAGTTTTCACAGGGGGATCTAAGGGGCAAGGTAGGAATGAGTGCTGATGCCTTAATCTGAGATGGATGATCAGAGATGATAGAGGAGAAGCTAAAGAGGGCAAACACACAATTCGAATCCTCTCTAGACAGTAGAAAACATTAAAATTGAACAAACTAAAAAGCTGAGCATGTCAAAACATGAGTTCAAACTTTACCACTTCATCTGTCCAATTTAGAAGCATAAGAGAGATGTGAAACACATAAACAAACTTACAAGAACATGTAGAGAACACACCATCAACAATCAGATCCACAAGAATCCTCAAAGATGTCTGTAAAACCCTGGCTTTCCTTGCCGTCAATTGCAGAAATAGATGCACAATATACAATAAAGCTTCCTTACACAAGAGTCCAACCATGAAAATGAGAAGGAGAGAGCATAATATAGACCATCTAGACCATCTAACTCTTTTCCCCACCTCTAGGGGTCGAGCTCAGCTTTCTAGGAGCAGTTTGAACTAATTCTAAACTAAGAACTAGAAAATAGGCAGCCAAACAACTTGCCTCTATTACTTAGCTAACTCATCCATGGATTAATTTTTCACTTTTTACATCATGGAAGCTTCTAGAAGGGTAAAGAGAGATAAAATCTATCAAAGTGCCATGAAAATATTACATTTATCCATCGTTTACAAGTAAAAATGGTCAACCATAGTCAAAACAGTGTTTTTTGACCAAAAATGTGAATTCTGGCAAATCTGGAAGTTCTGGTCGCGCCCCTGGAAGTTCTGGTCGCGCACCTTCACAACTGTTTTTGAGTGGGTTCCACTGGTCCAAATCAGGTGCAAGATGGCTCATTGGAAAGCTTGATCTGTCTACTTTCCATCCCAAGTGGAATTTCTGGATTTGGAGTTGATTTGACCCCTCAAAAATCAATTCTCCCAAGGTCACTTTCTGCAACTCAAAAAGTGGGCAGAAAGTCATTTTTTTGATGTATTTTGAGCTTTTGGAGGCTCAAAACTCAAAATCAGGCTTCTCCCAAGTATTGGTAATTTTTATTTTTGAATGCCCTTTCCAAAAATGCCAAGTTTGCAAAATTCCGAGCAGCCCTTCAAACTGGTCTCACCCGGGGTGAGACCAGTTCTTGGGAAAAACTTGTAATTGGCACAAAAAATTCACAAATGACAAAATTTTCTCCAAATTTCTTGAAATTTGGGCTGGGAGTCCCCAATCAAGTACCATGCTCAGTCAAAGAGGCTTTGGCCAAAATTTGGAGTGGATCGGGCGTTTTCCTTCGTTTTTGTGCTTTGGCCAACCGTCCTTGGAGCACCTTCGTTTTCGCCGGTATTTTTGACATTTCTCTCAAACCATGACACCTGTGTAAAAAGTGAAAGAGGTTTTTCTTCCTTGGCATGTTGTGGACAAAAACCTCTCTCAGTTTTACAAAATTCATCTTTGATTGCTCAGAAACAGCTTTTGAGTGAAACTTGTCCCGATGTGTGAAACAAGGGATTTTGTCGAAATGGAGCGGAATGAAGGGGATAGAGGGCTTCTAAATTCTTGGGGAAATTTTTGGGAGTGGGGAGGGATGTTAGGAAGCAGGGGAAAGTGGAATCTCAGAGATTGAGTGAGGGGAAGGGGTCGAAAAGGACAAAACACAGGCCAAACCTAGAAAATTGCCATGTTGTAGCTAGAAACTAGGGTTTGTGCAAAAATGAGGAATTTGGCGGATCTAAGGGATGGGAAGTGTTTGATAAGGTACTTTAAGGATAGGGAAAGGTGTATGAACATCAGGAAACAAGTTTTGCCGGTGATTTGACCATCCAAGTGAAATTGCCTTCAAAACCCTAGGAGAGGGAAATGACCTTGCCTAGGTGCAACTGAAGCATGAAAAAGGTGTGAAATGACTCATTAGACACTGACATGATAATGACAACCCTCTGAATGATGATAGGCTCAGCTGAATGATGACATGGACTGACATTTGGGCAAACCCTAGACCTAATTCCTAGTGACCAAATTTTGCTTGAAAACTCTTTGAAATGACAAAATTTGACCTTGACACTTTAAAATCACTTTGAAAGAGCATATTTGATCACTAGAGGAAGGCTGGAAAGACTGACACTAACATTGGCTCCAATGGGGATGGCAGCTCCTTGGAGGTGCCAAGAACCTCAGACCTCTTGGGAGAGCAGACCAGTGCTTTTTTCATTGGGCAATGGAGTCAACTTATTCACACCTTTGACATATTTATTGAATGAGAACTTGATTGAAAACTGACTGAAACTTAACTGAAGCTTGACTCAAACCGACTCGATGGCAAACTGAAATAACTTGAAAAAACTCACTCAACAGACCAAACACAAATGACTCATGACCGACTTAACTAAAACAAGAGAAAGGCAGCAGTCCATCAAGATTTGAAATCATGATGACAACCACCTGTGTTTCTTTCAAGACAATATACATCAAACTATATCAAAATGCCAATGCAACCAATCAAGCAGATGCCTTCTTGATTGATTCTCCTGATTAGATCTCATGATCAACAATAGATAGTGGTAACTGGGCATCCAAAAACATAGCTGACCATGATCTTCTTCATCACTGAACACTGCAATAAACACTATCACTGCTGGCTGCAACAAACTTGCTAGAGGATCATGAAAAACATAAAGATTTGCCACTGCCACCTCCTGCTGAAAGAACAAGGTGTCTTTTGTTTCAAATTCTGATCTGCCTTCATCATGTGCTTCGATAAAAGTATGCTCATGGGCTTCAAAAAATTCTGAACAAGTAGATGAGCATATCTCTTCTTGGAAAAACATTTCAGCACATGAAACATATGAAGAATCTGAAAGGTAATCCTGTATGCTATAATCTTCGGTGGTCAGACAATATGGTAGGTGATCTTCATATGATATGACAGCCGGATTCTCATTACATTCTTCAATCATAAGGAAAGAAACTTCAGCTGATTCTTGAGGTGCAAAAATGACAGTTCTATGATCTACCATAAATTCATCCAAAGGAACTGTTTCACTTACTTGAATGAAGATCTCATCTTGCTTTTCATGAACTGACTGAATTACCTCCTCATGCAGGCTTTGCATGCTGTCTTCTTCTGTGGGCAGATCTGAAATGAGCTCTTCTCTTTCACCATCTTCAGCCATATAACAAATTTCAACCTGCTGATCTATAAAGCTGCTTACAAGACTGTCATCCTTTTCAGAAGAGGAAGAAGGTCCACCATCATCTTCTTGACCATGTGTGCACTGCAAATCTGCATTAACTTGAGCTGGAGCAAGACCTCTCAAGAGCTGATCTATCTCCTCTTCGGACAAAGGAGATAATGCCTTTTGTTTTCTTCTGCTCAAACAGTGATTGTCTTCATTGATTTCAAGTGAAGGAGTATACAGATTATCCTCATACTGCTGATCCATTTCATGCAATTTCTGTTGATTGTCAAGAGGCGAAATTTTTTCATTTTCCACCATACTAAGATCTTGGTCTTGCTGCAAATTTTCATGATCGTCTCTATGGGAATCCTCTAGGTTCTCTTCATGTTGCTGAAATGGATTCTCATACAAAGCCTCCATGATCTCAACATCCATAAAATTATCATCGTCATAAAACTTCTCAAGGCTTTCAATAAAACTATAAGCATGCTTGCAACAGTCATGAACCAAATTTAATGATGGATAAGATGCTTGATATCTTTCAATGAACAAGACATGAAAATCCTTCAAACAGTAAATACAAGCAGGCGGCAAACTTTCATACCATGATTGAGCTTTACCTTCCAGAGTGGCCAAGAATATCTTCATCAAGCAATCCTCAGGAAAATCGATCTTGAATTTGCGAATATGCATATGAAATCTGACTAGATGTAAAGCAGCATCCTTCTTACCATCATCACTAAATGTAGGCAAATTCCTTGACCAATCTACCTTTGGAATTTTGTTTGGAAAACCAGGAATGTGATCTCGGCTCAAGGGAGCATATCTTCTTGCAATCTGATCCATCTTGAAAATCTCAAAGCTACTGATCTTCCTGCAGTGAAGTCACCATGAAGCACAGGTTGCTGGATTCTTCAGTGAAAGGAGTCGCCAGTGAATGATTTCAGCCTTTCAAGTGTCTGATCGTTGTTCACCATCAACAATCAGATCTGAACTTGATACATGTACTGGGGTAAAGTGTCAATGAAGCGCTATGTTCACAAATCCCACGGAGATACACTGAAGCAGCGTTTATCTACTTGCGCTGATGTAAAACAAGAGCGTTTTCGAAGGCTTCTGGCGTAACTTCAGGCTCCGTCTAAGACTTATGAAATAACACGACAATGAGCAAACGATTAATATGTTCTCCCCAGTATGGTCGCCAATATGTTAGCGCTTGGAATTCACCTAGGCTGAGATAGACAAACTCTCAAGGCTACATCAAACCATTTCACCTCGTAGCTAGCCCTACGAGGTATGAGAAGGCTCTCTCGGGTCAGATTCGATAGATCTTTCAATATGATTAGGATGACCAATTAATAATAAAGATTTTAGGCTAGTAAATTGATAAGGGGGTTGATTTAATGATTTTTGGGGTTTTTGGTGGCAATTGGTGGAAGTGCAATTCAAGGTGCGGGGATTGAGCACAGTTTTCACAGGGGGATCTAAGGGGCAAGGTAGGAATGAGTGCTGATGCCTTAATCTGAGATGGATGATCAGAGATGATAGAGGAGAAGCTAAAGAGGGCAAACACACAATTCGAATCCTCTCTAGACAGTAGAAAACATTAAAATTGAACAAACTAAAAAGCTGAGCATGTCAAAACATGAGTTCAAACTTTACCACTTCATCTGTCCAATTTAGAAGCATAAGAGAGATGTGAAACACATAAACAAACTTACAAGAACATGTAGAGAACACACCATCAACAATCAGATCCACAAGAATCCTCAAAGATGTCTGTAAAACCCTGGCTTTCCTTGCCTTCAATTGCAGAAATAGATGCACAATATACAATAAAGCTTCCTTACACAAGAGTCCAACCATGAAAATTAGAAGGAGAGAGCATAATATAGACCATCTAGACCATCTAACTCCTTTCCCCACCTCTAAGGGTCGAGCTCAGCTTCCTAGGAGCAGTTTGAACTAATTCTAAACTAAGAACTAGAAAATAGGCAGCCAAACAACTTGCCTCTATTACTTAGCTAACTCATCCATGCATTAATTTTTCACTTTTTACATCATGGAAGCTTCTAGAAGGGTAAAGTGAGATAAAATCTATCAAAGTGCCATGAAAATATTACATTTATCCATCATCTACAAGTAAAAATGGTCAACCATAGTCAAAACAGTGTTTTTTGACCAAAAATGTGAATTCTGGCAAATCTGGAAGTTCTGGTCGCGCCCCTGGAAGTTCTGGTCGCGCACCTTCACAGCTGTTTTTGAGTGGGTTCCACTGGTCCAAATCAGGTGCAAGATGGCTCATTGGAAAGCTTGATCTGTCTACTTTCCATCCCAAGTGGAATTTCTGGATTTGGAGTTGATTTGACCCCTCAAAAATCAATTCTCCCAAGGTCACTTTCTGCAACTCAAAAAGTGGGCAGAAAGTCATTTTTTTGATGTATTTTGAGCTTTTGGAGGCTCAAAACTCAAAATCAGGCTTCTCCCAAGTATTGGTAATTTTTATTTTTGAATGCCCTTTCCAAAAATGCCAAGTTTGCAAAATTCCGAGCAGCCCTTCAAACTGGTCTCACCCGGGGTGAGACCAGTTCTTGGGAAAAACCTGCAATTGGCACAAAAAATTCACAAATGACAAAATTTTCTCCAAATTTCTTGAAATTTGGGCTGGGAGTCCCCAATCAAGTACCATGCTCAGTCAAAGAGGCTTTGGCCAAAATTTGGAGTGGATCGGGCGTTTTCCTTCGTTTTTGTGCTTTGGCCAACCGTCCTTGGAGCACCTTCGTTTTCGCCGGTATTTTTGACATTTCTCTCAAACCATGACACCTGTGTAAAAAGTGAAAGAGGTTTTTCTTCCTTGGCATGTTGTGGACAAAAACCTCTCTCAGTTTTACAAAATTCATCTTTGATTGCTCAAAAACAGCTTTTGAGTGAAACTTGTCCCGATGTGTGAAACAAGGGATTTTGTCGAAATGGAGCGGAATGAAGGGGATAGAGGGCTTCTAAATTCTTGGGGAAATTTTTGGGAGTGGGGAGGGATGTTAGGAAGCAGGGGAAAGTGGAATCTCAGAGATTGAGTGAGGGGAAGGGGTCGAAAAGGACAAAACACAGGCCAAACCTAGAAAATTGCCATGTTGTAGCTAGAAACTAGGGTTTGTGCAAAAATGAGGAATTTGGCGGATCTAAGGGATGGGAAGTGTTTGATAAGGTACTTTAAGGATAGGGAAAGGTGTATGAACATCAGGAAACAAGTTTTGCCGGTGATTTGACCATCCAAGTGAAATTGCCTTCAAAACCCTAGGAGAGGGAAATGACCTTGCCTAGGTGCAACTGAAGCATGAAAAAGGTGTGAAATGACTCATTAGACACTGACATGATAATGACAACCCTCTGAATGATGATAGGCTCAGCTGAATGATGACATGGACTAACATTTGGGCAAACCCTAGACCTAATGCCTAGTGACCAAATTTTGCTTGAAAACTCTTTGAAATGACAAAATTTGACCTTGATACTTTAAAATCACTTTGAAAGAGCATATTTGATCACTGGAGGAAGGCTGGAAAGACTGACACTAACAGTATGTATGATTGGATCTTTCACTCTTTTAATATAATAGAGCCAACACGTTTCATGCATTTGTTGTTATTGTAGTTCAACTATCCTGGTTACTTTAATTATGTATGTAGCTGTTATTTACGCATATATGTATGGACTATTTCGTATGTGTTTGTATGAATCTTATCAAAGTGTGTTGTTGGTATAATCCATCACTTCGGATCGTCGACTATCCTGCTTTCCATCTTGTGATGTCTTTTTGCTCATGTGTTCCCTTTTAAGCTGCGTGCTACCACAACCTTCTAAGGGGCGCACTCACTCCCCCTTCTATGTGTTAGAGCCTTTCATGCACCTTGCTTGACTTGCTGCAAGGTCACACCCTTGCCACCAACAAGGACATCTTACTTACCTTTGCGCGCAACCGCAGTTAAGGCGATACCGTACCACCCACTGCTGGGACACCTACTCCAAACGTTTTGAGGTCTAGTTAGGACTTCTTACTAGAGAGATCCCCTGACATGTTGGTGTTGATTTGGGGTAGAATCGGATGTGCTCTGGCCGTGAAAATTGGTGGAAGGGCTAAAGCACATGAGATCTCCAAGCGTCAGAAATGGTTTGGACAGATTGTACCCGGTTTGGGAGATATTAAAATAATCAATATTTTTAATGGAGTTCCTAAGTCTAAACTTATGAACAATAAAATATTAATGGGTATTAATATAAAACTGGGTTAGAATGTTCCAAAGGATAAGGATCAAGCCAAATCTAATCTTAGCCGTTGATTAGAGATTTAATCTCGACTGTTGGAGGACCAACGAGAAAAGTATAAGAGGAGGCTTGAGGGTCAGTTGGCAGACACACTAGAGTGATCAATCATTCATTTTGCTAGAGCGGGGTTTCTAAGCAAAAGTGAATCAATGATCAACAGAGATAGTGCCAAGAGACTAGCGCAGAAGCAGAGAGCGAGAGCAGTAGCCAGGAGCAGGCCACGTAGAGCCCAACAGAGAACGCAGAGCCCAGAGGGACTGTGTCATCCATGCAGAAGGCAAAGGGAGTGACGCAAAGGGTCCTAGAGGCTGCATAGTGCCTCAGAGGGCTGACACAGAGGGACCTGGGGTTGACGCAGAGGGTCCTAGGGCTGACGCAATGCAGTAGGAGGCTGACGCAAAGGCTAGAAGGGCTAGCGTTGAGCTTCAGAGTCGCCGGAGAGGGTTTCGTGGGATAGGTTTTTTGAATGCTTGCTTCTGAATAGAGAGGTATTGCTGTCGTGTATTTTTCTTTGTTGAGTGCGCCCGTTAAGCACCCAATTGTACTCAAGGAAATATTGCATAATATTATAACCTCAAAATAGCTGCACCGGTTTTCTCGCATTGGGTTTTTCCGGGGGAATTTGTCCAAAAATAACAGTGTCATTTATGTGTTTGTTTTCTTTCAGCTGTTGATCTATAGATGTTGTGACTATATTGTGTTTATTTCGGTATTTAAATGTCTTAAATAACTTGTTCAAAATTTACAAGTAGAAGAAATAAACCAGCAGAATACAGATTAATTTTCTAATGGATAGACTTAGAAAATTAAACATGGTATCAGAGCGTGGTTGCAGATCACAGGAAAGCTGAAGGCATCAACTGACCAGAGCATTTGCAGCAGATTCAGTTGTCCCGAGTGACAGAGCTGATCCTTGCAGAAAGCGAGATAGGAAAGGTTGACACACATGGATTGCGTCATCAGTTCGAGCATGAGAGAGGCCAACGTAGAGGCTGAGGAGGGTAGAAACATGCTCGCACAGAGCCACGTAGAGGCCAGAAGGGCTGACACAGTTGGCTGAGGGAGTTGTTTTGCTAGTGCCAGGATTGCGCAGAGCCAAGAGGCTTAATGCTTCAGTTGCTAGGGTGAAGGAAGCTGTGGGTAGTGTGCAGGAGCGAAGCTGGTGGGGTACTGTGGTCAGAGCAATACCTAACAGGGAAAAACCAAGGTAGAGGGAGTTGCTGCCGAGGTGGATTTCTAGCCAGGGAATCTGGATCATGCTTGCAGTTGCACATACGATCGGAGAGGGGCAACTTGACGGTGGGCAGAAGGATTTCCAGTAGGGAAATCGGGACTGAGAGGGAGTCCAAAAGAGAACTTCCAGATGAGAAGTAGAGGGACTCGAAGGAGTCGAACCAAAAACTTCCAGACGAGAAGTAGAGAGATTCAATAGAAGTCGAACTGAGAACTTCTAGGCAGAAAGTAGAGAGACTCGGAAGAGTAGACAGAGAAGAGTAGAGAGATGGTCGTGAATGGGCTGAGGGATCAGGATAGGCTGGACGGAGCGTCCAACTTTGTGGTCTAGAAGGTTAGGATCTTGTCCATTCTAGACAGACATCGCATCAAGGGCTTTGCCTTGAGAGTAATGGTTATCCCAGTTGACCTGGTAGCTAATGAGAGGTACGAGGAGGCAATAGCCAAGGCAAAATGCATCATCCTTGATGGGTCAAGGATCATGTGGTCCCACATATTGCCAAGAAGGAAACGACAAAGAAGATGTGGGACACCCTGAAGACATTGTACCAACATACTTCCGTGCAGAGGAAGATGTTACTTGAGAATCAGCTAAGCTCATACTAGATGCAGAAGGGAGAGTAGATAGATCACTTCTTCGGTCGGTTGAAGGAGATCCTGGACCAACTGACTTCCATAGGGGCCACACCGGATCAGGAGTTGATGGTGAGGATCACACTAAACACAGTCTCCGAGGAGTGGGAGACATTTGTCCACGGCATACTGGGCAGGGCGAGTCTTCTAGATTGGGAAGAATTGTAGGCAGCTCTTCGCCAAGAAGAGATCAAACGGCTGACCAAGACGAGAAGTAGCAGCAAAGGAGTCCAAATCAAGAAGGAAGAGGAAGAGGATGCAGTTCTGGCATCTATGGGAAAGCAGGAGAAGAGGAAGAAGAAGGACCTCTCCAAGGTCAAGTGCTTCCACTGTGGGGAACTGGGTCACTAGGCAGACTAGTTTCCGAGGAAGAAGAAGAAGGGAGAGGCTTCTAACTCTACGGCAGCACCAATAAAGACGGAGAAAGAAGTCGAGGAGGATGACGATTGTGCCATGAGTGCTCATGTATCTCTAGAGAAGAGGTGGGGAGACATTGAGCTGTAGTCAGCAGACTACAGATGATGAGGGGCAGGATCCTTGAGGTACACAATCTCTTGGATTATACCTTGCTATGGGAGCCTCGAAGAGGAGTAGCAGGACCGATGGATGTAGGTAGAGACGGATGCAGATGAAGCGATAGAGAGTGCTACAGTGCAGGAGTCCCTGGACAACGCGAGGCTAGCATGTTGCAACAGTGCGAGAGGCATGGGAGTGTTGCAACAGTGCAGGATGGCACAGAGAGGTGTGTAATGGTACGAGATGCAGGAGTTGTTGCAACAACACAAAGGTCAGTAGAGGGAGCACTTGTTAGCGGCAGAGAGAGCTTCAACATCGAGAGTGTTTCTAGCATGACAAGGATGTCAGAAGTTGGGTGGGTTAGTTACTTCTCAGTAACTGAGTTGCAGTGCAGTAGCAGTTGGCAATAACACGATGCAGCATGATGAGAGGGGGATGCAGTGCAGATGCAGTGTTGGGAGGATGGACCAATAACAACACGGATGCAGAAGGAGTTGCCGTACAGATATAGGAGTGGCAGTGGCAGGGCCATGGGCAGCAGTACAGGATGCAACAGTGCATAGGATGTTGGGTGGGGAGGCCTAGCATCAGCACAAGTACCGGTGCCAGATAATCAGTGTGATCCTCAGTGAGGAGTATTACTAGTGCACAATGCTCGCTAAGAGGGAGTGTTGATTTGGGGTAGCATCGGATGTGCTCTAGCCATGAAAATTGGTGGAGAGGCTAAAGCACATGAGATCTCCAAGAGCCAGAAATGGTTTGGATAGATTGTACCCGGTTTGGGAGATATTAAAATAATTCATATTTTTAATGGATTTCCTAAGTCTGAACTTAGGAAAAATAAAATATTAATGGGTATTAATATAAAACTGGGTTAGAATGTTCCAAAGGGTAAGGATCAAGCCAAATCTAATCTTAGTCATTGATTAGAGATTTAATCTCGACCGTTGGAGGACCAAAGAGAAAAGTATAAGAGGAGGCTTGAGGGTCAGTTGGCAGACACACCAGAGTGATCAGTGATTCATTTTGTTAGAGCAGGATTGCTAAGCAATAATGAATTAGTGATCAGTAGTGAGGGGTCGTGAGTATTGGGCAAAGAGGCAGAGACAATGCCAAGAGACTAGCGCAGAAGCAGAGAGCGAGAGCAGCAACCAGAGCAGGCCATGCAGAGCCCAACAGAGACAACGCAGAGCCCAGAGGGATTGCGTCATCCACGCAGAAGGCAGAGGGAGTGACGCAGAGGGTCCCAAAGGTTGCGCAGTGCCTCAGAGGGCTGACGCAGAGGGTCCTGGGGCTGACGCAGTGCAGTAAGGGGTTGACGTAGAGGCCAGAAGGGCCAACGTTGAGTTGCAGAGTCGCCGGAGAGGGTTTC
Source organism: Pinus tabuliformis (assembly GCA_031772625.1). Lineage (NCBI taxonomy): Eukaryota > Viridiplantae > Streptophyta > Pinopsida > Pinales > Pinaceae > Pinus > Pinus tabuliformis. The sequence goes on along the minus strand of CM062811.1, from coordinate 618,836,686 downwards.
ATGGGACAGGTTTTCTGAATACCTGTTTCCGAATAGAGAGGTATTGCTGTCGTGTATTTTTCTTTGTCGAGTGAGCTGATTAAGCACCCAGTTGTACTCAAGGAAATATTGCATAATAATATACTCTTAGAATAGATGCACCAGTTTTCTCGCATTGGGTTTTTCCGGGGACATTTGTCCAAAAATAACGGTGTCATTTGTGTGTTTGTTTTCTTTCAGCTATTGATCTATAGATGTTGTGTTTGTATTTACTATTTTGTTTATTTCGTTATTTAAATGTCTTAAATAACTTGTTCAGAATTTACAAGTAGAAGAAATAAACCAGCAGAATACAGATTAATTTTCTAACGGATAGACTTAGAAAATTAAACATGGTATTCGAGTGTGGTTGTAGATCACAGGAAAGCTGAAGGCATCAATTGAGTAGAGCATTTGCAGCAGATTTAGCTGTCCCGAGTGACAGAGTTGATCCTTGTAGAAAGCAAAAGAGGAAGGGTTGACGCAGAGGGACTGCGTCATCAGTCCGGGCCTGAGAGAGGCCAGCGTAGAGGTTGAGGAGGGTAGAAACATGCTCACATAGAGCCACGTAGAGGCCAGAAGGGCTGACGCAGTTGGCTGAGGGAGCTGTTTTGCCAGTGTCGGGATTGCGTAGAGCCAAGAGGCTCAATCCTTCAGTTGCTGGGGCGAAGGAAGCTGTGGGCAGTTTGTCGGAGCGAAGCTGGTGGGGTACTGTGGTCAGAACAATACCTAACACGGCAAAACCAAGGTAAAGTGAGTTGCTACCGAGGCGGATTTCTAGCCAGGGAATCTGGATCAGTGTTGCAGTTGCACATACGATCGGAGAGGGGCAACTTGATGGTTGGCAGAAGGATTTCCAGGAGGGAAATCGGGACTGAGAGGGAGTCTAGAAGAGAACTTCCAGATGAGAAGTAGAGAGACTCGGAGGAGTCAAACCAAGAAATTCTAGACGGGAAGTAGAGAGACTCAGCAGGAGTCGAACTGAGAACTTCCAGGTGGGAAGTAGAGAGACTCGGAGGAGTCGACAGAGAAGAGCAGAGAGATGGCCGTGAATGGGCTGAGGGATCAGGATAGCTGGACGAAGCGTTCGACTTTGTGGTCTGGAAGGCTAGGATCTTGTCCATTCTAGACAGACATCGCATCAAGGGCTTTGCCTTGAGAGTAATGGCTATCCCAGTTGACCTGGTAGCTAATGAGAAGTACGAGGAGGCAATGGCCAAGGCAAAATGCATCATCCTTGATGGGGTTAAGGATCATGTGGTCCAACGTATTGTTGAGAAGGAAATGACAAAGAAGATGTGGGACACCTTGAAGACATTGTACCAGCTTACTTCCGTGCAGAGGAAGATGTTACTTGAGAATCAACTAAGATCATACCAGATGCAGAAGGGAGAGCAGATAGATCTCTTGCTCGGTTGGTTGAAGGAGATCCAGGATCAACTGACTTCCATAGGGGCCACGCTGGATCAAGAGTTGATGGTGAGGACTGCACTAGACACAGTCTTCAAGGAGTGGGAGACATTTGTGCAGAGCATACTGGGTAGGGTGAGTCTTCCAAATTGGGAAGAATTGTGGCCGGCTCTTCGCCAAGAAGAGATTAGATGGCTGACCTAGACGGGAAGTAGCAACAAAGGAGTCCGGATCAAGAAGGAAGAGGAAGAGGATGCAGCTCTGGCATCTGCGGGAAAGCAAGAGAAGAGGAAGAAGTAGGACCTTTCCAAGGTCAAGTGCTTCCACTGTGGCGAATTGGGTCACTATGCAAACCAGTGTCTGAGGAAGAAGAAGAAGGGAGAGGCTTCTGACTCTAAGGTAGCACCAGCGAAGGCGGCGAAAGAAGTCGAGGAGGATGACGATTGTGCCATGAGTGCTCATGTACCTTTAGAGAAGAGGAGGGGAGACATCGAGCTGTAGTTAGCAGACTATAAACGATGAGGGGCAAGATCCTTGAGGTACCCAACCTCTTGGATTATACCTTGCTACGGGAGCCCTGAAGAAGAGTAGCAAGACTGACAGATGTAGGTAGAGACGGATGCGGATGAAGCGGCATAGAGTGTTGCAACAGTGCCAGAGGCACGAGAGTGTTGCAATGGTGCAGGATGGCACAGAGAGATGTGCAACGGTGTGAGATGTAGGAGTTGTTGCTGCAACACAGAGGTCAGTAGAGGGAGCACTTGTTAGTGGTAGAGAGAGCTTCAACATCGGGAGTGTTTCTAGCCTGACAGGGATGTCAGAAGTCGGGTGGGTTAGTTACGTATTTCTCAGTAACTGAGTTGCAGTGCAGTAGCAGTTGGCAATAACACGATGCAGCATGATGAGAGGGGGATGCAGTGCAGATGCAGTGTTGGGAGGTTGGACCAACAACAACACGGATGCAGAAGGAGTTGTCGTACAGATGTAGTAGTGGCAGTGGCAGGGCCATGGGCAGCAGTACAAGATGCAACAGTGCAGAGGATGTTGGGTGGGGAGGCCTAGCATCAGCACAGGGACCGGTGCCGAATAATCAGTGTGATGCTAAGTGAGGAGTATTACTAGAGCACAGTGCTCGCTAAGAGGGAGTGTTGATTTGGGGTAGCATCGGATGTGCTCTAACCATGAAAATTGGTGGAGAGGCTACATCACATGAGATCTCCAAGAGCCATAAATGGTTTGGATAGATTGTACCCGGTTTGGGAGATATTAAAATAATAATATTTTTAATGGAGTTCCTAAGTCTAATCTTAGGAAAAAATATTAATGGGTATTAATATAAAACTAGGTTAGAATGTTCCGAAGGATAAGGATCAAGCCAAATCTAATCTTAGCTGTTGATTAGAGATTTAATCTCGACTGTTGGAGGACCAACGAGAAAAGTATAAGAGGAGGCTTGAGGGTCAGTTGGAAGACACACTAGAGTGATCAATTATTCATTCTGTTAGGGGGGGTTGCTAAGAAAGAGTGAATCAGTGATCAACAACGAGTGGCAATGAGTACTGGGCAGAGAGGTAGAGACAGTGCCAAGAGACCAACGCAGAAGCAGAGAGCAAGAGCAGCAGCTTGGAGCAGGCCATGCAGAGCCCAACAGAGATAGCGCAGAGCCGAGCGGGACTGCTTCATCCACGCAGAAGGCAGAGGGAGTGACGCAGAGGGTCCCAGAGGCTGCGTAGTGCCTCAGAGGGTTGACGCAGAGGGTCCTGTGGCTGATGCAGTGCAGTAGGAAGCTGATGCATAGGCCAGAAGGGGTAGCGCTGAGCTTTAGAGTTGTCGGAGAGGGTTTTGTGGGACAGGTTTTTTGAATACCTGTTTCCGAATAGAGAGGTATTGCTGCCGTGTATTTTTCTTTGTCGGGTGAGCCGGTTAGGCACCCAGTTGTACTCAAGGAAATAATGCATAATAATATACCCTAAGAATAGCTGCACCGGTTTTACTGCATTGGGTTTTTCCGGGGACATTTGTCCAAAAATAACGATGTCACTTGTGTGTTTGTTTTCTTTTAGCTATTGATCTGTAGATGTTGTGACTGTATTGTGTTTATTTCGGTATTCAAATGTCTTAAATAACTTGTTCAGAATTTACAAGTAGAAGAAATAAACCAGTAGAATACAGAGTAATTTTCTAACGGATAGACTTAGAAAATTCAATAGTTAGCGGGTCCAACACTGTCAACAGAATCGTTAAAAAAAAAGATTAATTACTTTAATTAAGTCATCTCTAGGTGGAATTTCCAGAAACGATTTCTGGGTTTTGGAGAATACATGTATTTTAGCATCCCCACAAAATTTCGTGGCTAGAACACATCTGATGCTACAGAAACTAACAGTGACCTCCACAAAATTGTATATATTGTGGTACCTTCTCCCTGATTACCCACATCAAATTTCTTGGATAAATGTCTGAGGAAGTCGAGTTCTTGTAAAATGTCGAAGGAGGGTTTTGTTATTGGGTTTTCTTCTACATCAAGGCTGAGAGTTTCCAAGGAGGACAACCACTGGTCTGGGCAATTTAAGTATGGGAAAATTCATTCTTGCAGTTCGAGTTTGGTAGTAGCATGGCTGGTCGAGTTGGTACAATTATTTCTGGGCTCGTTTGTGTGAGAGAAATCCTTTCCTCATGAGGCCGCATCCATGATTCATTTTAGGTAGGACCGCAGTCATTAGAATCTTCACAGTCAAGGGAGCCAAGGGTCCTTTCATGGGTCCAGATGAGTCCTAATCGCCAATGAAGGACATATTCATGCATGTCAGTGAAAGCTGTAGTTGAAGAGAAAGCCCTTGGATCTATTGGATAAAATCATAGTGGACAGTAAGTTGCCCTAATCGGACCTTCATTACAGATTGACTGAATATTGGTATTATAGTTTGAGCCATCCACTTTTGGATCTTCAAATTGTCAAAGTCATTTTGACTTTGGCTTATTGTACTCTCTCTTTGCTGAACATTCAATATTTATAATAAGAAGAATTGATATAGGGTTTTCCCTGGCTTGAGCCATATCCTTGTGTTCTGTTGTCTTGGCTTGTCTTCCTCGTTTATTATTTATGTTCTTTCTTCAATTACTGTCAATAGGATGATGTATTTGATTGCTAATGGAAATAAGATGGACGAATACATGGGCTGATGTAGATCATTGAAGTGACTGTCTTGACTAGTGTTGCAAGAACTGTCCCCCCCCACCAGGATTGGGAGGTAGAACCGCGTCTCGTACTGATCCGCCACCGATCCTTCAGCGAGATCACAAATCTGAAAATCAGATCTACAGTTCCTTCCTTTTTTGGCGATTCCTGGAAATTTGGGTCCGTGGGGGCTCGTTCTGATGTTCCTGCTACCCAATCCGCGGATCCAGAAAGGATCAGGTGCAGATCTGCGGAGGTTAGGGCGTGTATCCACCGCAGATTGCGAGCAGATCCGAGAGAAGGTGGACGGTTCACACGGTTCCGCGGGGCTTTTTTGTTGTTTTTTTGGAAATTTCGAATTGTTATGTGAGGAACTACACTTTCCAAATACTCCCAAGGTGCCCCTTGATGCTCCCTAGATGCTTCCTAGATGCTCCCTAATGGTAATGTTAAATTCTTAAAGTAAAAGTGACATTCTCCTTTATCTTTCATTTCCATCATTTTACTTAAATTTTTAACATTACCATGAAATGACCGAGGATGTTTGAGAGTGGTTCCAACCTCATCAGACTTCATATGGAGAAAATAGAATTTGATATTTCTTTCAAAATTCAGTAGACTTAACAGTTTTCAGGATCAATGGGGATTGTGGCATTTCATTGGATTATATCATGTATGAGGGCATGTAATTGGCATTTAATTAAGAGCACCAAGCCCTATATGTACCCTAGTGTTGATGTTGTTGATTGTTGAACTTCTTTTGTCATGGCGTTAGCAATTATGTACCCTTCACTTAAGTCAAAATCATTGATTAGGCATGTTAAGATTTCTCTATCATATTATAAGGCTTGGATTAAATTGTTTGATCAAAATTAGGCAATGATGACTGATATCCCTATAGAATTGAAGTAGAGGAAAAGGCTAGACAAGAGAAGAGGAATCTAGATTCTAGATGGTTGATGCTGGAATAATTAATCATTGATGTACAATGGATGCCATATCTATCTTGATTTATGTAAAATATGCATGTTTTCATGTCTTCTACAACTAATTTGGTATTTTGGATGTTTTTTTAATATAAATGCAAATATATATATATAGTAGACGCTTCACTTCCTAGATTTTTGGGAAATGGCGCTTTTGCGTCCCCGCTTCCAAAAAACGTTTCCACTTTGTGCAACGTTGGTCCTAACTCCTAAGAAAAGAACATGTTAATCAAAATTTAACAAAGGAGCAGTTGGAGTCAGATTCGGTAGCCACATTGACAGGTCAGGTTTTTGACCAAGTGAGGGCTCATATGATTGCCAGTATTAAGGCCCATGTATTGCCAAGAAAGCAGGCTGTATCTCCCTTTGAGTGCTCACAGAGGTGCTAGTAGTTAGTGGGGTACAACTTTGACACATTGGACGGATCTTGTCCCCCACCTTTTCCTCCATCAAGCAATCAAACTACACTACCAACTAGTTCGACAATCATACGCAGGCCAAGTCCAGGAGCATCTACGTAGCAGTTGGATAACAAAAGTTGTCTTGGGATTTGATTGGTTTCCAGCTCAGTTTTGTGGGAGATTTGTCCCCCCCTTAAACTTCTTTTCTCCACTTATTTACTGGCAGTTTTAGAGACGGATACACTAAGTCTACAATTGAGCACATGCACAATCAGTCTAGTCTCCACGCAGCAGAGGAATGGAAACTTGTTTTGGGCATGATAATAGTCAATCAATAGCTTGAGTTGGAGTGAGGAAGGCTGCCCCTTGTCTTTCCCTCATCACCACACTATTGAGAAATCTAGGGGCAACAACAAAGGATGATTTTGCTTACTTTGATAACTGCTTGTGATATGTTTTTGAACTTCTCAGTAGGAATTCCCCTTCGTTCCACCAACTCTGCATCTATGAAGTTGTGAGAAGCTCCACAGTCAACCAGTAATGTCACCTTGTGCTCGACTATGATCCCTCTAACTCTGAATGTGTGATATCTAGGGAATCTCAACATGGAGGCAAGAGTAGGAGATTTTCCCTTTGCATGCAAAGACCCACCTCCAATAGTTTGGTGCATCTACCCTTGTACGGGTCCCTGTACCTGCTCCTCATCCCCCTCATCACTGTGACTCTCCGAGTATACCTCAATGTATTGAGCCTTGCCCGCTTTGTCTTTGCCAGCACACTTGTGTCCCAATGCCCATGGTTCCTGACAGTTGAAACAAAGCTTCTTCCTCAACTCTTTCTAGGTCTCATGCATCTTCGATTTCCCGTTCCACTCCTTCTGAAAGGGCTTGACCTCTTTACCGTTCTGAGGGAAAGAAGGTTTAGGAGTGAATTTATTTTTGGAACTGACATCCTGCAAGTCCGTAGTTTTGTTGATTTTCGCACGAAATGTGGTGGGTTCAAAACTCTTGACCCATCCACGTAGAGGTTTTTCCAATTTCTCTACAAATAACATCACGAATTTGGCCTTTGTAATGTCTGTGACCATGACCGCCAGCCTGTAAAACTTTGCAATGTAAACCTCCAGATTTCCTATCTACTTGAGTTGTGCCATCTCTCGAAAGTGAATCTCTGGATCTTTCCTGTGAAATCGCTCAATAAGCCTCTAAGTGAACTTTGTGTATGAGGCTATATTTCTATGCCCCAATGTCACCATCCCATGGTGTTGAAAACTGAACTAGGTTCGGTCTTCATAATGACATGTGAAATTGTGATTTTATGTTATTGATGTAAAGAAGAAAATGAATTTATTTTTGTAATGCTTGAATCATGGGTTTCATGATCAAGGAATTTTATTTTAGTTAAGGTTCCCGTTGTGAGCCTTTAGGTTTTGTCATCAAGTCATAAAAGTGTATTGAGTCAATGTCATGTATGGAAGACCCTTCTTGGGCATGTTACAAACATATGTGAGTCATTGAAAGAGTCAAAAAGATCCTCCAAGACCAAGCTCAAGCACGTCCATCATGTTAGCCTTAAAGGAAATATTAAAGCTACACCAAATGACATGTTGGCCTAGGAATCTATCAAGTCGGCTTATTTCTCATGGGCAAACCACTATAAATAGGCAGCTCAACCTCCATTTGGAACTCAGATTTTCGGTCAAGGAGAAGTCTGCAATAAGAAGTGCGAGAATCACTAGGAAAGGAGCCTCATAACCAGCGAAGAGAAGGAAAGGAAGAGCGAAGTCTTTGGTATTATTTTTGGGTCTGTTTTTGTGTTAAGTACACTCCACACATGTGAGAAACTGCTGCTACCTACTGTAGGAAGAATGAGATACCACAGTCATATTGTGAAGACAGATTTTGGAGAAGAACAAGGTGATTCTATAGCCGAGTTAAAGGAGGAAGAACCTCCATTTAAAGAGAAGGTAATTAAGGTGTTTATCTCCGTCATATGCCACAGGTAGGACTTCAGAAGTAGGGCCGAGAATTGTAGAGCGGAATCAAGGAACCAAAATTCATAGAAGAGCCGAGATAGTGAAGGAGGGAAGGAAGTTTGATCATCATTGACTCAAGGAAGAAATCAAACAAGAAGGCTTGTGACTTGGTCTTGGAGAGGTCGTTGTGTCAAGGGTCTTGGTCTTATTATTTGTCAAATGAAATCTCTATAAGAAGAAAAATTTGTTTGGCTTTTCCTCTCAAGTGGGAGAGATTTTGGCCCTGACTGATTGCCTACATTTTGTGTCTCTTGTTTCTTTATTGTTTATGCCTTGATAGCTATTTGATGAAGAAGAACACAATATTAATATTTATTGTTTATGCATTGATAGCTGTTTGATGAAGAAGAACACAATAATAATCTAATTAAAGAGAAGATCCTATCTAAAGTAGTAAAAAGCATTCACAAGCAGTTATCAATAGAAGAGAAATCACCTAATTGCTAAGCCCTAGATTTCTCAACACATGGTACTAGTACTCTAGGCCTTGCCATCCAAGTGTAATGTGGCTAGCTTAATAGACTCCTCCTCGGTCATCTGATGTAACTGGAAATATGTATCCAACTTTTGAACCCACGATCAAGTTGAACAATTGGTCGACCCATCAAAGTATGGGATGGTCACCTTTGCCAAAGTTTTCTATAGCTCCTGATTCTGCTTTGAAACCCTTTGAAATGGTTTGGGTCTCCTTTTCAGTTGAAGTTGGTAGAAATCAGTAAGGCTCATGGCATATTGAAACTCCTGTCCAAATGATCTGTACTCCTCCATGTACCCTGCATAGGGAATTCCATGAGTGGATTGCTCAGGTATGTCCTCTGGTATCTCATGTATAAAGTGAGGCATATTGGGTATGGGCATTTTACTAGCAGTGCGTGATGGGTTCTGCACATGAGTATGGACCTAGCTACCTTCAACACTGTTGGACCCTTCCCCATTCAATGGCTCCTTCCCAGCGGAAGTCCTTGTGTTTGTCATGCCTCTCATCAAGTCCACCATCTCTTTTTGGCCCTTGGCCAAGTCATTTATAGCACTAAGCAAGCTGTTAAAGGCTTGTTCTTCCTTATCTCCCATATCTGGCCCTTCAATTAAATGCTATTTATTATATATGATATATTACTTTACAACATTCCTTTAATAAATAACAATAATTACTCAGATAAAATAAAAATTACAATATCTACCAATTTATTGTAGCATTTCTAGGCGATTCTAAATGATTGGGACTTGGGTAAAATCCAATTCATGTAGTCATTGGAAATTTGCTGAATTACGATAGCAATTTTTGAATTGGTTAAGTGAAATAACAGGTAAAACGTCGAAAGCCTTCAATTCTTGCAATTTTGATTATTCAAAAGTTTGCGATCACCATCGAGGGAATTTCAACCTTGTCAATGAATGGATGATTATTGAGGGTGAGCTTGGCATTCATCTAGATATATACATATAATTTGCTGCATGGTGAAGGCTGGCCCTGATCTTGCCAGGTGGAACTGAGATGGCCCTAATGACCCAAAATTATGTTTGGGCATGCAATAGTCTGAAATGACCCAGTGAAGTGGGTCCTCAATTAAAAAATTGTGATAGCTTGATTAGAAGACAACACTTGATTGTAAAATATTTTGAAGAAAAATAATCTAGAAGCCCTGTTGCATTGCACTTGCTACTCTTGGCTTTCAATTGATCTGCTCCATTTGTACTTCTATAGAAGATTTGAACTTTTCGAGCCTTTTGGATGTAGTTCCAAGGGAATGTTTCCATTGAAAACAACATTGTTTTAACAAGAGGAGTAAACTACACAGATTCAATAAAGAGAAAAGTTGGGCATAATTCAATTATTCAAGATGTTTGTTCTGAAATGAGAAGCAAATCGATACTATGTTCAAAATGTTGTTGCATGGTTCTATGTCTAATTGACGAGCTTATGCCCTTTTTAGGAATTTTTAAATTGTAGTAATAGTTGACATCATTTTCATAATGGATGGAGTGATTGCAATGAGGCTAACCCCCTTTATATAAATTGGGAATGCTGATTTGGGGTAGCATCAGATGTGCTCTAGCCACGAAATTTGGTGGAGAGGTTGGGGCACATGAGATCTCCAATACTCAGAAAAGGTTTGGGTAGATTCTAAATAGTTCAGGAGATATTAAAATAATTAATATTTTTAATGGAGTCCCTCAGTTTAAACTCAGGGAAAATAAAATATTAATGTGGATTAAAATGAAACTATGTTAGAATGGTCCAAAAGACATGGATCAAGCCAGATCTAATCTTAGCCGTTGATTAGGGACTTAATCTCGGCCGTTGATATGCCAACATGAAAAGTATAAGAGGAGGCTTGAGGGTCACTTGGAGAAGACACCAGAGTGATCAGTCATTTTATTCTCTAGATTGGGGTTTGATAAGAGAGATAGAATAAGGGATTGGGAGTTGCAGCTGAGGGGCATTGAGTACAGAGAGATAGAGAGACAGAGAGACAGAGATAGTGCCAGGAGAGCAGCGTAGTAGTCGGGGAGAGTGATGTAGAGCCAGGCAGGGCTCACGCAGGGCCACGCAGAGGCAGCCAGGAGTTGCGCATAGCCTCAAAGAGGCCAGCGTTGCTGACGCAGAGGTCCAGAGGGCTGATGTAGGGCGACGCAGACCCATCCGGGTGACGTAGGGCCAACGCTGGGCAGAGAGGGGCTGATGCATTCCAGAGAGAGGCTGACGCTGGGGTTTCTGGGGCAGATTGGTGCTGAGTAGCTGCCAGAAGGATTATCCAGGGTTTCAACCAGGAGATTTGTCAGAAACTGAGAGGTATTACTGCTAAGGAAATTCTCTTTTGGGTAGGCTAGTTTTGGCACCCAGATTGTACTTTGATATTGCTTAATAAGAAAACCCTCAGATAGCTGCACCGGTTTTCACACATTGGGTTTTTCCGAGGACATTGGTCCAAAAATATTGATGTCATATGGTGTGATTGTTTCTGTTTCCTTTAGTTGTTGATCTGTAATATGTTGATCATGCACTAGTGTTTATTTTCAGTATTTACATTGTAAATAACTTGTTAAGTAAAATAACAAGTATGTAGGAATAAATCAGATAAAGTGCATGGAGGGTTTCTAACTAAGTAAACTTAGAAACTTCAACAAGGAAGATATTCACAAATCATGGATTTTTCTCTGGATTTTTATGTTGTGCTACTTCATAGATTATGAATGTTGTACTTTCTGTTCAAAGTTAAGTTACTGAGGTGTGTGTACTTCATTCTTTCCTACGTTTCGAGATAAATGTATGTGAGAGTCGAGACAGGTGGTGGTTTTTGGATTTTGTAAAACTAATTGGGAACATCACTTTTAACAGGAGTATGGAGCACAAGTGATAACTACTACTCCCACTGTGCCATACATATTTGAATACTCTGATGGAAGGTAGCATCAGAATCTGAATATATTTGGGTGTAAGTTTTTGTTTATTGAATACGGATCGTACAGACTGTTCACTTGCAAAGATATATGACTTTTAGCTTCTCCTCTAGTAAGGTTACTGTGCAGAATCCTGCGGCATTATCTTCAAATCCTGGACAGCGTGTGACAGCATGCTGGGAACCAACTGTGATTGCAACTATTATACTTCCTAGTGAGTAAGCGCTAATCACTATATTTATGCTTCTTCGTTATTTTTTCTTCCCAGTGAGAGTAATGCTATAAGATGTTTCTTTTTACTGATATCTGTTAATTTTGTGCATTATTCTTGTTGCTTGATGTATCATGCATTTAGTAATTTGAAATACTGATTTTCAGATATGTGGGTAGTGTGATTACACTTTGCTCAGAGAGGAGAGGGGAGCAGCTTGAGTACTCATTCATTGACAGGTTTCTTAATTCGTTTAAAATTAATTCATGCTATCTTGTATTCTTTACTGAAGTATTCTCTTCATGATTTTGAACTTTGGTTTGGCCATGCTTATACAGTCAAAGGGCCTTGTTGAAGTATCGGATGCCTCTCAGGGAAATTGTAGTAGATTTCTACAATGAACTGAAAAGTCTAACATCTGGCTATGCTTCATTTGATTATGAAGATTCTGAGTAAGTGCAACATTGTTAGCTGTACATTTTATTTCCGTTTAAATTTGACTGTCCTTTCAATGCCTTTAAATAGACTGTAGCTCTGTATGTGCTTTATATTTATCTGCATAGGTTGTTAACAATGTTAAGCTTCCAAAAATGCTGTATTAATTTTTTGGGCTTCTGAAATAAAAGTTTGTTAACCCTATAAAATTGTTACTATTCAAGAAAAAATTGGAAATTGATAGCATAGCTTGGAGAAGCAAAAATGGGGATATTGTATGTGATCTTTTCTATTTAGGGCAGGAACTTCTTGGTAATTGCATTTCAGAGCTTTCTGAGAGAGAGAGAGAGAGAGAGAGAGATTTTATGAACACCTCAAGCCATAAACGACCTAAAACAGTTAAATGGGATAGGTAAAAAGATATTACAACTCCTGTAAGTCACCTGACATGGGGACACGAGACACGAAGGACACGAGGATTCGAGTGTCTGACACAGGCACGTTGACCACTCAGAACAGGACACGTTAGGACATATATATATATATATATATATATATATATATATATATATATTAAAAATTAGATATTTCTTACACAAATTCTCATTCATGATACACATTCATTGATTCAAACATAGATCTTCCTCTAGATGTAAGTTTTACAAAGTAACATTATGCATACAAATACAATTGTGACATATTTATCAATGATCCAATAGGAGAAAAACAAAATACTGCATTTTTCTCATTAAGTCATCAAAATCAAAATGTGTTACATAGGTAGTAGCAATGCCAATGGAAAATAGAAATAGCAAATACAAAACAACTACAAGCCTCAATGCAGTAGGTAGGTCATGAGTCAATGAGTTTTCAATCATCATCATCAAAATCAGCATCACTGTCATCATCATGGTCACCACTGCTCTCCTTTGTTGCATCCTCCTCCTCTGTATCCAATGTTATCTCTGCATCTTCTGGTGTGGAGGATGACCCCTCTACAACATCACCATCATCAAAAGTGACAGGCTCTAGCACTGGCTCATCATGATCCAAGTTGGCCAATGCCAACTCAACACTGTTGTCCAAACCCATATCATCAGGATTCAGGAAAGATATCCCACATCTTTGTCTTTCCTTTCAACCACTCATCTCTCTGCCTGTAAATAAGACGAAGGTTGGTGTGCACATACACCATTGTCTCTTCCTTGGACTGCTCAAGCCTACTCTTCTTGACACTATACAAATTCCCATATGTGCTCCAATTCCTCTCGCAACAAGAGGATGAAGTCACTTGAGAGATGAGCGGCATGGCTAATTGCTATAGAGGAGGGCTTGTTGCCCCATGAATTTCCCACCAAGAATAGGGCTTCTTAGCTCCCTTGTCTCAAATGACACCATATCCTGCAAATCGACCAATGCCAGTGGAAAACTCTGCAAAGGCATCTTGCACCTGATCAAGGGATGCTCTATCCTGAAAAATTTGCCTCAATGCATCTTTTCTCCCTGTGAAATTTCACCATCCATGTGAGGAAGGAATCTGCGGGAAGGTCCACCTTTCAGTCACTCATGGCTGTAGTATTTTGGGTTCAATGAGTGAGCCAAACAATGCAAAGGTGTGTAATTCTTGTCCCATCCGCTGACAAGAATATCCTGTATGGTGGTGAAGAAGGCCTCTGATGATGTCTCATACTCGGGGCACTCACTCTGTAAAACAATGCTTCTCACAGACTCAATCATAGAATCCCATCCCTCATAAACCTCTCCTGGGATGGGTTGGTCTGTATCTACAAATTGTAGCAAAGAAATGATAGAGTCCACGATCTTAATAAGTAGATCTACCCTCTCCCACCAAACATCATCTAACACTGTTTCCTTCACTCTTTTTGAGGCTGCTAGATCTGTCTTTCTCCAAAAAGACCAAAACTCTGAAATAACCGTGGCCCCAAGAGTGATTTTGACCTCCTTCAACCTCTTCAACATGATGAATGAAGAGGCAAACCATGTATTTGCAATCTTCAACAATGATAGATTGGTGTACTCCTTGTAGATAGTGAAGGCATTTGTATGATTCTGTACAAAGTTGCGGACATGTTGTGCATCCTCAATAATACTTCCAATCCAAAGTGCATCAGAAGCAATAGATTTAAGTGCTAAATTCAAAGAATGGACAATGCAAGTTCTCCAAAATACTTGTGGATATTTAGCTTCCACAATCATGTCAACAACTTTGCAAATAGGTGCATTATCTGTAATGATTTGCACACAAGAATTAACACCTACATCTTCAATAACTTTAATGAACAACTCACCCATATATTGTGCATCTTCGTATTGTACAAGTGCATCCACTGATTTCAAGAAAACTGGACCATTTAAGGAAGACACCATGAAGTTGATGAGTGGGTGGCGTGTTGGATTTGTCCATCCATCAGAAACAATATTAACCCCAGATGTTGCCCATGCTGATTTAATAGGCTTAAGCATTTTGTCCACCTCTTTCTTTGCCTTCGTCAACAATGTGGTTCTAAGCTTCTCTGACCCAAGAGGCACATACCCTGACCGAGCCCCTTGGATTAGAGCTCGACACATCTCAATAAATAAAGTTGAGCGTGCAACATTAAAGGATATGAAGTTATGATAGAAAAATAATGCAATAGTGAGATCAAGCTCTTCCCATTTCTCTTACTAAAAAATCTTGCCCATTGGACCAACTGCCACTGCCTTTCTTTTTAGATGATCCAACCACCTTTGCCACACCAACATTGGCCTCTTTTTCCATTTCTTTCCTCTTAGCTAAAGACACCTGTGTACATGCTGCGGTTCCACAACCTGGTAAAGCCAACAAATGAGATTTCACATGGTAATATGTGCTCATGAAATGATTGTTGCACTAGATGCATTTCCAAGCAACATTACCTCCTGCCTTCAACTTGCTGCCTGACCCTTGCTCTCTTGTGACATATTTCCACAAGGGATATTTGTTATCTTGAGGCTGCTGTCTTCCCTCAACATTTGAAGCTGTTGTTGTAGTCCCACTTCCAATAGAAGGAACACTTTCATACCTTGATGAAATTGGAAGAGGAGGGGCATCTCCAATGGGGACATTCTTCCCCTTCCTTTGCCCCTTCCCCGCTGCCCTTGATTGAGCCATGAATGTTATAAAAAAATTTGTAAAAAAAATGCACATGCAAACTGTTGTAATAAAATGCAAAAAAAATAGAAAAAAAATGCACGCACTTGTTGCTTGAATCGCCTCCAAAATGCTCCCAAACCCTTTGCTATTCGCTCCCACACACCCATAGCAAGAGAGAAATTGAAAAGTGAGAGTGAAATGGGGCAAAACTGCCCTTTATGGGTAGCGCAACACGCCAAAAGAGGGGACACGTGTCCAGAATCGGGACACGCTGGTGTCAGTCCCAGACACATTCAGACACGAGCGTGCCCAATCGGGACATGATCAAACATGATCTGGATGACACCTGTCCCACCGAATCGTGTTCAATTCGCTTGATTTAGGACACGCAGAGGCTGGGGGTTGAATCCGGTTTCATAGCAACTCCTTAATTCAATAATTCCCTCACACTATAGACAATATGCTTCTAAGGATGCCTCCCAATAAGTGTGGAAAATGGTATGTCTCGTGTGTACGATTCACAAGACCTTTAGTATCTATATTCTGTGGAGATGTTAGATTCAAATGTCATTAAATCACTTCTTTTTTCTGCATTACCATGTAGAGTTCAGGGTGGAAGCACTGACTTGATCAGCGTGTAGTAGCTTAAAAGGAAGTCAGACATTTATGCCTAGTGATAAGAGTTTGATTATTGAGGAGGGTCTCACGTTGGCGATGGTGTAATTTGCTGCTTCTGGGACCTATACTACCAGGGATCAGAAATGGGAATGACAATGGAAGGATAAATTGTTGGCTTTTGGCGATGCTCTGAAAGTGTTTAGAGTCTAGACCATGTCTTGGGTGCTTCACGAGCTTTAGGGTACATGGTATATGTTTAGCCCTTGGATGGTCTCAGATGGATTGGTGCATACCAGATGGTTTGTGATGGATTTGCATAGGTGAGATAGCTTGCTCGATGGATGCCTGACCTTAAAGGGTTGCTGGCTTGGTATTCTTCCATTACACATGGGAGTTAGGTTAACATTTTTGTGGACACCCTTGATGATGGCGACATGGACACTTCACTTGCTTGGAGAACACCCTACTTTGGAGGAGTGGCATTGGGCCCTAGATTGCATGGGGTTGCTTGGATTGCTATTTAGAGGCTTGGAATTGGCTTGGTGATGCCTAGGTTGTGATAATGTTCTTGGAGGGGCTAGCTGAACCAATGGAGTACATTGCTTAGGAGGATGGATGGAGTCTTATGGAGGCTTGCAATGGAGGCATGTGGACATACTTTGTGTAGCAACATTATTTGGGAGTCCTTATTGTGAATGACATCACCTTATAGCAGACACATGTATTTTGGAGCGTAGTATCTCACTTGCGTTGGCCTACTTGAGATTATCGTGGAGCGTAGCATCTCACTTGCGTTGGCCTACTTGAGATTATCATGGAGCGTAGCATCTCACTTGTGTTGGCCTACATGAGATTATTGTAGGTTGCTTGTAAGGGCCTACATGAGATTATCGTAGGTTGCTTGTAAGGGCTTGGGCCTACATTATATTGTTAACCTACTTTACCTTTCATATAAATAGAGGAAGGAGAGAGTCCTCATTAATCATTCATTCACTCACTTGTATTCACTCTTGTGATGTGATGTGATCTAGAGAGGAGTTGTCACCTATCCTCTTACTTTTTTTTTTGGTCTTCTTTTGTACCTGATTTTTTTTTCTTGGGTTGCTAGGGTTTTTTGGTCTTCTTGGAGCATCTTGGAGGTCGAGGTTTAGTGTTTATTCCTTTGAAATTGGAGATTAGTGTGTTGTGATGAAAACCTAGGGTACCTTTGTTGAAGAAGAAGAGAAGAGGATGTCTTACCTTGGAGGATGTGTTGGAGTGATTTTTGCATATTGGAGCTCCTTGGTTGAGCTGAGGCTTTTGTATTTTCTCTAAGCTAGTATTTTGGAGAGCTAGTGGATTTGTACTAGGATTGAGAGAAGGCTATGGTATCTATATGTAATTCATCTTGAGTATATGAACGGAGTTTTCAGCTGTCCAAAACTTGTGTGTTTTCTATATTTGATTTGCAGAAATATATGTTCTTCATGTATTGTCATTTAAGGCTATATATGCCTTGATGATTTAAGATAAGAAAACATTTGTTAAGCAATTTAACGTCTTCATTGCAGAACTTAAAGGGTTGTTTTTGCTACAGCTATACTTGCTGTTGTAACTGCTGTAAAAGATAATTTTCAGATCTGGTTTATGTGCGATAAGTTCTCCTAGAAGAATGGAACTTATCCAAGTTGTCTGGCATCTTTTCTCCTTGGATTGCCTACAAATTTGGACTATTTGGAAGTGAAATATCACACTCTTTGTGTTGTTGTTTTATATTATATTTTATAATTTCCTTAAGGATGAAAATTAACAGGATTAAGATCTGAGAAACCTCTAGTCACAGAGGTGGAATTTCTATTTTGCATTTAAACCCTCAAGTGCAGAATTTTCTACAGAGATTGGGGCTAGAGGGTTTTGGGTATAAGGAATAGTGCCCACCCACAATATGCAATTATACACATAAGAAATAGTTTAGTAAATCCATTCAACATTCAAAGGTAATCAGCCATATGCAGTGTATCAATGTTCTAAATCAAATTACATTCACATCATAAAATTTAGATTTATTATTATTATTTATAATATATGGTTATTTCTAATAAAACTGTTAATTTTCTAATACCATATCTGATTTGAATTTCCTAGCAATTTATTTTATACCCAGAAAATGTTTCATGCAGTAAAATCTTTTTTTTGAAAATTGCTGAAAATAAATACACTGGTATTTTAACTTTAAATAAAATTTGCAGCAGAAAATAAATGGAAAAATTAGTAACAAAACACAGTAGAAAATTATAACCAGTAAATTCTCCTTCACTTTCTATTACTGAGGGAAATTAGGGTTTCCTTTAATAAGGAAATTGACCCACATAATACACACAGAAACTACAACAATGGAAACTTGAAACTTGGCCTCCTCATAAATTCGGCTTGCACCTGTGCTGGCTGTTTATCACAAGTTTGGCTCACCTGTAGCATCTCGGCCTCCTTGCAAGTCTGGCATAAAACCTCACGGCCTCCCCAAACTCATGGTTTTCACTTTTCCTGCTAGAACTTGCCCTCACGAGTATCAACCTGCTCATCCATGTAGCACACTTTCAGCCTCCACAGACAAGTCTTGACCCTCTGCTTGTGTGCTCAATCTGCAATCCGGTGCTCCAAAATTCTTGTAGCTGCACACTTGTCACCTCTCTTCATTCTTGATTCTCTCACTTGAAAAAAATTGCTCTCCCAAGAGTAATGTGTCTCCACCTCTCCCTTAGGCTTGTTATATAATTTCTCATTGAGCTAGATCTCAAACTCTAGATCTCTTAAGTTTTGGATGGCTAGGATTAGATCTTGAGCCTCAATTGAGATCAACGGTTGAAATTAGATCTTGATCACTTCAAAAATTAAATTATTTATCCTTAGAAACTTAGCTCAATAGTCAACATTAATTAATAAATTAATTAATGTACTTTTCCTAATTTAAACTCAGGAAATAGATTATAAAAGTTACTCATGAGCAATAATGTAAACAGACAATCCGACATCTTCTGCATGCTTGACCCCTAGCCTATGCAAAAACACCTTTTTGAGCTATTAACTTCAACATTCCCTCCCACCGAGGCAGGTATTTTGCAACACCTACAACTTATCTCTGTAGAAACAACTTCAAACTTCCTCTTCACCTGGCGCTTGGTGAGAATATCAGCAATCTGCTCTTCTATGGATATGTATAGAAGCTTCACAACTCCCATTTGGACCATCTCTGACGAGGTGGAATCTGATCTCTATGTGCTTGGACTTGTCATGAAACATTGGATTCTCATAAAGCTTGATGCAACTCTGATTGTCATAGTGAATCATTGTTTGTTCAAACTCAAGGCCAAATAACATTGTGAGCATCTTGCGAAGCTAGATGGCCTCAGAGCTCACCAAGCTAGTTTCCATATACTCTGCCTCTGCTAAACTAAGTGCCACGAAAAAATGCTTTTTGTTGAACCATGAGATCATTGTTGACCCCAAACTGAACAACAACCATAGGTGCTCTTCTTGTCCATTGCACTCCCAACCTAAGTTGAGTATGTATAGCCCACTAACTGCACTCCACCACTATTGACATATCTAAGCCCATACTCCACTGTACCTTGTAGATACCTGAGCACAAGCTTCACTTCCACCCAATGAACCCTCCTCGGCTCCACCATAAACGGGCTTAGTGTATTAAGAACAAAGCATATATCTAGCTTAGTGTTGACCAGATACATCAGAGAACCTATCGACAAGTTGTACTCTATGGGATCCACCAACTTAGACCCATAAGCATTCAACTTCCTCAAGTTAGTAATCATGGGCGTCGACATGATCTTGCAATCCAACATCTCGAGTCTCTTCTGGATCTCAATTGAATATTACCCTTGTCCAAGGAAGATCTCACTTGTTTGTTGCCGCACCTCTAATCCCAAAAAGTATTGCATCATGCCAATGTCCTTCATCTCAAACTCTGTAACTAATGCTCTCTTGCACATCTCTATGAGCTTCTTTGACCTTGTGAGAAAAAGGTCATCCACATACAATACCAGAATGAGTGGATCGTCATCAACTAGTATGTAGTACAGGTTGGGATCCGCCTCACTCTTGGTGAATCCCATGCCTAGCAGATAATCATCGATTGTTGAGTACCATGCTCTAGGTGCCTGTTTGAGACGATATAGTGCCTTCTTCAACCTACATACATGAAGATCCCTCCCATGCACCTCAAAACCCTATGGTTGCTCAATATACACCTCTTCCTCAATCACACCATTAATGAAGGTTGCCTTCAAATCCATCTGATGTATCCTCCAACCCATCTCTAAAGTAATAGACATAACAACCTTGATAGAATTGTATCTAGCGTTTGGAGCGAATATATTCCCATAATCCACTCCCTCCTTCTACGAAGGCCCTCTTGCCATGAACCTAGCATTATACTTCTCGATATTGCCATTTGCAACATGTTTGATCTTGTAGATCCATCTTGTGCTGACCACTAAATTCCCATCTGGCCTAGGAACGATATCCCATACATTGTTCTTCATCATGGAAGAATACTCTTTCATCATGGCATCCCTCAAAACTTGCTAGTCTACTACCTCCCTAAAGCTAGAAAGCTCGGAATGACGAATGTCACTCATACATGCCATGTAGCTAGAAAACTTCTACGGTGGTCTACTCCTTGAAACTTCTTCTAGGAACATCCACGTACCACGTACTCTTGAGTGTCTCTTAGAGTTTTCTCACTCTCTCTGGCTTTTGCGCTGTTCTCCCGGCACTATCTCTGGCTCTTGCGCTGATCTCCCGGTACTATCTCTGCCTCTCTGTCTCTGTGTATTCACTGCCCCTTAGCTGCAACTCCGATCATTGATTCTATCTCTCTTAGCAAACCTGCTTTAGAGAATAGAATGACTGATCATCTGGTGTGCTCTCCAAGTGACCTCAAGCCTCCTCTTATACTTTTCTCGTTGACATATCAACCGCTAATATTAAGGCCCTAATTGATGGCTAAGATTAGATCTGGCTTGATCCATGTCTTTTGGACCATTCTAACACAACTTTATATTAATTATTGATGCGAAAATCGCGATTTCCAGTTTTCATCAATTTTATCGTCCGATTTTATTTATTTATTATTATTATTTTTTTTGTTCCGCGCGAGTTTTTGAAATAAGCGCGATAACAACCAAAAAATCGTGATTCGATGCATACTTATCGCTGGGCCAGCGAACAACGCGTTTATAAGACCAAAAAATGATTTTTTAAAATTCATTTGGACAGACAGTGGCAACGACGTGGTTTTGGGGTGGTGACCTAGGAGAAAAACCTTGGTCGATTGGGAACTGATTGGAGGAGAAAAACGGATTGAGAGTTAAGGAGGAAAGGAATTTTCTCCAGCAAACCGGTATGGGCACCAAATTTTTGTGTTTTGTAACTTTGTTTTGGTTTTTGGTTGGGTTTGGAATCTGGATAACCCATTGTTTATCAAATATTTCAATGGGTTATCAAATATTTTTGAATTGATTTGATGGGGTTTTTGTTTGTTAAATTGTCAAAAATTTCATGTGTTTTGTCATGTTACTCATGTATGTAATTTTCTTTTAATTTTTGTAACTTGTAATCCTTATTTTGCCATAGGTTCACCATTCAACTTCAAAGTTCAAAGTTCAAACTTTATCTTACAAATTTAAAACTCAAGAGTCAATAGTTCAACCAAGTTACAAACATGCCAAGGAAATTGGACCCTCTGTGGGAATTTGGTGAACCTGATGGAGGGTTTGATACAATAAACTTGTTTTGCAAGTTGTGTGGGCAGCATATGTCAGGGGGGGTTTATAGATTGAAGTATTACCTTGCACAAATCCCTGGATTTGATGTAGGGCCTTGCAAATATATAAATCCGGAAATCATTCGAAAAGCCATGAGATCATTGGAAAATTTAGAGCACAATAGAGAGGCCAAAGCAGAAATGAAGAAGAAACTAACAAAGACTGTGCTAGGCTCAAGTGAACAAGGAAGTGGCATTGGTTCTACTTCAGCGTCAATATCTACAACCAACCCAGTAGCTGCCTCATCATTTTTTGTTCCTAGAACCACGCCTGGTTCACAACCATCTATCACTTCAATGCTTAAAGAAATTGAGAAAGAACAAGCTGACAAGTTGTTGACCAAATTTTTCCTTTGGAGTGATATTCCTTTCAGCATTGCAAGGAATAATCCATTTTTCTAGCCTGCTGTTGATTCTATTGCAACTATTGGCCCAGGGTACAAAATCCCTTCTTATGATGACTTTAGAGGTCGGATTCTTCAAAATGAAAAGGTTGACTGCACCAAAAGATTGGAGGAGTTTAGGGCATCATGGGCACAAACATGATGCATTGTGATGTCAGATGGTTGGATCGACCAAAAGGGGAGAACCCTTATAGACTTCTTGGTTAGTTTTCCCAAGGGGACAATGTTTATGAAATCTGTTGATGCATCTTCACATATCAAAGATGCAAAAACTTTATGTGATTTGCTGGATGTGTATTTTGGAGGTGGGTGCAGAACATGTTGTCCAAGTCATAATGGACAACGCTGCAAATTATGTTGCTGCTGGCAGGATGCTTATGGAGAGGCATCCTACTTTATTTTGGACACCTTGTGCTGCACATTGTATTGATTTGATGTTGGAGGACATAAGGAAAATTTCCTTTGTCAAAGATATTGTTGAGTCATCAAAAAGCATTACAAAATTTATATATAATCATACATCTGTGCTTCGTTTGATGAGAAAATTCACCAATAACAAAGAGTTGGTGTGCCCCGCCATTACACGGTTTGCCACTAGTTTCATATCTCTTTAATCCCTCTTGAATTCTATGTGGAATGTGAAGAGAATGTTTCTTTTAGAGGAGTGGCGTGCTTTGACAATGAGCCGCAACCCAGAGGGAGAGGCCATATGCAGATTAGTTTCATACTAGGAAGACTTCTGGGCGGGAGTGCAGGAGGTGTGCACCGTTACTGTACCTTTGGTAAAGGTTCTTCAATTAGTTGATGGTGAGAAGCCCGCAATGGGCTATTTGTATGAGGCCATGGACAGGGTGAAAGAATCCATTCGGGCCTACTATGATGATAAGGGAGATGAGGTGTTTTAGAGACAACTCCTATGGGAAGTGATTGATGAACGATGGAACAACGCACTCCATCGTCCCATTCATGCTGCAGGGATCTACCTGAACCCCGCATTTTCTTACCCATGTGGGTTTGTATTTGACGCTGAGATCATGGATGGAATCTTAACCTGTGTTCAGAGGATGGTGCGATCTCCAGCAGAACGTGCAAAAATCTCCAAAGAATTTGAGACATATAGGATGGCAGGTGACACATTTGGCTTTGACATGGCTGTGACTGATAGGACGACTAAAATGCCAAGTATTTTTTAGTTTGTTTCATATTTCATTGTCTCTTCAAGTTCATAACTTCATACTTTGCTTCAACTTTCATATTTCATTTTTTTCTTATGTTTATTTAAAATTTTATTTGTAATTTTGTTGTAGATGCATGGTGGAGAATGTATGGTGCCAGGGTAACCCTTCTGCAAAAACTTGCCATTCGAATCCTCAGCCAAACATGTAGCTCCTCAGGATGCGAGCGCAACTGGAGTGTATTTGAAAAAATACACAACAAGAAGCGCAACAAGTTAAACTTAAAACTTAAAATATTGCAAATTTCCAAATAATTTTTTGAATTCATTAAACAATATTTTTTTTATAATTATTATTTCATGATCTTTGTACAGGTTGGAGTCCCAACGACTTAATGACATGGTCTACGTCTACTACAATCTTTGATTGTGGGTGAGGCAACTTGAGAGGATACCTGATATGGAGGACATCTCATTGGATGGGATTGACACCACTGCTGCATGGAGGGTTGAGGCTGAGAGGCCTCTCGTGGAGTCTGTCGATGATTGGTTAGAGCAGGAGGTAGTGGAGGAGGAGGAGGAGGAGGAAGAGGAGGCGGAGCAACAGGAGGAGGTGACACCACCTACTCGGGCTACCCCTGCCACTAGTAGAGGACGTGGTCTACCTCCTATAGCTCTTAGTTCTTCAACTTCTAGAGCACAACAGAGTCCACTGCCAACTCCATCGGCATCTACATCTAGAGGGAAAGGGAAAGCTATTGCATTTTTTCGCAAGAGGGGCTGAGGAAATCAATAGTATTAGACTTTAGTTATTTGGTTCATTTCATTGTATATGACATTATGACTCATGAGATACATTATTATATTTTTTGTTGATATTTTGAGGCTGAGTTGGGACTCATGAGTCAGGACTTACTATTCAGGACATGATTCACTGTTATGTGTGACGTAGCACTAGAAATGATATTAAACATCTTATATATTAGTTCTTTTATCATATTTATGTGTCAATGTATTTATTTTATATTGTAGATGCTTTAGATATTAAAAAAATTGAAAAAAATTGAATTTTTTTGTATGTTACGATTTTTTTCCCGATGTTTACCGATTTATTCCCGATTTTTATGATTATTTCTGATTTTTTCCCCTCTCTGATAATGATTACTGCAACATTGATATTAATCCACATTAATATTTTAATTTCCCTAAGTTTAGACTTAGGGACTCCATTAAAAATATTAATTATTTTAATATCTCCTAAACTGTTTAGAATTTGCCCAAATCCTTTCTGGGTATTGGAGATCTCATGTGCCCCAACCTCTCCACCAAATTTCGTGGCTAGAGCACATCCGATGCTACCACAAATCAACACTCCCTCTTAGCGAGGACTGTGCTTTAACAATACTCCTCACTGAGTATTACTCTGATCATCCGGCATCGGTCCTTGTGCTGATGCTAGGCCTGCTGCCCACCATCCTCTACACTGCTGTATCCTGTACTGCTGCCCATGGCTCTGCCATTGCCACTGCTGCATCTATACGACAACTCCCTCTGCATCCGCGCTGTTGCTGGTCCTTTCTCCCAATACTGCATCTGCACTGCAACTCCTCTCATCATGTTGCATCGTGCTGCCTACTGCTGCGCTGCAACGCAGTTACTGAGAAGTAAGTAACTAATCTCCCAACTCCGACCTCGCTGTTGGGCTAGAGACCCTCCTGATGCTGAAGCTCCCTCTGCCGCTGACAAGTGCACCCTCTCTGACCTCTGCGCTGCTGCAACAACTCTCTGCATCTCGCACCGTTGCACACCTCTCTATGCCATCCTGCACTAGTGCAACAATGTCATGCCTCTGACATTGTTGCAGCCTGCTAGCCTCGCGCTATCCTGGGACTCCTGCACTATAGCTCTCTCTGCCGCTTCATCTGCATCCGTCTCTTCCCACATCCGCCAGTCTTGCTACTCCTCTTCGAGGCTCCCGTAGCAAAGTCTAATCCAAGAGGCTGGGTACCTCTAGGATCCTGTCCCTCATCGCCTGTAGTCTACCTAACTACAACTCGATGTCTCCCCACTTTTTCTAAAGTGGCACATGAGCACTCATGGCACACAGAATAGACAAGATCCTGGCCTTCCAGTTGGATGCCTCATCCAACCTGTCCTGATCCCTCAGCCCATTCATGGCCATCTCTCTGCTCTTCTTGTCGACTCCTCTGAGTCTCTCTACTTCCCTCCTGGAAGTCCTCTGTTCGACTCCCGCTGAGTCTCTCTACTTCCCTCCTAGAAGTCCTCTGTTCGACTCTTGCTAAGTCTCTCTACTTACCATCTGGAAGTCCTCTGTTCGACTCCTGTTGAGTCTACTTCTCGCCTGGAAGTTCTCTGTTCGACTCCTATTGAGTCTACCTCCCGTTTGGAAGTTCTCTGTTCAACTCCTGCTGAGTCTACGTCCCGTCTCGAAGTTCTCTATTCAACTCCTGTTGAGTCTCTCTATTTCCTGTTTGGAAGTTCTCGGTTCGACTCCTTCTGAGTCTCTCTACCTCCCGTCTGGAAGTTCTCTTCTAGACTCCCTCTGAGTCCCGATTTCCCTGTTGGAAATCCTTCTGCCGATGTCGAGATGCCCCCTACTCTGATCGTCTGTGCAAACGCACCACTGATTCAGATTTCTCGGCTAGAAACCCTCGGTAGCAACTCCCTCCTCCTTGGCCTTGCCCTGTTAGGTACTGTTTTGACTATAGTACCCCACCAACTCCACTCTACAACTTTCCCACAGCCTCCTAAACCCCAACAACCTAAAGGTGAGAGCTCCTAGGCTCTGCGCAATCCCGACACCAGCAACTCGGCCTCCTCAACCAACTGCGTCACAGCCCTCTGGCCCTCTGCGTGAGCCTCCCTTTGCCTCTGCGCTGCCTCTTCCTGGCTCACCCTTGATGACGCAGGCACTGCGTCACCCTTCCCTTGTTGCTGCTATGCTAGGAACAACTTCTATCACTCGGGACAACTATTTTCTGCTGCTATTGCTCCGCTCGGCTGATGTCCTCAGTTCTCCTGTGATCTGCAACCACGCTCTAATACCATGTTGAAGTTTCTAAGTCTACTAGTTAGAAACCCTCCATGCACTTTACTGATTTATTCCTACCTACTTGTTCCGTTACTTAACAAGTTATTTACAATGTAAATACTGAAAATAAACACTAGTGCATGCTCAACATATTACAGATCATCAACTGAAGGAAACAAAAACAAGCACACAAAATGACACCGTTATTTTTGGACCAATGTCCCCGGAAAAACCCAATGCGGGAAAACTGGTGCAACTATTTGAGGGTTTTCTTATTAAGCAATTTCAGAGTACAATTTGGGTGCCAAATCCGGCTTACCCAACAGAGAATGCCCTTGGTAGTAGTACCTCTCAGTCTGAGATAGATGTCCCGGCTGAAACCCCGGATAAACCCTCCGGCAGCTCCTCAGCTCCAATCTGCCCCAGAAACCCTAGTGTCTGCCTTTCTAGACTGCGTCAGCCTCTCTCTACCCAGCGCTGGCCCTGCGTCAGCCTCAGGAGGCCCCACGTTAGCCTTCTGTCCCTCTACGTCAGCGATGCTGACCTCTCTGAAGCACTGCAAATCTGTGCTCTAAAGTTCTCTTCAGTTTTGAGTCTCTTTTTCACTTGAGAAAAGTTGCTCTCCCAAGAATAATGTGTCCACCTCTCCTTGGGCTTTTTTGGTATCTCATTGAGCTAGATCTCAAACTCTAGATCTCGTAAGTGATGGATGGCTAGGATGAGATCCTAAGACTCACTTGAGATCAATGGTTGAGATCAGATCTAGATCACTTAAATAATTAAATTATTTATCCTTAAACTTAGGAAGGAAAATTATAAAGGTCACTTACTCCTTATGAGGAAGAACCTAAAGAGGCAGTGTGACATCTTCTGCATGCTTGACACCTATCCTATGCAGAGGCACTTATCTGACCTATTAACATCTAAAAAGGCCACCAAGTGTAGAGTAACACCCAAGGAACATTGTGTTGTCACGTTTCTGTTTCTTGGAGAAATGGTTATCCCTTGATTCCTTTGTCCATAATGCAACCATCACAACCCATATAAATAGAAATGGAAGTTGTATTATCATCCAAAGATGGCCAACCTAATTGTCCTTGCACTCAAATAGAAAAACTAAGCATGTAAGTTACATATAAGAAATGAATGCTAGATGCATCTCCTTTGAGAACTATATAGCTTAGCTGAGCTTAATTATAAAATGATAGTAAAGAAGAGGAGAATAAATGGAGACAACGGCTAAAGTATCTCTCTATAGCAAAAGTAGTAGGAATAAGATAATAACCTTAATTTCTTGATAATGTTGTTAGTTTTCATGATAATTCCAAATTGCAGTGTGTTGCTAATCAATTTTCTGAGATTTGGACTTCCTCAGAAATGCACTAATCATCTATCTAGGGAATGATTGAAAAGAAAAAAATTGTTAATCAGTACATGGGACTCGGGAGGTTTCAAATTTGATACATAGGTTCTGCTGAATCTAATGTCATTAAATGTTGTTGAACATGGACATTGAAGCTTGGCCCCCATGATCCTTGCAACCTCTTTTTAGTTTGTCCTTATAATCGTTAATCATTTCTTAATACTCGATGTAGGAGAAAGGTGTAGTTCCTTCCTGAGCAAGTTTCCTGATTATATGAATTTACAGATATCAAATTTCAGATCTTGTGAAGCTTGACATTCTTCTTAATGGTCAACAAGTTGATGCTATGGCAACTATTGTGCATAATTTAAAGGCTCAGCGCATTGGTCGGGAGCTTGTGGATAAGCTTAAAAAGTTTATTGACAGGTTAATTCTTTCAGAACATTCCTTTTAGGTTGATTAGAGTTCATACATTTTGTATTATGAATTTCAGAGAATATAGATCAAATGCAGAATAATATTTGATGCATTTGAATCAGAAATATGCAGGATGCAGTCTAGTGATTGTTGCAATAACATATTTTATTGTGCCTTTGTATTCACAGGCAAATGTTTGAAATCTCCATACAGGCAGCTATTGGATCAAAAATTGTTGCCCGGGAAACGTAAGCAACTTAATTCTTTTACATGTGACGTTGTGTTAGTGAGAGATCTGGTTGATATATCCATATTTCTAAATCATGATGGATTTCTAATTTGTGTTTTTTAAAATGTTATCATGGCTATGAGATGTAGACTAAGGAAATCAGATATTGTGTTTTGTTTCTATCCCCTCTCACTGGTTTTGAAGGACTTATGCTATATTTTGTCTTAGATCCATTGTCCTGTGAGGGAAGAATTTTTATGCACATGGACTTGAAGGATGTTTATGAATGATTCAGAACTAAGCTGACTGAAATAGGGAAATGCCTAAGTTTTCTGAGAAAATGATAGTTTTGGCCATCTTTCATCACTGTATATTCACCATTGAACTTTACTAAAAGTATCCATTTCTTTGACATTCTATAATAAGAAATGGATTCAAATTACTTACTAGAGACATGGTGCAAGGGTAATAATAACATAGGATGTCCTAACAAGATCCTGCTATTATGTTCCCTCTTGTAATTGTCATTCAGTTTTTAGTTAGTCTAACCTGTGCATATTCTTGTTGTGATGGTCTCGATGTGTAACATATGTTCCTACATCTGGAAAGTAAGAACTCTGGGAAAACTCGTTAGCATGATTATCCTTGATGACTCTTTAGAATGTACAATTTTGGTATTTATTCTGCTTTCACCATAATAGGAAGAACCAATGGTATTAATATTTCTATGATGGATTGAATCCCTTGTTCACAATGTAGAAAAATACTAGTATTAATCTTATATTCTTGACAATTTCAACTGGCTCCAATCATCTTCTGAGAAATTAGAGGAATCAAACTGCTTCTTAAAACATCCACCTACCTTTGCATGTAGGTGGAAGGATATTTATGTGAGTTTTGTTGCCACATAATCTAGGAGGCCCTAGGGAGGGAAAGCCTTTAGGACAAAATGCTAGATTAAGTGCTAACAATGGGACAATGTCCCACAATCACCACAACCAAGGTCCCCTGCTTACAGACTTTCACCAATGGGAGGAGTCTCGGTAGGATTGTGATCACCTATAATAGATATGCTAGGGTTTTAAGGTGCAAGGTGATGGATTATGACCTCTTAAGGAAAGCTCAAGATTATGATATAATGCTTCAAAGGTGCGTCACTCCTTATAAGAGACCTAGAAATGAATTGCGCAAGACCTAGGGTTATGTGAATAATTGTGGACGATGGTACTCCTGAGATCATGGTAATAATGAGAAAATGCCTCTTATGATTTACTTCAACAAGTACTAAACTCATACAACCTTCAAGGAAGTCCTCAAGGTGAGGGAGAAGAACCTAGGGTTTCCCTCTTAGTGCAACTTAGGGCAAGAGATTTTATGGATGAAACTCGAGTGGATGCCCCCCAAACTTGGAGCATAGGTAGCTTATACCCTAAGCTTGATGTTTAGTCTCTCGAATTCCCGAAAAATAGCCTCCCTAAAATTTTGCTGCAAGCCTTAAAAGGATTGAATTTTAAGAGGAAAATTTATGGATGAAAAGTAGAGATGACCACCATGGACTTGGATTACTGCCTTGTCCTTTGGACATATGGAGTCTTACGATGTTCAAGATGAGCTAAATCGTCTCTAAGGAGGCTTAAAAATGATGATCTAGGTACCACTTTTAAGCTAAGTCACCTGACATCGGGATTCAGGATTCGATGGATACGGGGATTTGAGTGTCGGATACGGAGACGTTGACCCCCCAGAATAGGACACGTTATATATATATATTTATAAAATTAACTATTTCTTACACAAATTCTCATTCATGATACAAATTCATTGATTCAAACATAGATCTTCAGATATATGTAAGTTTTACAGAGTAACATTGTGCATACAAAATTACAAATACAGTTGTGACATAAATGATAAATGATAAATGATAAATTATAAATTTATAATACATATTCAATTCATCAATGATCCAATAGGAGAAAGACAAGATAGTAAGATAAAGATATTGTAGTTTTCTCATTAAGTCATCAAAATCAAAATTTGTTACTGTTTACATAGGGAGCGCAATGCTAATGGAAAATAGAAATAGCAAATACAAAACAACTACAACTACAAGTCTACAAGTATACAAGCCTCAAGGCAGTGGGTAGCTCATGACTCATGAGTCATCAATCCTCATAGT
The DNA here is from genome assembly GCA_031772625.1 of Pinus tabuliformis. Taxonomy (NCBI): domain Eukaryota; kingdom Viridiplantae; phylum Streptophyta; class Pinopsida; order Pinales; family Pinaceae; genus Pinus; species Pinus tabuliformis. The sequence goes on along the minus strand of CM062811.1, from coordinate 618,806,217 downwards.
CATCATCAAAATCAACATCATTGTCCTCATCATCATGGTCACCATTGCTCTCCTTTGTTGCACCCTCCTCCTCTGTATCCAAAGTCCTCTCTGCGTTTGCTGGTGTGGATGATGACGTCTCTATAGTATCATCATCATCAAATCTGACAGGCTCTAGCACTTACCTGTTGCTGGAATCTCCTTGAAAATGCTCCCACACCCTTTGCTCCTTGCTCCCAAACACCCATAGCAAACCCACAACAAACTAAACAAGTGAATGTGCAAATAGAAGTGTCCTGATCGGGACATGTTCCGGATTCGAAGTGTCCCGATCGAACATGACGTGTCCCGATTTTCGGACACGAATCTGCCCGAATCGTGTCTGATTCGAGACACGTAGGCATTTACCCACTTGAAAGATAATGGAATTTCATGGAGAGTTCAAGAATTTCCTCCACAAGAAACATTCATCACATGCCATACATTGAATAAGATATGCAATACACAACTAGAAATCCTTCTGCAATTAATTTTCAATAATTTGGGCACAATTAACACATTCTAGAAGCAACAATTCCATACATTAAACAAATTAAAGAGAAAAATTTCATCAACATTAAGCACTTACAAGATGACATGCAATTTATCCATCCAAGATCCAAGAAATAGCTCCAAGGAGGAAATGCGAATTAGCTCCAAATGTCAAAATGCATTCCAAAAGATTCTTCAATAGCCAAAGAAATAAGTGCGAGTTCTTCTCAAGAGATCCAATCCAAGCGTGACGATGATGAGAAGCTCAAATGAGCTCTCCTCTATTTATAGTAGTGTTTTAAGAAACGGCCGTTTCGATACCGAAACGGCCGGGTTGATCCGAGCCATTACCCTTTGCTATGACCCGGCCCTTGGAACGGTTCAACTGGCCGAGTCAGCCATGACTCGGCCGAGTCATTGAATGACTCGGTCGAGTTATTGAATGACTCGGTCGAGTCATGGCTGACTCGGCCAACTCGGCCGTTTCCGTTATGACTCGGCCGAGTCACAAAAAAACGCCCAGGCACACGTCAAACTGTGATTTAATAAATTTTTAATGGATTTTTAAAGTGTTTTTTGGTTGGTTTGGACTCCAAGCAGTTATATGAATTTGCTAAATGACTTTTGGGGTCCATTTCCCCCTCCCAAACCCTATTTAACACACCCAAGTGCTCTCATTCTCTCACAGCAATCTTATGCATTTGAGTGAGAGTCTTCTTTGAGAGTTAGTGAGCAGTTCTTGAGCTTGTTTTGGAGCAGCAGTGAGGAGTCTTGGAGGAGCATTGTAGCTGGAGTGAGGAGCTTCTTGGGCAGCCATTTGGAGCAGCATTGAGGAGCTGATTCTTGGAGCAAGCTTGAGGAGGCAGTTTGTGCCTGGAGGTATTTTTTTCACCTCTATAAATCTGTTTTTGCTTAGTAAATTTTAGGTGCATATCTAGAAAGCTTAGAGAGTGTTTTTTGTCAAATAAATGAACATTGAATCAAGGTTTTTTTTTTTTCATTTTCAGATTGTTTGCTTTCATTTCCTAGTCAAAAAATGGCACCTAGAGCAAGAGATCCTGCTTGGGCATATGTTGAAATGGTTGATAGTCAAATGCAATGCAAATTTTGCCATAGGAAAATTAAGGAAGGTCCTGGGGGCATTAATAGGCTGAAACAACACTTGGCAGGGATTAGAGGCCAAATTACCCCATGGACCTCACCAGAAATTGGGGAGATTATGAAGCATTTGTTGGCCAGCTTTGAGAAATTTAAAGAAGATAAGGCTAGGCAAAGAGACATATAGGCTGAAATTGGGAGGAAGAGGGAGATACAAAAAATGATGGCTACAAACCCCCATTATGATTTTGAGGGTTCTTCGTCTATTCCTCAAACTGATACATCCAACCCTTTCCGATATGTTCCTCCCTCTTTTGGTTCTGTTTAAGATAAGGGAAAGGGTAGAATGAATTTGAAAAAAGGTGATGTGACTATCAAAAGTTGTTTCACTCCCTCCTCTCCATCAGATGCACATGGTCCTGAAGTTAGTAAAACTCAAATGCAGCCCACTTTAGATGACCATTGGAAGAAAGAATTGAGGGAGACTGCTTGTGAGTACATAGCTAGATGGTGGTATGATGCTGATATCCCCTTTAATGCTGCTCGTTCACCATATTATGAGCCTATGTTTGATGCCATACATGCTGCTGGAAAAGGCTTCAAAGGCCCTACTATGCATGAGCTAAGGGGGTTTCGTTTGCAGAAAGAAATTCAATCCATTAATGAGTATTTGCAAGAGTTCAAGGACTCATGGGCAAGAACAGGGTGTACCATCATGTCAGATGGATGGACTGATCAAAGAAACCATACCATCATAAACTTTCTTGTCTTCTGCCCACAGGGAACCATGTTTTTAAAATCAGTTGATGCATCTGATAAGGTAAAAGATGGCCACTTGTTGTTTCAGCTATTGGATCAGGTTGTTGAGGAGGTGGGGGTGGCTAATGTTGTTCAAATCATCACAGATAATGCCTCTAACTATGTTCTTGCTGGTAAACTGTTAGAGGAAAAACACAAGACCATCTTTTGGACCCCATGCGCTGCACATTGCATAGACCTCATGCTTGAGGATATTGGAAAATTAGATTGGGTCAAAAACACTATAGATCATGCCAAAAGCATAACAAAATTTATCTACAATCATACATTGGTTTTGAGCCTCATGAGGAAACACACTGGGGGCAAGGATATTATTAGGCCTGCCATCACTAGATTTGCTACACATTTTTTGACATTGCAATCTATGCTTTCCCAACATAGAAACTTGCAAAAGATGTTTTCCAGTGATGAATGGAATCAAAGCAATTGGTCTAACAAACCGGAAGGCAAAGAATTGAAAAGGAAAGTCCATGAAGAAACTTTTTGGAGAAAGGCAGCAGAGATTGTGAAGCTTGCTGAGCCACTAGTTAAGGTGTTGCGGTTGGTGGATGGGGAAAGATTGGCTATGGGCTTCATTTATGAGGCTATGGATCAAGCAAAGGAGCAAATAAAGACGGTATACAAGGATAGAGTGGCAAAGTATGGGCCCATTTGGGCAATCATTGATGAAAGATGGAACATTCAACTCCATCGCCCTATAAATGCAGCTGGGTGTTTTTTGAACCCACGATATCATTATAAAGCTAAGGAGTCAGGAGCTTTGAGGGGGGAGGTCAGAGATGGACTGATTGATTGCATTGGTCGCATGATCCCATTGGAGTCTGATCAGCTGGAGATACACCGACAGGCCAATATCTTCAGCGATGCATCAGGTACCTTTGGGAAGAACCTAGCAAAGATTGCAAGAGAAGCAGATGAGCCAGGTAAACAAAAATTTCAATTTTCAAATTCTTAATAGTTCTACTTTTTTTTTTAAAGTTTGTTAAATCGTTTATAATTTGAAAGTTAGATATAATTTGTAATTTTGTTGAGCTAACTCATTACACTCCTATGTTTTTTGCAGCACAATGGTGGGAGGCCTTTGGTGGCCATTGTCCTGAATTGCAAAGGTTTGCAATTCGTATTTTGAGTCAAACTTGCAGTGCATCTGGGTGTGAGCGCAATTGGTCTGTCTTTGAGAGGATTCACACAAAGAAGAGAAACTGTTTGGATCAAAAACGGTTAAATGATCTAGTTTATGTCCAATACAACCTTCGGCTCAGATGAAACCATTTGCTGAACAAAAGACCTGATTCAGATCCCATTGTGTTGGAAGACATTGATCCAACATCAGATTGGGTAGTGGAGAGTCGTCCAGCACAGTTTGATCCTGATGAGGATCTTGATTTAGATTTAGATTTCGAGACATCAGTTGAACTTGAACATGCCGTTCAACTTCAGCTTGTTCAGTTGAATGCAGATCCCAATCCACCAGCCTCAGTCTCACAGCCAGCAAGGACTCCAGTTGTAGGTGCTTCCTCTGCTCAGCCACGACAGAAGCGCAGCCACATATCTACTCTATCTCAGCTTGCATCTGCTGCAGTTGCACCGCCTGCTAGTGGTACCACTTCTACAGTTGCAGTTGGAGATGATGATGATGAGAAGGAGCCATGGGGCCCCCTGTCTGACTTTGATGATGATGATCCAGAGATTGATCGACATGATCTTGGCTCCTATGGCAGTAGCTACTAGCCATTACTAAGTATTACTAGTACTGGAGTCTGGTCACCGTCACAATTTACTTTTGTTGTAGAGGCCATTTCTAGCGTCCTTGGTTATGTGTTTTTTGTTTTGAGTCTTTGATCATGTATGACAGTTGACTATGTATTGCCATTGGGTACCATTTTGATATAATGGATTGGTTCATGAGCCTACTTTGATCATATGTTGTCTTCCATCTATATTATAATGCTGTGTGTTTGGAAACATGAATGAAAATCTTTAAAATTATGTTTAAAATTATTTTTTTTTATGAAAAAAATAAATATTTAATGTATTTTTTACAACGACTGAGTCATTGAAATCGAGCCGGCCGAGTCATTACCGTTTCGGAGTCGATCCTCGGCCAAGTCGGAGTTTTAAAACTATGATTTATACATGATCTACCAAATCTAATTTAGCCTAGAAGTCCCTTATTAGTGTTCAAATGGAGGGGAAAACTAGTTGTGGTTACAAGCCAACCACATAGGCAATGAAAAATCATAAAGATAAACCCACAAGAGGGTTGAAATGCTGACGTCATCACTGTGTGGGCCTTCTTGAGGCATGCGTTGAGCTCTCCTTGTGCCAAAGTGAGTCAAGAGGGCTCCATAAATGACCTACTAGGGGTTGGCCCCTAGACATGTATGCAAAGCATCAAGTAGACCCCATTTTTGTGTTTAGGGCACAAATGGGTCTCATGGGTCTCTTGGTGGAAGAATAACCTGTATCTGCTCCAATGTTGAGGGCTTAGTGGATGGTGCTAGACTTCCGAAGTCTCAATAGCGAGATAATCCTCATTTGGGCCTCAGATCAGCTACCAAATCCTGTATATATTGCTAAACCAATTGGGGGATGCTGGTCCAAGTGCATCATCTCGTGAATATTATGGGGCAAAGTGCAAGCTACTGTGGTGTAGGTGCCCATGGAGTGAAGTAATGATGCTTTGCAAGTATAAGAGTCCCATGGCTCTCAACGCTTCACTCGAAGGGTGTCATATGCTCCTCTAGTGGACTTAGGCCCTAGTTAAGTTGCCCAACCCATGATGAAACCACCTGCCAATCACATATAATGTCCAGTGTTGCATCCTCACCATTAGATACAATAATTCATTAGTGCATCTAAGTGAACCAAGCTTATTAATCAAGGGCACATTGAGACTTTATATGGGACTTCTCTTCCAAATTTGGGGCTTTAATCTCGTAATAATGTTACCTCCCTAGGTAGGAGTGGTTAATAAACAACCTTATTAGTTGTTCCTGTTAGAAAATCAAAAAGGAAGAAATTTTTTCTTATGTTGATAATTACTTGTGATATTCTTATGTTCTTATTAACATGTTCTTCTTTTATCTTTGCTCTTCAAGCAATTATCAAAAGCAAAATATGAAGATTAGGGACACTAGATGTAGGCGGACAACTAGTGCTAAAACCCTTATATATGGGGAAACCCAGTCAAGAGCTCTTCCTTCAGTAATTCAGATTGAGATGGACCAAGACCCTAGATCAACAGAGTTTACTCCTCCACCAAGTCAGCCTTCCAAGATGATATAGTAGTCTCTTCTTATCTACCAGTTTCTGCCTAGCAATAATCCAACAATTCGACTTCCAGTTGCAGAATTTCACCCCCCAACAACAAAATTTCAGCCTCCTAGTTACTGTAGAATTTCGAACTCGTTCCAGCAACTGCACAACTTCACACGTGTAGGGAAGAGAGAAAATTTTGACTACTTATGCTTGTGAGGGACTTTCTTCTTCTTCACTATCCTTCTCTTCTTCCTTGAAATTCACACCTTTTTCTGGCCCCAGAAGTTGTAGATTGAACTTCTTGTGTGTGAGTCCCAAATGAGGTCAATTTATTGTCTTTATATAGTGATTCTGCTGCCCAGTTTAGGCCGACTTGTCCAATTTGAGGCCGTCTTGGTGGAGGAGGCCTAATTGATCTATTTTACAATAAAATAAATTTCTTCTTTGACAAATAAATCCCAAGGAGGGTTCTTTGCATTATGACAATGATAAGGACACTTGACACAAACTCTAGAAGCCTGCAATGGAGGCTTTAACCTAAAACAATTGACCCAAGCATGAAACCCATGATTTAATAAGTCAATTTTAATAATAATAAAATTTCATTTTCTGTCTTTTGACAGATACACTATATTGTGACTTAAATACATTTATGAAGACCGAACCTAGTTACATTCTTCAACACTCCCTCTTAACTAGGGAGGTATTTATAATTACAACCATATAGAGGTACATGGAAGATCTCCAGTATGAACTACGAAGAGTTCAGGCACACTCAGTGCCATTGACTAGATACCTGACCAGGATTATTTATGCTGGTGGGACTAAGATGAACTAAAGTTTTCAGCCACTCTAGGTACCATCAGGCTTACTAACTAGCCATCAACCCAGGGATATAGGTGCATGTCCAAGGTTAGAATTCCAAGACCAACGCCACCCTCCCTCTTCGGGATCAGGACAACAAACACACATAGGCCGGCCAAATGTCCTCCCAAGCATTCACCATTAGATGCTTCAAATCTCCTAATACAATAGATATATCCATTTATCCAAGCATGCTTCACAAGTGATCATCTTTCTTCATGGACAGATTTACTTGTACAATAACCCCAATCAGTGATAAATTTCGAAACATACAAGTAAACACAAACCATCGGGGTCCTCATTCATTTGGATGTTGTTTGTATCATCATTGAGTTATTCAAATACATCTTGTTGGAAGCTTTCTTCTACCACTTCTTTAGCAGTACCGAATGTAGCCTCAATACTTCTCAAGTATTTTGTTTGCAACTCCATGAATCATGAACATTTATCGATAGTACTTTTGCTTCAAAGTATTCATTGTCATAATATGCCCTCCCTCTCAACTGGGGAGATATATTCTTTCTTCTATCCAGGCTCCCTCTTAACTTAGGGAGATCAACTACTTTCTTCTTCTATGACATCAGAGAAGCTTCAACCTTTCATAACTTCATCAAGGTCATCTTGATCATGCTCATATGGACATCATGTGTACTTGCAAAACTTTAATAGCAAGTACAACCAAATATATATAGAAGCATGAAGTTAACAGTATCAAAGTTATGTCAATATAATGGAACCATCAAAACAATCAAATACTTTAGACATCAAATACCTAAACCTAGTTAGGAGACATATACTTCTAAACTTCAACTTCTTTGCTAGGGTTTTGTTACAAACCCTAGACTACAACACAAGGTAACTTAGATCAGTCTCATTCTATTTAGGGCCTCAATGAGACAGTCTCTTCTATAATTATTGCAAACCCTAAATTTTATTTTCAATACACAAGGCCTTAGATATTAGTAATTTAATCAAATAACAATCCTATTATGCATCTAATGTTTCAACAATGTTAGACTTTACTAAGGTTTGATGCAAATCTTAGACTAAATCATATCGAAAACAATATCATCATATCCTAGAATATCAATCTCTACTAGGGCTTTGTTATACACCCTAGAATTTACATGAGTAACAACAATTAGGTTAGCATACTCGAATATACATATCTAGGATTTCATAGTCATGCACAAGCATAGAACAATATCTACTAGGTAAACCCAAGATACAAATATCAATACATTAAAGTTAGACATACAAATTTTTTGACCAAGCTAGGTTTTTGATCAAACGGGCGAACATACACTTAGGGTCATTCCTAGGATCTTACTATAGATAATATGAGGGTTTTGCTCATAAACCGTAATTCATCAAACCCTAAAGATCTAATATATAACTTTGGATAGCGAACCCTAAAGGACTAGGGTTTTTATTATAACAATACCAAGACTCTAAATAAGAGAATAGGATTTCTAGACTTCATCATTAACCCTAAGTAGACTGGGGTTTCATAACTATAGACATACCCTTAGGTTAGGGTTTTATAGCAGAGTTGCGGGGGAGCGCCTACCCCCCTTGAACTCGCTCCGGAAGCGCACTCCAGGCGGGAGCGGCTCGGGAGCGATTTTCGGGAGCGCGCTCCTGATAAAAAAATTTGCGCTCCTTGCCATTTTCAGGAGCACTATAGGGAGCAATCACTCCGTCGCTCCTGGAGCGAAATTTTAAGCCCCGGAGTGATCGGGGAGCGATCGCTCCCGAGCATTAAAAAATCGCTCCGGGAGCATTTCGGGCGGTGCCGGGAGCGATCCGGCGGAAAAAAATTCCGTGGACCTGAAAAAAAATTAAATTTTAATTTTTTTTGTTTTGTTTTGTTTTAAAAGCCCAATGGGCCTAAAAAAATTCATTATCACTTCATTGAGTTGAGTTTCTTGGAGAGCAAGAGCAAAGGAGCAAGGAGAAGCGAGGAGCAAGCCTGCAAAGAGGTAAGTAACTTAGTAATTTAGTTAGTTTAATTTAGTTAGGTAGTAATTTAGTTAATTTAGTTTAAAAATCATGAATTTAAATTAAATTAATTAATCCCAATAAATTAAATTAATTTGCAGATTCAAAACCCTACAAACATCAAACACCATGGACCTGGCTATATTTCTTGGCATTTTCCTCTTCTTGGTCCCTTTTATGGTTATTATGGTGCTGGAGAGTAGGAAACGGAGGGGCCAAACTGAAGAGGGGGATGAAGAAGCTGGAGAAAGTCGAATTGATGAAAACCCCGGTGAGGAGGAGCTGGAGGAGGGTGAACATGACCCTCAAAAAACTAAACAAGACGAAACCCCATTGTGGAAATATGTTAATAGGGCTGAAACAAGGAGAGGGGGTGGAACCACTAAATTTCATTGCCCCCATTGCAACAATGATTACACAGGTTCATACACCCGTGCTAGAAGACACCTCTACGGGAAAAGGCCATGGGATGGAGACAAACAAATAGGAATAAAAACTTGTCCAGTGGTGTCAGTAGCGGATAGAGCCAAATACATAAGGGAAGAGGAGGAAGCCCAATACAAATCAAAAAAATCAAGGGGTTTCTTTGAACCAAGCTCACAATCACAAAGAACTTCTTCAGCATCCTCCCAAGGCAGTGGATATGGAGGCACAGGATCATCAGCTTTAAGGCATAGAACCATATCAGATTTCCTTGATGAGGGGTGTAGGAATGATGTGGATTCAAAGGTTTACAGGTTTCTCTATGCATGTGGGATACCATTCAATGTTCTTCGCTCACCTTATTGGCACGAAATGGTTTCTGCCATAAATGATGCCCCTAAAGGATACAAGAGCCCTGAGTATGACAAGGCAAGAACCGTTGGCCTTGATCATGAAAAAGCAAAAATATCACATTCTTTGAATAGAATGACAAGTTCTTGGACTGACCATGGGGTGTCCATTGTATCTGATGGATGGACAAATGTAAAAGGCAAGCCATTGATAAGTGTTCTTACTGTGTCTGTTAGTGGTCCCATCTTTCTAACTACACATGATTACTTAGACAAGTTCAGGACCGCCATCAACATTGCAGAAGAATTACTTGAAACAATTGACCGTATTGGGCCATATAATGTCATCCAAGTCATCACTGATAATGCTCCTAATTGTAAGGCAGCGGGAGCAATTATTGAGGATAAATACCCCAACATATTTTGGTCTGCATGTTTGGTTCACACATTGAACCTTCTGATGCATGATGTTGTCAAAAACAAAAATGCACAATACCAATGGATTGGTGATTTGTACAAGAAAGGCAAACAAATGATAAAATTTATTACAAATCATAGCAATACCCATGGCCTTTTCCGCAGTCACTTGAGATTGGAGTTGTTGAAGATTGCGAAGACCATATTTGGTAGCTATTACCTCACCTTCAGGCGCCTTTTGAAGGTAAGAGAGTCATTGGCTAGCATGGTATCAAGTCCACATTGGCAGGTATTAAAGGAAAGGGCTACAAATGCAACTGACAGGCAAGGTTTTGAACTGGTGGAGGAGGTCGCTCTTGATGGTCAGTTTTGGACAAGTGTGAGGCAAGTATTGGATTTCACCAAGCCCATTTATCACATGATTCGGTTTGCAGATACAGACAGACCAGTGATTGGCGAGGTGTATGAGTAGATGGATACCATGTTGGGGCAAATAAAAGATATTGTTCATAATAGAGATCCTGACTTGTACAATCTGATTCACGATTGTGTGTGTGAATGGTGGAATAGACTTAATCTTCCACTACATTGCTTGGCGTATATCCTTACGCCAAAATACTACTCTACATCTTGGTTGGGCCAACCTGCACCAGGGGGTGGGATTAGGACCAAACCCCATTTAGATGCAGAGGTAACTAGAGGATATTTGGAAGCATTAGAAAAGTTGGTACCTGACAGGGAGGAATGTGCAGCTGTGCGCCTTGAAATAGGCAAATACTTCAGTGGCACTGGTTTGTATAGTAACTTCCATGCAATGGACGACAGAGATGGATTTGATACTCTCACATGGTGGGAAACATGTGGCGGCCAGGGACTTTTGCCAAAATTGGCAAAAAAAGTTCTTTCACAGGTTGTAAATACTTCTTCTGCAGAGAGGTGTTGGAGCACCTACAGCTACATACATAATGTGAAAAGAAACGGACTCAATGAAAACCGAGCAGAAAGCTTGGCTTATGTGCACTACAACTTGAGGTTATTGAGTCATTACTGTGATCGGGCTTATGAGGATCCCACATATAAAATTTGGGACAATCACCTAAAAGATGACAATTTGGAGGATGGCATTGTACATCTTGAAGAACTGGAAGAGGAACTTGCAAGGGATGAAGATGAAGCAGCTGCAACAGCCATGCCACCTCCACCTCCACCATCCAGTAGCAGTGCTCGAGGTCCGAGTCTTGTTCCTTTGCTGTCGCCACCTCCATCTACACCCTCACATGGAGGTTCTAGTTCTGGTCGTCGGTCTGTGCGGGAGACTCCTAGAAGACCACCACGACCTGCTTATACTCCTAGAGACTCTCGTGGCAAGGGCCACATGTAGATTTACAGTTTACTTGTCTTTTTTAGTTTCTATTAGACTTTAGTTTTCATAACTGTTGAGTTTTGAGTCCTTGACTCTTGACTCTTGACTCTTTCATATCATAATGATATTTTTTGTAAATAATATATCATTGTGACAATGAAAATTTGAAGTTTGAAGTTGGGCCTTGGCAATTATAACTCATTGGTAATGATTGTGAATTATGAATATGATGCTTCGTGAAAGACTAAAGTTGTTTCATTTCATTTCATTATTCATGTTTCATTTTATAAATTTATAACATTTCATATCATGTTAACAGTTAGAAGTTAGGACTTAGAAATATCTAAGATATTACTTCTTGTAATGGTTAAACTTAGCTTACAAGTACAACTTTGGTGATCAATGATGATAAATGTTATTGAATTTTCAATTTTGAAAGCTTGAAGTTGAAACTTTAAGATTGAATTTGATGAATCATGATTCACGAGACTCAATATGTTGCAGTTGTAATATGTATTTTACTAACTTGTGGACATGGTTGATGAACTTGATGACGATTATAATTTCTAGATGATTGATGTGATATGGTTCAATGATCAATCTATGTTTTTTTTATGTTTTTTATGTCTAATTCATCATTCTACATGTTTTTGTTGACAGATATGTATCAAAAATTAAAAAATATATATAATTTTAAAAAATCGCTCCCGGATTCGCTCCCAAACCGGGAGTGTCTGAAAATGGTTGCTCCCACTCCTGTTTTCGCTCCCGCTCCCGCTCCCAAGCAACATTGTTTTATAGAGAACCTTTTAGGGTTCCATACGAATGATATAATGAGGGTAGATTCAATCTAATGATTAATCACCCAAACAAGAATCTCTTACGTTTCAAAACCTTGACATGACGATGTTAGTAATGTAGAGCAAAATTTAAAAGAAGCATGATCATACCTTTATATGAAGAGATCTTTGTAACAAAGCTTATAGGCTAAGACATACCTTGGGTTGTTCCTTAACAAACCTTGTAGGACATCAATGCTTGAAGGGTTTCAATAGAACTTCTTTCACACATCAAGTCTATCCTTTGAAGTCTTCTCCATGATCCTTGAGCAATTAGCAAGCTTTCCTAGCCAAGGAAAATATAAAGAGAAATGTTATTAGCATATAATATAAACACATCTTGATAAGAGAGGGAAACCAAACACAAAAGATAAGACAAGGAGTAAGATACTTATCTTTGGTAAAATGGTGAGGGCTCCCTCTTAATCCAATCTTGAGGGATACCTACAATTTTATCAAAATAAAAGGTGTTCTAACAAAATCTGATAGACCTACAAATTCTAGAGATCAAAACATAAAGGAAAACAATTCAAAACTTAGAATAGAAGACCAAGGGAGGATATGTGTAAGGGAGGACTTAGTAGTATAAGTCCTTGACTTCCAATTCTTCTTCAGTCTTGTTCTTCTTTGGTGGTCCTTCATCAAAAAAATTTGCTTGATCCCTATTTCTTTTCTTATTTCTTGGATTCTCAGGACAATGACTCTGGTAATGTCCCAACTTGTGGCAATTGTAACATTCAACCTTGGATAGGTCCATTTTCTTCTTTGGTCCTTTGAATTTCTTGAAGGTTCCCTTCTTTTTGTGATGAGCAGAGTAAGCATTCGAGGTGTTTTCTTCTTCATTTTCCTTTTTGTTATTTATCATCGATATTCTAGCTTCTTCTTGGGTACATGCATTCCACATTTGTTCAAATGTAGGCATATCCTTCCAACTGTTGAGTCCTGATGCAAAGACGCACAAAGATTTATGTAGTCCTAGAAGAGCAGTAATTACGAGCTCCTTTTTTGGGACAACTTCATCTATTACTTGGTTTCATCTCTGATTCTGGATATCCTTATATAGTATGATGAAACAATATCATCATTTGTCATCTTAGCAGTTCTTAGTTCATTCTTGAGACTTGCTATTTGACCTATGTTCTTGATTGTGAATAACTTGGGGAGAGATTCATACATTTCTTGAGCGGAATTTACGTTGGATATGTATGGAATTAAGTTATCCTTAACTCCATCCACAATTAGATTTATAGCAACGATTTCAAGTTCCCTAAACTTCACTTTCCTTGCATTACTTGATTCATTAGTAGGCTTCTTGACTCTTCCTTGAACAAGATTTAAGACTCTATTCTTTTCGAGAATGAGATCTATTCTCTTTTCCCAAGCCCTGTAGTTGGAGGCTCCTTCTAGTTTGTTCTCTGCCTTCATTGAGTTTGTCATGTTGATATCTTCTATTTCTAACCTTGAAACTCATTATTGTTGAAATTTCGAAGTCTGACACGTCAGAAATTCCTACTGCATTATCTGGTTTATTATCTCCTACTTGTTCTTTCCATTAACAAGTTATTTATAACTATAAATACTGAAATAAACACAAAAGCAGCCTCAACACATATACAAATCAGCAACTGAAATAATTGAGACAATCACACAAGGGACACTATTATTTTTGGACAATCGTCTCCGGAAAAACCCAATGTGGGAAAAACGGTGTAGGAGATATGAGGGTCTTATTATTATGCAGTTTCTGAATACAACTAGGGTGCCAGAAATGGCTCACCCTTTAGAGAATTTCCTTGGCAGAAGTACCTCTCCTCGAAGACAGATACTCTGGCTGATCAGCGATCAAATGATCAAACCCGCAGTAACTATGACAACTCCTTAGCTGGAGAACAAAAGCTGTTCCAAGCTTCTCCACTGCTCTACGTCACTCTCTAGGGACTGCGTCACCCTCTCATCTCCAATTTGCCCCACGAAAATCTCCAGTGCTGCCTCTTGGCCTTGCGTCAACTCTGCTAGCCTTTGCGCAACTATTGCAGCCTCTACGTTAGCCACTTGGCTCTTTGCGTCACCCACATTGGCCTCCTTAGCCTTTGCGTCAGTCCCAACTACCTCTGTGTCAACCTTCCTAGGCTCTGCGCTGTCTCTCTGGCACTATCTATGCCTCTTTGATATGTATTCTTGGCCTTCTGTCGAACTGGCCCTCGCTGCAACAGATCACTAGTTTGATTCTCTCAGCGAACCCCACTCCAGAAAATCGAATTGACTGATCAATTTGGTGTGTCTCCAACTGACCCTCAAGCCTCCTCTTATACTTTTCCTGTTGAGTCTTCAACGTCCGAGATTAATTCCCTAATCAACGACTAAGATTAGATTTGGCTTGATTCTCGTTTCTTGGAACCTTTTAACCCAAAATTATATTAATACACATTAATATTTTAATTTTCCTAAGCTTATACTTAGGACCCCATTAAAAATATAAATTATTTTAATATCTTTTCATCTGGGTAGAATTTCTTCAAACGATTTCTGGGTTTTGGAAATCTCATGTGCTTTAGCCTCTCCACCAATTTTAATGGCTAGAGCACATCCAATGCTACCAAAAATTAACACTCCCTCTCTTAGCGAGGAATGTGCTCTAGTGATGTTTCACCATGGAAACATCACATTGATCCTCTGCACCGGTACCTACACTGATGCTTGGCTTGCTGCATCACATCATATGCACTGCTGCTTCCTATACTGCTGCCCATGACACTGCCACTGCCACTGCTACATATGTACTGCAACTCCCTCTCAATATGCTGCCCATGCTGCCCCTAGCACTGCCACTGCTAACTGCTGCACTACAACTTAGTTACCAAGAAGTAGGTAACTGATTTCTCCCAAATACTGACATCCCAGTCAGTCTGGAAGCCTTGTGAAACTGAAGCTGCCTCTGCTGCTATCCTGTGCTCCCTCTGCTGCCACTGCGTTGTTGCATACACCTCTGTGCCTCTCGCACTGCTGCAACCTCTATTACGCTGCCTCAGATTTCTGCACCCAAGCACTGCCTTGCTGCTCCACTACACTTTTCTCCACCTGACCCCTGTCATTCTGCTACTGTCGTTAAGGGCTCCCGTAGCCGGATATGATCCAAGAGTTTGGGCACCTCAAGGATCTTGCCCCTAGTATGTAGTCCTCCTGACTACAACTCGATGTCTCCCCACCTCTTCTCTAGAGGTGCATGAGCACTCATGGCACAATCGTCATCAGTGTCGACCTCTCTCTCCGCCTTAACTGCAACTGCCTTTGAATCAAAAGCCTCTCCCTTGTTTTTCTTCCTAGGACACTGGGATGCATAGTGTCCCAGCTCCCCACAATGGAAGCACTTAACCTTGGAGATATCCTCCTTCTTCCTCTTCCCTTGCCATCTCGCATGTTGTCGCACAGATTGTCACGACAACGCTCAGACCGGGGGTTGTCACCCTGATCCCTGATCTCTCCGTTTAAGCCTGTCTCTCGCGGCTAAGGGGGGTAGACCCTATAGGAAAATGGATGACCAACTGTGAAGTAGTTGGGTTGGGAGACACAAAAGGAAACAAGCACTTAATTGATTTTATTAAATAAATAGACCAATGCCTTATGAAATAAATGACTAAACGATTATTTATCAAATGCTGCAGAAATATGGATTCATCAACAATCGTTTACCATCAAATAACTCAAACAAAGATTAACTTTTATCAAATGCGAGAAAATGCTTAACGACTTAATGATACTCCAACAATTTAAACTTTGGAAAGATCAAGTTTGATACACAACCATGTAATTTTAAATGCTAACCAGATATCACATTCATGTAGCTAATCTTCAAAATGATCATTCAAGCATGCTAAATCACATAAAAATGATAAACATTAATTCCACATCAAAATTTTAGCCTCAGCAGAAAAGATAAAACGTGATAAATTCCTGAGCCAAGACTGAATTTGGCAAAATATTTCCAAAATATTTTTATGTTTTCAAATAAAACAAGACTAGGTTAACTAAAGTCTAAATAAATGAAACTTTAAATCTAAAACCTAAACTATAGAACAAAAATAAAAAGGGCCTAAAAATTATTTTTTATGCTTTTTTAAAGTTTTATAATTTTTATGATTTTTAATTTTTATATATATATATATATATATATATATATTTTTTTTTTTTTTATGATTTTTTTTTTTTTTTAAAACTAACTTCAAACAAAAATTTAAATCTAAACAAAATTAACTAAATCTAAAATTTAGAATTCAAATATCTAAAATTAAAAAAAAAAAGAAAAATCACAATCGTAAATTCTAAAACTTATATATATATATATATATATATATATATATATATATATATATTAGCTAAAGTTAAAATTTATCTAACCCTAAACTAAACTATGATCTAAATGTAATAAAACCAAAATCTAAAGTAAACTTCTGAAGTTGCATTTACGCTGAACCAAATAAAAAAAAAGGACGACTTCTTCCTACGCAAATGGAGAAGAGACTTACGCATAAACAATTTAACCTTACCAAAATGCATTACCTGGCCCGTATATGCGTTCTTACTGTCTTTTACAGGTTTTGACGGCGGAATGCTTTCGACGGCAGACGGAGAGCTTTGCAGATTGGAGATTCGAGCGGATGGTTGCTACGCTTATGGTAATGGAGGATGCAGGGGTTTGCAGGTTTAGCGTGGAGGCCGCTGAAATGCTGCAGGTGAAGGGCAGCACGTGAGTCGAAGAGAACAAGGTTGTGCATAGAGATATGGTAACGTTGGAGCTGTGCGTGGATTTCTTTGTTTTTGCAGGTGATGAGGGCGGGTAAGGAAACGCTTGCAGATTGGAGATCAAGCGGATGGTGGCTCGACGGGCAGAGGATTGAAAGGATGCACGTAGGTGAAGATTTTGAAAATGGATGTGCACGCAGGAGGGGAAGGAAGCGACGCAGTTTTGCTTGACGGCAGATTAAAAAAAATTGCTGATGAGGAAGCCATATACAGGATTTGGCACGCAGGGGCAGCGGATAAGAAGCTGATGTTGCGTGAAGAAAATAAAGAGAGTTTTGCTGCGTGGGAGATGCACTGCGTGAAAGGTAGAAACACGTTTCGGATAGCTGAGGGAAGAGCAGCTTGAAAAGATGCGGGTTTTCTTTGCAATCACACTAGGCAACCAATACCTTCCAGGGACTCTGATAAAATTATTTGATCCACTTATCTTCAGTTTTTTGTAGATGAAACTCTCTCAAAAGATTTCCAGATCTAAAAGCAACAGAATTTAAAACCCTTGAACAGCGAAAACAGAGACCCTGAAAAAAACTAATTTTCCCACAAGATTTTATCTCAGACCTGCAACCTGCAAATGGAAAACAAAAACCCAGAAAATATATGCAAGGATTAAAAATAAAACCCTACAAACCAGCTACAAATTTACAACATTTACAATTTTTCGATTCTTAAACAGCCAAATTTATCAATAATCATCAGTAACATTATCAAAATTCCAGATTTAGTATGAAAAACTTCAGAAATCTCTCATGTAATTCAGAAAAACAAACTTAAATGATAAACTCAGGATTGAAACTGGCTGGGCTCTGCAAGAGAATGCTTGTGGGAGTTGGCTGGTTCAGTCGAGAACTTCCCCAAACGCCCACTGATCTTTTCGATAAGGATTTCTTGCACAGCTCACTTCAACCATTAATAAAGAGAGAAAAACAGTACTAGATCTCAGATGCAATGGAGATACCTGCCATTATTTCAGAAATTCTAATACCATTCAAACCCTAGCAAGTGAACAAGATACCTGTGTTCAACAATACTCTAAAATAAGCTGTTACTAATGGCTGAAAATAAAAATATGCAGAAAATAAAACAACTCACAACACTTCAGGAGAGTAACACCAGCAAGATTTCAACCCCAAAGTCTTTCTTTATTAGCACCAGAAAAAGTTTACAAGAGAGCTTCTTGAGCACAAGACTCACAGATCGAATGATCTGAAATGACCCCTAGCACCCTATTTAAAGGAGAAATTCCCAACAGCTAGTTCGAGTGATCCATGTCAAAATGATCTCGACCGTTGATGAGGATCAAGATATCTCTTAATCTCATCCGTCGAATTTTTAATGCATTAAAAAATTGAAATTCTGCATTTATTTACTCAAAATATTATTATTTTATTATTTTTTAAAGTTTTTATTTTATTTTATTATTTATTATTATTATTTTTAATTTTTCAATTTTTTAATTTTTTATTATTTTTTATATATATATATTCTCTTTTATTGTTTTTTATCTTTTAAATTTTTAAATTTATTTTTTAAATGGATCCTCGAACTTAGCCTTTGGAAAAATCACCTAGGACCTAGGACTTAGGACTTATGAGGGGATTAAAACATCTTCTAACCCTCAAGATGCTTTACATCATGACTTTTACAATTTTACATCTCAAGGGGGAAAACCCATTTGACATAGACCCTCATAGACCACCCGGTTCTGCGACCAAATATAATCTAGCAGATCAACACACTAGGATTCCTCTAAGATTCTAATGACAAATTTCATTCCGGCTTTGGGGTTAGGCTGAAGGAAAACTCTGCCGATCATGGATCGGTGAGACAAAAAACATTTCGGAATGTAGATTATCACTAGAAAATTAGGTCCACCTAGGCAATTTACATTCATGACTCATATCTGCTAAGATTATTTACAATTCACACATGCAAATTGGGTTTACAACATAATATGATCAAGTCGACGAGAATGGCACGAACATGTTGATCAAGCGCTATCCCTTTTTGCGAAGAAAAATGGGGTGTACTGCTATGGGTAGTTGACACGTAGTGGTCAACACCGCAGATGCTAGAGCTGCATCCTCCTCCTCCTCTTTCTTGATTCCACCTCCCTTGCCACTACTCCTTACATTGGTCATCCTCCTGATCTCCTCCTGGCGAAGCGCTGCCCACATCTCGTCCTAACCGGGAAGAGTAGCCCTGCCCAAAATACTTTGGACAAATGTCTCCCACTCCTCGGAGACTGCATTCAAGGCAGTGTTGACCATAAATTCTGGATCCAGTGTAGAACCCACGGAAGTAAGTTGGTCACGAATCTCCTACAACCTGAGAAGGAATGGATCTATCTGCTCTCCCTTCTACATCTGATATGACCTTAGTTGATTCTCCAATAGCATCTTCCGCTGCATGGAAGAGCCTTGGTATAAGGTGGTTAGGGTGTCCCACATCTCCTTTGCTGTGTTCTTCTCAGCAATATGTGGTATGACATGATCTTTGACCCCGTCTAGGATCATGCACTTCACCCTTGCCATTGCATCCTCATACTTCTCGTTCTCAGCTGGGTCAATTGGGATAGCCACGATTTTCAAGGCAAAGTCCTTGATACGATGTCCCTCTAGGACTGCCAGGATTTTGGCCTTCTAGATGACAAAGTTGGAAGCCCCGTCCAACCTGTCCTGATCCCTTAGTCCGTTCATTGCCATTTCAACTCCTCTTCTAGACTCCCTCTGAGTTTCGACTCCCCTCTTGGAAATCTCCCTCTAAGTCCTAATTGCCCTTCTAGAAATCTTTTGGCCAACTGTTGAACCACTCCTCTCCAATACTCCTTTCAACTACAACTCGGATCTAGATTCCTTGGCTAGAAATCCGTTGAGGTAGTGACTCCCTCTACCTTGGTCCCGTCTCCTTAGACACTGTTCTGCTTTGACAGAAACAACGTCCCACCAGCTCCTCAAATCACAATCTGCCCACAGCTCTCCAAGCCCCGACAACTGAAGAAACTGAGCCTTTCAGGCTCTGTGCAATCTCGACAATGACTGAATTTGCACCTCCTGGCCACAACGTTGATCCTTCTTGGCTGAGAAAATTGACTGGGCACTGCATATGGGTTTGATTTGCTCGTTTCTGCCTCTGCGTTGACCCTTCTCTTGGCTCAAAATGATGACGCAGGCTCTGCATCACTTCCTCTCTTGCTGCTACTTCTCTAGAACAACGTTGTCTCTCAGGACCGCCGCTATTGCTACGAATTTCAGATTTCTGTTGGTGCCTTCAATCCTCTTGAGATCTACAATGCTCTGATACCATATTGAAATTTAGAAGTCTGACACATCAGAAGTTCCTACTGCATTATCTGGTTTATTATCTCCTACTTATTCTTTCCATTAACAAGCTATTGATAAATATAATATTGAAATAAACACAAATGCAACCTCAACACATATACAGATCAACAACTAAAATAACTGAGACAATCACACAAGGGACACCGTTATTTTTGGACAATTGTCCCCGGAAAAACCCAATGTGGGAAAACTGTTGTAGCAAATATGCGGGTCTTGTTATTATGCAGTTTCTGAATACAACTAGGGTGCCAGAAATGGCTCACCCTTCAGAGAATGTCCTTGGCAGAATTACCTCTCCTCGAAGACAGAGATTCTGGCTGATTAGCCGCCAGATGATCGATTCCGCAGCAACTGTGGCAGCTCCTTAGCTGGACAACGAAAGCTATTCGAAGCTTCTCCATTGCTCTGCGTCACTCTCCAGGGACTTCATCACCCTCTCAGCTCTAATTTGCCCCACGAAAATCTCCAATGTTGCCTCTTGGCCCTACGTCAGCTCTGTTGGCCTCTGTGCAGCTACTGCTGCCTCTACGTCAGCCACTTGGCTCTCTGCGTCAGCCCTCTGTGTCACCCACGCTGGCCTCCTCAGCCTTTGCGTCACGCACGCTGGCCTCCTCAGCTTCTGCGTCACCCACGCTGGCCTCCTCAGCTTCTGCGTCACCCACACTGGCCTCCTCAGCCTCTGCGTCAGTCCTAGCTGCCTCTGCATCAACCTTCCCAGGCTCTGTGCTGTCTCTCTGGCACTATCTCTGCCTCTCTGCTATGTATTCTCAGCCTTCTGCCGAACTGCCCCTTGCTGCAATAGATCACTGGTTCGATTCTCTCAGCAAACCCTGCTCCAGAAAATCGAACTGACTGATCAATTTGGTGTGTCTCCAACTGACCCTCAAGCCTCCTCTTATACTTTTCCTGTTGAGTCTTCAACGACCGAGATTAAGTCCCTAATCAACGGCTAAGATTAGATTTGGCTTGATCCTTGTCTCTTGGAACCTTCTAACCCAAAATTATATTAATACACATTAATATTTTAATTTTCATATGTTTATACTTAGGACCCATTAAAAATATTAATTATTTTAATATCTTCTCATCCGGTTAGAATTTCTCCAAACGATTTCTAGGTTGTGGAGATCTCATGTGCTTTAGCCTCTCCACCATTTTTCATGGCTAGAACACATCCGATGCTACCAAAAATAATACTTATTCTCCTTCCAATAGATCTTCAGGCTGCCTTTTTCCTTCCTTCTTTCACCTTAGCTCTGATACCATGTTAGAAAATCAAAAAGGCAGAAAGTTTTTCTAATGTTGATAATTACTTGTGATATTCTTATGTTCTTATTAACTTTCTTATTTTCTTCTTTTATCTTTGTTTCATCAAGCAATTATAAAAAAGAAAATATGAAGATCAGGGACACCAGATGTAGGCAGATAGGTAGGGCCTAAAACCCTATATAGGAGAAAATCCAGTCAAGAACTCTTCCTTCAGTAATTCAGATTGAGATGGACCAAGACCCTAGACTAACATTCCTTCTCTTTCCTCCTCCACCAAGTCAGCGTTCCAAGATGATATAGTAGTCTCTACTTATCTGCCAGTTTCCGCCCAACAATAATCCAACAATTCAACTTCCAATCGCAGAATTTCGACCCCCAGTAGCAGAATTTCAGCCTCCTAGTTACTGCAAAATTTCGGCCCCCTTCCAATAGTTGCACAACTTCACACGTGTGGGAAAGAGAGAGAAAATTTCGACTACTTATGCTTGTGAGAGACCTTCTTCTTCTTCACTATCCTTCTCTTCTTCCTTGAAATTCACACATTTTTCTAGCCCCAGAAGCTGCAGATCGAACTTGTTGTGTGTGAGTCCCAAATGATGTTGAGTTGTTGTCTTTATATAGTGATTCTGCTGCATCGTTTAGGCCGACTTGTCCAGTTTGAGGCCAACTTGGTGGAGGAGGCCTAATTGACCTGTTTTATAATAAAATAAATTTCTTCTTTGACAAATAAATCCCGAGAAGGGTTCTTTACATTATGACATGGACAAGGACACTTCACACAAACCCTAGAAGCCTGCAATGGAGGCTTTGACCTAAAACAATTGACCCAAGCATGAAACCCATGCTTTGATATGTCAATTTGAATAATAATAAAATTTCGTTTTCTTTCTTTTGACAGATACATTATATTATGACTTAAATACATTTATGAAGACCGAACCTAGTTACATTCTTCAATAGTTCCCAACCCCTAAGGGGAGAGATAGGTCCCTGTTACATCCTTCAATTAGTAGGTGGCATGTGAGTGATGATGAAATGGATGGGGACACGAGGATCTCAAGGCCAAATGCCATGGGTACAAGGATAACAATGATGAGGGATGTCCACATATTGGGTATATAGATGTAGGAGGGAGCAATCGTGGATACATGAGTTACCCTAGCCTTTGTTTTTCCACCCCTCTTTATTTTCCTTTTGCCTTTTCTTGAGTTTTTCTTTGTATTATTGCTCGGGGCTCTAGGAAATTAGAGCATGTTGTGAATGATATAAAGCAATTATTATCCCCTTAAGGTGGGGCAATTCATCGCCCACCAGGGGTTGGGACATGCATGGGTTCCTCAATGATGTGGGGGCATTGATGGGGCCCTAGGAACCATGGTGATGGCCATGATAAGTGGTAGAGTTCATGTTTGGAATTTGCCCATGTGTTATTTAATGTCCCGACCGTCTTTTGAATTTTATAATATGTTTTTTTTCTTGCTTGTGGCCATGATATGCCTTTAGCCTTTTTTTCTTTAGCTGCATCAACCTTCGGGGCAACATTTCTAGGCCCAACCCAAATATGTGGACAAGGGGAGGGGGGTACACTAGTGCCTTGTGGACCCAATGGTCATGTGGACCTAGAGAAGGAATATAATGAAACAGGGCTTGTAATGTGTGGAGGGGAGTGAAAAATGCGGAACAGGAAAATGAGACCACACCACCAAAATAAGGGTTTCCCAAGTAGTGCCCTTCCTAAAGCCATAGGCCAATAGGGGAGATGTTAAATTTGTAACTATGTTTGGTCTTCATAATGTACTTTTGGTCACTTGATCTAATTATATTTATCATTGTAAAGCATATTGAAAAATGTTGGAGTCAAAGATTTTTTATTTTTATTTTGAGTCAAGAGTCCCGTTGCGACTTTTAAAAGATGTAAATTTGGATTTTTGAAATGAAATTTTTGGCTCCAAAAGTGACAAGTCGACTCCTCCATGTCAACTCGGCCTTGGCCAAGAGAACGTCCATTCACCCTAGATAGACTACTATATAAAGGCAACTAGAGCTCCTTATTTGGGCATTTCGACTTCCTCACTCAAGACAATTTCTGGGAAAAGGCAATGAAGGACAAAGAGGACAAAGAAGGACGAAAAAGGAGGATGCAATCTTTTCTCTCTCTCTCTCTAGCATCTCACACATGTGGTCTAGTCTCTCTATCTTTGTGATTCACATCTTTCTAGGGCAACTATTGCAGGAGGGCTGAAATTTTTTGGTTTACTGACCAGTTACTAGGAGCCAAAGTTTTGGGTTATTGGACAGCTGCTGGGAGGCTGAAATTTCTGGATTAGTTAGACAAAGCAAAGTGCAAGATCAGTTTGGGTGACTTGACTTGGAGGAGAAGACCAGGTTTGACCATAGGTCTAGGTGTGTCTCTTATTGAACAGGAAGAATTTCTCTATTGAAAAGGTTGCTGGGTTTTTCCCCGTAGTGGGTTTTCCTAGGGTAAATCTTGTCTCTCTTTTGTGCATTGTGATCTCTATTGTTCTACTGTTCTTTATTGTTGAATTTTGAAGTAGAATTGCGGAATGATATATATTGGATAAGATAAAAGAAGATCTACATCAAAAGTAATTATCAAAATTTCAGAAATATTGTGCTAGCCCTAATTGCACTAGAAAATCAATAGGAGATCCCACGGGACTAGGATTGAAGATTAAGCCTCTTTTAAGGTGAGGGAACATAACTATGGTCAAAGCCCTTCCTTCTTCCAAGTTAGCCAATAATCCATGCCCAAAATGTCTAATGAAAAGCAAGCATAAGCACTCAATTGCATAATGAAAAGCATGCCTTTTCTGTCAGATAACCCACCTAACATATTCTCTTGAAAAATGGGTGAGGACACATATAACTGATACATGGAGTGGAGATAACGCGACACATCACATTTGCTATGGATGGCTCTTAGGGGTTGTTGGCTGCCAGCTAAAGAAGATGACTAGAAAAGAAGCTCTACTAGTGGTCCCCGCTTTTTGTGGGTAACAAGTTTTATGCACATAAGTGTGGATGGAAATACACATAAGAATGACAAAAGGGTGGATTAGGTGATGCAATATCTTGTTATATAGTAGGGACGAGGACATTACATAAATTCTAAATACCTAACCACTAACTCTACGTAGATTACTACATCAAATAACTCATTATTACATCACTGTATTTAGTAAGACTTATTATAATCCTAAGTCTCGATTAAGATATCTAAACTCTAAATATGACCATTATCTTTAATACCCTCCTAGAATGGTCATTTCACATGCTTGTTCAAATACAAAAAGCCAAAAGCTTTGGACAAGCATGGTGTTTGTAGTTTTCTACTCGTCATATTTCATGCGGGTAATTCTTTTGATTTTCATAACAAGATATGATTTGTAGCATGGTACCCAAGGAGTTTTTGATGGACTGAGTGTACACTCGTTCCTTTGCTTGGAGATGATGCTTTTCTTGGTTGAGTTGTTGGTTTTGGTTGGAAAAGATTCACTTCTCTTTGTTAGATGATCCTACTAGTTGGCTTATGGTTTTATGGCTTTTCTCATATTTGCATGGTGTATCACCCTCTCGGTATACTTTTGATGGTTATGAAGCATGCTACCTCATCATAATGGTTGGACATGGTTATGTGGCATGGTTATCTTAGCACTTTGGAGGTTTTTTCTACATAAGGATTTCACACTTGCTTGGAGAGTGCCTAGCATATTGAACACCTTTTCACATTGTTCCAACATGATCTATTGATCTAACTAATATTGTATTGATGTGGTTGGAGCTTCCGCATATGAGCACCCTAGCTTACTTAGGGGGTTTTGACCCACATGACACGTGTTGTGATCCTTTGTGGAGTGCACACCCTTGGCACACACTTGGAGGATGATTGTAACCTTTAAAAATCGTGTAGTCTAACGAGGCGGAGGAGTCGCCCGGAAAGTTATGGAAATTCCGGTCATATTTAGAGAAAATAGGCAAGGATTTTTGTAAATCCAAGTTGTAGTTGTTAAACTTCAAAATTTTAGGTGTCCTAGATGTTTTTGACGGTGCTGAATCCATTTCCACCATCAAAAACACGATTCAAACACTGCCTCTACAAGATTTTTTGAAAATTTTTTGCTCGGATTCCGGCCACTTTTGGCCGTCCGGGTAATTCGCCTCGTTAGACGACTCCTTTAAAAACTGTTTTGGCTTTTGTTTCATAAAGGAAGGCCTATCTCTTTAGTGCCCTAGCTCATCTTGGTATTATTCACGAATCACTAGAAGGGGTTTGTTATGATGTAATTTATGGTTCTATATGGAGCACTTACCTTGTTGACACACATGCGAAGGCATCATCATGATTTTATTATTATGTTATTGCTAGGTGATGGGTCTATCCCCTCTTCATGGAGTTGGTTGAGCGTTGATTGACTTAGCATCATGGCTCATGGCATTATTATATAGATTGTTGACTTATCATCAACTTGGAGATCAAATATGCCATTAGGAGTTGGTTATTTCCACTTGTTTTGAGGAGATCCCTTCTTATTCTATTGTTTTCTCCAATGTGTGGACTGCCTTTCTTGTGGAGCACAACTCTTGGACTATTTTATTGTGTATTTGGATACCTAGGGAAATGCACCTATTGGAGGATTTTTTTTTATCACTTGACATATTGACATGGTCAAACCTTGGATATTTTATCTATTGTTGACTTGGCTTATCATCTTTATAAGAGGTTGCACCAAACACCATTACATTCTTTGTCGTTTCCTTTAGGTTATGACATGGTCAAGCATCCACTCATTTAGAGGCTACATCCCACTTTCATGTGCTATTCTTGGAGATTGTTGGATAACCACTCCATTATTTATTTATTGTTGACTTGTATCATGGAGTTGGTTACATGAAGATGTATTGATTTCCTTGGATTTTTTAGCGATTCTTATTGGAGAAGGAAGTGGATCTTAATAACTTATTGTTACTTTTAGTAATGAAGTTGTTGAAAAGGATTTATTATTATTATTCATTAGAGAACTAATGGATATAGGAGAAGAAATACTATTTTATTATTGAGGAGATAGAGCTAAAAACCTATGCAAGGGTTTGCTCTCTTCATTTTATGTATGGTTGGATTTATGAGGAGCCTCTCCCCTTCGAGCTTTGTTGACTATCTTTTCGAAGGCTTAATAGAAATTTTTAGGGTTCTTGCTTATCATATGTAAAGCTATGCTTTATTTCTAATTGTTGTTGGTGGATGCTGAAAAATCCTTTAAAATAACTTGTTTTGAAGGGCTATTTGTGAAGGGGATATCTACGACATTCAAAGGGTTTAATATGAGATTTTTTGCCCCACTTAATCTCCTTTGATGTCTTATTTTTGAATGTATTATCTTTCATGTATCATCTTGTTAAGTGTAGTTGTTGAATAAATACATCATTGTTCACCCTTGCACCATTATTTGAGAGTAGCAAATTTAGGGCCTCTCCAAGTTTTTTTCTACATCATTTAATAAGAAGTTAAAGCTTGTTGTGGCATGACTCTGCTTGACCATTCATATATTTGCTCTTTTGACTCCATTTTGCCCAATATTGGATAGGCACTAGTCCCTTGTCCTCCATCACCCCATTATTTTTACTACACTACAAAAAGTAATGTTTTATGAAGCTATCTCTTCACTTCACCATGAGCCTCCTTATCATAGTCTTAGCAATCCTATTTTAGGGAAGTCCCCCTTGTGTTGGAGAAGAGTCAACCTTAAGTGTGAGCGAGTGCTATTAAGGTTATAGAGGGTAACCTTGTTAATTTTTCATCTTTTTGTTTTATGCTGCAACTATTACTTCAACAATATCCAATAACATTCAATTTCTCAATTTCACATCTTCAAATTTTCAATGACAGTAGAGCAACAGTAGATAGAACAAATAAACAAATGCACAAAGAAAGACAACCAAGAGACAAGAGACACAAGCTTTGGTCTATGACTAGGGCAAAACCCACTATGGGGAAAACCCTTGCAAATCTTCTTCCAATATATTGTCATCAAATGTCCAGCAGAGAGAGTACATCATTCATATCCAATATGCCAACAATGTAAAGTCAAATCTATGCCAAAATGATGAAGAAAAAGGCACATCTAGTTGACTGTCAAATCTGCAAAAAGTCAACAGTAGTTGACTGCCCTAACCAATGAAGTCAACAACAATCAATCAAGGTCAAATCACCCCTTCAACAGCTCGATCTAGGACAGTCAAATTCGGCCTTTGAAGCTGGTCAAAGATAAGTCAAAACAGTTCCAAAACAGATGGTCAAACTTGGTCAACGTCTGCTCTGTTGCGTGCGGTTAGACTCTACGGTCAGCCTTAGTCAAAGTGCCCACAACTACTCGGTTTTAGTGCTAAGAGTTGCAGCCTGTAAAAATCGAATCTTTGGTGGAAAAATCACAGTCAAAACATGCCTAGAATGCCCAGGTCAATGTTGGTCAACCCTGTAATTCAGCTCTGTAATTCGGCCCTACAGTCAACCCTGTAATTCAGCCACTTGTACTTCGCATGAGAGAGAGAGAGAGGACTTTCACTTCTAAGTTGTACGAACCAATAGGAGAAGGAGAGAGAAGATGTTTTGTGGATTGAAGTGGTGCCAAATGAGGATGAAGGTCTCTTGTATTTATACGAATTCATGTGGGTGAAAAGACACGTCATTTGGGCTTCTTGAGCCTACATGAAGTTGAAGCTGACCTTGACAATTTGCTCATGAGTGGGCTTTAATTCAAAAACACACTTCTCCTTGTTCGATTTGAGTGATCTTTAGGTCGATTTTGGTCCTCTCGAAAAGAGGAATTCAATACAATAATTATCTCCATCAAATGAGCTGTCCAAAGTGGAATTTGACCCTAGTTGCATAATTTAACACTCCCTCTCAACTAGGGAGAATTCCACCTGTCAATATTTGTCCATCGATCATCATGTCATCCTGTCATCATGTACCATCTCTGCTTGTCTCTGCTCATCTCATGCTAAACATTCTCGAATCTAAAGAAGAAGAAATGTTGCAGGGGAGCTCCAGCTACCACCCTACCTCTATCACCATCAGGGAGACTCTGCTACCACCTGAAATCATCATTATCATCATCAGGGAGCCATAGCTACCACCCAAAACCAAAGACAATGGGCGATAGCAACCTACCCCAAGCGTGGGGATCACACACTATCCCAAAGTCCCTAACAATAGGTGAGATCAACTTATCGGAGGTAAGGATCACACTCTACCCTATTGTCCATGATCATCCATCTTAACCCTAAAGAGTTAGATGGTAGAACACATGCATCCACCAACTTGGGCGAGATCCACCTACTGCAAGGGGTAGGGATCACACTCTATCCCAAGTCCCTCAACCCATTGGCCAGATGGGAGAGGTTATCCCATAGAGTGGGCAGGACGCTAACTGGGGCATACTTTGACTAGGGGAGATCCCAGGTCTCAACATCCTATTGGTTAGAGGTCTCTCATCCCCAAGAGCCCTATAGCTCCATTCCACACCCTGGGAGCTCAACCAAGGGGAAGAGCACTGCTCAGTGTTCTTGATCAGCCCGAACCCTTATTCGAAAGGGTCATCTCAACCAGTCCAAGCTGCTCTCTGAAGACCAAGAACTTCCCTTTTGGCAAAGCCTTGGTGAGGATATCGACTATCTGCTCATTTGTTGAAATGTGGAGGAGTCTCACAACTCCTCTTTGCACCATGTCACAGATGTAATGATATATAATCTCGATATGCTTGGACTTGTCGTGAAACATAAGATTCTATGACAAACGAATCCCACTCTTGTTGTCGCAATAGATGACTGTCGTGTCTAGAACCTACTCAAATAGCTCTCCAAAGAGCTTCCTCAACCAAACTACTTCACAACTCGCAAGGCTAGCTGCAATATACTTGGCCTTAGTAGTGCTAAGGGCTATGGATTTTTGCTTCCTGCTCATCCATGATATCATGGTAGATCCCAGACTAAAACAACATCTGGAAGTACTCTTCCTATTGACAACATTACCAGCCCAATATGCATCTGTATATCCATGTACCCTAATGTCTCCAATGACATATCTCAGACCAAGTTTAATAGTCCCAGGTAGATATCCCAATACATGCTTGGCAGCAACCCAATGTACTTGGTGAAGCTCAGGCGCAAACTTGTTCAAAGTGTTAACTGCGAAACATATGTCAGGGCGAGTGTTTACAAGAAACATCAAAGCACCAACCAATTGTCTATACTCACAGGGGTTTTCTAGGTCTGGTCTGTCAGCCTCTCCACGTAGCTTCTTGAAATTCATCTCTGTAGGTGTAGGCAAGGACTTGCACTCAACCATGCCAAATCTTTCCAACAATTTTACAACATATTTTCCTTTCCAAAGGAAAATCTCACCCGACTTTTTCCATACTTCTAGTCCCAGAAATAGTGCATCAAACCAAGGTCTTTCATCTCGAACTTGAAAGCCAACTCCCTCTTACATTCTAGAATGATATGGTTTGCACCTATCATGAATAAGTCATCAATTTATAATACCAAAATGAGAGGCATACCTTGGATTGTTTTGAAGTACAAGTTTGGATCAACATTGCTCCTTGTGAATCCCTACTTTATCAAATAACTTTCAATACGAGCATACCAAGCATGGGGGCTTGCTTCAATCCATAGAGAGCTTTCTTTAATCGACATAGATGGGCTTTCCTATGATGAACTTCAAATCCTGGAGGTTGTTCAATGTACACTTCTTCTTGCAACAAACCATGTAAGAAAGCGGTCTTCACATCCATTTGATGGAGAGACCATCCCTGACTGGCAACAAGGGCTACTATCCAATGAATGGTTGTGTATTGTTTCCAGGAGCAAATATATCAATGTAATGTTCTCCCCCTTTTTGAGAGAATCCACGAGCTACGAACGTTGCCTTGTATTTTTTGATGCTTCCATCAGCCCCATGCTTGATCTTATAAAGCCATTTGGAGGTTACCACAGATCTTCCTTTTGGTCTCGGCACAATATCCCATATGCCATTTTTCATAATAGACTCATATTCTTTGGCTATTGCATCCTTCCAGACTTATTCCTTCACAACTTCTTCAAAGGTACTTGGTTCAGCTTGAATCATCTTACTCATAGCTACAACATAAACTTGGTACCTGCATGGCTTCTTGCTTTCCCTGAAAGTTCCACGAGCAACATGTTTCTCGACATCTTGTAGAGTGTCCTCGAGCCAAAGTTGTCTTTTCCTTGTAGAGGGACCGCATGGAGGAGGATCCAAAGGGTCCGTAGGCTCCACGGGATCATCAAAGATGCCCTTCTCAGATTTAGGCATGAAAGGACCTTCTAGAATATCCATATCATCACTCTTGTCTTCAAGAGGAGGAGGTAGAGGGAGGTCGCTTGCTTTTCTAAGGGCAACATCTTCATCGAATGTTACATACCTGCTAATTATAACCTTCCGTTGACCATAAATATATATCCTAAATGCTTTGGAATCTTCACTATATCCAACAAACGTACCTTTCCTTCCTGTAGCTTCTAGCTTGTTTCTTTTGTCCTTTGACACATGGAAGTATATGGGGCAGCCAAAAATCTAGAGATGACCAATATTAGGTTTAACACCTATGAATACTTCCTTGGGAGTTTTGTTGTCCAAATCTTGATGAGGCAGCCTGTTTTGAACATATACCGTTGTGTTTGTTGCTTTAGTCCAAAGGAACTTTGGCAACTTTTGATCGTGGAGCATGGCTTAGAAGTAAGCAGAGATGTAATTTTTGTTGAAAACATTGCCTTCAGGAAATCCAAGGATCTCCCATCCAATTCTGATGAGGAGGATCTTCCTATATTTGAGGAAGAAGTTACTAAGAAAGGAGAAGTCTCTCATCATGAAGAAGAAGGTCCCAGTGAACCAATCACTCTCCCTGAAGGAAAAAAGAGACCTAACTAGTTAACTTCTACACTTCAAGAAGCAGAAGGTCACACTACAAGTAGAACATTCATGGAAATCAAGAAACCAAAAAGATAGTCAGGATATGCAACATACATATCAAAGCTTATTGAAGATGAACCTTCGACTTTTGAAGAAGCAGCCAAACACCAAGAATGGAAGAATGCAATGAATGAGGAATATCGATCTATTATGAAGAATGGAGTTTGGGAAATTGTCCCAAAACCGGAAGACAAATCAATGGTAACCTCTAAGTGGCTATATAAGATCAAGAATGTTGCAGATGGAAGCATTGATAAAGTCAAGGCAAGATTCGTGGCTTGAGAAGAAGGCATTGACTATGAAGAAACCTTTGCTCCCACAACAAGGTATACCACGATCCGATCTTTGATATCTCTGTCATCATCAATGCAATGGAAGGCACATCAAATGGATGTCAAAACAACATTCTTGAATGGTACCATAGATGAAGAAGTCTACATAGAACAACCATTGGGATTCGAAGTAAAGGATAGAGAAACTCATGTTTGTAGATTGAAGAAGGCACTTTATGGCCTCAAGCAAGCTCCTAGGGCATGGTATGCCAGAATGGATGCATACTTGCAAAGGTTGGGTTTCAGAAAAAGCATGACAGATCCCAATCTCTACATCAAAGTAGAAAATGACGAACCTGTCATCATTCTTCCATATGTAGATGATCTTCTAATAGCTGGCGTTGAAGAAAGAATTCAAGAATGTAAGAAGTTGTTGGCAGCTGAATTTGATATGAAGGATCTAGGACTTATGCACTATTATCTGGGACTGGAAGTCTGGCAGGAACCGAATGAAATCTACCTGGGACAAGGAAAGTATGTGATTGAGTTACTAAAGAAGTTTGATATGATGGAATGCAAACCCATGACAACTCCGATGATCACAAACTTGAAAATGTTAAGAAATTCTGAATCTAGTCCAGTGGATCCTACTAAGTACAGACAACTAATTGGCTCTCTGATGTATCTGGTGAATACTCGGCCAGACATATGTTTTACAGTGAATGTTCTCAGTCAGTTTCAAATAAAGCCAAGACATGATCATTGGATAGCTGCCAAGCACATACTGAGATATCTGCAGGGAACCATCCACTATTGCCTAAAGTATGAAAAAGGAAAAGATGTTCATCTAGAAGGATTTATTGATTCCGATTGGGGAGGCAGTGAGAAGGATGGAAGAAGCACTATTGGAGGATGTTTTAGCCTGGGATCCTCCATGGTCTCTTGGATGAGAAAAAATCAAGAGACAATGGCTTTAAGTAGTGTTGAAGACGAGTATATTGCAGCCTATGAAGTAAGAAGGGAAGCGGTTTGGTTAAGGAAGATGTTATCTGATTTGTTTGCAGGACCGTTGGACCCTACCATAATACATTGTGATAATACCAGCTGTATAAGACTATCTGAGGACCCGATATTTCATGGGAAAGCGAAGCACATAAACAACAAGTACCACTACATTCGAAAGCTAGTACAAGATGGTGTGTTGAAGCTAGAGTATATCCTCACCAATGATCAAACTGTTGATATCCTGACAAAATCTCTTCCTAATAAGAAGCTTGTGTATTTTAGAAACAAGCTTGGATTGGTTGACATATCTTCCCTAGTTGAGAGGGAGAGATAGACACATCGTTCTTGTCTTCATTTTGGAAGAAAGAATGGAGGATTAAGTAATCATTTGGCATCCGATACTCTTTGAGGATGTGTAGGGCATCCAACATAAGAGTAGGCAAGAGGACTGATATTCTTTAAGGTCTCGGGACCCAAGATAAGAATAGTCCTAGAAGGTCATTCTCGTGAACACCTGGGTGGGTATGTACCTTGAGAGACAATGATGAAAGTGTCTATAATTATTGGTCTTGCCAACATTGTGCTTTGATCTATTGAGAGATAGAGTTGTTAGTCAAGGCCTTGCTATGTGACAATGTTGGTTATAATGATGCTATACAGATGGGTTACTAGTCAGACTCTTCTTGTGAAATCTCTTTAGTATTGAGAATAGCCATGTACCATTTATGAATACCTCCCTAGTTAAGAGGGAGTGTTGAAGAAAGTGTAACTAGGTTCAGTCTTCATTGTGACTTGTAATTATGATTTTATGTAAAGAAGAAACAAATGTATTTATTGTATTCCTTGCATCATGGGTTTCATGAGCAAGAAGTGTTTTTCATAGGTCAAAGACTTCTTCTTGATGTCTTTAGGATTTGTTGTCTTGTCATAAATATAATAAAGAAGTCATGAAGTCATGTTACACATGTCAAAATTGCACTCCAAGACATTGTCACTATCCCTCTTGCAGTCGGCTAAAAGGAAGACAATATTCTCCTTAAGGAAATGTTGGCTTATCTCCAGGATCTCATGTCGGCCTAAATAGCAAGCATAAGTCACTATATATATATATATATATATATATATATATATATATATATAGTGACCTCACCTCATAAACGACAAGCAATCTCAGACATCTCTGATCTAAGAGCGAAGAAGAGAAGGGGTATTACAGTGAGTAAGGAAGGAAGATACAAGTGCGTACATATCTCTTGTGTTCTCGAGCTATTTTTGTCTAATCACTGTCACATTAGCGAAGGGCTGAAGACTATCCCAAGACAATGTTAACACAGTTAAGGGCTATATTAAGCGTTGAACTGTGATAGACAAAATACCGAAGTCAGAGAGGCTCTCTGGGACTAGACGAAGAAATCATTGGAAGCCGAGGACTGAGTCTAGGACTGCGAAGAAAAGGAGACCGAGACTCTCCAAGTGACAGTGCCATAACAGTGCGAAGGAGAAGGACTGAAGTAATACAGTGTGAAGAAGGAAGACTGTGATATGAAGGCCGAAGAGTGCATGAGATAGTGACAAGTGTCTTGGAGGTAAACTTGTGTCAAGTATCTTTGTCAAGGGTCTTGGTATTCGTCAATTAAATATCTATAAGAAGAGATTGAAGGGTTTTCCTCTCAAGAGGAGAGGTTTTGCCCTGGCTTGGAGCCTACATCTTGTGTACTTGCATTTTGTTGATCTTCTTGTTTTGATAACTGTTTGATGATTGAAGAACACACTAACATAAAGAAGTTAACTCAAGTAAGCAAAAGACATCACAAGCAGTTATCATAGAAGGAAGAATCATTAATGTTAAATTTCCCTAGATTCTTCAATAGTTGTGATATCTGTAGCATCCAAAAGGAACATCCAAATAATCTAATGTTCGAGTGAAAGAGGGAGATGATTGTTAATAATTTGGAAGGATTTGAATAAACCTTGCCTGGTGTCGATGGCGACCAAAATCTGAGCCACTAAGTAGACACTGCTCTCTAGATGGTTTGGATCTCCCATAATGTAAGACCATATGGCATTGCCAATGGATTTAAACCCATCTTCTTTCCGCAACTCTAAGGGAAGATTGTGGTGCTTGACCCAAATAGGGATATTCAGTTCATATTCGTTCATGCATCAAAAAGTAGGTGTTAGGGTTTGAGTCCTAACCAATGTTTTAAAAACCGGAACCAGTGACCGGACCGGTCCAGCTATTGAACCGGGTTTCGATCCGAAACCGGTCGAACCGGGACTGGTAAGGTCTAAACGCACCGGTTTTTAAAAAATAGATTAAATAATTATTTTTTAATGAAAAGAAACTATTTTTAAG
Organism: Pinus tabuliformis; assembly: GCA_031772625.1. Lineage (NCBI taxonomy): Eukaryota > Viridiplantae > Streptophyta > Pinopsida > Pinales > Pinaceae > Pinus > Pinus tabuliformis. The sequence continues at coordinate 618,771,217 of CM062811.1, read as the reverse complement.
ATTTAAAACCATGATCCCAAGCCAATAGAAACAAAATATGCAAGGTTTGCTCATCTATATACCATGTAAAGGTGAATATATCAAAATGGCATCGAGTGCAATACATATCCACAACAAAATACATAATAAATGAGGCTCTAAATGGCCTCTAGAGTCCAAAAACAATGCTCTAAACTCTGGGGTCACTGACCTACTACAAGTCTACATATCAGTGATCAACAACATGATCACTCCTCATCATGATCAAACTCTTCGCCACTACTAGACAAGAGATCATCAACATGAGCTACATAAAAAATATGGCTCAGAGTTTGAGGACTCCTAAAACTCCTCTACAACTTTAGTAGAAGTAGCAAAAATAGACATCAAAACTACAAATCACTGATCAACATGGTCACTCATGAAACTCATCATTGATTCAATCCTACTTGAAATACATAAACATCATCAACAAGAGATACATAAACATCATGTAGCTTAGAGTCTTTAGACTTGGATTGCTCAACCTTATAACATGATAGAAATTGAAAAGGTTTAACATGCCTAACCAATGATTTTGGTTTGAGTGAAGGGTTCATCTCTTCAACCTTATTATGTGGTAGAAAAAGATTAGCATGCCTAACTGGTTGTTTTCCTTTGAGTGAAGAGTGCATTCTTGTTAAGGACATGGTAGAGGAGTTCAACAATCAATACCACCAACATCAACAAAGTTCAACAATCAATGCCACCAACATCAAGGTTCTTAAAGGGCTTAATTCTCTTGATCAAATGCCAATCTCATACCCTTACTCATGATAGAATCAAATGGAAACATTGCAAACCCCCAAACTATGAAATCCTGAAAACCATTAAGTTTGCTGAATTTTGAGTGAAATCTAAAATTCTAGTTTCTCCATATGAAATCCAATGAGGTCGAAACCACTCTCAAACATCCCGAGTTATTTCATGGTAATGCTAAAAATTTAAGTAAAAGGACGAGTAAAAGTGACATATTAAAGGAAATGTCACTTTTACTCATCCTTTTACTTTAATAATTTAACATTACCATTAATTGCCAACATTGCTAGGGTTGAGATGTGTCAGGAAAATGAGAGGGTAGGCATGTTTTTCTTGGAGGGACTATATTTGGAGGAAAACAACCCCAAATTTCCCTCAAAACAACTTCAAAACTCAAAAAATGCATTCTGTGGGGTTTATGGTTGCCTTGGCAATAAATCGGCTGGTTTGACCATAAACCGGCCGGTTCCATCCTAAACCGGCTGGTTAGGACCAATTTTTCTAATTTTTTGGCGAAGGGAGGGGTCAAACTGGGGTTTTCTGCTGGTTTGACCTGGTGGGCTAGTGAACCGGCCGGTTTGACCGGTTACTGGTTCAAACCGGCCAGTTTTTAAAACACTGGTCCTAACATGCTATGATTAAAAACACCTCTGTGACAGAATTTTATGAGCATGCACATCGCTCCAAAAAATGAAAAAGGATGAGCCCCATGGCAAGTAGTGGTTTAAAAGCTGATATCCCAGAACTGATGCCCAATTTTGTTGTGTCTAGGAACATAAGTCTCATATTGATTCTACAACCATAAAAATTACCAACCAGAGTTTCATGTAGTTCTCCAAAATATCCTTTCCCACTGTCAATGATAAGGAGCCTCAAGAGCGAGTGGTCTTTCTTTGTTTGCGTCTCTTCTGCAGAGAGTTGGAGCCAGGAGAAAATCCCTTCAGTTTCATCGTCTCTAGACCAGAACCGAAGAAACCTACTCCTTCAGTAGCTTGCAAAAAATTTGGTGCACCACATTGTGAAGATGATCCACCTTCCAAGGAATGGAGGGGAATGGATTGTGTTGAGAGAGGTTTTAGAGTATAAGCATTCAAAATAATAGTCATTACTAGTGTGTGATCGGGGGGTGGTTATGTTCGTCTGTTATCTGTTCAGTGATTGTGTGTTGAGAGAGGCTTTATAGTATCAACATTCAAAATAATAATTACTAGTGTGTGATGATGGCTCATAAACAAGTATTATGTGGAGTCTGTCATTTACATAGTCCTTTTGATTTCCAACTTGTATAATTATGCATGAAGCCTTTTAAATTGTCAGCGACTCTCCTTTTTGAGTAAACAATTTCTTTATATTTTTTATTTACTTCTCTTCTGGTTATGGCTTTCTTATTCCTTCCATATTCCTACATGTCTAAGTTTGATAATAATGGCGGATGATGATGCAGACTGTCAGCATTGAGGAAAAATGTTCTTGCAAAATGCTATGGAGGTGATGTATCCAGAAAACGAAAGCTTCTAGAGAAGCAAAAAGAAGGCAAGAAGCGGATGAAACGGGTTGGATCGGTTGATATACCACAAGAGGCTTTCCACCAGTTGCTGAAAGTCTCATAAACATCAATTTAGAGAACTACCTGCTATGTAATTTTCCAAACTATTTAGCTTGATAAAGTGAGATATTATTTTCAAGAAGGCAAGATGCATTCCTATGAAAGCTCAAGTCATTTCAGGCCATTCACTGACAACTTCGGAAAATCTTGTATTCATCGGTGTATTCAAGGATGACTGAGTTTCCAAAATCTTATTGAGGAATTAAGCAAGCAATTTTTTTTACAAAACTCAGTGTTTGTTTGGCCAAGGAGTTACAGTTTTAACCAAAAAACCATATATAAATATTGGTGTCTCCTATAGGTAAAAATCTGCACTGTACAGGTTCTGTTCAGTTAATTATGGTTACAGCCAAGTAGAAGATGACTTATTTATGCACAATGCTAAACAATCTATTTGTAAACACAATTGATTTGTGACCAGAGACTAGAGTTATAAATTCATCGTCAAGAAATAACTATGATCTTAATCTGTGCCAAAAGTAATAAAAAATTCAGAAGGCCTGATCATAAGAGGATCTGGAACATTCTTGGAAAGTACTATATGGTGTTTTTTGATGGATTAGGTTGGTTTGGTTTCTGATATATTTTTTATTTGATGTGTAGATTTTCAGAACATTCTTCTTTGGGACTGATGATCTTTTAGCATTGAATGATTAAATGTGACAATGTAGCATGCTATATTCTCATTGTGAAGTATAAGAACCAAGATTGTTTGGGTTTGGTGGTGAGTGTGCGTTAATGAATACAAGTGCGTTCAGATTCGTTATTTTCTATTGGACTTTGGGGTGTGTCAACTGAGCAGATCATGATGGAGTATAATTTTGCTGGGTTACTATTCTGGAATAATGTAAGACGAGAAGATACAACGACTATAATTGCAACATCCTTTGCTGGTATTGCACATGGGACTGTGTGTTTGACAAAAAAAATAATGCATATTCTTAATATCAAGTAAAATTAATTTATCTAGATAAAAGTAAACACCTTTGTTGTTAGGGTTGCACGCTAACTCCCATAGTTAAGGGATAGGTTGTCACTTAGTCTGTTGTGTCCATCTCTATTAAATAAGGACCCCTAGTTAGTTCGAGTCCATAGTAAACCAATCTAATTTGCCTTATTAAATAAGGTCCACTAGTGAGTTGTTGACTACACTTGACTACATCAAAAGACCCCTACGCACACCTGAAACCATCCTTAAACCTACCAACTATCTTCTTGCTATAGTACACTAAGATCAACACTCAAAGATCACTCATGTCATAGGGAATCTAGTATTATGGCTAAGAGAATGGCCTATCCTCCTTAGCTCAAGGAAAGTTTCACTCAAGTACTATGGTTGGAAACCTTCTGGCATATCACAGAACTATGCTGACACCCCTTTACTCTTAGAAACCTATGAACCCTAGCCTATGTAGCCTAAATGGTGGAGTTAAAAAATCTTTTAGAATATCACAAATTTGGAGTTTCATTGGTGTGATGATACTTAGATAGCAGTAAAACTCCCATCGAAGTAAAAAAAAGTATGGGGCCAATGAGTGCCATTGCCAGAGATCTATCTCAAAAGATTCCTTGCACAATGTTGCGTGCAATGGCATAGCTCTCGAATAACTCTTTTTTGTGGACCCAACAATACCATTGTTTGGGACCTTTCCCAAAAGACTCTAGTGATAATGATCATGTTGATATACCTCTTGGATAGCCGTTTAGGTGGTCCTCATGGTCCTATGAAACATACTTTAAGCATGTAGCCGTGGAATTCATAATGCATGCTGATTTTTTTGGAGCCTTAGAAGGTCTTCTTCATTGGCTTGGTGTCTTGGCATGTAGAAGCTATTTGATTGCCTCTTAATGTGCTTTCTTGGTGGAGTAAGTGATTCTATTATTTCTTTCCTAAGGTTTTTTTTTTTTTTTTTGGTTGAAGTTAGGTACTTTGCATTATGTCAAATGACGATTACATAGACCAAAAATTTTCTGCCACTAGTTTTACTTGAAGGGAAACCAGAATGGTAAGGGGTCGGGGGGAAGGCGGTTGAAGGGGACCCTCCTTGGGGGACTTTCCTAAGGTTAATTTAGAAAATATATAATCATTACTTTAATTAATTATTGTGGACTATTAGGCCAAAGTTCTTAGGATAAATAGTTAAATTATTTAAGTGACTTAGATATAATCTCAATCGCTGATCTCTAGTGAGACTTAGGATTTAATCCTAGCCATTGTTTATTTAGGAGATTAAGGTTGGGGATTTTGGCTTAATGAAATTGTAAAATAAGCCTCGGGGAGAGGTGAAGACACATTACATTGAGGAAGTGATTTTCTCAAGAGTGAGAGGCTCGATTTGATTGAGGAGAATATAGGGAGATTGTTGAAAGGATTTTAGGAAGAAATTCAAGGAAGTCCAGTTGTAAAAAGGCAAGGCCAATTTTTGAGGCCACCAAATTATCCAGAGAGACTGAGTTGCATAGGTGTGCAGGTTGTACAAGAGGTTTGAGGAGGCCATGAGCAAGATGAGGAGGTTAAGCAACTTCAAAGGAAGCCGATAATTTCTTGGGGCCAATTCCTAGCTAATAGGTTGAATTCCCATAGGTCAATTTCCTTGGGGGCTGAGTTGCAGGTTTTCATACAATTGAAAATTTCTCTGTGGTTTTGGAAATTTCCATAGTTTAATAAAGTGAAGGAAGATTGATTCAATGAGTTTTATGTTCTCTTATGTCTCATTTCTCATGTTGTTTTCAACTGCAATTTAATTTTACAAGTTAATATATCAATGTGTTTGTTTTATCAACAATTTAAGAATTTATTTGAGAGTTTTTTTATAAAATTGTTGAAGTAAAATAAATCAGATCATGTATAAAAGAATTACACTGGTATCATAGCACTATGAACTTTGAAGAAGGAAGATTAGTGGCATAAGGGTTTTAACAACAGAATTTTATTTTGAGGGTTTTGTGGCTAAAGCCGATTTTGTAATATGGCATCATCAAGTCTGAGGTATGAAGATAGGTTGGAGGGCATTACAAACTTTAGTCCATTGAATTTGCAAGCCAAGAGATTCAAGTTCCTTTGGATGATACTCAAGTAGTTGAACATTAGATAAAAGGTATAAAAGTCAGGGGCATCATTTTGGATGGTGTAAAGGATCATAAAATCCATCACATAACAAAGAAGGATTCAACTAATGAAATGTGGGTGACCTTGACAAAGCTGTGCCAGAGTGAAAGCTTGAACATAAAGATGGTGCTAAGAGAGAAGCTAAATAACATTAAGATGAACAAATATGAGATTATGGCCTCATACTTTCACAATGATTCAACATGTTTGTGATGAACATTCAATTGTTGGGGAAGAGGTGGATAAGTTGGAGCTTGTAAAAGTAAAACTGAAAGGGTGTACCAAGTAGTGGGCTACATTTGTGACAGGTATCCTAGCCAAAGATAAGCTTCTTGAGTGGGTCAAATTATGGGATGATTTCATCCAAAAGGAGATTTGGGAGGAATCCATACTTGGTGGGCAGTGCAAAGGTGGAGATGAGGAGAACCTTGCTCTTATTGGGCATGCAAAGAAGGGCAAGGGTAAAGGCAAGTAGAACTAGAGTCGAGGAGCACCTTCACAAGGGAAGAAAGACATGAGCAAGATCAAGTGCTTTAAATGTCCTAAGTTTGGTCATTATGTCACAAAATGTCCTAACAAGAAGAAAGGAAAGGGGAAGACAACAACAACTGCATTTGCACAGATGGATGAGTTGGTGGAAAAAAACTGAGAAGGCATTTGCTCTAGTATTATGTCTTTCTGGCACCATTACAAGAGGGGTGTGTTTTGTGGACAATGGAGCATCTTGTCACATGATGGGATCTCGTGATGTCTTCATTAGTATGGCCAAGGAGCACAAAGATCTACATGTGGAGCTTGGTGACAACACCAGGTATATAATGGAGGGCATCGACAACGTATAGTTCCAAAGAGAGTTGGGGAGTCTTATGGAGGTGAAGGAGGTCATGAACGTACTTGGGTTGGAAAAGAATTTACTCTCAGTTTTGACCATGGAGGATAACGCACTTGAGGTTAGTTTCACGAGAGGTGAGGTAGTTTTTAGGCTGAAAGGGGCTGATCCTAGTGTGAGGTGAGTTATAGGAACCAGGGAGAATAACATGTATCTGTTGAGAGGACAACTAGTGAAATCCCTAGTACATTACAATGACGATGATAGTGAGATTTGGCATAGGAGGGTGAGACATCTACACTAAAGGGCTCTACCACTATTATGGGGGATCATCATTGGTTTACCAGAGTCCAGTATAGAGCATGATCATGTCTGTATAGGCAAAATTTGTTAGCAGTGAGACCTAGTCCAAGGGTGTGTTGGATTTGGTGGATTTCAACATCCGTGGTCCTATGTTAGTGGAGTCTATCTCAGGATGTAGTTACTTTGTGACATTAATAGGTGACTATTCCATGAGGATGTAGTTTTACTTCCTGAAATCCAAGAATGAGGTCTTCAGTTAGTTTCAAGAGTTCAAAGATCTCAAGGAGAACCAAACTAGGAAGAAGATCTAGGCCCTAAGATCACACAATGGGGTGAGTATACCTTAATGTGTTTAAGGATTTTTGCAAGGAAGCAGGAATCAAAGCATAACTTACGATGCCCTACAATCCACAATGGAATGGAGTGGCAAAAAGGAAGAATCAGAGTATAGTAAGAGAACCCAAGGCTATGATCCATGATATGTTAGTCGATTTGGGGTATTCTAATATCTGTGGTCCTATGCCATTGGATTCTATCTCAGGATGTAGTTATTTTGTGACATTCATAGGTGACTATTCCAAGAGGACATGGATTTACTTTTTGAAGGCCATGGATGAGGTCTTCAATTAGTCTTGAGAGTTCAAATCTCTTGTAGAAAATCAGGCTAGGAAGAAGATCAAGGTCCTAAGTTCAGACAATGGGGGTGAGTATACTTCCAACGATTTTAAATATTTCTACAGGGAAGCAAGAATCAAGACAGAGTTGACGATGCACTATAATTTGTAGTAGAATGAAGTGGTAGAGAGGAAGGCCAGGAGTATAGTTGGAGTAGCCAAGGCCTATGTTCTTGTGGCTGAAGGTATGTAATATGAATGTATACTTGTAGAAAAGGAGTCCTCACATGGTAGTGGAAGACATGATTCTTGAGGAGGATTTTATAGGAGTTGAACCAAAGGCAAGTCATTTGTGCATCTTTGGTAGTCCAATGTATGTCCACATTCCTTTAGAGAAGAGGACTAAACTATAACCCTCATTAGATATGGGCGTTTTTGTTGGATATAGTGAGACTTCAATGGCCTACAAGGTCTACATTCTAGGACATAGGAAGATAGTGGTTAGGAGGGATGTCAAATTTGAGGAGGGTGGGACCTTTCAGAGGTCACATGAGACATATATAGTAGTGGAAGAGGATTGAGAGTGAGAGGATCCACATGTTGATGAGGGACCAACAACACTAGCAATATGGACACAATCTTCTAATCAGGAGGAGTGAGAGGTTCCTTCGATCTCTGTAAGGAGGATGCTGAGATGGACTGAGCAGACGTTGAGAGATGCTAAGGAGCATGTGGAGGCTTGTAGCAGCGCTTTCAGGGAGAGTAGACCACCAACCTGATTTTTTAGTTATATGGTCTTAATGAGCAACAACATTGAGTTCGAGCCTTCCACCTTTGAGGAGGAGCAAACTAGCAAGGTTGGAGGGACACCATGGTGGAAGAGTATAGTTCCATCATGAGGGATGATTCATGGGACTGTTGTAGTGGTTACAACCACACTCCAAAATTTTGGCCTGCACCAATTTCAGAGCCTCCCTTGAAGAGTTTCACTTGATGACTGCACACACTCTGGTCCACTTCGTGAGCTTGTGTGATTCTTTACATTTGCCTTGCTTGTTTATTGCATTCAAGTCCCTACATGTTGATGTCTAAGTCATGCTTGCGATCATGTTCTGGTTATGCTCAAAGTCTTTGCATTGTATGTGTTTGTTGTGTTCACCATGGAAGCATTTGTTGCACTCACACACACGAAGTCACATTCACTGTTGCGCAAGCATCGTCTCGATCATGAACGATCAATCACGAGTGTCGCGCTTGTCACTTGCACCGTCGGTCAGTCATGTTGAACATGTGTCTGGATGGTTCGGTCGTTTCGTCGTCGAGTCATGCTAGTGTGTGTTCGTATGATCACATATGCATCTTTCGACTGTTCACACACTTAGTCATTTTTGTTGAATTTCTGATGACTAGACTCCTCACTGACCACCGGACCATCACCTTGCTTTTGACTCGATCGACTGTCAACCACAATAGCGCAGAAGCACCAAGCTAGTCCTTCAAGCTGCGTTGCTTGCAAGCAACTCAATCAACTCTCATGCTGGCCACCTAGACAATCGGACCCGACAGCCACCCCGGGACTGACTCCCCTAAAAAATTGCGCAAAGGCCATCGACCTCACCCATTCAACTGATTGAGGAGATTGCGCAGACAGGCTAAACAGACAACAAGTGCTCGTCCCTGTCTCTTTCAGAAAATTGCGCACTTTTCCCAGTCAATCATTCGAACAATCAACCGCCTGTTCATCTCAGAAATTGCGTAGTGCTCAAGAGCAGGATTTCCGCTACCCATCAGTCATCTCAGCTCAGAAATTGGGCATAGATGATCAGTAGGCCGGCCTCCCGGCCTCAGTGCAGTTTTCCCAGACAACAACTCCTAGCAGCAGATTGCCTGTTCCCTCCATGAATTGCTCAGTTTCTGTTGTGAGTGACTGAGCAGCCAACTGCTAGTTCTCTCTAGGAATTGTGCAGTTTTGGCTGCTAGTAACCCCAGTAGCCAACTGGCAGTTCCCTCTGGGAATTGCACAGTTTTGGCTGCTAGTGACCCTAGCAGCCCATTGGCAGTTCCCTTTGGGAATTGCGCAGTTTTCGCTGCCAGTGACCCCAACAGCCAACTGGCAGTTCCCTCTAGGAATTGCATAATTTTGGCTACCAGTGACTCAACAACCAAATGACAGTTCCCTCTGGGAATTGCGCAGTTTTCGCTACCAGTGACCCAGCAGCCAACTGGCAATTCCCTCTGGGAATTGCGCAGTTTTGGCTATTAGTCTCTCGGGTACTTCCCTAGAAAAACTGTGCAATCCCTGCTTACTGACCCTTCATGTAGCCCGGCCCGTTCCTCTGGAGAATTGCACAAATCTGGCTGTCTAGCCCCTGTTGACTGTTCGTTCAAGAAAATGCACAGAGCATGCTTGCCTTGCCCTCTTACAGCCCAGATTGTCCCTCCCAAGATTTGCGTAATTTTGCCTCCCAGCCGAGCCAGACCTTGTAGACAGTCACTATTGACTTAGATTGTTTATCTCCATCTCTCAGTTTCTCGAAGCCATCATCCCGCATCACAGCCCTGCTGCCTCTCTCTTCACCTGCATCCAAATGATCATATGTCATGGTAGATTAGAAGGTTTTGGATTTGATGTCGTCTCGTCATGAGTGACTGCAGGTACAGGTACACCAAAAAACATGTTAAGACGACGAACGGGATGAACAAAGAGAGCACATGTAGATGGATAGGTTCACCAACGGACGAAACATGCGAAGCGGATGAACGCGACGAAAATGCACCTTCGCGAACAAGTGAGCCTGTTAAGCCTTCCAGCATGAAAGCAAGGAACAACATGCTAAAGTTTCATCAAGAGAACCAATGACCATCGAAGACTCTGCGCACTTTGCCATGCAGAGGTGAAGCTATGATACACCATGAAGACATCCATCACTCAACAACACTGTAGCTTAACATGCACTCTAGCAGCAACACGAATGTACCAGCATTGTCTTGTCAAGTCATGTCGAGTCAAGTCATGAGTCATGTTGCCCACATCTCCACTATGGGCTTGTTGTCAATCAATGTGATGTAACGTGGAAGTCCAAGAGACCCACTTGTTGAACATAGAGTCATGTAAGTCGGAAAGTCATGGAAGTCGAATGGTCATGAGGGTAGTCGAATAACCACAAGGGTCAGTTTCACCCTTGGCTATAAATACCCCCCTCATTTGTACATGAAAGGGATTTTCACCTCAACTCCTCCCACATAGCCAAGAGAGTCTGTAATCTTTTCTTTGAGGAGTAAGTAGTGGCTCCAATGCCCTGCTGACGGGGTTAGTGATGTATGGTGTAATGATGTGTCTTGGAACTTTCGCTTAATTCAGAAGCCTGTTAACAGGCCAGCACGTTTTCACACATGTATTGTATTTGTTGTAAGACTGATCTTTAACACTTGTAATGCATGTTTCTTTAACCTGTGTTCTACATCTAAACTGATTCATTTGTTGTAATGCATAATCTATTAATGGAAATGTGTTGTATATGATGTTAATGTTGTCGTGCCCATTTCGACTGCTTTGCCGGACATCAGACAAACCTTTCACATAAACCTTGCTGTAACAACCGTTGCACTCGTTTGGATTGATCCGTGAGTGCTGTACATGTTATCTTACCTTGTATGTTGTGATTGCCACATCTGAGTGGACTGCTCCACTGGAATCTACGTATGTCCTTTTGTGTTGTGTGTTCCTAGCTGAGTTGGGACAGATTGCTTTCAAACTGGAACTCACCTTCACTCTCTTCCCCTCACAGTGAGAGAACCATTGACACAAGTACACCTATACTCACTAGGCACGCGAACCTCACTTCCTGAAGACAAAGTAGACCACTCTCCCGTGCTGACAAGCAAGAGTTGAGGCAAATCCTTAAGACAATGGCAACCGGGCTATCATACCGCATGGGACTCCCACATCAAATGGTGTGAGGTCCAATTGGGACTTCATACCAGGGTGATCCCTTGAATATTGGCAGGTCCAACATCGTCAACATTTCTAGCGCTAGAAGGAGGGCCTGTTGACAAGCTGTGTCCCCTCATCCAGTTTTGAACCTTTACATATCTTTCATGGAGTCTTCCACTCTTCTTCCCTTGCGGTGTTTTTCGAATCATGAAAATGTCTCCATCATGGGGAAGATTTTCAATCTCTTGTCCACTCACACATATGATGGTGAAGGCGAAGTGGCCTGGCCTGAGCACTTACATAACTTTCTTTCCATGGTTCATGAGGAAGATGAGTTTTCAGACAAACAAGCCGGTTTGGTGCTTGCATAAACACCTTCGTGAATTTCCATTTTATTGGTTGCTTAGCCTACCAGCTAACACCGTGCTCTCATTTGAGCACTTATGTGATCTTATTGAAGACACGTTCTATCATTTTGATCCAGACCATCTTGACCGGAAACTGTTACAGCAACGGAGGGCTCCGCATGAATCTGTTATTGATTTTTGGCAGCGCTTCCATGACTTGTAGTTTCAAGCTCCGAGGAGCTAGATGAAATTTGCTTATCTTTGGGACCGGTTCGAGTACTGCCTTAAGAAATCTGCCCATCCCAAGAGAAAGTTTGAGATCAAACCTTTCTCAACATTCTTCATTGATGGAGCTGCACAATCTCATGTGGAAGCGGGCACTGCCTTTATTGACTGTCTGCCTTCCTCTCATTCGACAGCTTCACCACTGCCCAGTGATGTTGAGGATCATGCTCGCACACATGCTCATCTCTCACATTCTCTGAACGTCACTTCACTCAATTTTCGCGCAGATTTGGTTGTGAGTCCTTCGAGTTCTCATATGCTTTCTTTTATACGACCTCTGTCGTCATACTTGAGTGTTCCTCCTGATGATGCTGTCTTGTGTTCGTCCATTCCAAACTCTTCACTTATTGTGAACAAGGAACAACCCACTAATGGAGTTGGTGTTGCACAATCAACATGCGCTGTCATTCATGAAGAGTATGAGTGGCAGCTTGAGCATCAACACTCGGCAAAGGATGACTCCCTTCCATCCGAGCCCCATCTGTTCTTTCCTAGCATCGTTGGTGAACTTGCCATCCATGATTTTGCATGTGTGTCTTCATCCACAGATGCACCCATTGTTGATCTTTCGTAGGACACACCGTATGTTAACTCATCATCCAACAACGGAGAGGATCAATCATTCATTGAAAATCCACTTGATCTTTCATCTACTCTTTCCGGAAATGTAGAGGGTGAACATCCTTCCTTCTCATCTACCCCTTTGTGTGATTCATCAAACCATGAGGATGCTGACCAACATCCTGAATTTTCTAATCTTGGCTGTCGTGATCTCTTCACCTCATCATCCGATCACGATGTTGATTCACTCGTTGTTAATCTGTCTAAGCCATTGGTCTACAAAGATCCATCTGTCAATGAAGTCGAAACCCCACAAACTATCGAGGCACTTTAGCCCGAGTTGATGATTATGTCAGGTCCTCGCTATCCTGAGGTTGGTTTCACTTTCGATCAGGAAATTGCTCAAACACTCAAGGCTCCTCATCACTCATCTGTATGCACTCAAGATCAATCTAACACTTAGATTTTACTTCCTCCACTCGAACTACACGATCCCATCGCTCATGCATTGGAGGAATCTTACACAACAAGCACACTTGTGCAACATAAGTGGTCTACCTTTCTCACGTTTGCTTGCATATCATGGTCAAGGGAATGCATACACTCAACATTTACACGCAGTGTAGCACAACACCATGGAAAGTCCATAGAGTGCATGACATGCGCTTTCACTTAGTTTTGTTCTGTGGACGCTTGTAAGTTTGGAGTGTGTCTGTTTTCATTGTTGTATCTTTCACATTTGCTGGTTCGCACAACTGGGTTGCTTGCGGACCAAGCCTTCACCAACATGGGTCAACCAATGCGCTGGTGGCTGCATTGGAAATATCACTTCACGTGATCAGGCCCATGCACCATTAGCTTAGGAGTAGGAGTAGTGTTTGCTTTCAGTTTGCTTGCTTGCATGTTTGTTTGTTTGCTTTCTTGTGTGTTTGCTTACTTGCCTTGATTTCGCTTTTACTTCTACTTCTGCTTTGCTTTGTTTGTTTTTCTTACTATTTTTGTTCACGTTCATTTTGTTTGTTTGATATATTACTATTTTTTGTTTCCAGAAATAAGTGCTGCCAACTACTACATTTTGGCTTTTGAGTAGAGTATGTGGCTGAAATTTGAGGAAACTTGTGACACTACAACACTTGGTCAGTCTTGTGTCCGCCTTCTCTGTGCTTGGTTGTAACTTTCGGCCGATGAAGTCCTGATGAAAAATACGAACCGTCTGCAAGGGAATTTTCAGTCCAACCATGAACTTGTGTCCACACTAGGAAGCCCCATGCCTGTACTCAGCCTTCTGCTCTGTGTGTTCAAGATCATCCAACTAGTAGGGGGAAAAATCCAAACGAGCAAACCTATGTCAGAGGTCTTACATGCTTCTCTGAAGGAATAGCCTCTTATGCTCTTAATAAGTCGGGATCCTTCTTTTGACCTAAAAATAAATAAGTGCCTATGCACAATTCTCTTAAAAAATACAAAGGCGAAAGAAGAGAAAGACTTCCTACGTAGAGAGGTGAAGCATGCAAATCCACCGGGGTATTGACCAGGCTCGCTGTCAATGGAGCAATTTGTGTGTTCCTACATGACTTCGTCAGGGCACTGTCCAGGCCTGCTGGTAGCGGAGCAACACCAGAGATGAAAACTTATACTCTGAAAATCTTCAACTCGCGAACCAAACTACCCTTCCCGGATTCGAATCACTGAGATCTAGGCTGAACTTTTGATTGTGTTTGACTGAGTTGGCAAAGGGTGAACCATGTATGTCCATGGGCTAAGTGAAGAAATTGAAGTAACCTGTACAACGATTCAATACTCCCCGAAAGACCAAGGCCCTGTGCTAGCAATGAACCCAAATAGAGAAGCTGGAGTTCTATCAGTGTGTCACCAAGTGTTGTAGTGGCTACAACCACCCTCCAAAATTTTGGCATGCACCAATTTCAGAGCCTCCCTTGAAGAATTTCACTTGATGATTGCGCACACACGGGTTCACTCCGTGAGCTCATGTGAGTCTTTACATTCGCCTTGCTTGTTTATTGCATTCAAGTCCTTGCATGTTGATGACTAAGTCATGCTTGTGATCCTGTTCTGGTTATGCTCAAAGTCTTTGTTTCATATGTGTTTGTTGTGTTTGCCATGGAAGCATTTGTCGCACTCACACACACAGTCACATTCACTGTCACGCAAGCGTTGTCTCGATCATGAATGATCAATCACAAGTGTTGCGCTTGCCGCTTGCACCTTTGGTCAGTCATGTTGAACATGTCTGTCTGGATAGTTCGGTCGTTTCGTCGTCAAGTCATGCGAGTGTGTGTTCGTATGATCACCTATGCATCTTTCCATTGTTCACACACTTAGTAATTTTTGCTGAAGTTCTGATGACTAGACTGCTCACTGACAGTCAGACCATCACCCTACTTTCGACTATCAACTAGAATAGCGCAAAAGCACCAAGCTAGTCCTTCAAGACGCATTGCTCGCAAACAACTCAATCAATTCTCATGCTGGCCACCCGGACAGTCAGACCTGACAGTCACCCCGGCATTAACTCCCCTCATAAATTGTGCAGAGGCCATTGACCTCACCCGTTCAACTGACTGAGGAGATTGCGCAGACAGGCCGGACAAACACCAAGTGCCCGTCCCTATCTCCTTCAGAAAATTGCGTAGTTTTCTCAGTCAGTCATTCGGACAGTCGACCGATTGTTCATCTCATAAATTGCGCAATGCTCATGAGCAGGCTTTCCACTGCCCATCAATTAGCCCAGCTCAGAAATTGTGCAGAGATGATCGGCAGGCCAGCCTCTTGGCCTCAGTGCAATTTTCCCAGCCAACAACTCCTCACAGCAAATTGTCTGTTCCCTCCAGGAATTGTGCAGTTTCTGCAGCTAGTGACTGAGTAGCCAGCTGCCAGTTCCCTCTAGGAATTGCATAGTTTTGGCTACCAGTAACCCCAACAGCCAACTGGCAGTTCCCTTTGGGAATTGTGCAGTTTTCGCTACCAGTGACCCCAGCAGCCAACTGGTAGTTCCCTCTGGGAATTGCGCAGCTTTCGCTGCTAGTGACCTTAGCAGTCAACTGGAAATTCCCTCTAAGAATTGTGTAGTTATGCTTGTTAGTGACCCAACAACCAACTGGCAGTTCCCTCTAGGAATTGCGTAGTTCTGGCTGCCAGTCTCCTGGGCAGTTCCCCAGAAAAGCTGCGCAATCCCTGCCTGCTGACCCTTCATGCACACTGACCTGTTCCTCTGGAAAATTGTGCAAATATGGTTGTCTAGCCCCTGCTGACTGTTCGTTCCAAAAAATGTGCAGAGCATGCCCTCTTGCCCTCCTGCAGCCTGGACTGTCCCTCCCAAAATTTGCGCAATTTTGCCTCCCAATCGAGCCAGTCCTTGCAGAAAGTCACTGTCAACTCAGATTGCCTGTCTCCATCTCTCAGTGACTCTTGCGCAATTTTCATCAGCAGTTGCCTAGAGCCATCATCCCGCATCACAACCCTGTTGCCTCTCCCGGTCACCTGCATCCAAATGATCACATATCATGGTAGACTAGAAGGTTTTGGATTTGATGTCGTCTCGTCATGAGTGACTGCATGTACAGGTACACCAACAAACATGTCAAGACGACAAACGGGATGAACGAAGGGAGCACATGCAGATGAACAAGTTCACCAATGGATGAATAACGCGACGAAAATGCACTTTCGCGAACAAGTGAGCCTGTCAAGACTTCCAACATGAAAGCAAGGAACAACATGCTAAAGCTTCATCAAGTGAACCAAGGACCATCGAAGACTCCGCGCACTTTGCCATGCAGAGGTGAAGCTATGATACACCATGAAGATGTCCATCACTCAACAACATTATAGCTCGTCTTGTCAAGACATGTCGAGTCAAGTCATTTGTCATGTTGCCCACATCTCCACTATTGGCTTGTTGTCAATCAATGTGATGTAATGTGGAAGTCCAAGAGACCCACTTGTTGAACATAGAGTCATGTAAGTCAGAAAGTCATGGAAGTCAAACGGTCATGAGGGTAGTCGAACAAAAGGGTCAGTTTCACCCTTGGCTATAAATAGCCCCCTCATTTGTACATGAAAGGGCTTTTCACCTTAGCTCCTCCCACATAGCCAAGAGAGTATAATCTTTTCTTTGAGGAGTAAGTAGTGGCTCCAACACCCCGCTGACGGGGTTAGTGATGTATGGTGTAACGATGTGTCTTGGAACTTTCACTTAATTTAGAAGCCTGTTAACATGCCAACTTGTTTTCACACATGTATTTTATTTGTTGTAAGACTGATTTTTAACACTTGTAATGCATGTTGCTTTAACCTGTGTTCTACATTTGAACTGATTCATTTGTTGTAATGTATAATCTATTAGTGGAAATTTGTTGTATATGTTGTTAATGTTGTCCCGTCTGTGTCGACTGCTCTGCTGGACATAAGACAGACCTTTCACATGAACCTTGCTGTAATAACCATTGCACACTTTCAGACTAATCTGTGAGTGTTGTATGTGTTATCTTACCTTGTATGTTGTGACTACCGCATTCGAGTGGACTGCTTCGCCGGAAGTTGTGTATGTCCTTTTGTGTTGTGTGTTCCTGGCCAAGTTGGGAATGATCCCTTTCAACCTGGAACTCACCTTCACTCTCTTCCCCTCACAGTGAAAGAACCATTGACACAAGTACACTTACACTCACCAGGCATGCAAACCTCACTTCCCGAAGACAAAGCAAACCACTTTCCTGTGCTGCCAATCAAGAGTTGAAGCAAATCCTTAAGACAATGGCAACCAGGCCATCATACCAGAGGGGACTCCCACACCAAACGGTGTGAGGTCTAGTTGGGACTTCACACTAGGGTGAGCCCCTAAATGTTGGCGGATCCAGCACCGTCAACAGGGACATAGTACCAAGGCTTGAGGGGAAGTTAGTGGTCATTTCTCGATGGATCTTCAGGATCAAACATGCAGCAGATGGAAGTATCGAGAAGTACAAAGTGAGGTTTGCGACGAGAGGGTTCTCCAAGAAGGGAGGAGTAGACTATGAAGAAACATTTTTTCTTGTCACTATATATACATTTATCATAGTTGTCATTTCTATTGATTTAGAGATGGAGTGCAGGATACAATAGATGAATGTGAACATTACCTTCCTCAATGGGGTAATTGAGGAAGAGGTGTATATTGAGTATCCTTAGGGATTTGAGGTGCATGGGAGGGAGTCCTATGCATGTAGATTGAAGGAGGCCTTATACGACCTTAAGCATGAACCTCCTGCATGATACTCTAGGATTGATGGGTACCCACTTGGATTGGGTTTCACCAAGAGTGAGGTGGAGGCCAACTTGTACAATCTACTTGTTGATGGTGAGTCGCTTATCTTAGTAGTGCATGTTGACAATTAGAGAAGCTCATAGCGATGTGTAAGGAGGACCTTACTTTGGAGTTTGAGATGAAGGATATTAGATTGGTGCACTACTTCTTGGGACAAGAGATGTGGTAGCGACCTCGAGAGATTTTCCTAGGGTAGGGCAAGTATGTAGTTGAGATCCTTAAGATATTTAGGATAGAGGATTGCAGGATGATATTTACACCCATGATTACCAACTTGAGCAAGCTTAATACTTATGAGGGTGAGTTGGTGGATCCCACATTGTACATAAAGTTGATTGGGTCCTTGAAGTATATGGTCAACACTAGGTCAAATATTTGTTATGTTCTGAACACACTCAACTAGTTCATAATGGATCCGAGGATGGTTCATTGGGTGGCAGCGAAGCATGTGCTCAGATATCTTCATGGTACGATGGAGTATGGGTTGAGGTATGTCAAAGTTGGTGGAGTGGAGTTGTAGGGCTCCATAGATTCAGATTGGGTAGGGAGTGCAGTGGATAGGAAGAGTGCATCAGTTGTTGTTTAAGCTTGGGATCAACTATGATCTCATGGTATATCAGAAAGCAACACTTAATGGCACTTCGCTCAGTAGAGGTCGAGTACATGACAGTGAGTCTGGTGAGTTGTGAGACCATATGGCTTCGCAAGATGTTCACACGATTATTTGGTCTTGAGAATCCCTTGCTAGGAGGGAGTGTTGATTTTCTTGTAGCCTCGAAAGGTCTTCTACATTGGCTTGGTGTCTTAGCATGTAGAATATATTTGAATACCTCTTAAGGTGCTTGCTTGGTGGATTAAGTGAATTTATGATTTCTTTCCTAAGGTTAACTTAGAAAAAGTACAATAATTAATTTAATTAATCATTGTGGACTATTAAGCCACAGTTCTAAGAATAAATAATTAAATTATTTATATGACTTAGATATAATCTCAATCGTTGATTTCAAGTGAGGCTTAGGATTTAATCTTAGCAATTGATCACTTAGGAGATTAGGGTTAGGGAATTTGGCTTAATAAAATTATAAAATAAGCCTAAAGGAGAGGTGAAGACACATTATGTTGAGGAAGTGATTTTCTCAAGAGTGAGAGGTTTGATTTGACTGACGAGAATAAGGAGATATCACTGAGG
Source organism: Pinus tabuliformis (assembly GCA_031772625.1). Lineage (NCBI taxonomy): Eukaryota > Viridiplantae > Streptophyta > Pinopsida > Pinales > Pinaceae > Pinus > Pinus tabuliformis. The sequence goes on along the minus strand of CM062811.1, from coordinate 618,752,340 downwards.
GTTTTAGGAAGAAATTCAACGAAATTGAGTTGGAGAGAAGAGATGCTATTATAGATCTGACCTGCAAATATATGAAATGCTACCAATATATCCAATAACTGTAAATAATCACAAAAAATAACAAGATCTGAATATAGATAGAAATGTTTCTTTATTGATCAAACCCTTAAGGTAGGGAAACACCATACATTCACTCTTTAAGGAAGGAGAACACTCCACAAGTCATATGCTTGTCCATAAAATATTCCTTGACATCTCTCAATGGGGAGTCTCTAGCATCTATATAGGCCTCATACATACAATACCATGGGTCATTACCATGGTTCCCTCAATACCATCTATCTAATACAATGGGCTTATTACATTATTACTAACTACTTGTGGTCCCTTACATGATATAGGTTAGCCACTTTATTTATTACTATGGCCCATCCCATTATTACATTATTCTTTTGGGTACCTCCCTCTGTACCCCATACTATCCCCCCTAGGTATACTACATTCCACCCCCCTTAAACATGTTTCGTCCCTGAAACATAAGAAGAACACAAATAATAAGATTTACTCAAAAGAGTAGTCCAATGGTACCATGCACCTACATCTAGCCATCCAAGAGAAAGGTGAACCCTCGATCTAGCTGGTGCCTCGCTCGCTTGAGATGGAAGTTGACCCTAGCGGCTCTTCTGTGTTGCTGTGTTGTGGGTGGATCGTCGCCCCTCTCTATCTGTCATGCGGGGGTTGTTGTCCTTGTTGCTGATTCGTTGCCATCTTGTTGGTTGTTTTCTTGCGGGGTGATGTGGGTGGTGATATGCTGAAGTTTTAACCAATGGTGTATCTTTCTTTAATTCACCACCTAATGGAGCCTGATTGGTATCTAGTACATGTTGTGGTGCTTGCTATTGTTGCTTATCTTCACTTCAACCATGGATTCCTCATCTGATGTATCAGTAGTTGTAACATTTTCTTCTTCAGCCTCCTTGGACACTACCTGTTTTTCTGGTACTTGGTTTGATGTTTGTGTTTGGTTGTTGACCATCAAAGGCTCATGATCTGATGTGTTAGTGTCATTAGAGCTTTGGCTTATGCCTCCATAGTCTCTACTTGGGTCTTAATGGAAATATCTTGCAATGTAATTTTCTTCTTTTTATATCAGAGCTTCATGAATTTCTTCTGCACATTAATATTGACAGTACCCACAGATTCCATCCAAGGATATCCCAAAACAACATCGATGTTATCCATATCTGAAGAATAAAAATCACAATGCAACCCATACTTATCCATAGAAAGCTTCAAATATTTATAAACTTGAACATCCTCATTATCAACCTATGTGTTTTGCTGGAACTTGCAATTTTTTTGCCCAATTAACATTGATAAAATTATGCTTGCAGCTAAGATTTATAGACACAATGATCTTTTCCTTATGAATCTGTAGCATAAAAACTATGTTGAAGCACAAAAGACTGATAGCTTGTAGACATTAATATAAAATTACACACAGGTATTTAATATAATAATTTATTAATATATATAAAATGTATAAGATGACTTGAATGTACAATGAGGACCCTGCTTTTATACCTCAGCAGGTGATCTTTCATGAATGGAAGACATGCCATTTCACTTAATTAAATAACTAATTAGCCTAAATAATATTTAATTATTTAATATTTATATTTATTTTATTTAGCTAATTGTTATGAATTATATTCATAACATAGCCTCTTCCTTCGGAAGCTTTGTCCTCAAAGCTTTAACGCTGGGGGTTGTCTTCAACTAGTGTCTGTCATCTCGACGTATATAATCTGGCGTCTTATAGCTTGTCAGTGACATTCCCTTGGATTTTTTTTTAATAATATATATATATATATATATATATATATTTTATAATAATGTTTTTTTTTAAATAATATATATATATATATATATATATATATATATATATATATATATATTAAAATTCTATAATATAGTATATATTGGATTTATATTTGTGTAATATATGCAAAAAGACCGTGATTCCAAAACGCATGAGTTCATTTTTTTTAACGGGCATAGCGTATCGAATGATTTGTATGGATGATGACATCGGTTGTGATGAATCACTAGTCCTCCGGTTGTGATGAATCACTAGCCTGCGGAGGACGATCAAACACATAGAAGGGAAATAGGGCGACTGCAACAGATGGTATCGTTGGCGGACAAGCAATCCCGTGGAGCGGAAAAACCAGTGAGAGGTGTCAGACAATGAACGACAAGGGACAGGGACAATGAGTGTGTAGGTGAATTGGCTAACTGAGATAGGCAATGTCGAGGCTGTAGGAGGATGGCTACGTCGTGGTGGTAATAGACAACAGACTGATGGCTGCGGATTGCGGTTGTCAGACGGCTGCGGGTCGATTATCTGCTTAGCGTCAAGGTTATCTTTGCCCTTTAAACTGTTGCCTAATATGATAATCTTATTCAAATTTTCAGGCGTCCAGTTCGCCTCCAATACAGATTCCAGGAGATATACAGGGCAGTGAGGCATGAAGAATAGCGTGGGTCTGTCTACAGTTCGTCTGGCGCTTTCATTCACAGTAAGACTTGTGCAGTTCAATTCGTTTATGACTGTTCGCTCAACTGGAGAAAGAATTGGATCGTACACCTCTATATCATTAACCCATTGAAATTTCTCTCTCAATAAAATTCCGAAAGCAAACTGCATCTGAGACTGCTCCTCACTCAGCTGTCCAACCCCGTAGAGAACCAGTTGTAATTGTGAATGAAGGGGGTCTGTGCCTATCACCCTTTCTATTCGTGCCACCATCTCTGGGTTCTGCATTTTTCTCATAAATTCCTCAAAAAATGAAGATTTCTCTAACTTTTCACGAGCTAACTGTATATCTTTCTTTATTTTCTGAACTTTCACATCGAATTCTGTTTGAACTCGTGCGGCTATTCCTGGGTTCTGCATGTCTTCATCAAACAGTTTATAATGTTCCAAATACTGATCGTAAGGGAGCTGTAATGTTTTCATAATTTTCCGAACTATTAATATATCCATAATCTCCTGAATTTTTGCTTTGATTTCTGCATCAGAGTAACTCTCCGTGACAAATTTTAATTTATCGATAAACTCCTGAACTTCTCCATTGATTTCTGCATTGGAGGCACTCTCCATGATTACCAATCCAGATTCCAAACCACGTAGTATCTCCCAAGTAATAGCACTGTTGTTGCCCGAAGGGGGAGGAATTTCACTAATCTGTTTAATCAATAAAGAAGGGATTTCTTTTGCTCACGTATTGTGTCCTCCCTTAAATTGTGCCTCTAGTTTTCTAATCTCTAGATCAATCTCGGGTTCAAATGAGGGAATATTATGGTTATCGCCTTCCTGCAATGACTGACCATTACCTGGAAGCCCGCCTCGCTTCTTGATAGGTCTTGTCTCATCATCCTCTTTACCATCCCAAAAAGATTGAAACTGAGTGACTATCTTTCTATGTTTATGGTTGCGATCATCATCATATTCATGTGGATCTTTGTTTTTAGGATCATAATCTGTATTTGACATAACTCCTTCAAAATTTTCCATATTCATATCATCAACTTTATTTATCTCATTTTCATATTCAACATTATCAACATTTTGATCGAATTCTTCTTCTTTCACATTTTCCTCTCGACATGCTTTAACTTCTGCAAGTGATTTTTTTAAATGCTAAAATGCTTCTTGAATTTCACTAAAATGTTGAACGTATTCAGGATGTGAACGTAATGGCACATTGTGCGGCGAACTACGTACAAAGGCCCACATGATTATATCATGTGCCATGGCTCTAATACCACTGCAGCATAAAAACTATGCTGAAGCACAAAACACTAATAGCTTGTAGACTTTAATATAAAAATACACAGGTATTTAATATAATAATTTATTAATATATATAAAATGTATAAGATGACTTGAATGTACAATGAAGACCTTGCTTTATACCTCATCAAGTGACTTTTCGTGAATGGACATGTCTTTTTAGACATGCCTTTTCACTTAATTAAATGACTAATTAGCTTAAATAATATTTAATTATTTGATATTTGATATTTGATATTTATTTTATTTAGCTAATTGTTATGAATTATATTCCTAACAGAATCAATCCATGAACCTGTAATAAGGAGATACCAATAGAAAATAACCCTTTAGGTTTCTTGGTTTTCTTCTTTCCTGTAAAAATAAAATCTTTGCTAGGTTTTTTGGTTTCCTCCTTTCTAGTATAAGACCATTTGTCCAAAAGTAGTTCTTCAATTTCGTCAGCATGACATATCTTCAAAATCTCACTGTCAAGTGATTTTCACCATATAGCAGCCTCATCTTTCAAATAATACCCTATTTTGTTCTTCCAACACCCTGGGAAGTCAAACTTATGAAGTGCTATAAAATTTTTAATAAAAGACCCATCATTTTTTTCCTGTAAAAAACTTACTGTTATAAGCCATGAAGAGGGTGTTGAAAACGAATCGCTTACTTGGCGAAAATTTGAAATGGCTACAATTCAGCCAATATTTCTCAGAATCCCTATTATGACCTTTTTTTGGAAATGGAACAACCATTTTGCATCTTCCCATGTGATAGAAATCCCGAAATAGGTACTAGAATTTCAAATTCGCGTTGCAATTGTCTCGTCATCACAAAAATTTCTAAAAAAAGTGTTGATTTTAAATCAGCGATATCTCCCTCAACCAGACTCCGATTCGATTGATTTTTTTTTTGAAATTGGGTATTGTTTTGCAAATAACCCAAATCTGCAATTATATTCTGCAAATTTTGTACAAGAACATACAGATCTGATCTACAAACTTACCGCCCCGAAAAATGTCTACAACACACCTGATTTTTTAAATCAGCGATATCTCCTCATTCGGACTTCGATTCAGCTGATTTTTTTTCTTTCAAATTGGGTATTTTTTTGCAAAGAACCCAGATCTACAATGAGATTCTTCAAATTTTGTACCAGAACGTACAGATCTGATTTGCAAACTCGCCGCCCCAAAAAGTTCCTGAAAAAAAAAAAAAAAATTCTCTGCTTTGCCCAAGAAAGTGCTTTGATACCACTTGTAATAGATCTGACTTAAAAATATATGAAATGATACCAATATACCCAATAACTGTAAATAATCAAGAGAAATAATAAGATCTGAATATAGATAGAAATGCTTCTTTATTGATCAGAACCCGTAAGGTAGGGTAACATCGTACAATCACTCTTTAAGGAAGGAGAACACTCCACAAGCCATATACTTGTCCATACAATATTCCTTGACATCTCTCAATGGGGAGTTTCTTGCTTCTACATAGGCCTCATACATACAATACCATGGGTCATTACCATGGTTCCCTTAATATCATCTATCTAATACAATGGGCTTATTACATTATTGCTAACTACTTCTGGTCCCTTACATGATATGAGTTAACCACTTTATTTATTACTATGGCCCATCCCATTATTACATTATTCGCTTGGGTACCTCCCTTTGTAACCCATACTATCCCCCCTAGGTATACTATAGAGGCCGAATACAACAACCAAGAGGCTGATTTTGGAGGAGGCCAAATTACCCAAAGAGTTCGAGTTGCATAGGTGTGCAAGTCATACAACAAGTTTGAGGAGGCCATGTGTAGGGTGAGGAGGTTGAGCAGCTCCAAAGGCAGTCAAGAATTTCCAACTAATAGGCTGAATTTTAGGAGGTCGATTTCCTTGGGAGTCGAGTTATAGGTTCTCATATAGCTGGAAATTTCTCTGTGGATCTAACGTAGAATTTTCGAAAGTGTAATAAAGTAAAGGAAGATTGTTACTGGGTGAATTTTTGTAACGAATAGGGTTCAGATACATAGTATAATATTCAGAATATTTGGAACATAAAAGTATCCATCATAAGATTATATATATGTTTAAATACAAGTGGTATGAGACGTGATATGATTAAAAATGAGGGCCCACTTATATTCCTAGGCAGGTTCCCCTTCATGAATGGTCATGTCCCTGTAGACATGCCTCTTCAAAAAACTAATTATTATTATGATGATTTATCATTTATGTTATTTATATTATTTTTATATATTATATTCATAACATTGCCTTCCTCTTTAAAAATTCTTTGTCCTCAAAGCTTATTGTTGACAAGCATGTTATCTGTTTCTTTGTCTTGTAATCTATTTGTATCCTTTAGAGTTCTTCGAGTTGTCATCTTCGATGATACAAGATGATAAGATCCTTTGAATGATAAGAAAATTGTCGAACTGAAAAGGGATTAGACCATCCAAAATCAATCTTCTGTGGAACTTTGTAATTATTTGATAGCTAGGATAAATTGTTATCGTAGGACTAAATTGTGCAGACATCAAAATTCTTTTGAACATAATTCTATTGTTTTTGTTCCAAGTGATATAGATACACAAACTAATTGAAATGCCTTCTCTTATGATTCAATTTTTGATAAGGAGTTCTTGTGATTTTATCTCCCCTTAAACTATTTGTGGTGATTTCTTGGTTTACTTGTGGTATCTTATTCCCTTCAAATACAAAAATTGTTCCCTGGGTCTTCACTTGAAATTTTCATCGTTTGAACTGCAACTTTTGGGTACGTCTTCACTTTAATTGGATTGGGATCTTCTTGAATCGTGAGATTATTTGGATTAGTGTTCGTTCCATTTTCTTCAACTTGGTTTGCTTTGTTTGAATACCTTGATTTTGTCTTAAGTTCTTCTAATTTGTTTTGCAACAATTTCTTATCATTTCTAATTTTTTTAATTTGAGTGAGTAGACTTTCATTATGATTTCTATGATGTAAGAGTTATTCAGTTTCTGATTCATCAACCTTGTTTTCAGTGTTTTGACATTCAAGTTTTCATCTTTTAAATTTATGATTTTTTTATTAACCTTTGATTAAGAGTTTTTAAGTGCAAATTTTCTTGTTCTTTTTCCGATGGATTCTTGTTGAATTTCTTCTCAAGGTATGGCTTTTCTAATTTTTTCTTTGTATCTTTGGACTTCTTGACCTTCACAAGTAATTTTTGACTATGGTTCCTTAGACGCAAGATTTCTCCGTTACTTTCTGTTGATTCTTCCTAAAATTCATATTCAAGATCTCTATATTTCTTTTCCGATGCTTCGATTTTTTGTTGAAATTCTGCGAGTTCTTCCAGTTTAATATTATAATTTGTGTCTATGTATTGTTGAAATATGTAGCTATGGTTGGTATTCATAATAAAAATGATTTATCATTGATGTATTTGATTTAACAAGATTATTATTTTCAAGCATGTTCTTCATGCTCATTATTGTCAAGAGAAAAATGTGAAAGGCATGCTCTTCATGGCCTTTGCAAAAGAGAAAAAAAATGATTTTAAAGAGTATTTTTGTGTCCCCAAGATGACCAAGTTGGCCCTCCAAGTGATCATGTCAGCGTGCCCAAGGAGACACCTATTCATACCACAAGAAGACTATAAGTACACCATTCGACCTCCATCTAAAAGGCACTTTGTTCACAAGTTCTATCTCTTTTCCAGTGAAGAAAGACGAAGTCAAGGAGGCCGAAAAATAGAAGAAGACTCATTTTTCTGCCCTCGCTCAAGTGATTAAAGGAGGCCGAGTTTAGTGTGAATATTTTGTGGCATATTTTTGAGGTATAATACAAAGTCTGAGGCTGAGTTATAGTCCAAATTTCAAACTTATTATAGACACGAAGCTGCCAGTACACTTGTGATAGCTTGTGAACACCTTTGACTTGGAAATTTGTGGAGGGTTAGCATGGATCTTGGTGGAAGTTCAACTTGCTAGTTAGTTTATATATGAATTTGTTATCTCTTGTTGATTTAATTCTATAAGGATTGCTGGGTTTTTCCCAAGGTAAAATATTATGTTCATTGTTTTGGCTATCTCTTTATGATTCTATTGTCGTAAATATTATAATATTGATGTATTTTGTGTAATTACTTAATGATGAAATTATGAATAAGAAAGTGTAACAGATCTAAATCATGATGGAAATAATTATCGGTATAAAAGACACCATAAAATTCAACATGGGATCAGAGCAAGGTTAAAGAGCAACCTTAGAAAGGAAGTCATTTTCTATTTTTAAGCAAGCCCTAGTTCAAGAAGCTCATCTCAAGTGAAGCCAGGTTAACATTGGAAACTTGTCTCTTTGTTCGCCAAAATAGCCTCAAAGTCTTTTTCATTGTGCTGAAGTTATTTTATGTCTCTTAGAGAAGCTTCAATAGGCCAAAGGATTAGTATTCTCACAATTGATAAGAGTTTGTAATATTGTTACATGAAGACCTAAAATGACATCACTAGGCCAAAGGATTAGTATTCTCAGAGTTGATAAAAGTTTGTAATATTGTTACATGAAAACCTAAAATGATACTTCATTAAGAAGACCTAAATTTTCCTTCTTGTTGGATCAAGACCCTTGGGAGATATACAAAGTAGTCTCGGACCTCAATTAAGGCAAGCCGAAAAATATCTTAGACCAAGCCTAAGTCCAGGACTTGTTTTAGTGGTCAAAAATCTCAGTAGGCCCAAAATTCTCTGTCATGTTGCAGGTGACTAAAAGGCCACAAATCTATTTCAGGAGGCTCGGATGCCTCAGAAGTCTAAAAATAACAATCTCAAACTGAGGAATCTTAGGAGGAGTCCAAAGTTTAATTGGGCTTGTGAAGACTTATTTGATCACAGTGATACTCATAACAAAATTAAGTTATTTCAAAGATTGAAAGGGTTAAATATGTATGAGGCATGTCTGAAGATTTTTTCAATGAAGAATTTTTCTTCTTGTGTTCTCTAAACTTCATACTCTATTGCATATGTCCTTAAAAAATGATCTAAGTCTATTGTAGTATTAAAGATTTGACAAGGGACCATAAATGACTTGAGAAAGGCCGAATTTAGTGCTCAATCTTAGACTGAATTTATCTCACCTTGGAGGGTCGAAAGTCCACTAAAGTTATGTAATAAAGGTCGAGTGACTTCACCTAAGAAAAAAACTTGTTTTAGTACGTAATCGCTTGTGATTTGATTGATGATTCATAGGGTCGATTCATCATAACATTCCTTGGAGTAGAGGATGGTATGTTAAGGAAGAATCATTGAAGCAAATGATACTGACATGATCAAAGAAATGTTAAAGACTACCCTTAGCCACCTAGAAAGCTTAACTTTGTACATGCTATTAGATGCTTAAGATCTAATGCTTCCTTTACCCTTCTAGAATGTGAGGTATGTGTCATCAATATTATTGTCACCATTAAGGATGAAGACCAAGGATGGGTCTGAAAAGTCTATGCTGAATTCTGGTAAGGATTGACCCATGAAAGATGAAAATGAAAGGTCGTAACAATACCATATTGACAAGAAGCAATAACAAAATCATATGGATCAAACATGATATAGTTTGAAACAAATAACTTGAAGTTTCAATTTTTCCTTGAAGTTACAAATCTTAAATGTGTTGTACTTTAGTATCTTGTATTGCACATAACTGTATTGACTGAGATATGGACCATATATTTCATATGATATAGTAACTGAAGTTCCTCAAGAAAGGTTATTGATCATAGGACTACCTGAAGGTCAATTTATTGAATTTGAGAAGCCTATCTATGAAATCTGCAAAATTTGAAGTTAATTTTTTTAAGGTTACTTATTAAATCTATTCGACTCAAATATCTTGCATTCTAGAAGAAAGGTCGAGTCTATCTTTAGGCTTAGGGACCAAAGGCTCTCTTGTTAAAGTCACTTGCAGACCCAATATTATGACAAGTCAATGACATACATGACTAAAGACATTGAAACTTTGATTGAATATATTAATGTTTGGGAATATGTCTTGCATCTATTGTCATGAATATTGGGTGCTGAAGAATGATGAAGTTATGCTTGGTACATTATAATGAAGGACAAGCCTTTATGGACAAAATATTGTTGTTATTGCAAGGGTTCAGAGAAAGTAGAGTTTTCTTGGATCATCATAGGACATTCTTCATGGATCAAGGACATTTCGATCCTAGGGTTTGTAAACCCTAGCAAACAATAACGCTTCAATAAGAAAGTCCCAGGGTTTATGGACAAAACCCTAGTATTGGTCATTTCCACCGAAAGAAGAAACCCTAGATTTTGCAAGGAAGGATATGGACAAGGTTGATTTGCAAATTGGATATAAGAAGGCTAAGATAAAGAGGGAGTTGGCGAGTTCTCAAAAGATAAGTATCTTATATCTCTTTTGGTTTCTTATTACTATTATTATTGTTTTAGTACTAGTTAATCTCTTAATTCTTTTCTTAGTTGTAATTGTTCTTCCATGGCTTTCTAGTGAGGATTGCAGGTATATAAGTGACATATTCCAAATATTGGAGAACAGATGGAAGAAGTGGAAGAATGAAGCAAAGCAAAAGGACTTCTAGAATTGCTTCTTGAAGGATTTTGTACTAGGTGAGGCCCACGTTCAGAGGAAGCAGGAAGTTCGAGGTATGTCTTGATTGTGCCTAAGGAAAAGTCAAGATATGGCATGCAACAGATGGCAGCATGGAAGCAAGATTTGGGAAGGTTCTCTCGGAAGGAGGGAGAGGATCATGACAAGACATTTACCTCAATTTTAAGAACTACCTTAGGTTTTTGAAGAACATGAAAATAAGTCTCATGATTGAAGAATTCTTTGTACTTTGGGCTTGGTTGAATGGATCAAGAATGATCCTATATGATTTGTCTCTCACGAGAGAAGAATAACTCATGTGTTAGAGGGAGTAGTTGTGGAGAATATATTGCTTCCAACAGAAGAAGTTAGCAAGCCCTATTTTGACCTCATATTTGATTCCTGGATAATGAATTGTCAGTGTAAGAGGGAGCACCTAGTTAGGGTGATGTGAAAGCATCTATGATGATGGATCGTCTGAAGTTATAGGGATTTCCATATTCATTTTGAGAGAGTGATGAATATAGAAAGAGTTAATCACGATATTGCTTTAGTTTGAGATTTCTTTATGATCATGAAGTAGTATGGTAGAGGCCGAGTATATTGCAGCTAAATTGGCAAGTTGAGAAGCAATATAGCTTCATAGGTTACTTGTATGTTTTGATCAAGTGAGAGTGACGACTGTGATGACAAACATGATGCAGAAGGGAACAATGAAACTCAAGTATATCTCCAATGATGAACATATAGCCAATATGTTGACGAAGCCTCTTTCTAGAGGGAAGTTTGTGTACTTTTAGGACAAGCTTGGGCTTGTGGAGAAAGCCTCTCTGATTTAGAGGGAGTGATGATTACATCATGCATATGCTTTCTCCCCATGTCATGTATTTTGACCAGAATTAGGGATGTTATTCTTGTGTCAAGTACATTGACCGTAATTAGGGAGAATGGTTTGATAGATTAGTTAACATCATGGATAAACATTCTTCTTATGTCATGTACTTTGATCATAATTAGGGTTGTTATCCTTGTATCAAGTACATTGACCATAATTAGGAAGAAGGATCTAGTGGACAAACATTCTCCCTGTGTCAAGTATTTCGATTGAAATTAGTGAAGGTATCCTTGTGTCAAGTACTATGACCAAATTAGGGAGAATGGTTTGGTAGAAGCTAGTTGGTGCCTCCCAACATCTTGCTTGAATCTCTAAGAGAGTAGCTTGGATCTATGTTTATAGAGAGATGCACGGATCTTTGAGAAAGCTGCTCGGTTCTCTAAGAGAGTTGCTCAAATATTGGTTTAAGGAGATCATGTTTTGGCATTTTTCCTGGGTTGAGGCTGTTTGGAGTTTCACTTGGACTATGTGCACTAGTTGTGTGATGGTGAACAAGGACTAGTCTAGATACCATGAGGTTGAGGCACCAAATCATGGTGACTAGTTGATATTGATGTTGTACCATAGGTATCGAGTGGATGCCATGATTGTTCTAGGTCAAGATGGTTGACCTAGATGATTGCGCTGCTAGTGATTGTAATATTGATGATGATGCTTGTCTTAATCTTGATGATTCTTCCTTATAGAATTGTTAACTTGAGAACATCTGGATAGTCATTATAAATGCCTCCCTAGCCACGAGGGAGCGTTGAAATATGTAGCAATATGTAGCTATGTTCGGTCTTCATAATAACAAATATTTGTCATAATAAACCAAGTTTGCCCTCTAAGTGATCATGTCGTCTTGCCCAAGGAGACTCATATTTGCACCACAAGAAGACTATAAGTACACCATTCGAACTCCATGTAAGAGGCACTTTAATCACAAGTTCTATCTCTGTTCTAATGAAGAAAGACAAAGTTAAAGATGACAAAAATAGAAGAAGACTCATCTTTCTGCCCTCGCTCAAGTTAAAGAGGACCATTTTTTTTATAATCAAAATGAACTTAGGACTTTATAAATAACCTTTTTTGAAATATATTTCAATCTATATTTTACAACTTTTGTATTTCCTTCCCTTAAATATTTTCATATTCAAAATAAAATACTTTATTTTATTCATTTATTAAACTTTTCGGTTTCTTTGAAAAATACTTAATTTTATTCAAATTTTTAATAATTAAATTAAAAAAATACATTTCTCAAACCCCACTGCACCTCAGTAATGTTAGTTAATGATTATATATATATATATATATATATTTTCTAGGCATTGTTTCCTGGATACCTATTTACTTAAACTTTGATACTTTATTAAAGTACAATATCATTTTTACCACTTATTCACTTTTGAAATCTCTTAATTAAAACACTTCTCAGAAAGACTTTCGGTGAGGGAACGTGTATAGTCTTGTGAGAAATTAAGGTGCACTCGCTGACAGTGATTAATATTATCTCCACAAATTTGAGAAAAAACTTACCTCGCTGACAGTGATTAATATTATCTCCACAAATTTGAGAAAAAACTTACTCTCTATGAAATATGCCTAAGAAGTTTTAAAAGGTGTGATGAGTGATGAGAGATGTGACTATCTGTACAATTACGTGGATAATTAAAACACACTAATATACTTTAATTGTACATATTTTTCTATTAAATGTATGAAATTGATTTGGTAGTGGACACCAATTTCAATTGTGCTACAGTAGGATGTCAAAGTAGTTGAGTTACATTGACTCTATAGTGGAAAATGATTGTAGGGTGGCGTACAAGGGAATTTTTATACTAAAGAGGGCAGGGTAGAGTACAACGAATACAACTATAGAAAATGATTGTAGGGTGGCATACAAAGGAATTTTTATACTAAAGAGGGCATGGTAGAGTACAACAAATACAATTTCAAACTGGTGGCTGGGCGTGGCTGATCCTACAAACTAATAAGGAGATTGCAACCCACTAAAACTGTACAGATGTGGATGAAATAATTTGGATATATAAACTACGCGGTCTTGTTGCCCGCAGGTATGGCTAGATCAACGAACAACGATAGTGGGTTGCTATCGGGGTGACTAATCAACAATAGTTGCAACAACCTTCCTTCTTAATTTTTTTATTATAATCCTTTCTTCTTTTCTTTAAATTATCATTCTTTTTTAATATATACTCTTTTCTTTGTATTTTGATTTTTTTTTAATTTTTTTATAACATATATATATATATGGTCAAAGGTGATGGTATAATGGAGAACTTTCAAACAATTTTTCTATGGTTAAAAACCCTAATTATAATGACAACCAACTTCACAAAGAGTTGATGGTCAAAGGCTTGTTGAGAATTCAATAGGGCAATGGATATGTTAATTCTTTTTAACTTTATCACTGTTGGTGTTTGTTTTTCCTTTTCCTTTATTAACTTTATTCTTTATCATTATACTTTTAGATACATTAAACAACTACCAAAATAATAAGAACAATGACAATATATATGCTGCAAGCCAGGGCCAAAACCCCTCATCTTGAGGGGTAAACCCTTAAATCCCTTCTCTTCTTATAGATCCTTCAATTGACGAATACCATGACCTAGTGACTGAGACAAATACCCTACAAGATGAAGATCAACTTGAACTTCTACTGCAATAACTTCGACCTCCTACTGCAGATCCGAAATTTTGTCCCCGACAACTATCGCTGCCCCTCTTGAAGACTCTGATCTTCTTTGTATGGCCTCTTCTTCCTTTCACTTACCTTTCCTTGAGACTTAGGGTTGGAGAGACACCCTAAGTGACTAAAGCTTGACTTCTTTTCTCTCTTTCTTCAAAGATCGAACCAAAGATAACCCTTGCATAGAAACCCTAGCTTCGACTTGCATGTGGGAGAGAGAACTAGCCCAAGAACTTTGACTTCCTTCGACCTCTTCTTCGTCCTTCTTTTTTGAACTCTTCTTGTCCTCTTCTTTGCATAGAATGAGTGATGAGTGAGTGATCTTTTGAAGGATGAGTTCCTCTTCTTTATATGGGCCTCTTCAAGGCTAGACGTGGCTCTTCATTTTGGCCGACTTGACAACTTCTAGGCCGACTTGATCTTGGGGGGCATTTCGACACTTTAAAGACAAAAATAATTTTTCTTTACAAGATACAATGTGCCCATTGGGGTCTTCAATATATGACAATGACTTCTAGACCCAAGACAAACCCTAGAAGCACTCAATGGGTGCTTGACCTATAAAACAAAAGAACTTGAGCATGAAACCCATGCTCCAATAATAATAATTTCTTTTCATTTTATAATTTACAAGAATACATTTCATACTTATGAAGACCGAACCTATTTACACATTTTTCAACACTCCCTCTTAACTAGGGAGGTATATTCATAAGAGGTACATGGTCATTCTCAATCTGAAGAGATCTCATAAAAAGAGTCGGATTGGTAACCCATATGTCTAGCATCATATTTAACCAACATTGTCACATAGCAAGGCCTTGACTAACAACTCTATCTCTCCACAAGATCAGAGCACAATGCTAATGAGACCAATGATTTATAGACACCATCATCATTATCTCTCAAGGTACATACTCCACCTAGGTGTTCATTGAGTATGACCTTCCTTTGGACTATTCTTATCTTGGATAGCTAGTCCTCAAAGAATATCGGTCCATGACTACTCTTGTCTTGAATGCCCTACCACATTCTCAAAGAGTATCGAATGTCAAATGGTTACACAATCCTCCATTATTTCTTCCCAAGTGAAGACAAGAATGTAGTGTCTATCTCTCCCTCTCAATTAGGGAGGATACATCAACCAAACCAAGCTTGTCTCTCAAGTACAAAAACTTCTTGTTCAGAAGTGACTTTGTCAATATGTCAGCTACCTGCTCATCAGTGGAGATATACTGTAGCTACAACACACAATTTTGCACTAGCTCTCGAATATAGTGATACTTGTTGTTTATATGCTTTTTCTTTCCATGAAACATTGGATCTTCAGACAAACGTATACAATTGGTGTTATCACAAAGTATCACTGTAGGGTTCATCAATCCTTCAAATAGGTCAGATAACATCTTCCTCAACCATACTGCTTCTCTACTTACTTCACAGGCTGCAACATATTCAACCTCAACACTACTCAAAGTAACCGTGACTTTCTTTATGCTCATCCATGAGACCATGGAGGATCCCAAACTGAAACATCCTCCTTTAATGCTTCTTTCATGTTGCTCACTGCCTCCCCAGTTGGAATTTGTATATCCAATCAGTTGGACATCATTCCTTCTATCATACTTCAGATAGTAATGGATGGTTCCTCGCAGATATCTTAGAATATGTTTTGCTGCTACCCCATGATCATGCTTCGGCTCCACTTGGAATTGACTGAGAACATTTAGTGAAAAGCATATGTCTTCTCAAGTATTCACCAAGTACATCAATGAGCCAATAAGTTCCCTATACTTGGAAGGATCCAGGGGAATTGATTTAGAATTCCTTAGTCGCTTTAAGGTTGTGATCATCAGAGTGGTCATAGGTTTGCAATCCATCATGTCAAACCTCTTCAACATCTTGATCATGTACTTTCCTTGACCCAAATGAACTTATCAAGTCCTTGCCAGAATTCTAGTCCCAAATAGTAATGCATCAACCCAAGATTCTTCATGTCAAATTATGATGCTAGTTGCTTCTTACATTCTTTAATACGACCTTCTACACTTGTTAAGAGAAGATCATTTACATACAAAAGAATGATTACAAGTTCTCCATATACAACTTTAATATAAAGGTTCAGATCAACAATTTTTTTTATGAAGCCTATTCTTTGCAGGTATGCATCCATTCTAGCATACCATGCCCTTGGTGCTTTCTTGAGGCTATATAGTGTTTTCTTCAATCTGCAAACATATGCCTTCCTATCTGTTGTAGCGGCTACAACCACTCTCCAAAATTTTGGCCTACACCCAATTTTGGAGCCTCCCTTGAGAGTTTCGCTTGATGATTGCACACACTCGGGTTCACTCCATGAGCCCATGTGAGTCTTTGCATCCGCCTTGCTTGTTCATTTCATCCAAGTTTTTTCATGTTGGTATCAAAGTCATGCTTGCGACCATGTTCTGGTCATGCTCAAGGTCTTCGCTTCGTGTGTACATGTTGTGTTCGCTATAAAAGCATCTGTTGCACTCACACACGAAGTCACACTCACTGTCACACAAGCGTCGTCATGGTCGATCAACGATCAATCACAAGTGTCGTGCTTGTCGCTCACACCGTCAGTCAGTCATGTTGAGCATGTGTCTGGATGGTTTGGGTCATCTCGTTGTCAAGTCATGTTGGTGTGTGTTTGCAAGACCACATGTGCATCTTTCACTCATTCACACACTTAGTCATTTTGCTGAAGCTTCAATGACCGGATTCCTCTTTTCCAGCCGGACCATCACCCTGCCATCGACTCGATCGGCCGTCACCCAGGACAACATAGAAGCACCAAGCAAGTCATTTCAAGTTGTGCTGTCTGCAAACATATCAATCAGCCTTCAAGTTGGTTGATCAAAGGATTTGACCCGGTAGCCACCTTGGGGCTCATTCCCTTCAAAATTTTCATAAAGGCTGTAGACCTTGCCCGCTCTGCTGGCTGGGAAAATTGCGCAGACAGGCCGGACAGAAACCAGTGCTCATCCCTGTCTCCCCCAGAAAATTGCGCAGTCTTCATGAGTAGGTCCTCTATTGCCTAGTAGTCCGCTCAACTCAAAAATTGTGCAGAGATGATCAGCAGGCTGACCTCCTAGCCTTGGTGCAGTTTCTCTCGCTAGCAGCTCCGAGTAGTAGACTGTCAGTTCCCTCTAGGAATTGCACAGTTTCTGCTGCCAAGCTCCCGACAGCGGACTACCAATTCCCCTAAGGAGTTGCATAGTTTTTGCTGTCAATGACCTAACAGCCAGCCACTAGTTCCCTCCAGGAATTGCGCAGTTTTGGTTGCCAAGCTCCCAACCCGTTCCTCCGGAAAATTGCACAAGTCCCGTCTGCGATTCCTCCCTGTAGCCCGACCTGTTCCTCCAAGAAATTGTGCAAATTTGGTTGTCAAGCCCCCACTGCCCGCTCGTTCCGGAAAATGTGCAGATTTTGTCTGCCTTGCCTTCCTGCAGCGCGAACTGTTCCTCCCAAAATTTGCACAGTTTTTCCTTCCAACCGAGCTAGACCTCATAGACAGTCACTGTCGACTTAGATTGCCCATCTCCATCACCAAATGACTATCGCGCAATTTTCATCAGTAGTGCCCAGAGCCATCATCCCGCCTTGCAACCTTGTTGCCTCTCTCGGTCACCCGAATTCAAAATGATCATGTGTCATGGTAGACTAGGAGGCTTTTGGATTTGATGTTGTCTCATCATGAGTGACTGCAGGTACAAGTACACTAACAAACATGGCATGACAATGAATGGGATGAACGAAGGAAGCACATGCAGAAGGATAGGTTCACCTACGGATGAATGAACGATGCATGCAAAGAGATGTGCTCGCGAACGGATGATCATGCAAATATGTTTTTGTAGACAAACAGATGAGAAAACATGTAAGATGTGCTCACAAATGGACAAACGGAGGAACATGCACCTTTCACAAATAGATGATCCTGTCAAGCCTTCCAACATACAAGCAAGGAGCAACGTGCCAAAGAAACATCAAGTGAACCAACAACCATCGAGGACCTCGCACACCTTGCCATGAAGAGGTGAAGCTGTGACACACCATGAAGACATCCACCACTCAGTAGCATTGCAGCTTGACATGCACTCCAACAACAACATGAATGTACCAGCACTGTCATGTCGAGTCGTGTCATGAGTCATGTCATCCACATCTCTATTGTGGGCCATGTTGTCAATCAATGTAATGTAACGTGGAAGTCCAAGAGACCCACTTGTTGTACAAAGAGTCATGTAAAGTCAAAAAGTCATGGAAGTCAAACAGTCATGAGGGTAGTCGAATAGCCACAAGGGTTAGTTTCACCCTTGGCTATAAATACCCCCTCATTTGTACATGCAATGTAATTTTCACCTTAGCTCCTCCCACATAGCAAAGATAGTCTATAATCTTTCCTTTGAGGAGTAAGTAGTGGCTCCAACGCCCCTCACATGGGGTTAGTGATGTATGGTGTAACGATGTGTCTTGGAACTTTCGCTTAATTCAGAAGCCTGCTAACAAGCCAACATGTTTTCACACATGTATTATAACTGTTGTAAGACTAATCTTTAACACTTGTGATGCATGTTGCTTCAACCTGTGTTTTAGATTTGAACTATTTCACTTGTTGTAATACATAATCTATTAATGGAAATGTGTTGTATATGTTATTAATGTTGTCTCGCTCGTGTAGACTACTCTCCCGAACATCATACAAACGTTTCACATAGAACTTGCTATAACAACCGTTGTACTCGCGTGGACTAATCCGTTGGGTGTTATACGTGTTATCTTCCCTTGTGTGTTGTGACTACCGCATTCGTGTGGACTAGTCTTCTGGAAGCTGCACGTCTTGTTGTGTTGTGTGTTCTTAGCAGAGTTGGGACTTCTCCCAATCGACTTGGGACTCACTCCCACCCTCTCCCTCTACGGTGAAAGAACCATTGACACAAGTGACACTTACACTCACTAGGCACGCGAACCTCACTTCTCAAAGACAAAGCAAACCACTCTCCTGTGCTGACAAGCAAGAGTTGAGGAAAATCCTTAAGATAATGGCAACTGGGCCATCGTACCAGATGGGACTCCCACACCAAACAGTGTGAGGTCTAGTTGGGACTTCACACCAGGGTGATCCCCTGAATGTTGGCGGATCCAACATCGTCAACATTTCTGGTGCTAGGAGGGCCAAATGACAAGCTGTGTCCTCTCATCCTATTTTGAACCTTTGCATATCTATCATGGATTCTTGCACTCTTCTCCCTCCGTGATGTTTTTTGAATCACGAAGATGTCACCATCATGAGGGATTTTTTCGATCACTTGTCCACTTACACGTATGATGGTGAAGGCAAAGTGGTCTGGCCTGAGTTATTACATGAATTTCTTTCCATGCTTCATGAGGAAGATGGATGTTCTGACGAACATGCCAATTTTCTGCTTGCATACACACTTCGCAAATACCCACATCAGTGGCTATACAACCTACCGATTGACAACGTGCACTTGCTTGAGCACTTATGTGATATCATTGAAGACACTTTCTATCATTTTGATCCAGAACATGACCAAAAACTGTTACAACAACGGAAGACACCACAAGAGTCAACTATGGATTTTTGGCAGTGCTTTTGTGATTTGCAGTTTCAAGCTCCGAAGAGCTAGATGAAATTTTTCTATCTTTGGGACCGATTTGAGTATTGCATTAAGAAATTTTCTTGTCCTAAGAAGAAGTTTGAAATCAAGCATCACTCAGTATTCTTTAGTGATGGAGCTGTGCAATCACAAATGGATGTGCTTAATGTCACAAGTGACTATCCGCCATCCCCTCATCAAACAGCTCTGCCACTGCAGAGTGATGTTGAGGATCATGCTCACACACCTATTCAGCTGTCACATCCTCCCAACATCACTTCGCTTAATTTTCACACAGATTTGGTTGTGAGTCCATCGAGTTGTCATATGCATTTTGTTCCACAACCTCCATCTTCACACTCAACTGTTCCTCCGGATGATATTGTCTTGTGTTCTTCCATTCTGGACTCTACACTTGTTGTGAATGAGGAACAAGCCACTAACAGAGTTGGTGTTGCACAACCAACATGCGCTGTCATTCATGAAGAGTATGACTGGGAGCTTGAGCATCCACACTTGGCGAAGGATGAATCCCTTCTGTCCGAGCCCCCTTTGTTCTTTCCTGACATCTTTAGTGAACCTGCCATCCATGATTTTGCATGTGTATCTTCATCCACGGATGCACCCATTGTTGATCACTCACAGGATACAACGTATGTCAGCCCATCATCCAACATCGGAGAGGACCAATCATTCATTGAAAATTCACTTGACCTTTCATCTGCTCTTTCTGGAAACGCAGAGGGTGAACATCCTTCCTTCACATCTACCCCTCTGTGTGATTCATCCAACCATGAGGATGTTGACCAACATCCTGAATTTTCTAATCTTGGTTGTCATGATCTCTTCACCTCATCATCCGATCAGGATGTTGATTCACTCATTGTAATCTGTCTAAGCCATTGGTCTACGAAGATCCATCTGTCAACGAAGGCAAAACCCCACAGACTATCAAAGAACTTTAGCCCAAGTTGATGGTTGTGTCAGGCCCTCGCTGTCCTAAGGCTGGTTTCACTTCTAATTAGGAAATTGTTCAAACACTCAAGGCTCCTCATCACTTATTTGTATGCACTCAAGATCAATCTAACACTCAGATTTTACTTCCTCCACTCGAACTACATGATCCCATCGCTCATGCATTGGAGGAATCTCACATAGCAAGCACACTTGCACAACGTAAGTGGTCTACCTTTCTCACGTTTGCTTGCATATCATAGTCAAGAGAATGCATACACTCAACATATGCACGCAGTGTAGCACAACACCATGGCAAGCCCACAAAGTGCATGACATGCACTTTCACTCATTTTTGTTCTGTGGACACTTGTAAGCTTGGAGTGTGTCTATTTTCATTGTTGTATCTTTCACATTTGTTGGTTCGCACAACTGGGTTGCTCACGGACCAAGCCTTCACCAACATGGGTCAACCAATGCATCAGTGGCTGCATTGGAAATATCACTTCACGTGATCAAGCCCATGCACCATTAGCTTAGGAGTAGGAGTAGTGTTTTCTTTCAGTTTGCTTGCTTGCGTTCTTGTTTGATTTCTTTCTTTATATGTTTGTGTGTTTCCTTGCTTGTGTGTTTTCTTACTCGCTTTTCTTTCACTTTTACTTCTGCTTCTGCTTTTCTTTGTTTGTTTTGCTTGCTATTTTTGTTTACGTTCATTTTGTTTGCTTGATATATTACTATTTTTATTTCCGGAAATAAGTGTTGCCAACTCCTATGTTCTGGATTTTGAATAGAGTATGTGGCTGAGATAGGAAGAGACTTGTGACACTGCAGCACTTGGCCAATCTTGTGTCTGCCTTCTCTATGCTTGGTTACAACCTTCGGCCGATGAAGTCTTGACGGAAAATATGAACCATCTGCAAGGGAATTTTTGGCCCAACCATGAACCTGTGTCCACACTGGGAAGCCTCATGCATATACTCATTCTTTTGCTATATGTGTTCAAGCTCATCCAACTAGTAGAAATGGAGAAGGGGAAAATCTAAACGAGAAAACCTATGTCAGAGGTCTTACATGCTTCTCTGAAGGAAAAACCTCTTCTGCTCTCAATAAGTCAGGATCCCTCTTCTGCCCCAAAAATAAATAAGTGCCTATGCATAGTCCTCTTGAAAAATACAAAGGCGAAAGAAGAGAAAGGCTTCCTGCGCAGAGAGGTGAAGCATGCAACTCCACCAGGGTATTGACCAGGCTCGCTGGCAGTGGAGCAATGTGTGTGTTCCTACGTGACTCTGCCGGGGTACTATCTAGGCTAGATAGAAGCAGAGCAACAGCATAGATGAAAACTTATACTCTGAAATTTTTTAACTCGCAAGCTAAACCGCCCTTCCCAGATTCGAAAGATGTGGTCAAGCTAAACTTTTGGTTGTGTTTGACTGAGTTGGCAAAAGGCGAACCATGTATGTCCATGGGGTAAGTGGGGAAGTCGGAGTAGCCTGCATAGTGATTCAATACTCCCCGAGGGACCAAGGCCCTGTATTATCAATGAACCAAAACAGAGAAGCTAGAGTTCTACTAGTGTACCACCAAGTGTTGTAGCAGCTACAACCACCCTCCAAAATTTTGGTCTGCACCCAATTTTGGAGCCTCCCTTGAGAGTTTCTCTTGATGACTGTGCACACGCGGGTTTACTCCATGAGCCCATATGAGTCTTTACATCCGCCTTGCTTGTTCATTTCATCCAAGTTTTTGCATGTTGGTATCGAAGTCATGTTTGCGACCATGTTCTAGTCATGCTCAAGGTCTTCTCTTCATGTGTACATGTTATGTTCACTATAAAAGCATCTGTCACACTCACACATGAAGTTACACTCGCTGTTGCACAAACATCTTAACGATCGATCAACGATCAATCACAAGTGTTGCGCTTGTCACTCACACCATTGGTCAGTCATGTTGAGCATGTATGTCTGGATGGTTTCGGTTGTCTTGTTGTCAAGTCATGTTGGTGTGTGTTTTCAAGATCACATTTACATCTTTCACTCATTCACACACTTAGTCATTTTGCTGAAGTTTTGACGACCGAACTCCCATTTGCCAACCGGACCATCACTCCGCCATCGATTCGATCAACTGTCACCCATAACAACATAGAAGCACCAAGCAAGTCATTTCAAGCTGTGCTACACGTAAGCATATCAATCAGCCTTCAAGCTAGTCGATCAGAGGATTTGACCCAACAGCCACCCCGGGGCTCATTTCCCTCAAAATTTGCGCAGAGGCTACAGACCTTGCCTGCTCCGCTGGCTGGGAAAATTACGCAGATAGGCCGGACAGACACCAGTGCCCATCTGTGTCTCCCCCAGAAGGTTGCGCAGTTTTTCTAGCTAGTCCTCTCGACAGTCGACCGGTTGCTCATTTAGAAAATTGCGCAGTCTTCATGAGCATGCCCTCTACTGCCCAGCAGTCCGCTCAACTCAAAAATTGGGCAGAGGTGATAAATAGGCTAACCTCCTAGCCTCAATGCAGTTTCTCTCGCCAATAGCTCCCAGCAGCAGACTGCTAATTCCCTCCCGGAATTGCGTAGTTTCTGCTACCAAGCTCCCAACAGATGACTACCAGATCCCAGTTTCTATTGTCAGTGACCCAACAACCAGCTGCTAGTTCCCTCCAGGAATTGTGTAGTTTTGGTTGCCAAGCTCCCAGCCTGTTCCTCCGAAATTGCATAAATATTGTTTGCCAATCCTCCTTGTAGCCTGCCTGTTCCTCCAAGAAATTGTGCAAATTTGGCTATCAAGCCCTTGCTGCCTGCTCGTTTTGGAAAATGCGTAGATTTTGTCTACCTTGCTTTCCTGTAGCCCGAACTGTTCCTCCCAATATTTGCGCAGTTTTTCCTTCCAGCTGAGCTAGACCTCGCGGACAGTTACTGTCGACTCAGATTGCCCATCTCCATCACCTAGTAACTATTGCACTCACCAGCAGTGCCCAAAGCCATCATCCCTCCTCACAACCTTGCTACCTCTCCCGGTCACATGAATCCGAAATGATCATGTGTCATGGTAAGCTAAGAAGTTTTTGGATTTGATGTTGTCTCGTCGTGAGTGACTGCAGGTACAAGTAAACTAACAAACATGGCGCGACGACGAATGGGATGAACGAAGGGAGAACCAACAGAGGAATGAACGATGCATGCGAAGAGATGTGCTTGTGAACAGATAATCATGCAAAGATGTGTTCGCAAATGGATGGACGAGTAAACATGCAAGATGTGCTCATGGACAGACAAACGAACGAACATGCACCTTTCGCAAACAGATGATCTTGTCAAGCCTTCCAACATACAAGCAAGGAGCAACGTGCCAAAGCAACATCAAGCAAACCAACGACCATTGAAGACTCCGTGCACCTTGCCATGTGGAGGTGAAGCTGTGACACACCATGAAGACATCCATCACTCAGCAACACTGCAGCTCGACATGCACTCTAGCAGCAACATGAATGTACCGGTACTGTCATGTTGTTATGAAACCGGCTGACAGAAAGATAGAAAAGATAAATCAATTCCTTAGAAATCAACCTCTTCGAGGGGGCAACCTCCTTTACATTACACAAATGGTCAATTCTTGGATGATTCAAATGACAAGACCTACTTTCTATATATAGGAGTCTAAGGGGTCATAATGTAATCATAGCCGACATTACAATAATAATGTAAGGGCACAACAACAACAATAGTGGGCTTCTATGGGGCACAATAATAACAATATCGGGACTACATGAGCACAACATTATATTAAGGGGGTTGCACTTATAACAATAACGGGTTACACTAGTAGTATAGGGACCTAAAATGCTCTTCTCCTTCAAAAAGTGTTGTCCTCAACGCTTGTGTAGTTTTCGATGCTTTTGTATAAAATTCTCGTCCTCCCATGTGGAATCTTCAGCGGGTAAGTTCTTCCACTTGATGAGCTCTGAAGTTGATTGATTTCGTAGCTGTCAGGTTCTTATTTCCATGACTGCTTCAGGTTCGAATATGATTTTTCCTTCCTCGTCAAGTTCCGACAATATTGTTTGAACTGGGAGCTTGTCACTTATAAACTTCTTTAAGCATGAAACATGGAAAACTGGGGGCACTCGGGAAGATGCAGGAAGCTCCAATTTGTATTCCATAGTACCAATCTTTTGCAGCACCTTGTAAGGACCATAGTACTTTGGTGATAATTTATTATCCTTCTTAGCTTGCTTGAGGGACATTTGTTTGTATGGTTGTATTCGTAAAAATACCCAGTTGCCTATATCAAAACTTCTTTCGCTGTGATGTTGATCTGCCTGTTGTTTCATTCGATTATGTGCCAAAGTGAGGTTATCCTTTAAGAGTTGGAGAAATTGTTGTTGTTGAGGGTCTAGCTTAACACCTTCGTGAGATACAATATGACCCAAGTATTCCACCTCTTGTACTCCAAAGAAACATTTGGAGGTTTTTTCATATAATTTTTTCTCGTCCAATAGTCTAAGCACTCTATCAACATGTTGAACATGATCCTTCCAAGACTTGTTGTAGATTAGTATATCATCAAAAAATACCAACAAAAATTTTCTAAGGAAGGCTTTGAAAATGGAATTCATCAAACCTTGGAATGTAGAAGGTGGATTGGTAAGGCCAAAAGGCATGACCAAAAATTCATAATGACCCTCATGAGTTCTAAATGTTGTTTTCAGAATGTATTTAGTCTTCATTCTGATTTGATGATATCCTGCATGAAGGTCCAACATGCTGAAGTAAATTTCTCCATGCAATTTATGTTGAAAATAATACTGAGAGGGGGAGGTGAATCAATATTATCTTATTCTTGTCAATATACCATCCAAATTTGTACTTTAAATTATTCTTCAGATATTGATGATTAACTTGTATGTCAGTACCGTATAATAATGAGCAAGAACAATGAAAATCAAATAGTCACACCAAAGAACATCAAATATAAGGTGGAAACCCAATATGGGTGAAAACCACCTGCTGCAATATGTCTCTATCTTCTTTCAATTAGAAACTTCTTTTACAATGATTTTGTACTAGTGTAGTCCTTTACCAGTATGCAGGCTGCAACCTGCAGAGAGCTACAACTCTCTCTCGTTTTCCAGTCTCTGCTGGAAGGGAGCTACAACCCCCTACTTCTTTTCTTTCAAGGACCACTTTTCATAAATTTTCAAACTGGATCCATGAACATCAAATGATCATCAAGTACATGTAAATCACCCAGTCAACTTTTTCAACCAACCAATAACCTCTCAGAATGCAGTAACCAGATCAACAATAATAGTAATCTAAACCCAGAACACCTTATCAACAGATAAAAGTCAGCCAACAAATGTTTTAAGACAGATCCGCAGTTTTTCCTTATCTGGCCTGCGTGGCTCCGCACTCCGCCTTCTGTTCCCCTGCGTATCCCCGCAGAGCGCCTTCTGCTGCACTGCGTACCTCCGCACTGCGCCTTCTGTCGCGCTGTGTACCTCTACTGTGCCTCCGCACCTGCGCCTTCTGTCGCGCCACGTACCTCTAATGAACCTCTGCACCTGCCCCTTCTGTTGCGCTATGTACCTCTGCACCTACGCCTTTTGTCGCGGCGCGTACCTCCGCACCTGCGCCTTCTGCTGTGCTGCGTACCTCTGCACCGGCGCCTTCTGCTGTGCTGCGTACCTCCGCACCGGAGCCTTCTGTCGCGCTGCGTACCACCGCAACTACGCCTTCTGTCGCGCTACGTACCTCTAATTAGAACCAAATTAACAGTCCTCCAATGTGCCACTGACAGTCAGATCCACAGATCTGATCATGCGCCCGAGAGATCACGACTTAATAGATTCACCTTCAAATTCACTTTGATTTAGATCAAGCTTTTAAAACCGATAACCCAATATTTCAGATCTTAAGATATTCAAATTTCACAAGTGACTAGCCAAGTGATCTCCTTTCCCTTTTATAGGCAAGCCCTTACTAAAACCATGAATCAAAACCATAGAGAACCAATACAAGGGACCCAAAAACCTTGGGCTCAATAATTTAGAATCAATACCATGGACCAAAACCATAGGATCATGATCGATGGGCTAAATACCACGGGCCAAACATAAGAAACCCCACGTGAGCGTGCTTCTCTGCATTGGAGTGAGTGAAATGGGGGACCGCACCTTCTGAACGGGGCATCTGCGGGTATGTCCGCACCTCTTGGTTGGGGTACCTGCGGGTCCGCACCTTTTGAACTATGCACCTGCGGACCTCTTATTTTTCATCATTTTGAGAGCCTGATCAGAGTTTTGCCACCTGTATGAGTTGCCATCAAGTACAACACCTGTACCATAGAGCCACACCAGAATCATAATGCCAACAATCTCCCCCTTTGGACTTGATGGCAACCTCAAGATCCTCAACATCATTCTCCCCCTTTGACATCAAGGGCAAAGGGTTATGCTCCCCCTGAGAACATGCTCCCCCTGATTATAGACCAGAGCTGCAAAAGATAGAGACATATTGCAGCGATATTTGGATCAGCATCCATGATCTCCTTTTGTACTTTCTCCAAGATCTTCTACCATAATGCCAACAATGCATTATATGCTCCCCCTGAACCTGTGCCATTCAATCTTCGACCAATCCATAAACTAGCAAATGTATACCCCATATGAACCTCGCGTACAACCAACAATCTCTGAAACAGATGAGATTCAACAACAAGATGATGCATCAACAACCCCCAGCTTTTGCCTGAGGTATTCAAAGGTCTCCCTGGGCAATGGTTTGGTGAGAATATCAGCAACTTGTTCCTTAGAAGGAACATATTCCAATTTGACCTTTTGTTCAAGCACTTGTTCCCTGAGAAAATGATACTTGATCGGTATGTGCTTAGTCTTTGAATGCATGACAGGGTTCTTTGAAATGCTGATTGCACTTGTATTATCACATAAGATGGAGATAGGTGGTGTACAAGTGATTTGAAAATCCTGCAAGGTCTGCATCATCCAAAGAAGTTGAGTACAACAAGATGCAGCAGCCACATATTCTGCTTCAGCTGTAGATAAAGCAATCGAACTCTGTTTCTTGTTGAACCAAGATACTAATCTGGAACCCATAAAGAAAGCACCACCACTTGTGCTTTTCCTGTCATCCATACTTCCGACCCAATCTGCATCTGTGTAAGCATGAAGTGTGAGATCTGTATCTCTAGGATACCATAAGCCATAGTTTTGAGTTCCTTGAAGATACTTGAAAATTCTCTTCACTGCCTGAAGATGAGTTTCCTTTGGATTTGCCTGAAATCTTCCAACTATTCCCACTGCATGCATGATGTCTGGTCGGGTACCTGTCAAATAAAGTAGACTTCCAATCATGGATCTGTAGGTTGGTTGATGAACTGCTGCTGATTCATCATTCGCACTAAGACTGCATCCTGTAACCATAGGGGTACATACTGGTTTCAAATCTTCCATGCCATACTTCTTCAGAATTTGCTTGAGGTACTTGGTTTGAGACAAGAAGATACCGCCTTCATTTTGTTGGATTTGCAATCCAAGAAAGTATGTCAGTTCTCCAAGCAAGGACATTTCGAATTCTTTCTGCATCACCAAGGCAAAGCTTTGACTCATAGCTTCTTCATTGCTACCAAAGATAATATCATCTACATACACAACAAGTATTATCAATTTGTCATTTTCAATTTTTATATAAAGATTGCTATCTGCTGATCCTTTTGAAAAACCTTGTTGATGAAGATATTTGTCCAAATGGTAGTACCATGCCCTTGGAGCCTGTTTAAGACCATAGAGAGCCTTTTTCAGTCTGCATACAAGATTTGGATCATTCCCAAGAATGAAACCATCTGGCTGCTCAATGTATACTTCTTCTTCTAAGTCTCCATTCAGAAAAGCTGATTTCACATCCATTTGAAATACTTTGAACTTTTGAAAGCTTGAGAGAGCAAGGAACATTCGGATGGCCTCAAGTCTTGCAACAGGAGCAAAAGTTTCTTCAAAATCTATTCCTTCTTGTTGGGCATACCCTTTACAAACAAGTCTGGCCTTGTTTCTAATTACTTCCCCATTTTCGTTCAACTTATTTTTGAAGATCCATTTTGTCCCTATGACATTCTTATCCTTTGGTCTAGGAACCAACTCCCAAGTGTTGTTCTTTTCGATCTATTCAAGTTCTTCATCCATTGCCTTGACCTAGCATTCATCTTTGCATGCCTCTTTTACATTTTGTGGCTCAGTGGAGGAGAGCAATGCCAAATAGCTTGAGGCTTCTGCAATTGTTCTTCTTGTTTGTACACCTGCCTCTTTCTGCCCCAAAATTTGAGATTCTGGATGATTCTTTTGAACATATCTGGATGGAGTCTTCTCTTCTATCCTTATCTGTTCCTCTGGTGCCTCTTGAGGTTCTTCTTCTTCATCATCAGTCTGATTTGGAGGGTAGTCTTCATCCTCTTCGATATTTTCATGATTTACTTGCCTAGGAATATATCCCTTTTCATCAACCACTACATCAATGCTGTCAACAATTCTTCCAAGTCTTTTATTGTAACACTTATATGCCTTGCTGTGGGGGGAATAACCAAGGAGAATGCCTTCATCTGCTCTAGGTTCAAGTTTGCCAAGCTGTTCATCAGTGTTCTTAATATAACATTTGCTTCCAAAAATTTTGAAATGCTTTACTGAAGGAGTCTCACCATACCAGCGCTCATGAGGAGTTTGAGTGCTGTTCACTCGGACATTTGTTTTGTTGAGAATAATAACCGCAGCAAATGCAGCTTCACCCCAGAAGGTTGCGGGAGTACCAGACTCATCAAGCATAGCACGAGCCATTTGTTGAATCGTTCTGTTCATCCTTTCCACTACTCCATTTTGCTGAGGAGTCCTAGCAGTAGAGAATTCCCTTCTTATTCCATTTTCTTCACAGAAATCAAAGAATTCATTTGAGGTAAACTCCCCACCTCTGTCAGACCTGAGGCACTTAATTTTGTGATCTGATTCGTTTTCAACCAAAGCTTTGAAAGATTTGAATTTTTCGAATGCTTCGTCCTTGTGTTTCATAAGTCCCAACCAAACCTATCTGGAGAAGTCATCAATGAATAATATAAAGTATTCTTCTCCTCGAGGTGACCTTGTCCTAAAAGGACCACATACATCTGTATGGACTAGTTCAAGAGGCCTGCTGGCTGATCCTTCCTTCTCAGGGAAGTTAGTTATGGTTTGCTTACCAAACTGACATGATTTGCATATGGTGTTATTTGGAATTTTGATATCTGGAAGACCACGAACATCCTGGTATTTGCATGCTTTCCTTATTTGTGAAAAGCTTAGATGCCCTAACCTTCGGTGCCATAACCAGTGTTCATCATCTTTGCTCAAATAGCATTGTTGTTGTCCTTCTTCAAATATGTATAGATTATTTGGAGTTCTTCTGCCTTTGATCACTGTTTCTCCTGTATCAAGATCATGAACACTGCACCCATTTGATCGGAATATTACCTCAGTTCCTTGATCACACATCTGACTGACACTAAGTAGATTATGCTTCAAGCCATCAACATACAAAACATTTCTAGCTTTGACCTTTTCTTTCAACTGAGCAATGCCTTTTCCTTTTATGGCTGCAGGAGTATCATTTCCAAAAGAAACTTTCTTTCCCTTTTCTAAAGCAGTATATGATTCAAGTTTTTCTTTATCACCTGTCATATGCTTTGAACATCCACTGTCGATGTACCATTGATTTTCTCGTCCTTCTGCATAAAAGGCTATCCCACATCTTTCTAGTCGTGGTTCCTTTATTCTCCATGTTCTGGTGCTTGAGGTCTGTTCCTTTGTCTGCCGAAACCTGCTCCTGCATTCAGAATCTTCATGACCAAAGTTATTACAAATAGAGCATTCAATTTCATTTTCAAGGGCCGAAAAGTTGTTATAGGTCCTTTTTGCGATCCTAGTCATACTTCTTTGTTTTTGAGCTTCTCTAGTCATGATTTTCTTATAGGCAACACATTGAGCTGCTTTGTGACCAAAGTTATGGCAAGAAAAACATTGGCCATTGAAGAAACTTCTGCGATTATCAAATTTACCAGCCATATGATTGTAGTTTCTATTGTCATCCATTCTTGAGGCAAATTGAGAAGATCTTACCTGTGGTTGATTGTAGTTTTTGTTTACTCTCAAGATGGATTGTCCCTGTTTTACCTAGTGATCTCCATTTGGCTTTTGCTCATATCTCCTTGCAGCATCAAGATAACTCTTTGAGGTGGATGCTTGAGATGTTTCTCTATTATACCCCAGACCTGTCTTGATTAGTGGAGAGCGCTGTACATTGATGATCTCATCCAGAGTTTTATATCCTTTAACAAATTTAAGATTAAGAGCCTTTGTTTTCTCAATTTCTTTTCGAAGCCCAACAATTTCACATTCTAACTTTTCAAGAGATTGTTCCTTTTCATCAAGTTGGATTTGCAAAGTGTCAATGATCATATTCTTTTCTTCTAAACGTGTTTTGAGTCTAGAAATCTCTTCATAAAAACTATCCACATCTATAGCATCCATGTAATCATCATCTTCAAAAGCCATTAAAAGTTTATAGCGATTACCTCATTCATCTTCATCACTATTTGATAGACCATCACTGTCTTCATGGGTGTAATAGCTTTTCTTATTTGCATTCTGTTTCTTGTTCCATCTAACAGGTTCCTTCCCTTTGTCAATCTTATCCTTATGAGGACATTTGGCAGCATAGTGACCTACTCTTCCACAAGCAAAACATTTGAAAGGTAACTTACCTTTGAATCTTCCAGTACCCCGTTGAAGATTTCTGACAAAATTTGATTCTTCTTCTTCTTCTGACACGTGACCTGATTCATAGTACTCTCCTTTTCTTGAAGCCTTGAAGGCAGCTTCTCTCCTGTCTGATGGACCTCCTTTTCTCATTTCATAAGCAGTTAGAATTCCATGCAGCTGTGACATTTTAAGGTTTTGTAGATTCTCCTTTTCTTCTATTGCAGAAACTTTGGATTCAAACTTAGGGGACAAAGATCTTAGAACTTTTTCAACCACAACAGCCTCTTTTATTTCTTCACCCAAATTTTTCATACAATTAACAATCTCATCTACACGAAGAAAATAGTTAGCCACACTTTCATCATTGTACATTTTGAGATTTTCATACTGAATTCTGAGGGTTTGAAGTTTTGCTCGTTTTACCTGTTCATCTCCTTCATAGCTCAGAACAATCTTGTCCCATATTTCTTTTGCGGATTTATACTGCATAACCTTGACAAATTCTGATTGAGATAGGCATCCTAATAGAGTATTGACCGCCTTTGCATTTGTTTCATATTTCTTCTTCTCAGCCGGATCTGTAGGAGTTGCTGAAGGAAAAGTGTACCCTGTATCTATGATATCCCAAACTTCTGTACCAAGTGATTGAAGATAGGCAGTAACTCTTACCTTCCAATAAACGAAGTTTGTCCCATCAAAAATCGGTGGCCTGATTGATGCTTCCCTCTCGTAGTTGCTCATGATGAACGATCTTCCTTCAAGCGATCAAGCTTCTCTGAAGGACCTGCTCTGATACCAATTGTTGGAAATAATACTGAGAGGGGGGGGTGAATCAGTATTATCTAATTCTTGTCAATATACCATCCAAATTTGTACTTTAAATTATTCTTCAGATATTTATGATTAACTTGTATGTCAGTACCGTATAATAATGAGCAAGAACAATGAAAATCAGACAGTCACACCAAAGAACATCAAATATAAGGTGGAAACCCAATGTGGGTGAAAACCACCTGCTGCAATATGTCTCTATCTTCTTTCAATTAGAAACTTCTTTTACAATGATTTTGTACTGGTGCAGTCCTTTACCGGTACGCAGGCTGCAACCTGCAGAGAGCTACAACTCTCTCTCGTTTTCCAGTCTCTGTTGGAAGGGAGCTACAACCCCCTACTTCTTTTCTTTTAAGGACCACTTTTCATAAATTTTCAAACTGGATCCATGAACATCAAATGATCATCAAGTACATGTAAATCACCCAGTCAACTTTTTCAACCAACCAATAACCTCTCAGAATACAGTAACCAGATCAACAATAACAATAATCTAAACCCATAACACCTTATCAACAGATAAAAGTCAGCCAACAAATGTTTTAAGACAGATCCACAGTTTTTCCTTATCTGGCCTGCGTGGATCCGCACCCCGCCTTCTGTTTCCCTGCGTATCTCCGCAGAGCGCCTCCTACTACACTGCGTACCTCCGCACTGCGCCTTCTGTCTCGCTGCGTACCTCTACTGTGCCTCCGCACCTGCGCCTTCTGTCGCGCCGCGTACCTCTAATGTACCTCCGCACCTGTGCCTTCTGTCGCGCCGCGTACCTCCGCACCTGCGCCTTCTGTCGCTGCGTACCTCCGCACCTACGCCTTCTGCTGTGCTGCGTACCTCCACACCGGCGCCTTCTGCTGCGCTGCGTACCTCTGCACCGGTGCCTTCTGCTGCGCTGTGTACCTCCGCACCGGCGCCTTCTGTCGCGTTGCGTACCTCCGCAACTACGCCTTCTGTCGCGCTGTGTACCTCTAATTAGAATTGAATTAATAGTCCTCCAATGTGCCACTGACAACCAGATGCATAGATCTGATCATGCGCCCGAGAGATCACGACTTAATAGATTCACCTTCAAATTCACTTTGATTTAGATCAAGCTTTTAACACTGATAACCCAATATTTCAGATCTTAAGATATTCAAATTTTCACGAGTGACTAGCCAAGTGATCTCCTTTCCCTTTTATGGGCAAGCCCTTACTAAAACCATGAATCAAAACCATAGAGAACTAATACAAGGGACCCAAAAACCTTGGGCTCAATAATTTAGAATCAATACCACGGACCAAAACCATAGGATTATGATCGACGGGCTAAATACCACGGGCCAAACATAAGAAACCCCACGTGAGCGCGCTTCTCTGCATTGGAGTGAGTGAAATGGGGGACCGCACCTTCTGAACGGGGCATCTGCGGGTATGTCCGCACCTCTTGGTCGGGGTACTTGTGGGTCCGCACCTTTTGAACTATGCACCTGCCGACCTCTTATTTTTCATCATTTTGAGAGCCTGATCAGAGTTTTGCCACCTGTATGAGTTGCCATAAAGTACAACACCTGTACCATAGAGCCACACCAGAATCATAATGCCAACAATTCATCCACTAATTCATCAATGGGAGGAATGGGAAATTTATCTTTACTAGTGAGCTTGTTAAGATCTCTATAATCCAGACACATGCGCCATGATTCATCCTTCTTGTGCACCAATACTACTGGAGCAGAGAAAGAACTTTGACTAGGTTGAATTATACCAGCCTCTAGCATTTATGCAACCATACGTTCAATTTCACTCTTTTGTGCAAAGGGATATCTGTAAGGCCTGATGTTTGGAGGAACACTTCCTAGAAAATTAATAGCATGATCATGATCACAAATAGGTGGGAGGCCTTTGGGAGTCTCAAATACCTTGGAATGATTGTCCAAAACTTTTTGGAGATTTGGATAAATAGATGATTTCGACGCGGGAACCTCTAGTGAACATAATTGTGCAATTACACCACGTTGTTCTTCCTTTATAAGTTTTGTTATGCCGTTAGAGTTGATTATCTTTCCTAGTTTCCCTGCAATACCCCTTAATTCATATTCCTTTCCTTTTCAAAAAAAAATCAAGAAGAGTTCTTGAAAATTAAAAGTTATCGTACCCAAAGATTGTAGCCACTAGAATCCTAGTACAACATCAACACCACCCATTGGAATGGAAAGCATTGGACTATTCAAAACATATTCTCCCACGGATAGCTTGATATTAGGGCACTTTCCAGAGAAATTTATGGTCCTTCCATTTGCAACCATCACTTGATACTCTGGTGCTAGATATAGGAAACAATTCAATTCCTTCGCTATCTTACAATGAATAAAATTATGGGTACTTCCCGAATCAATCAACACTATTACCTTTTTCTTCTTGACATGTCCTTCTATCTTGATAGTTTGAGGAGTGGTGATTCCTGCCAATGCATTATAATATATGGTCAAATTCATTTCTTGATGCTTGATGTGATCTTTCACTTCTTGAACCTTTTTCTTCTTGATATGTCCTTATATCTCAAGAGTTTGAGGAGTGGTAATTCTTGCCAATGCTTTACAAGATATGATCAGATTCATTTATTCTTTCTCTGGGTTGGTTCCTGGTGTATATCCTCTTCTTTTGATGTTTATTGATCCTTTTCTTCCTCCTCTTCACAATCTATGTAAAATAATTTCTTCTCAACACACTTATGACCTTTAGTGTATTTGCTATCACAAATGTAACAAAGCCCTTTTTCTCTTTTTTATTCCAATTGTTGTGGTGTAAAGTTTAAACCTTGTAGGTTGTGGAAGGCTAGGAGAAAAAACACTTCAATATTTATGGTTGTGAGTGGTAGGATTCCTTGTTTCCATAATCCTGCTTTCAATTTTTCTTGCCAACCTGAATGCATTCTCTAATGAATTAGGTTCCCAAAGATGAACCTCATGTTAAATGGTATCCTTTAAAGTCCCTATGAAAACATCAATCTATTGATTCTCTGGAATATCATTTACCCTTATATTCAATTTTTGGAAGTCCTCAATGTGCTTTTCCATTTAACCCTTTTGTTTGAGATTTATCAATTGGGTATAGAAGGTGTTACTCTTTGTATCCTCATAATGTGCTATAATTTCCTCCTTGAAAATTGACCAAGTGACAAGTGGTTTACGAGAAAAAATCCCTTTATACCATAAAAATTGATTTGATTCTAAATATAAAGATGCAATATGTACCTTTTGTCATAGTTGTACATCATGTAGATCAAAATATTGTTCAAATATTGTTCCATCTGTAGTATCCAATTTACTGGATCCTTGCCATCAAACTTTCTCATATCACGTTTTCTTGATTTTAGGATCTCGATCTTGAAATGATTGTAACTCTGTAATTTCGAATCTCCAAGGTCTGAAATTGCAACCTGCAGTAGCTCTTTGCGTCCTCTTTCTAATTCCACCAGTTTGATCGAAATTGGATTCTCCAAGAAAGAGTTATGCCCAATCTCCCAAGATGGCCTGCTTATATACTTTTTCTGTAGAGATAACTTGTAGGAAGTGCCACATGTTACTATTTTGACCTTTGGACCAGAAAACAATAAAAAGAAAAATAAAGTCTGTTCTCTTTTTGTAGCTTCTTACAAAATTTCAATCTGATCCTCAAAGAGAAAGTTATGAAGATTTTCCCGAGGTCACCTGTTTGAGATGTAATTTGGGAGTCTGTAGAAACCCTAATTGTCTTGGCTTGTATCTCCGAAAATATAGTGAAACAAGATCTAAAATTGGGGCCTGAGCTTCACCACAATCTCAGCTCAAATGGGTTTTAATTTTAGAGTTTGCACCTTCGTAGAAAACACATTATAAAAAAAATTCCACGATGACTTGTTTGAGATGGAATTATGGAGCTTGGAAAAGCCCTAACTTCCTCAAATCATATCTCTGAAACTATAGCAAGACAAGATATGAAATTTGGACCTGTGGTTCAGAATGATTTCGTCTCAAATGGTTTTTGTTTTAGCTTCTGAAACTTCGTAAAAAAAATGTTATATCAAAAATTCCATGATGTCCTGTTTGGAGCAGCGAAACCCTAGAATCCAAAGCTCTGATACCAAATGTTATGAAAATAGCTCACAAAAAGATAGAAAAGATAGATCAATGCCTTAGAAATAAGCCTCTTTGAGGGGGAAACCTCCTTTACATTACACAAATGGACAATTCTTGGATGATTCAAATGACAAGACCTCCTTTCTATATATAGGAGTCTAAGGGGTCATAATGTAAACAGAGTCGACATAACAATAATAATGTAAGAGCACAACAATAACAATAATGGGCTTCTATGGGGCACAATAATAACAATATGGGGACTACATGGGCACAAAAATATAATAAGGGGGTTGCACTAATAATAATAAGGGGTTACACTAGTAGTATAAGGACCTAACACATGTCGAGTTGTGTCATGAGTCATGTCGTCCACATCTCTATTGTGGTCCATGTTGTCAATCAATATAATGTAACATGGAATTCCAAGAGACCCACTTGTTTTACAAAGAGTCATGTAAAATTGAAAAATCATGGAAGTCAAATAGTCATGAGGGTAGTTGAACATCCACAAGGGTCAGTTTCACCCTTCGCTATAAATACCCCCTCATTTGTACATGCAAATGACTTTTCACCTCAACTCCTCCCACATAGCCAAAAGAGTTTGTAATCTTTCCTTTGAGGGGTAAGTAGTGGCTCCAACGCCCCTCACATGGGGTTAGTGATGTATGGTGTAACATGTGTCTTGGAGCTTTCACTTAATTCAGAAGCCTGCTAACATGCCAACATGTTTTCACACATGTATTGTAACTGTTGTAAGGCTAATCTTTAAAACTTGTGATGCATGTTGCTTCAACTTGTGTTATACATTTGAACTATTTCACTTGTTATAATACATAATCTATTAATGGAAATGTGTTTTATGTGCTGTCAATGTTGTCTCGCTGGTGTAGACTACTCTCCCGAACATCAGAAAAACCTTTCACATAGAACTTTCAATAACAACTGTTGTACTTGTGTAGACTAATCCACTAAGTGTTATACATGTTATCTTCCCTTATGTGTTGTGACTACCACATCTGTGTGGACTGTTCCACCAGAAGCTGTGCATGTCCTGTTGTGTTGTGTGTTCCTAACAAAGTTGGGACTTCTCCCAATTGACTTGTGACTCACTCCCACCCTCTCCCTCTACGGTGAAAGAACCATTGACACAAGTGACATTTACACCTACTAGGCATGCAAACCTTAGTTCTCGAAGACAAAGCAGACCACTCTCCTATGCTGATAGGCAAGAGTTGAGGCAAATACTTAAGATAATGGCAACTGGGCCATCATACAGGATGGGACTCCCACACCAAATGGTGTGAGGTCTAGGTGGGACTTCATACCGGGGTGATCCCCTAAATGTTGGCGGATCCAGCATCGTCAACACTATCTTTAACTTCAAATCCCAAGGGTTGCTCTATATAGAATTCTTCACCTATGGTACCATTCAGAAGCACAGTCTTGACATCCATTTGGTGGATGTTCCATCCCGTGATGCTGCCAGAGAGACTAATGATCGAATCATTATATATCTTGTTGTTGGAGAAAATGTATCTTCATAGTTGATGCCGCTTAGTTGAGAGAAGCCCCTAGCCATAAATCTTTCTTTATACTTATCTATACTTCGATTTTTCGCATGATTGATCTTATATATCCACTTGGAAGTAACAACAAATCTTTCTTCAGGCCTAGGTGCAATCTCCTAGACTATGTTCTTCATTATAAATTGATACTCTTCATTCATGGCATCTTTCCATTCCTGATTATTTACAGCCTCTTCAAAAGTGGATGGTTCTGCTTCTATTAGTTTTTTCATGTATGCAACATACCCAAAATATCTCTTGGGTTTCTTGCTTTCTCTAAATGATCCTTTTGCTACCCCATGGCCTTCTGCATCAAGTAGAGTATATTTTAACCAATTAGGTCTTTTTCTTGTTTCAGGGATGACCACAGGTTGAAAAAGATCACTAGGACCTTCTTCTTCATGGTGTGATTCTTCTTCTCCCTTGTCAACTTCCTCCTCAAATACCAGAATTTATTCATCATCGGAGTTTATGGAAAGTTCCTTTGATTTCTTGAATGCTATGCTTTCATCAAATATGACATCATGACTGAATTCTATGTGATGTCTATATTTCATGTAGATCCTATAAGCTTTTGATGAGTTGATGTACCCAACAAATGTTCCCTTCATGCCTAAAGGATCCAACTTCTTTCTTTTGTCCTTTGGTATATGGATATATACAGGACACCCAAAGATCTAGAGATGATCTACATATGGCTTCTTTCTAGTGAACACTTCTTCCAAAGTTTTGTTGTCTAGAGATCTGTGGGGACTTCTATTCTGAATGTAGACAACTATCTTCATGGCTTCTCCCCACAAAAACTTAGGTAGATTGTGATTGTGTAACATTGCTTTTACACTTTCTTCAATGGATCTATTCTTCAGTTCTGTAACTCCATTTTGCTTGGGATTATATGGGACTATCAACTCCCTCTTATTCCCAGATTCCTTACATAAGGCTATAATCTCTTTGGATGTATATTCTCCTCCATTATCTAATATTAGTATCTTGATTCTTCTTTCTGTAAGGTTCTCCACTTCAGCTTTGAATTCTTGAAATTTTGTAAATACTTTGTCCTTGGTATTCATTAAGTAAAACCAAGTCTTTCTTGAATGATCATCTATAAATGTGACATAATATATATGACCTCCAAGTAATTTAGGAGTCATAGGGCCACATACATCAGAGTGAATGAGATCCAAGATTTCTTTTGACTGTGAAGCACTACTTCCAAATGGTCTCTTGGTATTCTTACCCAATGCACATCCTTTACAAACTCCTTCATGATCTTCCTTTAGATCAGGAATTCCATCTACTATGGAACTTTGAGTTGGAAGGATTTTGAAATGTAGATGACCAAATATTTTATGCTAGAGTTCACATGGGCTAATTTCAATGTGAACTAGAGCTTGGGCCACAGGAGATACAGTCTGTAGAGTCTTCCTTTTCGAATGCCAATAACTTTAGCTTGATCTATACTTGAGCCTTTACTCCATACAACGACCTTTCCATCAATGAAAGCTACTCTATCACCCTTATCTTCTAAACTTGAAATGGAAAGTATGTTCTTATGCACACCCGGAACAAATAGAATGTTGTTGAGGTGAATGTTACTTCCATCCTCTAGCTTTATAGAGATTGATCCAATACCTTTTACAGGATAGCTCTTGTTATCTCCAAGTTCCACTGAATAAGTGAATGTTCCTTTTGATAAGGTCTTCAATCGTTTGGAATGGCCAGTCATGTGCCTTGATGCACCACTATCAATTACCCAAATGTCTTCATCTTGGAATGTGCCAGAGAGAGCCTAGAATAGACCTTCATCCCTTTCTTTGATTGATTCCTTTGTTGAGGAAACTAAGAGACTCCATGATTCCTTGATACCTCTCTTGAGATGGCTTGCGATCTTCTTGATGAACTTCTTTGTTGTAGAGGAGATCTTCATGATGCCCTTAGATAACCTAAGCTCTGAAACCATGTTGAGAATTCAATAGGGCAATGAATATGTTAATTCTCTTTATCTTGATAACCGTTTGTGTTTCCTTTTCTTTAATAAAATTTATTCCTTGTTATTATAATGTTAGCTACACCAAACAACTACAAAACAATAAGAATAATGACATAGTATATAGGCTGAAAGCCAGGTCAAAACCCCTCCTCCTGAGGGGAAAACCATTAAATCTCTTCTCTTCTTAAAGATCCTTCAATTGAAGAATACCATGACCTAGTGACTCAGACAAATACCCTCTAAGATCAAGATCAACTTAGCCTCCTACTGCAATAACTTCGACCTCCTACAACAGATCCGAAATTCTATCTCCTGACAACTGCTACTGCCCCTCTTGAAGACTTCGATCTTCTTTTTATGGCCTCTTCTTCCCTTCGCATACCATTCCTTCAGACTTAGGGTTGGAGAGACACCCTAAGTGACCTTCGCTTGAATTATTTTCTCTCTTTCTTCCAATATCTAACCAAAGATAACACTTGTGCATAAACCCTATCTTTGACTTGCACGTGGGAGAGAGATCTAGCCCAAGCACTTAAACTTTCTTCAACTTCTTCTTCATCCTTATTTTTTGACCTCTTCTTGTCCTCTTCTTTGCATAGAGTGAGTGATATTTTGGAGGACAAATTCCTCTTCTTTATATAAGCCTCTTCAAGGGTACACATGGCTCTTCATTTAGGATGACTTGACAACTTCTAGGTCATCTTGATCTTGGAGGGAATTTCGACACTTTAAAGACAAAAATAAAATTTCTTTACAAGATACAATGTGCCCACTGGGGTCTTCAATATATGACAATGACTTCTAGACCTATGACAAACCCTAGAAGCACTGAATGGGTGCTTGACCTATAAAATAAAACAACTTGAGCATGAAACCCATGCTCCAATAATAATATTTATTTTTTTTCATTTTATAAGTTACTAGAATACATTTCACAATTATGAAGATCGGACCTAGTTACACATTTTTCAACAAAGCCAGTATTGGAGAACACAACTCTGATACCAATGTAATGAACAAGGCTCATACACACATCGAAATATTCAGAATATCTAGAATATAAAAGTATCCATCGTAGGATATATATATATACACACACACAAGTGATATGAGATATGATATGATTACAAATGATGACCTTCTTCTATAACTAGGCAGGTGCTCTTTTATGAACACTCATGTTTCTTTAGACATGTCTCTTCAGTAACTAGTTATTATTTAATTAATTATTATTATGATGATTTATTATTTATGTTATTTATATTATTTTTATATATTATATTCATAGAAATTTTCTATTTTTTATATGTTTAACTTTCCATGATAATTTTTATTGTAATTTAATTTTCTGATTTAATATATGTTGAAAAATGCAACTATTTTCGGTCTTCATAATTGTCTATGTATTTATATCATTGTATATTTATTGTAAAAAGTGAAAAAGAAGAAAAATAAATTTATTGTTAAGCATGGGTTTCATGCTCTTTTATTTGTCTCCTAGGTCAAAGCATGCATTTCATGCTTCTAGGGTTTGTCATGAGTCAAAAGATTTTTTGTCATATGTATTAGACCCTTCTTGGGCTATTTGTATCAAGAAAGAAAAATTATTTTGAGTCAAGAAAGTTAGATTTTC
The DNA here is from genome assembly GCA_031772625.1 of Pinus tabuliformis. NCBI lineage: Eukaryota > Viridiplantae > Streptophyta > Pinopsida > Pinales > Pinaceae > Pinus > Pinus tabuliformis. Next base: position 618,710,762 of record CM062811.1, on the reverse strand, counting down.
CTCCAAGACCAAGTCAGCCCTACTTGTGACAAGTCGACCTTGATGTGGCTATTCAACCTATTGGAAAAGGTATATATTGGAGAAGACTTCGACCTTTTTGGACACACATCACACACATCTTCAATATGCAATAGAAAATAAGTGTGAAGGTAGAAGAAAGAGAAGAATTAGCCCTAATGAAGGAGAGAGAAGCCCTAGCAAAGTCAAAGATCTAAAATTTATCTTGTTGTGGCTCCCACGTGCAAGTTTTCTAGGGTTTATGGGCAGATTGCAAGTCCAAAGTTGTAGGCCAAAATTGCAGACCTAAAGTGGAGGTTGAAACCTTGATTGAGACAAAAATTTGAAGCATTAACCTTCATTGACTGTTGGAAGCCTTTTCTTGTTTGGAGAGAATTCTTTGGAGGGCTGACTTGGAGCTTCGAGGGAATATTTGTCTTGGTCTAGAGGTCCTGTATGTCTCATTTTGACTTAGTTCTATAAGAAGAAGAGAATTTTGATTGAGTTTTCCTCTAGGAGAGGGGTTTTGCCCTGGATGAACACCTACATAATGTGTTCTATTGTTCTTGTGATCTGCATGCTCTTTATGGTTTGATAGTTGCTTAATGAAAAGAAGACATCAGAAGATAATATATTTCATATATATCAAAATATATTATCAAAGTAATAAAATCTTTTTTGCCTTTTGATTTTCTAACATGGTATCAGAGCTAAGGTGAGGAAGGCAAATGCAACTTGAAGATCATTTGTTCTAATCATTTTGAAAGGGAATCAGTACGGATACAAGTAAGGGTATAAGGATAGGTTCTTAGGAAAGAAATCTCACCATTCATCTTGAAGGAAGGCTACTTGGGAAAAGACATTTGAAGACATATTGAAAGAAGCTTCTCGGAAGATATTTTGAAGGCTTTTGGAAGACATCATTTGTAAGGAAGAAGGAAAAAAGTTTCTCTTTCTCTCTCTCTTTAATTGGAAGCTCTTGATTACAGATCATTATCTTGAAGTAGGATCTCTCTCTCTTGAAAGATATTATAAAAGTATTTGAAGAAAATAAAGAATCTTGGGACCATCATTGAAGTAAGTTTGAAGAAGCATCAAGAACCTTTGGAGCATCCCTTGAGCACCTTGGGACTATCATCAAAGCAAGCTTGGAAAGAAACCTATTAAAGACTACAAGAGATCAAGATATTTACAAGAGTGACATTGACAAGTGTACCAATGGCATCATCAATGAAATCAGAAAATAAACTTCAAGGAGCTTCAAATTTTAGATCTTGGGAGATAATGAGGAATCTTATCCTTGCAAGGAACAAATTCTTGGACATGGTGTAAGGAAAAGTTAAAGAACCATCAAATGATGCTGGAAAAGAAAAATTCAAGGAGAATGACATTATTTCCATGAGCCTCATTATGGATGCAGTCAAGGACAATTTGATTCCCTATATATCCACCCTAGACACCTCAAAGAAAATGTATGATGCTCTCTCCAAACTATTTACAATCAAGAACATTGCTCAAGTAACAAGCTTAAATAATGAGTTTCGAACTATCAAGATGAAAAAAGATGTTACTGTATCTTCATACTTTGTGAGGATCTCCCATTAGAGATGAAATTCAAGCAGTTGATCCTTGATAAGTAACTTGTAATTTCAGCCCTATTAGGATTACCTAAATCTTGGAATGCTTTTGCAGTTGGTATTAGTAGTTGGAAATATGATCCATATTTTGAAGAATTGTGGACTGTATGCACTCAAGAAAAATCCCAATTTACTCTAATAGGAGGAAAACATGAAGATGGAGAAAATGCTATCTCCAATGCTAATTCAACTCATTTAAAGAAGAAAGGAGGAAATTGACATGTTGATGATGAAGGTTAAGTCAAGCTAAGACAAGAATCTGACCTTCAAGATTCCAAGTCAAGCCTTTCAAATTTTTAGATCATCATGACCACAAAAGATAACACAAATCTCAACCACAGTCACTTGCATCAATATCATTTAATATGCCATAGGTTACTTGATTTTACTTTAGATCATCTACAAGGAACTCACATAGGTCTTCTTCCATAGGGAATTTGCATATATTTTAGGTCTTCTATCCCAAAGAACCCAAATATATATACATTTCAGATCTTCTTCCCTAGAAATCTCTCATATATAGGCCAACAAACTCGCACTTCAGATATATAGCCTTAGGAATTTCACAAGTATTCACAAGAATATAACTTTAGAAATTCACAAATCTTTTCTTTGGAAATCATTACCAAAAATCACCAAATTTTCTTGCCAATTGATGAAGGATGTATGCCAATATATAGCTATTCTCATATGTGAAAAGGCACATCTTTTGAGTGAGCAGACTTGTCATCCAGGGAGGGACGACTTGGATTCTTGAGGTGATTTGACCCAAATTACATTTTGAAAATTCTTTTTCCTATTTCTTAAGAAGTCCAAATAAGACTTTGACTCTTTGACCTAATAAATCCTTGAATCATGAAGAACATGCTTAACTAATAATATTTTCTTTCTTTCTTTTTACATAAAATCCATAAATACAATGATAATTATGAAAACCTAACCTAGTTACACTTTTCAACACTCCCTCTTAACTATGGAGGTATTTATATTTACACAACATGATACAAGGATGCTCTTAAAATGAAATATTCTCCTAAGAAGATTCAGATTGATAAGCATCATGAAGCATCATCATCATAACCAACATTGTCAACTACAAAATAGCAAGGCCTTGACAAGCTCTAACTCTCCACTAGATTAGAGCATAACGCTGGGAGGCATACATTTGGACACCACTACTATATCTCAAGGAACATACCCCATCCAGATGTTCACCAAGTATGTCCTTACATGACTATTCATATCTTAGATTCCCAATCCTTAAAGAATATAGTCCTCTTCGACTACTCTTATCTTGGATACCCTTCCCTATCCTCAAAGAGTATCGATCCTCAGGTCTACTCCTATCTTGGATTCCCAATCCTCAAGGAGTATCGGCCCCAGATGCTTATCCAATCCTCCATTCTCCCTACTAGTGCCTTCACTATACTTATGACTATTAACCCTGGTCTAGTGCATGACACATGGAGAATACAATGTCCACCATCACTCCCTCTTAACCAGGGAAGAGATCCTTACTCCCTCTCAACTAGGGAGACATAACCATAGGCTTCTGCTTGTCTCATTCATCAGCTACTTGTTCTTCCATGGAGATCTTAATGGTATCTTGTAGGGCTTCTCGGCTCCTAATAGCATCACATCATATCGAAATTTGACCTTCCTGGATCATGACAATAATCATGAAACTTTGTCATCAAATGGTTTATCTATTATATTCAAGGAGCCAAACTTCCTCACAACTTCTAGCACATGCCTTCTTCCTTCATAATATAGTTCTGCCTTATTTTCTTCAATAATTCATATCAAATTTCCAAATATCAATTCTTCCCTCATGCTCTTCCAATCCATCAATAGTGTTTTCCACACAATCCATGTGTTTCTTGATCAAACCAAATAGCTGTAGGTACATCAATATCATCTAATAAATTATCTCAACTACTATCTTTTCCAGCTTCTGCATATACTTCTGCAATATGTCTTCTCATGGAGGCAAATCATATCTTATCATTATTAGAGTTGCCAAATCACAATAGCCTCTAGTCAAGGTGAGGGTTCTTCATGTCAATATTCTACTACTTGCTCCCTTTGAGGTCGACATTTCTTTGCATGGTCTATCTCCATATTGAAACAAAGTTTTGCTTCATGCTTTTCAGTTTTCAATCTTCAATCAATTTGTTCTTGGAACGAACCAATCAATTGCAATCTTTAATTAATATCATACCCATTAGGGTCTTTACAACTCCATCTTTCCATCTGAGGTAAGTGAACTTCTTCACATATAATTGTCTTCTTTGATGTGTTGGGTATGTGTTATATTATTTCCACGACTAGCCCTGCGCGTTGTTACATTGTGTCGATCATAATGGGGGGTCACAAGGGGGTAACAATGCTCCCTACCGAGGGGTTTGAAGGGGGGCGGTAACCCTCCTACACAGGGTCTGAGGAAGTGACCCAATATTTTTTATGCGTACCCAAAGACAGTGGGTAGACCTACCCATGGTTTTGTGCATGGGTTTTGCACATGGTTTTGGGCATGATGGCTTTTTCCCATGTTATTTTGTAGATCCGGTTGAGGGAACTATGGTTATGTTCTAATCTAGGGTTAATGGACTGGGGTTTATGAATGATTTAGCATGTATATAATGTATTTTAACATTGAAAGGAATATAATGAAAAATCAATCTGGTTCTCTCGGTTTGGGTTCCAGGAGAAAATATATGTGTATATTTTATGTTCTTGCCATTGTATATTTTTTTTTTTTTGAGGATATTTTTGCAGGTGATTTCTATATAGGGTTAAAACCTACATGATGCATACATCAAACCACTCCTACAATATTCATGCTATGCCTCGTTCTTTCAAATATTTTATCTGCTAGACAAATTTTTAGATAGATCTCGCCTAGACTTGCAACCTTCATTAGAAGACCATGAAAGAACAAAAGGACAAGGCACAAATATAATAAACAAGGAAATATATATTACTTGTCTTTTGAGAAAGATTATCTTCCTCTTAATCTTGAACTTGTTCACCAACCTTTTTCTCACATTAAACATCAAGGGTTAGATCTACCTCTAATAGTGGACATGATTAGATGGGGTTTTTCTCTAGGGTTCTTGATCCAAATTATGCTAGGGTTTACAAACCCTAAATGTCAAAAGTCTTCATAACCCCACAAATTGCAAGTTCTACAAACCCTATATTTTCATAGCCAATATGATATGTTATTCAAGAATTGCAAGATTTATACAAGCATGCTAAAAAACCCTTATGATATTATTTTCATGCCTTTTTATTTCATTTCTTGATCTAATCTTCGTATGTAGTAAATTAATTGGTGTGCTACCATATCAACAATATTACAACATCTCTAGTTTATATTTATGAAAATCCTTAAGTACTCATAATCTAGCGAACAACAAAAATTATACATACCTCTGCAACCTTTCATTTTTTTCATCATGTGTTCGAGTATTGTAACTCTTGATATCAAACTCACTTCTGCAACTAGATCTTAATATAGATTGATTTCAGTCCTTCGCTCATCAAGATTGATAAGATCCTAGCTGCTACTTGTAATGATTTTTTTATAGGGACAAGCTCCATAATTCTTCAATAAACCTCCAATGTCTCAGTTGCTTTTATATTTGTATCATGGAGATGAGTTAAGTATCTTATCCTAATTCTTTTATGTCAGAGAATTCCTATACTTTTCATAGTCCATTTATGAATAGATATTCTCGTTTCTCCACATACAGAGATGGTTCTTTCAAACTATGATAGCCCAAAACTTTTGGTTGCCATTCATCATCATAGTTCTATTTGTTGTAATCATAAAATCTTCAATGATGCTCGATCTTGTATTGTAGATATTCATAATTCAAACCTTGATCTGTAAAACTTTCACATAGGTGTCATATTTTATTTTGATTTGTTTCTCCAATTTGGATAATACTACAAGAATCTCAGAAATATGTTGGAGTACCACATGATCTAATCATGTTGAGAACTATTATCAATCGATCTCATAAGTTTTATTTCAAACTTATTCATTATAGTTTGGATTGACCACAAAATTGGTTGCCTCAATCTTGTCCTTAAATATGTTGTAATGAGCATTGATCACTTTGTATATATCTAATGTACTTTTCATACTTTGCTACGTCCCTCAAATCTTCTTACAAAATTGAGTTATTGCCATGTCATTCATCAAGGACATTTATCAAGATCACTATTATGTATAGAACATTATCACAAACACTATTATATATAGGGTTTCTACCAAATCAAGGGTACTACCATATGAAGGTTCTGACCATGCCATATTAGAGGTCTCTGTTATAAATATTAGTAATTCATCCTCATTGTCATATAGATCAAAACCTTACTATTGTATACATCAAATACATTGTCTATGCATAGAGACAGAGTGTGCGCCACAAGCCTTAGAGAAATATCGATCCACAAAAAATTGTTAAATGTGAGCCATGATGTAGAGTGAAAACCATATATAGACTGCAAGCCATTATGTACAATGCAAACCATAGAGGAACAAACGAACAACAGAAACCAAGCTTGAACAAGGAGGGTACAACATACCTTCTGTTAATTTTAGGTGTGTTCTACACTTAGAGAAATTTATTTCAATTTTTACAGTTAGCTCAATATCGTTTTTCATATTAGTAATCACATCAGCATTAAAGTAAACTGCAGATAGAACATAAACCTAAATCACAGAATACAAGCCAAGACAAGGGAACACAAGATGTGGCACTAGCCAGGGACAAACCCCAATGTGGGGAAACCCTTGATTAATTATTTTTATATGTTCTTCAATAGTTCAGCAGAGAGAGAGAGAGAGTACATTTACAACAGAAGTCAACAATTTGACTTATCTAGATAAGAGCATAGATCATCTCTAAGAAGATGATACATGAGATCAGTTGAAGACATGTTGCTTCAACTGATTCTCCAAGGTTACTCCTTCACTTATCATCGTGCTGCATCTCATCATCATGTTGCTCCTCACCATGCTGCAGCATGCTGCATCCATCATCATAATGCTAGACCTCATGATTTTTGCACCTTATGCTGCACTGTTGTCCATGATAGCCATGTTGTCCATGCTTGCTATTGTACCATGTGCCTTGCCATACCTTGCAGTTTCCCTATATGTCTTAGCATACCTTGTTGTTTTCCATGTGTCTTAGCAACACCATGTAGCCTTGTTTTCCCTTGTATCGTGGCTCCACCAAGCTTCATTGTCTAGCTGTCCCATTCATCTTTGCAGCACTAAGTCACCTGTTGTCCCTTGCATCTTGGCAGCACCATGTAGCCCAGCAGTCCCATTTACTTTGCTGCACTAGTTAGCAACATCATGTAGTCTTAGCACTACTGTACTAGTCGCCTTGCTTGTTGATGTCCATACTTGTTGAGCAGCACCATGTACCCTTGCTGCCATGTGTTGTTTCACCACGCTGCACTACTGCACTACATCACTGGTTAGGGCATCACCCTACAACCCTTATTCTCCATACAAATCAGCAAACCAGCCTTCTAAAGACTGCGGTTCTCCAAGGGTGTAACCCTCCACACCTATGCTATTCCTTTTGGCTTTGTTTAACTGTGGCTAAGGCCACGATGTCCCTATAGCCCCTTCACAGTGTCTAGGGTAGCCTCCATGCTGTCCTTCTGGTCTTTCATACTGTGGCTAAGGTAACACTGTCTCTATAGCCCCTTCACACTGTGTATGACAGCCTCCACACTGTTCCTTTGATCCCTTATACTGTGGCTAAGACTCTGCTGTCCACATAGCCCTTCACGCTGTCTAGGGAAGCTTACACGATGTCTCTTTGACCCTTTATGCTACAGCTAAGACTCTGCTGTCCACATAGCTGTTCCTCGGCCTAGTCTTCCTAGCAATACACACTTGGAACAACCCTTACTTAGCACGTTGTCACCTACAACAAACTCTCACTATGGCCCATAAACTTGGTTGTGTTAGGGCTTCTCATTTGACTGCGTCTTAGGGCTTCTCACTTGACTGCGCTCTAGGGCTTCTCACTTGACTGTGTAGATACTAGGATTGTCCTCCTTATAGCGTTAGGGCTGCCTTCTTTTCCTCCAACGTCTAGGACTTCCACTCCTAGATTTCTCTTCCACTAAAACCAAAGACAAGTGGAGATAAATCAAGAAATGACTATCAAGTCACCTCTTTTTATAAAAACATTGAGCACATGTGGGTTTTATTTGGTTGTTGGCTGACCTTGACGAATTGTCTTATAACACAAATAAATTCATAACTCTATGAATACTTATTGGAATCAGATGATCTTTAGATAAATCCTACACCTCTCAATGAGAGGGACCCAAGAAAAATATCAGCTACCATAAATAAGATTACCCACATGGAGTTTGGCCCTAGTTGCCAATTTTAACACTCCTCAACTAGGGAGAACTTCATTTGTTGATCCATCTGTCCAATTGTACTATCTCTGCCATTAGTTCCCTGCATTGCTTTGCTCTGCTCTGTTCTGCTAAACCATGAAGAAGAAGAATTAATCGAGAATGTCTCATACCATTCTCTATTGATTCAAAGTTAGTTTTATCAGTGCATGCAACATGCAGGACCCTCATAAGAGGGTCTCTCAACGAATCCAAGTTGTTCAGGAAGGTCACAAATTTGACCTTTTCCTGGGGCTTTGACAAAATGTTTGTGATCTGTACATCAGTCTAAATGTGATGGAGCCTCCTCGCTCATCGATGCACGATATCCCAGATAAGGTAGTATCTGATGTCTACCTACTGGAGAAATCATGCAATATGAGATTCCCCAACAATCGAATCCCCCCCTAGTTGTCACGGAGGATCACGATGGTATTCATCATGTGTTCAAACAGCTCACTGAAGAGCTTCCACAACCAGGCAACTTCACACGAGATCATACTCATAGCTATGTATTCAGTCTCAGCGGTGCTTATAGCAACTGACTTCTGCTTCATGCTCATCCAGGATTTCGAAGTAGGACCCAAAGAGAACCAGCACTTAGAAGTTCTCTTGCGATCCTCCACATTACTTGCCCATTAATTCGAATAATCATGCAACTTCACATTTCTGGTAGTGTATCTCAATCCATGAGAGATTGTGCCCCGAAGATTTCTCAGAAGATTCTTGGCACCAATCTAGTGAGGCTCAACCAAAATATGAGCCCAACATGCTAATTGCAAAACATATATCTGGACGGAAGTTCACCAAGAACATCAATGCGAATGAGTTTATGAGACTCAGAGCATTTCCCAAATCTGGTCAGGGATCACTACCATATAACTTATGAAATTTAAGATCCTCAAGGTAGTCATGGGCTTGCAGTTTACCATTCCACATTCGGAATCCAACTCCCTCTTACTTCTGCAAATGAGAGGGTCTGTACCTATTAGAAATAGGTCGTCCTCAGAAGGTGTGGTATGAGAGGTCTATCATCCGCAACCTTCGAACAATGGTTTGGATCGATTTTACTCCTAGTGAATCTCAGCTTCATTAGACAACTATCAATCCTCTCATACTACACCTAGGGTGTTTTTCTTCAAGCCATAGAGGGCTTTCTTCCAACATGAGATTCCCGATCATGAATCTCAAACTCAGGTTGTTCCAAACCTATGGACCTGCTACATGAGGGGAATGGTCCCCTTGTAAGATTTTCCTTCGGTACATCTCAAACATGTACCTTCATGCTCTTCTTGAATTTAGGCATCCCTGTCACCATCTGACTCACACCGAGTAGGGCCCCATAAGTAGACCTCTGGTGTTATAGATGATATATGTCAATTGACATGATCCCCAATGGACCATCCTGCAACTTGATACAAATTTCCAACTCTGAAACCATGAGAAAAAACATCTTTGAAAATTCTATTTTCAAACACGTACCTTTCCATCGATGAATGCCACCCTGAAACCTTCGACTTCCATTGCTGAAATGGACACCAGGTTCTTCTTGTGATTAGGTACATAAGAGATATTCTGTAAAAGAATCGAGTTACCCTCATTTAATTGAGGGGTAACATTCCCTACACCCTTTCCGGGATAGGTGGAATCGGCTCCAATTATAATCCCATGATTGTTTCTATCTCTATTAAATTATAGAGATCACCCTTCTATCCGATGAAGTGCATTGAAGCACTACAATCAATAAGTCAGATTCCCACAGAATCTGAAGGAGAGGGCCAATACAAGATAACGCTTCTTTATCTTATCAGAAATAACATTTGATTCTTCATACCTGGGGTTCCTTGCTTTCTTTGAAGAGTCGAATGTTTCCTTGATGACCTGCATTACCTATCATTCCTCCGATCATTGAAGATGTCCCTGGAATGATTGTTATCTTCATCGAGAGATGTGGCCCTTCCATTTGGACACTCCTTCACATAATGGCTGAACTTATTGCAAGCAAGGCATCTGCCTTTCCTTCCACCCTTAGATCTGGAATTTCCAATGAAGTGATCTTTAGGTAGGCCATCAGAAGCTTGCGTTGCACCATTCTGATAATATTCTCTACTTCGACTTCAGCCTTGGTGAATTTGAAGAGGGATGATGAACCCATTGATCCTTTTGTCCTTTCCCAACTATCTTCGATGGTTGCTCTTTCACTCTTGCTTGGGCGTCGTCTTCACCTCAACTTTGATAACATGTTAATTTTAGGTATGTTATATTCTTAGAGTAATTTATTTCAATTTTCACAGTTAGTTCAATATCTTTTCTAGATTAGCAATCACGTCAACATTAAAGTAAACTGTAGATAGAAGATAAACATAAATCGCAGAAGACAAGCCAAAACAGGAGAACACAAGATGCGGCACTAGCCAGGGACAAACCCCAATGTGGGGAAACCCTTGATCAATTCTTCTTATATGTTTCTTCAATAGTTCAACAGAGAGAGAGAGAGAGAGAGAGAGAGAGAGAGAGAGAGAGAGAGATAGTACATTTACAATAGAAGTCAACACTTTGACTTATCTTGATAAGAGCATAGATCATCTCTAAGAATATGATACATGAGATTAGTTGAAGACATGTTGCTTCAACTAATTCTCCAAGGTGACTGCTTCACCTATCATCATGTTGCATCTCATCATCATGTTGCGCCTCATTGTGCTGCACCATGCTGCACCCATCATCACAATGTTGGACCTCATGACTACTACACCTTATGCTACATTGTTGTCCATGATAGCCATGCTGTTCATTCTTGCTGTTGTAACATGCTCGCTGCTATACCATGTGCCTTGCCATACCTTGCAGCTATCCCATATGTCTTAGCATACCTTGCTACTGTCCATGTGTCTTAGCAGCACCATGTAGCCTTGTTGTCCCTTGTATCGTGGCTCCACCAAGCTTCATTGTCTAGCTGTCCCATTCATCTTTGCAGCACTAAGTCACCTACTGTCCCTTGCATCTTGGCAGCACCATGTAGCCCAACAGTCCCATTTACTTTGCTGCACTAGTTAGCAGCATCATGTAGTCTTAGCACTACTGTACTAGTCGCCTTGCTTGCTATTGTCCATACTTGCTGCTGAGCAACACCATGTACCCTTACTGCCATGTGTTGTTTCACCACATTGTACTACTTCACTGCATCACTAGTTAGGGCATCACCCTACAACCCTTATTCTCCATACAAATCAGCAAACTAGCCTTCTAAAGACTGCAGTTCTCCAAGGGTGTAACCCTCCACACCTATGCTATTCCTTTTGGCTTTGTTTAACTGCAGCTAAGGCCACGCTGTCATTAGAGCCCCTTCACGTTGTCTAGGGAAGCCTCCATGCTATTCTTCTGGTCTTTCATGTTGTGGCTAAGGCCACACTGTCTCTATAGCCCCTTCACGTTGTGTAGGGCAACCTCCACATTGTTCCTTTGACCCCTTATACTGCGGCTAAGACTTCGTTGTCCACACAACCCTTCACGTTGTCTAAGGCAGCCTACACGTTGTCCCTTTGACCCTTCATGCTACGGCTAAGACTCTGTTGTCCACACAGTTGTTCCTTGGCTTAATCTACCCAACAATACGCACTCGGAACAACCCTTACTTACCACACTATCACCTACAGAAAACTCTCACTACGGCCCATAAAATTGACTGCGTTAGGACTTCTCACTTGACTGTGTAGATACTAAGGTTGTCCTCCTTGTAGCATTAGGGCTGCCTTCTTTTTCTCCAATGCCTAGGGCTTCCACTCCTAGATTTCTCTTCCACTAAAACCCAAGACAAGTGGAGAGAAATCACGATAGAAGTGTGTAAAGAAATGACTATCAAGTCATCTCTTTTTATACTAAAATGTTGAGCACATGTAGGGTTTATTTGGTCGCTGGCCGACCTTGACGAATTGTCTTATAACACAAATAAATTCATAATTCCATGAATACTTATCGGAATCAAATGATCTTTAGATCAATCCTACACCTCTCGATGAGGGGGATCTAAGAAAAATATTAGCTGCCAATTTTAACACCTTCACATCATTATCAAGATCAAGGTGTTCTTCACATGATAAAGAATAAGTTCTTCTTCATGTGACAAAGATCGTGGTCATCTTTGCATCATAGCGATTACCTTTACATCACAGAGTTATGCTCTCTCTTGCATCAATACATAGATTAGTCTACTCACATTAAGAAACATAGGTCACTTCGCATAGATTATAGTCATTATAGAAATTATGGTTTTCGTCATATAGATAGGATGTATTCACATCAAATAGGTTAGTTATTTGTATCACATAGGTAGAAGATCATTTGTATGCCCAAAATCTAGTTCAAACCACAATGATAGAAGCTACAACAATTTGTCATAAAAAAGCCACATAAATTCGTCCAATAAAATCTACAGAGAGAGATTCAAATACCTTCAAGGATGCATCAGACTCCAGATCTGTTGATAATGATGTGAATGCCAAAAAAATGTGATCTTCATGCCTCCTTCAAACCTTACCTCTAATACCATGTTGCGAAATCAATATGCTTACGAATTAGGGTTGATTTCTCTGATATGGTAATTACTTGTGACTTTTTGTCTTCTTTATTACATTTTTACGTTTTCTTCTTTCATCAAGAATTACCAAAATAAAAACATGAACATCACAAGAAACAAAGAACACGAAGATATAGTCTCCAAGCCAAGGAAAAAACATCACAAGGGGAAAACCCAACAAATTTCTCTTTTTATAGAATTAGATCAAAGTGAGAAATCCAAAACCCAACACAAATACCCAACCTTGAAGATGCAAAGTCAAGCCCTCCAATTTTTCAGAACATCATGACCACAAGAAATACCACCAATCTCAGCCACAATAAATTGCATCAATATCATTTCATATGCCACAGGTGACTTGCTTTACTTTAGATCATCTACATGGAACTCACATAGATCTTCTTCCACACGGAACTTGCATATATTTAGATTTTCTATCAAAGAGAATTCACACATATATACATTTTAGATCTTCTATCACAAAGAACTCACATATATATACATTTTAGATATTCTATCACAAAGAACTCACATATATATACATTTTAGATATTCTTCCCTAGAAAACTCGCATATATAGCTCATGAAATTCATACTTTAGATATATAGCCTTAGGAATTTTGCAAGTCTTCACAAGAATATTACTTCAAAATTTTACAAATGCTTGCTTTAGAAATCATTATATAAATGCACTAAATTTTCTTGCAAAGTAATGAAGGACATATTCCAATATATATTTGTTCTCATATGGGAGAAAGACACATATTTTGAGTGAGACGACTTGTCATCCAGGAGGGATGACTTGGCTTCTTAAGGTGACTTGACCCAAATTATATTTTTAAAATTCTTTTTCCTTTTTCTTTACAAGAAGCCCAAATAGAATTTGTCTCTTTGACTCAATAAATCCTAGAAGCATGAAGCACATGCTTGACCAATAATAATTTCTTTTTCTTCTTTTTTGCTTTTTACATAAAATACATATGTACAATGATAATAATGAAGATCAAACCTAGATACAATTTTCAAGACCCCCCCCCCCCCCCCCCCCTCCCCCCAATCACACCCCCCCCCCCCCCCCCAAAAAAAAAAAAAAAAAAAAAAAAATACATAGTGCCCAAAAGATTGATAAGATATTTTAAATCAACAACCAAGAATTCATATTACACTCAGGACTATAATAATCCATTGACATATATTTGCAAGGCCATAAATTTAGGATCAAATAACCATTTCATTAACTGGAAATCAAAGTTTATAGTGGGAAATATATTGAAGGAACTTGGTACTTGTTATAGTAGTACAAATTCCCAGTAATGGTTCTCTTTTGGAAACACCAACAACGTATTCTTTGCTTTAGCCTATACCCTTTACTCTTATGGATAACTCAACCTCATGATGGAAGATTCAAATTTCTAGTTAGGAAAAGAACACGACCCATAAATGTGGTGATCTCAACCTCCATGAATGAGAGTGTGTACCAATCCACTTGGCCAACAAGATGAGTGACTAATAACTTCTTACAATAGGTGTAACTCTACCCATTTGATGATAGATCTCATCCCCTACACAACATCTTCCTTCAACAAACCTGACCAACACTCCATGATGAACTCGACCTTCCTTTTTATCATTGAAATTGGCTTCTTTCAAAATGGTAAACTTGACCCCCTTGACCAGAAGAACATGACCAACAAGCACAATGGGACTCAACCCCTTGCCTTAGTTATTTAGAAAATATTTGGCCTTACGAGTGAATCTAAACTTGCTCCCCTTCTTTCATAGTTTCGACTGACTAGAATATGATAGAGCTTGGCACTCAAATGATGCTTTGAAACTTGGTCTGTATAAAGAATATATAAATCTCATGGTTAGAAGATATAATCAACTATTAACACCATGAAACTTATTTTTTTGCTATTATATTCTTCTCTGTTGGAGCACAATGTAATACCAAAAACTAGCTAGGGTGAATAGTTTCAACACCAAAACTAGCAACCAACAAAAAGGGTTTCTAAAATCCCTATACTTTTCCTCAAGAGATCTCTAAATTTCCTTTTTCTCAAGTGAGAAAATGGAATAATGAGAAGAGACTCTTCATTTTCCACTTTTTCCACCTTTTTACCCTTTTTCCTTAATGAAGTAACTTTAGTGGGTCTTCTCACTTTATAATTTAAAAGTGATTTTTCATTAGCTTATGACCCAAGTCCCCCTTTTCACCACTTTATATTTTGCAATGTTTTCTCCTAGGCGAAACATGTTCCCTTGATTACTTTTTTATGTTCTAACCTAGGGGAACCTTATTAGGCTAGAAAATCCCATTCCTTATGTCTCCTAAGCAGATGGGGCATTACAATCCTCCCCGCCCAAGATTGCTTGTCCTAAAGCAAATTTAGTCCTAGATGTTGGATCAGATGTTTCCCTTCCCATGTGGAATCTTTAGCTAGAAAATATTTCCATTTCACTAGGTACTCCTTTATAGTCATGTTTCTCAGCCTTCGTTCCCTTACCACCAAAATTTCTTCCAAAACTAAAATCAACTCCCTTTCCTCGTCTACTGGTGGAAGCTCAGTAGAAGTGACTACATGTTGTCATAGGGCCTTTTTTAAGGCTAGAGACATGGAAAACATTCTGAATTTTACACCCCTTTGGAAGCTCTAGCTCATAAGCCACCTCCCATACATGCCTCATAATCATGTAGGGTCCATAGTATCCATGTTTCAATTTCTCCACCCCTTTGATTTTGAGAAAATACTACCTATAAGGTCGTAGAAGAAGATATAATATGTCCCTAACCTAAAAGATACACTCTACTTGATTCCTATCTACATATATTTTGTTGTTTTCTCGGCAATTTGAAAATTGTCTTTGAGGACCTACAATGTGTCCTAGCTCTCCTTAACCCAATATGTCCACATTAGTATCCAACATGTCCACCACAAAGAATTCATTTGTCAATGCATAGTTCCCCATGGTAATTTTTAGTTTATGGATGTTGAGAAATCCAAGGCATCAAGATTAAGTGATTTCTCTTATATTGATAACTGCTTGTGAATGCTTTTTACTTCTTATATTAGGATCTTCTTTTACTTATGTTAGTATAGCGTTATTATTCAAACAACTACCAATGCATAAACCATAAAGAGACAAGAGCCATAGAATACATGCTATCATCTAGGGACAAAGCCTCTCCCACTTGAGAGGAAAACCTGAAAAAATTATTCTTCTTATAGAAACTTCAATTGATGAACACCAAGACCATGATCCCGATCCTTTGAAAAAATGACCACTCCAAGGCCAAGTCACAAAATCCTTCTTTGCTGCTTCTCCTTCTTGCACAAGTCAATGCAAGTCAAACTTCTTCCTTCACTGCACTGCTCGACTACCCTGAAACTTCGACCTCTTTTTCACAGTTATGTAGTTCATACTACTGCAATTTCACACATGTGAGGAGTACGAACAAGTTTGGAGGTGTTTCCCTTCTTTTCTATATTTGGAGACTTATCTATATGAACTCGGATAACTATATAAATTATTTGGAGAGCTTTAGATAACCTTCTCTTGGATTGTTATGACACCACTACAGAAACCATAGTTTTTCAGCCACATATGTGAGGTTACTAGCCCAGAAACAGTGCCAAATGCTTCAATCTCTCTTTCCTTCTTAATGCTTGTTATATGGTTATCTTCCTTCACCTTACTCACACTTCTTGCTACTTCAGATTGACCGAAATTGTGTGTCTCCAAATAAAGGTCGAGCTGCCTATTTATAGTAGTTTGTGCATCCAAATAAGTTGACTTGATCATGTTCCTAGGCTGACATGCCCTTTTGGAAACATATTTGGGCCGACTTCAAGGTGGATTTGTGACAAGGTATTGGAGGGTTTATGACACGAATAAATTTCCTTTCACAATGTGTAACATGCTCACATGGGTCTTACATATTTGACATTGACTCTATAGATTTTTATGACTTTATGACAAAACCTAAAGGCTCACAATGGGAGCCATTACAAAAAAAAAAAATCCTTGCTCATGAAACCCATGAGACAAGTATTACAATAGTAATTTTATTTTTATTCTTTACATCAATTACATAAAATAAAAATTTTCACATGTCATTATGAAGACTAAACCTATTTACACTTTTCAACACTCCCTCTTAACTAGGGAGGTATTCATAATGGTAATTGGTCATTCTCAATTTGAATAATTCTCATAAAAAGAGTCGGATTGGTAACCCATATGTATAACATCATATCAACCAACATTGTTACATAGCAAGGCCTTGACTAACAACTCTATCTCTCGACAAGATTCGAGCTCAATGCTGGCAAGACCAATGATGTATAGACACCCTCATCATTGTCTCTCTCAGAACATACCCCACCCTGGTTCTCAGGGTGTGTTCCACCAAGACTATTCTTATCTTGGATTCCCAATCCTCAAAGAATATCAGTCCTCTATGACTATTCTTATCTTGGATGCCCTAACACATCCTCAAAGAGCACCAGATACCAGATGTTTACCCAATCCTCCATTCTATCTTCCAAAGTGAAGACAAGAATGATGTGTCTATATCTCCCTTTTAATTAGGGAGGACATATCTATTCCAACAAAGGAATGTACTCATTCCTACAAAAGGAATGTACCTAAGCTCCCTCTTGGCTTAGGAATTTTTCTTCCAAGTTTCTTCCAAGTAAGAAACTTGTTTCCAAGCTCCCTCTTAATTAGGGACCTAATCAGCTCCTCAGGTGGAGATGATGGGACAACCAACTGCTTGAAGAACTCCTTCTCACGATGTCATGAACTTCTTTTCATTATTCAGGAGTCTTCATGTTTGGTACTTCTTCATAGGGAAAAAATTATCCATCACTTTTATCCATGAATTAGTCATGTCATCATCGAAAAGTGATCCATCAGTTTATATTTGGCCTTCCTTCTTGCCATATTGCCTTCTTCATGCCATGTTTCCTTAAGGATATTTCATCTTACTACATGGGCATCGTGTTGGACATTAAATAAACCAACGCTCCCCATGTGTTTCATGACATGGACTAACCGCCTCTCGTGGATCCTTATCTATGGCATTGCGATCATTGAATAACACCCGAGTTTTAGTATAACAACAATTGTGATTCCCAACAGGTGGTATCAGAGCATTGGTCACGAGTTCGATACACACCCAACTCACGTTGGGGGGATATTGTTGGACATTGGATAAAACAACACTCCCCATGTGTTTCGTGACAGGGACTAACCACCTCTCGTGTATCCTTATCTCTGGCAATGCGATCGTTGACTAACACCTGCGGGTTTTGGTCTAACGACAATTGTGATTCCCAACACATTAGTAGTGGAAGACATCCATAAATCTTCCCTCGACAGCCCTGCATGAGCCCATCCAGATATTCATTCAAAAATAAAGGAACGAACATTAAAATCATATTTACCATTGTGATTGTATTTCATCATGACATCTTCTAATTTGTATCAACATCCTGCATACATATTGACACATCTCCCAAAGATATATATTTTCAAGGGTCTGTTTATTTTTCAGACTCCATCAGAGTCTTCATATCTTTCATGGAGATATCCTAGTCAAATATTCTTCGTATTTGGATGTTTATTTCCTTTTTTCATGATTGCATATCCCATGATCTATTCCTTCCTTTCTTTTACACATTTCATTCCCAGGAACTTCCAATTAGAGTTCCTCCAATTATTGTCAACCACCTCATATTACATATGAGGACATATTATGTTGATTTCATCTAGTGAATGTGTGACCCATGCATTCCTGCATCCCTTTGAAGGAGGAGATCCTTCCTTTTGATTATGCTCTCAAGATAGAGCATTGATCCATGTTACATGCAACCATATGACATGACTCTACAATATCGAATGTAAGCATACATACCTCATTTTCTTTTATGTCATCCAATCATTATTCAACAACTTCCTTGATTGAAATAATTTGAATCCCTTGATCTACTTCACCTATTTTGTCATCAAACCATCATCCCATGAATTCTACAAGTTGGATTTCTTTGATGAAACACTTGCTTCCCCTCTTGATCTGTGAACCTTTCGATGAAGGTTCCATCAGAGAATATTAAGGATCTAGAGTATCCCTAGCCAACAAATATTTCCTTTTGACTGATGTATGATGACCTTTTTCCTGGATGAATTTTTCCTTTCCATAAGTGCCCCTTATGTTTCCAGTGAGGTTACCAAGAGCTATATCCTTCATAGTTAACTAGCATAGATTTCAATTTCAACCATCTTTCATGTTTCTCCATGATATTGTCCCAAGCTATTACTTTCAATGCTTCTATGATGCCATGATGCATCCCATATCTTACAACAAAATACTTAAGAACTTGAAAATAACTTAGGAGAGGAAGACTATCTTAGTCATAGTAGTGATCTCTTACTTCCTCTTTCTTGGACTTCTTATTTTCAGCTTCCTCCATTTCTTTGGTGATATGGGATTCTTCTCTTCCTCTTTTGTTATTGTCCTTCTTGATCTTAGGACAATCTCTTTTGTAGTGCCCATATAGGCTTGACACCCATAGCATTGAATCTTGGTCATGTCCCTTTACTTTTTCTGAGCACCAAACTTTCCAAATTTTCTCTTTCTTCTTGTCATTGTAGCATAAGCTTGATTTTTCTCACTTGCTCCCACATTAGTTTTTGGATTTTAGTCTAGATTCTTCAATCTTGCACAATGACCATAGATCCTGAAATTGAGTAGTTTCTTTCTTCCCATAATTACTTGAAGTAAAGTTACCCCACTCCTCCGGTAGTGCACTTAGTACAACTATAGTCATTTCTCTATCAGACGTGACTTCTCCCAGATCTTGAAGTTAATCCCTGATTTCATATATCCTTCTTAAGTATGAGGCTATTCCACCTTCCCTTGACATCTTCAGCTTCTATATTTCTTGCCTTAATGAGATGACTTCTTCAGCAGTGCTTATAGAATACAACTCTACTAGATTTTCATAGATTTCTTTTGAAGTTTTGAGTTTAGATACATATGGGATGAGGAGATCCTTGATGGATTCTATGAGAATCCTTTGAGCCCTAACTTCCCCTTTCATATATTTTTCAAGAGCTTGATCATCTTCCTTTCTTGGTTTAGTGATTGATCCTTTGACATGTTCCATAACCTCATTTTCAATGAGATTCAGATCTGTCCTTTTCTTCCATGCAAGATAGTTTGAAGCCCCAACCAATTTGTTGATTTCCTTGCAAAGAGTGATTTTGACATATTCAAATGTGGACATAAATATACTTACTTGATAGGATTATTATTCTCCTTGTTTCTTCCTTGATGTTGATGATGATATAGAGAATAGAAAACTTCTCTTTGATGAAGATAATTTTCTTCAAGAATGATCCTTGATCCCATAGAGAGGAGATCCCTTTGGATCCTTTGATGGTGGAGTTTTTGTTGATGAAGATCAATGATGAATTCTTGATGATGTCTTCAATGGTAGGGATCTTACTTCAACGAGAGAGATATCTCCTTAGAATCTTAATGACAACGTTCTTGGTCTTGCTTAATGTATAAGTTCTTTAACTTGA
This sequence comes from Pinus tabuliformis, assembly GCA_031772625.1. Taxonomy (NCBI): domain Eukaryota; kingdom Viridiplantae; phylum Streptophyta; class Pinopsida; order Pinales; family Pinaceae; genus Pinus; species Pinus tabuliformis. Next base: position 618,690,515 of record CM062811.1, on the reverse strand, counting down.
GTAGCGTCTTTGAGGTCTCTTGAGATGACTTGGGGATTCCAAAACTTATTGTTGGTGTATACTTTTTTTTATCTAGTGTTATGATGCTTCCTTTGTAGATCTTTACTTCAAGATGATCTTCCCTTTGATCCCTTCCTTGAGATTTGATCCTTGAGTGCCCCTTGAAAAGATGCCCTTCCTCGACTTAGTAACCTCGCTCTGATACCATGTTGAGAAATCTAGGGCATCAATATTAAGTGATTTCTCTTCTATTCATAACTGCTTGTGAATGACTTTTGCTTCTTAGATTAGGATCTTAATTTACGTTTGTTAGTATAGTGTTATTCCTCATCAAAAAACTACTAATGCATAAACCATAAAGAGACAAGAGATGCAGAATATAAGCTATCATCCAGGGCCAAAATATCTCCCACTTGAGAGGAAAACCTGAACAAATTCTTCTTCTTATAGAAAATTCAATTAACAAACACCAAGACCATGACCTAAACCCTTTGAAAAAACAACCACTCCAAGATCAAGTCACAAAATCCTTCTTTGTTTCTTCTGCTTCTTACACAAGTCAACTCAAGTCAAACTTCTTCCTTCACTGTACTTCTCGGCTACCCTGAAACTTCAACCTCTTTTTCACAGATTTGCAGTTCATACTACCATAATTTCACACATGTGAGGAGTAGGAACAAGTTTGGAGGTGTTTCTCTTCTTCGATATATTTAGAGAATTATCTAGATGAACTTGGCTAGCTATAGAATTGATTTGTAGACCTTTAGATAACCTCCTCTTGGACTATTATGACACTACTGCAAAAACCTTAGTTTTTCAGCCACACATGTGAGGTTACTAGCCCAAAAATAGTGCCAGATGCTTCGATCTTTCCTTCCTTCTTAATGATGGTTATATGGTTATCTTAATTCACCATAATCGCACTTCTTGCTGCTTCAGATTGACTGAAATTGTGTGTCTCAAAATGAAGGCCGAGCTGCCTATTTATAGTAGTCAATGCATCCAAAATAATTTGACTTGATCATGTGCCTAGGATGACATGCCTTTTTGGAAACATCTTTCGGACAACTTCAAGGTGGCTTTGTGACAAGGCCTTGGATGGTTTATGACCAAAATAAATTTCCTTTTAGAATGTGTAACATTCCCATGTGGATCTTGCATCTTTGAGATTGAATCTATAGATTTTTATGACTTGATGAAAAACCTAAAGGCTCACAATGGGAACCATTACTAAAAATAAAATTCCTTACTCATGAAACCCATGAGACAAGTATTACAATAATAATTTTATTTTTCTTCTTTACATCAATTACATAAAATCACAATTTACAGATGTCATTATGAATACCGAACCTAGTTACACTTTTCAACAATAGACCCATATGGTGCACTTCATTTGATGACCACCCAAGTCTGAAGCACGAATGGAAGTAATTCGTGGGTTCCTGGTGCACTTGTGCACTCAAAAGGACTAGGTGTTTAAGAAAGTGTAACTAGGTTCGATCTTCATAAATGTAATTTTGATATTTGTATTTATACATGCAAAGAAATATTATTTTTGTTATTTATATCAATGAGTTTCTTACTATTTGAAATATGTCTAGCACATGTCAAAGTGCTATAGGAAAGTCAAATAGTCAAAGGAAATATTGAATACCCTTAAGGGCATTTTACACCATGTATATTTATGTATTAGAGTCAAAGATATCCCTCGAGGCAAAGTCACAAGTCCTCTCCATGCAACAACATCACCAAAGAAGCTATTCCGAAGAAGAAAAGGCAAGTCAACCTAAAGTCAGCCTAAAGGAGGGACACATCTCTATATATAGAGGTTGTCCACTCCTCCAAGAATAAGACACAATCACCTCTGAAATCAACGAGAAGGAAGATGAGTTAAGGGTGAAAGGAAAGTGAAGAAAAGAAGCCTCTAGTGCAGCAAAGAAAGAGGAAGAAACACCGAGCCTTGGAATTCTATTCTAAGGGTAAACTACAGTCATGCGTGTGAGTAAAGGAGGGATATCTACGGTCATTATAGTAGAACTATCACAGTCACATATCCCTCATTATTTGGGCTAGAAACTTATTCATATAAGGCCTCCCACTAAAGCGAGGAAGAGACTCTCTCTAACAAAGAAGGAAGGAGACAAATACATAGGGTAACCCCTCACATGTGTGAAGAAACTAGGGCTGCAGTGCTGTCATATCATGTCTGCAACTACACATCAAGAAGGAGCTGGGTTGGACAAGAGAAGGAAGGTATCCTCATAGGTGAAGGACCTCACTAAGGATCAAAGCTAAGTATCTCTTCTAGAGCTAGCATACCAGTTGCCAGAAGAAGAATGAAGTGGTGGAAGAAGGAGGATGAAGTGCCGAAAGAAGGAAGTACTTGACTTGTGCTTGGAGGATATTCTTGTCAATGGTCTAGGGTTTGGCATTGATCAATAGAAGCTTCAATAATATAAATTTACAAAAGGGTTTTCCTCTCTAAAGAGAGGTGTTTTTCCTTGGCAGAGAACTAATATCTTGTGTTCTTGTGTTTTGGTAGCAGTTTGATGAAGTAAACACACATACAATAATAATAAGAGAATAATATCAAGCTAACAAGAAAATTGTAAAAGTGCTTCACAAATTGTTATCAAGTTTAGAAGAATCCTAATATCTCTAATTTCCCTAGATTCTTCAACATGGTATCAGAGCTAAGGTGACACATCAAGGAAAGGGCATCTCAAGAACACTCATAAGGTGACACATCAAGGAAGGACATCTCAAGAACATCTACAAGATTGAAGCTTCAAGCCAAGAAGTCTCAAATACATCAAGGACAAGAAGGTCTACCATCTACTATCCATCAAGGAAGACTACTAAGCAAGAAGAGAATCCTTTCATATAAAGGCACCTACAAGAAGATCCATCCAAAGAAGGGCCTACACCAAGTTACATCATCTACAAAGGAAAAAGCACTACAAGTCAAGCCTCACTCTCCAAGCATATCTCATCATCAAGCAAGTCTATTTGAAGGAAGAAATTTGAAGATCATCAAGATCCAAGAAGGCAAGCCATCAAGTCTTCAAGAAGAAAGCAAGACTACTACATCACAAACTCTATCAAGTAAGTATATATGTCCCCTCCTGAACATACATCAATGTCTTTTTGCAAGGAAATCAACAAATTGGTTGGGAATACTAGCTTCCTTGCATGGAAGAAGAAGATTGATTTACTTCTCAAGGAGAATGAACTTCTAGACCTCATCAAAGGGAATACCACTATCCCTGCTAAGGAAAAAACTCAAGCCTTAGCCAAGTACAATAAGGATGAGATAAGAGCTCAAAGGATTCTAATAGAATCTATCAAGGACTCTCTCATTCCTTATGTATCCAAATTTGAAACATCAAAATAAATCTATGATAAACTAATAGAGCTATTCTTAGTAAGCACAACTGGAGAAGTGATATCTCTACATAATTATTTGTACAAGATGAAGATACCAAAGGAAGGAATAGATCCCTATTTCATGAAGATCTCTAAGATGAGAGATCAACTTCAAGAACTAGGAGAAGTCATGTTACACAAAGAAATGACAATTGTATTACTCAATGCTCTACTTGAGTATTGGCACAACTTCACATCTAGCATATATGCCAAGAAGGAAGCTACCCCACTAAGTGAACTTTTGTCTCTATGCCAAATTGAGGAGACTAGACTCAAAGCCAAGGATGATGTCGGATCAAAAGAACAAGAATTTGCTACCATCACCAAGAGAAAAGGAAAATTTGGAAAATTTGGTCCACGAAGAACAAGCAACAAAGATATGTCCAAAGTCCAATGGTTTGGCTGTCAATAATATGGACACTACAAAAGGGATTGTCCCAAACTTAAGAAGGACAACAAGAAGAAGAGAAAAACAGAAGAAGCTGACATAACTCAAGAAGTGAAAGAAGAAGACAAGAAATAGAAGAAGGAAGATCCTCCAGATCTCTACTATGAATAAGTCAACTTCTTTACATATGTCTTCTTTCAAAGTTTTGAGTAGTATAGGAGCATATAGAAATAGGATAGAATGCATGGTTTAAAGATATCTTCTAGAATATAGGAGCATGATGTAGATATAGCTCAAGATATTCATGTAGAAGGAATATATCTATTAAAGGACCTCATCCACGATGAAAGAAAATGATCATGATTAAAAATCTTAGAAAGCCTCCATCATCAAAAGGAAGAAACATTTGCAGGATGAGGGTCTTCAAGATCCTCTGACAGAATCTTCAAAAGGAAGTTCATAAATAAGAGAAGATGTCTCAATGGGAGTTCCATTCATGGGATTCAAGAAAGGATGATATGCAGGCAAGAAAAGATGAAGCAAGAAAAGCTACACCAATCAAGAAGGACCAACAAACATGAAGCCGAGATGATCAAAAGCAGAATCAAGATGAGGTATGTATGCATCAAAGTTTAGTCATGTCATCATATGTCTTATTGAATCATGGGAATAGTTCTAAAACATGATCAAGTATAAAAGGATCTCTTTCACCAATGACATGCTCGAAAGCATGTACTACAATCCAATGAAGGTCAACATGAAGAAGTGCCCTCATAAGGAGCATGAGGTGGTTGACTAAACATACATGAAGAAACAAATGAAGAAAGAGATCAAACATGTGAAGAACACCATGGCCACAAAGAATCATTATCTGACAATATCCATTAAAGACATCTCCCGAAAGAAGGCATGACAACTCTGACAAAGGAAGAAAAAGATCAAAGGACCCTTGTGTTGAGGGCCCCGAGGTCGGGTCAACAACAAGGGGGATACCCACCCGGTCCGGAACCTGGTTGGCGGCTCCTTGCCCGTTTGGAGTAGCGGGTCTGACTGGGGGTAATGGGACCAGTTTCCCAATGTGATGGGTGTGTGTGTGTGCGTAGAGTCTGATGGTATTAATCTAGGGGGGGGGTTCTTCTAAACTAGTCTTAATTCTAACTGCTAAATTAACTCTATGCTAATGTAATCTAATGAAGAAAAATACATCTAATCTACGCTAACCCGGGGTGTTTTTCTTTTGTTATGCGATCTAGAAAGATTTCTAACAGCAGCCCGTAATAAAGATCATTCAACTGATATCAGAATATAAATCAATAAAGATAAACCATTCTACATAAGAAGTTAGGCAGTGTAGTTGTGAATAGCATATCGCATAATCAGTTTTCTATATGTTAAACATAAATAAATGACCCCACCGTACAGAAGTGCCAAATGGTAATGCAGACATTCATGCAATAACATACAAAGAACTCAGCCACATATCACTTTAGGAATACTAGCAGAATCTAGCCAAGAGATAAAAGTACCATTTATGACTAACTTCACTAATAAACTTCAAGTAACAATGATTTATTTCTACTTGTTCTAACATCTGCTAAGAGTACATAAGTGCAACATCAGTAACAGATATTAAAATGCAAACATAAATAAATCTCGATCCATCCATTCATCAAAAACCTCCTCTGAGGGTGCAGAAGTGCATGTTCTGAGGATAAGTTTTTTGACAGATTTCCGGACCCTTCTCCAAAAACCATGAGAAGGGTTAAATACTACTAACTAATCAATCTTAATTACATGAAAGTAGGGAATCGGCCTCAAATGACTGCCCTTTTACTAAAAGCAACTTTATTTCTAAACTTAAAATCTAATTTCTGACCGTTTCTGTATATTCTCTTTAGTGCTGTCAACAGTGTAATGCTTTCCTGGGAAGAGTCGGCTGGCCGCCTTCTTGTTTCGCTCGGGGATAAAAGTGGAAATAACAAGAGCTGGCACTTCCTTCCGGCAGACCAGAAGATATTTTCGAAAACCTTTCTCTAGCTGGGTGTATTCGCCGCGTGTATACTTAGCGTGTCCCAGTTTCTTCTCGAACTGATTTTGCTGTTGCCGTTTTCAGTTTCCGGTCGTGCGAATGACTGAGTGGGTTAGGAGTCGCACTATATGGGCAAATCCCTCTGTCGAGAATTTCTTCCGTTCTTTGTTCCAGGTTTTCCTGAAGCGTCCTTCTTCACTTGCGTTTCTCTTTTTGCTTTACCCGGTTTGAGCTCTAGGATCTTTTCTGAACATGCTGCTTTTGTGTGCCTTTGACTCTGAGTCCTGGATAGTCTAATTTCATCAGTGCCGGTTGGCTGATAGCCTGGAATCCGCGGTTCTGCTGCATGCGGCATCCATTTTCGGAAACATTCTCTCTTTGCTGATTGGCGCTTTCCTCTTTCCCTCAGATGTTTCCTGCATATAAACTTATATTAGTTGCGTGTCTTGCAGTCTACGCAAAGGGGAAGTGAAATGAAAAGACTTGACGTGAAAGCATTAATCTCTAATGAATGCATAATTCTGACATTCATCATTACTTGACTCTTCGATAAATGTAACGCAATCATTCCTAGATACTTAAGCATGCGGTCATTAAATTCTTTCAAGGCGCGCGCTTAATGCATGGGTCTATCGTGTGATAAGTCTTTTTAGATCGCAGGTCGCAGATTGCAGATCGCTGCCATCGCAGATCGCAAATCGCAAATATCGCAAGTCCTCGTTTAATGGTTACGTCGTATAGCGTGATGCTTGCGATTTGCGATATCGCATATCGGCGATCGCATTGTTCGGAGGTTTTTCTTTTAAGGGGCGCGTGGGAGGCATGCGATGCGATGAACTTCGCATCGCAATTTCACAGTATTTGTCTTTCGCGCTCGAGTTATGCTTCGGCCTTTCTTCGCGATGCGATTTGAGCCTTAGGGAGAGAAATACAAAAACTTTAGAAAAATATTTTTTTGGGATTTTCGTTCAGGGTCCCCTCTTTGCTTGATGTTATTGCTAATGTCAAGTGAAGAAGGGGGGTTGTTGGTGACCACAACAATGGTGATTCACTGTGAAGAACCAGTTATCTCTGCTTGTTCTATTGCATTTTCACTTCCAAAACAGAAAAGTTTTCTTATGCCTAAATTTTGTTATGGACAGATAGAGTATTACCTTTTATCCTGTCAATGATGCTTCGTCACAACTTCTTATTTCATTCTGATTGTTTGTTTCCCCTGGGTTATTTTTTGTATTCATACCTAGTCATTACTCAGTCTCCTCAAAGACAAAATAAGGTCTTCTCTGCGTACTGGCTTTGTAAAGTATGCTCATTTGTCGTAGGTAGAGCCTCTGCTGCCCGCAAGCGTCCATAGCCTCGACAGGGTTACCATGTTATCCAGCAATGATCCTTTTTCCTGCTTGAGGTTATTTACAACATTCCAGAGAAAAATCCTTTTGACACTTTTTCTTTCTTTTTTTGATTTTTTATTCTCTAAAGAACAATGTCTTGGTTTGGTGGCCAAATTATGACACAGTCATTCACTTGATTTACACTTTTGCTGAACAAGCTGGCTCGTGATGAGACCCCTTGTCTTTCGATTGCACAATCTTGAGTCGTTGCCCTGTTTTGGTAGACAGTAGTGGCAAAGTCAGCAAGTTATAATATCTGTGATCATGATAAGCCGGCTCGTGATGAGACCTCTTATTCTTTGAGATATAGTGTTTTCTTGGATTGTCTCTCTGGATGCTGCGATTCTCCTTAGCAGGGAGGAAGTCATTGTTTTTCCTTAAGAAAGCTCTGGACGACAATAATAGAGTTTTAAGAACATCAGTTTTGCAGAGAATACCTATTTTGCTATCGATGATACCTTTCATAGCATTGGCATAAAACAATTTTTTGCCAAAAGTTACTCTCTTCCCAGGCTTCTTTGTGAAGTTTGAAACTAACATCATATTCAGGTTAAAGTTAACTCTATTTGTCAATAATAAAAGTCAGATTTTTCGAAAAGTTTTGCTATTTATACAAGGGAAATCAAAATCTGATACAGAAATGGTATGTTTCTTCATGAATACTATTTATGATCGTTCGCAACCAGCCCTATCTATGAAAAATGAAAACTAACATGAAAATTTAAAACTATCTTACAAAAACAGAAGGATGGCCTTCTATGGGAAATACATTTTGAGGATTTGTCCGTTTACAGGTAGAGAATCTCTCCTGCCTGTCAAGTCCTGCAACATAAAAGTCGACGGGCCTATGACTTCTACGATTTGAAAAGGACCAAGCCATAGCTTCTGGAATTTCGTATGTTTGCCCTTTTCTTCGTGAGCCTTATCCCACTTCAAAACTAAATCACCCATCTGGAAGTTTTTTCTGGTCTTTATGTTCGAGTCAAAAGAGGATTTTATCAGCGCTTGGTGGTGAGCATGGGTTTTCTTGGCCTGTTCTCGTCGTTCTTCTAACTTGATTACCTCCATTTGCCTTAGTTGTAAGGGAGAAGTAGGTACTTCATCAATGTATTGTACTAAGGACAAAGAGGGAATGAGTAAGTGAGTAGGAAGAACTGCTTCTCTCCCGTAAACCAAATTAAAGGGAGAAGTCCCGATAGAGGCTTTCTTGGTAATTCTGTCTGCCCATAAGGCGTTTACCAGCGCTTTGTGCCAATTCTTTTGGTTTTGGTCAACTGTCTTTTTGATAATCCTGATCAGGTTCTTGTTCGTTGATTCAGCCAACCCATTACCTTGCGGATAGTAGTTGGCAGAATACTTCAGTTTGAACCCTCTTTTGAGTGCGAACTCAGTCATGGTATTTCCAGAAAAATATGAAGCGTTATCAAATATTAAGGCCGTTGGCAATCCAAACCTAGTAATGATAAACTGATCTATGAATTCAACAATGTTTTCAGAATTAGCTGTCTTGAGAGGAACTGCCTCTACCCATTTAGTAAAATAGTCAGTTGCAGTGAGGATATACCTATGCTGTTTAGAGGAGTGAGGAACGATCTCACCTATTATGTCTAGGCCCCATTGGCTGAACGGCTGTTCGATGTTAACCGGCTGCAGTGGCATGGATGACTTCTTTTGTTTTCCTGCAGCAGTCTGGCAGACTTGGCATTTTCTCACGTGATTGTACGAGTCTTTGAACAGCGTGGGCCAGTAGTATCCTGCACGTAAGATTTTGTGTGCGGTGGCTTCTCCAGCATAGTGTCCACCTGCTGGTCCATCGTGGAGTTCCTGCAAAACCTTTTCGGCTTCAGTTTTCTCAAGACATCTAAGAAGCACAGAATCATAGTTTGCTTTAAATAAGACATCATTTACGAGCTGGTATTGTTTAGGTTTTAACCTCAGGGCTCTCTTTTTTATGTGATCCAGGTGAAATGGAGCATATCCGTTTTTTAGGAAATAAATGATGTCGGCATAAAATGATTCTGCGTCGTTTAGGCTTACCTCATACGCGTGTACCTCTTCAGGCGATTCTTCGGGGATTTGCGATGCTCCAGCTAACATCTTGCAGAAGCCTTGGCCTCTTATGATGTGTGCCGGCTTGATTTCCAGGTCGTATTCTTGCAAGGCGGTGATCCAATTCGCTCTCTTTTCGCCCACGTCCTTTTGAATCAGGAGGTTTCTCACCGCCGGGAATGGTACTATGACCTTGGTATGGGCTTTTAGCAAGAAGGGTCTGAAATATTTGACTGCTTTAAAGACGGCATATGCCTGTTTCTCTACGTCCGAATATTTCAGCTCAGCACCTTGTAAGTTTGAGCTAAGGAATGCGATTGGGGCTTCTGCCTTTTCTTTGTTTGCCTGGGTCAAGATCGCAGCATAAGAATGTTCTGAGGCAAACGTGTATAAGACAAATGGTTCTGAAAAATTTGGGGTTGCTAGGGATGGAGCGTCGATGATGGCTTGTTTGATTAAGTTAAACGCTTCGTGCTCGTCTAGACCCCATTTAAAGTTTGAATTCTTTTTTATCATTTTTTGTAAAGGAGAAATAATACGTGAAAAATCTGGGACAAATCTTTTCACAAAATTGATCTGTCCTAGGAAAGATTGCATGGTCTTTTTGTTATGGGGCATGGATATCTCGGAAATTTCTTTGATTCTGGCAGGTTCGATGTGAATGCCCGATTTGGACACTATGAACCCTAGCAATTTTCCTTCACTCAACACGAAAAAAGATTTCTTCGGGTTAAGCGATATTCCATACCTTAAACATCTTTGAAAGATTTGCTTCAAATCTTTGAGATGGTTGCTTCGTTTTTTGGAGTACACAGTTATATCATCCAGGTAAATCACTACTGATTTATTGATTAACCCTTTGAACGCAATATCCATAGCTCTTTGAAAAGTAGCGGCGGCGTTGATAAGACCGAACAGCATCTTTCGATACGCGTAGGTACCCCATTTAGTTCGGAAGGTGGTTTTTAGCTGATCGTCTGGGTGTACCAGTACTTGATTATATCCTGAAAATCCATCCAGGAAAGACATCAATTCTGAGCCTGCTACAGCCTGTAATATTTGCTCCATAGGTGGGAGGGGAAAATTGTCCTTCTGACAGGCTTTGTTGAGATTCCGGAAGTCGATGCAGATTCTAATATCTCCGTTTTTCTTCCTAATAGGTACCATATTGGATACCCATTTGGAATGTCTGACCGGGAAAATTATTCTGGCTCTCAACAACTTATTCAGCTCAGTTTTTATCTGATTTTCCAGGTTGGGGTGGATTTTTCTGAGCTTCTGTTGGACGGGTTTCTCGTTGTCGATCATAGGGATAGTGTGCTGAATGATAGAAGTGTTATAAGTTTTCAGCTCATCGTAGTTCCAGGCAAAGACGTTCTTGTACTGTCGTAGAAGACGGATGTATGCTGATTTTTCTTCAGGAGCTAGGCCTTGGCCTAGATTGACGTTTTGGGGTTTCTCATCGGTTCCTAAGTTCACTGATTCGTAGTTCAGAGTTGAACTGTAAAGTTTGGCGTTAGCTGACCTTTTGAATCGACTTTTTAAGTCATACAAATCTTCTAATTTGACCACTGATTTGGGTATAGCGTTATCAGTGCCATTTTGTTGTATTTGGTGGTCATGACAGTCCTCGTCGATTATCTGGTTTGAGTAGGATCCTTCAGAGGTAAGGAAACTTACGATGTCTAGGTCGTCGTTGAATACTCTCCAGTTGGTGATGTTGTCAGGGATAGACGGTTTAAAAATTAATTCTATCGAAAACCTATCTGGACTAAAGTCTTCGGAGGGAATGAGTCTGTAGGCTACGTTTGCTAGCCGGTCTGCGCTTGCATTGTGAAGTCTTGGGATTGATGAAATATTGAATGTTGTAAAATGCGCAGTGAGATCTTGCACTAAAGATTGGTAGTGCTTTAAATGACTAGACAGGCAGTGTATGGTGTTACGTACCTGTTTGATGATGATCTCGGAATCTCCAAAGACTTGAAGATATTTGACATTGGAGCCGATTGCTTTGTATAGGCCTTGCACCAAGGCTTCGTATTCCGCTGTGTTGTTCGTGCAATCGAACTCCAGTCTGCATGTGAGCATGGTCTTATTTCCGTCTGGGCTAATCAAGACGCATCCTGCTCCCGCTCCCTCGTTGGACTTAGAGCCATCAAAATATAATTTCCAAAATAAAGAAGTATTTACAGGGTTATCTAAAAAATTAACACATTTTGAATCATCAGTCTGGGAAAAGTTTTCTACTTGGGATACGACTGAATTTTCTAAATATGGTGATATGTGAGCATTGAAATTTCCAAGGAAAGAGTCTACCGAATAGTTGCCTATGATGCTGCTGTTGTATGCTATGGCTTCGTTCTCTCCCTCCAGATCCGTCACTATCCCTGCTAAGGAAAAAACTCAAGCCTTAGCCAAGTACAATAAGGATGAGATAAGAGCTCAAAGGATTCTAATAGAATCTATCAAGGACTCTCTCATTCCTTATGTCTCCAAATTTTAAACATCAAAATAAATCTATGATAAACTAATAGAGCTATTCTTAGTAAGCACAACTGGAGAAGTGATATCTCTACATAATTATTTGTACAAGATGAAGATACCAAAGGAAGGAATAGATCCCTATTTCATGAAGATCTCTAAGATGAGAGATCAACTTCAAGAACTAGGAGAAGTCATGTTACACAAAGAAATGACAATTGTATTACTCAATGCTCTACTTGAGTATTGGCACAACTTCACATCTAGCATATATGCCAAGAAGGAAGCTACCCCACTAAGTGAACTTTTGTCTCTATGCCAAATTGAGGAGACTAGACTCAAAGCCAAGGATGATGTCGGATCAAAAGAACAAGAATTTGCTACCATCACCAAGAGAAAAGGAAAATTTGGAAAATTTGGTCCACGAAGAACAAGCAACAAAGATATGTCCAAAGTCCAATGCTTTGGCTGTCAATAATATGGACACTACAAAAGGGATTGTCCCAAACTTAAGAAGGACAACAAGAAGAAGAGAAAAACAGAAGAAGCTGACATAACTCAAGAAGTGAAAGAAGAAGACAAGAAATAGAAGAAGGAAGATCCTCCAGATCTCTACTATGACTAAGTCAACTTCTTTACATATGTCTTCTTTCAAAGTTTTGAGTAGTATAGGAGAATATATAAATAGGATAGAATGCATGGTTTAAAGATATCTTCTAGAATATAGGAGCATGATATAGATATGGCACAAGATATTCATGTAGAAGGAATATATCTATTAAAGGACCTAATCCACGATGAAAGAAAATGATCATGATTAAAAATCTTAGAAAGCCTCCATCATCAAAAGGAAGAAACATTTGCAGGATGAGGGTCTTCAAGATCCTCTGACAGAATCTTCAAAAAGAAGTTCATAAATAAGAGAAAATGTCTCAATGGGAGTTCCATTCATGGGATTCAAGAAAGGATGATATGCAGGCAAGAAAAGATGAAGCAAGAAAATCTTCACCAATCAAGAAGGACCAACAAACATGAAGTCGATATGATCAAAAGCAGAATCAAGATGAGGTATGTATGCATCAAAGTTTAGTCATGTCATCATATGTGTGATTGAATCATGGGAATAGTTCTAAAACATGATCAAGTATAAAAGGATCTCTTTCACCAATGATATGATCGAAAGCATGTACTACAATCCAATGAAGGTCAACATGAACAAGTGCCCTCATAACGAGCATGAGGTGGTTGAACAAACATACATGAAGAAAGAAATGAAGAAAGAGATCAAACATGTGAAGAACACCATGGTCACAAAGAAGCATTATCTGAAAATATCCATTAAAGACATCTCCCGTAGGAAGGCATGACAACTCTGACAAAGGAAGAAAAAGATCAAAGGACCCTTGTGTTGAGGGCCCCGAGGTCGGGTCAACAACAAGGGGGATACCCACCCGGTCCGGAACCTGGTTGGCGGCTCCTTGCCCGTTTGGAGTAGCGGGTCCGACTGGGGGTAATGGGACCAGTTTCCCAATGTGATGGGTGTGTGTGTGTGCGTAGAGTCTGATGGTATTAATCTAGGGGGGGGGTTCTTCTAAACTAGTCTTAATTCTAACTGCTAAATTAACTCTATGCTAATGTAATCTAATGAAGAAAAATACATCTAATCTACGCTAACCCGGGGTGTTTTTCTTTTGTTATGCGATCTAGAAAGATTTCTAACAGCAGCCGGTAATAAAGATCATTCAACTGATATCAGAATATAAATCAATAAAGATAAACCATTCTACATAAGAAGTTAGGCAGTGTAGTTGTGAATAGCATATCGCATAATCAGTTTTCTATATGTTAAACATAAATAAATGACCCCACCGTACATAAGTGCCAAATGGTAATGCAGACATTCATGCAATAACATACAAAGAACTCAGCCACATATCACTTTAGGAATACTAGCAGAATCTAGCCAAGAGATAAAAGTACCATTTATGACTAACTTCACTAATAAACTTCAAGTAACAATGATTTATTTCTACTTGTTCTAACATCTGCTAAGAGTACAGAAGTGCAACATCAGTAACAGATATTAAAATGCAAACATAAATAAATCTCGATCCATCCATTCATCAAAAACCTCCTCTGAGGGTGCAGAAGTGCATGTTCTGAGGATAAGTTTTTTGACAGATTTCCGGACCCTTCTCCAAAAACCATGAGAAGGGTTAAATACTACTAACTAATCAATCTTAATTACATGAAAGTAGGGAATCGGCCTCAAATGACCGCCCTTTTACTAAAAGCAACTTTATTTCTAAACTTAAAATCTAATTTCTGACCGTTTCTGTATATTCTCTTTAGTGCTGTCAACAGTGTAATGCTTTCCTGGGAAGAGTCGGCTGGCCGCCTTCTTGTTTCGCTCGGGGATAAAAGTGGAAATAACAGGAGCTGGCACTTCCTTCCGGCAGACCAGAAGATATTTTCGAAAACCTTTCTCTAGCTGGGTGTATTCGCCGCGTGTATACTTAGCGTGTCCCAGTTTCTTCTCGAACTGATTTTGCTGTTGCCGTTTTCGGTTTCCGGTCGTGCGAATGACTGAGTGGGTTAGGAGTCGCACTGTATGGGCAAATCCCTCTGTCGAGAATTTCTTCCGTTCTTTGTTCTAGGTTTTCCTGAAGCGTCCTTCTTCACTTGCGTTTCTCTTTTTGCTTTACCCGGTCTGAGCTCTAGGATCTTTTCTGAACATGCTGCTTTTGTGCGCCTTTGACTCTGAGTCCTGGATAGTCTAATTTCATCAGTGCCGGTTGGCTGATAGCCTGGAATCCGCGGTTCTGCTGCATGCGGCATCCATTTGCGGAAACATTCTCTCTTTGCTGATTGGCGCTTTCCTCTTTCCCTAAGATGTTTCCTGCATATAAACTTATATTAGTTGCGTGTCTTGTAGTCTACGCAAAGGGAAGTGAAATGAAAAGACTTGACGTGAAAGCATTAATCTATAATGAATGCATAATTCTGACATTCATCATTACTTGACTCTTCGATAAATGTAACGCAATCATTCCTAGATACTTAAGCATGCGGTCATTAAATTCTTTCAAGGCGCGCGCTTAATGCATGGGTCTATCGTGTGATAAGTCTTTTCAGATCGCAGGTCGCAGATCGCAGATCGCTGCCATCGCAGATCGCAAATCGCAAATATCGCAAGTCCTCGTTTAATGGTTACGTCGTATAGCGTGATGCTTGCGATTTGCGATATCGCATATCGACGATCGCATTGTTCGGAGGTTTTTCTTTTAAGGGGCGCATGGAGGCATGCGATGCGATGAACTTCGCATCGCAATTTCACAGTATTTGTCTTTCGCGCTCGAGTTATGCTTCGGCCTTTCTTCGCGATGCGATTTGAGCCTTAGGGAGAGAAATACAAAAACTTTAGAAAAATATTTTTTTGGGATTTTCGTTCAGGGTCCCCTCTTTGCTTGACGTTATTGCTAATGTCAAGTGAAGAAGGGGGGTTGTTGGTGACCACAACAATGGCGATTCACTGTGAAGAACCAGTTATCTCTGCTTGTTCTATTGCATTTTCACTTCCAAAACAGAAAATTTTTCTTATGCCTAAATTTTGTTATGGACAGATAGAGTATTACCTTTTATCCTGTCAATGATGCTTCGTCACAACTTCTTATTTCATTCTGATTGTTTGTTTCCCCTGGGTTATTTTTTGTATTCATACCTAGTCATTACTCAGTCTCCTCAAAGACAAAATAAGGTCTTCTCTGCGTACTGGCTTTGTAAAGTATGCTCATTTGTCGTAGGTAGAGCCTCTGCTGCCCGCAAGCGTCCATAGCCTCGACAGGGTTACCATGTTATCCAGCAATGATCCTTTTTCCTGCTTGAGGTTATTTACAACATTCCAGAGAAAAATCCTTTTGACACTTTTTCTTTCTTTTTTTGATTTTTTATTCTCTAAAGAACAATGTCTTGGTTTGGTGGCCAAATTATGACACAGTCATTCACTTGATTTACACTTTTGCTGAACAAGCTGGCTCGTGATGAGACCCCTTGTCTTTCGATTGCACAATCTTGAGTCGTTGCCCTGTTTTGGTAGACAGTAGTGGCAAAGTCAGCAAGTTATAATATCTGTGATCATGATAAGCCAGCTCGTGATGAGACCTCTTATTCTTTGAGATATAGTGTTTTCTTGGATTGTCTCTCTGGATGCTGCGATTCTCCTTAGCAGGGAGGAAGTCATTGTTTTTCCTTAAGAAAGCTCTGGACGACAATAATAGAGTTTTAAGAACATCAGTTTTGCAGAGAATACCTATTTTGCTATCGATGATACCTTTCATAGCATTGGCATAAAACAATTTTTTGCCAAAAGTTACTCTCATCCCAGGCTTCTTTGTGAAGTTTGAAACTAACATCATATTCAGGTTAAAGTTAACTCTATTTGTCAATAATAAAAGTCAGATTTTTCGAAAAGTTTTGCTATTTATACAAGTGAAATCAAAATCTGATACAGAAATGGTATGTTTCTTCATGAATACTATTTATGATCGTTCACAACCAGCCCTATCTATGAAAAATGAAAACTAACATGAAAATTTAAAACTATCTTACAAAAACAGAAGGATGACCTTCTATGGGAAATACATTTTGAGGATTTGTCCGTTTACAGGCAGAGAATCTCTCCTGCCTGTCAAGTCCTGCAACATAAAAGTCGACGGGCCTATGACTTCTACGATTTGAAAAGGACCAAGCCATAGCTTCTGGAATTTCGTATGTTTTCCCTTTTCTTCGTGAGCCTTATCCCACTTCAAAACTAAATCACCCATCTGGAAGTTTTTTCTGGTCTTTATGTTCGAGTCAAAAGAGGATTTTATCAGCGCTTGGTGGTGAGCATGGGTTTTCTTGGCCTGTTCTCGTCGTTCTTCTAACTTGATTACCTCCATTTGCCTTAGTTGTAAGGGAGAAGTAGGTACTTCATCAATGTATTGTACTAAGGACAAAGAGGGAATGAGTAAGTGAGTAGGAAGAACTGCTTCTCTCCCGTAAACCAAATTAAAGGGAGAAGTCCCGATAAAGGCTTTCTTGGTAATTCTGTCTGCCCATAAGGCGTTTACCAACGCTTTGTGCCAATTCTTTTGGTTTTGGTCAACTGTCTTTTTGATAATCCTGATCAGGTTCTTGTTCGTTGATTCAGCCAACCCATTACCTTGCGGATAGTAGTTGGCAGAATACTTTAGTTTGAACCCTCTTTTGAGTGCGAACTCAGTCATGGTATTTCCAGAAAAATATGAAGCGTTATCAAATATTAAGGCCGTTGGCAATCCAAACCTAGTAATGATAAACTGATCTATGAATTCAACAATGTTTTCAGAATTAGCTGTCTTGAGAGGAACTGCCTCTACCCATTTAGTAAAATAGTCAGTTGCAGTGAGGATATACCTATGCTGTTTAGAGGAGTGAGGAACGATCTCACCTATTATGTCCAGGCCCCATTGGCTGAACGGTTGTTCGATGTTAACCGGCTGCAGTGGCATTGATGACTTCTTTTGTTTTCCTGCAGCAGTCTGGCAGACTTGGCATTTTCTCACGTGATTGTACGAGTCTTTGAACAGCGTGGGCCAGTAGTATCCTGCACGTAAGATTTTGTGTGCGGTGGCTTCTCCAGCATAGTGTCCACCTGCTGGTCCATCGTGGAGTTCCTGCAAAACCTTTTCGGCTTCAGTTTTCTCAAGACATCTAAGAAGCACAGAATCATAGTTTGCTTTAAATAAGACATCATTTACGAGCTGGTATTGTTTAGCTTTTAACCTCATGGCTCTCTTTTTTATGTGATCCAGGTGAAATGGAGCATATCCGTTTTTTAGGAAATAAATGATGTCGGCATAAAATGATTCTGCGTCGTTTAGGCTTACCTCATATGCGTGTACCTCTTCAGGCGATTCTTCGGGGATTTGCGATGCTCCAGCTAACATCTTGCAGAAGCCTTGGCCTCTTACGATGTGTGCCGGCTTGATTTCCAGGTCATATTCTTGCAAGGCGGTGATCCAATTCGCTCTCTTTTTGCCCACGTCCTTCTGAATCAGGAGGTTTCTCACCGCCGGGAATGGTACTATGACCTTGGTATGGGCTTTTAGCAAGAAGGGTCTGAAATATTTGACTGCTTTAAAGACGGCATATGCCTGTTTCTCTACGTCCGAATATTTCAGCTCAGCACCTTGTAAGTTTGAGCTAAGGAATGCGATTGGGGCTTCTGCCTTTTCTTTGTTTGCCTGGGTCAAGATCGCAGCATAAGAATGTTCTGAGGCAAACGTGTATAAGACAAATGGTTCTGAAAAATTTGGGGTTGCTAGGGATGGAGCGTTGATGATGGCTTGTTTGATTAAGTTAAACGCTTCGTGCTCGTCTAGACCCCATTTAAAGTTTGAATTCTTTTTTATCATTTTTTGTAAAGGAGAAATAATACGTGAAAAATCTGGGACAAATCTTTTCACAAAATTGATCTGTCCTAGGAAAGATTGCATGGTCTTTTTGTTATGGGGCATGGATATCTCGGAAATTTCTTTGATTCTGGCAGGTTCGATGTGAATGCCCGATTTGGACACTATGAACCCTAGCAATTTTCCTTCACTCAACGCGAAAAAAGATTTCTTCGGGTTAAGCGAGATTCCATACCTTAAACATCTTTGAAAGATTTGCTTCAAATCTTTGAGATGGTTGCTTCGTTTTTTGGAGTACACAGTTATATCATCCAGGTAAATCACTACTGATTTATTGATTAACCCTTTGAACGCAATATCCATAGCTCTTTGAAAAGTAGCGCCGGCGTTGATAAGACCGAACAGCATCTTTCGATACGCGTAGGTACCCCATTTAGTTCGGAAGGTGGTTTTTAGCTGATCGTCTGGGTGTACCAGTACTTGATTATATCCTGAAAATCCATCCAGGAAAGACATCAATTCTGAGCCTGCTACAGCCTGTAATATTTGCTCCATAGGTGGGAGGGGAAAATTGTCCTTCTGACAGGCTTTGTTGAGATTCCGGAAGTCGATGCAGATTCTAATATCTCCGTTTTTCTTCCTAACAGGTACCATATTGGATACCCATTTGGAATGTCTGACCGGGAAAATTATTCTGGCTCTCAACAACTTATTCAGCTCAGTTTTTATCTGATTTTCCAGGTTGGGGTGGATTTTTCTGAGCTTCTGTTGGACGGGTTTCTCGTTGTCGATCATAGGGATAGTGTGCTGAATGATAGAAGTGTTATAAGTTTTCAGCTCATCGTAGTTCCAGGCAAAGACGTTCTTGTACTGTCGTAGAAGACGGATGTATGCTGATTTTTCTTCAGGAGCTAGGCCTTGGCCTAGATTGACGTTTTGGGTTTTCTCATCGGTTCCTAAGTTCACTGATTCGTAGTTCAGAGTTGAACTGTAAAGTTTGGCGTTAGCTGACCTTTTGAACCGACTTTTTAAGTCATACAAATCTTCTAATTTGACCACTGATTTGGGTATAGCGTTATCAGTGCCATTTTGTTGTATTTGGTGGTCATGACAGTCCTCGTCGATTATCTGGTTTGAGTAGGATCCTTCAGAGGTAAGGAAACTTACGATGTCTGGGTCGTCGTTGAATACTCTCCAGTTGGTGATGTTGTCAGGGATAGACGGTTTAAAAATTAATTCTATCGAAAACCTATCTGGACTAAAGTCTTCGGAGGGAATGAGTCTGGAGGCTACGTTTGCTAGCAGGTCTGCGCTTTCATTGTGAAGTCTTGGGATTGATGAAATATTGAATGTTGTAAAATGCGCAGTGAGATCTTGCACTAAAGATTGGTAGTGCTTTAAATGACTAGACAGGCAGTGTATGGTGTTACGTACCTGTTTGATGATGATCTCGGAATCTCCAAAGACTTGAAGATATTTGACATTGGAGCCGATTGCTTTGTATAGGCCTTGCACCAAGGCTTCGTATTCCGCTGTGTTGTTCGTGCAATCAAACTCCAGTCTGCATGTGAGCATGGTCTTATTTCCGTCTGGGCTAATCAAGACGCATCCTGCTCCCGCTCCCTTGTTGGACTTAGAGCCATCAAAATATAATTTCCAAAATAAAGAAGTATTTATAGGGTTATCTAAAAAATTAACACATTTTGAATCATCAGTCTGGGAAAAGTTTTCTACTTGGGATACGACTGAATTTTCTAAATATGGTGATACGTGAGCATTGAAATTTCCAAGGAAAGAGTCTACCGAATAGTTGCCTATGATGCTGCTGTTGTATGCTATGGCTTCGTTCTCTCCCTCCAGATCCGTCACTATGTACTTTTGGTGCAGTTCTCGTTCAACCTTTATTTGATTTGGCTTCCCGTTGAAGGGTAACCACATGTGTGACCAGTTAGTCGAAAAATATCCGTGGAGCTTCTCGGACCAATCCCTGCTAAGAATTAGACCATAAAATTCAGGGATGTCAGCAACTAGAATATCGATGGCCTGGCATACCTTGGGGTTGGACGATAGTCTTATGTTCACTTGATTAAGTTTGCCTATCACTTCGACTTGTGATCGATCAAGTTGAACTATGCGCACTGCGGATTTTTGCGGTTGAACATTAAGTTTGGCACATATTGACTTGGGTAGAATATTGGTGGAAGCACCAGAATCAACCAAGCAGTTATGCACATTTCTATTAAAGATCTCGTAAGTGAGGAGGAAAGGGGGGGTGTGAGATCTAGACCTCCCTCCAATCAAAGCGATGTCATTTGGATCGATTTTATTGATCGCGTTGATTGGGGGTCTTCCTATATTATGGGAAGCTATAGCTATAGGTAGAGGCGCAGTAGGTACGGCGTGTAACTCTTTCATCATGATATTCTGTTGGTGTTTCAATTTGCTCAGCTCGTACAGGGTGATATTAGCCCTAGTCTTCTTCATGTCGTCGATGATGTTATACTCCATTTCATCCGACACTATTAGTGTCTTTGATGGAGGCGATTGCTCTAATTGGACTGGGCTAAATGAGGTCGCTTTAGGGGTTGTCTTCTTTGTTGCGACCTTTTCTTTTGCTGGAGGGCTTGCGCCCTTCTGTTTTGGGGTAGTCTGGGGAGGATCAAGTTGATTTCTGCTTCTTGTGCTAACCGGAAGTGCTTCTTGATCTTCCTCTTGTGGGAGGATGAAATCCCACATTCCTTGCAGTTCCACCACTTCTTCATCGTTGGTATGCGTTTCAATGGTGTTCTCTTCTTCTTCTTCTTCAGATTCCACGTTAGAGACCACGCTGGGTGGCTTCGTCTCCATAGGAGGATTTCTCTTAAAACTCCTAAAAGGCTTTCTTGGGGACGATTCTGCTACTTGTTTCCTGATATCAATCATCTCATTTGACATGGCCTTTAATACCTTTTGTAATCCTTCCATGTCAAAAGGATCCTTCGTTTGCTTCTTCTTGGTTTCTTCTTTGAAAGAGATTTTCTTAGATTTACGCTCTTCGATTGTAGATCTCTTTTCTAGGGCTACTACGCGTCTTTCGACTGCCAATGCCTCAGCCAAGTTTTCGACTAAGGTTGTCTTGCTTGCCCTATCTATGAAGATGGCCAAGTTTGAAGGTAAGGCCGTGATGTACCATTCGCATCTTACTTCCTCGCTGGGTTGGGAAGCAGCGGGGATTTTATTGAGGATCTTGTTGAACTGTAAGTTAAAATCTTTAATGGGTTCCTGAGCCTCAGCTTTAAGATTGGACAGATCGTTGATCAATGTCGCTATCGATCTATCATCGCCGAATTTGGTGAGAAATTGATTTTGAAAAATATCCCAGCTGGTGATAGATCTGGAGGGTAGCGAAAAGTACCATGACCCGGCCGTCCCTTGCATCGTATAGGGGAAGAGTCGGACCACGGCGTATTCGTTGGTAACTCCGTTGAGATTAACAGAAAGCATGAAATTATTGATATGTTCTTCAGCTAGCATTCCAGTTTCTGGATTGAACTTTGGTAACCACTTCTCGGGATGGGAAGGTATTGGACTCAGGGGTGGAGGCATTAAAACCGCCCCAGGGTTGTTCCATGGAGATTGTGCCATCGCTGAGTTGCTGGTTAATAAAAGTGTAGAAGATGATCTTTGAGGTTGAGAAGATAGAGAAGTTATGATCTTTGACGATTGTGGGGAAAGGTTGCGGAAGATGGATGAGTGATTTGAGGTGGAGATGTGGGTGGTTGACTTCGCGGAGAGGGAGTTGAAATGGATGAGGTGGATGAAAGAGTCTCTCTGTCAGACTCTTGAAATGCTTTCCTTGCTCTTTTCCTAGTGAGGAGAGGGATTTCAGTTGGCTGAATGCCAAACTTTTCACTCTTCAATCGGGTCAGGGGATGAGCAGGGTTGTATTGCGAAGTCAAGCTGCCTTTAGATTTATCAGATTTCTGGTTAAAAATAGAGAATCCCTGGAGTTTACGGATCAAGGTTTGAACTTCAGGGGGATCGACAATAAGTTGTTCTGATGTATCGGGATGTATAGCAGCAGTAGATGTCCGAGCGACTTCCAGTTCCGAGTTTAGTCGTATTGGGGAAGTCGGGGAAGTTGGTGAGGGTGATTTGCTCTTAGAATGGTATTTGGATTTTGAATTATGTGCCATTCATAGCTAGGCCCTCCTTCTAGCGCCAGAAATGTTGAGGGCCCCGAGGTCGGGTCAACAACAAGGGGGATACCCACCCGGTCCGGAACCTGGTTGGCCGCTCCTTGCCCGTTTGGAGTAGCGGGTCCGACTGGGGGTAATGGGACCAGTTTCCCAATGTGATGGGTGTGTGTGTGTGCGTAGAGTCTGATGGTATTAATCTAGGGGGGGTTCTTCTAAACTAGTCTTAATTCTAACTGCTAAATTAACTCTATGCTAATGTAATCTAATGAAGAAAAATACATCTAATCTACGCTAACCCGGGGTGTTTTTCTTTTGTTATGCGATCTAGAAAGATTTCTAACAGCAGCCGGTAATAAAGATCATTCAACTGATATCAGAATATAAATCAATAAAGATAAACCATTCTGCATAAGAAGTTAGGCAGAGTAGTTGTGAACAGCATATCGCATAATCAGTTTTCTATATGTTAAACATAAATAAATGACCCCACCGTACAGAAGTGCCAAATGGTAATGCAGACATTCATGCAATAACATACAAAGAACTCAGCCACATATCACTTTAGGAATACTAGCAGAATCTAGCCAAGAGATAAAAGTACCATTTATGACTAACTTCACTAATAAACTTCAAGTAACAATGATTTATTTCTACTTGTTCTAACATCTGCTAAGAGTACAGAAGTGCAACATCAGTAACAGATATTAAAATGCAAACATAAATAAATCTCGATCCATCCATTCATCAAAAACCTCCTCTGAGGGTGCAGAAGTGCATGTTCTGAGGATAAGTTTTTTGACAGATTTCCGGACCCTTCTCCAAAAACCATGAGAAGGGTTAAATACTACTAACTAATCAATCTTAATTACATGAAAGTAGGGAATCGGCCTCAAATGACCGCCCTTTTACTAAAAGCAACTTTATTTCTAAACTTAAAATCTAATTTCTGACCGTTTCTGTATATTCTCTTTAGTGCTGTCAACAGTGTAATGCTTTCCTGGGAAGAGTCGGCTGGCCGCCTTCTTGTTTCGCTCGGGAGATAAAAGTGGAAATAACAGGAGCTGGCACTTCCTTCCGGCAGACCAGAAGATATTTTCGAAAACCTTTCTCTAGCTGGGTGTATTCGCCGCGTGTATACTTAGCGTGTCCCAGTTTCTTCTCGAAC
Source organism: Pinus tabuliformis (assembly GCA_031772625.1). Taxonomy (NCBI): domain Eukaryota; kingdom Viridiplantae; phylum Streptophyta; class Pinopsida; order Pinales; family Pinaceae; genus Pinus; species Pinus tabuliformis. The sequence goes on along the minus strand of CM062811.1, from coordinate 618,666,971 downwards.
TGATTTTGCTGTTGCTGTTTTCGGTTTCCGGTCGTGCGAATGACTGAGTGGGTTAGGAGTCGCGCTGTATGGGCAACTCCCTCTGTCGAGAATTTCTTCCGTTATTTGTTCCAGGTTTTCCTGAAGCGTCCTTCTTCACTTGCGTTTCTCTTTTTGCTTTACCCGGTCTGAGCTCTAGGATCTTTTCTGAACATGCTGCTTTTGTGCGCCTTTGACTCTGAGTCCTGGATAGTCTAATTTCATCAGTGCCGGTTGGCTGATAGCCTGGAATCCGCGGTTCTGCTGCATGCAGCATCCATTTGCGGAAACATTCTCTCTTTGCTGATTGGCGCTTTCCTCTTTCCCTCAGATGTTTCCTGCATATAAACTTATATTAGTTGCGTGTCTTGCAGTCTACGCAAAGGGGAAGTGAAATGAAAAGACTTGACGTGAAAGCATTAATCTCTAATGAATGCATAATTTTGACATTCATCATTACTTGACTCTTCAATAAATGTAACGCAATCATTCCTAGATACTTAAGCATGCGGTCATTAAATTCTTTCAAGGCGCGCGCTTAATGCATGGGTCTATCGTGTGATAAGTCTTTTCAGATCGCAGGTCGCAGATCGCTGCCATCGCAGATCGCAAATCGCAAATATCGCAAGTCCTCGTTTAATGGTTACGTCGTATAGCGTGATGCTTGCGATTTTCGATATCGCATATCGACGATCGCATTGTTCGGAGGTTTTTCTTTTAAGGGGCGCGTGGGAGGCATGCGATGCGATGAACTTCGCATCGCAATTTCGCAGTATTTGTCTTTCGCGCTCGAGTTATGCTTCGGCCTTTCTTCACGATGCGATTTGAGCCTTAGGGAGAGAAATACAAAAACTTTAGAAAAATATTTTTTTGGGATTTTCGTTCAGGGTCCCCTCTTTGCTTGACGTTATTGCTAATGTCAAGTGAAGAAGGGGGGTTGTTGGTGACCACAACACCTTGACACCCATCAAGGCCTTGGAGATATTAAGATGCAGAGAACTAATTCAAGTCTACAAAGATGTCATGATGGAAATCCATCTAGCAAAGCACCATTTGATGTTGAAGCAATATCAGGATGAAGTCATGAAGGGCTACTAGATCGAAGTATGGAAACAAGAAAATACAACTAAGCATCCATATGATAAATATTTTGAAGTATGTAAAAGGAGTAGCTAGATGACGAAAGATCTTGACATGTATCAAGAAGGCCACTTTCCACAAAGGAAGAAATGACATGACAAACTAGGAAGGAAAGTGATCGATGATCAATGCCCTACAAAAAGAAGTAGGTCAAACAAAGACTTCATGACATCAAAGAAAGAAAGAGATCTTGTTAGGCCCCTATACTTTCCAATATGTCACAAAGCCCTTTTACTCTTTCCAATCGTTGTGGTGTTGCTCTAAAGAAGGTGTTTCTCTTTGTATCCTCATAATGTGCTATCATTTCCTCCGTGAGAATTGACCATGTAATAAGTTGTTTACGAGAACAAAGCCCTTTATACCATAAAAATTGATCCGGTTCTAAATATGAAGATGCAATACATACCTTTTGTAACAGTGGTACATCATGTAGATCAAAATATTGCTCCATCTGAAGTATCCAATTTACCGGATCCTTGCCATCAAACTTCCTCATCTTGCTTTTTCTTGATTTTAGGACCTCGATCTTGAAACAAATATAACTCTGTACTTTCGGATATTTAAGCTCTGAATTTGCTACCTATAGTAGCCCTCTGTGTCCTCTTTCCAATGCCACCAGTCTGATCCAAATTGGATAGATGAAGCAAGGGATGAATGGAAGAAGGACAAAGAAGTATGGCCACTTATTCAAAAGTTGCAAAAGATCCCAATTCAAACAATATTGCCAGAAATTGAAGAGGAAGGAAAAATCATATTGGAACCTAGAGTAGTCACAGAAACAAGAACTCGACAGCTACCAAATCGATTAATTTTAGAGTATCTCATCAAGTGGAAGAACTTACCTGCTGAAGATTCCACATGGGAGGACAAGAATTTTATACATAAGCATCAAGAACTACTCAAGCGTTGAGGACAACACTTTTTGAAGGAGAGGGGCATGTTATGCCCCTATACTACGAGTGTAACCCCTTATTGTTAGTAGTACAACCCACTTATTATATTGATGTCCCCATGTAGTGCCCATATTGTTATTCTTGTGCCCCATAGAAGCCCACTATTGTTATTATTGTGCCCTTACATTATTATTGTTATGTCGGCTCTAATACCACATAACATTCATGTTAGGCCCCTATACTTTCCAATATGTCACAAAGCCCTTTTACTCTTTCCAATCATTGTGGTGTTGCTCTAAAGAAGGTGTTGCTCTTTGTATCCTCATAATGTGCTATCATTTCCTCCATGAGAATTGACCACGTAACAAGTTGTTTACGAGAACAAAGCCCTTTATACCATAAAAATTGATCCGGTTCTAAATATGAAGATGCAATACATACCTTTTGTTACAGTGGTACATCATGTAGATCAAAATATTGCTCCATCTGAAGTATCCAATTTACCGGATCCTTGCCATCAAACTTCCTCATCTTGCTTTTTCTTGATTTTAGGACCTCGATCTTGAAACAAATATAAATCTGTACTTTCGGATATTTAAGCTCTAAAATTGCTACCTATAGTAGCCCTCTGTGTCCTCTTTCCAATGCCACCAGTCTGATCCAAATTGGATTCTCCAAGAAAGAGTTATGCCAAATTTCCTACGGTGACTTGATTATAGACTAGTTTAGTAGAGCGAACTTGTACGACGTGCCACGAGTCACTATTTTGACCTTTGGATCTAAAAAAATGCATATAAGAAACTACAGTCCGTCCTCTTTCTGTACCTTCTTACGAAATTTCAATCCGATCCCTATAGAGAAAGTTATGACAATTTTCCCTAGGTCACCTGTTTTGAATGTAATTCAGGAGTCTAAAAGACCAAATTCCTCAGATCATATCTCCACAAATATCACGCGAAAAGCTTTGAAATTCGGACCCAAGGTTCAGCGCGATTTCTTCTCAAATGGGTTTTTTTTTGTGACTTCTGAAGCGTCACAGAAAAAAGTTATAGCGAACATGCCACGATGACCTGTTTGGAGCAGCGAAACCCTAGAATCAAAGCTCTGATACCAAATGTTATGTGGTATCAGAGCCGACATAACAATAATAATGTAAGGGCACAATAATAACAATAGTGGGCTTCTATGGGGCACAAGAATAACAATATGGGCACTACATGGGTACATCAATATAATAAGTGGGTTGTACTAATAACAATAAGGGGTTACACTCGTAGTATAGGGGCCTAACAGATCCAGTAGCTAAAGGATCCATGAAGAAGAGGTTGTTGATAAATGGAGAAGCCCCTAGCTAAGAGGGAGTTCTAACAAGTTCCTAATTACAAAGGAGCTTGGTCAAGTTCTTGGTTAGAGGAAACTTGGGCATATATTCCTCAATTAAGAGGAAGAGATAGCCACAACTTTATTGTCTTCACTTTGGAAGAAAGAATGGAGGATTGGGTAATCATTTGACATTTGATGTTATGAAACCAGCTCAAGAAAAGATAGAAAAGATAGATCAACGCCTTAGAATTCAGCCTCTTCGAGGGGGAAACCTCCTTTACATTACATAAATGAACAATTCTTGGATGATTCAAATGACAAAACCTCCTTTCTATATATAGGAGTCTAAGGAGTCACAATATAACCTAGCTGACCTAACAATAATAATCTAAGGGCACAATAATAACATTAGTGGGCTTCTATGGGGCACAATAGTAACAATATGGGCACTACATGGGTACATCAATATAACAAAGGGGTTGTACTAATAACAGTAAGGGGTTACACTAGTAGTATAGGGGCCTAACATGACCCTCTCCTTCAAAAAGCGTTGTCCTCAACGCTTGAGTAGTTCTTGATGCTTCTGTATAAAATTCTTGTCTTCCCATGTGGAATCTTCAGCGGGAAAATTCTTCCACTTGATGAGATACTTTGAAATTGATCGATTTCGTAGCTGTCGGGTTCTTGTTTTTGTGACTGCTCCAGGTTCCAATATGATTTTTCCTTCCTCTTCAATTTCTGGCAATATTGTTTGAATTGGGATCTTTTGCAACTTTTGAATAAGTGGCCATACTTCTTCATCCTTCTTCCATTCATTCCTTGCTTCGTTTATCCAATCTGGTTGTATAATAGAAATAGCATAAAACAATGCTTCCACATCCTCATCCTTGAAGAGTCTTCCCATTCAGTAAGGTCGCCATTTTTTAAGTGCATGCAGTATTGCCAACATTTCCTTCTCATAAAGAGCTTGCTTGATATGTAGCGGTAAAAATACCCAATCACCTACATCAAAACCTTTTTCACTACGATGCTGATCTACCTATTGTTTCGTTTGATTTTGCACCGAAGTGGCGTTATCCTTTAAAAGTTGGAGAACTTGTTGTTGATGCTCAATGTGATCTTTCACTGCTTGAACCTTTTTCTTCTTGATATGTCCTTCTATCTCTAGAGTTTAAGGAGTGGTAATTTCTTCCAATCCTTTACAAGATATGGTCGGATTCATTTCTTGATGCTCGTTGTGATCTTTCACTTCTTGAACATTTTTCTTCTTGATATGTCCTTCTATCTTGATAGTTTGAGGAGTGGTAATTCCGACCAATGAATTACAAGATATGGTTGGACTCATTTCTTCTTTCTTGATGTGATATTTCACTTCTTGCACCTTTTTCTTCTTGATATGTCCTTCTATCTTGAGAGTTTGAGGAGTGGTCATTCTTGCCAATAGTTTACAAGATATGGTTTGATTCATTTCTTCTTTCTCTCGGGTTGGGTCCTAGCATATATCCTCTTCTTTCGATGTTTCTTGATCCTTTTCTTCCTCCTCTTCATACTCTATGTGAAATAATTTCTTCTCAGCACACTTATGACCTTTAGTGCATTTGCTATCACAATTGTAACAAAGCCCTTTTTCTCTTTTTTCTTCCAATTGTTGTGGTGTAACCCTTGTAGGTTGTGGAAGGCTAGGAGAAACAACACTTCCATCTTTATAGTTGTGAGGGGTAGACTTCCTTGTTGCCATAATTTTACTTTCCAATATGTCATAAAGCCCTTTTAGTCTTTCCAATTGTTGTGGTGTTGCTCTAAAGAAGGTGTTGCTCTTTGTATCCTCATAATGTGCTATCATTTCCTCCGTGAGAATTGACCACGTAACAAGTTGTTTACGAGAACAAAGCCCTTTATACCATAAAAATTGATCGGTTCTAAATATGAAGATGCGATACATACCTTTTGTAACAGTGGTACCCCATGTAGATCAAAATATTGCTCCATTTGAAGTATCCAATTTTCCGGATCCTTGCCATCAAACTTCCTCATCTTGCCTTTTCTTGATTTTAGGAGCTCTATCTTGAAACGACTGTAACTTTGTACTTTCAAATCTTTAAGTTTTGAAATTGTGATCTGTAGTAGCCCTCTATGTCCTCTTTCCAATGCCACTAGTCTAATCCAAATTAGATTCTCCAAGGAAGAGTTATGTAAAATCTCCCACAGTGACCTGATTATAGACTAGTTCAGTAGAGAGAACTTGTATGACATGCCACGAGTCACTGTTTTGACCCTTGGATCTGAAAAATGCATAAAAGAAACTACAGTCCGTCCTCTTTATGTACCTTCTTATGAAATTTCAATCTGATCCCCAGAGAGAAAGTTATGATGATTTTCCCCAGGTCACCTGTTTGGAATGTATTTCAGAAGTCTACAAAATGACCAACTTCCTCAGATGATATCTCCGCAAATATAGCGCAAAAATCTCTGAAATTCGGACCCGAGTTTCAACGCGATTTCTTCTCAAATGGGATTTTTTTGCGACTTCTGACACGTCACAGAAAAAAAGCTATAGCGAAAATGCCACGATGACCTGTTTGGAGCAGTGAAACCCTAGAATCCAAAGCTCGGATTCCAAATGTTATGAAACCAGCTCAAGAAAAGATAGAAAAGATAGATCAACGCCTTAGAATTCAGCCTCTTCGAGGGGGAAACCTCCTTTACATTACATAAATGAACAATTCTTGGATGATTCAAATGACAAAACCTCCTTTCTATATATAGGAGTCTAAGGAGTCACAATATAACCCAACCGACCTAACAATAATAATCTAAGGGCACAATAATAACATTAGTGGGCTTCTATGGGGCACAATAGTAACAATATGGGCACTACATGGGTACATCAATATAATAAAGGGGTTGTACTAATAACAATAAGGGGTTACACTAGTAGTATAGGGGCCTAACATTTGATGCTCTTTGGGGATGTGTAGGGCATCCAAGATAAGAGTAGGCAAGAGAATCAATATTCTTTGAGGGTTGGGAACCCAAGATAAGAATAGTCCTAGAAGGTCATACTCAATGAACACCAAAGTGAGTATGTACCTTGAGATCCAATGATAAAGGTGTCTATATATCATTGGTCTTGCCAACATTGTGCTATGATCTTATGAGAGATATAGTTGTTAGTCAAGGCCTTGTGATAAACATTGTTGGTTACTATGATGCTATAATAGATGGATTGCCAATTCAGTTTCTCTTATGTGAATTCTTCAATATTGAAAAATAGCCAAACACCTTGTAATGATTTATGAATACTTCCCTAGTTAAGAGGGAGTGTTGAAGAAAGTGTCACTAGGTTTGGTCTACATAAATGTAATTTTGATATTTATATTTATACAAGAAAAGAAATTTTTTTATTTTATTTTTTATTTTTTATTTATATCAATGAATTTCTTGCTTATTTAAATAGGTCTAGCACATGTCAAAGTGCTATAGGAAAGTCAAAGAGTCAAAAGAAATATTGAAGACCCTTAAGGGCATGTTACACCATGTATATTTATGTATTATAGTCAAAGATATCCCTCCAAGAAAAGTCACAATTCCTCTCCATGCGCTGACATCACTAAAGAAGCTAATCCGAAGAAGAAAAGACAAGTCGGCCTAAAGGAGGGACAAACCTCTATATATAGAGGTTGTCCACTCCTCCAATGATAAGACACAATCACCTCTGAAATCAGTGAGAAGGAAGACGAGTTAAGGGTGAAGGGAAAGTGAAGAAAAGAAGCCTCTAGTGTAGTGAAGAAAGAGGAAGAAACACAGAGCCTTGGAAGTTTGTTCTAAGGGTAAACTACAGTCACACATGTGAGTAAAGGAAGGTTATTGGCGGTCATTACAACGACACTATCACAGTCACATATCTCTCATTGTTTGGGCTAGAAACTTAGGCCTATAAGGCCTCCCACTAAAGCGAGGAAGATACTCTCTCAAGCAAAGAAGGAAGGAGACAAATACATAAGGTAATTCCTCACACGTGCGAAGAAACTAGGGCTGTAGTGTTGTCATATCAAGTCTGCAACTACACATCAAGAAGGAGCTTGGTTGGACAAGAGAAGGAAGGTATCCTCATATGTGAAGGACCTCGCTAAGGATCAAAGATAAGTATCTCTTCTAGAGCTAGCATAACAAGGACTATCACTAGTTGCCGGAAGAATAATGAAGTTCCGGAAGAAGGAGGACGAAGTGCTAGGAAACGAAGTGCCAGAAGAAGGAAGGACTTGACTTGTGCTTGAAGGATATTCTTGTCAAGGGTCTAGGGCTTGGAATTAATCAATAGAAGCGTCAGTAAGAGAAATTTACGAAATGGTTTTCCTCTCTAAGAGAAAGAGGTTTTGCCCTGGTAGAGATCCAATATATTGTGTTTGTGTTTCTTGTGTTTTGGTAGCAATTTGATGAAGTAAACACACATACAATAATAATAATATAAGAAGATCAAGCTAACAAGAAAATTGTAAAAGTGCTTCACAAATTGTTATCAAGTTTAGAAGAATCCTAATATCTCTAATTGCCACAGATTATTCAACACTAAGGAGGGTGCAAGGGCACACACTAAAGGAACAAGGGACTAGGCTTCAAGCCTTTCCAGTGCACTCTTGAACTCAAGAGGAACTAGGAGGGTGCAGGGTGGACAATCGAAGCATGAAGGGGAAATAACGCGTTGGTTCAGGGTGCATGTGTGCACTCAAGGAGGTCAAAATTCCTTGAGTCGAAGGAGTGCACTCAAGAGGGAAGGATGAAGGATTTGTGCTTTGTGACGACACCATGCACCTTTTAAGAGACAAAGGATCCTTTCTTTTTAGAAGTGCGCTTTGTTGTTCCAAAGTGCACTTCCTTGTTTCAAAGTGTGCTTTTGAAGGGAGGGAAGGTCCTTATTTTTCCGAAGTACACCTTGTTGTTTTGAAGTGAAATTCATTGTTTTTAAGTGTGCTTTGTTGTTCTGAAGTGCACTCAGGCTTGGGAGGGCACAATTATCTCCAACAATGGCTATTTGTTCATCTAGAATGTGATCTTCACTAAGGGAGGAAACAAAAGGCTAGGTCACTTATCCTAGGAAGTACTAGTGCACTGAACAGGAGAAAAAGATGAAGATGACACTTGAAAAATTCTAATGACCTTGAAAGTGACACATTCCAAAGAGAAGATAACATGAAAAAGACACTTGTTAAAGTGGAAACAAGAAAAAGCGACAGTTGTAAACATGAAAGTGATGCTTGTGAAGGAAAAGGTGCACAAAAGCAACATTTGGGAAAACTCACCGAACTAAAATTACAATTGCAATTAAAGTAAGGGAGACTGTTAATGAAAGTGTGCACTAATTTTCAACATGAGTTGAATACTGCATCTTTGCCATCTTGATGGATAGTGCTATGCATGTTCGATCTTGCATAAAGGAAGTGTGTTTATTGATTATGGATTGGGCATGTGTGAGCGAGTGACTTGGAAGTTAAAACTTTGAGAAGAAGACTTGAACGCTTTACAAAACATCAATCGACCATGAGGTAACCATAGAGTGACAAATTGTGAGATCCTTAGTGGGCTCCAAAATTTAAGTGTGGGAAAATTTTTGGAGGGTGTTGATCATAGCGTTGACATGTTCTCAACCTTTTTCTCTCCCTCTCTATTCCTCTTCTTTAATGACTAGATGTTTCCTCACCACATCTCAATGAAAAGGTAGGAGAGACTGTTATGGCCCTACAACCGCCACTGACCCTTCCCCCTCCTCTATAAGCCAAACCTAGGCTCAGGCGTGGGTTGTGGCTAGATACACAAATATCATCCTTGAAGCAATCCAAAGAGAAATTTTGGAAGTTTAAGAGCAAGTAAGATAAGTAAGAAGATACATTCCTAATTGGAAGATTAATTGTGATACTAGGGACTGGATTCCTGATGTGGGAAAATCTTCCAAATTTTGGTTCTCCTCCTATATGTAAATCATCAATCTATATTGGAATATAAAAACTCTCATTGGAAGGTTTATTACTAATAGATCTGACACTCAACAAGAAATGATAATATACATGGCATAACTAGTGGATAAAGTGGACAAGTTTAGTAAGAATCTCAATTGTAGCTAAGAATTTGACAAACCTTGACTTCTCTTTGTCAAACAATGATAGTGAGCCATAGCCATCAAGCCAAGTGGGCTCTCCAACTAAATGGTACAAAAGCAAGCAATATGTTTCATGAAATGTTTTTATAATGGCATTTTCATTGTCATGTCTATTAATTTATGGTTTAATATGTTTCATGTCTCTTTTTTCACTATAAAAGACAATCAAATAGCCTATAGAATTAGCAACCATAGAATTTGGAACTTATGTTATTGGTTTAGTTTCCCAACTGGAAAACTAATAGCTAATTATAACTAATTATATAAATCATTTTTATAACAATATAAATAGCCTATAACCCAAAAATAAACAAATAAATAAAAATAAAGAGTAAAACATTAATGTTATGTCTCATCAACTTGTATATAACATTAGAAGTTATATTTATCATTTTGATGACATCTTGTAAAGTTTTATGTGATATAATAAAATATGTTTATTTCATTTTACATTAATACTTGCAATGCTAGTTCCCATAAAGAAAGTTTCTTCATTTGAAATATACTAGCCTATATCCATCTTAGCCCCAGATCTATTAAGTGTCGAGAGGAATCAAATCTCTCAAAGCACAAACCTCTTTTTTGAGTGCAAAATTTGAGGAAAGGTTTGCACCTGAAGAGATTCGATCTGTCTCAACACTTGATATATCCGGATTTGAGATGGATCTAGGTTGGTTTCAATTGTGCTCGGTCACACAAAATTTGTTAAACATCTAATTATTCTGTCCTAAATATATCTAAGATTAATGTGGTAATTTTAATTTTAAATTTACTTAGTTAACTCAGTTTGTTGAGATGATAGAGATTCTTATTAATTTGAATGATGAAAAATGATGAAATAAAAAATTTGCATGCAAAGTGACAATGTAGTAGTCTTGAATGATATAAAATGTGAATAATAATAATGTAGTCAATTACAAATAGTCTTTATTGTTGTCAATCTCAAATTGTTTTCTTCTACTGTTCTTATTGTCACACCTCTTAGTTTTGTTATCTTTGCATATCGTTCATATGAAATAGGAAGTTGAAATTGTAGACCATTCAAAGGCTTTAACTCGAGCTATTGTAGTAAACATCATTCCTTGTCTCTCTTGCTGTCTAATATTAATAGTAGTTTTTTTCAAAGTCAACCATTGAGACTTAATGGAGTGTGAAACCTCAAGTAAGTTTCAATGGTAGTTTTTTTCTATTACATCGTTTGAATGCAAAGTGACTAATAATGTTTAATGATGGAAAATGGGAATAAGAAGAATGTAGTCAATTACAAATAGTTTACAATTTCAAGAAGTAAACATTTCAGGTAAGTGAGCATTTTATTTAAGATGAAAATTCAATTATTTTATTTATGGTTGAATTGCTATAACTAAAAAATCAATGCACGTCATCAATAATTTTTGTGTGCTTATAATGAAATCAATGCACATTATTATTCTAACTACTTTGAAATTAATGTATATCATACATCTAGTTACATCAAATCATAAATCAACATCGACACTGAAATCAATGCATTTAGTGCAATCATTCAAATAGGATTAGAAATCAAAATTTACATTGAAGTCAATGCATCTAGTGCAAGCAATCAAATGGGATTAGAAATTAACGTTTACACTGAAATCAATGCATCTAGTGCAAGTAATCTAATAAGATTAAAAATCAACAACCACACTGAAATCAAGTCATCCAATGTAATCAATCAAATAGGATTAGGAATCAACATCTACTTTGAAATAAATTCATCTATTCTAGTGAAAAACCAAAATATTCATGGCTTTCTAAATCCAACTTCTTTTACCTTTCCGAAAAGCCTTACTTCCTCTTCCCATATGGTTAATAATGTTCAATCTTATTTAATACTATATAATATATGTATTTTTCTATGTGGATTTATTTTTTTCTTATCTCTCTCTATCCCCTCCATCTTTGTGTCTATGTCCCTCCCTATCTCATTTTCTCTCCCCCCTCCCTCTCTCCCCCATCTCTCTCTCTCGCTCTTTATCTATTGCTTATTCCTACTCTCCCCTGCCAACGATATCTTTATCTCCCTCCATCTCTCCTTCTTTATTTATCTATATCACCCCCTAAGCAATACACCCACTCTCTCTCCATATCTATCTATCTCTCCCTCCCTCCCTCTCTTTGTCTCTCTCTTCTTCCCTCTCTCTCTCCCCTCCACCTATACCTCTATCTCCATTTATATCTCCTTGTTTGTCTGTATATCTCATCCCCAAAAACATACACACTATCTCTCCATATCCATATATCTATCTCTCCCTCCCTCTTCCTCTCCCTCTCTCTCTTCCCCTTCTCTCCCTCTCTCTCTCTCTCCTTCTCTCTCACTTCCCTCCCACTCTCTTATTTCCCTTACTCTCTCTCCATCTCTCTCCATCTCTCCCTTGTCACTCCCTCTCTCTCTCCCTCCAACTTTCTCTCTCTATGTATTTCTTCTTCCCTCCCTCTCTCTTCCCCTCCAACTACATCTCTCTCCATCCCTACCTCATTCTCTCTCTCAAGTCCTCTATTTATTCCTTCCACTCTCTCCCTTTATCTCCCACTTCCCTCTGCGTCTCTCCCCCATAACTATCTCCCTCTCTCTCTTTTCCCTACAACTTTTTCACTATCTCCTTCTCTCTCTCCTCCCCCCCCCCCCTCTCCCCCATCCATCTCTGTTCCCCCTCCCCCTCTCTCCCTCTCTCCCCTCTCCTTCTCTATCTCTTCCCTCCTTCTCTCCTTTCTCCCTCACTCTCTCTCCATCTCTCCATTGTCACTCCCTCTCTCTCTCCACCTATATCTCTTTATGACTTTGTTTTTCCATCCCTCCCCCCAAGTCCATACATGTATCCCTCCCTCTCTCCTTTTCTCTCTCCCCTCCATCAATATGATCGAGAATTATCACTATGTGTAATCAATAATCTATGTAAGGTCTAATATAATAATACTTATAATGGCGATGATTATTGTTATAATATATTGGAATGATAATAATCAATATTATTGTTTAATATTATACCAATAATAGTATATATGGAAATCACTAAACAATAGTATGTTAAATTTACATTTTGCGATGACCTCAAGCTCACTAGTATGGTCATTACGCTTCTTCTTTATGTTGAGGATATCATTCTTCTAGCTAGAAGCCATGATGATCTCGACAAACAACCTAAAATCCTCCATTATTATTGCTCCAAGATGGGTATGATTGTTAATACTAACAAGACTAAATTCATGATAATTGAATCCAAAAAGATCATCCATGATGATTTTATCTATGTTAACAACTACTTGGATACGGTTTCTTCATACAAATATTTAGGTATTGACATCCATCATTAGCTCAAATGGAATTATAGCATTGAAAAATGGATTATTGGAGGTTGGAAAACTTATTGTGGGCTTTAAAATGGTTGCAAGTCAAAGATCTTTAGGTTTGTAGTAAAAACAAGTTTCTCTTTGAGACTCTCATCACCCTTGTTATATTATATGGCTATGATATTTGGGGTTGTATTATATCTAGAGAATCATGGAAGAAGTTCACACTGATCCAAAAGAAATTTATAACCCACAACCCCAAGGTTAAAGTCAATGCTCCCTATCCTATCCTTTTGAGTGAAGTTATACTTCCCCCCATTGAGAGCATGGAAATGTTTATATATCTCATGTATAAGAAGAAGCTTTACAACATGGAAGCCAATATGTTCCCCAAAATTTCTTCTAACTCTCGCTAAAATCCCCATATCCCACTCAAGCAGAGATGGAACAAGGATGCCTAGTCTTGGCTCGAACATTAGGGGATAAAGGAGGAGATCATATTGGAGAAGAATGATAATATTAAAAATACTATTGCTTCTAAATTTAAGGATAAGTTGTGGGATGATAATGAGCTAGAGGAGAAAAGGAAGCTAAGGTATTATAAGGAAGTGGTCAACCCAAATCTTGCTAACTAGAATTATCTTTCTATCTTGATTAGTCCTAAGAAGAAAATGAACATTGTGAAGATAGGAACTAATTATCATGAGCTTTAAAGTGAATCTGGGCATTGGTCCATACCTAAAATGCCTTGGGATGAAAGAATATGTCACTTTTCTGATACTAGGAGGGTTTAAGATGAAAATAATTTTCCCTTGGATTTCCCATATCTCACTCACATAGGTTCTCATTTCCAAAACATTTGCCACACTACCAACCTTCTTTACTTGTTAAGTTAGCAAAATTATAGTGATATAGGAATGCTTCTTTCCTTTCTTTTTTATCATATAATAAAATAGTAAAGAGTCTCAATTAATTTCCCACTCTTTTAAGGTCTGATAGACCACATTGGTCTTAGTGGATGTTAATCATTATCATCATTATAGACGGTAGCTCTATACCATACATTACATTACATTTTACATTATATTTCCATGATAATTTTTTGTTGAGAAATGAGTTATGGTTTTTGGGCATATGACATTGATAAGCCATGGTATTGGTCCATGGTATTGCAACAAAACCTATTGACAAGTTAATAATGCCCATGGTAAAGTGGGGGTGAATATCCATGGTTAAGAATATTTTTACATTGTAAGTATTAAGTTTTTATGTGTTTATTAACTAAATTTAAATATAGTTACAAAATCATTACTAGTCCTTGCCAAGGCAGAACTCTAGAAATCAACTTGTATGTTGATAACTATTAGTTTAGCATTGACCAATGCAAATTATAATGTTTAACTTTGAAAAATAAATATTTATTTTCCAATATTTCACCCTTTGCACAATATAATGCCATGTGGATAACTATATTACATATTTTATGCCATAATTTATGGATATGGTTGTAATATTCATGAATGTTTTTTTAGATATTTGCATACTGATTTTTTGTTCCTAAGCTTTGCAGGAAAACAATCCAAAAATAAAATCGTTGAAATTAGCTCATACATAAATAACATATGTACCATTAGTTACTTCCCACCATCATTTAATCATTTTTTTGCATAAAAAAATGGATAGGAATAGGATGTAAATAAATAGACTTGCCAGGAGTTACTTCCTGCCATTATTTATGTTTTCCTCAACACTTATGTAGGAGTAAAATTGTAAGTGTGTAGACTTACTAGTGGTTACTATGCACCAAAATTTATGCAAGTTCTTCTGCATGAGCAAGCAATTTACTTATCCACTTTACATATCAATTTATTAGTTTATGCCTATCCACTATTAATATAGGATTGACCAATGTAAGTTATAATTATTTATGCAATTTTTATTACAATATAACAAATTGAATTTTATTATTTTTAACATTTAATTATTTATGGAGCCAAAATTTAAATGTTTATACTCATTTACAAACACTACAACATCTCACTCATACTGAGCTCTATATTATTTTTAACCTTTTATTATTTTTTAATTGAGCCAATATAACTATTAAATGTTTACAAACATTTACACCACTACAACATCGCCGTCATATTGGATTGTAAAGCACTTCTCAACACAATAAAATATCACAATTTAGATAGTACTTTAACACAAACATCCTCATATAAATATGCTCACTAACACTTTTTGGGGTGGGATTTACTTTTTATATTATATAAGCCAAGAAATTGGGAGGCATCATACATATGTAGCTATGTAAACAATGACATCAACGGCCAAACTTTATGTATGACATCAATGTTGTTATTATGATAAATTTATAAATGAAAGACAATTTTTTTTGTTACATAGGAAAATCCTCATTTTATAATCAATTATAATCCATTATAAGAAGTCGAGTTTTATAACATAGGCCTCATAGCATGTTTCACAATCAATTTAAGTATGATTTTAAGGTGTGAACATACAATTGAAGGTGATGAAATATAGTCATATAAAGTTCCATGCCCGCACATACAAAATCTTCCCATGAAATATTTCATAAAACTCATGGATCTGTTACATTGTCCACATATGCATTAAAAAGGTAACAAGGGGATTCATGATAAAATGCCAAAAGAAAAAGTGTTTTAAACTTTTTGAACACATTTTTGGGAACTATTAGGTGTTCTTAGTATACTATTAAAGAGATGTTGTAATTTCATGTCTTTTCCTATAAACCAAAATAATAAAAATAAAATAATGCTATGTTAATATAAAAATAATTTCAAACTAAAATAATAAAAGCTAAATTATTATTATCAATTTTTTTTTGGTAGTCAAGGTTAACTTGGCTCGGTCAAGTTATTGTTTGTTTTAGATAACTCATGGTATTCATGTGGAATATATCTTATTTAAAGGGGGGAATTAAACTAGTCGATATGTATCTTAATTTTGAAGAGACCTAAGTTGGGTAGTTAGGGAAAATTACCTCAGTATATTGATGGAATTAACTAACCCCAATCTTGGCGCTGTCTACATCAATGGACCCACATACTTCTAACTCTTGTTGGAGACATCTAAATGAAATTGATTCCATTATTGATCAAGTAAGCTTGAGGAATGAGTTGATGTTTTGGAATGAAAGTGTCACTTCGGCACTACATCAACATCAACATCTTAAAATTTTCGATGGCTAACGAGAAGTAACGGGAATGCCATTTCATAGGTTATAGCCACTAGAGCAGAGGTTGATTCCATGCTAAGAGTGGCGCAACTTAACCTTATCGATTGTTAAGGATTTCTAGCTGACAAGGAAGAATCCTACTGCTAACAACCTGATGGTAAAAAGAAAAAGAAAAAGAAACTACCCTAACCCTAAACTCAAAATTATATACAAAAAGAAGCAAAATAATCATGGCTCTAAGATTCTAGCCCTAGAGTACTGTAGAGCCTCAACTGCATGTGAATTTTTAAATTAAACAAAGTAAATTAACAATACTACAATAACCCTATGTATGATAATTGACTACAATACCCTTTAGTTAAGAACAACTAAAAAAATTAAAGCCCTTCTATTAGGTAATAAAATATTCCAACACATAAATGATAAGTTAAATAAGAGAAGGAATCTTTG
Organism: Pinus tabuliformis; assembly: GCA_031772625.1. Lineage (NCBI taxonomy): Eukaryota > Viridiplantae > Streptophyta > Pinopsida > Pinales > Pinaceae > Pinus > Pinus tabuliformis. The sequence goes on along the minus strand of CM062811.1, from coordinate 618,650,458 downwards.
AATGTTAGTTGTTTATATATGGTTTAATAGTTGCATTGAATATTTATATTATGGAATAGAAATCTTAATCAATCATAAACAAATATGTGATTAGACTATATTGAATAAGATTTCATTAACAACAATGAATGTTAGTTGTTTATATATGGTTAATAGGTGCATTGAATATTTGTATTATGGAACTGAAATCTTCATCAATAATAAACAAAATGTGATTAGACTATATTGAATAATATTTCATTAACAACAATTAAATGTTGTGGAGAAGGTATTAATTGACCTTAACATGGTTCGAAATCATGACCTCCAAGTTGCATGGAAAGTGACCTTAACATTAGATCACGCATACATGTTGTGTAATAAACCCATATATATATATATATATATATATATATATATATATATATATATATATATATATATATATATATATATATATATATATATATATATATATATATATATGTTACGAGAACTAGAAACCTTAACCAATTGTATAGGATATTGTTGTAGCTACTACAACACCCTCCAAAATTTTGGCCTATACCTAATTTTATAGCCTTCCTTGATCTTGTTGGTTGTTGTCGCAAACTTTGAAACTCATTTCATTTGTTTTCTTAGAGTCTTGTGTTCCCCTTTGCAAGATGGGAAAAGTGTCGTCTTTTAGCATGTTGGTTGTCGTATCCTATGTATAAGCCCGTTCTGGTGGTTCTAAGAGGTCATATTTGTGAAAATGAGTTGTTCTAACCTTGTAAGTACCCGTTACACTCATTTCCAAAGTTTTGAGCATTGTCGCACAAGTGTCATCACAGTCATTGCAAAGTACATCTTTGGTGTCGTAGTTGTTGTAACTTGTTGTAAAGATATCGCACAAAGGGAAATTATTTGTTCATGTGTTTGGATGATCTATGTTGTCATGTCGTCAAATATTCTAAGTGTGTGATCACAGTCAAAGTTCATCATCATTCACACTGATCTCACTAATCCCACACTTAGCCATTTTCGGAAAAACTTCCCGACCGAGCAACCTAGCTTCACCAGGCCTCCCTTGAGCTACGCATTGTGCAGTCTCATTCCTCTAGCTATGACCTTTCTTCTTGGAACTATGCAATGCATCGTTCCTGCCTCCTAGGACCACTGCACTACATAGTTTTTGTGCCCAAGCCCCGACCTTCACCTCCAAAATTGCACAACCATTCCTCTCAACCCGACCTCTACTACACACTTTGCAATCACAAGCCTATATCTCATCCCCAAAGCCCTTGATTTTCACAACTCCATAGTATCCTTACCTCCCTTGTCTCCAAAAACTGTGCAGTCTTGTCCCTCAGACCTGCCTGAACTACACATTACGCAGTATTAGGGCTCAGGCTTTTCCCCTGGCTATTGGAACTATGCATTGTGCAGTCACTAAGTACCTCTTCCCAGCCTATCACTTGTTCCAGGCTCAGTTGGTGGATCAGAATGCATCATCTTAGACTAGGGGGTTTTCAGATTGATGTCATCTCGTCATGAGTGAATTACAGGAACATGTATCCTATCATATCATGACAAGATGATGAAGGAGGAGAAGAAGGAGGGAAGCATGCTCAAAGCCTCTCTCACACATGAACTTACAAGTTGATCAATCAAGAGAAAGAAAAGGGACACTAGTTTGCAACCACTATTCAAGACTTGAGATCATTGAAGATTCCTCATCACCAAGCCATGCAGAGGTGGAAAGAAAAGCATCTTCAAGAGGACATCCAACACTTAGTAGCAACAGTGGCTTGATATTTCCACATCATCAAGCAGTCCATGTTAGCAGTGTCATGTCATGTCATGTCATCATGAGTGGTCATATCCCACCTCACTATTGTGGGTCATGTATATTGTATACAAAATGTATTGTAAAGTGGAAGTCCAAAGGACATGCATGGAATGTAAAGACTCAAGTAAGTTGAAAATTCATAGGAAGTCAAACAATCATGAGGGTAGTTAAAGAGTCACCCTTGGTTATATATACTCCCTCATTGTATGAGCAAAGGGATTTTCACCTTGGCTCCTCCCACAAGGCACTAGAGAGACATAACAGTTCTTTTGAGGAGCAAGGAGTGGCTCCAATGCTCTATTATTGGAGCTAGCGATGTTCATTGTATACACGTGTATTGGAAATTTTATTTAATAACAGAAGCCTCAAGGACAAGATGTTCTTCATGCATGGATTATGGATATCTGTAAGACTGTTTTTTGAATGTCTGTAATTCATGTTTTCTTTCATCTGTGCTAAAGTAGTTGAACTATTTTGGATATTTTGATACTTATCATATAGAGAATGTGTTGTAATTGCTATTATCATTATCGCATCCTTGTGGAATATTCCACTGGATATTAGACAAATCTTCCTGATTATGTTGGTTTCAATTAACATCATATCTCTATGGACTATTCTGCTTGATGTTGCACAGACCCTTCTTGTTCATCTGTGTCTCTACTAGGGTGGTACTACTATCTATCTCTTAGAAGCTCACTTCTCCTCCCCTTCACAGTGAAATAACTTCGACACACATATGATTAAACATTCACCTAGCACACCCCCATTTCTTTTCAAAGGTGCATGTGCATTCCTCTCTCTTGCTGACAGTTAGAGCCAAGTCACATCTATAAGAATGCATGGAAACAAGGTTAACAGTCTAGAAGGGGCTCCTACTCCAAATGGTGTAAGGTTTAATTAGGACTTTGGATTGGGGAGTCCCCTTGGTTGACGGATTTCCAGCACCATTAACAGTGGTGCTAGAAGGAGGGATAGATGAAAAGATGAACCCATTGAATCTTTTCTGAATCTCTTATCTAAAATGGATCATACTCAAATCTTACTCCCGTGGTGTTTCTCTAATTTTTCCCTTTATTAATTTTCAATCCCCGATGAGCCTCTCTATCACGTGTCCCAGTTAAATTTTTATGGTGAGGATGGAACATCCATAACCGATCATGTTTCTGATTTTCTTAAATTTTTTGAATCATGCGAAATCAATGATGAAGCATTTTCTTCTGTTATTTTCTTCCTCGCCCTTGAAGGTTGTGTTAATTGATGGTGCCATACTTTGACCCCTGCTTCCATTAGTTCCCTTTGTCATTTTCTTGGGGATCTTCATCAAGCCTTTGATAGGTATAATAACTGAGATGTTTATAAAAGAATCAATCTCTTAAGAATGAAGCCTAATGAGTCAGTTGAGGATTTTGTTGATCGATTCCTTCACCTTTTTTTTAATTTCCTGAAAAAGACATGAATCAAGATTTCTTGAAACAAGAGTTTGAGCACTTGGTTCTTATCTCTTTACATGGTGAACCTAAACCCCCTGATTTTCCTACTCCCCCAACTCTTGTGAATCATTATACACCTTTAATTTCAGAGGAGGAATTTACTCCCCCTTTTGTTCCTTTTCCTCCTCCTTTTCCAATCTTGATGCGGGTACCTTCTTGCGGTGGTCGTAAAGTTGGGAAATCTGCAAATAAAATTCCTAATCCATCTTCTCATTTTGCTTCCACTTTTCATGATTCAGATTCAATGGAGGAAATTCTAGAATGGATCATAAAGCCTACGGTGAAGGCTAACTCCTCCATTCTGCAAGATGTTGTCATTGTTCATAGTTCTAGTCTCAAATCTGATCTACATTTTTGTTATTATCTATCATCTACATGCCACGACTCTTTGTACTATGATCCGCTCGATCAATCTGCTCCAACAGCTAGTTTTTCACACTCTCCTGATTTTCAAGTTACTGGTCCGAATTGCGATCAGGTACAAGGTAGTCACATTACATAGGTAGAGAAGCAGGAAGGTGAAGATGCTTTCAATATTTCCTCTCTTTTTCAGAATGCTCCATGTCAAAACAATGTGCTTCCATTCTTGGATGAATTTCGATCTGCTAATCTCAGTAAATAATTGAATGCAATCAATTCTTTCAATCAGTACGTAGCCTTGGGAAACAATCATTTCGATGATTATGACTTTGTCGATGCATGCAATCATGAATGCCCAGGTGTATCAACTGATCTTTTGGTTTCTTGTGAAGATTTACTTTAGATCCATAATCTAATTCGATCAAAGAATATGTGCTTATCGAAACTTCCTCTTCATCTCACTATCTCTTCTGCTCTATCGTCTTCGATGCATCTAATTTCGACGAGGGTACTCCATGTTCTTGAATTCCATCATCCAATGAATTAACCTCTCAATTGGCATAAGTTGGTGAGGTTATCTTGTTGATTTTTGGTAGCATCGTATGTGCTCTAGCCACGAAATTTGATGGAGAGATTGGGGCACATGAGATCTCCAATACCCAGAAAGGGTTTGGGTAGATTCTAGATAGTTCAGGAGATATTAAAATAATTAATATTTTTAATGGAGTCCTTAAGTCTAAACTTAGGGAAATTAAAATATTAATGTGGATTAATATAAAACTGTGTTAGAATGGTCCAAAAGACATGGATCAATCAAGATCTAATCTTATCCATTGATTAGGGACTTAATCTCAGTCATTGATATGTCAACGAGAAAAGTATAAGAAGGGGCTTGAGGGTCACCTGGAGAGTATACCAGAGTGATCGGTCATTCTATTCTCTAGAGCGAGGTTTGCTAAGAGAGATAGAATCAGTGATCGGAGTTGTAGCAGAGGGGAATTGAGTATAGAGAGACAAAGAGGCAGATATAGTGTCGGGAGAGCAGCGCAGTAGCTGGGGAGAGTGACGTAGTAGTAGCTAGAGCTCACAAAAGGCCACACAAAGGTAGTTGGGAGCTACGTAGAGCTTCAGAGAGGCCAGTGTGGCTGACACAAAGGGCTGGAAGGCTGACGCAGACCCATCCGGGGTGAAGCAGGGCTAGTGCTAGGCAAATTGAGGCTGACGTAGTCCAAAAAGGTAGACGCTGGGGTTTCTGGGGCAGATTGGAGCTGAGGAGCTGCCGGAACGATTATCCAAGGTTTCAGCTAGGAGATTTGTCTCAAACTAAGAGGTATTACTTCTAAGGAAATTATCTATTGTGTAGGCCAGTTTTGGCACCCAGATTGTACTCTAATATTGCTTAATAAGAAAACCCTCAGATAGTTGCACTGGTTTTCAAACATTGGATTTCTTCGAGGACATTGGTCCAAAAATAATGGTGTCATTTGTTGTGATTGTTTCTTTTTCCTTTAGTTGTTGATCTGTGATATGTTGAGCATGCACTCGTGTTTATTTTCAGTATTTACATTGTAAATAACTTGTTAATTAACGGAACAAGTAGGTAGGACTAAATCAGATAAAGTGCATGGAGGATTTCTAACTGGTAGACTTAGAAACTTCAACATGGTATCAGAGCATGATTGCAGATCATAGGAGGACTGAGGACACCATCCGAGTGGAGAAATAGCAGTAGAAAATAGTTGTCCCGAGGTAAGAAAAGTTGTTTCTAGGAGAGCAGCAACAAGGGAAGGGTGATGTAGTGCTTGCATCATCAAGAGTGAGCCGGGAAGAGGTATCATAGAGGCTAAGGAAGGAAAAGGGAGCCTCACGCAGAGCCATGTAGAAGCTGGGAGGGCTGACGCAGTTTGTTGAGAGGCCAGGTTGCTGGTGCCAGGATTTCGCAGAGCCTAGGAGCTCTCACCTTTAGGTTGCTAGGATTTAGAGGGTTGTGGGAATATTACAGAGTGGAGCTGGTGATATACTGTAGTCAAAACAATACCTGATAGAGCAAGGCCAAGATGAGGGAGTTTTTACTGAGGGTTTCTAGCCGAGGAATCTAAATCAGTGGTGCGGTTGTACAAGATGATCAAAGTAGGGGGCATCTCGACAACGACAGAAGGATTTCTAGGAGGGAAATCAGGACTCAAAGGGAGTCTAGAAGAGAACTTCCAGATGGGAAGTAGAGACTCAAAGGAGTCGAATAGAGAACTTCCAGGAGGGAAGTAGAAGAGCATCATCAGACTACATGGAGTAAGAGACCAGGATAGACTGGACGGAGCATCGAACTTCGCAGTCTAGAAGGCCAAAATCTTATCCGTACTTGACAGAAATTGTGTCAAGAACTTCGCCTTGAAGGTTATAGTTATCCTAGTCGACCCCAATGATAACAATAAGTATGAGGAGGTAATGGCGAGGGCCAAGAGCATCATCCTTGACAGGGTTAAGGACCATGTAGTACCACACATTGCCGAGAAGGAAACGACATATGAGATGTGGGAGGCCCTCAAGAAATTGTACCAACATACTTCTATGCAGAGAAGAATGTTACTAGAGAATCAGTTAAGGTCGTATCAGATGAAGAAGGGAGAACCGATTGACACCTTTCTCGGAGGACTGAATGCGATCCGTGATCAGTTGACTGCTATAGAAGTCACGCCAGATCAAGAACTGATGGTGAGGATGACCCTGAATGCAGTCTTAGAAGATTGGGAGGTATTTGTCTAGAGTATACTGGGCAGAGGGACTCTTCCACCCTGGGATGAGATGTGGGCTGCTCTTCACCAAGAAGAGATCAGACGGCAGTCAAAGACGGGTAGTAGCAGCAAGGGGATCAAAGTCAAGTAGGAGAGGAAGATGTTGCCCTAGTATCTAAGGGAAAGTAGGAAAAGCGGAAGAAGAAGGATCTCTCCAAGATAAAGTGCTTCCACTATGGGGAGTTGGGTCATTATGCAACCTAATGTCCAAGGAAGAAGAGTAAGGGAGAGTCTTCTGAGACTAAGGCAGTGCCAACAAGGGCAAAGAAGGAAGTGGAGACAGAGAATGATAGTGCCATGAGTGCACACGCACCACTTGAGCGGAAGTAGGGAGACATCGAGCTGTAGTCAGGCGGACTACAAGCGATGAGGGGCAGGATCCTCGAGGTACCCAGCCTCTTGGATTATACCTTGCTACAGGAGCCTCGAAGAGGAGTAGTAGGATTGGCTAAGTCAGGTAGAGATGGATGTGGATGAAGCGACAGAGAGAGATACAGTGCAGGAGTCCTAAGACAGCGCGAGGCTAGTAGGCTGTAGCAGTGCGAGAGGCACAGGAGTGTTGCACCAGTGCAGGATGGCATAGAGAGGTGTGCAATGGTGCGAGATGCAGGGAGTTGTTGCAACAACGCAGAGGTTAGAGAGGGAGCACTTGTCAGTGGTAGAGGGAGCTTCAACATCAGGAGGGCCTCTAGCCTAACAAAGAAGTCAGAGTTGGGAGATCAATTACTTACTTCTCAGTAACTAAGTTGCAGTACAATAGTGGGCAACATGATGAGAGGAGTTGTAGTGCGGATGCAGTGTTGGGAGAAAGGACCAACAACAATACAGATGTAGAGGGAGCTGTCGTATAGATGCAACAGTGACAATGGTAGAACCATGGGCAGCAGTACAAGATACAACAGTGCAGAGGATGGTGGGTAGCAGGCCTAGCATCAGCATAGGGACCGATGTCGGATGATCAAAGTAATACTTAGTGAGGAGTATTGCTAGAGCACAATCCTCGCTAAGAGGGAGTGTTGATTTGTGGTAGCATCAGATGTGCCCTAGCCACGAAATTTGGTGGAGAGGTTGGAGCACATGAGATCTCCAATACCTACAAAGTGTTTTGGAAGATTCTACACAGTCTAGGAGATATTAAAATAATTAATATTTTTAATGGAGTCCCTAAGTCTAAACTTAGGGAAACTAAAATATTGATGTGGATTAATATAAAACTATGTTAGAATGGTCCAAAAGACACAGATCAAGCCATATCTAATCTTAGTTGTTGATTATGGACTTAATCTCGGCTGTTGATATGTCAACGAGAAAATTATAAGAGGGGGCTTGAGGGTCACTTGGAGAGTACACTAGAGTGATTGGTCATTCTATTCTCTAGAGCGAGTTTTGCTAAGAGAGATAGAATTAGTGATCGGAGTTGCAAGAGAGGGGAATTGAGTATAGAGAGACAAAGAGGTAGATATAGTGTCGGGAGAGCAGCGCAGTAGCCGGGGAGAGTGACACAGTAGCAACCAGAGCTCACGCAGAGGTAGCCGGGAATTGCACAGAGCTTCAGAGAGGTCAGCGTTGCTGACGCAGAGGACCAAAAGGCTGACACAGGGTTTCCTAAGGTTGACACAAACCCATCCGAGGTGATGCAGGGCCAGTGCTTGGCAGAGAGAGGCTGACGCAGCTGAGAAAGGCAAACGTTGGGGTTTCTGGGGCAGATTGGAGCTGAGGATCTGCCGAAAGGATTATCCGGGTTTTCAGCCAGGAGATTTGTCTCAAACTGAGAGGTATTATTTCCAAGGAAATTCTCTGTTGGGTAGGCCAATTTTGACACCCAGATTGTACTTTGATATTGCTTAATAAGAAAACCCTTAGATCGTTGCATCGGTTTTCCCACATTGGGTTTTTTCGGGGACATTGTTCCAAAAATAATGGTGTCATTTGGTGTGATTGTTTCTGTTTCCTTCAATTTTTGATCTATGATATGTTGAGCATGCACTCGTTTTTATTTTCAGTATTTACATTGTAAATAACTTGTTAAGTAACAGAACAAGTAGGTAGGAATAAATCAGATAAAGTGCATGGAGGGTTTCTAACTGGTAGACTTAGAAACTTCAACATATCCATGATGCAAATGAAAATAACCAAATCTTTGAGTACTCTTCCAAACCCTCATCATCTCTTCACTTTCATGAAGATAACTCTTCAAATTAGCTCACTCATAAAATTTCCTCAAGCAATTAGAAGAATCTTTCGACTTGAGTAAACTAGTTGTTGAAGTTTAAAAATCCCATCAAATTAGTGACAGAGATGGTTGTCATTCAGTGAGCAATGGATTTATTGAAACTAGTGGTAGTAACTATTCTCAAACCATGCATGGTCTAGTTCAATCTTTAGAATGCGATTTTACAATTTTGGAAAGTTCCCGGACCTGCCAGGGAGTCAAGGCACCTCAACTTTTGTTCATGGTTATGTCAGGATCTCACAACTTTGGTAAGCCCCTCGAACTAAGCCAGATATGGTTTCTCCCACATAACCCTTCTCTCTGCATGGTTTCACTCGATGTAAATTTCGTTTTGAAATTTTTTTGGTTTCAGGTATGATCTTTCAAATTTTCAAGATTTTACTTCTGATAGGATTCAGGATTTTTTTTTCAAGTTAGTCATATTTATGCAAATATCTTGCATCAAACTCGAGTTTGGAATGCATATATCTCATAGAGTCATGGAATTGCAAAGCTCATCATTTCAAAGACTATCTTTGGCCAAAGGAATCATGCCTATCAGATTCATCTCTAAATAGTCAGATCCTGGTTTTTCTTATAAATGTTATATTGCAAATCTTTTCCTTCATTGCGCCTAAAATCCTCTTGAGTAATAATGAATGCACAATTCTTCACATGAATCAAGTTATTCTTCGTTCACCATGTCTTGGTTGGTCTCATGTATTTTTTGTGTTGACACCCCTTTTAAATTCTTTTCATGATTACAATGTTTGCACAATTTGTCACCAATTACAGGAAAATGATTTGTCACATTTGGCTTGTGAGGAACTTGGTTCAATTGTTCAGAGCATTCACATAACTGTTCAAATTGATTTATCTTCGTTTATTACAAACTAGGAATCTAATTCTTTAATCGACTCATTTGATCATTATTCTTTCTTTGACGATTGGCATTCATGTTATCATTAAATTCCCACAAGTATATCCAATGGCGGTCATTTTACATCCTTCGATCTTCATCGTTCAACATCTCACTATTTGGAATTTTGTCGAGCTATATACGTACTTCAGTCTCCATTGATGGTTATGTCAGGTCCTCACTGTCTCGACATGACTATTGAATATGATTAGATCTATTTTCCCTCAAAATATTCTCGTTATAATCCCGTGCCTCTAATTGAAAATCCATCTTTTCAAAGATTTCAGGGTTTTTAAAAGGATCATCGTGAATTTTATGATGCAATTGTTGAATGGTTGGAGCAATCTTACTCAGAAAGCTCCATTGCAATAAATAGGTTTCGACCTTTTCTCGTGCTTGCTAAGCAGGATGACACAGAAGAAGGTGCATTCGCAAGAAGTCTTCGAGGTTTGTCTAATTATACTTTCCCACGGAGAGGTAAGAGTGTGAATTGGATGAAAGTAGTGGTTATGACACATATTTCTTCCCACAGGAAAGACCTTCATTTTTTTTTGAAAATTATTCAATCTATCATCTTTTCTCGTGCACAATGATTTACATCTATTTTAATTGATCACATCTTTGTGATTGCAGGTCAGGAATGATTATGATGGCTACATTGGAAATTCCATTATACGTGACCCTGACTTTGTAGTGGTTAGGTTAGGAGTAGGATTAGCTACATACTAGTTTTCCTTATCTTGCACTCATCTTGTGTTGTTCTCTTTAGTCTCTCTTGTCTCTCTTGTCTTTCTTACTTTTCACTTGCATTATGCTTAAGTTTAGCTTCTTTTTCTTTTCTTCTAGTTTTGTTTCCTTGTTGTGTGTTGTCTTTCCTTTCATTTTGTTTGTTTTTTTTTTGTTTCTTGTTTTTTGTCTCCTTTTGTTTTCATCATGTGAATAAGTGTTGTGCATGGACCTATTTTGGCTTCTTAGTATGTGTGTGGCTGAAGTCTAAAGTGTCTTGTGACACTTCAACCTTTGGCTAACCTCCAGTTCGTCTTCCTTGTGTCAGTGATATCTTTTGGTCGATGAAGTTCTGACGAAAAATATGATCCTTTCGTAAGGAGAGTTTTGGTCCAACCATGAACCTATGTCTACTCAAGAAACCTTATGCCTACATTTGGTTTTGTGTTTTAGTTTTTTCATTCTTATCCAATCAGTAGAAGGGGAGAAGGGGAAAATATAAATGAGCAAAATTAAAGCAGAGGTCTCTATATTCTTCTCTGAAGGAACAACCTCTTCTGCTCTCAATAAGTCAGGATCCCTCTTTCGCCCCAAAATAAATAAGTATCAATGCACCGTCCTCTTAAAATAAATAAATAAAGGCGAAAGAAGAGAAACACTTCCTGTTGAGAAATGGCAACAAGAAATTCCAGTTTAATTTGTCCTTGAATTAAACTGTGAATTAAATTTGAATTCTATTCTCATAGCAACTTAAAATAGTTAAATTAAGTTTATTAAACTTACTTAACTTAGGAAATTCGAGTTGGAAGTCTTTTGGAATTCATGTATATGTTATCCCTACTTTCTAGGAGTCTAGTGTGAGTTAATTGTGAGTTGTAAAAAAGAAGACTCGGTTTCATGAGTCAGTTCAGTTAAATTACTTCTCAAACTGATTGAGAGAACTAATAGTGAGTTAATAGTCAATGGTGACACTAATGTACTCCACCAATGCTACTCTGGTTCTCAATATTTACTCATCAGAAACTCATGCATGTCGATTCTGAGAAAGTCCTATTTGAGATTAGAGTGTAGGGATAATGTACTATTTGTTTTATATTTTTTTTAGCTGCACTGATAGTGTATGCATTCAAGAACCGATCCTTGAGGGATTGCGCTATTTTTAGAGGCTCTATTTCCCTTTAAATACAAGCTATCCTTCATAGGAATTACACATTGGAATAGAGACTTGGAGAGATTTTGAATTGGTTAAGCTTTGGCCTTGAGCTTGCGTATGAGTTGGAGATTGAATCTACTGAGTGCCAGGATTGTTCTAGCGAGAACAAGCATTGTAATTTCATCTTGATTTTCCTGATTAATACAAAACAAATAGTGGGGTTTTGAGCTGTGGCTTTCCTTGGATATTTATTGTGTTATGTGCCTTTGATTCTCTTCCTCTATTGATTATTGGTTTCTCGATGTTTATGGTCTTCCACTGTAAAGACTAGAAGTAGATTCTTGTCTCTTGTTTTAGTAGATTACATGAGCTTGTGAATCTACAGGTTTTTCTACATGGTATTGGAGCAAGATTATTTTTCGGGCCGAGAGTTTACAGAGAATTTTTTAGAATCTATGTGCAAATTTTTTAGAAACAAATTACAGATTTGGATTCCTTGGGAAAATATACCCAAATTCAACAAAACAATCGGTCGAATCGAGGTTCGAATGAGGGAGATATTGCTGATTTAAAATCAACTCTCTAGAGGAGATTTCAAAGTTTTGAGTTTCTAGGTTACAGGTGAAAGTCGAATTTGCATACATACTTCAGTATTGATAGATGTCGTTCCATGGGTTGAGGCTTGAGTATTCCTTGGAAGGAAACTCAAATTTTATAGCCTGGAGGGACATGATGGAGGCTGTGATAGAAGATAATGGCTTGAAGGAATTCATTGGTCAAGAAGTCCCTAAGCTAGTAGCTATGGATGCACAGAACTTGGCCAAATGGAAGAAGTGTGCGGCGAAGGCAAGGTGGATAATCCTTGAGGGTGTTTGAGACCACATACTCTCGAGTCTCCATGGCAAGGAAACTTTGCCTGCTATGTTGAAAACATTGACGGAATTGTATCAGAATAACAACGATCAAAGGAAGTTGGCACTGAAGGATAAACTTCGTAAAATCAAGATGGAGAAAGGTGAGATGATTCCAAAGTACTTGACAAGGTTCACTCGATGTTGAGATGAACTTGGAAGTGTTGGAATCACAATTTTTGAGGAGGCTATGGTGAGCCTTGCTCTTCTTGGACTCCCAAAGAGTTGGCATAGTTATCAGAACTCTGTCAATGGTTGGGAGAAGTTGTCAGATTGGGAACGACTATGGTCGGATTTGATGCAGGATGAGATTAGGAGGAACACCAAGGATGGCTCTTCATCAGAGACTGATGATGAAGAGAATTGTGCCTTAGCTATTAAGGAAAGGAAAGGTAAAGGTAAAATTTCTCGTTCCAAATCAGATTCTTATCATGGAGGTAAGAAGAAGGACGTGATGAAAGTTAAATGCTTTCATTGTCACAAGATGGTTCACTTTTCTACAAATTGGCCATTGAAAAAGTCCAAGGAGAAGTCCTCAAGAGGAGTGGCGGGAGGCTTTGGCATCCCAATTTGAATAGGACTTTTCCCTCATTGCATGAATGATATCTTCAATGATGGGAAGTGTCTAGTACTTAGACAGTGGAGCTTCTTTCCATAAGAATGGCGACAAAGATTTATTTAGTGAAATGGAGGAGAAAGATCTCAAGATGTATATTGAGATGGCTGATCACAGTAAGTATAGTGTTACTAGTGTGGGCACTATTACTTTTCAGAGGGAGCATGTGGCTCCACTCACCTTGAAGAATGTTATGCATGTACCTGGATTGGTGAAGAACTTGCTATCTGTTTCCATGCTTAAGGATAGAGGCTATGACGTGATATTTTCGAAAGGAAAGGCATTCCTTCAGCACATAGCCATGGGTCAAGTAAATAAGATAGGGATTTGAGTTCAGAATCTCTATAAGATAGAGGTAGAGGATTGCGCTGATTTGAGTTCAAAAGCGGAAAAGATGTTGAGCCGAGACATCAGTGAGTTGTGGCACAGGTGATTGGGCCACTTGCATCATGGGGCTTTGAAGATATTGCATCAAATATCTATTGGTCTTCCCAAAGGTATGCTTGAGCAAGTTGATACATGAAAGGGTTTTACTTTGGGAAAATACACCAAGTCTTCCTTTGGAGATAGAGACAGTCGAGCAGAGTCTATTTTGGAGAGATTCCATTAAGATGTGTGTGGACCATTCTCGACAGTATCCACCGCCAAACACAGGTATTATGTTATATTTGTAGATGAATATTCTTGTAAATGATGGATACTTTTCATCTAGAGAAAGGATCAAACATTCACAAAGTTTTGTGAATTCAAAGCATTGGTCGAGAAAGAGTCATGCAAGAAAGTTAAAGCTCTACAGAGGGATAACAGTGGAGAATATGTCTCCAATGAGTTTAAGAACTTTTTTGTAGTGAAAGGGATTAAACAAGAGTTGACAGAACATCATAACCATCACCAAAATGGGGTTGTCAGGAGGAAGAACAGGAGCATAGTAGGGGCAGAAAGGGCAATGTTTCATGATCAGGGCCTACCACTACACTTGTGGGCTGAGGCATGCAACACAGTGGTTTATGTTTAGAATTGTAACCTGTTATCACTCAAGTTGTTCCCTTTGACTCCTAAGGGAATACGGCCAAGGTAACCACTAACCAATATTTTAGTTGCAGGTCCTAGCCTACCTGCAGCTAGAGAGGGCTCTCCCTTTTAAATTTAGCTTTGTTTTGGTGAGATTTTAGGCTAGTTATGATGTACAGAGTTTTGTTTTAAGTTTGGTTGGATGAATGGTGTCATTCAATGGAACAGGGTGCAAATCTGAGAAGTTCAGTCCATTGGGCTAATGGAGTCTACGAGGATTAGCTGCTGGATATGGTTTCTTTGACAGAAGGAGGTACTACAGAGCAGGGTAATCAACCATGGAACAATCTGTAAGCTGAAATAAGATGGAATGGAGTTTGTGGGTGAAGGGCAATTAAGAATCCTTCATCGTGCAGATAGAGGGAAAGTGAATGATTAAGTCCAAGAAGCAATTGAGAATTTCTTAGCATGTAATCAAGATGTAAGAACTAGGGAGACAAGAGAAATAAAGAATTCTTGCCTATGCTAGTCTTGAAGAAAACATAAAAATAACAGAGATTGAACTCAGAGTACAGTTAAGTAAATTCTGGGCTATTCTTTTTCCCTGTTATTTAGATCATGAAACACATATGATATAGAAAGACAGAAATTGAAAACACAAGTAAGAGAAAGACTTATTGATCCACAGAATAATTCAAGAATTCTATAACGTAGTCCTCTGTCATCAATTCCACATCCACAATTCAACAACAATGCATTCCAGCGGCCTTTTATTCAGAATATTTTCAGAGTTACAGTGCAGTCTCAGGAATGAATCAAAAACCAAGCAACCAACCCTTAATACATCCCTCGGGGAGGTATTTATATCACAAAATATGTACAAAACCATATCTCATAAAAGATCTGAGAAAATATCTAAGGTTAACCTAACGTGATTTACAAGCAAGGAAGAAAACAGCTAGCATATGTTGCGCTGGAGGTAGGTCCTTTAGAGTTTAACTTATAGGTGTCCTTTGTAGCTATGTGCCGACTGTTTGTAATAACTGCTCCTTGACTTCGATTTGCTGCTCTTAGTCGGCTTCAATGTTCATTAATTCTGATTTGATTTAGCTTTTAATAGCTTTTAATTCTCCACTGATACTCTTTGACTTGTTTGGATCCTCTTTAATATTCCTCTGATTTGGCTTTTAATTCTCCACTGATACTCTTTAACTCTCCACTGATACTCTTTTTCGCTAAAAACCGCCCTTGCTTACCACTGTATGGCAAAATAGAACTACTGTCGTGTCCTCTTTGTTTCTTTTTCTGCGGGCTAGGGAGTCCTTCGGTGCTGGCATTGAACAATATCAAAAGGAGGAGGAGGATTGCACAAAGGCGACTTCGGTTGAGGCTGCGAGCTCGTTGTCCAGAGCTTTTCTGGTCTGAGGCGGTCGAAATGGCTGAAGAAGCAATCTTGGTTCCTTTGCACCTGGAGCGCACGCGGGCGCTGAGTGAAAATATAAGAAAATAACCTTTTTTACCCTTTTAATGGGCAAAAGTGACTTTAGGTGGGAGATTCATGATTTGAAGGGCGGGAGCGATCATTGTGGATAAAATAGAAATGGATGAATGCGGGCCGTTGGATCATGCAAGGGCAGATCGGACGGCTGAGGAGAAGTCGCCATATCGCGTCGGCGAAGGGAAAGGGGTTAGGAGCATATGTAATAGATGACTTTGCGATATGCGATTGCGATATCGCATCGGGGGTGACTTTGTGATGGTAAGGGACTAAGGCTTAACTTTGCGTGATAAGCGATAGCGACATGCAATTGCGATATGGGCTTGTGATATCAATATAAATCGTTGGATTCGGGGGTTAATCGGACGGTGGACGGGCAATCGCGATATCGCGTCGGCGAGGGACAAGCGATATGCGATAAAGCGGTGATGCGATGGTGCGACGACGCGATTGCAATATCGCATCGGAGGAGTTCCATCGGGGAAACAAAAAAGAGGGGGGCCAACACTTGCGATTTTCGATTGCAATATCGCATCGGAGGAGGGCCAATGGAGCGATATCGGATCGGAGGAGGGTGGAGGGTTCTTACTAAGTTTCAAGTAAACTTAGTAATTCCCGACAAAACATGTTTACGGTTATATCTCAACCGGGGCGGGGATATATTAAATATTGGGGCTTTTTATAAATAATATGGGGAAAGGTAAAAAAGGGGGGTTTATATAATAGAGTTAAAAAGGTTAATGTGAAATTTTGAGAAGAAAGCGCTAAGTATTAATGTTAGGCAACTTAGGCTTTTTAAAGGGAAGAAAGAGTTCATACAAGGAATATGACCAGCCCCTAAGTAAAGCAGATTCTTACTTAGGCAAATGTTTATGGAATGAGATGAGTGATTCAGTGATATTAAGCAGATCTTAATATCTCTGGGGGAAATTAGTAAATGATTTGGGAAAGTGTGAAGGGGAGTTAGTCATGCCTCGCTTGAGCTGCTCCAAGGGAATCTGCTTTGCACTTGTGATAGAAGTAAATTCAACACTTTGAGACACAAAATTTATCACAAGTCTCATTCTGCAACATCAAAACTGCCTACCCTGCCTACTTTGCCTAACATTTTTTCTTCTTTCTTCTTGGGTGCACTTGGACTAGCAAACCCTGATTTTCTTCTTTTCTTTTGGCTGTCCTCCTATCTAAATCTATCCTTATCTCTTCCAGGGGCTCAGATTAAGCAGTTGAGCACCCTTGTTTCTCTACCTATCTAGTGATCTGCCAAGATTAAACAGTTTGGACAGATTCTTATTCTCTATCTCTAAACCAAGAAATTTAAACCTAGAGAGGCCAAGATTAAGCTGTTTGGCCTTCCCTTAACTGTGACAAAATTACTGATTGCATGATTTGAAATTCTTCAAAAATGGAATAGTAGTGGCATTTGAGCTAGCACACTTTCCTGGCCTTTTGATTGGGGTTCATTTCTTTTATTTTTCTCTTGGCCAATTCATTCTTCTTTTTGCCCTTTGATTTTTCTTTTAGGGCATACCCTCTTTACATTTTTTAAATTTTTGATTTTCTTGGAAATATGGAACCTTTGCAGCATGGAAAGGATGACATATTTGGCATTTCCACAGTCAATCATGAAATATGACACCTATTGGTATAGGAACCTAACAGTGGCTCCACTTGGGGATGGCTTTCCCTCGTGGAAAGTCAAGAACAGCAGGTCAGATGGCCTTCTGTACAATTCTTGCTGCGTTCTGAAATCTTCCCTTTTGCTGGTTGCTTTATTTGCATACATGACAGCACACTTGAGGAGCTTAGGGCCTTCTCTTCGGGCTTCAACTGCAGCAAGTTACTATCCAAACAAAAAACCGAAATCCTACCTACTTACTCTAATCAGCTTTCTGTTTGCTGGTTAGGTAAAATGAAATAGCCAGTGCAACCACTTAAGCATTATATACATCAGTGACCTTTGTTGCTTGTGCTTGTTGGTGTTTAAAATTGAGATCTTGCAATCAGATATAGCTGTGTTAACCTGCGAGAAGATAAGGAAATTCCTGATCTCCTTCGCTGAATCTAGAAACTGTACAAAAGGGTCCTGCAAAATATATACACAATTCTTGAGCCGAATCAAACAACTGTACAAATGTTTTGGATAGCTTTCATGCCTTGGAATCGGGAAATCACTTTTGTCTTTATCACCACGTATGTTTTCAACTGTTCTTTGTGGTGATATTTCTACCGATTGTAATGCCTGTTTTGTGAAATCATTACCATCTTGATTTTGACCCTTATAGCCTGTTAATGGAGAAGAATTCTGATTTCTTCCATCATTCAACCTGTCAGCTGATGGATTATACAGAACTTGGAATGATTCTTGCAATTTATTACATACAGGTTCAGATGGAATTTGACAGATTTGTACACGCTGCTCCTCCTTTTCTTTAAATAATTCAGATGATTCAAAACAAAGCGGCAGGGAATCAACTTGGATTTTTTGATCATATGTTGCTGCTTCCAAGTCTTCTTCTGCAATCTGATATTCAGTGGCATTTTGGGGCTGCAAATCTAGAGGTGATGAATTTTGAGCAAAGATTTGATTATCCTCTAGATGGTCAATATCAAAACTTGTTGACATTTGATTTCTAATTGCATGATAGTTATCTCTGATAAACTGAAAAGACTCAAAACAAAATGGTAAAGTTCCTTCACTGGTTTCAAAATTTTCTGCACTTTCCTCCTCCTCTTCATAGCTGAAATGAACAAGCTGATCACTGGATTCAGGCTGTTGAACCTGAACTTTCCTTTTTCCCAAAATAGTTTCTGATTCCTCTGTAAGGTTAATTTGGATTTGAGGAACATAATCATCATCATATTGATCATATTTGGGTAGACTACTGAAAGAAGAAATGTTATCAGATTCACACAGTAGATCAGGAGATTGCTCCTCCACATATTGCTCTATGAATCTGTCATCTGATTTGTGGTAGATTGAGTTGGTAGAAATTTGTTCGTGAATATCAATTTTTTCCTTTTGTAAAACAGATGTGTCCTGGTGATCTAGACATTCAGCTTTCATTGTGATCTTCTGTATCATTTCCTCTGATTTCTTTATCAAACTATCAAGTTTTTCCTCTTTCTCTGTTTTCAGCTTTTCTCCCCTAATTTTCAGATTAACCTCTACGTCCACTGCCATGTTCTGCATCTGTTCCATAGTGGATGGGTTTCTTTCTCTCAGATGAAATTCAATCTCTGAATCAAATGCTCTTGGATAATGCAGTAGAGCTGAATCAGGGGGAGGTTTTACATTTAATGGTATTGAATGATAGATTTGATTGAATCTGTTTGAAAATTGTTGTACTGTTTCATCTGGATGTCTTTTTAACTGATTATATTCTTCTATGATCATGAGGAGATTGACTTTGATTATCCATCTATCAAGGAAGAGTTTGAGAAACTGCTCAAGATTTGAGATGCTTGCCTCAGGCAAGGTTTTGAACCAAGTCCTAACTTTGCCTTGCAAAGAAAGAGCGAAAAGCCTAATACTAACATCCTCATCATCCACTTCAAATAAGTTAAGATAATCTTCAAAAACTTGGATATGCTTTTGGGCAGTGACACCATTCTCTCCATCAAATCTTGGGAGATACTTGGGATAATCGTTAGGGAAAGCATGGAGTGTGGGAGGCAAAATGAGTGGCTTATATCTATCAGGAACTTTATGAGGTACGGGAATATGTTCAGGGATTGGATGATTGGTCTTGATTTTTGGGTTCTCCTTGGCTGTATGATGATCTTCAAAAGAATTAGAAGACTGCTGTTCCAATGTGCAAGGAGACTTTTCATCAACATTTTTCAAAGGAAAATAATAAAAATTTAATCTAAAATCATCTCTAAAATACAATATACATTGAAAAATCTTATGAATGAGAAAGAACATAATGTCTTGGATAATAATCCAGGTCAAAAGCCTGATCTTTTCATACAGTTCTTTCAGGTTCATTTCTCCAGTGGAGTCTTGATTGTGAAAATGATGTGGAGTCGCCAGGTGGATGATTTTAACCTTGGTGCGTCTGATCCCTGTCCACCATCACAGATCAGATCTAAAGATGTAAAATAATTCTGAAAAAAAGGTTCACTTTCTCCAGGAAACAAAATTTTGAGATTTTTATGATTTCTTGTGATTTTTCAAAACAACTTTTATGGTTTCTTTAAGAGGTATTTAGATATGAGATTTATACTTTCTTAAAGACTTTATTTGACAAGAGGAACTGATCAGGTATTTAGATTTGCAGTAATAAACAAGTTATTCAGGTCCCCAGTGGAGTCGCCAATGATGTTATCACTCAGGATGTTCCCTTTGACTCCTAAGGGAATACGGCCAAGGTAACCACTAACCAATCTTTTAGATGCAGGTCCTAGCCTACCTGCAGCCAGAGAGGGCTCTCTCTTTAAAATTTAGCTTTGTTTTGGTGAGATTTTAGGCTAGTTATGATGTACAGAGTTTTGTTTTAAGTTTGGTTGGATGAATGGTGTCATTCAATGGAACAGGGTGAAAATCTGAAAAGTTCAGTCCATTGGGCTAATGGAGTCTACGAGGATTAGCTGCTGGATATGGTTTCTTTGACAGAAGGAGGTACTACAGAGCAGGGTAATCAACCATGGAACAATCTGTAAGATGAAATCAGATGGAATGGAGTCTGTGGGTGAAGGGCAATTAAGAATCCTTCATCGTGCAGATAGAGGGAAAGTGAATGATTAAGTCCAAGAAGCAATTGAGAATTTCTTAGCATGTAATCAAGATGTAAGAACTAGGGAGACAAGAGCAATAAAGAATTATTGCCTATGCTAGTCCTAAAGAAAACATAAAAATAACAGAGATTGAACTCAGAGTACAGTTAAGTAAATTCTGGGCTATTCTTTTTCCCTGTTATTTAGATCATGAAACACATATGATAGAGAAAGACAGAAATTGAAAACACAAGTAAGAGAAAGACTTATTGATCCACAGAATAATTCAAGAATTCTGTAACGTAGTCCTCCGTCATCAATTCCACATCCACAATTCAGCAACAATGCATTCCAGCGGCCTTTTATTCAGAATATTTTCAGAGTTACAGCGCAGTCTCAGGAATGAATCAACAACCAAGCAACCAACCCTTAATACATCCCTCGGGGAGGTATTTATATCACAAAATATGTACAAAACCATATCTCATAAAAGATCTAAGAAAATATCTAAGGTTAACCTAACGTGATTTACAAGCAAGGAAGAAAACAGCTAGCATATGCTGTGCTGGAGGCAGGTCCTTTAGAGTTTAGCTTATAGGTGTCCTTTGTAGCTATGTGCCGACTGTCTGTAATAACTGCTCCTTGACTTCGATTTGCTGCTCTTAGTCGGCTTCAATGTTCATTAATTCTGATCTGATTTAGCTTTTAATAGCTTTTAATTCTCCACTGTTACTCTTTGACTTGTTTGGATCCTCTTTAATGTTCCTCTGATTTGGCTTTTAATTCTCCACTGATACTCTTTTTTGCTAAAAATCGCCCTTGCTTACCACTGTATGGAAAAATAGGACTGTTGTCGTGTCCTCTTTGTTTCTTTTTCTGCAGGCTAGGGAGTCCTTCGGCACTGGCATCGAACAATATCAAAAGGAGGAGGAGGACTGCACAAAGGCGACTTCGGTTGAGGCTGCAAGCTCGTTGTCCGGAGCTTTTCTGGTCTGAGGTGGTCGAAACGGCTGAAGAAGCAATCTTGGTTCCTTTGCACCTGGAGCGCGCGCGGGCGCTGAGTGAAAATATAAGAAAATAACCTTTTTTACCCTTTTAATGAGCAAAAGTGACTTTAGGCAGGAGATTCATGATTTGAAGGGCGGGAGCGATCACTGTGGATAAAATAGAAATGGATGAATGCGGGCCATTGGATCATGCAAGGGCAGATCGGACGGCTGAGGAGAAGTCGCCATATCGCGTCGGTGAAGGGCAAGGGGTTAGGAGCATATGTAATAGATGACTTTGCGATATGCGATTCGATATCGCATCAGGGGTGACTTTGCGATGGTAAGGGACTAAGGCTTAACTTTGCGCGATAAGCAATAGCGACATGCAATTGCGATATGGGCTTACGATATCAATATAAACCGTTGGATGCGGGGGTTAATCGGACGGTGGACGGGCAATCGCGATATCACGTCGGCGAGGGACAAGCGATATGGAATAAAGCGGTGATGCGATGGTGCGATGATGCGATTGCGATATCACATCGGAGGAGTTCCATCGGGGAAACAAAACAGAGGGGGGCCAACACTTGCGATTTCCGATTGTGATATCACATCGGAGGAGGGCCAATGGAGCGATATCGGATCGGAGGAGGGTGGAGGGTTCTTACTAAGTTTCAAGTAAACTTAGTAATTCCCGAGAAAACATGTTTACAGTTATATCTCAACGGGGGCGGGGATATATTAAATATTGGGGCTTTTTATAAATAATACGGGGAAAGGTAAAAAAGGGGGATTTATATAATAGAGTTAAAAAGGTTAATGTGAAATTTTGAGAAGAAAGCGCTAAGTCTTAATGTTAGGCAGCTTAGGCTTTTTAAAGGGAAGAAAGAGTTCATACAAGGAATATGACCAGCTCCTAAGTAAAGCAGATTCTTACTTAGGCAAATGTTTATGGAATGATATGAGTAATTCAGTGATATTAAGCAGATCTTAATATCCCTGGGGGAAATTAGTAAATGATTTGGGAAAGTGAGAAGGGGAGTTAGTCATGCCTCGCTTGAGCTGCTCCAAGGGAATATGTTTTTCACTTGTGATAGAAGTAAATTCAACACTTTGAGACACAAAATTTATCACAAGTCTCCTTCTGCAACATCAAAACTGCCTACCCTGCCTACTTTGCTTAACATTTTTTCTTCTTTCTTCTTGGGTGCACTTGGACTAGCAAACCCTGATTTTCTTCTTTTCTTTTGGCTGTCCTCCTATCTAAATCTATCCTTATCTCTTCCAGGGGCTCAGATTAAGCAGTTGAGCACCCTTGTTTCTCTACCTATCTAGTGATCTGCCAAGATTAAACAGTTTGGACAGATTTTTATTCTCTATCTCTAAAACAAGAAATTTAAACCTAGAGAGGCCAAGATTAAGCTGTTTGGCCTTCCCTTAACTGTGACAAAATTACTGATTACATGATTTGAAATTCTTCAAAAATGGAATAGTAGTGGCATTTGAGCTAGCACACTTTCCTGGCCTTTTGATTGGGGTTCATTTCTTTTATTTTTCTCTTGGCCAATTCATTCTTCTTTTTGCCCTTTGATTTTTCTTTTAGGGCATACCCTCTTTACATTTTTAAAATTTTTGATTCTCTTGGAAATATGGAACCTTTGCAGCATGGAAAGGATGACATATTTGGAATTTCCACAGTCAATCATGAAATATGACACCTATTGGTATAGGAACCTAACATAACCCACATCAGATACTTGAGAGTAAAACACCAGAGGAAGCTTATTCTAGTAAGAGGCCAAATGTTGGTCACTTCAAGATTTTTGGTCATTGGTTTATTTCCATGTGACCAAAGATGCACAGAAGAAGCTTGAGCCAATAGTAGAATTGGGGATCTTTGTGGGGTACACTGATACTCCCCACAACTATCGGGTGTACATGCAAACTAGTCGGATGATAGTGGTTCGCGGGGATGTCAAGTTTGATGAGGAGAAGGCCATGTGAGTATCCTTTGAGAGGGAGCTTGAGCTACATGCAGAAGCAAAACTTTTAGTTCCTAAGGTTAAGGAGCCTCAGATTGATGTGGAGTAGCCACGTGCAGAGGTTACGGGAGTGGAGATATCCACTCAAGCAGTGTCTTCTAGAGAGGGAAGAAGGCACACTAGAGAGGTTGACAAATTGTTGGATGATGCAGGGGAGAATTTGGGAGAACCCTCTTCTCAGCACAGACAGAGAAGGCCACGAGAGAGGTACATTGGATACATGGCACTTATGGGTGCATGTGTTGTGATAGAGCCATCTTCCTTTCAGGAAGCAGTGCAGCAGCCAGTTTGGGTTGATGCGATGGTGGAGGCGTATGACTCCATAGTTCGAAACAATGTTTGGGATGTGGTCTCGAGACCAGAGGAAAAGTCAGTTGTGAGCTCTTGTTGTATTTACAAGGTAAATCAAACTGTATATGGTAGTGTGGAGAAGCATAAGGCCATATTTGTGGCCCGTGGCTTTTCATAGGTAGAGGGGATTGACTATGATGAAACCTTTGCTCCTGTTGCAAGGTATTTGTCAATCAGATCTACTTTGGGACTATCTGCAGAGATGGGTTGGAGTATCCATCAGATGGATGTGAAGACTGCCTCTCTCAATGGCATGATTGAGGAAGAGGTGTACATAGAGCAACTCGAAGGTTTTGAAACCTTGTACCATGAGTCGCATGTGTGTCAACTCAAGAGAGCATTGTATGGGCTGAAGCAAGCACCACGTGCTTGGTACACCAGGATAGATAGCTACTTCACTGGGTTGGGCTTCTCAAAGAGTGAAGCAAATGTGACCCTGTATCACATAGTGGTCGAAGGTAAGATTTTGATCATTGTACTGTATGTAGATGATCTCATACTGACAAGTGATGAGAAGCTCATCAAATCTTGCAAGGAGGACCTTGCAAGAGAGTTTGAGATGAAGGACATGGGGCTCATGCATTACTTTCTTTGCATGGAGGTATGGCACAGAGATGGGGAGTTGTTGTTTCTCAAGGCAAGTATGCCAATTAGATACTCAAGAGATTATGCATGGAGGGCAGTAAACCCATGGAGACTCCTCTAGCTAGTAATTGGAGGAAGGAGGATGCTACTTCAAGGGAAGTAGTGGAAGCTATTTTTTACTGGAAGCTTGTTGGTTCACTCATTTACTTGGTGAACACACAACCAAATATGTGTTATGCAGTTAAAAAACTTATTCAAGCGATGGTTAGGCCTACCAAGCTGTATTGGAAGGCAGAAAAGCATGTATTGAGATACCTCAGAGGCACTACTCAGTTTGGGTTATGGTACAAATGGACAGAGGGAGTGAAGCTTCGAGACTTCACTGATGCAAATTGGGCAAGGAGTCCATCTGACAGGAAGAGCACACAAGGAGGGAGATTTAGTATTGGGTAAGCGACAATTTCTTGGTACAACAGGAAACAAAGATTGGTTGCACTCAATTTGGAAGAGGCAGAGTACATGGCTGCAAGTCAAGCAACATGTGAGGCTATCTGGATGAGGAAGATCCTGGTTGGTTTGTTTGGTCAGCAGATGGATCCGACAATGATTTATTGTGATAATTAGATTTGTATCAAACTCTCTGAAAATCCAGTCTTTCATGATCGGTCCAAGGATATTGATATTCGATATCATCATCTCAGAGATTGTGTATTGAGGCAGATCATGTTGTTAGATTACATTCCCACAGAGGAGCAATATGCTGACATCTTGACAAAGGCATTGTCAAGATGTAAATTCTAGTTTCACAGAGACAGGATCGGGGTAGTTAATCCCTTTCTTGTTGAGAGGGAGTGTTGAGAAATGGCAACAAGAAATTCCAGTTTAATTTTTCCTTGAATTAAACTGTGAACTAAATTCGAATTCTATTCTCATAGCAACTTAAAATAGTTAAATTAAGTTTATTAAACTTACTTAACTCAGGAAATTCGAGTTGGAAGTATTTTGG
Source organism: Pinus tabuliformis (assembly GCA_031772625.1). Classification (NCBI taxonomy): domain Eukaryota; kingdom Viridiplantae; phylum Streptophyta; class Pinopsida; order Pinales; family Pinaceae; genus Pinus; species Pinus tabuliformis. Next base: position 618,625,265 of record CM062811.1, on the reverse strand, counting down.
AAGTCATCTATATGTTATCCCTACTTTTTAGGAGTCCAGTGTGAGTTAATTGTGAATTGTAAAAATAAGACTCAGTTTCATGAGTCAGTTCAGTTAAATTAGTTCTCAAACTGATTGAGAGAACTAATAGTGAGTTAACCATCAGTGGTGACACTAATGAACTCCACCAGTGCTACTCCAGTTAACTAAATATTTACTCATCGGAAACTCATGCATGTTGATTCTGAGAAAGACCCAGTTGAGACTAGAGTGCAGGGACAATGCACTATTTGTTTTAGATTTTTTTGAGTTGCACTAATAGTGCATGCATTCAAGAACTGATCCTTGAGGGATTGCGCTATTTTAAGAGGCTTTATTTCCCTTTAAATACAAGCTATCCCTCATAGGAATTACACATTGGAATAGAGACTTGGAGAGCTTGTGAATGGGCTAAACTTTGGCCTTGAGCTTGCTTATGAGTTAGAGATTGAATTTGTTGAGTGCTGGGATTATTCTAGAGAGAACAAGCATTGTAATTTCATCTTGATTTTCCTGATTAATAAAAAACAGATAGTGGGGTTTTTAGATGTGGCTTTCCATGTGGCTTTCCCCGGATATGTATTATGTTATGTGCCTTTGATTCTCTTCCTCTATTGATTATTGTTTGCTCAATTTTTATGGGCTTCCAGTATAAAGAGTAGAAGTAGATTCTTGTCTCTTGTTTTAGTAGATTACATGAGCTTGTGAATCTACAGGTTTTTCTACACTTCATGCGCATAGAGGTGAAGCAAGCAACTTCACTGGGGTACTGTCCAAGCTCGCTGTTAGGGGAGCAATGTTTATGTTCCTGCATGACTCCCCTAGGATACTGTCTAGGCCCATTGGAAGCAAAGCAACACCAGAGATGAAAAATTATACTCTAAAAATATTAAGCTCATGAGCTACACTACCCTTCCCAACTCGAAACATTGTGATATCATTGAATCTTATGTTGTGTTCAACCGAGAAGGCATAAAGGGGACCATGTCTATTCATGGGGTAAGTGAGAAGACCAAAGTAATATGCACGATGAATCAATACTCCTTGAAGAACCAAGGCCCTGCATAGAGAAAAGTCAACTGAGATAGAGAAACTAAATTCTACCAGTGTGTCGCCAAGTGTTGTAGCTGCTACAACACCCTCCAAAATTTTGGCCTATACCCAATTTTAGAGCCTTCCTTGATCTTGTTGGTCATTGTCGCAAACTTTGAAACTCATTTCATTTGTTTTCTTAGAGTCTGTGTTCTCCTTTGCAAGATGGGAAAAGTGTCATCTTTTAGCATGTTGGTTATCGTATCCTATGTATAATCCCGTTATGGTGGTTCTAAGAGGTCATATTTGTGAAAATGAGTTGTTCTAACCTTGTAAGTACCCGTTGCACTCATTTCCAAAGTTTTGAGCATTGTCACACAAGTGTCGTCACAGTCATTTCAAAGTACATCTTTGGTGTTGCACTTGTTGTAACTTGCTGTAAAGATATCACAAAGAGGGAAATCGTTTGTTCATGTGTTTGGATGATCTATGTTGTCGTGTCATAAAATATTCTAAGTATGTGATCACAATCAAAGTTCATCACCGTTCACACCAATCTCACTGATCCCACACTTAGCCATTTTCGGAAAAACTTCCCAACCGGGCAACCTAGCTTCATCGAGCCTCCCTTGAGCTAGTCATTGTGCAATATCATTCCTCTAGTTGTGGCCTTACTGCTTGGCACTATTCAATGCATAGTTCCTGCCTCCTGGGACTGCTGCACTTCGTAGTTTTTGTGCCCAAGCCCCAACCTTCACCTCCTAAATTTCACAATCATTCTCTCAGCTCGACCTTGACTATGCACTTTGCAATCACAAGCCTAAATCTCATCCCCCGAGCCCTTGATTTACACAGATCTGTAGTAGCCTTACCTCCCTTGTTCCCAAAACTACATAGTCTTATCCTTCAGACCTGCCTGAATTTCACACTGCATAGACTCAGGGCTCAAGCTTTTCCTCTGGTTGCTGGATCTATGCACTGTGTAGACACTGAGTCCCTCTTCCCAATCTGTCACTTGTTTCGGGCTTAGTTGGTGGATCAAAATTCATCATCTTACATTTAGGTGTTTTTGGATTGATGTCATCTCGTCATGAGTGAATTACAGGAACACGTACCCTATCATGTCATGAAAAGATGATGAAGGAGGATAAGAAGGAGGGACGCATGCTCAAAGACACTAGTTTGTGACCACTATTTTAGACTTGAGATCATTGAATATTCCTCATCACCAAGCCATGCGGAGGTGGAAAGAAAATAATCTTCAAGAGGACATCCAACACTTAGCAACAACAATGGCTTGACATTTCCACATCATCGAGCAATCCATGTCAGCGATGTCCTATCATGTCATGTCATGAGTGGTCATATTCCACCTCACTATTGTGGGTCATGTATATTGTATACAAAATGTATTATAAAGTGGAATTCCAAAGGACACGTATGGAATGTAAAGAGTCATGTAAGTTGAAAAGTCATAGGAAGTGAAACAGTCATGAGCGTAGTCAAAGAGTCACCCTTGGTTCTATATACTCCCTCATTGTATGAGCAAAGGACTTTTCACCTTGGCTCCTCCCACAAAGCATTAGAGAGATAAATCAATTCTTTTGAGGAGCAAGGAGTGGCTCTAGCACTCCACTATTGGAGCTAGTGATGTTCATTGTCTACATGTGTCTTGGAACTTTTACTTAATAACAGAAGCCTTTAAGGCCAACACGTTCTTCATGCATGGATTATGGATATTTGTAAGACTATTATGTGAATGTTTGTAATTCATGTTTGCTTTCATTTGTGCTAAAGTAGTTGAACTATTTCGGTTATTTTGGTACTTATCATATTGAGAATGTGTTGTAATTTCTATTATCGTTGTCGCATCCTCGTGGACTATTCCACTGGATATTAGACATATCTTCCTTGTTATATTGGTACCAATGTCGCCTTTGTGGACTATTCCACTTGATGTTGCACGAACCCTTCTTTTTCATGTGTGTCTCTACTAGGATGGTACTACTACCTCTCTCTTAGAGGCTCACTTCTCCTCCCCTTCGTAGTGAAAGAACTTTGACACACATATGATTGAACACTCACCAGACACACCCCCCTTGATCTTCGAAGGCACATGTGCACTCATCTCTCTTCCTAATGGTTAAAGCCAAGGCATATCTATAAGAATACATGGCAACCAGGCCGATATTCTAGATGGGGCTTTTATTTCAAGCGGTGTGAGGTCTAATTGGGACTTCACATTGGGAAGATCCCTTGGTTGACAGATTTCTAGCACCGTCAACAGATATGTAATTAAACATTTATTGAATAAGTTTTTTTCTTCAACTATTAAATATTAAGAGAACATGTAGCTAATGAAATTAAGTTATTAAAGTTAAACATAAATAAAATATGTACATAAGTAAAACAAAATTAAAAGAAAGTCTACTAATTAAAATAAAATATCAAATAAAATAAAGTTTAGGAAATTAGATAACACATTATTTACAAAGTTAGGGTTAGTGTAAGAAATAGTAAAACATAGTAAGAGGTGAAGAATTTGCGTAACATGAAAGAAAGCACACTTATTACAAATATTTATGACAACAGAAGAACAAATTAACATATTTATACAAAAGACAATAAATGTAAAATTTGAAAATTAATGAGAAAACATAAGGCCAGATACTAGAGACCATTGAAGGGAGATTTGACCAGCAAGGAAGAATCCTTTTTTTATTTCATTTTCTCATCCACGTACATTTCTACATGGTGGAATATGCGAGAAAATGGAAGGTGATGCATGGTCATTTTAAACTACTCAATAGTAATCAAGAAAATCAAATCCTGCATAACAGTCATGAGGTCAGTACCAACTTTAAAGTTGAAACATTGAAAGAAATGCAATGAAGCTTTGTAATCACTTTCTAGGATGCACTCGAAAGAGGCTACCTGCACACTTGCATTGAAATCACACAAGAAGAATTCAGTTGCACAAAAAAGGAAACTAGGAATAAAGAAAGGAAACCTTACTACTTGTCGCCCTCACTCACAAATGGGTAGCATCTGGGTGTACAAAAGAGGGAATCCTTTTCTTCAAATCAACTACTTTCTTTTATAGATCTCTTCAAGATGATAGATGTTCTCAATTCTCCTTGGTTCGTTGTTGAATGAAATTTTTGTGGTTGTAGTCATTTTGTCCATTTGAAAATTGTCTCGTACTTAATCAAAAATTCATTTAAGGATTCATTATTTTGTGTACATGTAGTTACTCTCATTCTAATACTGATTAGTAAATATAATTTTCCTATGCCTTCTTCTTCTTCTTTTTGATATTATATAGTATCAAGCAACATGTCACTTTATATTTCAGTTTACTATAGTAAAGAATACAACATTATCAATCTCCATAATGTGAATAAATCTGAGTATAGACATAGTAAATTGAACTACAAGAATAAAAAGGAATTGGAACTATATACATAGATCCATTCCCCTTGACAAGTTAGATTTATATTGAATTTTCAAACTCTTTAAGAGAAGTAATGTAGCATTTGACTGTAGCATCTCAGTTACATAAGAATGATACCTACCTTTGTTTGTGCCATTCCAATCTTCTGTATTTGCTAGTAATAGTGCCAATACAAGTTGCTAAGGATAGTATGATTGCAGGGAACCCATTGCATGAGTTAGTCACCTCAGGAGGCATGGAGTGAGCTTTGAACGCCAGATCTATTATAATATTTAATTGAATAGCTATCCATACATGGATCACAAGACGATCTCGCCCTTTTCCTCAATGTTCTTTTAAATTAATTTATTGTGTTCGCATTTCCAATAGAAATTGATGAATCATCAAATAATGTGTTGGCAATAGAAACACTTACATCCTTTAGTAATATCTCAGATGTAAAAGGATAATTTCTCACCCCGTGGATCTATGCAAACTCACTAGAAGATGACATACTTTCAGCAAAAGGAATCATCCCTCCATTGGGAACAATTAAATTCATGTAATTTAGAGAATATAAATCTCTCAAAATTTCCAATGAATATCCATTACTTGTCAATTGATTTCAAACATGCACCTAGTTTTCAAGGTATGGAGGAATAGACACATCTTGTGAAAAACCATGCTCTCCAGTTACAGTTCTCTTTGATAAAATTTGAATTTCAACATAGTTTTTTGCATGAAGGTCAGAGTATTTCACAACATTCACATGGTCTAATCTCACATGGCAGCAAAACCAGGGCTATTGTGGATGACATGTAGAAATTAATGTTCTGATAGCAACACTAACAACATTAATTTCCATCCCTACTCTTCAACTCCTTTCCTCTATGTTATTTGCTTGTTATTTTTTTTAACCATAAAAAAATCATAAAACTATTATATTGATATATGTAATTGTCATCCTGATAATATTACAAAATGAGTTATTAATGCATAATGTAGGTATGAAGAAACAATGCGTTGATTTGTAATATCTAGTGAAAAAAAACAAGGAATTGATGACAAGATGCTCAAATAAGCTAATTGGTTATGGATATGAGATTTTATAGAAATGAAATAATTGGCTATCAATGTGGAGAGATGTTTTTTTTAAGAAATAGGCAATGTGAAAAATGGTGCCTCTAGTTCATCCTGCAACATTTTCATAGTGAGCAGTCAGATTGTCACTAAAGCTTCTTGATGATTATTGCTTGCTTATCGTGAAAAATGTGGGTTGTAAATGTTATTGATGTAATAATTATTTTCGAGTGCCACAACAAATATATAATTTTAAACAAATAATTTAAGAGCCTATGAGATTCCTAACTGTGCAATCAAGTCCTTTAGGGTGTTCTGGAAATTGTGTATCTAGTCATTGAATGATATTTGGCTACCCTGTCACTTGATGATGATAATGCTATGTCGATCCTCTTGAGATTTTCACTTGGGTCTTTAAATGTTAAGCACATCATTTGTCAAACCATGTTTATAACAATCTGCATATGCCATCGCTTTGGCCCATTGAAATAAATTATGAGTGATCTTTATCGTATTCATCTTACATATGTTTTTGAAAAGAACAAATATATATCCCACCTGTGTTGTAGGAAAGTTGATTATGCAATTTATATATCACAGTTTTTTTTCACTTTAAGTTGATGATAGCGTCATCCTTTGGTGCTGTGTGGGTCTCTTGGGCAGTCGATGGGTCTTTGACTTCAACATTGGCATTGATGCATACTTGCGGGCCTTGCGAGCATTTTTGGTTGTAATTTGCTTTAAATGAAAAGATGTATTTTGCTTTAAATGAAAAGAGCCACATTAGGTCACTTGGTCTAGATCATGGGTGCTTCTTGTATATGATAATAGTGGACTGAAAAGTTGGGTCATGTGGGCTTATGTAGAGGCAATTTTTATATGTATATATAGTAAAACCCTTTTTTTAATAAAAATAGATCCATAGGATTTCTAAGAATAGGGGCTAAGCTGTGTTTCTTTTGATAGAAAGAAATTATATAGACATTACAAAGAGGGGGGAATTCCCTTTTGACATTAGATAATGCTAAAGGGGACCAAAGAAAGGAAATAAAAATGATAAACCCATTTGTTGTTTGATTTATTACAGGTCATAGAGTGCATTCTTCATTAAGAGCTATGGAGACCTTTCGCTTTGGAGGAAAAATGTTCTATCTCTTTTATTGATTTTGTGAAGGAAACTGAGGCGCATGGTGGATAAGTCACATGACATACATATGAGTAAAGTTGAATATGGGAAGCCAAAACCTATAATGGTTTGAAGAACTCTTCAAATCATTGAGGTGAATCAACATTGGTGACTCCACAGGGAGGTTCGTATCGTGTGAATTAGAACTTAGAAAGAAACTCTCGCGATATCATGAAACTGAGAAAGGGGAAAACTAAGAGGGTAAAGGGGATGAAAGAAGTAGGACAAGGTATGAAATATCATGGGTAGGAAAATGAAGTAATTATTGTGGCAGAAGATGAATATTCAAGGGAGTTGCACAGGGCATACTAATAAACTTGAAAGAAAGAAGTTGGAAGCAAACAACTCTATTGTCGTGGTTGGCATTGCCTTCATGTGGGAGCCTTCACATGAGCAAATCAAGGTCATTTCCTTCAAGCACTATCAGGATGAACGCGGGGGTTATATAAATATTTGTTGTGTTCCCTATTTTCAGAAAGAAAATTAGTACATTAGTGATAATTTATGTAAAAATACTACTTGCTTGTCACTGTCGACTGATTCAAATTCAGTGCATGTTCACCTTCATTTATAACAACAGGGAATGTGGATGAGGGGAAGGGATGTTGATAATGGATTAGTAGCATAAGGAAAAAATTGACACAAAAGTAAGTAAAAGTGATGTTATCAAATAGAAATAAAATAAAACATGCAACAAAAACAAAACTAAACTAGAAGAAGCTCAAAATTGTAAATTAATGCAATCAACAAAACATAAAAGAAATGCAAAACATGACATGATGTTGAAAGGAAACAAAACAAGAAAGAAAGAAAAACAATTTTTTCACTGTTTATTTATGTACATGTTTAGGATTCAAGACTCTCTAATGATCATACAAGATGAAAATGTGCAGATAAGAATGCATCTCAAGTCTTACATCCAAAATTAAGGGCTTGTTGGATGGAAATTAGGTAAGGATGAGCATTGTGCCAACCACCAAGCGTGAGAAGCATAGACATCGATTTAACCAAAATCCAGAAGTATTGCTAGCCACAACACATAACGTGCTAACCAACAACTATGTGTTTATGTGACAGACTAGAAGCATAAGAATATTAAAAAAAATCATGGTTTGGGTTTATATCAAACCACACATCCATGTTGTGATGAACATGCCTCGTATCGTGAGCAAAAGAAGATTTATATGCATATAACATTTCAAACCAAACACTTTGTATTCAATAGATTTAACTGATGAAACTTCTTCAAAATAAAAAATAAAGACTTCATTTCTAGGGTTTATAAAAGAGATCTCATTACCAATGTCAAACAAGTACCTTTCATAAGTTGGACTTAACCTTTCAAAGGGAAGAACCTCTTCCTTGAGTTCATCAAGGAATAAATCATCATTCACGTCAAGGAAATATTTCATATCATCATGACTCAACCATTCCTCACTATAATCATTTTACTTTACATTAAACACAAGGTAGAGGAGGTTGGGGTCTATATAGGGCTAAATATTATTGCATGAAAATGTGTGAGAGGTGATAAGGGAATTGTGACATGGAGGTGGACTTGGATCACCCTCAAAGGTAAAAGCATCTAAGTCAGGAAAAGAAACATGATAATCATGTGTGATTTTGAGATGTTGATCATCATTCAATGCACAATATTGATCACATATGACATAATAATCATAATCGAGTTTCAAAAGAAAGGGTTCATTGGAGAACTCAAGTAGAGACTAGCTAGAAACTCCATTCTCAAGATGACACATCTAATCCTATAAATCTTGAAAGGTAAGTATTAGAGAAGAAGGATTAGGATACACATCATTAAGATTTGGAGAGAAACCAAGTCAACGAGTTTTCTCTTCTAAATAAATACAAGTGACCAAGGCTTTATCAAGGCTTTGAACGTTCCTTTCCTCTAGCTTCCATCAGTAAATGGGAGGTATGAGGTTACAATAATGCAGATAGGAAGCTAGGTTGGTAGGTCAAATAGATTCAGGGATGAGGTTGTAAAGCTTGATAAACTGGACACTGAAAGCGTGAATACTTTCACCCTTTTCCATGCATAATTGGTTAAATTTTTAAGATGATTATAAGTATTCTCTAGGGTACCGAAGGTATAGCTAAACTAGTAGGAAAGTTCATTCCAAGTGGAAAAAAATTCATAATTAGGCATGTCATCAAAGAGGGAAGAAATACATCCTTAAGGGGTGTTTGAAAACAAAAGCATGGTGTTGTCATTTTTTTTTACTTTAAGGATCATGCATGCATTAGAGAATGCACGAAAATGCTCCTTTACACTAACTTTCCCATCACCATAAAACAAAATTAGATGTTGTTTGAATTTGGGGGGTAGAGAGTTCATTATATGTGTAAGTTTTAAAGGGGAAGGTGTAAACCAAGGACCCGGGTTCTTGTCCTCCTCCCACATAAAGATCCCATGTTGATAAACGATGTTGTCAGTGTTGGAAGAGGAACTAGCTGGCATGCCACGACAAGGAAGAAAGAAGTCAATAATAGTCATACTTGACTAAAATAAGAGAAATGAAAACCAAAAAGAGAGTGAGAGTAGATACTCCCCAGTATGGTTACCAGAAATATGTTGATATTTTGGAAAGATAGTGTTTCTATAGCACTACATCAACATAAACATCTTCGAATTCTCAGTAGCTGATGAAAAGTAACATGAATGATATAACACAATTTATAGCCACTCAAGCAAAGGTTGAGTCCATGCCAAGAGTGGTGCAACTTAACCCTCTTGATTGTCAAGGTGTTGTAGCTGACAAGGGAGAATCCTGCAACTAACAACCCTGACTGTCAAAAGAAAAAGAAAAAGGAATACCCTAACCCTAGAAAAAAAATTATATATAAAAAGTAGCAAACTAATCATCACTCTAGGATTCTAGCCCTAGAGTATTATAGAGCCTCGGTTGCATGTGACATTTTAAATTAAAGAAACTAAATTAACAATGCTACACTAACCCTATGTATGATATTTGGCTATAATACCCTTTATTTAAGAACAACTAAAACAACTAAAGCCCTCCTATTAGTGAATCAAATATTCCAACACATAAATGAGAAGTTAAATAAGAAAAGGCATATTTGAATGTTAGTTGTTTATATATGGTTTAATAGTTCCATTGAATATTTGAATTATGGAATAGAAATCTTAATTGATCTTAACCGGGTTTAAAATTGTGACCTCCAAGTTGCAGGAAAAGTGACTTCACCATTATATCACACATAACACTTGTGTAATAAACCCTTTTATTATATAATTTAATTGTTGTATATATATTTATGTTATGAGAACTAGAAACCTTAACCAATTGTATAGGATATGTAATTAAATACTTATTGAATAAGATTTATTTTAAAAACTATTAAATACTAAGAAAACATGTAGCCAATTAAAAAAGTTATTAAAATTAAACATAAATAAAATATGTACAGAAGTTAAAAAAATAATTAAATGAAAGACAACAAATTAAATCAAATATCAAATAAACTAAAAGTTAGGAAATTAGATAACACATTATTTACGAAGTTAGGGTTAGTGTAAGAAACAATAAAACAAATTAAGAGGTGAATAATTTACATAACATGAAAGAAAGAACACTTATTATAAATATTTACAACAGTAAAAGAAGGAATTAAGGCATTTATACAAAAGACAATTTAGGTAAATTTTGAAAATTAATGAGAAAACATAAGCCCAGGTGCCAAAGACCATTGAAGGGAGATTTGACTGACAAGGGAAAATCCCTTTTTATTACATTTTCTCATCTAAGTACATTTCTAAAGGGTGGAATATGCGAGAAAATGGAAGGTGATGCACAATTGTTTTAAACAGATCAACAATAAGCAATAAGATCGAGTCTTGCATAACAATCATGAGGTCAGTACCAACTTTAAAGGTAAAATAGTGAAACAAATGCAATGAAAAAATTTAACCTTTGCTCGGATGTAAATCAATGGAGCTCTATAATCACTTTCTAGGAAGCACTTGAAAGAGGATGCCTACACACCGGCAATGACATCACACAAGTAGAAGTCAGTTGCACAAACAAGGAAACTAGGAATAAAAGAAAGAAAACCTTACTATTGGTCACCCTCAATCACAAATGAGCAACATCTAAGTGTACAAAAGAGGGAATCATTTTCTTTGAATTAGCTGCTCACTTTTATAGATCTCTTCAAGATGATAGATGGCCTCAACTCTCCTTGGTTGGTCGTCGGATGGAAGTTTGGTGATTGCAGTTGTTTTGTCTATTTGGACACTGTCTCATTCTTAAACAAAACTCCATTTAAGGCTTCATTATTGGTGCACATTTATTTAATCTCATTTTGATACCTATTAGTAAATATATTTTTTCCTATGCCTCCTCCTTTTTTTTTATATATTATATTGTGCCAAGCAATGGGTCATTGTATATTTCATTTTACCATAGTAGAGAATACAACAACATCACCCTCCATAATGTGACTAAATATGAGTATGGACAGGACGGATGGAACTATAGATAGAAAAAAGAATTGGAACTATCACCAGAAAGCCATGCCACTTGACAAGTTATATTTATATCAAAATTTCAAACTCTTGAAGAGAAGTAATGTAGTTTTTAACCATAACATCTCAATTGAACAATTACGATACCTACCTTTGTTCTTGCCCTTCCAATACTTTCTATTTTCTAGTAATAATGCTAGTACTAGTTATTAAGGATGGTCCGATTGTAAGGAACCCATTGCATGAGATATTCACCTCAGGTAGCATGGATTGTGCTTTGAATGTCTAGTCTATTATAATATTTGATTGAATAGATATCTAGAAATGGATCATAAGTTGATCCTATCCTTGTCCTCAACCTCCTTCTAAAAGCATTTATTATGCTCGCATTTCCAACAAAATTGATGAATCATCAGATAATGTGTTGGCAACAAAAGTATTTTACATCCTTTATTAATATCTTAGATGTAAAAATCTCATTTCTCGACACATGGATATGTGAAATCTCACTTACAGATGACATACTTTCAGCAAAAGGAATCATCCCTTCATTCGGCACATGTAAATTCATGTCATTTGGAGAATATAAATCTCTCAATTTTTCCAATCAAGATCTAGTTTTTGTCAACGAATTTCAAACATGCACCTAGTTTTCAAGGTGGTGGGGAGGAATAACCACATCTTGTGAAAAGCCATACTCTCCAATTACAGTTTTCTCTGATACAGTTCAAATTTCAAAAGATTTTGTTGCATGTAGGTCAAGGTATTTCACAACATTCACATGGTCTAATCTCACATAGCAGCAAAATTGGGGTTTTTGTGGATGAATTGCAAAAAGTAATGTCGTGACAACATCACTAACAAAATTAATTGTCATCCCTACACTTCAACTCCTTTCCTCTATGTTATTTTCATGTTCTTTTTTTTAACCATAGAAACATAGTAAAATGATTATATTGATATTTGCAATGGTCATCCTGATAATATTACAACATGAGTTAATAATGTACAATGTAGGTACGAAGAAATGATGTGCCGATTTGTAATCTCTAGTGAAAAAGCAAGGAATCAACGACAAGTTGTTCAAAATAAGATAATTGGTTATGGATACAATACTTTATAGAAATGAAAGAACTGGCTATCGATGTGGGGAGATGTTTTCTTCAAAAACAGGTAGTAGGAAAGATGACACCTTTGGTTGGTCTTGCAATGTTTTCATAGTGTGCGGTCGAAGTGTTGCTAAAACTTCCTGATGAATATTGTTTACTTGTCGTGAACAATACGTGTTACAGATAGTTACTGATGTAATCATTATTTCTAAGTGCCACAACAAATATAAGCTTTGAAAGAAATAGTTGAAGGGACTGTGAGGTTCCCAATTGTGTAGTCAAGTCCTTCAAGTGTTCTGGAAATTGTGTATCTGGTCATTGGACGATATTCCGTTATCCTTTCACTTGATGATGATAATTCTTTGTCGATTGTATGGAGATGTTCACTTGAGTCTTTAGATGTTAAGCAGGTCATTTTCCAATGCACGTTCATAATAATTTACATATCCCATTGCTTCTTCCCATCAAAATAAGTGACAAGTGATGTTCATCGTATTCCTCTTATATATTTTTTCGAAAAGAAAATATGTATGTCCCACATGTGTTGTAGGAAAATGGGCCATGTAGTTTATAGTAAAATGGACTATATCTTCTATTTCTCATTGAATCTCACTTTAACTCGATGTTAATGAGATCTTTCAGTGTCCTGTGGGTCTCTTAAGCAGTCATTGTGTCTTTGACTTTAATGAAAAGAGCCAAAGAGATACTTTAGGTCATTTATGCCACATAGATGGCATTTTTTTTTTTTTAAATGAAAGGAGCCATTTAAGTCATTTATCCCACATGGATGGCATATAAATTGTTTGAATTGCATAAACTTTTTTCACGGCCCGCAGGGGTCGATGATAGGAATGTGCATGTGTAACAGGACCTTCGACTTGGTCTCGGTCATGGTTGCTTCTTGTATATGATAATAGTCATGGTTGCTTCTTCCATATGATAATAGATGGATGCTTCTTGTATATGATAATAGTCATGGTAGAATGAAAACTTGGGGCCCGCGGGCTGAAGTAGATGATGGATGCTTCTTGTATATGATAATAGTCATGGTAGAATGAAAAGTTGGGGCCCGAGGGCTGAAGTAGACGAAGAATTTTTTATATATTGTCACCTTTATAACATACAATGTTATGTATAACATGTAATGAACATATAAATATGCACTCCCAAAGCTTCGAGAACCAACTTAAAACCCTTTTTTTAATAAAAATAATTATTCCTTTTGATAGCAAGAACTTCTATATACATTACAAAGAGTCAAGAAATTCCCTTCTGACTTTAGAAAATGCTAAGAGGGACCAATGCAAGATTTTTTTTTAAGATAAACCCATTTGTTATTTGATTTATGATAGGTCATAGAGTGCATTCTTCAATAGGAGATATGACGACTTTTTGCTTTGGAGGAAGAAAGAGGATTTTTCTCTTTTGTTGATTTCGTGAAGAGAACTAAGGAACATGCTGGACAAGTCACGTGACATACATATGAGTAAAGCTAAATATGGGAAACCAACACCCACAATGGCTTGTGGAAATATTAAAATTGTTGAGGTGTGTCAACAAAATGGAAGGCTTGCAAGATTAGGACATGCTAGTGTCCCACTGATGTGGTGAAGAGAAATGTCATAAGTTCTTTGGATTTGGCCACGATATGTAGAAACTATCACCTTACAACTGCAACCCTCATTAATAGTGGCCATGACATCATGGTCAGTAATGGAACCTTATTTTAAATCTTTTACCCTTTGTTATTTTAGAAATGTTTCAGGTTTGATTCTCTGACACATATGGCTATGTTGTAGCAAGTGAATTGGTTGGTAGACACCGAAAATGTTGAGATAGAAAGGAAAAGATTTAGAGCAAATCAATGCCATTAGCACCACATGGATAAGCACACTATAGATGGAAATCAATACAATCTCAAAACCCTATTTTTAATCTTTGCTACACTAAGTTATCTTTTTCTATTACATATTACTCAAGGTTTTGTATTGAAACATGCATTAATTAGAAACCCATATGGTGCACCAGGTGTAGGATGGTCAAAGAGTTGTAATTGGAATCATTTGCAAGTTTGGCACTCCTATCTCTTTCATGACAAAAGTATGTTTGTACAAGAATCTCATTCTGCTTTATTATTATCTCACACACACACACACACATATATATACACACACATATTCTAAATTATTATATTTTGTTGACTGTTTGGGTATAACGAACAATGAATGGATGAAATCAAGACCATTGTTGATATGTAACCACTGAAGAAACCAATCGGAATGGTGAATCTAGAAGACATAAAATTTGATAGAATGAAATATTATTGGTACATGGATTTTTGACAACTCCTTGCATGGAGGGAGTCATTTGGAATATGATTGACGAGGTATTTTCATTGTCTATCTTGTTTTTGCCTAAATACAAATCTTTGTTCATGGGTATTGACATTGTGACCTGATGCTTCTAAGTAATCTATGTGTAGCTAGGGACAATGTTGGAAGACCAAGATTGTGAGTAATTTATGTGAAGCTAGGGACAATGTCGAAAGACCAAAGTGATGGATCTACAAGAAGTTGTACATGATGTAAGTATTCGGTAATCTCTAGCTTGTTACTAACTAATGATGAAATACAATTGTGATGACCCTTGGTTAAATTTTCCCTCATTATAAATACTTGTAATATATTGGCCAAGAGAAAGGAACATAGATTCGAGTTGCTTATGGAGGGAGATTGCTTGAGGAATTGGTGATCTTAAATACATTAGCCATGGGTTGGATAAGATGATTAAATGGGTGTATTGTGCAATAACTTAATAGAGGATAAAACCATGTTCCCTTTGGGAATAGCTATAAGCAACAAATGACAAAAATTAAAGGTAGATTGGTTTGTGATGTCCATGGTAGGTTGACTTGTGTGGAGCCTTGAAAAAAATAGACAATTAGTCTGTTGAGGGAGGCATGAAAACGAATGGAGTGGAGGAGAAAATTCACTCATGCATCCACAATTGAAAACACATAGTTGGAAGCACTGGAAGAAAATTTCCTCCAAGAGGTGAAGGTGAAACAAGAGAATGATGATCAAGTTTTGGGAAAAGTGAACTAGTGATGGAAACCTCAAGAGGATTACAAGGGAAATATATGTCTGTGTGTGTGTGTGTGTATTTTTATGTTTTATGTAAGGAATGGTTACAATTGTGTTGTTGGAGTGGGTAAACATTGGGCGCAGGTATAATAATTTTTTCTAATTCAATTAAACCTTGAACTTGACTAATGAGTTAAACCAATAATGGCTCAAAACCAAAATGGCCATGTATAGGGAAACCTATATAATTCTCGCATCACTAGTAAATGCATTTGTGCAATTGGTATAATGAAGTGCATATACTTAAATGAAATAAATGTAAAAGTGCATGGAATTATTCAAACGAGCAGTGGAAAATGTAGGAAGGAGAATGCATAAAAAAATAAAAGTAGTAATATTACTAGTACTAGTAGTATTAGTAGTAGTATATGATTATGTGTGTGTGTGTGTGTGTTTGTGTACACACTACTAAGTTGGGTGTTTAGGTTTTGGGCTTAATTCTTGCATTTCTTATCCACGACTATGTGTACAGTCAAATTATTATGATAAGGGTGTAAATATGAAACATTTCCTCCTTAAATGGACTTGTAACGTTAAAGTAACCCATAGGCTTGTGTTGTGAGGTTTCATTTGATGCATAGGAGTATCAATGTATATATGTGCATATATTTTATATAATATATATAGTAACTAAATGTTAATGAGCACCAAGGATTAGGGTCAGGAAATGTGCAAAAAAGACTAGCATTAAGCTTAGAGGTTGGGCTCATATGAATTGAATAAGAGGCCTTAGCCCTCAGGGTTGGGTCGTGAACCCACATAACCACATATTATAACATATGGTAGAAATCATATTTAGTCAGATAACAAGGGATTTGTTCCAAAAATCGATGATCGAGAGACTGCTGGCGCCTCTCCCTTGTGATGTTAACTAGGGTAGGGGGAATTCTTGCTTGGATAATAGTTTTCTATCAAGCCATGGAATATCAACAACCAATAAATTAGCAAGGCCTTCCACCTTTGACATCAACGAGGGGAGGGTGAGGCCCCACAAACCATCAGATGGGGCGAGTGATGGTGGACCATCAAATTTGTAGCTTGGAACCATGCATGGAACAAAACAACGTGACACCTCCTCTGTGACGTCAACAAGGGAGGGGGTGACGTGTTTAATCCTAGTCATCATTCAACATTTGTTGTAGGTCATCAGATGAGGGAGGACTGATAATGGGAGACCTTGGGTAAATGTATAAGGTGTTAGGATTTAAAGGCTAAGAGAGTGATATATATAAATATATAAGAATGATACAACACCTGTAATGGTGGGGAATAAAAGAAAGAGTAATTTATTGAGACATGCCATGTGGGTACCCCATTGGGACCACGTGGGTGCCACGTGGTAGGAAAAGAGAGGTGGCACTTTTTAACTACTAAGACTTAAAAGGTCATAATTTGGAATCATGTGGTCCAAATTGGACATAATTTATATCACTGGAAGGTTCTTGTAGAGATGAGTACAATGATATCAAAATTGAGTTCTGGAAACTTGGAATAAGGTCAAAAAATTTTACCCCATTTCTCCAATTGTATGAGGGAAGTTGGGCTAGGATACTGAACACATCCTCAAGGGTAAGGGGGTGTGTTTACAGGTGGTATCAGAGCATCTAGGTTCAAAACTTGGACTGGATGGGCTCTATCTTGGGAAAAATAACAACTAGGTTCTTCCAAGCCCTTGGGAATAAGTTGGTACTCTGTTGCAAATTTAATAGAGCAAAGGGGTTTCATATTGAATTTTAGAAAATGGATAAAACAAATATTTAGGTTTTAAAAGTCAAGCTGTGATTGATTTATTACATGTATTATTGATATTTTTACCTTGTGATTTAATTATGTAGCATGGTAATAATGATTGATATGATTTTATTGTTATTGATGTGCTAACTTACAATGTATTGTTCAACTAGCCTTTCACTAGTAGATTTCCAACAACAAGCTAAGGTTATAACATCTATTATGTATTGGAATTTTGTTTAAATATAACAATTGTGTGTGTGTGTGACAAAACATAAGACAAGAAGACACTAAGGATTAAAGAGATGAGGACATGAATGGTGCAATATAGCTCTGACCAATTGTAACATGGATATGAAAAAGTAAGGGAAATTGAAGAAATATCAGTTGACCAAGGGGGAGGGGAATACTCTCCTGACTTAATGGATACCTTGAGGAGAATAAGGGATGATATTAGGAGTTTAAATGTCAATAATGAAAGGTTGGTAAGGGCTCAGGAAAGACAAGTTGAGGTAAATGTATTCATACTAAAAAACCTTTCCTACTTACAGAGATAGAGGTAGTATGATCTGCGAGTTAGTCATAGAGATAGGCATAGCCCTTTGGAACTAGAAGAGAGAACAAATGGGGTGGATGATAGCAAGTCCAAAAATAGGAAGAGATGGGAAAGTGAAGACATCATGAGAGGGAATGCACCATTGAGTACCCCAGGGAGAAGAACTAGCACTTATTGGCACCACTCTGGTAGACATTCTAGTTCTACTACCAGGAGGCTTCATCGTCATCATCAGATAAAGAGAGGAAATGAATATATTCCAAATGAATTTGTTGTTGTTGTCACAAAAAACCTCTAAACTTTTCCCTACACTTGAATTTTGGAGCCTCCTTATGATCTTGCAATCTGTCGTTCCAAGTTGATCATAGTCACTTCATGGTCGGTTGATGATTTTCTAAGTGTTTAATTATTCTTTTGACATTATGAATTTTTATCCACATTATTACACATGCTTATATTTTTTATTCTTTCATAAGTGCACCTATTCCTAGAAAACTCAGTAGTCAATGTCTTCTTGGAAAGATAAGCATTGCATAGTCCTTGATAGCAATACGTGCGCAATCTCTAGAAATAGTAATTGTGAAATCCTTAATGGAAGGAATTACATAGCTCCTAAACATTTCACAACCCTTGATAACAATACTCACACATTTTTATAGGGACAGTGCATTGTGCAATCTCTATGGAAAATCAATTCGCAATTCCATTTGATAGTCTCTCTCACTCCTAGTTGCAAGTGTACCATCATCCCAATGAGTTTTCTCAACAGTTGCTTTTGCACGCTTTTTCTTTTGTAAGTGTCGCTTTCACATTCGTGACTATTTTTTTCTTTCTTTCACTTTTGTAAGTGTCACTTTCACTTTCTTTAGCTTTTGCAAGTTCCAGTTTCACTTATTCTTACTGGTGCAAGTGTCACTTTTGATTGTTTTCACTCCTGAATATGTCACACTTTTGCGCACCACTAGAGGTATTTTTAATGCACTCTTCTACATTATTTGATCTTATGTATCATAATAATATGGACTAGACACTCTCCCAAAATTCAATACACTTTTTGGTTATAGTCGATACGTGTATTGTAACTTGTATTGTAAGTGTGACAAAGCTACATTTCAACTATTGCACTTAGAAATAAGTGTCACTTGTTGTCATCTCAATATATGCAAGTGGATCTTGAGTACTAAGCATTCCCTTGGATTTTGTTTGATGTTATACATGTTTGTGAATTTGTTTTGGAACTTGTTTATATCATTTGTTCTCTCTTGTTCCATTGATCCAACACTTAGCTATTTTTGGGCTTTCCCTTGTCTTCACACTTTGCATACCTAAACTCCCAGCTACTGGATAAGTGCATGCATATTCTTAGCTAGCAAGGATTCATCCCTTAAGTCATACAACTTCCTAATGTTCCATGCTAAGGATAACCTCTTCCATAAACACATTGCACAGTCTTGAAGCACAATCTCTCAAGTCTCTACTGCTTACCCTTGCTCACTACACCCAAGATTAACTCCTTATTACCTCCATTGCACATGGAACAGTTCTAGTGGAAAATGAAGCCTCCTCCTCATAATTGTTGAAGGGAAATATGCAATAAAAATGCTCTCACCCCTTCACGGTGAAGTGGGCATCCTCAAGGTATAGTAACCTATCTTTTTGTTGCTTACACTAGTTCATTGTGCAATCCCTTCACCAAGTGAGCCTCTTACTATGTATTGTATAATTATAGTGGAAAATAGGTCCATGTCTAGACCACTGCAACCCTTAACTATGCAATCCTAGAGTTTGATCCTTAATCAATGTGCATTGCATAAATATAGTGGTTAATCCTATCTCTCCTACTGATTAAAACCCTCATCATGTAGTATATTATCATGTCTTGTCTCCTACTGTGCATTGAGTAGTTACAATGGATAGTGGAGTAATCCCTCAATCCTTTTGAAGCTAAATTACACAATCCCAACCTCCTCTTCCCTTATCATTGGGAACTATGCATCCTCAATAATTAAGCTCATCACCCTTGTCTCTTGGACTTGTTCACTAAGTAGAACCTTGAAGAGCCTTTCCTTAATAAGTAGTTCCAGTGGAAAACATGGTCACCCCTTGGTCACTATTGATCCCAACTGCACAATTCCTAGTCTCTCTCTCTCTCTCTCAAATCCTTACCTATTTTCCCATCACAGTCGGCATCTTCCATGAGAAAGCAAAGGTAGAATAGGTATTTTTCGAACCGATGTTGGTTTGTCATGAGTGGACTTCATTTGCAAGTTGTTACACAACATTTTGTCACTGTCCCTGTACTCCCCATCTACGATCCTGGTGGGCCTCTACAGTGTACCCAACGTGCTTTCCTATCATGAAGAAACTCCCATTGTGTCCCTCTTCATGAGCAGAATAATTCCCTTTTACATAATTTCCCAAAAATATTTTGTTTATCCCAGTTTACAAGACCAACGGTAATGACCCGTGTCCTCCTCGCGCCAATATGCAGGGATTACAATTGTCCCTAGCACCGATCAGATTGAATGAGCCCTTTCTCAGTCATGTCGATCCTCTTTTGGAAAGTGTTTTAAATATGGAGCTGAAGCTTCCAGCTCTAGAAGCTTTGTAACAGAAGTTTGGTAAATGGTTAGGCTGGATGGAGTTGAGGATGTCAGTTTGGGCTCCTTTCCCCTATTAGGATGGAACTAATCCAAGAGATAAGGCCTTATCCCATGAGAAGAGGAACCATCTCCCCTCCATCCAAGCTATATAAACCTCTCTTCTTCCTAATCACAAGTTAGTCCTAATTAAGTTATGGCTGAAGTTTTGATTTTGGAGTAATCAACAAGTTACCCATAGTTTGTAGCTCTCTAGTTTGTGTTTAAGGGAGAATTGTGAGTTTGGTTTGGTGTGAAGACTAAAGGGAAGAGCCTTGAGACTACCTTGGTTAGGGCTATCCATGAGATGATCGCAGAAGTGTGTGAGAACTCGAATATGTCAAAGGAGAATGGCAACGTCAAGACATCGGTTGTAATCTCTTCTTGAACTAATATAGATGCAACTATCGATTGATTTCCTACATGAAATGTCATCTCACATATTTATGGCTTAATGTTTCTTGACTTATTAAGTAGGTTGAATGCAATTTGTATGTTATCACGTTTGTTTTTTGTTGTTGTTTACTTGTTTCAGGTGTTCGAAGGAAAGAAATGAAAGATAGCTGGAGCAAGGAAGCCAGATCATCACCAAGCGAAATAGTGTACTAAGAGGTAGGCCCTCTTATTTGATTCTAGCTTAAGGAGATCTTCCATAGATTGTTTGTTTGTGGCTAGACTGGCTCTCTTGGGCTAGATGAATTGTTTGTGTCTACACTTAGAATTTACCTACACCACACAAGTATTATCATCTCAACATGTCAGGGTGATTCTCAAGCGATATGATCAAGCAGAGGTTACAGGAAGGCACTTTTGAAGCATAAGAAAATGAGGAACCATCATGAAGGATATGAAGGAGTCTTGGACCAAGATAAAGAGGTGGAAACTCATGCCCACTTGGAAGGTTCCAAAATTCACCTAGACCCTTTGGAAGGTGAAGATGAAGTACAATAAAATATCCATCGTGAAGAAGTCAAATTCATAGCAGAAAAGAGAAGAGCTTAACATTGATGAAACGAAGTCTTATATCACTGTCGCGAAGTCATGGCTTCTCAAAGAGTCACCATAAAATTCATACGTGTCAATGTATTTTACCACATCATTTGTGGAATGTAATTATGTAATTTCCAAAAAAAGAGAAAATGTAAAATGTGTGGAATCCCAAGGGTCCCACATGGAATGTGAAAAGTAACTATAAAGTTCTAAAATAATGTAAAAGCTCAAATGTGTTATGAAACCAGCTTAAGAAAAGATAGAAAAGATAGATCAACGCCTTAGAATTCAGCCTCTTCGAGGGGGAAACCTCCTTTACATTACATAAATGAACAATTCATGGATGATTCAAATGACAAAACCTCCTTTCTATATATAGGAGTCTAAGGAGTCACAATATAATTCAGCCGACCTAACAATAATAATATAAAGCCACAAAAATAACAATAGAGGGATTCTATGGGCACAGAAATAACAACTGGGGGTAATAGGGGCACAACAATATAAATAAGGGGTATAACTACAATAGTAATGGGGTAATCACTAGTATTATAGGGACCCAACATGCCCCTCTCTTCAAAAAAGTGTTGTCCTCAACGCTTGAGTAGTTCTGGAAACTTCTGCATAAAATTCTCATCCTCCCATGTGGAATCTTTAGCGGATAAGTTCTTCCACTTGATAAGATACTCTGAAATTGATCGATTTCGTAGCTGTCGAGTTCTTGTTTCTATGACTGCTTCCGGTTTCAATATAATTTTTCCTTCCTCGTCAAGTTCTAGCAATATTGTTTGAATTGGGAGCTTGTCGCCTATAACCTTCTTTAAACATGAAACATGGAAAGGTGGGTGCAATCGAGAAGCTACAGGAAGCTCCAATTTGTATGCCATAGTACCAATCTTTTGCAACACCTTGTACGGACCATAATACTTTGGTGATAATTTATTATCCTTCTTAGCTTGCTTTAGGGACATTTGCTTATATGGTTGTAGCCGTAGGAATACCCAATCACCTACATCAAAACTTCTTTCACTGCGATGTTGATCTGCCTGTTGTTTCATTTTATTTTGTGCCAACACGAGGTTATCCTTTAAGAGTTGGAGGACTTGTTGTTGATGTTTGATGTGATGTTCCACTGCCTGAACCTTAGAATTTTCTCTTAAATATGATGTGATGGATGGTGGTTGATACCCATAAAGTTCCATAAATGTGGTCATTTTTGTTGCTTTATGGAAGGAAGTGTTATACCACCATTCAGCCAAGGAAACCATTTGACCCATTGTGTCTGTTTATCAGATACAAAGCAACGAAGATATCCTTCCAAACATTTGTTTACTATCTCAGTTTGCCCATCAGATTGAGGATGATAAGATGAGCTATGAGCTAACTGAGTACCAAGACAAGAAAATAATTCTGTCCAAAAATTTCCAGTGAAAATGGGATCTCTGTCACTTACAATAATCTTTGGGTTTCCATGTAGCTTTTGAATTGTTTCCATAAATGCAGTAGAAACTGTACTGGCTTTAAATGGATGTGATAATGCACAAAAGTGTGCATACTTGGTAAGTCTGTCAACTACCACCATGATGACACTCTTTCCCTCAGACTTGGGTAAACCTGTGATAAAATCCATTGAAACCTCCTCCCAACGTTGGCTTGGAATGGATAAAGGTTGTAATAGACCCGGTGTCTTAATTGTTTCAACTTTATTTTGTTGGCAAACCAAACATTCCGCCACAAACTTTTGAATATCTGATTTAAGGCCATCCCAAAAAAATTCCTTCTTAACCCTGTGGTAAGTTTTTAAAAATCCTGAGTGCCCTCCTAAGGGATAAGTGTGCAATTCCATAAGAATATTTTGTTTTAGCTGGGAATTCTTACAGAGGTATAAGTGATCTTTGTACCATAACAAATCATTTTGCTAGCTAAATGTATCAGACGTACTGGAATCTTGTTGTAGCTTTCGAATAAGTGCCCACACTTCTTCATCATTCTTCCATTCCTCCCTTGCTTCGTTTATCCAATCTGGTTGGATAATAGAAATGGCGCACAACAATGCTTCCACATCCTCATCCTTTCTTGAGAGTGCATCTGCCACCACATTTTGCTTCCCTTTTTTGTAGATGATTTCAAAGTCATAACCCAACATCTTTGTGACCCACTTTTGTTGCTCTTCAGAGGATAATCTTTGTTCTAAAAAGTATTTAAGGCTATCATGATCCGTTTTTACCTTGAAGTGTCTTCCCATTAGGTAGGGTCGCCATTTCTTAAGTGCATGAGTATTGCCAACATTTCCTTCTCATAAATAGCTTTGCTTAAAAACTTTCCCTTGATTGGACGACTTTCAAAAGCAATGGGTCTTTCATCTTGCATTAGAACAGCACCAATTCCATTTCCTGAAGCATCACATTCCACAATAAAGGTTTTTGTGAAGTCCGGTGTAGCTAAGACCGGTGCTTGGCACATTGCCTCTTTAAGATGTTCAAAGGCCTTTGTTGCTTCCGGAGTCCATGAAAATGCATCTTTCTTCAATAATGTTGTTAGAGGTGCTGCTATTCTCCCATAATTCTTAACAAACTTGCGATAATACCCTGTCAACCCAAGAAATCCTCGCAGATGCTTTATGGATGTGGGGATTTTCCATTCCTTAATGGCTTTAATTTTGCTAGGGTCTACCTTAACTCCTTCATGAGATACAATATGACCCAAATATTCCACCTCTTGGACTCCAAAGAAACATTTGGATCTTTTTGCATATAATTGTTTCTCCTCCAATAGTTGTAGCACCCTGTCAACATGTTCAACATGATCCTTCCAAGACTTGCTGTAGATTAGTATATCATCAAAAAATACTAACACAAATTTTCTAAGGAATGGTTTGAAAATTGAATTCATCAAACCTTGAAATGTTGAAGGTGCATTGGTAAGGCCAAAAGGCATGACCAAAAATTCATAATGACCCTCATGAGTTCTAAATGCCATTTTCAGAATGTCTTCAATCTTCATTCTGATTTGATGATATCCCGAATGAAGATCCAACTTGGTGAAGTAAATTGATCCATGCAATTCATCCAGTAATTCATCAATGACAGGAATGGGGAACTTATCTTTAATAGTGAGCTTGTTGAGCTCCCTATAATCTGGACACATGCGCCATGATCCATCCTTCTTGTGCACAAATACTACTGGAGCAGAGAAAGAACTTTGACTTGGTTGAATTATACCAGCCTCTAGCATTTCTGCAACCATACGTTCAATTTCACTTTTTTGGACATAGGGATATCTGTACGGCCTGATGTTTGGAGGAACACTTCCTGGAATCAGATGAATAGCATGATCATGATCACGCATAGGTGGGAGACCTTTGGGAGTCTCAAATACCTTGGAATGATTGTCCAGGACTTTTTGGAGATCTGGAGAAATAGATGATTCCAATGTGGAAACATCTAGCGAACATAATTGTGCAATTACACCTCTTTGCTCCTTTTTAGAAGCTTTGTCATACCATTAGAGCTGATTATCTTTCCTGGTTTCCCTGCAATACCCCTTAATTCAACTTCCTTTCCTTCCGTAGAAAATTTGATGAAAAGTTCTTGAAAATTAAAAGCTATTGTACCCAAGGATTGTAGCCATTGGACTCCTAGTACAACATCAGCACCTCCCATTGGAATGGAAAGCATTGGGCTAGTCAATACATATTCTCCCATGGATAGCTTGATATTATGGCACCTTCCAGAGCAATTTATTGTTCCTCCATTTGCAATCATCACTTGACACTCTGGTGCTGGATATAGGAAGCAATTCAATTCTTTTGCTACCCTACAATGAATAAAATTGTGAGTGCTTCCTGAATCAATCAACACTATTACCTTTTTCTTCTTGATTTGTCCTTCTATCTTGATGGTTTGAGGAGTGGTAATTCCCACCAATGCATTACAAGATATGGTCAGATTTATTTGTTCTTCATCTAGGCTTTGTTCCTGGAGTATATCCTCTTCTTTTGACCTTTCTTGCTCCTTTTCTTCTTCTTCTTCACAATCTATGTAGAATAATTTCTTCTCAGCACACTTATGACCTTTAGTGTATTTGCTATCATAAGTGTAACATAGCCCTTTTGCTCTTTTTTCTTCCAATTGTTGTGGTTTCAACCTTATAGGTTGTGGAAGACTAGGGGCAACAACACTTCCGTCTTTATAGTTGTGAGTGTTATGCTTCCTGGTTGCCATAATTTTGCTTTCCATTTTTCTTGCTAACCTGAATGCCTTCTCTAATGAATCAGGTTCCCAAAGGCGAACATCATGTTGGATATTACCTTTAAAGACCCTATGAACACATCAATCCTATGCTCCTCTAGAATATCTTTTACCCTTATGTTCAATTTTTGGAACTCCTCAATGTGCTCCATTATTGAACCCTTTTGTTTGAGACTTATCCATTGGCTAAAAAAAGTGTTGCTTTTTGTATCTTCATAATGTGCTATCAATTCTTCCGTAAAAATTGCCCAAGTGATAAATTGTTTACGAGAGCAAAGCCATTGATACCATACAAACTGATTTGGTTCCAAATATACAGTTGCCATACGTACCTTTTGTGTGTTTTACACATTATTGAGATCGAAGAACTGCTCCATCTGTAATATCCATGTGGCGAGATCCTTGCCATCAAACTTCCTCATATCGATTTTTGGAATATGTTTGGTCTTCGATCCAACATTAGAGTCTATGGAATCATGATTAACATTACTTTTGTTCACATCATGAGTTTCCTTTACAACCTTTTCACCATTAGTAAGTATTTCTTGTAGAAAATTTGTCAAATCTGTCTTCAAATCTGTCTTCAAATCTGCTATGTCTCTCTTCAAATCTGTCTTCAAATCATCCATCTTAGCTTCCATGCCCTTTATCTTAGATTCCACGCCATTTATCTTAGCTTCTGTTAGCTTTTGTGAGCGTGACATTTGTTGCACTTGTTCTTGTAATTTTGATATATCATGTAACATTTCTTCCTCTTCTTCATGAGTCATGCTAGAGCTTTCAGGTTCCTTACTAGGTGTTTGTATTTTCTTTCCTTGGGGAATAAATTACCGATAATAATGCTTTACTATGCCCTTTGAATTCTGTTAAACCAAGCTTACGCAAAAATTTAAAAAAAAACTACACACCTTTTTTCACTTTGTAGAAGCCTGATATTGAATCTGATGTATCTCTGTAATTTCGGATCATCCAGTTCTGAAATTATGATCTGTAGTAGCCTTCTGGGTCCTCTTTCCAATGCCACAAGTCTGACCCAAATTGGATTCTCCAAGGAAGAGTTATGTGAAATCTCCCACAGTGACTCGCTTATAGACTATTTCAGTAGAGCGAACTTGTACGACGTGCCACGAGTCACTGTTTCGACCTT
Organism: Pinus tabuliformis; assembly: GCA_031772625.1. NCBI lineage: Eukaryota > Viridiplantae > Streptophyta > Pinopsida > Pinales > Pinaceae > Pinus > Pinus tabuliformis. The sequence goes on along the minus strand of CM062811.1, from coordinate 618,598,441 downwards.
TAGATCTAAAACATGCATACAAGAAACTACAGTCCGTCCTCTTTCTTCACCTTCTTACGAAATTTCAATCCGATCCCCAGAGAGAAAGTTATGACAATTTTCCCTAGGTCACCTGTTTTGAATGTAATTCAGGAGTCTGCAAAAAGACCAACTTACTCAAATCATATCTCCGCAAATATCACGCGAAAAGCTCTAAAATTCGGACCCAAGGTTCAGCGCGATTTCTTCTCAAATGGGTTTTTTTTACGACTTTTGAAACGTCACAAAAAAAAGTTATAGCGAAAATGCCACGATGACCTGTTTGGAGCAGCGAAACCCTAGAATCCAAAGCTCTGATACCAAATGTTATGAAACCAGCTTAAGAAAAGATAGAAAAGATAGATCAACACCTTAGAATTCAGCCTCTTCGAGGGGGAAACCTCCTTTACATTACATAAATGAACAATTCATGGATGATTCAAATGACAAAACCTCCTTTCTATATATAGGAGTCTAAGGAGTCACAATATAATCCAGCCGACCTAACAATAATAATATAAAGCCACAAAAATAACAATAGAGGGATTCTATGGGCACAGAAATAACAACTTGGGGGTAATAGGGGCACAAAAATATAAATAAGGGGTATAACTACAATAGTAATGGGGTAATCACTAGTATTATAGGGACCCAACAAAATGTCACATACAAATTTGAAAATTCATAGTAGGAGCTCAAGAGTCATGAGGGAGGTCAAGAGTCACATGGGAGGTGGAGAGTCACCTAATTTGTTATAAATACACTCTCATAGCTCAAGAGGAGGACTTTGGACTTTTTCACCTTGGCTTCTCTAGCTTGGCATAGGAGAGAAGATCATTCTTTGAAGGAGAAAGTGGTGACATAACATTCCACTATAGGAGCTAGTGTTGTATCATTGTAATGGTGTATCTTGGGACTTTCACTTAATTATTTGAATCTCTTTGAGTTGGCACACTTTCATGCATATGTTGTGAATGATTGTAAGACTATTCTTTCATTGTTTGTGGTGTATGTTTACGTTTCTACATACTAATGAAAATGAATTATTTCATTGGATTTGGTATGCATCTTGTTGAATGTGCATTGTTACTTGATTTTATTATCATTGTTATCTTGTGAACTACTTTGCAGGTTAATCAACGATTCTTTCTAAGCTCTTGTGTGTCACTATTAGGATAGTACTACTGCTTTTCTTCTAAAAGCTCACTCTTTCTTTCCCTTCCATGAAATTATTTTATATACATTGTAATTGTATGCTTCACAATGTCAACTTACTTTCTTGTTTCAAACGTTGTTTGCATAATCTCTTATGTTGATAATTTTATCTAAGGAAAATATATAAGAATAATAGTGGTCAGGCCTAGTTTTTGGATATGGCTCCTACTCCAGTGAGGTCTAGTTGGGACTTCATACCAAGGAGACCCCTTTGTGTTGGTAGATTTTCAACACCGTCAACAGAATTTAATAAGGCCAAACCACCCACATTTGATGAATAAATGAAGAAATTTGAAGATGCATATGCTTCATTACTTGCAATGAAGAAGTTTTCAGAATTCACAACTATTCTAAGAACATGGAAGAAAAGGTAGCCACCTATACTTTGAAGGGAAAGGCTAACGTTTGGTGGGAATACATGAAGAATGTAAAGGACATAAGAGAAGAGGACTTGCCTTGGAGGGATTTTGAGGATTATTTTAGGAACATTTATCTATCCAAGAGATACTTTGACAAAAAGGTGAAGGAATAATATGAGCTTGAATTGGGCCACATGACAAATGATGAATATATCACCAAATTTCTGGAGTTGTTAAGGTATGTCCCTTACCTAAAAAAGGAAAAAGAAAAGATTCAAAGATATATCAGTGGAATGCCACCATACTTCAAGAATAGGATTTATTTTGATGATCTCAAAACATTGGAGGATGCAATATGAAAAATGAAACAATATTATGAGAAATCTAGGCACATGCCAGAGCTCAAGGTTGATTTGAAGGCAAGGGGAAGCTTCGAACTTAAAGGAAGAAAACACAAAATTTGGGGCAACAACTAGGGGAGAAGGAAAGAAGTTTCACAACTAATATAGGTGAAACTCAACATAGGTTCAATGTTGCTAATAAATATTGACTTGCTTAGGGTATAGTAGAAGAGGACAAAAATTATGGAAGATGACTCCTTAATTGTTGGACTTGCAGGGAGAATCACCTAAGAAAGGGTTTCCCATAATGCAAGAATCATGGCTCAAGGTTGTACCTTGTCTTGGAAGTCAAGATATTTCCAGATGTGGCTCTAAATGTGCCCAAAACCTATGAAGTCATGGGGGATAGGAAATATGGTCACCCGAACTCAACCAGTGAGAGGATTGGTTAGATGTGGTACCATAATTGTCATGTTTCCATTAGAAGCAATGTAATTAAATTGTAAATAATTTGTGTATAAGTTGAATTAAATTGTTTCTATAGGTTGGAGTAAAGAGACTGAATGAAATTGTGCAGAGGGCTTAGGTTGAGCCTTACTCATGAAATGTTGAGAAACATTACAACTCTTGGGGATTTGGTTGTTCTAATTGTTTAATGTTTTTATGCATTTGGTGTTTCTCGATCGCTTTTAATGCTTGATTTATTCTCTTTTCTTGTTGACTTGTGCTCATATTGGGTCTACTATTTTTTGTTGTTGACATGTGCATGGAAATGATGCATTGTTTATTTCATGTATCATTGTTATGACTCTATTATGAATGTTCCATCTTTCTTTCTTTTTTCCTTCTATGTTGCGGCTTCTTGAAAATTTGTTTGGTGTGGATGGAAGATAATGAGGCTTTAGGTAAGGGCTAAGTGGAATCCAATGACGAAAGAAGATCTGAATGAAGCCCAATGTATGAATAAAGGGGAAGTTGGAAACATGGAGGAATAATATGATAAACAAATAGTAACAAAGCATCCATGAGAATGGCGCAAGGGAGGCTCTCTCAACATTGACCTTATTGACATATGTAGATATGTGTTGAGTCCATGAACATGCTAACAAATAAATGATTGTATGAAACACTAATGTGATTGACAGGTTATTATCAGGGATCATTCTCACAAAATAATGAATGATCATGCTTTCAAGTCATATTGCAAGGACTAACTTCAAGAAGATATTGGCTCGTTAGAGTATGTTTACTTTCATTGCAATTTTTCTTATGATGAATCTCATGAGAGGTATTATACTGTGATGCACGACATTGGATTTCTTTATTTGGGTGAATGGAATTGGCTACAAGAGGAATAACAATAGCTGGAAGATATCAGAGTGCGCAATAAAAGCACTAGAGGATTGAAAGAGAATCACTATAAGCTAACCAATTTAATGGATTTTATATCCATTTAGTTGTTGGGTAAGAAAATGTGTGTGTGAAAAAAACTAAATATAAATGAGCTACAAATATAAATGTCACTATCATTATACTTGGGTTAAGCATTTTTTTTCTTTTGTTTGGGAATTAGAACAAAAAGGATAGTGTTCCCCCAAGGGGGAGGGGTCTGTGATGGCCCCTAGTTAAATTTTCCATGATTATAAATAATTGTAATATATTGACTAAGAGAAAGGGACACAAATTCTAGTTGCTTGGGGAGGGAGATTGCTTAAGGAATTGGTGATCTTAAATACTTCATCCATGGGTTGGACAAGAGGCATAAATGGGTTAACAATGTAATAATGTAGTGGAGGACGAACCGATGTTCCTTTTGGGCATAACCATAAGAAAAATAGGACAAAAAGTAGAGGCAGACTAGGCTACACTATCCACGGTAGATTGACCTGCGTGAAATCTTGAAAAAGATAAATGATTAGTTTGTTGAGGGAGACATGAAAAATAGTGGATGGGAGGATAAACTTCACTCACACATGCACAATGGAAAATGCACAATGGGGCGCATTGGAAGAAAATTTTCTCCAATGGGTGAAGGTGAAAAAAGAGAACAACAATCAAGATTACAGTGATCGAGTTCTGGGAAAAGTGAACCAGCTAAGGAAACTTCAAGAGACTTGCTAGGTGAAAATATTACAGAGAGAAAAGGCGTGTCTAAGGTTTGAAGAACCCATTGGAAGATTAGGATTGAAGAACTTAATGTATTGGGAAGAATCATTCAGGTGCATGTGAGGTTAATGAACCACCAAGAGTTTCTTTGGGGGTTGAAGCTCTGGTGTTTGTCTCACTAATGAACCACCTAGAGGGGTGATATATTCCACCTATCAATAATTTATCGATGTATGAAAATTCATTTAGTGTGGACTCTCTTCTCCTAAAAGTGAGCTAAGAATGCTCTGTTGTATGATATCCTAGCATGGATGTCAGTTTTCTATGTAAAGTCTAGAAGACTAAGTGGGAAGTTGTATAGCTAATGAATGAAGGTTGTGTGGCCTTTTGTCATCCTGTTCTAGCTGAATAAACTATTTGGTCTCTCTTCCAAAAGAAATCCACCTCAAACATTGGAATTTGGCTTAGGGGTGATAGCTGCAAGTGAATACTGAGTACAGCTTGTCTATGGTTGGGTGGAGAGTGGTTGTCCCAGAGTTAATTGCCAAAATTTAGTTTTAATTCAAGATAAGTCTCTTCATATGAATCATGTGTCATGAAATTTATGTTTGGAATATTAAGTTAATTCTTTATTGAATGCATGAACGATTCATGGCTCTCTTGTGATTATGAGAATAAAGTTATCATGACCTTCCACATATGAATGTGAATAAATTGTTCCTTGTGTCAATGGTTTTGTGCTAACATCCTTTATGCAGGGTAATGTGTGTGTGTGTGTGTGTGTGTGTATTTTAGTGTTGTACGTACAAAATGGTTACAACTGTGTTGTTGGAGTGGGTAAACACTAGGCATAGGTATAATATTTTTTGTTAATTCAATTAAATCTTGAACTTGGGCAATGAGTTGAACTAATGATGGCTCAAAACTACAATGTGTTTGTACAGGGAAAATTATGTCATCCTCACAACACTAGTAAAAGTCATTGGTGCAATTGGTATAATGAGGTGCATAGCCCTCATTGAAATGAACGTAAAATTGCCTAGAAACTTTCAAACTAGTAGTTGAAATGCAGGAAGGAGAATGCATAAAAAAATAAAAGAAGCATATATATGTATAAACACCATTGAGGTGGGTGTTGAGGTTATAGGCTTAATGTCTATGGTTCTTTTCCATGACTATGTGTACAATCAAATTGTTATGAAAAAGGTGTAAATACAAAACATTTCATCTTGAAATGGCCCTATAATGTTAAATTAGCCCATAGGCTTGTGTCGTGAGGTTTCAGCCTGTGCACAGGCATATAAATGTTTATATGTGCATATTATATATATATATATATATATATCTATGGTAACTAAATGTTAATGAGCGCCATGGATTAGGGTCAAGAAATGTCAGGAAGTGACTGACGTTGAAGCCAGAGTTTAGTATCACATGCACAGAATAGGAGGCCTTAGCCTTGAGGGTCAGGATGTGAACCCACTTAACCATGTATTATAACCAAGGATAGTATTGGGGTTCAACCGGACGACCAAGATTTTTTCTAGGCATCGACAGTTGGGAGACTAGCGGGTCCTTTCCCCTATTATGCTAGCTAAGGGAGGGGGGAGTCCCACTTGAATTATAGCCACCGATTGAGCCATGGAATATCAACGTCTAGGAAATCGGTGGGGCATTCCCCTTGTGATGTCAGTAAGGAGAGGGTGAGGCCCCGCAAATCATTTGTTGGGGCAAGCGACGATGGATTGTTATAGTTACAGCCTGGAACCATGCATGAATCCAAGCAGTGTTGCACACCCCCTACCCCCAGTGATGTAAACAAGGGAGGGTGTGAGGTTTGTTTAATCTTAGTCATCGATCGACATTTATCGGGGGTTGTCGAATGAGGGAGGACTGAAAATAGGAGACCTCGGGTAAATGTATGGGGTATCGGCGTTCAAAGGCTAAGGGTGCCCCGATATATATATATCTATATATATATATATATATATATATATATATATATATATATATATATATATATATATAGAGAGAGAGAGAGAGAGAGAGAGAGAGAGAGAGAGAGAGAGAGAGAGAGATACCACACATAATGGTGGGGAGTAAAAGAAAAAATAAGGTGTTGACACATGTAAAATGGGCACCCTGTGGGGACCACATAGTAGGAAAAGAGAGGTGGCACTTTCGAACTAATAAGGCTTTAAAAGGTCATAATATGCAATATTGTGGTCCAAATTGGACAAAAATTATGTCACTGGAAGGGTCTTGCCAAGACGAGTATGATGATGACATTGAAATTGAGCTATGGGAACTCGGAAGAAGGTCATTTTTTTTACCCCATTTCTCTAACGGTACCAAGGAAGTTTGGTTAGCATAGTGCACATCCTCAAGGGTAAGGGGGTGCATTTACAATAATAATGTTATAATTTGTTTTATTAGCATCATCAGTTAAGCTTGGATTTATTATTTGAGTTGAACTATTCATTTAAAGAAAAGGATTATTAATATCAATACATTATTTACATGGATTTGTAATTTGACTTGGTATGGAAAAATGAATAGTTTAGAAAATTATTTTTAAAAGTGATTATTAATTTACTTAGAGATTTTTACAAATGCATTTTAATAAACATATTATATTTTTTTCATAGAATTATAAATAATTAAAAAACATATTTCTGAATAAATCTATAAAGAAAAATTGTATATGGTAACTTTTCGCATTCATAACCCCATAATATATATATATATATATATATATAATTAATCGGGTTTATTTTTTAGGAATGTGGTAACTCACTTAAACTTGGATTTATTATTTGAGTTGGGATTTCTATTTTTGGAAAATAAACTATTAATACCAATATATTACTTACATAGATGTATAATTTAACTCGGGTGAATAGTAGAACTCAACAAACTAGGATAGATGCATTGACTTGACGAGATGGGTTAGCATCTTTAGCAGTTATTTATTTTCACCCATCAATAGGTAGGAGCCATTGTTCACCCCTGATTAAAATATTTTTCTCCCAAAGACCCGAGCTCTAGAAAGTAAGGTTGATGAAGCATCAATAACACGAGTTGTGGTTGAACTTGTGAAGAAGAAAAAATGAGTAATTTAGAAAATTATTTTAAAAAATGATTATTAATTATTTTTAGAGTTTTCCCCAAATATATTTAGTAATAAATATATTAAATTTTTTTAAATAGAATTTTTAAACAATTAAAAAAAACATATTACGAATAAATCTAAAAAAATAATATTAATTGTATATTGTAACTTTTTGCAGGGTTATGAAAAACAAAGATGATAATAGCATAGCCTTTGCCTTTTTGTGAGGGGTGTGCATTTTGGTGTTATTCGAGAACAATCTGTTTTTATAATCGGTTCTGCAATCTATCGCCTCTTGTGCCATAATTATTGATATGCTGACGCAATTAAGGCAATGTGGGGCGCTCTGTTTCCCCAATCATTTCAACAAGTTGTTGTCTATTGTGGTAGTTATCAATATGTTGACATGATTAAGGTAGTGTGGGATGCTCTATTTATGCAATCTATCAGTATTCCTTCTTTCACACACTTCAAGAGAATATTAAGATTTTCATATTATCTCGCCCCACCCCCAACGTTGATACATTGTGTATGGTTCAGAGGAAGAACTGAGGGGTGCGTGGGTGCCAAACAATATGTGGAGGAAGATTTTATATATCAATTTAATATCAAATTGCTACTATTTTGTTGTGCGGAGAAATGGTGGTGTTCGGGAAGTGCGGAATGAAGGGTGTGTGGAGAAATTTTTTGTGAGCGAGTTTGTGTCCCTTGCTCCACACACCATTCCCCACACACTCTTTCTCCCTTAATCCCAAATCAAATTTTTGTTTCATCTAAATTCCCTTCACTACTTAAAGTGAAAAATTGTCGTTTTGTTTGGTTGCTTTTGCATTATGAAATAATCATTTATATATTAATATGTGAATTTGTGACGAGTAGTGTCTACTTGAATTTGGGAAGAAGACAACTCTGTCAGCGAAAAACAAATTCTTGATTTAGCTCTGATTTGTTTAGATCATTTTCTTTGTGGCTTTTACGAACATCAGATTAGATACGAGAATATGATAATTTTTTACTATAAACTTATAAAATAACAAATTCCACATAGTTTTTAGTTGTTGCAATGCATTCCTTAAAAACCAGAAACTTGAAAATGTGATGTAGTTTACATGAAATAATGACTTGCAAATGCTATGTAGCTAAGACACCAATGTCCCAAGAACCAGAAGAGATGAAGGAGATGCAAGATAAAGAAAGTTGGAAGACCGTAGAGAAAAAAAAGAAAGCTACAACACCAATCTCGCCAAGAAAGACGAGGAGCCAGACAAGGAAAAATTAAGAAAATTGTAGGTCCGATAGACCAATTTGGTCTGAGTGGATGTTAACCACCATCATCATCATCAGCATACATGAAATAATTTACTTCTATGACTCTTATGATTGTGTGAAACCATGAATGAAGTTTCCAAGATATTAGATTCAGTTCTCCTCCATCGTTAAAAAGAAGAGATGAAAGGAGTAAATTTATATTAATTTGATGGAAACATCATAGATTCCTTGCACATGGAGAATTGGCCGTCACCGTGACAATTATTTAAAGGAAAAAATTGTTACGCTTCACTAGAATAAATGTCACGTGTCAGCGTATCTCCAGGCATAACAAACCTTATCTCCAGACATATTGTTTATGCAATGTTTATGCAATACAAAGTGCGGATGCACATTTGTATTGCTAATTGCACCTCTACACTCCACATTACATAAACAAAATTCCTTCTACCATATTACTAACAATGAAATCAAATACACAAACGATAATTTTAGCATCAATCTCATTTTAAATATAATAAGTAATTTTTGGGTGAATATTGGTGTATTGTGGCTAGTGATAATTTCATGGTGAAAACAAATATACTAGAGCTACATTTTATTATGCCATTATTATTTATATAGTGCAGATTTTGAGCCCAGCATGACATTTATGTTTTTAATTTATATATGCATGTTAATTATAGACAAATAAATTATTAATAAGCAATAATTTCAAAGACACAATTGATATTATAAGCATCAATGTGGAGTGTAGAGAAGTGTAATTAGCAATACAAAAAACTCAATGTATGATAATTAATGTAAGTATAGGTATGAGTATTATATGTAATGGAAATTCAAGCTTAGATCTAAATTTGTAGTTCTTTATTAACCTTAGTAGCTTGGAACATGAAGAATCATGTGGAAACCATGAACATTCTCATTGATATCTATGTTAACGTATAGATATATCTATTTTAATGTGTTAAGGATACTGTGTGTTTTGTTTGAAAAGTGCATAAGGGTGTTGTTAACATTTGTGTAATTATGTTTATAAGTATATATGGTTTGTCATAACAAGAAAAGATTTAGAATTTTGAAGTAAGTTTAGGTTTTTCTTTTCTTGTTATGGCTTCCCCATACATACATACATACATACATATATATATATATATATATATATATATATATATATATATATATTTCATTTCTTTTTATTTAAAATTTGATGAGATGATTGTTTTGTTTCTTCACGACAAAGGTATCCAATCCCCATGTCTAGAATTCATTTTTATTCTTTAATATCTTATGCTTTACACTTTATTGATATTTAGTGATTGCTTAGATGCATCAAACATTTTTTTTTTCTTCGAATCTAACTATATTAATTCAAAACATGTGTTAATGGAGAATGTATTCTCCTATTTGAAAATTAATAATCACTTATTGACCAACTATGTTTACCCATGTTAATTACAATGACTTGTGCCTTGAACAGGGGTTTACAAGTCCATGATAGAACTTTAGCATATTGCACAACACTATGATGAATGTAGGGTGTTGTCCTGAGCTTCAACTTGGATTTTGGTGAATTGAATGGAATGTTGAAATGCATGAACAAATGGATAAATATGTAGGTTTTAAATTCGTATAGAAATTACCTGCAAATGAATTCTTAAAAATAGAAAAATATACAATGGTGAGAACATAAAAATATACACAAAGATTTTCTCCTAGAATCCAAAAGCCAAATTGATTTTTCATTATATTCCTTTCAATGTTACAGTACATTATATACGTGTAGAAGCATTCATAAAACTCAATCCATTAACCATGGAGTAGAACATAGTTGTAGTTCCCTTGATTAAATCTACAAAATACCACAGGAAAAAACATAATGCCCAAAACCATATAAAAAAACATGGGTGAGTCTACCCACTATCTATCAATCCAACCCCCCCATCTTTGATTCTACCTAATTATTATTGGGTCCATGTTGAGTTAGTCGTGCAAAGAACATAACACATACCCAATAAAATAGTAAATAGAATGAATGAAGAAAACAATACACTTTTATTAACCTTAAAACTTAGATTGATACATTGTGAGACGTGCATGGAGGAAGAAAACTTCCTTCACACTTTGCACAATGTATCAATCCCCGTATACTCAAATTAATTTTTAATCTTTAGTATTTTATGCTTTAAGATTTATTGATCTTCAACAATTGCTTAAATGCATCAAAAATATTTTTATTTCTAAATCCAATTATATTAATTCAAAACATGTGCCAATGGAGAATGTGGCTACCCAACAATCCGACTTAGAACCCTAACATTATTGTTTTGAAACTGAAACAAATTAAATACTAGACAAAGAAGTTAGGATAATGGGTGCTCCATGATGAATTGTATTACACGAGAAACAAGAATAATTAATTTAAATTCGATGCCCACTAGAACACTTTTACCATTTGCATAATAATAATAGTTTAAATATATTTTGCAATAATTATTTTGACTTTCATTTTACAAAAATTGCTTTCATTGTGCAGAATGCGAAGCCATCTTTGAAACCAATTTTGCACTCATCATAATAAAAACCACCTATAAACTCACCACATGTTATAAAAACATGTTATAAACTAAATATTGATTCAAGAGCGCTAACTATTCTTCTCATTCATGGTTCTAGGGGCAATGGGATGATCGGATAGGATACCCAAATATGCCATCTTGGAAAGCATTTCAATCTCCTTATCCTCAACCTCATATTTTGTGAACAAATGGCCATGATCTTCATTAATATATGTATAAATGTTATTTGAATAATGCGTTATTGGAATTGGTATATAAAAGTTTTGTATTTTTGGTAAAAGATATTGAATAAATTTTTATTTTTAAAAGATAATTTTCCTAAAAATGTGTGAAGTATATATTATATTAAAAATAAATTATTACAAAATTTTATAAATGGTTTCAATTTTATATTTAATATATTAAAATTTTAAGTTTTAGAATTGCATTGAAAAGTGGGGATGCATACTGAAAGAAAAACATGTGAAAAGGACATCCGCATTTAGCACTTCCCACACATCACTTCTTCCACACTATAGGACCATCAATATCTGCAATTTGATTACACAATAATTATTATAGCATGATCTCCAAAAATTCTCATTAATATATGCATAAATCCTTATTTGAATAATGCACTACTGTTTTGAAACATGAGCATGCCTTCTTGCTAGTTATTCATAGTTTTGCAATTGAATAGCGAAGCATGCCTACCAGTGAGACTTACTAGAAAATGTTCCCCAAACCTTACGCCGAACAGAGATAATACACAGGATTTCCATACCTAATGAATTGTGTTGGGTAGGATGCCCCCTATGGTTTCTACTTTTAGGCATTACGCCCAATGTCAAAGTGTGAAGAATGGCCCCAAGAAAGTATGCGGCCCCTTATAGATGGAGTTAGTTGCAGTGAATGACAAGGTCAAATCTCCTTGGGTTGTTAGAGATATGAAAAGATAGATGGAGTTAGTTGCAGTGAATGACAAGGTCAGATCTCCTTGGGTTGTTAGAGATATGAGAAGATAGATGGAGTTAGTTGTAGTGAATGAGAAGGTCAGATCTCCTTGGGTTGTTAGAGATATGAGAAGACGGTCATGAGACTTGGGATTCAATTAGTTAGGCTTGTGGATATTGATATTATACATTCCATTATTTCATCATGTTACTAAGGGGTATAAATCCGATAATAAGGTTGGTATTAACTCTTCAACACCTAGTTTGCATCACAAATGTTGCATATTGGTAAATAATACATAAAGAACCTAGCATTATAGTGTGTCATTTCTACCATAGTCAGTTATAATGGATATGGATAGGTTATTGTTTTCTTTTCTTCTGGATTTTTATATGGAAAGCATGGTAGAGGTGCTATAAATAGACGGGATAGAGAGCATGATCGTGCTTGAGCATAGTTAGGGTGGGATAGAGAGTGTGATCGTGCTTGGGCATAGTTATGGTGGCTTCTTTTTCTTCTAGATGGAGCACAAATACCTTAATTGATCGTCAGTTCTGCAATGTGCATGATATTGTTGACCTACAATTCTCTTCTCAAAGAGTATGACTCCGATGACATTAAATACATTCTTGTTCCGAGCGATGCCAAAGGATTGAAGGTTTCTTGCTTTCATATACGAAGACATAAGGCAGGTATATATATATATATATATATATATATATATATATATATATATATATATATATATATATATATATATATATATATATATATATATATATATATATATAATGTTGATGTTTATTTATCAAAATGGTTTGTGTTTCAATTTGAATTCTCCATAGGTTATGGAACAAAATCTAGAGCAAAGGTTGTAGCTTGTGGATGCAATAGTCATTGGTTCGAAGAATTTGCCAGAATAGCCATGTACCTTTGGCATATGTTTCACGTTCATATGTGTGGCACACCTTTCCTTTCAAAGATCTATTCTGCAACTTAAACTTCTCCATTTTTGGCTGACCGTTTCAAATCATCCAATGCTGCCTTGCTTTTTCAAATCATCCAAGGTTGGTTATTCCCATGTCAGTTGCGAAATTAGTGAACCATTTCTTACATATGACTACATAATCATCTAGAACGAATGCATTGTCTTAATATTGGAAGCAAAAAATTTGAAGGAGCAACAACTAACAGTTGAAAGAACAAATAGTTGAAGGAAAGAGGAAATGACTATTGAGGCAAGTCATTGTTCATATCTCTTGTATTGTATTACTCAAATATAAAATGCATTTGCACAATTACGTTTGTGTATACCCAAGCTTTGCATTTCAAACTTCTCTTTATTTCAATTAATTCTTCATTTCTCTATAAAATAGATCCAACATTAATGGCGGAAAACACAAGCAACCAAATTTGAGTGAACTTATTATCTACGTTCTTACGAACCAAACTTCAAATAGGTAATATAGATTTCAATCTTGCTAGGAGTACCATAAAAATGACCTCACAATATGTATATTTAAAAAATATACTAGATAGTGACATTTAATGAACAATAATAGTGAAAATGTTTCATTGTCTCGAGTAAAAGTATGATTCATTGTTTCGAATGAAAAGCAAGCTTTCATTGTGCTTCTTCTGCACTCGCACACCCTCGCACTCCACATATGGTGAGCCATATTTCCCATGCTATCGGGCTTTAAATGAATGGTGGTTGTATATGCCCACCGTTTGATTTCGGCCTTAGCAAAATCAAACGGTGGGCATATACAACCACCGTTCATTTAAAGCCCGATAGCATGGGATTTATTGGTTGCCCTCCACATATTGGAACCAAACCAACTTATTATTAACGTTTGTGAAGTTTGATATTTTAAACATCTAACTTAAGCACACGAAACACATGTTAAATGAAAGCAAAAAACATTCATGTATGGTATATTTGTCTCATTGTTAATGAGAATCTATGGTTGGTATGATCACATCAATCCCATAACATCGAGGAACGTGTTATTTTATTTCTATAAAGAGGAGAATAACGTGTATAAATTAAATAGGTAGCTTTTTTTTCTCTTTGTGTGGTTGTCAAAGATATAAGAGACAAATGACCATTCATAACAGAATGAGCTTCTCCACTCAATCAAAACCATAGTTGGTTGTCTTGTTAAAAGAAGAAATTGTAGCTAGAAATTATTGCTTGCCTTAAATTTCCATAGGTGGTTGCCTTAAATTTTCATCCACAGGATTTTAAATTACAGCGATGGCTAACCATCCCACTGAGAGTGATATTTTTCTCCAAGGATGCTTTCTGTTCGTGGAGAATAATGCAGAAATCTGAAGGTGTAGAGAAAGCACAATGAAAACTTTCTCTCATTCCGCACACAACAATCATCATTGCGCACCTAATAGTCAACTTATAGTTCACAATTTTTATATAGATAAATATAAATGGAAAGATAATGTTAAGAATTCTAATTTAATTATATCAATATACAATGTTTTTATCACTAAGGAAGCCTTCATTGCCAATCCTTAGCGTTGCAGCTAATGACTGAGCCTGCTCCCAGTGAACATCCAAAGCTTTTTTTGCTTCATTTTGATTGAAATACGTGGAAACATTGACAACCTGAGAATAGACAACCCAAGAATTTGCACTCCCACATCTTCGCATCCACATAAAGAGTTAATGTTAAAATCACACTATATTTCAATATGAAAATGTTACAACAATCATTGTAATTTCTTTTTACGTTAAATGCATGTTTGTAAGGAAGGTTTCTTTGTCAGAAAGCTAAATATATTTTTAAATAATATTTATTTTATGCAAAATAGGTAGTTTCTTTTTCTAGAAGCTAAGAACCATGTCGAGAGAATTTAAATATAATGTCACAAAAGACATAACTTATACTCCAAGATACCCTATGATTAGATAATTATATCAATATTAACTAAAATAAGATATTAAATTATGACCATATATAAGTATCAATTTTTTTATTTCACATAAAATTATTCATCTGCTAAAATTGAGGAATGTCAAGTTGCGAAGATGATTAGCCAGAGCAGACTGGCTTTCAGTCCAGTGAGAGAAATCCAAGGAGGCTTTGTACGACCAAAAAAAAAATAGGTGGTTGTCTCAAATTTCCATCCACATGACTTAAATTGTAGGGTTGACCTTTCATCCCATTTAAAGTAATATTATTTTGTCAAGGAAGCTTTTTATTAATGGAAAATAATGTGGGAGTGTTGAGTATAAAGATAGTTTTTTTTCGCATTGTGCATGTAATGTAAGTTTAAATACGATTTTATAATGCGGAATAAACACTTAGAAGAATCACAATAAATTTTAATACCCAAGAAGAAATACCTCCAGCCATTGATGCTTGCTCACACTCCCAATTTGCTGTTGTACGGGATGCCGAAATAAACTGCTCGGACCTTCACCTGGCGCTTGAGGAAATTGACGAAGAGTCAATTAAATTTCTGCATGCGACTTCAGATACCGCCTGCTGAGCTGCATTAAAATATTAATACATCACAATACCCATGAGCTCTATGTTGGAAGGAACTAATTCCAACTACCACCATAATTACAGTAGTCAGAATTCAACAGATGTTTTAATGAAGTTTCTAGAAATCGTTGACAAAATGGGCAAGCTTCCTAAAGAAGCCACCGCCACAATCAATCTCCAGAACTTTCTCTGTCATGTATAAATACCTGTTTAATCAGCAAATGAAAGCAAGTTGTTGAGTTCTAAGTTGTGTTCTGTGTTTGAGTCTCTCCTCTCTCTGATATGGTATCAGAGCTTAGGTGAGCCGTTGTGAGGTCTCTGTAGTGTGCAGTCAATGGCTGGAGTTGTTTGCTGCGGTGGAAAGTGCAGTGTGATACGAGCACTGCTGAGAATAGTAAGTCAGGGAGCTGTTGCCACCGTGTGAGAAGACAGTGTGGCTTGAAGCACTATTGTGGTGTGAGGCCTCGTGGTGTGACAGTGTGGCTGCTAGGATCTAGCAGAGACCTGTTGGGTGAAAAGCGTCGAGCTGATCTCAAAGAGCTGAGGGCTAGGTGGCGAGAGGCTGACACGGCACTTAGCGTGGCCATGGGTGTTTGTGTGGCTGCTAGGGCAAATGGCCCTGTGTGATTTAGTGGTGAATAGGAGTCGTTGAGGCTCATGAGCAACCGAGAGGGCCGAGATTTGTGAGGGTTGTGAGGCTGGAAGCAGAGTAAGTCTGTCCAGCGGCGTAGTATTTGTGTTTAATTTGAATAGACGTCGAGGCCCATGGTGGAATGTCTATTGCGGTGTAGGTTACAGATTGAAGAGGAGTGCGTGTAAAGACCTGGAGTCTTGCTGCGGATTGAAGGGCGTTGATGCTGAAAGAGTGAGAGCGAGTGTGAGGTTGAGTGTTGTGAGCTTGGAGAATGGCGTGTTGATGGTGAGCGTGCCAAAGAAGTTTGAGTTGCAGAGCTTCGAAGGTTTGTTATTGAATGATTCTTGGCATGGCAGTGGTCTGAAGGAACCCTAAATTGACGATCGTGGAGAAATCTTGGCCCTAGAGATTTTGGGTTCTATTGGCTTGAAATAGACAGTTTTTAATTGTTTATTTTTTGTCTACATTAGTGGATTCTATTGTAAGCTATTGGCGATAAAGAGGAAAGACTTCGAATTGAATGTGTGTTTTTGGATTTCGCTACGGTTTTCGTGGATTTGGCGTTCTTGTGTAATAAGTGTAGCAAGATTTGAGGATAGGGCGTGCTAGTCCGAGGGTTTCAGCTTAGTGTTTTTGAGTTGGTTTCGGCTTGCTGTGTAGAGAGTGTGAGCTCTTGCTACCAAGCCGTGAGCTGTGAGGAGACTAAACTATGTATTGAGTTTAGCCCCGTGTAAGGAATAAGGCGTTGAGGAGTCATGAGGGCTCTGCAGTTGTGAAGATTCTTGCTTAAGAGCCCCCGCTGTGTAGAGAAGCAGCGGAGTTCAGCACAGTGGAGTGTGGTGGAGCTGTGTGCTCATCCAGTTGGGCGTTGTGTGCTCAGCCAGTTGTTGGCTCAGCAAGTTGCAATTTTACTCTTGCAGCCTGTGGACATTAAGCTGCCGTGGGAAAGCAACATAGTGAAAGTTCTTGTCATGTTCCATTGTGTTGTGAGAGAGTGAGCACAATGTTGTGTGGAGCTTTGTCTCCTTTCTTGTGTAGTCAAGACACAGGGCATTGTCAGCTACGTTGAATTGATTGGCATGTTGCGGTGAAGAACTGGAGACTGATCCCAAGTATTTTGTTTGTTTGCAGCAGCGTGTGATGTTTGCATCACTGCAACTTTAGAGGGGGTCGGGAATGTGAAGATTCTCCCTCTAGAATGTGAAGATTAGTGAACCTATTTGTGCCTATTGTGGACCACAGCATCTGTCGATGTGTTAAAAGATGTGTGTTGTGTTAAGAGAAGGAGAGCTTGTTGTTGGAAAACACTTATCAGAAGAGTGGGGCAACGAAAGTGTGGTGTGCATCCGGGGAAGTGAGAGGCAGGGTCGAGAGGTGCTATTCCAAGAGTGGTGCTATTCTGAGGTCAAAGCTCGCCATAATTTAAGGAAAGTTTAAGCCTAGCTGATATGTCTATCTTTTTAGACTTTTTTGACAATGATCCTTTCGATGACCATTTTCTTAGGAACCCATTTGGGTTTAGCAGTATTTTTGAGTTCGAAGAAATCACTCATGTTGTTGAAGAAATCACAAATCACTCATGTTGTTGAAGATCATGCTGTTGAAGAAATCACTCAGAGTAAAACTTGCTTCTCTCATAACCCAATTGTTAGAAGTTTTATTGGATCTACTTTCAAGATGACTACGATTGTGGAGGATACTACCATAGATGTTGTTCCAAGGCCACTCATGTTCGAGGATGAGTGCATTTTGGTGGCTCCTCATGGAAAGTGGGGAGAACATGAATTAGATTACCTTGTTTGGGATCTTGCATTGCATCCCAATCCAGAAGAGGTTGTTGATGATAAGTATGTAAGCAAGGAGCAAAGGAATTTCATAAAGAAACCCAGAAAGGTGAAGATGAAACTGCGCCAGCAAAGGAAAAGGAACAAGCATGGACCCTTTAGCAAGAAGTAAAAAATGAAATGTTTTGTTGTAAGCCTAGCTGAGACTTAGACCAGCAGGCATATCAATTAAGAGTATGTTTGTTATATAGTTGGAATTAAGGGGGAGTGTTGGAAGGAACTAATTCCAACTACCACCATAATTACAACAGTCAGAATTCAAAAGATGTTTTAATGAAGTTTCTAGAAATCGTTGACAAAATGGGCAAGCTTCCTGAAGAAGCCACTGCCCCAATCAATCTCCAGAGCTTTCTCTGTCATGTATAAATACATGTTTAATCAGCGAATGAAAGCAAGTTGTTGAGTTATAAGTTGTTGTGTTCTGTGTTTGAGTCTCTCCTCTCTCTGATACTCTATGCCTTGGACACACCGCGTATCACATGTAGGCTAGACAAATCCTACGACTTAGCTAATACAACACCACATGAGCTATAGGTCCTTTGATAAATCACAGTGAAGGTGTAATATTATGAGTCGTCCAACCCTTTTTACAAATGGAAGACTTTAGGAAAAGTTACGGGAGCTTCAAAACCGACTGTCCCTATCACTATTGTAATGCATGGAATTATTCAGACGAAGGTGTGGGGAAAACAAATAAAAGAGGAACTAAACAAATCGTTCCCAGATCTTGTTTGGCTCTTCCAAGCTCTGCTCACTCTAACTAGATGGTGTAAGACTGAAGGGGATTGAGTTAGTGAGCTTGGGGACCAAACAGAAGTATATATAGCCAAGTTTCCATCAAGCTTCTGTTGGCTATGTGTCAAGTGTTCCAAAGATTATAATAGAGAACTCCAGAGGGACTAATGGACCACTCCAGAAGCTTCCAACAAGAAATTAATTAACTACAATTGATTTCCATAATTTAAGGAAATCACTGTAGTTGGTTTCCAGAAATTAAGGAAATGACTACAGTTTACTTCCATAATTGTAGGCAGCAGTTGGGAAAAAGTAAAGGGGCTTAACATATAATACACAATAATAAATACAAAGAACACAATGAAAGCTTCTTTCACACTCTACACACAACACACAATAATAAGTACAAGTAACACAATGAAAACTTCTTTCGCACTCCACACACAACACACAATAATCTACACACAAGAATGGTGTTTAGACACTTAGCAATTGACCTATCATCCACAATTCTTATACATGTAAATATAATTATCAAGATAATGTTAAAAATTATGATTTATTAATATCGATATACAATGTTTTATCATGGAGGAAGATTTCATTGTCAATGATAGGCAATGCAACTAGCAACTTAGCCTGCTCCAAGTGAACAACAATTTTTATTTTTGTTTCAACCCGACTGAAATACAAGGGAACATTAACAACGTGAGAATATGGACTCTCCACAATGTATTTAGAGCGGGATTTGAGGCAAGCACCAACCTTGCATGATCTTGAAATCCTATGACCATCCACTTGTAATAAACTCCCAAAAAATGCAATCACAGCAAAGATTGAAAGAATCCCGAGGGCTTCCAGATCTCTGTTGCGATATCTTCCTTGTCCTGGTTACAACTTTGGGTAATTTGTTTTTCCTACCTGTGCAAAGAAAATGGTTGGGATTCAAAGGCCTCACAATGCATCTTTATTGTTGTCCTCCTCTTGTTGTGGTGGTTCGGAGGATGAGTTTGGCACATTCAAAACCTAATATTATAATTTTCTTATACTTACTTGATTGGACTGCAGCATATTAAACATTGTGAAATTATTTATTGAGTACTGAATCATTTGGTTCCTGATTCCAATGAGACTCCTCATATTTAAGTGTATTGAAAATGTTTTTATATATAGTTAGATCATGTTCACTGGAAAAGTTGTAATGAATAAATATAAATTTCAAACACAGATATAATGAATACACTTAATTTCTCAATATATACTTATTTAAGATAGAAATTCAGTAACAAGCCATGTTAGTGATCAAATACTGATTGAATTATTACTACATCCAATGACAAAATTAGCCCTTATTATTTTTTTTAATTTTAAAATGATTTTTCAGGGACTAACAAATACTGAAAATAAAAATCCCTTCAACTAGGGGAATTATGTCACATCAGAGCTCACTCAGCTAATAGAAAATTAAAAATAACGGTTTCCAAAAATTAGAGAATATTTTTAAATTTATAGAAAAATATGAATATTCAGCGTTTTCTTGAAACTTTAGTTAAAATTGCAAAAAATCCATTAAATAACCCAGAGTCAAGGGACTTTGACCATGAGGTAAGTGTATAGTCCCTAGTGAGGAAGGAACTAATAATTTAAGAAATTGATAATTCACTTAAGTTTAGATTTATTATTTGAATTGAGATATTTATTTTTGAAAAATAAATTATTAATACCAATATATTATTCACACACACACATATATACTTTAGAGTTTTTCCAAATATATTTAATAATAATATATTACATTTTTTATTTTTAAAAAAATATTAAATAATAACAAAAAAAAAACATAATTTATTAATAAAAAATTATTAGTGTAAGGCAGGAATCAATTTTTTTTTACTACTCATTAGTTGAGCTTTGACCAATATATTCTCTAATGTTTAACTTTATAAAATATATATTTATTTTTTAACATTATTAAAAAAACCAATTTGTAATTGTCCCATTGGTTCATATTTTGAAGGTCTTATTTCCACCTTCATGACACGTGCAATGGAGCATAATGAAATAATTATTTTTTTTAGCTGAATTCTTTTCCACATTTAAGATTTTAGAAACGGCAAATTTCCTAAGGTATTAGAGCTTCGTTAATGTAATTGTTTTTCAGTTCTCTATGAATGGATAGAGACATGAAAGTCACGATGAGTTATTATAATCCTTGTTAAAAACATATGTTGAAAGTTAGGATGAGCATTCTCACCTCTCAATTTATAAGCCTCCTCATCATATGCTAGAACTACATCAATTTATAACCATCCTGATCATATTCTAGATGATGCAAGTGCATAGGTTGAGAAATATTTTTGATGAAGTTGGACATGATCCTACATCAATTTATAACCATCCTAATCATATGCTAGATGATGCAAGTGCATAGGTTGAGAAAAAAATTTGATGAAGTTGGACATGATCTTACCAATGTGATGGGATGGTCACATGGTAATGTTGAGAGAATTTTTAAATTTTTTTATAAAAAATTGTAAATATTTACATTAGGAAGTGATTTTGATTTGTAACATCCCTGGTGAAAATTCTATGTAAAAATATATATATGGCCACAGTGATGGGACACGTACTCTAAGTTGATGGTGGGGGAACATCCTATTGGGTGTTTATTCGGTTTATTATGGCTAAGGAAATTGGAAAAGCCAATGACTAAGCCTTTGGAAAGGCAAAATGCATTTTTGGCACATTTGTTTATGAAAATAATGGAAATTAGGAGAAAAAGGAGGGGAAAGGTCACAGGTTGCATGTGAGGAGGAAATTGAAGGAAAATAACGGAAAATGAAAAAAATAGATGCCTCATTCATAAAAAGGTTTATGAAGATCAATTGACAAGATCTTAGTTAGTATAAGCTCTTGGATCAAGATTTTGCTATGGTTATACTTGGGATAAAGAAAGGCAAAGAAGGCAAGAAGAAGGAAGAAGCAAGCAAGGAAGAGCAAGATCAAGCATCTACATCATGGTTCTCTGCAGATATTGCTTTGCATGTGTGATTTCCTTACTAGATTTGGCATGCATGGTATTGCATGTGGTTATTTTGTTGTTATAGCATGGGTTTTTCTAGGTGTAACAACTTTTTTCAGCCTAGCCTTGCCATTTCTGGATAGCCATGGTGTGATGGGGTTCTCATGTTTTGGTTGAACTAGATTGCCAGATGGATTCGAAGTTGAGTGAGGTGGATCTCTGAAATGATAGAACACATGGCCTAGTAAACCCTGAATTGGATTGTGGGTTGTGTTAAAGCCATATTTTGTGTTGCCTCAGATGGCCTAGGAATCCTTGCAAATGAATGGCAGTATATACGGTAAAGCCTAGAGGTGGTTTTCTCTCCGTTAGGCCTAGTAATCCCAGGTTGGGATATGCGATAAAGCCTAGAGAGTGGGTCTCAGTTTAGGGCCTAGAGATCTAGTGTGGATTGTGGTAAGTCCTGAGAGAATGGGGTCTCGGTTTAGGGCCTAATGATCTTGGTTTGGATTGCGGTAAAGCCTGAGAGACTAGGAGACAGAAAATTCCTCATGGTGTAGGTGGAGAAATCCAGTGGCATACATGCTTGTTTGGTTTAGTGATCAAGTGGAGATCATGGTAAAGACTGTTATGATGTGTTCATTGTGTTGGCCTAGTGATCTGGGATGGATTACGGTAAAGCCAAGTTTCTATTGATGAGGGTGAGGTGGTTTAGCCTCGGTAGGCCCTGGTTGGTTCTTTTGGTTTGAGTCCCACATTCATGCTTGGAATATGGAATGAGGGTGAATGATTGAAGAGATATTTGGCTCAACCATTCTATGGTCGGGTGGAACGTGGAAGCCCCGTCCCAGGCTTGGATTTTGCATCATTAATGAAAGTTTATTTCTCCTTGTATTTCTATGAGCACTTTGATGGATTATATGTGGTCCATATGGTTGTACTTTCATGAGTATTTTTATTGTTATTATGATGGTTATATGTGTGTTTTATGACAAGAACTATGTATGGTTCTCAGCATGTTTTTACTTGTAAGTGAATGGATAATGTATATATGGTCTAATAGATGGTAATGCAGCAAATTCCATGAGGGAAAAATGGTTCTTGGTGATTCCCATATAAGTACAAGATCACTATGTTTAATTATGTTAGTTACACTTGTAGATTACATGATTGTGACATGTTTGACGAAATGCATGTCATGGCTAGTAGGGGTTTGATTAAGGTCTTGTTTAACTTATTTCTTTTGCATAATTGTTTCCCTGTTCTTTTACTGCTCCTAAGTTATCATTCCATTTTTGGCAGTGACCTGGGCTCTCGGCATCAAAAAGTGGCTCAAATCCCAGGGACACTGGCATAACACTGGTAAATTGGGTCTCTAGACATTGGCAGGCAAGCCTGTGAGAGAAAATTTGGGTTTCAGGACGTTTTCATGCCTATAGCATGAGAGCAACTAAGGCTTAAGATGTTGAGAACATCAGTGGGACCCAAGGACAGGATATTTGAGTGGCTGACATGTCTCCTAAGGGTTTTTTCGCTGATGTGGATAGGTTGGTTAATGTGTTCCGTCGATTCCACTTCCTTAAGGTCACGTAGAAGGTTGAATCCAATCATAGTATCCTCTCATCGCATGTGTTACCCCAGTTGGCTGGTTACTTGGGTAGATGTGTGAAGAGGGTGTTACATGATTTTTATAAATAAAATGGAGAAGTTAAATATAGATTTAGTTTCCCTTATTTTGTGGAGAAGGAGCAACTATTCACCCTTTGTGTTTTTTGGTTTTCATAGTTCATTTCTTTTGGGAAACAATAAGAAAAAAGAGTCTTTGGGAAGAATGGGAAGAAAAAGGAGAAGCTCCTCAGAGAAGAGGGGAGAGAGAAAGAGAAGAGAGGAACTTGTTGTTATTTTGTGTAACTATAGTTATGTGTTTTGCAAATGCCTATACCTTAATCTGCATGAACAGAAGGTATTTCTGTGTGAATGGTGTAATGAACAACAATTAGGTTCTAAGTTGTGTGATTGTTAAATGAATAAAAAAAACTATGTGGTTACACTTAATCGATTTTTACTTGTGACCTCATGGTTTCTATTATTGTGCATTTCTTCATTGGAATACTAGTCATTTTAAAAGATTGTAGCTTGCTGAACTGAATTATAAAAGAAAAAGCTTAAAGTCTTGTGGATTCATTCATGGCATGATTGTCCATTTTTTTTTGGGATTCTTGTTATATTAGTCTTAAAGTTTGTATAAGGAATGCGTGGTTCGTCCTAGAGTAGTGGTTGCATGGTTTTTTATTAGTGATTAAAGTGTTGTTACAACAGTAAGACAGAGTACCCCTATTTTTGAATGTTGTGAAAACCCTCTTAGACTGGTTTTCGATTGCCAAATTTGTAATTATTTGCAAACATGGTGAAGAAAGGCAAAATAATTCATTTATTGTGTTAAGAACAAGTTTGGGTTGTGGAGAGTCGGTTCGAAAAAGAGTTGGGTCGTTTCAGCTTCCCAAAAATTTGTTGCACAAAATTTGAATTTGTGCTACGAAATTATTTCATAGAAAACAATGCTATGAAATTATTCTGTAGTGATTACACAGTTGATTTGGAAATAGACACTGTGAAATTATTTCATAGCGATTGATAAATAAATTTACAGGACTAAGTTTTGGTTGAATCTCCCTTTTGACATGCTTTCGTATTTCGCAGTTGTGTGGGTACTTTTTATTGTTGTGCAATGAATGTGACACATGGTTGAATCCATTGTTATATGGATGGGGTAGATTGGTGATATTGGCATCATTGTGTTCCATGGATGCCATCAATTGGTATCAGAGCCTTAACGCTCTTTGGTGATGAAATTAGAACAAATTAGAAAGTAAGCAAATTTTTGCAGATGAAATTCAGAGCATGGAGCATAATCAAATATGATAAATCTTATTGAGTTATTATATAATTTAAATATGAAAGAAATGAAGCCAGTAAAGTTCAGAGTTTGCAACAGAAGCATGGAGCAGAATCAAAATTGAAAATATGATTAAGGTAGCTTATTTTTTTTAAATTCTTATTGAATTTGAAGATTGATGATTTCATGATGGGAATATGAAGAAGAGAGTGTATGGAAGAAAATATATTTTCGAAGGAATTAGGTTAGATTTATTTTGAAGAAAATAGAAATTTTTAAGTTGAAGGATAGTAGAAGGCTGCAACATTGAAGGTAGAGCTAGCAGAGAAGACTGCAACCACAGTGATGCATGTTCAACAAATATTTGGACAGTGAGGTAATGATCTTTTGTTAATTAATTATTGATTACAAGTAGAAGTGATGATGTTTATAGTCGATGACTGTAACTAGGAATAAAGAGAGTTCTTGATGAAGATGGAAAATAACCTTCCAGCAGAGATGGAGGACTAGCAAAGTTCTTAGAGGAAGAAGGTGAGTAAATTACATGCATAATCCAAAAGAGCAAAGAGTGCTCAGATGAAAATTCTATAGGAAGGAGTCAACATAAATACTAGGAGAAGACTATACATGGAAGATATTACTATGGTATTTAGAAACAGGTTTACGGAGTCATCTTGTTGTAGTGGCTTGTGTGCAACTCATAGTGAGCAGGGAGAACCTCATAGAAAAAGGAGATTTGTGATTGATGAGAGTCATAGTAAAGGTTTAGCGAGAAGCCATAGTAGATCAAGTCAGGACAAACTTTATAGATAAGTAACTGAAATTAAATTACAACTAGATATTTTAAAAGGACTACTACAGAAAAATTAGGAAGACCAGGGTTACAGATGGACCCTCTGGAAGAGAGTAAAATGGAATTTGTTGAATGTGAAGTTAAGACAGAGATCAAATGCCTAGTTGATGGAGAAACTAAAGGATTTTCAAAAGAGGTTAAACTCTCATTTAGGGAGAGAAATGGAGTAACAAAAAAAGGAAATTGTTGAATATATTATTTGTGAACCAGGACTAGGATCAATTCTTGGTGAGAACAATGAAGAAAATGTTTATGAGAGACTAGTTTAGAGTCTCACAAGATGTGTGGACAATCAACATATGATGGTCGAGGTGTTAATGGAGGATATAGGCCATGACGAGTTTGATTTTAACAATTGGTGTATGAATGTAGGAGTTGTTCCACATGAAGGACAAATCATTAATTTTGTTCTATGTGGAGAGGAGGAACAATCAATTAATACTATTATACAGGTTGGAAGGAAGACAAAGGATAGTCAAGATGAAGATTATGTGCCATTGGAAAATGTAGCCATGGAAGAACAACCTAAGGGTGATGAACAGATATGTGTGGATATCAATGAGGATGTTGTTAAATTTTATATATTATAATGTGATAAAGGGTTTAGATATATATATCAAAGGTATCCCCTCAATCGCTCCACTTCTTATTGTAATATTTCTTTATATTTGAAGTTTGAAAATAAACAAACTCAACTATAAAATTAGCAAAGGTGAGGGGAAATATTGAGTAAAATGTAATATTTACGCTGAGATGTGATGGGAAATATTGGCTAAAATGTAACAATATTACATTTTAGTTAGTATTTTCCCCCACCCTTGACCACGTTGTCTTGGGTGGGGGTGGTAATAAATATTGCAATAGTATTTTATCCAAGATTCCCCTCACCCAATTCAGTTTTTGTTAAAAAATTCCTCTATATTTGAGGTTCATAAGTAAACTTAACTCTTATGTAAACATTTGATCCACATAAAATTAATAGTTATATTTATATTTATAACCAAACTCGATCCACAATAACTCTAGATCTACCAAATTCCAAGAGGGATTCAATTTCTTGAGATGAAAACCTCTTAGATTTGATCCCTCTCAGGACTTGGTAGATCTTGAGTTAATTTATTTAATCAAATTACGTGTTCAAAAGGTAAATAAATCAGGTTTTCAAAACGCATGGGTTTTTCCATGTTTGGTAATATTAATAATAATTTTACTTAATCAAATTACCTGCCAAAGGCTAAATAAACTAGGTTTTCAAAGCCCATGGTTTTTTCCATGGTATTTATTTTAAGGTAGAACATTTAATGATTATAACCTTTGTAGTTTTTCTTTTGATCCTCTTGTCTATAATCTTCTCGAGAAAGGATTAAAATTTTCCCTTTCTCCGAGAAATATCCAGGTCGATGAGATTATATGCGACATTGAATATAGGATAAGAGACTTACAATATATCACTAAGGATATCATCACATAAAACTGTGTTGTCCTTAGAAGGGTGAAGCCCCGCAAGAACAACATTAGCAAACATGAGTTTGATGCTCTGAAGTCTTTTAACAATGACAATGACATAGCTGTTCTGAAAGCTAATAAAGGTGTGTTGTTGTTATTTTAGATAAGGAGGATTACAGGAGAAAAATGTTGGATCACCTTTGTAATAATGGAAGCCACAAAAAACTTAATAAGAATCCCTTGAAGAAGATCTCCAAAATTGTGGCTCTACCTATAAAATCTTGTAATTTTGTTAGCTCCTTTAGCCATAATCTCATCAAATCTAGCCCTCTAACCCTTAGGATCTATGGGCTTCTAAAGATCCATAAGGAAGGGGCTCTATTGAGACCCATTGTCAACACTATAGGAGAGCCAACATATCATATAGAAAAATATTTAGCCCAAAAGTAAAACCCTTAGTTGACATTACAAAATCCTTTGTTAAGGACTCTTCATCGTTTGTTAATGCGTTAAAGGGTATTAATCTTGATCCTAGCAATATGCTTGTGAGTTTCGATGTGGTCTCCCTCTACAATAATATCCATATTAATGAGGCCACTGAGCTCATCAAGAGCATTATGGATCCCGATACAACTAAATTAGTTGAATCTTGTCTTCCCTCTACTTTCTTCAGCTTCGAAGGGGAATTCTATGAACACAATTGTGGTGTTTGCATGGGATCCTCCCTTTCCCCTATAATGGCTAATTTGTTCATGGAGGACTTTGAATCGAAGTCCTTGACCTCAGCTCAATTCAAACAAAATCTTTGGAAGAGGTTTGTGGATGACATCTATGTCATTTAGTCTCATGGTCGGGAAAAGTTGGAACTTTTTTCCAACATCTTAACAATCAATCTAGCTCCATAAAGTTCACTATGGAATGTGAAATCAATGGGAGCCTATCGTTCCTTGACATTCTTACTTCAAAAAATGATTATGGTTCTTTCTCTCACCAGGTCTTTTGTAAGAAAACTCACATAGAGCAATATCTTCATGCTAAATCCCATCATTTCCTTGCTCAAAAGCTGGGTGTTCTCAACACCTTAGCTACTCGGGCATTAAGAGTTTCTGATGAAAACCACCTTAATGATGAGAAAGCCCATCTCTGCAAATGAATTTAATAATAATGGTTATATTAGACACCAATGTCTTAAAGCTTTACTTAAAGCTGACAAAGTTCCTAAAATTATAAAAGATCACAAGGATTGATTTTCATGGGTGAATATTCCTTTTATTCAAGGTACCACTGACAAGATTGCAAGCATCCTAAGGAAGCATATGGTTCCCTCAACCTTTAGACTCCTAAAAACCATTCAAATCTCCTTAAGATCAGTGAAATACCTAGTGGACCCTAAGAATATGAAAGGTGTTTATGTCATCCCATGTTCTTGTGGGACACCCTACATTGGTGAAACTAGCCGCTCAATAAATCAAAGGATTCAGGAGCATGCAACCAACATCAAACATGGTAGGATCCACTCCTCAACTCTAGCAGAACATGTAGAAAAGACTAAACATCACATATGCATTGAAGAGGCCTGAGTTGTTGCTAGGATTAGTCATTTCCATCACCGCAAGTTTAGGGAGGCCATTGAAATTGAAAGGAGGCCAAGTAATTTGAATAGAGATGATGGTTGGAAAATTAGAAGTTGTTGGGTCCCTCGCTTGTCTTCTTAAATGGTTTTTATATTTATGTTATTACTATTTTCATTTTCATTATTATTATTATTGATTTATTGATTTTATTATTTTATTTTTGTTTTTAATATCAATGCTTAATAATTAACATAGTTTTATTGTTAGTTATTTTAATTTTAATATTTTATTCTTAATTTATGATTGTTCTATTTTTTTTTATTCGAGGAATTTTTATTATTTCCCTTTTGTTTTTAATTTTGGTCTTGACCTTTTTTAAAGTTTAACCAACGCTCAATAATTAATTTAATTTTATTCTTATTTATTTGTATTTTAATCTAAATATTTGATTTAATATAATTAAATATTATTTCATAAAACATTTTATTCCAAAAGTCCACTATAACATCCTATTTTTTTTCTTTTCAAAACTAGTTGTTTTATTATAACCATCTGATTCTCCATCTTTTCCTAACCACGAACCACATTCTACATCTTTTCCTAACAATGAACCACATTAGATGGTTTGAAACATGTGATAAAATATTACGGATGTGATGAATGCCAAAATATTTCTCAACCAAAAAGTATGGATCACAAAAGCGTGAGATTATAATTTTATTACAATTTTAACTTAATCATAAAGTTAAATAAATTAAACTATATAACTCCATGTTTTCACAACCCATGGATTTTTCCATGGTTTCTCCCATGGTATTCTTCTTTAAATATCATACTCAAAGTTTTGACAACCCATGGTTTTTCACATCGTATTCTTCTTTAAACAATAACATATTTAAAGGCATACAATTTCTATGAAATTTATGTTCACATGGAATGCTTATAATTCTAAAACTAACTTAGATCCATCTTAACTGGATTTGCGAGGCTCCAAGAGGGATCAAATATGTAAAGGTTCAAACCTCTTTTCCGAGTGCAAAAATTGAGGAAAGGTTAGTGCCTCCACAAATGTGATCCTCTATACACTTGATAGATCCGGAGTTGAGATGGATAGATCTGAAGTTGAGATGACTTGATAGATCCGGAGTTGAGATGGATATATTTGAAATTGAGATGGATCTACGCTAGTATAAATTGAACATATTAATATAAATTGAGCATATTAAACTGACATATAAAAACTGTTAGATACTTTCTTATCATTATTATTTAGTGATTTTGTGCAGGCATTAAGTTTAATTTATAAAAAACTAGTTGGTATTAAATATAAATATAGTTTGAATAATTAATATGTATGTTTATTATGGTTTGAGTTTAATGGTGATAATGGAAGTAAAAAGTTAGAATAATACAATTTGTTTATTATTAAGATTAACGATCACTGAAATAAAATAGTTTCAATGACAATATTATATCTATTTTTCAACCATCCTAGATATACTAGTTTCAGTGACAGTATTATATCTATTTTTGCAACCATTCTAGATATACTTTAACCATGGATCTATCAAGCATGTAGAAGGATCAAATATCTTGAGGTGCAAACCTTTTCTCAGATTTTGCACTCAAAAAGAGGTTTGCACTTCTAGAGATTTGATATAACTTGGAGCTTGATAGATCCTAAGTTAAGATGAATCTAGGTTAGTTTAGTTAAATCTAAAAGCAAAAATGTTGTACTTATTTTTTATATGTATCTAAACCATCTATCCTCATTACTACTAGAAATATATCAAAACTCTCTATCCTCCTTACTACTAAAAATATATCTAAATTGTCTATCTTCATTAGTACTAAAAATATTTGGTAGATATTCCATAAGAGATTAAATCAATGTTTTGATAAAATTAAAAATGAGAATACTTTTATATATACAAATGTGAAATTTATATAATATAAATAATATTATTAATAAGTTGTATAGATTCATCTTAACTGACGATTTACCAAGTATTGAGTGGAATCAAATATCTAGAAATGCAAATATTTCTTCAAATTTTGCACTCAAAATAAAGTTTCCATCTTGAGAGATTTAATTGCACTTGGTAAATGTTGAAATAAAATGAATCTATTCTGATTTATGAAGAGACATATTTTCACTTTTATTAGATTTTTGAGTAATAAACTTATTTTCATAAATTAAAAAAAAAATAAAAAATAAAAAAAAATAAAAAAAAAAACATACTTTTAAATTGTTAAAATTATTTTTAAATTTTACTTTAAAATTAAAAACAATTTTTGAAAACATCGACTGGCTCTTGAGGGTTGGACGCACACGCTCCTGCTAAGTCAACCCTGTCGTCGACTGATCGCGTTTTGCCTTCGGCTCTCCACCATGGCCCCTCCGGAAGCTCCACCGAAGTCGGCCATTGCTCAATAGGCATTCTTAGATCTGGTAAAGTCCTTACCCCCCCAGAGGCCTCGCCCAACAATCTCCAAATTCGTGAAGAAGCTCAATGTTTTGCAGGAAGTCAATCTCCCCCCAGATCTGCCTCGTATGGTTGGTCTTGCTCTAGCAGAACGAGGACTCATTAGACAATTTACTGGGCTCTGGCCATTGCCGAAAACAGTTCAAAGATGGGTCAAAAGGAATTGGTCTGATAAAACCCAAGGGAAAATCTCCATTCGATTCTATGGAAAAGGGTATTTCACCTTTCATTTTGAAATTAGAGAAGACAAAGACTTGGTCTTCAGGAATGGGCCCTATTTCATGGATTCAAGAGGGATATATCTCAACAAATGGACTCTGGATTTCGATCCCGAGTTGGATATTCCAGGTGATGTTCCTTTGTGGGTTCGGCTTCCACATCTCCCTCTTCACTGTTGGGGAGACAAATCGGTCAGAGCTGTTGGGAATGTTGTGGGCAGATACATTGACCGAAGTGAACCAAAAGACAATATGCAGGCTTGTGCCCGCATATGTGTAGAAGTAGATCTCGGCAAAGGACTTCCAGAGGCCATCAAGCTCAAGGTGGACGATTGGACCCACATTCAACAATTGGACTACAAACAGATTCCTTTCAAGTGCAAGGTATGTCACGAATATGGACATTTTGCTAATCACTGTACTAAATTAGTTGATGTAGAGAACAATTCGCAAGATGAACATTGGGAAACAGTTAAGAGAAAGAAAGCAACCCCAAACCCCAAGTCAAATCCTGAAGCTAGCTCTGCTCATAATCCTCCCATTCCATCTTCCTTGTCCCTCTTTAATCCCTCCCTTCCACTGCTGGACCAACCTCTTTCCCAACCTCCTCCTTCGTCCTCCAACAATTTCCATATCCTCACTCCCCCAGAGGAAAATACCCCCCGTGGCTCAAATCGATGCCCCTGAATCTCCTCTCCCTCTGATCATCTCCTCCTCCCTCCCTCCTGATCCACGCTCATCTAGAATTACTAGAAGCAACTCAAAAGAGAATGGTGCAACCTTAGATGCTCAAAAGAGAAATGGGCCAGGAAGGAAATCAGCTAAGCAGCAGAGAGATGAAAATACCCAGAAGGATATAGCCATTGACACTCAAAACCCCATAGAGTCCTACATCTTGGGACAAATCGACAAAGACACAACAAGTAAGGAATAGGGAGGGTGAGCAACTCTCCATAACCCCTACATGAAATGATGAAAGTCCTCTCCTGGAACAGCAGGGGACCAGGGCACCCCTCTAAAATATATGCCTTAAAAGATCTAATAAACCAAGAGAAACCAGAAATTGTACTAGTTCAAGAAACAAAGCAAGGGCAGCAAGAAATGAAAAAAAATCATAGCATACCATAAATAGTACAAAGGTAGTGTCTGTGAATCAAGAGGAGCTTCTGGGGGAATCGCAACGCTTTGGGACCAAAACACTTGGAGTCTCACAACAGAAACAATCAATCAACACTAGATAAATACTGCTCTAGAGAACACTTCAAATGATCAAAGGATAGTCATTTATAATGTATACGCTCCAAAACATTAGAGAGACAAGGAGAAATGCTGGGGCACTCTTAGAGAAAATATCGATGAAGAAGAAAACAACAACATTATTCTAGGGGGAGATCTAAATCTCATTTTGCACTCTAATGAGAAGCGAGGAGGCTGCTTCTCATCAGATCCCTACAAAAACCAGGTGGAGACTATCATGCAGGACCGAGACCTTATTGATGTAGTCCCAAAAAACCGCAGATTCACTTGGAACAATCGCAGGTTAGGGAAAAACAATATTATGGAAAGGTTGGATAGAATCCTGGTGAATGTTTCACTTCTCTCCACCTTCTCTACAGCTTATGCCTACATCCATCCCTTCATAGCTTTTGATCACTACCCCACATCTCTGATTCTTGAAACCCACTACTCATTGGGACCTATTCCCTTTAAGTACAGTCCCTTGTGGAACGATAACTCAACAGTCAAAAGTATTATTCAAAGTAGATGGTAGCAACACATTGAAGGATCACCAGGATATATCTGGGAAAGAAAAATCAAAAGAGTCAAACATGCCCTTAAAGATTGGGCAAAAAATCGCTACACTGAGCCAGAAAAAGAGAAAAGAGAGACCAAAGCTAAATTGGAGGATCTCCATAGCACAATTGGGGGGCGCAGATTCTAGTAGGAAGATAAAGATTGTGAAGACAAACTCTATTGCCAACTATATCATATCAATAGAGAAGAAGAGCATAAATGGAGAATTAAGTCTAGGTAGTTGTCGTTGAAAGGAGACAAAAATTCAGCTTTCTTTCATAAGAAAACTACAGCTCGGAAAATTAGGAACAACATAACAGCTATTGTTGACAGAGAAGGAAAACTACAAACCAACCAAGGTGCTATCAAGAAGGCAGAGTCAGATCATTATAGAGAACTGCTAACAGAAACTAAGGGAGAGGAAGACTATTCAGACTTGCTGCAATACCTTCCAAGTGGGATCAACAAAGAAATCAATGACAGTTTGAGTAAGGAGATAGAAGAAGAAGAAGTAAGAGGAGCCACCTGGGCTCTTCAACTAGATAAAGCTCCTGGACAGGATGGCTTTCCAATTTGCTTTTATAGAGTTCACTAGGGTATTATTAAAAAGGATCTTATCAAAATGATGAAATGGACTCAACGCAAAGGGAAAATTGGAGGCTATACCAATTCCACCTATCTAGCCCACATTCCCAAAGAGAATCGCCCTATGACCTTCTCCCGCTTCCGGCCCATTTCTCTTTGCAACTCATCTTACAAAATCCTCACAAAATTTTTAGCCACTTGTCTCAAACCTCTTCTTCCTTCACTGATATCTGAAAATCAAGGTGGTTTTCTAGCCAACAGGCAAATCTTTGATTCAATCCTCCTTGTTCAAGAAGCAATCCATTCCAGTCACTCCAGAAAATAAAAAGGGTTCATCCTGAAGCTGGATCTAGCCAATGCATTTGATAGGGTAAGGCACTCCTTTCTTATCGTTGTCCTTAAGAAAATGGGTTTTGCTAAGCACTTCCTTGATCTCAAAAAAGCCTGGATCATGGGGCCTTGGATCTCCCCCCTTATTAATGGTAGACCAGGACCTCCTTTTCAATCTTCGAGAGGGTTGAGACAAGGTTGCCCCCTCTCCCCCTACCTGTTTATCTTGATGGCAGAATCCTTCAGCAAAGCTTTAGATTATAAGAGATGAACTAGTCTCATCACTGGCATAAAATTCGAGAACGGAGTCAAAAACATAAACCATTCCCAATTTGTGGATGACACTCTGTTAATAGGAGGGGCATCTGTCACAATAGCTCGTCAATTCAAAACTCTTCTGGACAAATACATGAGTTATTCAAGAGGCATGATCAATCATTTAAAAAGCTGCATCTATGGTTGGCATGCAACAACCCAAACCCTTCATAATATAGCCAACACTTTTGGGGTCCCCTGCAAATTGAATTGGGAATGTTTCACCTACCTAGGAATGTCTGTGAGCATTGCGCCCTTAAACACTGAGATCTTGGACATAATCATAGATAAGATGAAGAGGAAGGTGCAGCAGTGGGGTTCTACATGGCTTAATTAGACAGGTCGCCATGTTCTCCTAAAATCAGGGCTCTCATCTCTTCCACTCTATCAATTCACTCTAATGCAGGCCCCAGCCATATTCCACAATAAAATGGATAGTATTCTCCGCCTTTTTCTCTGGCAAGGGGGAAAAATGAAAAAAGAAGTACAATCTTGTTAATTGGAAGCAAGTAATTCAAGGCCAGGAGTGTGGAGGGCTCGAAATCAGATCTCCCAAGCTATCAAATTTGGCTTTTGGAGGCAAGATCGTGTGGAGACTAATTAGCAAGCAACTAGCATGGTGGAAAAGAGTTCTAGAAGTCAAATAACTAAGCTTCCCAAGGTAGCAGCTTTTAGACTGTGAAATACCCACTAGAAACAGTTCAAAGATATGAAAGCTATGCAAAAAAGTAATCCCTTTTTTGGCCCAAAACACCTCCAAAGTCCCCAAGGGAGGCAGCAGTATTAAAATTGGTGCAGAAAAAATTATGGAGAACCAATCTATTAGCAGCCAACCAGGTACGGATAAAATCTTTCTCTTTCTTTACAATAAAGGAATTCATTACCTGGACCAAATCTTGTAATGGGACACCCACTCGCAGATATGGATGGGATGGAATTTTCCACCCATACCCTCAGATCTTAAGGAGAGTTTTGACATCCTTCAAGATCATCTCCACAACATCGCCCCCATAGCTAAAAATGACATGGATAGTTTTTGATGGGATCCTACAGGCTCCAACTATACAATTCAAGTTGGCCACCAATAATTATGTAACAAAGAATATCATGCTCCTGCTTGGACTCTGTTACACTAAAATTTGTCGCCATGACTATTTACAGTCGGTATGGCTCCATCAACTGTCATACTGTCCTCCTTGGCAAGTCTTATACCTCTGCTCCTCATGTCAAACTCCAAGAAAGAGAGAAAGTCCTTAAAAAGTCAATTAACTCTGGTTACGCAGTTTCTCTTAACCTTACCTGCGTGTACGCACCTCAAGTTCACAATACCTGCGTACTTGTACACTCTGTCTGTAAAGGGGTGGGTGCGTACTTCTGTAAAGGTCAAAAGGTGCGAGTTTTACTTCAAAAAAGTTACTTGTGGTCGAATCTAGAGCATTCTAGAAGATGGTTTGACGTGGATTGAGCGCCTCCAGATGGTTCTTGCATCCCAAAGAAAGAGGAACTTATCCCATGAAGAGGGGAGCTATCCCATTGAAAGAGGGGCTTATCCCATTCATGGTGGACCTGATTAACTTCCTCCAAAGCATTATAAATACAGGCATTGGGCCAGAGGGAGGGGAGGTTGAAAGCTGAACATTCCTAAGGGTAGATGCTGCTGAAATTAGGACTCCCTTATAGAGCTTGAGAGGAGAGATTCCCATTCTTTCTTAGCTTCATTTGGAAGTGGGTGAGCTGATCAAAGTAAAGGAGAACTCTTGCTGGACCCTGGGAGGGACCTGCACAACACCAAGGCACTAGTTGTAATGGTTTCTTTTGTTTCCACTTAATACAATTAAGTTCATTTTTCTCAACAAGTTGTTATATATAATTTGTTTCATATACTCCTTGGTCTTTATGATGAATATGTTTTATTTTATGAGTTATTCAGGTGCTATGTAATCGTTTGCTTGTTAGTGAATGCAGGTTTCAAAGAGAAGGAGGAGCTCATCTGGATCGGAGAGGCTGGACTGCTACAAACAACGTTGGGCTAAAGGTATGTTTTAAACACCTGATTGCTTGTATTCTAAATGCATATTTAGGGAAAGATAGTGCTTAATTGTCTTGTTTGTCACTAGAAAGCCTTAGCTTCTAGGGAGGTCGGTTTTGTCCGCAAAATTGACTCTTTCCACATGACAAAATGGCGACTCCAAATTGACTCTTTCAAACGATCTCGTACATGAACCTTCATTCCATCCAGCTTGTATTTAGTTGAATGAAATGAAGCTGGGGGCATGCGTTCTAGCAGTTACGCTTAGGGGGCATCAAGCACAGTTTTCTCTCTGTTTCAAGCTTGTGTAAAAATGAAACTACTTTGAAGCATAGTTTTTTCTCTGTTTCAAGCTTTTGTAAAAATGAAACCTATCTCGAGTCAATTTCAGTTATTTTCAAGACTCGTTAAACTCATGAAAATCCCGAGATTATTTTGCTATCTTTCATTCTCGTAAAACAAATGAAAATGCCGAGTTCTTTCCGTCTTTTCCTGCTCGTAAATTAAATTTAAAGTCGGCCATATGAGTACATTTTTATCATTTTTTCGAACTCATTAAAACTTACGAAAAAGTGAAAACCATGAGTACATTTTTATCATTTTTTCGAACTCGTTAAAACTTACGAAAAAATGAATCCTTGGAGTTCTCTTTTAAGCCCTTTTCAGAATCTCAAAATATGAAAAGATTGCCGAGTTTTTCTTTTAAACTCGTTAAAATGGAATTAAAAGACGGTCCGCTTACAGCTCTTTTCCGACCGTAAAAACATGAAAAGATTGCCGGATTTTTGTCGTTTCAAATTCGATATTGGTTATAAAACGACGTGTCCTTGGTCGCTTTTTTACTTTTTCAGATCAGAGACACTAATATGAAAAGTACTCCTTGGTCGTAAGATCAAGCGGTTCTCTCAAGTATTATTTTATACTTTTTCGGGCTTGGGAGACACAAATTTACGAAAAAGGTCAACCCTGGAGTCTTCTTAAGTTTTTTTCAGACTCTCTAAAATTGAAAAACGCCGAGTTTCTCCTATACTGGACTCGTTAAAATTTCACAGTAAAGGACCTGTTCGATTACAAACAGGAACGGACCACTCCTTCTTAGGGTTCGAATCTAAACTAAGTTGGACTCATCCGAAGGATGAGCTTATAATCAAGCAAATGTTATCCTCCTCAAGCTTGTAAAAAATAAAGAGGTACTTGCCAGAAATGGTGGGGGAAAAGAGAGAAAAATGAGCCTATTTGTTATACTCTGTCTCGGAAAAACCTTATCACCACTCTTGAACACGACACTTTTCATTCACCTGGGTTGGGAAATCCTTTGCCTAACAGTTGATCAAACCACATTGAAAGT
Source organism: Pinus tabuliformis (assembly GCA_031772625.1). Taxonomy (NCBI): domain Eukaryota; kingdom Viridiplantae; phylum Streptophyta; class Pinopsida; order Pinales; family Pinaceae; genus Pinus; species Pinus tabuliformis. The sequence goes on along the minus strand of CM062811.1, from coordinate 618,560,888 downwards.
CTTCAGCCGGTTTCTGGGTATTAACTGTGGGTCAATTGTCACCAAGCCATCTGTTGTGTCGTTATGTGTTCAAGAGGTCACTGCAAATAAACCATTCATCTGCAAAATACCTGTCATCCATCTTGACCATCCCTGAGTCAGTCCTTACAGCTACATTTCTTCAACTTGATTTATGATTTCGTGTTGTGGGCTTGCCTGCAACGGGTCGCTTTCTATCGACATCAGCACATTATCTAGAAAGATGACCTAGAAATCGTCAGTACCTTGAGATCTGCATGCCTCAATGGCAGGTTTCTCGCCTTTGACGACAGTTTACATCATTGACTTTCGATCAAAGGATTCCGTGACATGTTCGACATCAACACATTCATTCACATCTCATGGACTGTACTGGGTACTTTGAGAACCATTGACATCACTGGTGGTCTCTCTCACACTTGTTAACAGTTTACATCATCGACTGGTAATCAAGTGGTTTCTACCATGTTCGACATCAACTCATTTATTCACATGGATAGAATTGTACTATTTCGGGAAGTAGAAATGAAGACCCTGGATCTAGTTTCCACCATCCAGGCTGCGAGGAGTTTTGTATTCATTATATAGTAGACTAATCATAAACAAATGGCTGCATCCATACTGTGTCTACATGAGTCTATGATTATGATGTACTGCGAAATCATTCCTATATCAGAGCAGTAGTTAGTTTGTTAGTTAAAGTTTTCAATCTGAGTATGGGAATGCCTACCTCAGCGATGATATGATCTTATATATGTATTTTGTGTTGAATATTTGCAGGTTCCGACTGGGCTCTCCTCAAGATAATCCTTGAAATGATAAAGTGCTTCACCCTTCCTAGATGATATGAAACCCTAATCTACTACAGGCTTCACACTTTAGGGGGCAATCTGTTACACTAAAATTTGTCACCATGACTATTTACAGTCGGTATGGCTCCATCAACTGTCATACTGTCCTCCTTGGCAAGTCTTATACCTCTGCTCCTCATGTCAAACTCCAAGAAAGAGAGAAAGTCCTTAAAAAGTCAATTAACTCTGGTTACGCAGTTTCTCTTAACCTTACCTGCGTGTACGCACCTCAAGTTCACAATACCTGCGTACTTGTACGCTCTGTCTGTAAAGGGGTGGGTGCGTACTCCTGTAAAGGTCAAAAGGCACGAGTTTTAATTCAAAAAAGTTACTTGTGGTCGAATCTAGAGCATTCTAGAAGATGGTTTGACGTGGATTGAGCGCCTCCAGATGGTTCTTGCATCCCAAAGAAAGAGGAACTTATCCCATGAAGAGGGGAGCTATCCCATTGAAAGAGGGGCTTATCCCATTCATGGTGGACCTGATTAACTTCCTCCAAAGCATTATAAATACAGGCATTGGGCCAGAGAGAGGGGAGATTGAAAGCTGAACATTCCTAAGGGTAGATGCTACTGAAATTAGGACTCCCTTATAGAGCTTGAGAGGAGAGATTCCCATTCTTTCTTAGCTTCATTTGGAAGTGGGTGAGCTGATAAAAGTAAAGGAGAACTCTTGCTGGACCCTGGGAGGGACCTGCACAACACCAAGGCACTGGTTGTAATGGTTTCTTTTGTTTCCACTTAATACAATTAAGTTCATTTTTCTCAACAAGTTGTTATATATAATTTGTTTCATATACTCCTTGGTCTTTATGATGAATATGTTTTATTTTATGAGTTATTCAGGTGCTATGTAATTGTTTGCTTGTTAGTGAATGCAGGTTTCAAAGAGAAGGAGGAGCTCATCTGGATCAGAGAGGCTGGACTGCTACAAACAGCGTTGGGCTAAAGGTATGTTTTAAACACCTGATTGCTTGTATTCTAAATGCATATTTAGGGAAAGATAGTGCTTAATTGTCTTGTTTGTCACTAGAAAGCCTTAGCTTCTAGGGAGGTCGGTTTTGTCCGCAAAATTGACTCTTTCCGCATGACAGACTCATTGGAAAACTGTTTTGAAATCCAAGGCCATCCTCAAAATAAAATTATTCATCTGGACCCTCTTGAAAGGGAAAATTCTCACGGCTGATAATCTGAAAAAGAGAGGTATAGCAGGTCCCTTACGATGCCCAAATTGTAAAGAAGTAGAAGAAACCATCCAGCATCTCTTTATCACCTTCCCTTTTGCAATTTCTTGCTAGAAAGGAATATTTCCCAACGATCATCTTCCATGGAATTCCAAAAACTCCATTGGCGAGTTTCTAAATTTATGGAAGAAGAGTTACCCTTGGCAGCGCAAGAAGAACAATATAGCCAAATGAGTCTGGGATGCCCTCCCCTATGCCCTTCTGTGGAAAATCTGGTTGGCAAGGAACCATATGATCTTCCAAAACAAGGAAACCATCATAAGGAATCTCTGCAGTAAGGCAAAAGGTTTAATGCTAGAAACCATTTCTGCCAAAAATCTGAAGAAAATTGATGTCGCGGGACTCTATGTTGAGGAAAGAGATTTTATTGGCTATATGTTAGATAAAAATAATAGCATTCAGTCCAGCATCCCCAATCATAGCTGGAAAATAAGAAACAAAGAAGAAGAATTCTCTAGCTGGCTCCGAGGCAGTAATCTCCACTATCTCTTCTTCGATGGAGCTTCTAAATCCAACCGAGGAACAACAAGTGCAAGCAGAGTCATCTACAACCCCAGTGGTAGCATTATATCCACTAATGAATGGGGACTGGGCTCCTTATCCAACAACAGGGCAGAAGCTCTTGCCCTCTATCAAGGTCTCAATCAACTCCAAAAATTTGGAATTAAAAAAGAGCTGATTTTTGGAGACTCTGCCACAATCATTAGTCTCATGGTTTGCAACCGAAAGGCATCCAATATCCTCCTTTAGAAAATGATTAACCAGTGTCAAGCTCTAACCGTCAAAACATGGAACTTAGATTTTTCCATGTGCTCCACTCTCTCAACAAAGAAGCTGACATTCATGCCAACAGAGCTTGTGGCAAACCCAAAGGCAATCTTCTTTGCAATAATACCAAATCCCAACATCATCTCCCATAATGTTCTCCCTCATCATGATTTGTGGTAATTCATCTGAACCTGTCCCTTGCAACATCTTCATGGGATTCTCTGACAGACATGTGCATCTCCCTACCTCTATCAAATCTCTGACTAAGATCTTCTCTCCTCCCATCAGTCCCATCGCCCCCTCCACTCTGCCCTGATTATCTCGTCTCCTTCTCTCTCGTGACTCCCTCCTCCCCTCTCTCGTGATCTCGCGCCTCCACCTCCATGGTCTTCATCCTTTAAATTCATGCATCCCCCGCATTCCTGTGTGTATTTTTCTCTTGTTCTTCTCACAACCCTCTGCTCCTGTTCCAAGATGGGACCTCGGTCTTCGCTACCTCCCCAGTTCGTTGTTGCTCTCTTCTTCTCCCTCGCCTGCATTCCTCTGTGTTCCCTGATCTATGCTCCACCCTCATCCCTTTCCCGCGACGCCTTCCCTTTCTCTACCTTTCTTCATCTTAGAAAGGTCACCCCCTTAGTTATCCTGTTCTCCTAATCGATCTCCTTTTTAGCCCATCCTCTTGTTTATCTTCTTCGACTAGACAGAACACTTTAATCGTTCCAGGCGGAACTAGAACAAATCCGCGCACATCAAACACTGTTGGACACCAAAATAGACTCCCATGTCAGACTAACCAGTGAGAAATATGAAGCAGATATTAATCTATTTCTACTTAGAGTCTCTTTGCTCCAGACACAGTTTAATGATCTGGCCAACAAATGCAGCCATGTCTAGGAATCAATCGAAATCCTAAAGTACATGATGGAGAAAATGAATGCACCCAACACCAGTTCTTCAAGTCTCAGGAATGCTGAATTCGACAACAAACTAGAAGATTCAACAACCCGCCAGATCAGCCATGTTAGCATAGATTAAAGATGTGTTGCAGATACTGCTTATTTCTGTCTCAATGTGTTAGAATTTTTACTTACTCTTGTTTTCCAAAAGTCAGAAATGACAGAAGCAAAGGGAAATTTTGTCTTCCCAATCATCTCCTAGCTTCACCCTCAGGCTTAAAACTCTATAACACAGGAGCTCAGTCTCCCAATTTTTTTGGGAATACAAATAGCAACCGATTATGTAAAAAAAAAAAACAAACAAAAACAAAAACAAAAAAAAACATTAATATTTTTTATAATCATTTATAAAATTGTTTATAATAAACTCATGTATTTTTTTATTAACATTTAAATTTATTTACATCAATCAAATAAAATACAACCAACTAAAATTTTATTAACATTTAACATTATTTACATAAATAAAATAAAATACAACCAACTAAAATTTTAATTTTTATTAAAAATATATTTTTCCTTTTTGTATTACATCTTGTTAAACATTTAAGTATAATGTAATGATAATTCTCAATTATGCGTTTAAATTTGTAAGTCAACAATTTTCTATTAAATCAGGATATAGATACATCATGGTAGGCTCCTAATATAAGCAAAAATGGCCTCACAACGACCAAATTTGTTGGCCTCTAAATACATATAAAATAAAATTGAGAGTAACTTCAAAAAACTAGTTTTCTTTCGGTCCATAGCCCACCATGCACAAAATCTATCAAAAAACTGTAAAAAACCTACTTTCATCATGGCATATTTTCTGCATTGGGGTCATTTTCCTCAGTACCTCTATCAGCTAGACGGTGGAAGGCATTGTGAATGTGGGATTCCATATGAGCCATTCGATCCTCGAACCTATCCATACGAGTTTGAATCCACTATTGGTTCTTGCGGAGGGATGCTTGATAATTGAGAATGTGCCCCTGGTTATGTAGGATGTCTGCAAAGAAACTAACTAGGTCGACGTGGTCCACTTGTTGTGTTTGTGAAAACTGGTCTACTGAATGTTAGAGAAGATGAATTTGAGCCTTGATAGAGTCAAAAGGAGCTCATAGGTCAACATTCCCATGCAAATCTCTGGGAGGGGCTACTAGCTCCCCTTCCTCCTCTTGATTTCCTCTGCCCTGATGGCCACCTCCCCACCGAGGATGGCCTTATTGATGAAGCATCGTAAAGATTCCAGTAATATAATGAAACTCTCTAATGGATGCTCCCCACAAAGAAATATCGTGGCACCACATACTCTTCACCCCTTCATTGTGCGGCCAACCACCTAGGTAGCGATAAAGAGAGGCTATTCTAGCTCCAAAGTCCAATTCCACCCCAGATGTATTGAATTTAAACGACTTTAGAATTGTAAAACAATAGAGACATGAGTTAGCACCCTAGGTATGCATGCTCCCAATTCTCACCTTCCAAGACAAACCAAAAATCAAATGCACCATTGAACCTTCCCTCCAGCAACAGAGCGAGGAGGATGAGGAGCTCACCGAGCTTGTGGGAGAGGATTCAATATAGTGTATGAAAATATTAATTACCCAAGTAAGACATAAAAGAGAGATATTTTTTACCTAAAAGACTAGCAGAGAAGGCCTTGGGCCTCGACAAGAAACACAGACCCCATTTTTCCACCACCATCCAAGATTTGAAGTGGAAATGATAGACCAAGAACCTTCCAGCCCTTCTCATTTCCACAAATAATTTTCTCTAAGGACCCAAATGATGGGCACATTGCGGATTCTTGGTGATATGTGAGCTTCAGTGTTTGTTGTGCTGATGGGATCAGTTTCCCCTCCACCAAAGAACCATGCAATGGTTATGAGGAGACTCTCCACAATAAATGCAATTACGACTATAGTTCTTAAACTCATCTCTTGGATCACCAACTTTGCCATCTTTCTCATTTCCCTTGTGATTATTCTAGTGAATACATCCAGAATGTTCCCTAAGCAACACGTGTGGGGGGGAGTAATACTCCTTGTTGTTTGATTATTCTCGGGACTCACTTCCATGGGGGATTCACATGAAAATTTTATGTGTGCAGGGATGGAACTTTTATATTCCTGTATTTCATCACTTTTAATTATATATTCATTCATTCATTTTAATTTTGTATTTCATCACTTTTTGTGAGTCTAAAACCTGAGAAAAAGTTTTCACTTCAAAAAATTTGATTATTTTGGAAAATTAACAATTTCAGAATAAAAATAAATCTAAATTGGTTATATATATATATATATATATAATCATTTTATTTCAATAATTATTTTATGCATCTATTAAATAAAAAAAATCAATAATAAAACTTTCCATACACACATTAAAACATCATATTAATTAAATATAACTAACTAACCTTTTTACTACTATTATCACCCTTAAACTCACATCATAATAAACATACATATTAATTACTCAAACATATATTTATATTTAATATCAACAACAATTTTACTAAAATCACGAATACAGCAACATATAAATAAATAAAAATATTTTATTACACTAATATAATTTAATTTTTTATAAATTAAATATAATGCTTACAAAAATAAAGCACACAAATAATAATAATAATAATCTTGTAATCCTTAGGCAAAATAAGTGAAATTATTCTTTTACACAGTACAAAATCTAACAAAGTCAAGCATAAAGCGGTTAGAGTAATAATATAATTTACATTTTTTATAGATTTAAATATAATGCTTACGCAAAATTAAGCACACAAATAAATAACAATAATATTATTCTTGTAATTTTTATACATACAAATTTAACAAAGTTAGGCATAAAGTAGTTATGTTTGAGTATTGAGGTGAAGTTGTGATATAATAATAAAGAGATAATAATTTTTGTTATGGATAAGTTTCATAAGCGTACTTAGGATAAGGAGCTAGGAAGAAAGAAAAAATACTATATTGAAGTGTTTAATTGCACTCATAGTCATCAACCAAAAGCATACATAGAGGCCAATATCTCTTAGAGACCCAAAATTCTTTTGCTCAGTTAAGGACTAATTCTCATCAACTCCGTTGTGAAACAGGGCACTAGAAAAGGGAAAAATAAGTGTGGAGGAAAGAGTATGCATTTTTTGTTCTTCCAGAAAAGTGGAAACAGAATAACATTTCATTTTAGATTGTGAGGCCTTCAAAGACCATAGTGAAAGTTATGTAGATATGTTGGTAGCTAGCTCTTGCGATAATCTATTTAGCGAGGGGTTTGTCAAGACGCTGGTAGCATTTATTGTGGAGCTTCACAGAAAAATGACTGAATACATCAAGCAGGTGAAGAAGCAATCTGTCCCATAGACCATCTTAGCCTCATGGACGTTAAAATAATTTATTTCTTTCTTTCTTTCTAACTTACACAAATAATAAAGATATTATTATTATAAGGGTAAAAAATTACCAACTTAGTTATTTTTCATCCTGTAAAAAAATATATATAATATATAATAAATATTAATTTTTTTCATAACTGTGTAAAAATTTACAACGTGTTCCCACCATTCAAATTAAGGATTATGTTGCTACAAAATTTGCATATAAAAGTTACTAGCTTGAGACATATAAAGCATACTATGAAACATTTACACTGATATTAATATAATATGGAAAATATTAACATTTATTTTTCATATCTATAAGCTAGCATAAAATTATCATTCTATGAAATTGTTTTGCAAAGCACAATTGCATTCATATTTATATGATAAAGTTTGACAATTTATATTTTGCCAAAAAATACAAAATCTTGTAATTCAATTAATTTGATAAGACTCGTTTAGATCACATTTACTTTATGTGCATATATAACTAAATGGATGTTGCATTCATATAAATCTGAATTACAAATTGTTTAGTACAATGCACAATTACATAGTGTTGATCAATTCGCCATGACACTTAACATGATGCTAGAGTCTTGCCTAGGCGGGACTAATAATGTGAAAATTTTGAGGGATTTTTCTTAGGTTTCTTTTGGCCTAAGCATTTAACGACCATCTCATAAATTGTCGATGTTTTAAAAAATAAATGAAGAAACAACGTCTACTAGTAATTGCACCAAATGTTGTAAAGGAAACATTGTAAGGCATATGTGATATGTTATGTGATCTAAATGTGCACAAACTTCGGTCTTAAAAAAATATCAACAATATGCTAGTTGTGAAAAATCAACAATATGCATAGTTGTGAAGTATAGATAGGTGCTTTTATGTGAAATAAGAATTTAGTTTGCAGGATATGATCAAGTATGTTTTATGTTTTAGAAGTTAAAAATACTTTTTTTGTAAATTTCAACCTGGAAGTATATATATGTGTGCATGTGTGTGTGTGGGTGATCTTATTTGAAATAAGAATTTAGTGTGTAGAACATGATTAAGTTTGTTTTAGGCTTTAGAAGTTAATTGTACTTTTATGTACATTTCAACCTAGATGATTTTCACATATTTGTACCTCCTTTATCTTTGGTTTAAGTTTATTGAATTTTTAAGTTCAGAAAAAATTGGTGTCAAGTTTGTAGCATATTTATACAAATAGATAAAGGTGTGTTGAACACAACATATGTGATAATAAACTATTTAATTAGTAATCATTGGCTTGTTGATTGGAGAGTCCTTTTGAGATTACAAGGAATTGCAATTTGTGAAGATAAAGAAAAATATTTCAATCCTTCCCACATCATAGGAACAAGGACCTTTCAATTCCCCTTGTCGACAATGAACCTTGATGTGCAAAAGAAAGACACTATTGATGACCTGATGCAATCCACAAGTGATGTCTATCAGTTATTTTCCTTGGTCACCTTTATACTATAATTTATGTGACAGTAATATGATCTTTATAGTGATTTTTTTAATGAGCCAATAGATGTAATGTGTAAGGCTAGTATCGCCTTCAAACTTACATGCCCAACTTCTTGTGGGATACTTTCATAGTTTCAAATATATTCACACAAAATAATGTTGAATGTAGGAACAAAGTTAGAGAATGGAATAAGACATTCAAAAAAGTATATAAACAGAAAATGGAAAATAACATATATTATACTCATCTTGTGTCCATTTAAGGATGCATGAACCTTGTTATATATCTTGGCTAAGTTTTGCAAGAAAAAATAAAGCTTTGTCTAGCTCGTTCTGATGGTGGGATGTGGTTTGAACTAAGAGAAAAACTTGAATGTCATAAGGATAAAGACAAAAAGAGCCAAAACATAGGTCAAAAGGAGAGTGTCTTGTAGAGGCATACATGGCTGCATTGTTGTTGTGATGCAAAATATCCAACTACTAATCCCACTACATGTTTTTCTAATGAGAAAATTTGTTAAAGACATCAGTTCTTTTGTTGTAGTCGTGATGCAAAATATCCAAGTAATAATTCCACTCTTTCTTCTACTAGTGGTAGATGTAAAGAGCATGAACCAAGGTTTTGTTCACTACCTTGAATTGACCATTAGTCTATGGTTGAAATGGTGTGGAAAACAAAATCTAACAACCTAAAAGCTTCATAAAGATTTCCAAATGTGCTTGAAAATTTGGATTCACAATTGTGGCTATAAATCTAGATTCACAATAAAAGTGTTGGTCAATGGTAATCCAAAATGGATTAAATGTTTCCAATACAATGACATTAGGTAGCTGGCGATATGCGCAATTGTAAAATTTGGAATATTCCAAAATTTTGATAGATATGAGCAAAGTAAAACAGTAAGCCCCCAATTGTTGCATTCTTTTTCAGATTGTCAGGATTATATGTTCCCAGGTTGAGTAGCCCAGAGACCTGAACAAATTCCAAAATATTCCAAAAATATTTGATGGATAGGAGCAAAGACTTTTCTCATCTCCATCACATTTTCAAAATATTCCAAAATCTCCAAGGTTGTCCATTGTTTCAGCGATGGGAATTCCAAAGTCCTGAAAATTGTGTGTTTCAGCGATGGGAATTTCAAACTCTTGGAAATGTTGTGAAAAATAGGAGAAGTCTTCCAACCATAAACAATTTTTTCCATAAAAAATCAAAAGCCATACATGTTTTCTAACTACTGCATAATCTCCTTTTTATCGGTGGATGGATCCTTGTATTATTTCCCTTGACACAGTACTTTAGAGCCCTCTTTGTCAATGTATGTTTGTCCTCCCAAATATAAGAGGGCAAACCTTGGATCTATGTTCATCAGGCCTCTCTTATTACCTCCCTTGCTTCCTTACTCTGCATCCAGAGAGGATTAAACCTGATGACAGGGGACCATAGTTCTGAGTTTGTTGGAGAGAGAGATATGAGTTTGTGATCAACTACTCCAAATGGGACCATTTTTTATGTGATCTCCAGATTTTCCAACAACTCCTTGTTTACAGGGAACCAATCTAGTCTTGCTGCGATATGCCCTAATCCTATCCTTCTATTTGTCTAGAAGTATTTTCATTTTTTGGGTTTAACATCCATGGGATCCCACTCTTGCATCAGATCTTCCAATGTCTCTAGGAAAGGGTCCCTAACTACACTTTCCCCTCTTTCCTCATCTGCACCTAACACTAAATTGAAGTACCCTGCCAAGACACAACCCTCAACTGTGATTGCATCCTTCATTTCCTTAATGGATTTCCAGGAGTCCATATTTTCCCTATGGTTCATTGCCACATATACTACATAAGTTTGAAATGGTTCCCACTGTCTATATTCTCCATATCTGTATAGATCCAGAGCTACGTGGTTTTTGATCGAAATCCTTCCATAAGATGAGGGTGCACAATATTGATAAGAAGATAATGCTAATCCTGTACTTTCTTTTCAATTTTTTTTTCTTGCTTCAAGAGCTTCTCATTCAGCTAATTTAGTCTCCTGGATTAGTAGTATGGTTGTCTTCTCTTCTTTGATTGAATCTTTCATTACATCATGTTTGAGTTTACCACCTATAACTCTGTTTTAAGCGTTGTTCTTTGCATCATTTTTTTTTCGTGGTTAGCCCTGTTGTCTACATTGATTGCAAAGGGACTGGAGGCATGAAATAGTGCAGAGATTCATGGTATAGAGATGCAGTGATAAATGTGAAAACTTATAGTCAATGTGAAGAGTTTTATCTAGGGTAATTCAGTTACTGCAACTCACATAGGGATTTTTTTCCAATAAATTTTGGAAATGATTGTTTTTCAACATTATTTACAGTAGTTACCATAAAATTTTCCCATAAGTGTATGAGAAATTATATCCAACATTCATCCAATTTAAATATTAGCCACTTTGTGACCTATGCCAAAACAATGAATGTAAATTATAAAACAAAAATTGGAAAATGATTCACTCTGTTAACACAGAATCATTTTCTTAATTTCAATTTCACAATTTGACTTTCAAATCATTAGCCATTGAGCGAAATCCATTGATCTTTGTTTCTTAGAACACCATTCCACCTTTTTCTTATAAATGAAAAAAAAAGAGAAAAAATATCAAGTTTGAAATATGTAATGGATTGAAAATTATTGCAGGTATGGAAATCCACTACTTGAATGCTGCAACATTTAAACATTGATCCAAACTTAATAGGAATGAAACAAATTATAGATATAACCATAAATATAGAGATGCAACAAAAATAACACTTCATTTCATTAATTTCAAAATACTATAATATGCTTATAAACAAAATGGAAATAAACTAGCTCGGGCGATGGTAACTTATCTTTGAGAAGAGATGTGGTGGCTACATGTCTCTGAACTGTGTTACAATGAGGCTCAAGGGAATATTTATTATTGAACAACAAGGGAAAACCCTAACCCCAGGAGATGTAATGCCAAGAGTTTGTGGGCCCCGTTGGGGTCAGTTGGGCAACAAACTTCCCAGCGTCGTAACTTGGTCATATTATCTCCTTTGTTGTGTACAATACCTTGTTGGAAATGTATCTCTGAGTACTATAGGATTTTCTACATGAACTTTTCTATGGAAGTAAGCCTGTCGTGGACCTCAAAAAAATGTTGTTTAGGGGGTCAAAACTGCTTCGGAAGTTCAGGACCTGAAAAACTACTAAAAATAGTAAATGTTGAAATAAATAAGGAAAAAAATGAAACTGACTGGAGGTCTAGGTGGAATAGGTGGGTGGCCACCAATATCCACCTGGATCAGTCCTCCCTCCTTAGGAAGAAATGGTCCCCATTGCGTGCAGAGCCTCCATGAGGTGAGGAAATTTCTGTTGAACCTAGTCCCTGGTGAACCACTTGCCCTGGTGAAGGAGTTGGCCTACTTTGACAACTCGATATAGCTAGATCCTCTGTTGGCGAGTGTTCTTGATATTCGTGTCCCTGATCTAATCAGTTTATGCCTATTCCATGCAGTTCGAGTTGAGCTCTATTGGTGTTAGAATATTATATATTACAGAGCATTGGAACACATAAAATATTGCAGAAATATAAACACAGAAAACACACAAAACAAGAGAGACACAGATATATGTGGTTCACCCAGTTTGGGCTACGTCCACCCCGAACAGCGAGTCCTTCCTTTCTATTATCCATCAAAATGAAGAGACACAACCTACAGCAAATCCGCTGTAATATCCTCTGTTTTCTCTCACAGTCTCACCTCTCTGTTTCTCGCTCACAAAATACACATCTATTTCACAGCCTCAAATACAATGCCCTCATACAAAGAGAGGGGTTGCCTTCTAGGGCAAAAAACCCTAAACTAAACATAAGTTTTACCGTCAGATCATCTGCCTAATGAACGGCCCAGATTGACTAGAAATTACTATACTTTTACAAGGCAATTTTACAGTTGTTTTTAGCTTCGGGGGCGCTGCCCCCGAAACCCCCCGCCAGGGGGGGGCTCCCAAAAGTCATTGCCGCCCCCCCTGGAACCCCTTGCAGCGAATATTTTATGGGCGGCGTTGCTGCCCCCATTTTGAACTGGGGTCCAATGTGGCGGTACTTTTGAATATAGAAGATAATCAGGCTCCACACCCAACAATTGGTGTGAGTTGTTCTACAATGTCAGATGTGTCCAAAAATGGTGGAAAGTATGTTCGAAGGCAGTCTAGATTGAACACTGGGTGTAGACCAAGGAATGGTGGGATGTTGTGCTCGAATTAATTGTCACCTACAACCTTGGTGATGGTGTATGACCCATATCAGAGTGGGCAACGATTGTGGTGGGGTCCAACGAGGCACTCCTTTTGCCAATGTAGCCAAACTTTGTCGCACACTTGGAACTTATGTGACACTCGATGTTGATCATGGCACTGCTTGTACTTAGCATTGGCTCTGTCCAATATATCATGGACCTGTTGGCAGACATGTTGAATGCACTCAATGAAGCTATTAGCCCTGTCGGCTTCAGACTGGATGTGAGCCAAATTTTCTTGAGTAGCTGCAAATGGTATGGCCACATTAATGGGACATAAATCCCAACCCTACTTGAAAGGACCTATGGTCCATTGAGATATGGAGAGCTTTGTTGTAGTTATGTTGGACATAGGGGAGGCTTTCATCCCGTGTGCTTGGATGCTTCCAGTTGTACATGCACAAAATGTGTACGATCATCCTGTTGATGACCTTTGTTTGGCAATCAGTTTGGGGGTGGAACATAGTGGACTTAGTAAGTTTGGTATCCAACATCAACTAGAGACTTGACCAAAATGCACTTAGGAATCTACTGTCTCATATGAGATAATGGATTGTGGGATCCCAAAGTGCACCCACACTCTCTGAAAGAACATATTAACAATGGCCTCTATTGTGATACTCTTCTTGCAGGCCACCATGATGGACATCTTAGAGAATCTTTTGACGACCCCAAAAATGCAATCGTTATCGTGCTTAGTAGAAGGAAGGCCCAACATGTAATCCATGGAGACATATTCCCAAGGCTGAGTAGGAGTAGGTAGAGGAGTATATAGGCCTTGCTTCTTGATGGTTGGTTTGGCAATGGCGCAAGCGATTCAGGATCTAATGTACTTCCCAACATCTTGACAAAGTTTCAGCCAATAAAAATACTTCTGTAGTACCACCATTGTTTTCTCTACTTCGAAATTTCTAGCGACCTGATTGTAGTGCGCCTCCCAAATCATTTTGGCACACTTGCTTGAAGGAACACAAATGTCTCCCCAGTGGAATAACAGTGCATATTGAACATGAAATTTTGGAACCTGATTACCTTCCAGGGGTGTTTGGCATGTGATGTCAAATTCTGGGTCTCTCTGGGAAAGATGCGGCCACTCTAAAGTCTCGTTCCCATAGGAGTCGAGCATAATCATCAGCGCCATGACTGGAGGTCGACTGAGGCAGTCTGCAACATTATTGGTGTTTCCCTTCTTGTACTTGATGTTAAAATGGAACTATTGCAGGTAGGTGGACCATTTCTTATGGCCATCATTTTGCAACTTCCCTTATGTTTGTATGAACTGCAGGGGTTGGTGGTCTATGAGGATGATAGTCTCCTTCCCCTAAATGTAATGCTTACATTGACAACAGACCTGCATAATGGAATACATTTCTTTGTCATAAGTGGGATACTTTTGGACTATGTCTGAAAGTGTCTCACTATCGTAAGGCACTAGATACCCCTACTGAGTAAGAACTACACCAATAACATAGTTGGAGGCGACTGTCTCAATCTCAAATGGTTGTGGTAGGTCTAGTAATGTGAAAATTGGTGCAAAACAGAGGTGATTCTTCAACTTGGCAAAGGCCTTCTACTATGTTTCAGACCAAAAAAACTTTTCTTTTGCTCTGCCCTTAGTGAATTGACTTAAAGGCCAAGTGATCATGATAGAACCCCAACACGAACCTGCTGTAGAAATTGGCAAGACCTAAAAAGTTGTGGAGCTCTGTTAGAGTGGTTAGGGCTAGCCAATCCTGAATGACTTGTATCTTGGTTGGGTCCACATGCATACCCTGCTCATTAATGATGTACCCCAGATATTGAACCTGGGTCATGCCAAAAGTTCATTTCTCCAAATTGGCACACAATTTGAGTTGTCGCAGGGTTTGAAGGACCTATCAGATATGGTGGAGGTTCTCTTCCCAAATTTGGCTGAAGATCAATATGTCATCTAAATACACCATCACAAATGTATTGGTGAAGGATCACAAGGTGTCGTCCATCAATCTCATGAATTTGTGGGGCCATTCATCAACTTGAAAGGCATGACCAACCATTTGAAAAGGCCCTCCTTGGATTTGAAGGTAGTCTTCCACACATTGGAGGGTTCAACAGGAACCTGGTGATAATCAGACTTCAAGTCAATCTTGCTAAAATATTTGGCCCCCTTGAGCTGGTCCAGAAGGTCTTCAATCTGTGGGATTGGGTACCTATTCTGGACAGTGATCTTCTTCAGTGCCTGATAGTCAATACAGAGTATCTAGGTCCCATCTTTCTTCTATACCGATATAACCGGGCTCCCACAAGGTGATTAGCTTAACCTGATGTGCCCTTTCTACAACAACTCTTGAACCTACCTCTTAATCTCATCACTCTCTAGAACAAAGTGTCGATAGATCGGTCCAATTGGTAGTAGTGGGCCTAGGGTCAAATTGATGGAGTGCTTGACTTGACAGTATATAGGTACCCCTGTAGGCGAGGCAAAAATGTCCCTATACTCCTCCATGACCTTGTCCATCTACTTCTTCTGTGCGAAGGAGACCTGTATAGAAGTTGTGGCCACAACCTTCTTCTTGCCCTGAGGGCGAATCATAAGGAAAACAAATTTTCTATTTGGGGGAATGATCTTACTGCATTTCTTTGTAGTGGTCAAAGAGATGTCAGTAGGTGGGGCTACCTCCGGTATCCTGTATAGCTTATTTCCCAAAGTAATAATCATAGAGTGAGGTCTGGACTCATATACAACATGTCACTTCCACAAGTATGGGTTTCCTAATAATGCATCACAAACTTCAAGAGGAGCAAGATCACATAATACCTTATCTTTGAAGGGCTTAATGCTGTAGGGAAGGTGACACTTCTGGATGACGCAAAGATCTCGTCCTTGGTGAAGCCATCAGATGGTGTACGACTATGGATGTGCTGTCATTGATAGGCCCATTTGCTTCAAGACCTCGACTGAAATGAGGTTCTTTGGGCTTCCGCTCTAGATCTTCAAGCTCATGCTTCTAGATCTTGGTGGTGGACACAATGGAACTGGGCTCCGTGTTAATGATTTGATTCCATTTGTCATTTCCCTTGTTAGGTTTTGACTCAGATTCAGAACATGCGTCTGAATCATAAGTCTTCAGCTCGACTACCATTGATATCTTGGCTCAACACTCACTTGTGTTGTGAGTGGAGCTCTTATGGAACTCACACCATTTTCCTGTGTCCTTATTTGTCTTCATGGTGATTTTCTTTGCTTGCAACTTCGGTGGGTTGTCCTTGGTCACCCTGCCTTAGCTTTAACCTTTTCTCTGTGATTTGGGGGCACCTTTTCCTTGCTCATAATTCACAAATCCAAGTTCTCTCTTTTTTTTATATAAAATTTTTCTCAATCTTAACAGTGTATCAGTATTTCGTGCTGAGCGAGGAGATGTCCAGGAACTCCATCTTGTCCTAGATGTACTTATGTAGATAATCGCAGTACTTGAGTACCAAATGCTGCTCATAATCTTTGATCCCAACTTCATGCAAAGGGTATGGAAAATATTTGTGAACTCCAACACATCTTGGTACCTTCCCTACTGTAGCATGGTCTATTTTATGTATTTATCTTCATAGCTACTGACAAGGTAATATTGTTCCTTGATGGCATCTTGGAAATAATCTCAAGTGGGTGCGGTTGAAAACAACGAGGATTCTCTCTCGTCCTTTTGTTCACATTAGGTTTCCCACCAGTCCTTAACATGTGGGGTGGCTTTGAGAAGTAAAAACGTAATCTTTTCCCGATTGGAAAAGTCATGAATTGAAAAATATCCTTCCAACATATTAAGCCATTTATTTATGGTGTCTGCATCTATCTAACCCTCAAATATGGGAATATCAAAGTTAACTTGTACCTTAAAAGGGGTTGCGCCTCCAGAGTGGCTGTTGGATGAAGATGTGTCGCCTATGGGTAGCTGTCAGAGGATCTAAGCAAATTTATCCATCATCACGTTCCTCTGCCGCTAGAGAGCTTCCTTGAGCAATATTTTGAAAGGATTTCCTCCCCCCTCATCTTTATTTTCTTCTGCCATGGGAGGCTATCAAGGTTTTTGAGGTTGGTTTTGCAAAGGTTCAACCAGTTTGAGCCCTAACTCCTTATACCATGATCTCGTTGGGGACACGCAAAGAAAAATAGAGAAAGAACAGACCCCTCTGATACCATTGATCCAAACTTAAATAGGAATGCAAAAAAATACAAATAACCATAAATATAGAGATGCAACATAAATAACACTTCATTTCATTAATATCAAAATACTGAAATATGCTTACAAACAGAATGGAAATAAACTAGCTCGGGTGATGGTAGCTTATCTCTCAAAAGAGATGTGGTACCTACATGCCTCTAAACTATGTTACAATGAGGGTCAAGGTCCTATTTGTTATTGAACAACAAGGGAAAACCCTAAACAAACAAAACCCTAACCCATGAGATATAACACTAAGATTTTGTGGGTCCTGTTGGGGTTAGTTGGGCAGCCAACTTCTTGGGGTCGTAAATTGGTCATATTATCTCCGTTTGGTGCATACGATACCTTGTTGGAAAGGTCTCTTTGGGTACTATAATTTTTTTTGTATGACCTTCCCTATGGCTATGAGCCTACTGCAGACCTCAAAAAAACACCGTTTATGGAGTCAAAACTTCTTTGGAAGTTCAGGACCCAAAAAATTGCTAAAAATAGTAAATGCTGAAATAAACAAGGAAACAGATGAAACCGACTAGAGGTCTAGGTGGAATAAGCGAGTGGCCACCAATATTTACCTGGATCAAATGTTGTCCAATATTTAATATATTCAATTCAATGAAATGGACAAGAAGAATACATTTAAACAACAAAGCACATATTATGTTGTCGAATGCCATGTGTTTTATGACATGATTAAATGTTAAAAAGAATGAATATAAAATAATATAAGGACTAGGAAAAGGGGATAATTCACATCTCGTTATATTCCTTGCTGAAGGAGATGAAGAAATTATAGCCTAAACATCGATACAGAGGATCTCAAACATGGCATCAACACAAGATGGAGGAAGTTGTCAGGTGCAAGAGGTAGCCATCTATCCTTCTTCAAAGGAAGCATCCTCACCCTTATTTTTAGGCTCACAAGTGCTATTGTTGGAAATTGGATGATAATACACGTGTGATGTTTGAGGGCAGTGAGAGTGAAACCTGGTAACGATCCTTATACCCACATCCACTATTTCCATGTATTTCACTATCTAGGACAATAAGTGGAGTGTGCTACTCCTATAACAAGCAAGGCCTAAGAAATCACCAAAGGGATCTCAACGCAAGAAAAGCGCAATAGCAGATTAAGGCTTCCACCTCCACTAAGAGGAGGAGGAGGAAGACAAATTCATGGGCATGCAAATAGAAACAAATTTATAGAATGAGTTGTGGAGAGATGTTTTCACTCACTTGTAAGCCTCGATGGTGCCATCGAACATGAGGGATGGTCCATGGTGAGCCACCTCCTCACTTCCAAAGATCCCCATCCCCAAATACACCAAACAATTCTTAGTTACTCGCCTTGCCTACCACTCTTTGTTCTCGTACTACTCGTTTCCCCCATTGACGATGCAATTGCTAGGCTACTTGTAGTCAAAGAGTATGGAGATTGTTTGGTCCATCGACATCTCAACCTTGATGAGGATGATCACAGAGCTTGACTTATTGATCAAGAGAAAGAAGACTTTGAGATCATAGTAGCCCTTTAGGGGTAGGTCACCTTCATCTCAAGCATGCTCTAGGGTTTTTTCCACACAAATTTCTATCTGATTGTAGACAGAGATCGACCACTGAAAATAGGAAGCTCCCACACTCGAGCGTTTTAGTGCGGTCGAATGAAGGTAGGTAGTGGAAATAAAAGAATCGGCTCACAGCCCAGGCGATTGATAGTTCAAGTAGGAGTTGGTGGTTGGATCCAATGACCAAAAATATTTCAATCATCTAACAATCGATCGAATGGTCCCCAACAGTGTAGAGTGGTATCCTAGGGGAGTTCTTCCCAAAGGAATGCCTTACAATGTAATTAATGCTTCTTTGGTTTTTCTAAAAATTATCATACTATGTCTAATAACTTTGAAAAATATGGAGAAAGTAGGAATTCAAGTAAAGTGGGGAGGGGCTACTTTCTAATTATATGAAAAGTTCACTGTAAAATTGAGGGTTCCAATAAATGATAAAATTAGAAGGATCAATCAAAATCAAGTGTAAATAGAGATGAAATAAGAATCTCTTCATTATTTGACTTATATATAAATTAGTTAGAAAATTGAATCATAAAGAATAAAGGAAGTATACATATAAGAAGTTATGCTTTGCTATTGTTAATTTATGTAGATGATGTTGTGTTATTAACAAATCATAAAAATACTTGTGATAAAAATATAATAATTTCATATAATAGTGATATTTTCTTCTTAGATAATATCATTGTTATTATCAAAAATCTTCTGTAGAGAAATAGATAACCATGAGCATGAATTCCATTTATTGTATACATAATAAATAGAAAAAAAATAGTAACAACAACAATTTTATATGCCTTTTTTTTAGCTATAGAGTTAGTTAAAGACTCATGGAAGAAGGTTATCTATTCTATAAATAGTAAATGAAAACAAAATAACAACAATTTTATATAGTCATTTAGGTTATAGAGTTAGTTAAAGAATCATAGAAGACTGTTAAAAACATTCACAAAATGTGTTTAGTAAAACAATTGTGTATTAAAATACAAACTAATTACTCAAGTTTAAAAGGATAAACATTGATAAAGAGAATGTTTTTCATATTAATCACATCATTGAATTTTGGTCAATGTTTTGAACCAACTAATGTGGTTCATCCTCAAGACAACGATGAAAAAACTAATCTTCCCAATTGTTTAAATAGCTGAGACACATCCTGGCCCGGAAGTAGTTAAGGAGTTAGGAATTAATTATCCTTAACTAATTTCTAATTTATAACAACCTTCTCTCAATCGCTGGTTCATAACGACTAGTTCACAACGGCTAATTCCGGGCGAGGATGCATCTATGCTATTTAAACAATTGGAAAGATTGTTTTATTCACTGTTGTCCTAAGAATGAACTACATTAGTTGATTCGAAACATCGACCAAAATTCAATGATGTGATTAATTCGAAAGACATTATTTTTATCAATATAGATCACAAAAGTCTTAAATCTAAGAGGATCAACATTAATTTATTATATATATTATCAAATTTAATAATAATAAAATATAAATAAATACAAATAAAAAATATTTACTCAAATAAAAGTTAAACAAAAGCTATTTGTCTCATCTAGAATGTTAGAAAATCTACAAATAAATCTCAACTAATAATACATTTAAACGAAAATTTGTATACATAAAAATATATAATCTACAAATTAAAAAAATAGATAATCGAGTAAATGTAACGAGATAAGATATTACTAATTAAAAAATAAAAAGAAAATACTCAATGCAAATATAAACAATTTTTGTTCTCAATCCCACATAATTGAACTGGACTTTATTCTATATATCCATAGAGCATATAATGTTTGTCTCACTCCATAATCTTATTTGTGAATATAGAATGATTGGATATTAAAAATGCATTTTACACGCAAGGTATAGATGGATTAAAATGTCTGTGAGACATTGTGTTTTTGTGTGTACAATGTGCAGTTGAGTAAGTACATCCAACAACTGACACACAAACCCGAAAAAAAGCAAGACGACGTTTTACCATATCTCATAGTCTAACTGCTATAAATTTTTTTCCAAACTGAATTTGTTTCAAATTCAGTTGGTGTTTTTAAAACTATAAGTTTAAGGTTGGTCAACTGCACACATGAAGTATCTAAAATATTTTTGATATTTAAATATATTGAATTTATATATATATTTAAAAACATATTTTAAACAATAAAAATATATGATTATATTTTATGAAATTCTTTTTAATCATAAAATTATATATATATATATATATATATATATATATATATATATCAATTTTATTTCAATTTTGATTAGTATTTTTTTAACCTGCACATTCTAAATAACCAAAGAATTTTTAACGACACTAAATTTATTTACCTATTAAAAACACATTTTAAATATAAAAAAATTACAATTAAGAAAAATAAATAAAACGAAACTCACTATTAAGTCTATACAGATAATCGGCCTGGAGTATGCCGTAAAACTGTTTCTGTTTGGGTAAGAGCTCGTCTTCTTCGAACGTAAGGAAACAGGTTAACGGCCCAAGACCCAGAGGCATCTGGCAGGAGTGAAAGCCTGCTCCCTTACGGACCACCAGCGGGTTATTACAGGTGGCGTGGTTTTCCTTGATAACAGTGGTGAGTCAAACCGACATTCGCGGATAGCAGCCAGAGATGGCTGTCCTCACTGTGGGTTTGACACCTGAGTTTGATAGGTTTTGCCACCTTCGGAAAAGAAAAAAAAAAAAAAAAAGTCCATACAGATAAGCTAGTTGTGTTAATTACCCGAACAAATTTAACAAAACCCATAGCGAAGCATAAGGATAAAACAAGCAATCACCTTAAATCATCGTCAAAGTCATTGTTAGGGGGAATTTGCACACATTAGAGCTAAATTAAAAGGTTGATGTTATCATCTTTAAATGTAGCATAAAGGTAGAAAATCCCAAGCACTACAAATAACATAATTTTTTTTTATCTCCTCACATCTTTTTCTTACATGAACTTGAATTGGATTAATTTCTTAATAAAACCAGTCTTAACAAAAGGTGGACATCAACCTTGTGAAGAACAATAGAAATCATATTCACACAGGAACATTAGTATTCACTCATTCAACGATGAGGACCCCAACGCGATGCATGAAAGAGGTAATATATTACCGTGAGTATATGGGAATAGAAGCTAGACATGCATTTAGGACATTCTTTGGATTTCGAGTCACTGTCTTTCCCTGCGCATTGATATTAACAACAACAATGTGCAAAACCAGTCCATTATTTTGTGCAAACTACCTAGTGTTGAAATGGTGATGCGATGGAGGAGGGAGCACTGTTTTCCGAAAGTTTTGTTGGACCAGAGAGAATACATAGCAGTGTATTTCATAAGGGTTTGGAATCTCATAAGTTACTATCTATTTACTTACACATAAATCTCCAATTCCATTAATCAAGCTTCCCGCTATACTATTAGAGATTACAACAACATAGATATCATTATGAAAAATTAAGCAAACTTACAGAGTCCTTGAAAATATGAAGAAGTTTTACCCTTAGAAATGGAAAATAATTTTCTTTGGCTCATCCTAGGAATCTTTACATAGGATTCAGAGAAAGGCACTAGGGTAAATGGATTTCGGAGATTTTCATCCAGCAAACCCAATTCACCTTTAGATTGGCACCTTCGACACAACAAATGATGTGGTTTTAGTGATGGCAGCTAGGGAACACAACGAAACCAATATCACTAATCTACCCCATCCATATAACAATGGATTTGCCCATTTTTCACATTCAATGCCCAACAATAAAATATACCCACACAATTGGGCAATACTGATACAGGCCAAAAGGGAACTTCAGCCAAAACACAGTCGTGTAAATTTTTTATCAGTCGCTACGAAATAGTCGTAGCATCCTTTTCCAAATGAACTGTGTAGTCACTACATAATAATTTATTAGCATCGTTCGCTACAAAATAATTTCGTAGCGCTCCTTAAAATTTTGTGCAACAATTATTTGGGAAACTGAAACGACCCAACTCTTTTCCAAACTGAATCTCCACAACCTAGACTTGCTTCTTTACATGGTAAATGAATTATTTTTCCTTTCTTCACTAGGTTTGTAAATTATTACAAATTTGGCAATTGAAAACTAGTCTAAGAGGGTTTTCGCAGCATTCCAAAACAAGGGTACTTTGTTTCAATATTGTAACAACACTCCAATCACTAACAGAAAACCATGCAACCATTATTCTAGGGTGCAGCCACACATTCCTTCTATAGACTTTAATATTTATAAAATAGAGATCCTAAAAGACAAATGGAAAATCATGCAACAAATGAAGCCACAATATTTTAAGTTTTTTTCTTTTATAAATTAGTTCAACAATATATAGGATTTTAAAATTACTAGTATTCGGATAAATAAATGCACATGAATAGAAACCATGAGTTCACACGCAGAAATTGATTCAATGTAACCACAAAGTTTTTTTCTTTTATTCATTTAACAATCTCACAACTTACAACTCAATTGTTGTTCATTACTCCATTCACACAGAAATACCTTCTGTTCACACATATTGAAGGTACATGCATCTGCAAAACTTAGAACTGTAGTTACACAGAAGAATAATGAGTTCCTATCTTATCTCCCTCTCTCCTCTCTTCTCTCGGGAGCTTATCTTTTTTCTTCCCCTTCTTCCAAAACACTTTTTTTTTATTGTTTCCTAAAAGGAACAGACTATGAAAACCAAGAGTAAAAAAGGGTGAATCATTTCCTCTTCTTGACAAAATAAGGGAAACTGAAAACTATATTTACATTAGAAAATAACTTCTCCATCTTATTTCTAAAAATTAAAACTCACTTCCTAATGTAAATATTACAAATTCTTACAAAACATTTAAAAAATTCTCCCAACATTACCATGTGACCATCCCATCGCATTGGTAATCTCATGTCCAACTTCATCAAATTTTGTGCTTGGCCTCTGCACATGCATCAAACTCCCAAGGTGAAAAATATTCATGGTCTCCTGACCATGTGCTGATGAAGTGAATCTTCCTCGATCCCAAACTTTATATTGTAGTTGGTCCTTCTCCTTGTCATATTGCTGCTCTATTGTTTTCTTCTTCATCCTTCCAAGTTTCCATGTTTTATGTTGTAGTCTTCCTCCTTCTTTGCTGATGAAAAATTGCTCTACCATATGCAATATGTTTTCCTTTATTCTCCTCTACCCTACGTACCTATTCTACTGAGGCTTCCTTAACACTAACTTCCTTATTCTCTCTATTTCCACATCCAACCTATCCTCTAGTTGGCATAAACCATTATTTCCTGGCTGAAATTCGTTGTTGTCCTCCACTAAATCATTAGGATACCAATTTCCTCGAGTTGCTTTCGCCACCATTTGCATTTTCTATTGGAACTCATCATTAATGTTGTCTCCTTATTGCTTCATTTTATCCATGGGAAACTCTTCCTTATCATCTCTTGGATTGCTGCAATTCACTCTACCCTCTATCCTTGGATCCTTGGATTATTCAATCAATTTTCTAAAAACTTCAATTCAACTGCAATGTTTTCCATGCCTATTCTGCAATCATGCAAGTCCTCTCTCAATGGTTCTTGTACATCATTAATTGAAGTATATCCAAGTCATTTCATGGTTTCTTTCACATGTGCATACACAACACAATTATTTGTTTTAAAAATATGAGGCTTTGAAGTCTCCATTGTTTCTTCCAATATCTCTCCCTCATGCAGCACTAAAGCTTCCAAGCTTCCTGTCAAATCTTTATTTGCTTCATCCACTTTAACAACATCCTCATTAATATCCACACATATGTGTTCATCACCCTTAGGCTATTCTTCCATGGCTTCATTTTCCCATGGCACATAGTCTTCATATTGACTAATATCCTCTCTCTTCCTTCCAACCTATATAACCATATTAAGTGATTGTTCCTCGTCTCTATACAAAACAAAATCAATGCTCTGTCCTTCATTTGGAACAACTCATGCATTCATACAACAATCTTTAAAAAAAAAATCATCATGGCCTATATCCTCCATTAACACCTCGACCATCATATGTTGATTTTCCACACAACTTGTGAGACACTCAACTAGTCTCTCATCAACATTTTCTTCATCGCTCTCACCAAGAACTCATCCTTATTCTAGTTCAAAAATAATCTCTTTAGCAATTTCCTTTTTTTGTTGCTCCATTTCTCTCCCTAAATGAGCATTTAAACTTTGTTCAAACTCCTTGAAATTCTCCATAAACTGGGCATTTGATCTCTGTCTCAGCTTCACTTGCAACAAATTCCATTTACTCTCTTCCAAAGAGTTCATCTATAACCCTGGTCTTCCTAATTTTTTTGTAGCAATTCTCTCAAAATCTCTAGCTGTAATTTAATTTCAACTACTTCTCTATCAATTTTGTCCTAACTTCATCTACTATGGCTTCTCCCTGGACCTTTACTATGACTCTCAGTAGTCACAAATATCCTTTGTCTATGAGCTCCTCCATTCTTAATGTGAGATGCAAACAAGGCACTACAACAAGCTGACTTTGTCAACCTATTTCTAAATACCATACTAAGCTCATCCATGCTTAGTATTCTCTTGCTATTTCTGCAGATTCCTTCCTCTAGAATCTTCATCTGAGCACTCTCTGCTCTTCTAGCTTCTTCATGCAATTTACTCACCTTCTTTCTCTGAGAAATTTGTTAGTCCTCCATCTCTGCTACAAGGTTATTTTCCATATTCATCAAGAACTCTCTTTGTTCTTGGTTATAATCATCAACTGTAAACATCATCACTACTACTTGTAATCAATAATTAATTAGAAAAATACCATTACCTCATTATCCAAATCTCTATTGAACATGCATCACTGTGGTTGCAATATTCTCTACTAGCTCTACCTTCAATGTTGCAGTCTTCTACAGTCCTCCAACTCATAAATTTCACTTTTCTTCAAAACAAATCTAATCTACTTGCTCTCAAAGTATATTTCCTTCCATACACCCTCTTCTTCATATTTCCATCATGCAAATCATCGATCCTCGAATTCAATAAGAATTAAAAAAATAAGTTACCTTAATAATATTTTCAAATTTGATTCTACTCCATGCTTTTGCTGCAAATTTGAACATTATTGGCTTCCTTTCTTTCAGATTTCCATTTTGTAGTCACTAAATCAAATTTATCAGATACGAATCTTCTCCATGCTCTGAATTTCATCTCCAAAACTTTGCTTGCTTATTGAGTTGTTCTAATCTCATCACCAAAGAGCATTCAGGCTCTGATACCAACTGGTGATAGTTAAGGCACATAGCAATGCCAATATCACTAGTCTACCTCATCCATATAACAATGGATTCAACCATTTTTCATATTAAATGCAACAAAAGATAAAAAAATACCCACACAACCAGGCAATATGGAATCAGGTCAAAAGGGAACTTCAACCCGAACGTAGTCGTGTAACTTTTTTATCAATTGCTACGAAATAATTTCATAGTTTCCTTTTCCAAATGAATTATGCAGTCACTACATAATAATTTCGTGGTGCCATTCGCTATTATTTTGTAGCGCTTGTTAAAATTATATGCAACACTTTTTTAGGAATCTGAAACAATCTGACACTTTTCTGAACCAACTCTCCACAACCCATACTTGCTTCTTAACACAATAAATATATTATTTTCCCTTTCTTCACTAGGTTTGTAAGTCATTACAAATTTGGCAATTGCAAACTAGTCTAAGAGGGTTTTCGTAGCATTCCAAAACAGAGGTACTTTGTCTTACTGTTGTAACAACATTCCAATCACTAACAGAAAACAATGCAACCACTATTCCATGGCACAACCACACAGTCATTCTACACACTTTAAGACTGATACAAAAGGAATACCAAAAGAAAAATGAACAATCACACCATGAATGAAGCCACAATAATTTAAGTTTTTTTCTTTTATAAATCAATTCAACAAGCTACAGGATTTAAAATGACTAGTATTCCAATGAACAAATGCACATGAATAGAAACTATGAGTTCACAAGCAAGAATTGATTCAGTGTAACCACAAAGTTATTTTTTTTTTTTTTTTTTCACTCATTTAATAATCACACAACTTACAACCCAATTGTTGTTCATTACACCACTCACACAGAAATACCTACCGTTCACACAAATTGAAGGTACATTTATTTGCAAAAATCAAAACTGTAGTTACATAGAAGAATAATGAGTTCCTCTTTTCTCTCCCTCTCTCCTGTCTTCTCTTAATAGCTTCTCCTTTTTCTTCCCCTTCTTCCAAAACACTCTTTTGTTTTTATGTTTTCCCAAAAGGAACGGACTATGATAACCAAGAGTCACAAAGGGTGAATCGTTTCCCCTTCTCGATAAAATAAGGGAAACTGCAACTATATTTACATTAGAAAATAACTTCTCCATCTTATTTCTAAAAATCAAAACTTACTTCCTAATGTAAATATTTACGATTTCTTACAAAACATTCAAAAATTTCTCTCAGCATTACCATGTGACCATCCCAAAACATTGGTAAGCTCATGTCCAACTTCATCAAATTTTGTGCTTGGCCTATGCACTTGCATTAGAATCCCAAGGCAAAAAATATTCACAGACTCCTGACCATGCGTTGATGAAGTGAATCTTCCTTGATCCCAAATTCTATATTGTAGTTAGTCTTTCTCCTTGTCAGGTTGTTACTCTATTATTTTCTTCTTCATCTCATACAGGTTTCCATGGTTTATGTTGCAGTATTTCTCCTTCTTTGCTGATGAAAACTTGCTATTCCATCTACAATATGTTGTCTTTTATTATCCTCTTCCTTGCATACCTATTTTGTTGAGTTTTCCCCAACATTAACTTCCTTATTCTCTCTATTTCCACATCCAACCTATCCTCTAGTTGGCACAAACCATTATTTCCTGGATGAAATTAGTTGTCATCCTCCACTGAATCACCATGATACCAATTCCCTGGAGTTTCTTTTGCCACCTTTTGCATTTTCTGTTGGAAATCATCATTATCGTTGTCTCATTGTTGCTGTAATTTCTCCATCGGAAACTTATCATTATTATCTGTTGGAATACTACAATTCACTCTACTCTATGTCCTTGGATTGTTCAACCAATTTTCTAAAAACTTCAATACAACCAAAATGTTTTCCGTGCCTATTTAGCAATCCTGCAAGTCCTCTCCCAATGGTTCTTGTACTTCATTAATTGAATTATCTCCAATCCATTTCATTGTTTCCTACACATCTGCATACATAAACCAATTATTTGTTTTAAAAATATGAGACTTTGAAGTCTCCTTTGTTGCTTCCAACATCTCTCCCTCATGCAACGCTAAAGCTTCCAAACTTTCTATCAAATCTTCATCTAATCCATCTATAACATATATTTTAGCTATAAATTAAGATCCTTTTTACCATATAAATTTAAAATAATATTTTTGTAACCATATTTAAATTCCATTAATAAGCACATAAAACTTAATACTTACAATATAACAAGATTTTTAACCATGGATATTGATCTAAATCTTTTTACTTCAAGGATGCATATAAAATTGCATTTAAACGAGCATGTAACCATAAGATGCATACACATAAAAGAAGTGGAAATAAAATGCAACCATGAAAAATAAAGGTACACGCAATAATGGATTTCACCCAGTGTGAGCTACGTCTCTAGGCCCAAGTTAATGTGGGTGAGGCTTCTTTCATTAATCTTCAGCAAAATAAAAAAAGGTATACATTTTACAATTGACACCTTATATGTCCACTTCTGGGGATTGACTAAAAATGTACACCTCTGTTGAAGAAATAGATTGCAGGGTTGGATTCGTGGTGAAAAATCGTGAAAAATGACTATAAAGTTGAACCCATTATGTGTTGGTGACCTCTGGAGCTCTGGGGAATCTTTTAGATTCCCTACAAGATTCTCTTTATAGTATTCCAAAAAATATTCCCTATAATCTTTAATGAATTTTGTGCCCGAGCGGGACCCCTGGCACACAGTTTCGACCTCTGTTTCCATAGGCAAAAGAAATTTGTTCCTCAAATTGACTAACATGCGCTCCCGCCCCCCCCCCCCGACCACCCCCCCGAAAATATAACACAAAGTTGTATTTATACTGCTACGCAGGCTGAATTAACAGATTGCTCGGCGGTGGCGACGATTTCGGTGAGAAAATTGGTATGTTGGTCCAACAAAGGTCGAGGGTTCAAACCCTGCGACCTGTCACCCGTTGTTTATATTAATAGATATATATGTTATATAATAGTTCTACAGCGATTTTATCACTTGCAGTTTGTTTGAAAATCATAATGGGTTATGCTTGGCAGTTTGACCATCGGTGGGTTCAACTCCCGCCAACCCGACATTGCAACTTTTCCATCGATTATAGCCCCAGGTTTGGCGGTTTTTCCAACTTGGCGATTCGCCAACCAATTTGGTTGGTCTCAAACTACTATGCCAACAATATTTAGTGTCGCTAAAATTAACCACTAGACTTAGTCAATTGCCAAAACTAACCATTGCCAGTTGCTCACTAAACCACCTATCAAATCTGGCCCAGCCCTAGTCCACTGGCCAATCATGGGGTTCCACGTGGTGCCCAATAAAGTAAGCAACAATTTGGTCATGTCCACCCGCTGCAAAGGTAAAAAATGTCACTTCGTTAAGAAACTAGACCGGCTACCAACTGGGCACCACATGGCACATTCTGATTCATCTGTATTGTTGGCTGGGTTGCTGACTGTACTGATGATATCATGCTAACAACCCCCACCATGTGTCGTTACTTGATTGGCTACCCAATGACCATAGCATCACGTCACCTAACTAACGTCAGTATCCATATTGTTGATGTCAGCTGCCAAGTGGCACTCTATGGGTTCTCCCTGCAAAAAAATTTAGTTGTTTTTCAAAAATTTTAGTAGGCCATAAATTTCTCATATGATGTCGGATTGAGGTGTCCTTCATGCCGTTGGATTCAGAACGATGAGCTCTTTGATTTGAGATAGGTTTCGCTGAGTTTCAAGGAATTTGGAAATTTTGCCTTTTAGGATCTTGATCAAATATTCACCACACTTTACCATGGGTATTATTAACTTGTAAATAAGATTTGTTACAACACCATGTGTAAATATCATGGATCATCAATACCACATGCCAAAAAATCATCTCTCATTTCACAATAAAATAAAAAATAAAAAATTATAAATATATATGGAAGGGATGTTGTAGTTATGTTATGTGATGTGATGTGATGTGATATTATGTTATGTAAACATTTTGGCTAAGGTCAAATTAAATAACAATAAAAATAAAAATAAAACTAATTAATAAAATTAATAGAATATAAAAATAAAATAAATCATTATAATTATTAATTAAAACATTTTGACTATGTCAAATAAAAAAATAATAATAAAATTATTATAACTAACCATTATTAATAATTAAATTATCCTAGGGGTTTTCAAGACTGACGGAAGCTCTGAGGCACTAGGGTTTTGAATAGGGGGCAACAAGAGCGAGCTGGTAATGATGGAGGGGCTTGGAGGATGGAGCTCCACTCCCTCCTACAGTAACGTGGTTTCAGACAAAAGCAAAGAGGCGAGTTTGAACAAATTCTGGATACCAATGGAGGCAGAGACAAAGACAACTGGCACTCACAAGCCAGGAAGCAGCAATTTCCATGAAGAGGAAGGGACCCACAAGGAAGCTAGGAAGGAAATGCGACCCTGCTAGCTCAAGGCGAACATTAAACCCCAAGTGGTCTTAAATGATCCTACACTACAGGTGCATAGAGATCACATGGCGACTTATACGGTCATTTGTAAGTTCATGGGCATATGGCCTACGGAGAAAGCACTGTATACATGGATAAGAAACAACTAGAAACCGAAGGGAGAAATAACTCTACATCTTGGCTCCAAGGGTTTCTTCACAGTGGTTTTCACTCACTTAGAGGACAAAGATAGAGTTTTTGAAGGAGGACCCTACTTCTATGCAGCTGTAGGCCTTTACATGCGACCTTGGGTGATGAACTTTGTTCTGGAGTGAGAAACGTTCACATCGATCCCAGTATGGATTAGATTATACTCCTTACCTTTAGATTATTGGCTGCTGGAATCTTTAAAAGCTATAGGTAACAAATTAGGGAATTTTATAAAGATATCAGAGGCGACTCTACAAGGGAAATATACCTCCTTTGCTCACATAGGTGTAGATATGGACTTATCGGGAGCACTCCCGGATGAAGTCATCTTAGAAGTTTATGACGAGGAATGGGTACAAGTAGTCGACTATGAACACTACAAATTGCAAGTGATAAAATCGTTGTAGAACTATTATATAACATATATATCTATTACAATAAACAACGGGTGAGAGGTCACAGGGTTTGAACCCTCGACCTTTGCTGGCCCAACATACCAATTTTCTCACCGAACCCGTCGCCACCACCGAGCACTTTGTTAAGTCAGCATATGTAGCAGTATAAATACAACTTTGTGTTATATTCTCGCGGGGGTTGGGGGGGGGGGGTGGGGGGGGTGGGGGGGGGGGTGGTAAGGCGTGTGTTAGTCGATTAGAGGAACAAATTTCTTTTGCCTATGGAAACAGAGGTCGAAACTGTGTGCCAGTGGTCCCGCCCGGGCACAAAATTCAATAAAGATTATAGGGAATATTTTTTGGAATACTATAAAGAGAATCTTGTAGGGAATCTAAAAGATTCCCCAAAGCTCCAGAGGTCACCAACACATAATGGGTTCGACTTTATAGTCATTTTTCACCATGAATCCAACCCTGCAATCTATTTCTTCAGCAGAGGTGTACATTTTTAGTCAATCCCCAGAAGTGGAGGTATAAGGTGTCATTTGTAAAATGTATACATTTTTTTATTTTGTTGAAGATTAATGAAACAAGCCTCACCCACATTAAGTTGGGCCTAGAGACGTAGCTCACATTGGGTAAAATCCATTACTGCGTGTACCTTTATTTTTCATGGTTGCATTTTATTTCCACTTCTTTTATGTGTATGCATCTTATGGTTACATGCTCATTTAAATGAAATTTTATATGCATCCTTGAAGTAAAAAGATTTAGATCAATATCCATGGTTAAAAATCTTGTTATATTGTAAGTATTAAGTTTTATGTGCTTATTAATGGAATTTAAATATGGTTACAAAAATATTATTTTAAATTTATATGGTAAAATAGATCTTAATTTATAGCTAAAATATATGTTTTATATATTATAATGTGATAAAGGGTTTAGATATATATCAAAGGTTGTAGGCTGATATAGATAAATCTAAAGTTGTATTTATACTGCTACGTAGGCTGACTTAACAAAGTGCTCAGCGGTGGCGACGGTTTTGGTGAGAAAATTGGTATGTTGGGCTAGCAAAGGTCGAGGGTTCAAACCCTGCGACCTGTCACCCGTTGTTTATATTAATAGATATATATGTTATATAATAGTTCTACAGTGATTTTATCACTTGCAGTTTGTTTGAAAATCGTGATGGGTTATGCTTGGCAGTTGGACCGTCAGTGGGTTCAACTCCCGCCAACCCGACATTGCCACTTTTCCATCGATTATAGCCCCAGGTTTGGCGGTTTTTCCAACTTGGCAATCCGTCAACCAATTTGGTTGGTCTCAAACTACTATGCCAACAATAATTGGTGTCACTAAAATTAACCACTAGACTTAGTCAATTGCCAAAACTAACCATTTCCAGTTGCTCGTTAAACCACCTATCAAATCTGGCCCAGTCCTAGTCCATTGGCCAATCATGGGGTTCCACGTGGTGCCCAATAAAGTAAGCAACAATTTGGTCATGTCCACCCGCTGCAAAGGTAAAAAATGTCACTTCGTTAAGAAACTAGACCGGCTACCAACTGGGCACCACGTGGCACATTCTGATTCATCTGTATTGTTGGCTAGGTTGCTGATTGTACTGATGATATCATGCTAACATCACCCACCATGTGTCGTTACTTGATTGGCTACCCAATGACCATACCATCACGTCACCTAACTGACATCAATATCCATATTGTTGATGTCAGCTGCCAAGTGGCACTCTATGGGTTCTGTTTGCAAAAAAATTTAGCTGTTTTTCAAAAATTTTAGTAGGCCATAGCTTTCTCATATGATGTCGGATTGAGGTGTCCTTCATGCCGTTGGATTCAAAACAACGAGCTCTTTGATTTGAGATAGGTTTCGTTGAGTTTCAAGGAATTTGGAAATTTTGCCTTTTAGGATCTTGATCAAATATTCACCACACTTTACCATGGGTATTATTATCTTGTAAATAAGATTTGTTACAAAACCATGGGTAAATATCATGGATCATCAATACCACATGCCAAAAAATCATCTCTCATTTCACAATAAAGTAAAAAATAAAAAATTATAAATATATATGGAAGGGATGTTGTAGTTATGTTATGTGATGTTATGTGATGTGATGTGATGTGATATTATGTTATGTAAACATTTTGGCTAAGGTCAAATTAAATAACAATAAAAATAAAAATAAAACTAATTAATAAAATATAAAAATAAAATAAATCATTATAATTATTAATTAAAATATTTTGACTATGTCAAATAAAAAAATAATAATAAAATTATTATAACTAACCATTATTAATAATTAAATTATCCTAGGGGTTTTCATGACTGACGGAAGCTCTGAGGCACTAGGGTTTTGAATAGGGGGCAACAAGAGCGAGCTGGTAATGATGGAGGGGCTTGGAGGATGGAGCTCCACTCCCTCCTACAGTAACGTGGTTTCAGACAAAAGCAAAGAGGCGAGTTTGAACAAATTCTGGATACCAATGGAGGCAGAGACAAAGACAACTGGCACTCACAAGCCAGGAAGCAGCAATTTCCATGAAGAGGAAGGGACCCACAAGGAAGCTAGGAAGGAAATGGGACCCTGCAAGCTCAAGGCGAACATTAAACCCCAAGTAGTCTTAAATGATCCTGCACTACAGGTGCACAGAGATCACATGGCGACTTATGCGGTCATTTGTAAGTTCATGGGCATATGGCCCACAGAGAAAGCACTGTATACATGGATAAGAAACAACTAGAAACCGAAGGGAGAAATAACTCTACATCTTGGCTCCAAGGGTTTCTTCATAGTGGTTTTCACTCACTTAGAGGACAAAGATAGAGTTTTTGAAGGAGGACCCTACTTCTATGCAGCCGCAGGCCTTTACATGCGACCTTGGGTGATGAACTTTGTTCTGGAGTGAGAAACGCTCACATCGATCCTAGTATGGATTAGATTATACTCCTTACCTTTAGATTATTGGCTGCTAGAATCTTTAAAAGCTATAGGTAACAAATTAGGGAATTTTATAAAGATATCAGAGGCGACTCTACGAGGGAAATATACCTCCTTTGCTCACATTGGTGTAGATATGGACTTATCGGGAGCACTCCCGGATGAAGTCATCTTAGAAGTTTATGACGAGGAATGGGTACAAGTAGTCGACTATGAACACTACAAATTGCAAGTGATAAAATCGCTGTAGAACTATTATATAACATATATATCTATTAATATAAACAACGGGTGAGAGGTCACAGGGTTTGAACCCTCGACCTTTGCTGGCCCAACATACCAATTTTCTCACCGAAACCGTCGCCACTGCCGAGCACTTTGTTAAGTCAGGCGCGTGTTAGTCGATTAGAGGAACAAATTTCTTTTTCCCATGGAAACAGAGGTCGAAACTGTGCGCCAAGAGTTCCGCCCGAGCACAAAATTCAATAAAGATTATAGGGAATATTTCTTGGAATACTATAAAGAGAATCTTGTAGGGAATCTAAAAGATTCCCCAGAGCTCCAGAGGTCACCAACACATAATGGGTTCGACTTTATAGTCATTTTTCACGATTTTTCACCACGAATCCAACCCTGCAATCTATTTCTTCAGCAAAGGTGTACATTTTTAGTCAATCCCTAGAAGTGGAGGTATAAGGTGTCATTTGTAAAATGTATACCTTTTTTTATTTTGTTGAAGATTAATGAAAGAAGCTTCACCCACATTAAGTTGGGCCTAGAGACATAGCTCACATTGGGTAAAATCCATTACTGCATGTACCTTTATTTTTCATGGTTGCATTTTATTTCCACTTCTTTTATGTGTATGCATCTTATGGTTACATGCTCATTTAAATGAAATTTTATATGCATCCTTGAAGTAAAAAGATTTAGATCAATATCCATGGTTAAAAATCTTGTTATATTGTAAGTATTAAGTTTTATGTGCTTATTAATGGAATTTAAATATGGTTACAAAAATATTATTTTAAATTTATATGGTAAAATAAATCTTAATTTATAGCTAAAATATATGTTTTATATATTTTAATGTGATAAAGGGTTTAGATATCTATCAAAGGTTGTACGCTGATATAGATAAATCTAAAGTTGTATTTATACTGCTACGTAGGCTGACTTAACAAAGTGCTCGGCGGTGGCGACGGTTTTGGTGAGAAAATTGGTATGTTGGGCTAGCAAAGGTCGAGGGTTCAAACCTTGCAACCTGTCACCCGTTGTTTATATTAATAGATATATACGTTATATAATAGTTCTACAGCGATTTTATCACTTGTAGTTTGTTTGAAAATCATGATGGGTTATGCTTGGCAGTTTGACCGTCAGTGGGTTCAACTCCCGCCAACCCAACATTGCCACTTTTCCATCGATTATAGCCCCAGGTTTGGCGGTTTTTCCAACTTGGCAATCCGCCAACCAATTTGGTTGGTCTCAAACTACTATGCCAACAATAATTGGTGTCACTAAAATTAACCACTAGACTTAGTCAATTGCCAAAACTAACCATTGCCAGTTGCTCGTTAAACCACCTATCAAATCTGGCCCAGTCCTAGTCCATTGGCCAATCATGGGGTTCCACGTGGTGCCCAATAAAGTAAGCAACAATTTGGTCATGTCCACCCGCTGCAAAGGTAAAAAATGTCACTTCGTTAAGAAACTAGACCGGCTACCAACTGGGCACCACGTGGCACATTCTGATTCATCTGTATTGTTGGCTAGGTTTCTAACTGTACTGATGATATCATGCTAACATCACCCACCATGTGTCGTTACTTGATTGGCTACCCAATGACCATACCATCACGTCACCTAACTGATGTCAGTATCCATATTGTTGATGTCAACTGCCAAGTGGCACTTTATGGGTTCTGTCTGCAAAAAAAATTAGTTGTTTTTCAAAAAATTTAGTAGGCCATAGCTTTCTCATATGATGTCGGATTGAGGTGTCCTTCATGCCGTTGGATTCAGAACAACGAGCTCTTTGATTTGAGATAGGTTTCGCTGAGTTTCAAGGAATTTGGAAATTTTGCCTTTTAGGATCTTGATCAAATATTCACCACACTTTACCATGGGTATTGTTATCTTGTAAATAAGATTTGTTACAACACCATGGGTAAATATCATGGATCATCAATACCACATGCCAAAAAATCATCTCTCATTTCACAATAAAATAAAAAATAAAAAATTATAAATATATATGGAAGGGATGTTGTAGTTATGTTATGTGATGTTATGTGATGTGATGTGATGTGATATTATGTTATGTAAACATTTTGGCTAAGGTCAAATTAAATAACAATAAAAATAAAAATAAAACTAATTAATAAAATATAAAAATAAAATAAATCATTATAATTATTAATTAAAACATTTTGACTATGTCAAATAAAAAAATAATAATAAAATTATTATAACTAACCATTATTAATAATTAAATTATCCTAGGGGTTTTCAAGACTGGGGGAAGCTCTGAGTTACTAGGGTTTTGAATAGGGGGCAACAAGAGCGAGCTGGTAATGATGGAGGGGCTTGGACGAGGGAGCTCCACTCCCTCCTACAGTAACGTGGTTTCAAACAAAAGAAAAGAGGCAAGTTTGAACAAATTCCGGATACCAATGGAGGCAGAGACAAAGACAACTGGCACTCACAAGTCATGAAGCAGCAATTTCCATGAAGAGGAAGGGACCCATAAGGAAGCTAGGAAGGAAATGGGACCCTGCAAGCTCAAGGCGAACATTAAACCCCAGGTGGTCTTAAATGATCCTGCACTACACAGAGATCACATGGTGACTTATGCGGTCATTTGTAAGTTCATGTGCATATGGCCCACGGAGAAAGCACTGTATACATGGATAAGAAACAACTAGAAACCGAAGGGAGAAAGAACTCTACATCTTGGCTCCAAGGGTTTCTTCACAGTGGTTTTCACTCACTTAGAGGACAAAGATAGAGTTTTTGAAGGAGGACCCTACTTCTATGCAGCCACAGGCCTTTACATGCGACCTTGGGTGATGAACTTTGTTCTAGAGTGAGAAACGTTCACATCGGTCCCGGTATGGATTAGATTATACTCCTTACCTTTAGATTATTGGCTATTGGAATCTTTAAAAGCTATAGGTAACAAATTAGGGAATCTTATAAAGATATCAGAGGTGACTCTACAAGAGAAATATACCTCCTTTGCTCACATAGGTGTAGATATGGACTTATCGGGAGCACTCCTGGATGAAGTCATCTTAGAAGTTTATGACAAGGAATGGGTACAAGCAGTCAACTATGAACACATCCCATTCAGATGCCATAAATGTCATGAACATGGGCACCTCTTTAGAGACTGCCCACTCAACAAAAAGGAGGACTACCCGAAAACCAACAAAGGAAAAGACCCTGAAGGTTTTACCAAAGTGGGAGGTAGAGGGAAAGGAGGGGGAAAAAGGTCCCAAAAGAAACCCAGTGAAAGCAAGATACCAAGTCATAACAGGTTCGAAATTTTAGAAGAAGAGGGAGGAGAAAATGGAATGCACAGGAAACCAGAGAACTATCACATAGAGAAGGAAAAAGAGGATAACATGGAAATCATACAGGAACACAATGGACTAAAGGAGGACCCACCAAGCACTATGGAACTTGGAAGGGACCATGAGATGACCCCAAGCGAAGGTGGTATGAAGGACCAAGACCTACAGGAGATCCTAGAGAGGGAGAACCTTGAACTAGAAAAGTTTCTAGAGCAGGGAAACAACAAAGGAATTGACTCGCTACCACAAGAGGAGTTTGACAGAGTACAACAGCTATTCCTTCGGAGGTCTCAAACAAAGGCTGTAGGAGTCAAAAGGAACCACGATAGCCAGGAGAACAGAGGGGTTAAATCAATGGAGATAATATCAGGACACTCCACCAAAAACCCAAGCAAGAAAAGAGGAAGAAAGAGACAGAATGAACTACTGACAGAGTGTGGAAAACTCATGATTAATTCAGGTAAGATGAAAGATCTCGCTAGTTACTCTTTTACAAACCCATCATTATGAAGCTTACAACATGGAACATTAGAGGACTAGGGAGTAAAAGAAAACACAGAAATCTTAGTAACAGAATAAAAGAAGAAAAACCAGATATGGTGTTCATACAGGAAACAAAATGCTCAGTAGATAAAATTAGAGAAATGCACAGAAAATGGCTTATTAAGTATGAGTACCTGGAAGTCAAAGGAATCAATTCAGTTGGAGGAATTCTCACTCTATGGAATCCTTAGAAATTTGGAATCCTGGATGCTGAGGCATCCAGAAACCACCTTTCAATGGTTATCCAACCTTTGGGGGATAGGGATTGTTACATGATCACAAATGTCTATGGTCCTCAACTTCTGGAAGAAAAACTCAGGCTCCTCACCACTTTGGAGGAGCTAAGAGAGAGACACCCAACAATGCCCTGGATTCTGGGAGGGGACTTTAATATGATCAAAACTCTTACAGAGAAAAAAGGAGGAACCAAAACACTTGGTAGCGACTCAATAGCCTTCCAGAACTTTCTTAGCAATATGAGAATGATGGATATGGATAGAATAAATGTTATCTTCACGTGGAACAACAAGAGAGGAGGAACTTCCCAAATAGCCTCGAGATTAGACAGATTCATAATCTTGGAGGATCTCCTTTTCACTGGTCGTATCATGATAGTTTTCATCCTCCCTTTCAGAGGCTCGGACCACTGGCCCATCCAACTAGAATCTTCCTTCATTGGAACCCCGAGAAACAGACCTTTCAAGTTCGAAATTTTTTGCCTTACTCACCCCGATTTTATCACTAACATTGTGTAGTGCCCTGCTCTAGTTGATTGGCAATGATATGTCATTAACATTTATTTAGCTCTAAGGCCCACACATTATTCTTTGAGGACCTCAGGTTGAGGATCCGAACATGTGACTATATTATTAGTGGTTGTGATATTAGTGGTTGTGATGTTTATGTATGTTCTCCATTGATATTATGATGAAGATAACATTAATGGTTATGTATGTATCTATTGGTATTATGATGTTTGTAGCATTTATGGATATGTATGCTCTCTACTGACATCATGACGATAATAGATTTGATAGATAGGTATTGTTACACAGTAATTTGTCACCATTGGTCACCGTCCCTGTTACCCTTGTTTCCGTACTTTGGAGGACGCATTCTGGGACCTGTGAGCAGTGACATAACCTAAAAACACTTGCATTATGTTCCCCTGAGTATGTACTTCATGTTCCCTGAAGACACCTTCTGCAAAATATCCCTGAAAAGTGCCCTTTTTCCATTAGCGCGGGTCCACAATGTCCTACCCGCGCCAATCACTGAGATCCTCAAAAGAGGGTGTGACCATTGGCGCTCTGTCTTAGAACAACACCCGCGCCAACCAAGTTTGGTAATGATTTTTGACAAACGCGCACCCAGATGTTTTTTCCCTTCAGATCACGAAGTCTTTTGAGGATAAAGTTTATCTGATAGAGGTCGAGAGTCATCATCTATCCTTGACATCTATCCACAGCGGCTTTTCGGAGATAATGCCAATCCACAATGGGTGTCCTGATGCATTGTATCTTCCTCCCTTCTCCATCTATAAAAGTTTGTCCTCATGCATTTGACAGGGGAGTCTTTCAGTAATGCTAGTCGTGATAACGCTTGTCTTGAGTGAGTCTTGAAGCATAGGGAGGTTATGCTGCCGGAAGTCTGAGAGAGAGAAGGTCTATTGCAAGACATATATAGCTGCTCGCCCAGCCAGAGGAGAGGTTCAACGTCAGAACCTTGGTTGTATCGTTCTCTGTTCATTATTCATTAATAAACGACTACTATTATGGTTCCAATCTCATTGTTCACCATGATAATGTTTGATTTATTTCCTTTCTGACTGAAATATAGTTGTATATAGTGGATTTTATGCTTGTTCTCGTTTCGTTCTTTGCATGTGTAGGTATCCATACGCGGGGATCGCAAGGATTGTGACTTGCCGGAGCAAGGGAACAGGAGTATCAACTCTTCTTCGACATTAGCGTTGGACTCCAGGTTGGTTCTCGTAATCCACTTTCAGTATGCAACTAGGAACTTGCATAGTAGCATGATTTGATTGTTGCTAGACCCATTTTGGGCTAGTGGGATCGCCTCTGTCCGCAGAGGGGATTTACCTCTCCAACAATTTGGCGACTCCACTGGGGAAGAGCTATTTGTTGTTTGATTCATAAACCTCGGACAGAGTCTGAAGCACGGCCAGGCAGCCTTTGAAATGCTATTGCTTTGCATTAGCGGAGTAGATCAACGCCACTTCAGTCAATCTCCGGGTTGGTTTATGAACCGAAAGGCTTGGAGTTTGTCTTGCATGTTAGTTTTCTCTTGCCTGCTTGCATAAATGAGCTTTCTAGGTCAGTTTTAAAGTTGTTTCTTGCTGTTGGATCTGTCTAAGTACTGTTGACCAGACCCTGGGCTGCTTTATTTATTTTTTGGGCCAGCAAACTGTGTTGGCGCGTTTTTCTCCCTGACAGTCGCGCCAATTGGCGCCATTTTCCAGTGTACAGCTCGCGCCAATGCTCAATTAGCGCAGTTTTCTTCCTGACAGTCGCGCCAACCCTGTGAACTTGTTCATTTTGCTTGTTTACAGCCTCCCAAGCTTGGGTTTCCTGTTTTGTTCAATCATCTGAATGTATCAGAGTCTTTTTTGACTGGTTTTGAGTCTTTTTCTGGCAAATTATTAATTTGATTTCCTTTGATCATTACTTGGAGGTTTGTCTCGATCTTTTCACAATTTTGCATCTTTTTGCTTTTGTTTTTGCTAAATTGTGTATGAGTGTTAATCGCCTTTGAGTGTTTTTAGTTTATGATCTTTGGAACTCTCACCCGTTTTTCTTGGTTTGCACTTGATTGGTTCTTAGATTACATTAGAATCATCGTGTGTTTGAGAATTCTCTTGCATAGATCACACTTGCATAATTAGAATTCTCATTTTCAGGATATGAATGAAAAGTGTGCATAGATTACATTTGCATACTTTGGGTGTTTGCCAGTTTCTGTTTCGGTCTTCTCTTGACCCAGTCAACTTTTTGGATACTCTTTTGCATCTGTTTGGTGGTTGTTGAAGCTTGTTTTTTCGAGCAATTTAGTTCTTTTTGCTTGATTTCCATATGGCTTCGTTTTGAGTCTAGATCACATGGCTCATTGAGATTTTGGAGTTTTTCTTGGTTTGAAGGATTGCCTTTCTTTTCAAAGACTTGATTGTGTCCATTGAGTGAAATTTGCTTTTTTGCTCTCTGTTATTGTTTCTCAAAATTTACTTAGTGCATTTTGCCAATAAAATAAAAACGAACAATCTCTTTTGCGTTATATTAGGTAATGGAAATTAAAGTTTTTCGTTGTTGTTAGTGATTAATGACTTTAAAGAAAAGTTTCTTTTATTGCCATTAGCTGCATTAGAGTTATCATTGTTTGTTTTATGATCGTTTTGTTCGATTGAAAGATCTCAACTCTCTCGTAGTTAGCATTCATCGAATGAAATGATATATTTTGGCATATAGTTTGCATCTAGGAAATTTTGAGATATTACATACGGTAAGGCCTAAAAATCGAAACCTAATCAAAGATCAACCATAAAATAAACCGAATGAATCTAACAACGCATTGGAACCTAACGCATACATTCTAGAGGTCTAGGCTAGAGACGTGTTCCGGCGTCGTTAAACCTAGTCACTGTTGTTTCACATTACGGTTGGGTGATTCCTCCTCTTGTGACTCGATAGTGGTCTAGCATGGACTTGAGCTCCCACGTACCGTCGCGTATATAAGGGAGACCCCACTAGGTTATCATCCTTTATCCACAGGAAGCCATGTTTGCCGCCTTACAACCCGTAATGCACTGAACACAGCATTCGGGAAGATTGACTGCCGTACGGGAAGTCCTTGGTTTTCATCTGATTGCTAAGGTGTATAAGCAGTTTTACGGATTGTTTGGTAAACCTTTTGCCTAGTTCTCCAGAGTAGTCACTTTTGATCCTTTTCAGACTCCTTAAAAGAAAAGGTGCCAGTGAGAGTCTTGTCACTTTGTGCTCATTAAACATTCGAAGGAGACTAGAGTCATCTTTTCGTCCTTTTCTCGACTCTTAAAACATGAAAAGGCCAAGTTCAATTCCTTTGTCTTAAAATTTATTCGGCCACGATACACATTTACCCGGTTAGATCTTGTTTGCGTTAGCTTAAGTAGGGTTCTTTCTCGTTTTCAATGGCAACCTTCCCCGAGTCTACCGGCCAAGGTGTTCCCTCGGATGGAAACCCTAGTTCATTTCCTTCTTTTGGAAATGCCGGTGCTCCGTATATCGCAACTTTGTCTTTGCCTGGGTTAACCATCGGTTTTCCCGTATGGTTGTTTTCGACCTCGGTAGTCCCGAGTGTGATGACTCCTGTTCCACCGTCTCCTCCACCCGAACAACATCATGTTGATTCCAAGGTGGACCTCTCCCCTTCTTCGCCTATTTCTGCGTCCTCATCTTCTACTTCGCCTGGCGAAAGTCTGGATTCAAGTAACCAGGTGGCTAAGAAGAAGAAGAAGAAGACGAAGAAGAAGAAGACTCCTAAGCGAGAGGTTAAAAGTACAACTCAAGTCGAGCCACCTTCTGCTCCTCCGCGGAAGGTCAAATTTCCTTGTCGGTTGTGCAAGGAGGACCATCTTCTTCGCGATTGTCCTGGCATTCCCAAGGTCTTAGAAGTATGGTCTCGCGATCCGGCCCGCCCCTCATCGTCCTCTGGAGATCATGGCGATGTTACCTTATCACCTGGAAATGGTAAGGGAAAAGGGAAGATTCGAATCCCTTGTAGACTTTGTGAAGGCAATCATCCCCTTCACCTTTGTCCACTCATGGATAAAGCCTCTGTTGTCTTAGAAAGTCTTACAGCTCCCTCACCCCAACTGCC
Source organism: Pinus tabuliformis (assembly GCA_031772625.1). NCBI lineage: Eukaryota > Viridiplantae > Streptophyta > Pinopsida > Pinales > Pinaceae > Pinus > Pinus tabuliformis. The sequence continues at coordinate 618,517,806 of CM062811.1, read as the reverse complement.
CGTTGGTTATCAACGTCTCTCTGCAGCCGCAGATCGTTGCCCTGCTAACAAAGAGATCGACCAAGATTCCTCTCTTGTCCAGCCTCCTCTTCCTGAACTTGGCTCTGCCAAGCCTGTTCCAGACCAACCATTGGTCGGAAAGAGTATCGACTCGAGTTCACCACCCGTCGACCACTCTGTTTCAGAAGAGCATCATTCCCATGTTCTTCTCGTCTCCTCAGATTCTCCTGAGTCCGGAAATGACTCTCCTATCCCAGCTGCTCCCGAGAGTCCTGCTTCGGTCCCTTTAGAGCAGGGGGGCAATCATACGATTCCCCCACCAAGTAGTTCAGTCGTTTCCTTCGACTGGAGTCATTTGACTAACCCCCGCCTTCCATCCCATGTGCCTTTCTGGATCACGGTACACGCCTGTAATAAGGCGATACCTGGCACTATTTTGGATGAGGGTGCATCTGTCAGTCTTATGCCTGCCACTACTTGGCAAGCTTTGGGTTCCCCACAGCTTGTGCCAATCGCGTCGAATCTGACGGCTTTTGATGGAGGAACTAGTCAACCATTAGGGATCCTTCCAAAGTTCCCTATTACTTTGGGAGGCAAGACCGTCTATATAGACGTATCGGTTACCCAAGGTGCTTTAGATTTCAATCTTCTCCTTGGTCGTGACTATGTATATGCCATGGGGGTCCTTGTCTTTTCACTTTTCCGTGTGGTTTGATTTCCACACGATGGAAGAATTGTGACTATCGATCAATTATCGTTTGTTCGTCCATGAGTCCCTCCTGCGCAGTCATCATCCCCTCCTGGTTTTCATCCACCAGTTGCATCTGCACTAGCACAGATCAACTACGTGGCCACCTATCCCGTGCCTGTATCCAGCGACGCCGCCGTCGTGCACAGTGTCCTGGGGGCATTGGGTCCTGACTTCCGAGATGTTGTCCTTCCACCGGGAGTGGCACTCTTGGAAGCCCCGACTTCCTGTTCATTATGATGAAGTTTGGTCGGAGCATAGTTCCTTTCCTGTGTCAAGCTCCTTAAAAAAATGAAACTGGTACTAGTCGGAGCATAGTTCCTTTCCTGTGTCAAGCTCCTTAAAAAAATGAAACTGGGTCTGGGGTGGAGCATAGTTCCTTGTCTTGTGTCAAGCTCGTTAAAAAATGAAACAAGGGTTATGAGGATAGTTCTTTTACTGTGTCAACCTCATTAAAAAATGAAACAACTCCCTTTCCAAATCGAGTCTTTTGATTAAGATCTCGTAAAATACAAGTCGAGTCTTTCACAGATCTCGAGAGTGAACCTTCATTCCATCCACTTTGTTGAATGCAATGAAGCTTGGGGGGCATGTACCTCGATTTTCGTTATTATGCTGGGGGCATGCGAACTTATAACAAGCATAGTTTTTCGTTTCAAGCTTGTGTAAACATGAAACCGAATCCAAGCAGAGTTCTCCATGGTTCAAGCTTGTGTAAAAATGAACCCATACCCGATTCACATCTTGTGATTGCCGCCTATCCGCTAAATTCTGTTAGATGAGCCTTGGTTGTTTCATTCCATTGCTACCATCTCTTTGGCTGATCATATGCTTTCACTTGGTTGTTTATCCTTTCCTGAGGAACCGCAGCGATGAGTGGTTTTATTAGCCAGCCTCTTGACCATTACATGTTTTGAGCAATTCCACCATTACCGGAACCAGTTGCTACCCTTTATACCACTCGTTCCTCTAGGACGAGTCGCCTTTACGCTCTTTTCTGACTCGTAAAATATGAAAAGATTGCCGAGTATATTTCCCTTTTTGACTCGTTAAAGAGAATAAAAATGGAGGTCTACTTTCAGCTCTTTTCTGACCGTTTAAAGACGAAAAGATTGCCGAGCTTTCCCTCTTGACTTGTTAAACGTAAATAAGAGGCGGTCATTTTAAGTTCTTTTTGTCAACCGTTAAAACATAAAAAGATTACCGGGTTTTTGTCGTTTCAGACTCGTTAATGGTTACGAAACGACGTGGTTTTGATCACTTTTTTACTTTTTCAGGTCGAAATCACTATTTATGAAAAGTACTCCTCGATCGTAATGGTCGGGCGGTTCTTTCGAGCATTGTTTTATACTTTTTCGGGCTCGAGAGACACAACTCTACGAAAAAGGACACCCCTGGAGTTTCCTTTTCTGTTGTCTTTTCAAACTCTCTAAACATGAAAAGACACCGAGTTCTTCCTTTGTCAGACTCGTTAAAACCTGATGACATCGGATTCTGTCGAAATGACGCACCACAAGCATATGCTATCCCCATCAAGCTTGTTAAAAATAATTGGGGTACTCGCCAGAAATGGCGGGGGAAAAATGGAACCATAATTATTGTCGTGTCGGCAGTATGTCACTCTTGAACATGGCACTTGTCTGCTTTCGTGTCTAGGTGGGGATATCTCATCTCATTTTTCACTTGCCTTCGTGGATTTGGATAATCCTGTTTGACCTCTCATCTTCTCATTGCCTCATCACCATGACCTCTGATCCATTGATGTCAAATACTGCCAATTCCACTGTCGTGCCACCGATATGTTCAAGAGAAGTTGACCTCTGCAGAAAAACAACCTCCCTCTAATAGCTCACATAATCCTGATTCACAACATTATTTCTCTGTCTCGTGTCAATGATGTGGGAAACATCATGGCCCACCTTCGATCAAGGTCACTTCCTGTCGACTTCAGCGCATTATCCAGGAAGCTGATCTAGAGACTCCCTTCCGGTGCCTTGGAGCCTGCATGCCTCAATGGCAGGTTCTTCGTGTTCGACGTGAGGTTTTCATCATTGGCCTCCGATCGAATGATTCTACGGGTGTTCGACGCCAGATCACTAATTCGCACGCCGTAGATTGTACCTATAGTACCTTGAGGGCCATTGTCATTATTGGTGGTACCTCTCGCATATGTTAACAGTTTTCAATATTGACTGGTAATCAGACGATGTTCATGCATGTTCGACTTCAGCTCATATATTCGCATGCTTGAACTTGTACTTTTGTTCGGGTCGAGATGGAGCGCAAGACCCTGGATTTTGTCTGTTGTAATCCAGGCGTGATTCTTGTTACATGACTCATTCACTGGATGGTTGCGACCATACCTGAGTCTATTCATTGATCCTAACCAGATGGCTGCGCCCATACTATGGATCTAGATTATTATGTACTCTCTTATGGATGGCTGCGACCATACCACATATATCATGTACTTGAGCTATCAGTTGTATCTCTCGATGTAGATTCTCGGCGGCAGCTACATGTGTTCTTGTAAAGCATTTCACCCCTCTCTCTCTCTCGGGCCTCATGCTTTAGGGGGCATCTGTTACACAGTAATTTGTCACCATTGGTCACCGTCCCTGTTACCCTTATTTCCGTACTTTGGAGGACGCATTCCGGGACCTGTGAGCAGTGACATAACCTAAAAACACTTGCATTATGTTCCCCTGAGTATGTACTTCATGTTCCCTGAAGACACCTTCTGCAAAATATCCCTGAAAAGTGCCCTTTTTCCATTAGCGCGGGTCCACAATGTCCTACCCACGCCAATCACTGAGATCCTCAAAAGAGGGTGCGACCATTGGCGCTCTGTCTTAGAACAACACCCGCGCCAACCAAGTTTGGTAATGATTTTTGACAAACGCGCGCCCAGATGTTTTTTCCCTTCAGATCACGAAGTCTTTTGAGGATAAAGTTTATCTGATAGAGGTCGAGAGTCATCATCTATCCTTGACATTTATCCACAGCGGCTTTTCGGAGATAATGCCAATCCACAATGGGTGTCCTGATGCTTTGTATCTTCCTCCCTTCTCCATCTATAAAAGTCTATCCTCATGCATTTGACAGGGGAGTCTTTCAGTAATGCTAGTCGTGATAACGCTTGTCTTGAGTGAGTCTTGAAGCATAGGGAGGTTACGCTGCCGGAAGTCTGAGAGAGAGAAGGTCTATTGCAAGACATATATAGCTGCTCGCCCAGCCAGAGGAGAGGTTCAACGTCAGAACCTTGGTTGTATCTTTCTCTGTTCATTATTCATTAATAAACGACTACTATTATGGTTCCAATCTCATTGTTCACCATGATCATGTTTGATTTATTTCCTTTCTGACTGAAATATAGTTGTATATAGTGGATTTTATGCTTGTTCTCGTTTCGTTCTTTGCATGTGCAGGTATCCATACGCGGGGATCGCAAGGATTGTGACCTGCCGGAGCAAGGGAACGGGAGTATCAACTCTTCTTCGACACTAGCGTTGGACTCCAGGTTGGTTCTCGTAATCCACTTTCAGTATGCAACTAGGAACTTGCATAGTAGCGTGATTTGATTGTTGCTAGACCCATTTTGGGCTAGTGGGATCGCCTCTGTCCGCAGAGGGGATTTACCTCTCCAACAGGTATGTTTCCGTTGATGTTATGATGATGATAGCCATGATGGAGGTGCCCCCATGTTACCTACTTGCATTAGTTTTGGTTCACAATAAGCGATGATGCGAATGACTAGGTGATGTTAATGATGCTATTATGATAATGACTAACACTGAGAAACCTTGTTACTGATGATTATTGAGTATGGAACGAAACCATCAGAGGCACTCGCATATGACAAGTTGGTGACACCTGGTTTGATGAAAATTTATATTATTTTATCTTTGAAATTCTAAGTCGATTTTGAAACCTGCTATATATGTTTATCTATATTCTGATGATATGTTAATGGTTGCAGGCACATATTAGTTTCTTGACCAAATCACTCACATATGGGTGATGGGTTTGTACAAGTGGATGGAACTACATGGGAGGGGTGGGACAGTGTCCCTGATCTCACCCACTAGCACTCCCACCGTGACTTGGGCTAGAAAGGTTGAAACACCTTCGCCTTGAAGATCACGATGCCATGAGGGTAGGTCCCAAAGTTGGGTCGCTCATGAAGATTTTATAGGGGGCGTGCATCAAGGTGGATTCCTTGATCCCCAACACCATTAGTCTCACTATAGCAGGAAACATAAGAGATGATAGTGGTCTATATCGTTGCACCTATACTTTCCCCTCGTAGTCACTGAATGCTTGAAGAGCAAGTGGTGTGGCACCCTTGGAACTTCAAGGGAATTTCTTGAAGGGCACGACCAACTTGGCACCCTTGGCATCACAAATAAACTATTAGGCGTGGCACCCTTGGAACTTCAAGGGAAGTTCTTGAAGGGCACGACCAAACTTGGCACCCTTGGCATCACAAATAAATTGTTAGGCATGGCACCCTTGGAACTTCAAGGGAAGTTCTTGAAGGGCACGACCAAACTTGGCACCCTTTGAAGCATTAAAAATAAATAAATTAATAAATATAATCAAGAAATGAAAACCATGTAAATTTACATCAAGGGTAAATGATGTTAGAAACCGAGGTAATAAAATCAAGAATAAAACTTGGGTTAAGAGGATCGTAGGAAGAAATAAAATATTTTATCTAAAAACTCTACCCTCTCCATGGTGGAAAATATTAGGTAGATTATGTAGATTAATTAGGTAAAAGGGGAAAGAGGGACATAAATGTAAGGATAAATATTAATCCTAAAATAGTTAAACCTAATTAAAAGAAGAGGATGGTGAATTAAAATAAGATTAATAAATTAAATTTTAGAGAAGGGTAGAGAACCTCCATGTGGCAACAATCAACAAAAGAATATCCATCTAAGAGATAACTTGAGTCAAATTAGGGAGTAGATAGGGGATCAAATCTTGACTCATTAATTGACTTTAGTAATGAGCACAAATTAAGGAGTAAAAAGGGGGATCAAGAGGCAAATAAGAGAAGAGATAGGAATTTTGTTGAGGTGAGGAAAATGTTAGTTTTAAATTAAAATTTAAGTAAATAACTTTGGAGACCCTTGATGAGAGAGTGACACATGGGTGGGTGAATAATCAGTCTATTGAATTACAAAAAATAATTAATTATGCATGGCATGCCAAGTGTCACTTATGAGGACTCCTATAAAAGAAGGGGCAAGCCATGGGAGAAGGGACTTTTTTTTGGGGGAACTCTATTGTTGGACGGATGAGACAATGTCAGAGTAGTGATTACAAAACTATAGTGAGTCTGGTGAGGTAGAGGATCTTAGAGAGGGGACTCTTGAGCCAAGGAGTGCTCTCCTCTACCAGCTAATGCATTCCTCCATTGTACAACCCCATTATAGTTTGGGGGTCTACGGGGAAGAAGAGTACCCAAGGAGTAGGCTAGGAGGTTAACCGGTGGGTCATCGCATTCGGATCAAGTACATCGTCATTCACTCTCAGAGGTGACCGACAACAAGGGAATATAAGTAACAACAAATCAAGTGGAGTCTTGTCTTCTGGTGAACAGTACATATGTGTTGCAATATTATTTGGTATGATTGCTTTACGGTCTCAGTTAAATGTATGTAAATTTTATGATATGTTCACTAAAATGAATTTCAGGAATGTGTTAGACAGTGCTGAATAAATCTGAATTCCTAATGTTTTTCCCTTCTGGTTGCATTTTATTGTGTTTAATTTTAAAAATATATAGTATACAACTGGTCCTTACACATTAGAATTTGGTGGGCATAATAAATGCCCACCCAAGGCACAAAAATGTTCCTCCTGCTTCAGAGACTCAAACACATCAAGAGAAAACTCAAATAATGGAACATAAATGAGTTTGGCAACATATTCAAAGCTAAAGGAGAAGTGGAAAAAAAAAATACAAGACGTTAATGAAATTCTAATCACAGAAGGCTTCACAGAGGAAAGAAAAATGCAAGCGGATTCACTCCAACAAGAATGGGACAATAGATGCCAGTAGGAGGAAACCTTATGGAGACAGAAATCCAGAGTGCAATGGATTAAGGAAGGGGAGAGAAATACTAGGTTCTTTCACAAGTCTACCATGGAACACAGGGCACATAATCGGATCACAAAACTTATAGATCCTCAAGGAAAAGAGAAAAATACTCACAAGGAAATGGAAGCTGTATTGGTTCAACATTTTCAAAGTATAGCAGAGGAGACCATGGCAGACAGATCCCAATTTACTAAGAGTTTTACTCAGCATATTCCAAAGCTAGTAACTATGGAAGGCAAAAACAATCTCAACAGGCCAGTGACGAAGGAAGAGATCAATGAAGCAATCAAAGAGATGCACAATGGGAAAGCTCCAGGCCCAGATGGTTTCAATGTAGACTTCTTCAAAACATGTTGGGAAACTGTCAAACATGACATTCTGGATGTGGTGGAGGACTCGAGAAAATCAAAATCAGTTCTGAGAGCACTTAATGAATCCTTCATAGCCTTAATCCCCAAACAGGAAAAAGCGATGACTCCAGACAGATACAGACCCATAGCTTTATGCAATGTGGTGTACAAAATCATCTCCAAAGTAATTGCTAACAGACTCAAACCCCTTCTTCCAACACTTGTGTCAGAGGAGCAGACTAGATATGTAGAAGGTAGACAAATTCTCAATAATATCATTCAAGCTCATGAAGTGGTGCATTCCCTCAAGACCAATAAGCAAGCAGGTATGATAATACAGCTAGACATAGCGAAAGCTTATGATAAGCTAAGCTGGTCTTATATCAGGGAAGTTCTTAAAGCATATGGCTTTGACCACAACTGGATAAGATGGGTCATGGCTCTTGTTACCACAGCTAGTTGTTCAATTCTTCTTAATGGCTCTCCATCTAGAACCTTCAGGCCATCGAGAGGCCTCAGACAAGGAGATCCTCTCTCCCCCTTCCTCTTCATTCTCATGATGGAAGGATTGGGCAGAGTGATCATTTCAGCCAAGGAGGAAGGAAGAATCCAGGGACTCAGACTCACTCAGAATGGGGACACATTGACTCATCAACAATTTGTGGACAACACTATGCTACAGGGCACACCCACAGTCAAGGAAGCCAAAGCTTTCAAACAAATCCTGTATGAGTTTGCAATGGTTGCTGGTACTGAGGTAAGCCTCACAAAATCAAAAGTTTTCTTTTTCAACACTGATATTTCAATTCAAAGAAATCTCTCCAGAATTCTAGGCTTTCAAAGAGATCATCTTCCCTCAAATTATCTGGGAATACCCCTCACTGACAAACCTCTGAGCAAGGAAGTCTGGGAGTCTGTAACTAATAAATTGAAGGACAAAGTCAACAAGTGGACAAGCAGATCCTTGAATTTAGCAGGGAGGCTAGTTCTCACAAAGGCAGTACTACAAACCATTCCAATCTACATGTTATCAGCCCTTCTGGCACCAACAGGAGTCTTACAGCAAATCAGGAATATCCAAAGGGATTTTCTTTGGGGTAAAGGGGAAGAGAAAAAGAAATGGGCTCTGGTAGCTTGGGACAAGCTCTATAAACCCAAAACCCATGGTGGTTTGGGTCTCCATGACCCGGATATTCTGAGCAAAGTTTTGGGGGCAAAACTTTGGTGGAGATGGCTAAAGGAAATAAGAAACCCCTGGGCTAAACTCTGGAAACAAAAATATGCAATGGATTGGCAAGAAATGGACCACATTAGAATGATAGGACACATCAAAGGTTCCCATATTTGGAACAAGGCATGGGAGAACAGAGCCTTGGTTCAGAAACACAGTTTCTAGGAGATCAGAAATGGGAATATTGCCTGGTTCTGGGAGGACAACTGGCAGCAGGAACATAACCTTTGTAGAGAAGGACTGGATATCATAAAAAATGATACCATTAACAAAGGACTAAAAAAAGTAAGTGACTATTGGGATCAGTCAAGGGACACTGGTAAATGGAGAATTTGGAAGGTACCAGATTACAGTGAAGAGACTTCGTTGAAGACCCAAGCTAAAGTTCTGGAAACTATTCTGGAAAAGAGACAAATTTTGACTTCAACCTCGAATGATCTACTAAGATGGGGTAGAAACAATGAGGGCCTCTTCAACCTCAAAGAAGAAAAAATAATAGCCACGAGACTCAACTACCCAAGCCCTGATAAGACATGGAAAGACCTATGGAATAACCCACACTGGATGAAGATCAAACTGTTCAGGTGGCTAGTTCAGCACAAAAAGATTCTAACTTGGGAAAATCTCAGAAAGAGAGGTTTTGTTGGTCCTTCAAGATGCCAACTATGTGGCCTGCAGGAAGAAACTATGGATCACCTTCTCAACCTCTGCTCTTTCACCTCAACCTTATGGAATTGGGTGGCCTATATCTTCAAGCAGATAGACAGGAATGAAGATGACATCACTGATACTTTAAAGAACTAGAGGAAGGACTTCTCGGATAATGAGACAGTAAACACAGCCTGGGTTCTGATTCTAGGATTCTTGATCTAGGATGTTTGGAAAGAACGTAACAACAGGATCTTCAAAGATAAATCTAGCTCAGCACAAAGTATCATAGCACAAATCATAAAACAGCTCAAAGAAACTGTCAATGCCCTTCGGGTGCAACCTCCTGAGAAACCCCCAGGTCATCGGGATGCTCACATTCTGGAACTATTGGGTCTCCAGTCACAGGTCCCTCAGGGCATAAATAAGACAGCGAGGCACATATCAGAAGGAAAGGCTTTCTAGCAACCCCCTCCCCATGGCTTTTTAAAATTCAATATAGACGGAGCCTCAAAAGGTAACCCTTGGGACGCTGGTTATGGAGGAGTCATAAGAGATGATGAGGGCAATATACAAGTCATCTTTCACAGTCATCTGGGGAGGGCCACTAACAATATGGTTGAACTCATGGCCATTGATTAATTCTTAGAGATTCTAATTGAGTTTAATTTACATAATACAATCATTGAGGCTGACTCGGAACTAATAATTAATTCGGTCAAGCAGCTAGGCACAGGCACTGCACCTGACAAAGTCTTGAGACACTAGAGACTTTTGCAGGTCTATTACTGAATTCAATCACACCTAAGAATTCTAAGAACTCTTAGTTTTTTGTATGTGCACAAAGATGCCAACAGAATAGCTGATTGATTAGCTAATGAAGGGGTGAGATGCACAAGAGAAAACAAGTGTTGCTTGTGGCAGTTGGTACCCACAGGACAACTACGTGAGGGCTGCTACACTCTGGCTCTCACAGACAAGGAGCATTATCAGCACAGGAAGGGGAATCTGCCAGTTAACCTTTAATCAATGGATGATAGGGGTTTTATAGAAACTCAACTTGAGATTTTGCTTATTTGGGTCTCACAGTGGAATACCACAAATTTCCTTCTCATTGGTTTTGCAGGGAGCTTGGATAGCGAGCGGGTAGTCAGAAAAATTGTCACAATCTGCTCAAAGCTGTGAGGCATCGATTCAAATGGGGGGCTCAGTCGAAAGGATGGTAATAAGTGTAATGTTTCCGTGGTTTTCGTGTTATCGGGCATCAAAGCGATTTCTGGGTTATCGGGCATCCTCAAAACCCAAAGTAGTTTATTAGAAATGAGTCGATGCCACTCAGCGTTCAACATGTGGCTCTTGGAGGAGAGAGAATACTGCCTTCATCGGGCAGGTATTCCTCTTGCTTCTTCTCTGCCCAATATTCTCCTCAACCATTGGATCATGTAGCTACAGATCAACGGCTTAGGTTTGAGGAGTAGGTTAGTGGGTCCGGGTGATCCCCAGCGGACCCAAAATTTTTGTTATGTGGTCTCTATTTCCCCTCTTTGGGTCCACTTAAAGTTTTTTCCATTCACTGGTTTCCGTTATGCTTTGCCCCTCGACAACTTGATCTCGGATAAGCGATGAACACAGTGTGTTTTGTTTTTTCTTGGGCCCTAGGCCCAATTCTCGAGAAGTTGACTCTTTTCCCAAAGCTAGAAGTGATTGCTAATTTTTTTTTTAGCCCTCTTCCTCTTTAGGTGCGATGTATTCTATGTAATATATTTTTTAGTGACAAGATAATAGAAGGACCGACTCTTGCTTTAGCAAAAAATAATAATTAAATTAGCCTACATCCATCTTAAATGTCGACCTACCAAGGGCTGAGAGGGATGAAACCTCTTGAGGTGCAAACCTATTTTAGAGTGAAAGGAGATGTGATCCTTTTGGGCACTTGGTTGATCCTAAGTTTATATGGATCTACGTCGGTTTAATTTTATTATATTTTTTTACTTCAAGAGATACTTGTCAACCCAATCCAATATGGAAAAGATGTTGTAATGTCCTCTTATGTAATGTTATCTAAACATTTTGACTCATATATATATATATCTATATATATATATATATATATATATATATATATATATATATATATATATATATATATATATATATATATATAACATTTTTATTAGCAAAATTACATAAAAATACAAATTAAATTTAAAATATAAATTTAAAATATTTATTAAATATAATAAGCCCATAGGTCGTAGAATAGACATTGATGGGGTGTAGTCTTAAGTCACTCCATAATGTGAAGGTCACTAGTTCGAAACTCCATGGGAATGTTGAAAATTGGCAACAAGAAATTGCTAAAAATAGAAGTGTTAAAAATAGCACTGCTAAAAATAGCAGTTTGGGCATCAATGCTGGACTGGGCAACAGGGAATGAAAAATGGAAGTGCTAAAAATAGAAGTTCTATTTTTAGCAGTTCAAGTTGGATTTCTATTTTTAGACAGCCCCTAGTCTAAAATAGGAAGTAAAATTCGAATTTGGTCTTACCAACGGTTTGAATATTAATTAATTAATTCTCCATGAGTTAATTAGTGAAGGAAAATCAAACTTGAAGTCTTTGTGAGAACATGCAATAATTTCTCCACTAATTGGGGAATGTGTCCTTGATTTTCTCCACTGATTGAGGAATTAAGGATGAATTCTATATTGAGAGGATCAGTTGACATAGTTTAACTTAGTCAAGTCCAGTTAGATTAATTTAACAAGTTGTTAAATTAATGAGATATAGTTTGTTGATGCTTGCATGCATGTGACAACTATTATTTTCAGATAACTGTGTACTCACTCATGGATAACTAATGCATGTCAGTTCTGTCAAAGACCCAGTTGAGATCAGAGAAGGGATAGTGTACTATCAGTTGGATGAATATTTTTCCTATAAAGGAAGCTCATCCATGATGAGGATTTATCTCCTTCAGGTTTGTGCAGTTATTTCAGAGGTCAGTGTTGTGTGTGAGGTGAGAATCACACAGGTTGCAGCTGGAGAACCCAGGAAAAATTGTGCATAGAAATAGGAGTTTTGGAGGGTAGAGGAGAAAGTTTGTGAGAAGCCTTTGACTATCTATGAGTAGTAGAGGGATTGTACTGAGAGTTGGATAGCTTCCGAGCTAAGGCTTTGTGTAATCCAGACATATTTCCACTTGTATGATAATACAGAGGTGGGGTTTTAGGTAGGTGCTTTCCCTAGGTAAATTCTTTTGTGTTATGTGTGATTGATTCCTTCTTATCAGTTATATGTGTTCTTATTGATGTTGTTCATGGTTGATTAAGCTTCCGCTAAATTGTTTGTAGAAGTAGATGAAGTGTTTTGCTTTAGTACATTGCATTACCAGGTAGATCTATAGGTGGGAAATTTCTACATGTTATTAGAGCTAGTTGATTTGTAGAAAAAGTTCTACATGGTACCAAAGCTAAATAATTTGTAGAAAAATTCTACAAAATTCTACATGGTATCAGAGCACAGGTGATCAAGGAGAGAACAATATACTGAGAGAAGATTTCAAAGTTTTGAGTTTTCGGTCGAGAGTTTGCAGAGCAGATCTGAAAATTTATGTACAAAATTTTCAGAAATAAATATCAGATTTGGATTCCTTGCGGAAAAATACCCAAAATCAAAAAAAAAAAATCAGTTGAATCGGGGTTCGGATGAGGGAGATATCGCTAATTTAAAATCAGCTCTTTTTCTAGAAATTTTGTAACGGCGAGAAAGTGGAAATAGATTGGTGTGCTAGCCAAGAACCTGTATGCACTTGAGGTACAAGATGCATGCAAAGCCTTGAGGAGCAAGGCAAAGGTTAGATACTTGGTGGTTGAGAGGGAGAGTAAATTACCTTTGAACATGCAGAGCAAGAAGAAGTCTTAGATGATTGTGGAGGAGCCACGATTGGTGCAGCAGCTTCAGGAGGTTGTGGAGTAGCCACAACAGGGGAAGCTGAGTGTAGATCGAGTAGAGACATCTACTCATGCAGAGACCTCCAATAGGAGGAAACTTCGAACCAGGTGGGGAGAGGGATCACATGCAGCCATACCTCCAGGTAGGAGGTGGGGCGATGTGCAGTGATCCTGCTAAGGAGGAGGGGCAGGATCCTTGAGGTACCCAACCTCTTTGATCCAACTTTTCTACAGGAGCCCCGATGTGGAGTAGCAGGAACTGACTGATTGGGTAGAGACAGATGTGGATGGAGCAGTAGAGAGAGCTACAGTGCAGGGAATCCCAAGACAATGCATAGCATGTAGGCTGCAACAATGCGAGAGGCACAAGTGTGTTGCACAGTGTAGGGTAGCACAGAGAAGGGTGCAATGGTGTGAGATGCACTGGGATGTTGCAGTAGTGCAGAGGTCAAAGAGGAAGCACTTGTCAGCAGCAGGTAGAGCTTCAGCATCAGAGTATGTTTCTAGCCCAACAGAGAGGTCAGTTGGGAGTTTTTTTTGTTCCGAGAGTTGCTGGAGCAACCACACTTGGTAGATGTGTTGCATGCAAAACATTCCAGAGGTACAGGATTGGGTTCGAGAGGAAGCCTTTCTTGTTGAGAGGGAGTGTTGAAAATTGGCAAAAAGAAATTGCTAAAAATAGAAGTGCTAAAATTAGCAGTTTGGGCATCAATGTTGGAGTGGGCATTAGGGAATGAAAAATGGAAGTGCTAAAAATAGAAGTTCTATTTTTAGCAGTTCAAGTTGGATTCCTATTTTTAGACAGTCCCTGGTCTAAAATAGGAAGTAAAATTCGAATTTGGTCTTACCAACAGTTTGAATATTAATTAATTAATTCCCATGAGTTAATTAGTTAAGGAAAATCAAATTTGAAGTCTTTGTGAGAACATGCAATAATTTATCCACTGGTTGGGGAATGTTTCCTTGATTTGCTCCACTGATTGAGGAATTAAAGATGAGTTCTATATTGAGAGGATCAATTGACTTAGATTAACCTAGTCAAGTCCAGTTAAATTAATTTAACAAGTTGTTAAATTAATGAGATATAGTTTGTTGATGCTTTCATGCATGTGACAACTATTATTTTCAAATAACTGTGTATTCACTCATGGATAATTGATGCATGTTAATTCTGTCAGAGACCTAGTTGATATCAGAGAAGGGACAATGTACTATTAGTTGGATGAATATTTTTCCTATAAAGGAAGCTCATCCATGATGAAGATTTATCTCCTTCATGTTTGTGCAGTTATTTCAGAGGTCAGTGTTGTGTGTGAGGTGAGAATCACACATGTTGCAGCTGGAGGACCCAGGAAAAATTGTGCATAGAAATAGGAGGCTTGGAAGGCAGAGGAGAAGGTTTGTGAGAAGCTTTTGACTGTCTATGAGTAGCAGAGGGATTGTACTGAGAGCTGGATAGCTTCCGAGCTAAGGCTTTGTGTAATCCGGACATATTTCCACTTGTATGATAATATAGAGATGGGCTTTTAGGCAGGTGCTTTCCCCAGGTAAATTTTTCTGTGTTATGTGTGATTGATTCTTTCTTATCAGTTATATGTGTTCTTATTGATGTTGCTCATGGTTGATTAAGCTTCCGCTAAATTGCTTGTAGAATTAGATCAAGTGTTTTGCTTTAGTACATTGCATTACCAGGTTGATCTACAGGTGGGAAATTTCTACATGGTATTAGAACCAGCTGATTTGTAGAAAAAGTTCTACATGGTATCAAAGCTAGCTGATTTGTAGAAAAATTCTACAAAATTCTACAGGGAAAAAATCTAGTCATGTTAAGGGTTGTTTTGGCCTAGGCAGGGTGCGATCCTCGGGCAATTTTGACAACTTAGATGCCCCTGGGTTGTGGTTTCTCAAGCCACGGTTCAAGCCTAATGTACTCTCTGAATGAACTTAGACCACTTGAAAAACAAAAAAAAAGACATTAATTATAATAATTAGACGAGCCTAGATCCATCATAACTCTAGATCTATCAAGTGTCGTGAGGATCAAATCTCTTGAGGTGCAAACCTTTCCTCAAGTTTTACACTTACAAAAAAAAGTTTGCACCTGGAGAGATCAAATCTCTTGAGGTGCAAACTTTTCCTCAAGTTTTACACTCAAAAAAAAATTGCACTTGGATCTCAGCGCTTGATAGATCTGAAATTAAAATAGATCTAAATTGATTCTTATACACACTACACAATTTAACAAAATCAAACATAATATTATTATACTTGAGTATTAAGATAAACAATTATGAAATCTCTCACACAAATAACAATGATATTATTATTATATATGGTATAAAATTACCAACCTCTCTAATTATTAAATACGGTATATAATAAATATTTTCATCATTATGCAAAAGTTACCATATACCATAAATATTAATTTTTTAAGATTTATTCATATATTAGGTTTTTTTAATCATTTAAAATTTTAAAAACTCAAAAATCTAATATATATAATAAAAACTCTAAAATAAATTAATATTTTTTTTAATTCTAAATTACTCATTTTTTTCGTATCAAGTTAAATTATAAATCTATGTAAATAATAAAGTAGTATTAATAGTCTTTTTTTAAAATAAAAATCTCCACTCAAATAATAAATCCAATCTTGAGTGGATCACCGACTTCGAAATTATTTTTCATAATCCTGCCATGTTGTAAAAAAAAAAATTTCCATAACCCTACAAAAAAAAATTACAATATATAATAAATATTAATTATTTTTTAGATTTATTCCGAAATTATGATTTTTTTTAATTATTCAAAATTTTATTAAAAAAAAATTAATATGATTTTTTTAATTATTTAAAATTTTATTAAAAACAAAAATTAATATATTTATTACTAAATGTATTTGGAAAAAAATATAAAATAAAATAATAATAAATTTTCAAAATAATTTTCAAAATTTCTCTTTTTCCTATCAAATCAAATTGTAAACTTGTGCAAATAAATATTAATATTAATAGTTTATTTTTCAAAAATAAAGATCTCAACGTAAATGATAAATCCAACTTCCATAGTAATTTTTCATAACCCTACCCAAAAAATTTACAATATACAATAAATATTATTTTTTTCATAACTCTACACATGCTTACCATATATAATAAATATTACTCATAAATTATGTTTTTATTTATTTATTTATTGTTTTTTATTAATTCACGTTCAAAAGATTACATAATGTTGGATATTTGCTCCAAAATCTATTGGCCTCACTCTTACTAGATTTATTGGCCAACATAAACATACCCAAATACATGACAACTTTATGTAATGGTACTAGTTTACATAAGTTACTAAGATTTACATTAGCTGACCCAAAACAAGAGGAGGTGGGTGTCCATAGTTTCCATGCATATGCCCCTCCAGGCGAGCCAATTGAAATTCCATAAGCTTGAGCCGATCTAGGATATGTTTTTTTCCTTGCCAAAGGCTGACCATTCTATCATGCATTTCCACATATTATGTTAGATGATTTATGAAATCCATAGTTTCACTGTGATTATCATGCTGGTTTTGATTGAGTTATTCCATTGCTTCTCTTAAGCTCAAAATTGCACTACCTAGGTTTTTTGGTGCTAGAGGGTCCATTGTTTCACCAAGGCCTTGTTCATAGTGCTAGTTCCTACCCTATATTCTTCTCTCCCCCAGTCCCAAACACTTTTTGTCGTGTTATGGGGGCGTCCTCACAATCCACACAGGAAAGTCACGATCCTAGAGAAACCCCTTACTAAAGTGTTTTTCAAGCCTTTGAGAAAACAAAATAATTATTGTAGCAACACTCAATCTCAGTTCTCCTTTAGACAAGACCCCAACCTGGCCAAGGTTCAAGTAATACCCTAGGCTATCAATATTGCCTATGGAATCTACAACTCCTGGAGTTAGGAGCAGGGTACCCATGATAATATCACCAATTGGGCCAGTCCCAAAGCTCAGTTCCTAGAAAATCATAGCCCCAACCTCCAAGGCCTCCCAAAAGAAAACACCAACACTGAATGTAGACAATGCAAGTAAATAGATTGGGCAAACCAAACTACAGGGGTTCCTCTGGAAGCCAACAGGAATATAAGAAAACACTACCCAATACTGAAAACTTACTAAGGGACCAAAAGCGCATAAATTATCACCCACCACCAAGCCTCCCCACAATTCACACCTCCACTACTCTAACAGAGCCACTAAGCCATAGAGGGTGCATTGTGGAAGACACCTTGGCCTCGAATCCCAAATGTAGGAGCCTCAATTCACAACAAAGACATTAACAACACCATTGGAGCTCATTTGGGGTTGTTCCCTAAATGCCGCAAGAGAAGAACAAGAGAATTCTCAAGAAAAAGGCCTGCTTGTTGGACCAAACCACCAAGAACCTTTGTCACCTTACCTCTCATGCCCTTGCTACACTAACGATGCTCCTCAACACTAACACCCCAAATAAATTACCAACTTCTTCTTGAATTTTCTTCATGGGTTGAGAGTTTAGAGAGTACAAGAAATGCCTCATAAATAACTAGGAAAAATGTTTGAGAGGTGCAGGGCCCTCTCCCCTTTATATGTATCCACATTCATCACCCTAGTGGGGAATAAATTATGTTTTTTTTAAATTTTTACAATTCTATTAAAAAAATATAATATATATATATATATATATATATATATATATATATATATTATTAAATTCTTTTGAAAAAAAACTCTAAAGTAAATTAACGGTATCTAAAAGTGAATTTGGTAGGCCTATATATATGAATTTCAAATCTGTGGTTTGTCCACCTCAATTGGCGGGTAGGGTTCGATATAAAGATATAGGGTACGCAGTTAGTGAATTAGTAGATATAGGGTTCAAATAATAGGGTATGCAGCTAGTAGATGATCAAGAGATCAAGATGCCGTAGCAGTTAGTTTAGTTAAGAATTAGGTAAGACAATTCTTTCTTCTCTTTCTTCATATTTCATATATGTTATTATGATATGACGTGCCTACGTGCGATAAATACTCTTCCTAGCCTCCCTCCTCTTAGCTGTTTTTTTAAAACAATTTTCTAAATTACCCCTATTTTTTCCTATTGAGTCAATCTAGAGATCCATGTAAATAATATATTGGTATTAATAGTTTATTTTTCAAAAATAAAGATATGAATTCAAATAATAAATCCAAGCTTAAGTGATGACATTGATAACACAAATTATAACATTATTGTATTTCGTTGTCAATTAGTAACAACCTAGAGATTACGCGGTACTTTCATCATGTACAACTTCTTGTAGAGCCGTCACTTGGTCTTTTGACACGCTATAATTATTCACAATGTGTCTATATATGTAATCAGAACGTGATTCTTATACAAATATTCCTCTGCCAAGAAAGCGTTAGGAGTGCTAAGCTTGCAAATGCTTCCAACTATGGCTCTTTGGTTGTCCTACGCTTGGTGCACCAGATGTATTTCTAATGTATCCTGTCACCATGCAAAACCCTTGAGAAACGCCTAATAAGAAAAGATAATTTAGTGTAGCAAAGTGTAACATCTCTCCCATTTTATGCAGAAAAAGTACGTAAATGTCCTAGAAATTGGCACAGTGAATATTTTTTTTTTTACAATGTAAAACTTTTCACAGTTTTTAAATCTACCATTCTGTATGATAATCACTTAAGCTATTTGATCATATAGATTCATTGTGTCGTTGCTCTTGCGGCGAAATGATCTCTGCAACTTCATTTAAAACCCTACTGCAATATAGGGCTTTGTCTCATTTCTTTGAAGTAAATACCATCGGATTCTCGTTGGCTCTACTTGAGTAAACCTTCTAAATTTCAATATAGTCACAAGTATGATTATCTCGTTGCACAGTCTCGACCTTTGGGTAAGTTTTTCTAGAATATTTGCTTTCCCTTACGTTGATGCTTTGAAATTGAAATTTTTTCTCCCATGCCATTCTCAATTGTATATGTTAACTGGTTCTCAGTTATTTTTGTAGGTGTTCTAGCTTTGCACGAAGGGTTTATTATCTACAACGCTAGACTTTCACAACGAATTTTGGGAGAATTTCCAACATTTTCTAGATATTTAGCTAACGAGTTTCTTTAGGGTGATATTTCCGTAACCCTAATTCCAACCTAATTCTCTTGCAATGGTTTTTCGATTTTTATTTTTTTCTTCATTAGGATTATTATTAAGGCTAAATACTATTTTTCCCTCGCATGAAAAATGGCGACTCTAACTGGTCATCTATAGGTAAAAATTGTTTAAAACCCTTATTGCATATTTCTTTTCCTTTCAATGAATTTGATAGAGATATTAGATAGGTACTAACCCTACTCAACTTTCCTATAGGTATGCACCAGTGGCATCATGAATTTGAGTGAACAATTGTTGGAAAAATTATTTATGTCTTTCTCGATTTCTCACTCTACTTTAAGGCTACAAGTGCTCATTTAACCTTTTAATCTTGTCAAGGCCCTCTCGTCATAACGTCCCTATACCTTACTTCTGGTTCATTTAAATTTATAAGATAGGCTTTTACAGTCATGACCCTAGACTGATCGTAGGCATATTTCTCTTTGTTTGATTGTATTATAGAGGTTGTTTAAGGGCAATGCCCATTTATTCAAAATAATGTATTCTATATTATTGAGTCTTGTGTTTGTCATTTTATGCAATGGTTTATTTCCCTTGTCCTTATGGGTGTTCATTACTTGGCAAGTCCTTTTGGCAGTGAACATATTTTCTTGTACGCTTGCATAATTAACATATGTGTATATTCTTGTCTATTTTTTTTGTTCTAATTATGATTAAGTTGTGGTCACTTAATATGAACATGAATTTCCTTTGTAAGTAGATATAGCTCAAGCCTCTAGGTTTCAATTTTTCTTTCCATAATCTTTCACTGTGATAAATGCTAAATTAATATTTTCTGCCTTTTTAATGCATACAATAATTGTTTAGTTTAAACCTCCTTCATAACATTGTTATCTCACAAGATATATATATATATATATATATATATATATATATATATATATAGCGAGAGAGAGAGAGAGAGAGAGTATTGTGAGTTCTTGGACGTATTAATTCATTTATTTTTAGGCATGCAATTACTGTAGTTTAAATTTAATGATATATATATATATATATATATATATATATAGGTCAAAAACCTAGTGGACCCCTATAATGGGGAACCACTTCTACTCTTCTGAGCCCTAACCCTCCTTTGTTCAAGATTGTTTGTGCTTAGGCTTATGAACAAAGTATTTTTTTTCTACAACCTTGCACATCTAACCTAAACATAAGCACAAGCCTCTGATACCAGTAGGGCCACACATTCAGTGTTATGTATGTCTATGAATACCCATCCTTACCGCCTAGCACTATCTTTGTTTAGGGAAACTGTTTCGTCAATTATTTTACATTGTCTTTATTATATTTACATTGTTTCTATTGAGAAACAATCCATTAGGAATTTCTGGGTAACTTCTTGTTGCTTTCAATGACTAGAAGAGCTTTTGTCCTAGCTCTTGAGCACCTTTCTTTACCGTAACAAACATAGATAACCAAATAGAAGTCACATATTATATGAACATGCATTTATGCCCATTGGTTAGCAATAATTCCATTTAAAAATCTATGTTTTCAGAACCATTAATTCACAGTAATAATATATTCTGGTTTTTCCTAAAGAAAATCGTTTAATCAAAATTCCTACTATTCATAGATTAGATCATTCTTGTACTTATCTAAGTTCCTTTAGGGAATAGGTTAAAGGATTCCACATTCCTCCCAACCTTGAACCAACTAATCTATTAGTTTCCCCTGAGCTCCACTCCTCTCTATCAGGAATCAGTGCATAAATATTTCTTAGATTCACCCCCTAAACCCTTTAACAACATCTTACTAAATCTATAGGTCACAAACCAATCTTTCTCTCCCACTGGTTTTCGGTTCAAAAGAAATTGTCTTTATCTCACACGGTTCTTTTTTTTAGGTCCACGTCATAACATTTATCTCCAGTCATGAAAAAATTGTTGGTGGTCCATCTTTGCCAAATAATTTTTCAATAATGATGGAAAAAGGAGGATTTTTTTTTTCTTGCCCCATAGGGGCATAACTGATTCCAACTGTTTCTTGACAATTAGGACTTAATCTCACAATTTAGCATTTAACATATTTCCAAGATTATTAACATATGAAAAATAATTTCTTCTTTTTTATTGTTTTAATTAAAAAAAATATTTACATCAGTAATTTTTGTCATTTATCACTCTTAACTTTCAATGATAGTTTTAATGTAAGAGTCACAAAATCAATTTTCCAAGGGCATTACGTCTCCCCTCCCCTTAAAATGGACATTGTCCTTACCAATTTTCACGCTTCCATCATCTTTGTAACAACATAGGAAACATTTCCTTCATTTCATCTTCCATTTCCTAGGTGGCCTCCTCAGGCCCAAAGTTATTCCATTGCACTTTAACCTAGGCGATGGCTTGATTCCATAATATAATCTCCCTCCAATCCAAAATTTGTAGTGGCTCAACCTAGAAATCTCCTTATGGTTCGACCTATATAATTTCCAATTAATTATCTGATTCGGATCATGTATATATTTTTTTTAAAGTGGCACATGAAACACATTATGAATCTTAATATGAGCTGATAGCACTAATTGGTAGGCCACTGACGTTACCCTGGATAATATCTCAAATGGCCCATAAAATCTAGGTGCCAATTTAGAGCAGCTACCTAATTTCGAGAAGCTCTCTTTGGTTCATACTTTAACATAAACATGTTCACCCACTTGAAACTCTTTATGTGTCCTTTTTAAATTAGTGTAACTTTTCTTTCTATCCTACACTGCTTTCAAATTCAGTCTGATATTTTTCACTGTCTCTTCCATTTCTTGTAACAGGTCTGGTCCTAGCATAAGTCTATCATCATGTTAGCCCCAAGTTAAAGGAACATGACATTTCCTTCCATAAATAACCTCAAAGGGGCTTATCTTGAGTGATGTTTGATAACCATTGTTATAGGTAAACTCTACCAAATGTAGATAGTCCTCCTATTTTATGGGCTAGTTCATTACATACATGCATAGCATGTCTTTGAGGACCTACTTAAACCTTTCTATTTTCCTATTAGTTTGCGGATGATATGAAACGTTGAATTCAAACTGTGTACCCATTCCAGTAGACAATGTTCTCCACAAATTTGAGGTGAACTTTGCATCTCTACATAGTATCATTGTCCTTGGCACACTATGAAGTAAAAAAGATCCTTCACCACTTGTGTAGCTTTGTAGGTAGTCTGAATAGGTATAAAATGGGTAGCTTCAATCAACTTATCTACAACTACCATAATAAAGTTGTGTTTCCTCCTTGTTTTGGGTAGTCCGGTAATACAATCTAACAATATTACCTCCCACTTCCACTCTAGTACAGGTAGGGGGTTCAGCAATCTTGTTGGGGTTTGGTGCTCTGCATCTTGCGAAGTATTCAACAACTTCTTTCTTCATTCTTGGCTAAGAAAATTATTTTTTAAGAGAAATAATCATTTTATGATACCTTGGATGTGCTACGCATGGATTTTTGTGGTATCCATCCAATATTAATCTTTTAGTTTCATCTACAATTGGAATATAAAGTTTTTTTTATACACCAACAGTCCTTTTTCAATAATTTCATAATCGAGCTTCTTTTTTTATCAGCTTCACTCCTCATATTGTCGCAAATATGATTATAATTTTTATCTTTTGTCATTTCTTTCTCTATTTTTTTAGCAAAATATCTTTCCATTTTTCTCACTGTCACCTCACATATTTGTCTTGAACTCCCATTCAGTGCATCTAAAACTTTTTTTTTTTAATTTCCCTTTTATATGTTTGATGTCAAAATAGTATTCGCTTAGGAAGGCCATCCACCTGGCCTTCCTGGCATTCATGTCAAGTTGGCTAAAAGATCTTTTATACTTATATGGCCTATAACCAAAGTGAATTTCTTGCCAATCAGATAATGTCTCCATATTTTAAGGGTGTGGATGAATGTTTCCAACTCAAGATCATAGACTAAGTAATTTCATTCATTCTCCCTTATTTTGTGGGACTCATAGGCCACCTTCCTACGAGTACATCTCTAATACCCTCTAAGCAAGCATTAGTGCACACTAAGAAATCCTTATATGGGTTTGTTATTTTTAACAAAGGTGCCATAATCAATAAATGTTTTAGCTTCTCAAAACTTTGTTAACATCTTGGTGTCCACATGAATTTCACTCCTTTCTTTTGCTAGGAAGTTATGGGTTATGCTAACTTTGAGAGTCCCTCTATAAATCTACAATAATACCCTGTAATTCCCATAAATGATATTTATATCTGCCACATCCTTTGGGGTTGGCCAATCAAGGATGGCCTTTACCTTTTAAGGATCCACTGTTATTCCCTCTTTCAAAATTGCATGCCCAAGATATTGTATTTTATCTTGGTCAAATTCACACTTGATAAATTGAGCATATAACTAGTGTTCACATAGGGTCTGTAGCACTATTTAAGGGTTCTTCTTATGCTCTTCCAAAGTCTTTGAATATATTAAAATATAATCTATAAAATTAATATGAACTTATCCAAGAATTTACTTAACACATTGTTTATCAAAAACATGAAGGTAGCAGTAATATTGTAAATTTGTAATGTCCATACCTTATTTGAAAGGTTGTATTTGGTATGTCCTTCTCTTTAATTCTCAGTTGGTGGTAACCAAATCTAAGATTTATCTTAGAGAACATTGTTTCTCCCTTGACTTGGTCAAACAAATCATCTATCCTAGGTAGGGGATATTTATTTTTAATAGTTAGCTTGTTCAGTGGAGGGTAATCAATGCACAACGTAATAGTTCCATCATTTTTCTTGACAAAAAGGATGTTACACCCCATGATGACACATTGGGTCTAACGTACCCTTTATTTACTAATTCCTGCAACTGCATCTTCAACTCCATAAGCTCTGGTACACTCATTTGATAAGGAGCCTTTGATACTAGTGTTGTCCCTAGTATCAATTCTATGGAAAAATATATCTCTCGTTTTGGTGGCAGACTAAGAATTTTGTCGGGAAACACATCTCAATAATTGTCTTCGAAAACTTCTAATTCACTTATAGATTTATTTTTTTTGTCCAACGAGTGGTCCTCCACCCGAATAGAAAAAAATTTCCATCCCTTCCTTGCAACCCTCTTTTATTGTAGTGCAGATATCTGGCGCACAGAAATGGGCTTAGTTATGTCCCTTACAATTTGGATTTCTTCATTTTTCATTATACAAGCGACAATTTTATCCAAACAATTAACAATTTCCCAATGCCCTTCTAGCCAATCCTTCCCTGCCAGAATGTCATATGATCCTAATGGTAGTATATTCAACATCATGGTAGTTTGATTTCCATTTAATATAACTGGGCATGTCTTTACCCAATTAGTAACCTTTCTTTTTGTTCCAGTGGCTAGCTGAACCAACCACGAATTCTTGTATTTTTCAGACTTCAACTTAAAATTTTCTACAACCCGAGGGCTAACATAACTAAAGATAGCACCAGGGTCTATTAATACATAAATAGTTTGGTTAAAAAATAATATGTTTTATCTCCACCATGGTGGAATGATTCTATGCTTGGAATCCTCCCAAAGTTGAATTAATGCACGGTTTATTCCTGACCACATCATTGATAATGGAGGCCTTTTGGAGGTTCTACAAGTTCTGCACAAATTTGGTTTTATAGGGACTATTACGCAACAAATGGGGTTCTCCACAATTTCAACATTTTAAGGTTCCCTATATTTACCATTAACTCCCTTACTATTGATTTATGCCTATTTGGACCTAGCTTTGGTTTGGTTTTGTGTTCTTGGTGCTTGGTTGTTGTTCTACTAAACTTCTGGTTTTGACTACCTTTACAAGGTTGTTTAAATGGCCCAGATTTTCCACCCTTTCCATCTTAAGCCATTCTATCCTTCTTCTTATTAGACCAAGATTTCTGATTTTGATGTGTCTACTTGGCCTATTAGTAGCATACTTTGTCCTTCCTAATGGCTTCATCCATAGTCTTTGGATTTTCATATTCAATTTTCTCTTTAAAAGAGAGTGGAAGGAATTTTAGGAAACATTGTACATTTGCTTTTTCTTCTTTTAGGTGCAACACATAGTGTAATAGATGAGTGAACTTGGTTACTAGTTCATGCATCAACATCTATCCCAATTTTAGATCATGGAATTCTTTAGCCTTATTGTCAAAATAACATGCATTCAAATACTTTCCTTTAAACAAATACTAGAATTCCTCCTAGTTAACCTTTGTACCTTCTAAGTTATGAATTGTTCTCATTTCCTTCCACCATAAAGAGGCTTTTCCCTGCCACAGATAAGTAGCTAGCTTGGCTTTTAACTTTGTATAATATTCATACACTTGAAATTATCTATTAATATTGAGCAGCGATGCTTCAACTGCTTTTTTTGTCTCCCATTATAAGTTGGGGGCCTTATATTTTTAAATTCTCCATGGAGTTCTATTTGGGTTGCTTCCCCTTTTTTGCATGATTTTTTTATGAAATATGCTCCTCCCCTTCCTTGTATTTTTCCTCCTTGCTTTCTTCCATCTCCTTAGTAGTTTTCCACTTTAATGTATCCCCTCTATTTTCCTCATCCTCACTATTTCTATCGTTTTGGAATTGGATTTATCAGTTAGATTCTTAATAAGTTGCTCTTGTTCAGCGCCAGCTTTCAGCAATTGTTCATGTCTTGCACACTTATTTACTAGCTTTGTCTACAAGTTTTTCAACATCTTTAATAGCTCTCTCGTGGGTACTTGCGCATATTGTCCCAAATGTACATAAATTTCTTCTTCTCCAATATTTGTACCTCCTTGTGGTTCAACCATTCTACTCATCCTATACAATTCTTCTCTTATTCTATGTAAACACAAACATTTATTTAATTAACAAAATCATAGTCAACTCAAAGGCCACAATATTTTAACTCGTTTTGATCATATACCATTTGTAACATCTCTCCCATTTGATGCAGAAAAAGTACATAAATGTCCTAGAAATTGGCACGGTGGTGTTTTTTACAAGGTAAAAATTTTCACAATTTTTAAATCTATCATTCTTTATGACCATCATTTGAGCTATATAATCATATATTACTTATTATAAAAGTTGACATTTATCGATTCTACTATGCTCCCATGGAAAATTCTTTACAAAATATTTATACATATTTTCCATATCTTGGTATCTTTGCCTAAGTTGGAATTATGGTGAAATATAGGTGCATCAAGACTTCTTTCTACTTTTTCTTCAACTATTGATTTTCAATATTGTTTCATTCATATATATATATGCTTTTTCATGAAATTCCCTTGGATTAATTCACATTCATTAACATTTTTGTTTAGCACGGTTGTAGACTTTATATACATTTTATAAAATTTAAACGACACCACCCACCATCTGCGATGGTTGCCACATAGGAGAGAATCACGTGGTCTTGGGTTGTGGCTTGGATCCACACCGCCTACATGGAACCCTAGGCAGTTGGTAGACCCAATGGTGTATATCAAATATTGATTAAGTGATTGTTAGGATAACTAGTCCCTACCAAGCTTCATTGTCACAGATTCATTGTATTATTTCTCTTGTGGGGAAATGAGTTCTGCAACTTCATTTCAAACCCTACTGCAACAAGGGGTTTTCTCTTGTTTCTTTAAAGGAAATACCACTAGATTCTTGTTGGCTCTACTTGAGTTAACCTTTTGGATTTCAATATAGTCACAAGTATGATTATGGCATTGCACAGGCTCGACCTCTGTGTAAGTTTTTCTAGAATTTGTGTGTTCCCTTATGTTGGTGCTTTCAAATTGAATTTTGCTCTGATATCATTCTCAATTTAAATGCTAACTTGTGCTCATTTACTCCACAGGTGTTCTAGCTCTGCGTGGAGGGTTTCTTAGCCACGACACCATATTTTCACAAGGAATTTTGGGATCATTTCCAACATTTTCAAGAGATTTATCTAACAAGTTTCTTTAGGGTGAGATTTCTAGAACCATAATTCCAACATTGTTCTCTTGCAATGGTTTTTCTATTTTTATTTTTTTCTTCCTTCATGAGGATTATTGTTGAGGCTAAATACTATTTTTCCCTTGCAAGAAACATGATGACTCTACCTAGTCATCTACAGGTAAAAATTATTTAAAACTCTTATTGCATATCTCTTTTCCTTTCAATGAATTTCGTAAAGGGTTTGGGTAGGCACTAACTCTACTCCACTTTCCTATAGGTATGCACCCATGACATCATGAATTCGAGTGAACAATTGCTAGAAAAAAATGTCTATGTCTTTCTTGGTTTCTCACTCTACTCTAGGGCTACAAGTGCTCATTTAACATTTTAATCTTTCCAAGTCCTTCTCACCATAACAACCCTTTGGCTTACTTCTGGTTCATTTAATTTTACAAGATAGGGTTTTACAGCCATGGCCCTTTACTGGTTGTAGACATATTTTTCTTCGTTTGATTATATTATAGAGGTTGTTTAAGGGCAATGCCCATTTATTCAAAACAAGTATTCTATATTATTGAGTCCTATACTTTTGATTTTATGGGAGGGTTTCCCTTCCCTCTGAGGGTTTATTTTCCTTGTCTTGATAAGTGTTCATTACTTGGCCAATTCATTTGGTCGTGAATATAATTAACATATATATATATATATATATATATATATATATATATATATATATATATATATATATATATATATTTGCATGTATATTCTTGTCTCTTGTTTCTGTTCTATTTATGATTAAGTTGTGGTCACTTAATGTGAACATGCATTTCATTTGTAAGTAGATACGGCTCAGGCATGTAGGTTTCATTTTTTCTTTCCAGAATCTTTCATTGTGATAAATTCTAAATTGATAGTTTTTTTTTCCTTTTTAATGTATACAATAACTATTTAGTTTAAAGCTTCTTTAGAACATTATTCTCTCACTAGATAGATATATCTCCTTTGTTTTTAATGGGCATAAACACATTGTTTCACTTCTAAGAGTTCTTAGATGTATTAATTCTTTTCTATTTAGGCATGCAGTTATTGTAGTTTAAATTTAATGATACATATATCTAGGCCAGAAACCTAGTGGACCCTTCTAATGGGGGACTACTTCCAGTCTTCTAAACCCTAACCCTCCTTTGTTTAGGACTTTTTATGCTTGGGCTTGTGAACAAAGTTTTTTTTTATAAGCTTTAACATCTAACTTGAACATAAGCACAAGCCCCTAACCTTAATATTAAATATAGGTGTATGTATGTATGTATGTATGTATGTAATTTTCTTAGACTATTGCTTCTAAAACACATCTTCTAATAACAATAAGCCCCACATTCAGTTATATGTTTGTCTATGAATACCCAACCTTACCACCTGGTACTATACTTGTTCATAGAAACTGTTTGGTCAATTATTCTATGTTGTATTTATTTTATTTACGTTGTTTCCACTCAAAAAAATTCTATCGAGATTTTCTAGGTAACCTCTTATTGTTTTTAGTGACTAGAAGGGCTTTTGTCCTAGCTCTTGAGCACCTTTCTTTAGCTGTAACAAGGAAATATAACTAAATAGCAACTACATATGCAAATACATGTACATTTATGCCCACTGGTCAGCAACAATAAAATTTTCATTTAGCAATCTATGTTTTAAGAGCCATTAACTTTCACAGTGATCATTTGTTCTGGTTTTTCCTAAAATGGTTTATTTAATCAAACTTCCTATTATTAATAAATCAGATCATTCTTGTACTTATCTAAATAAGTTAAAGACTTCCACGTTCCTCCCAACATTGAACCAACTCTTCTATTATTAACCCTTGAGCTCCACTCCACTTTTCCCAGTATCAATGCAAAAATATTTATTAGATTCACCTCTATAACCCTTTACCAACGTCCTATTAAATCTTTGGGTTCCAAACAAGTATTTATCTTTGTAGATTTTTACTTGTAGATTTAACAGCTTATGTGATATGCTAAAACACAAGACAAGAATCTACTCTACTCATCAGCAGAAACAAAAATTTTTCGATGAAAACAATAAGCAGAAAAGGAAGAATTTCAATCGCACACAACACAATATTTCTTTGGGGAAAGCAACTTCTCAAAGCCCCGACTATATATATTGCATTAACCAGAAGATCTGAGAAGAAAATATAATTCTTGTTCAACTCGAACAATTCCAGCAAGTACAATATATCGCTTAGCTTCACAAACCATCTCAAGCCAACACTTAGCCAATTCTACTGCCTACCAAGCCCCAACTTGTTTGCACCTAGGCAAGCCTTGGATGAATATAATATGCTCTGCTCAACCTTGAGATCAACCTGCACAAGTATTTCCTATCCTCTGCCTCACTGACTCCCTTTGGCCAATACTTAGCCAAATTCCTAGCCTTCCTTGCACAATATCCTAGGGAATTATCACATATTTAATTGGGAAATTCCTTACTCATAATTGTGCAATCCATCATAGGCCTTCTACTGATTGCATGCATAATGTGTACAACTCAAAAGATTATACAACTAATAGTACATTGTCCATGAACTCTAATCTCAATTGGGTCTTTCTCAGAACTGACATGCATGAGTTATTTATGAGTGAATCTTCAGTTAACTAGTGGAGTAGTGAAGTTTCATTGAAGTTGCTCCCCACTACTAGACCTCCTACTAGTTCCTCCAACTGATTGAACTAGTTTAACGGACTATAACTGAGTTAAATTGCGTTAATTAATTACAACTCAAAATAATTCAACCTGGACCACTAAAATTTAGGAATCACTCCACATGACTCTAGATAGACTTCCAACTCAAATTTATTGAGCCAACTAAGTCAAATTAACTTATTTAACTATTACAAGTTGCTATGAGAATAGAATTTCGATTTAATTCCTAATTTAATTCAAGGACAAATTAAATTAGAATTTCTAGATGTTATTTTTAACATTTCTTGTTGTTATTTTCAACACTCCCTCTCAACAAGAAAGGAATTCAACTCTATCCCGATCGGGTACTTGTGGAATGTTCTACATGCAACACTTCTCTCTAGTGTTGTTGTTTCTGTAACTTCTGAAACTAAAAAAGCATCCAAACTGAATCAGTATGATCCATCTATCACTAGAGTCTCTGACTGCTACTAGCTACTGCACCGTCTAGTGAAAATGATGCACCGCTGCTGACTATGCACTGTGCCATTTGCATTGCTGCCAACTCTTCTCTACGCTCCCTAGTATCTGATTGTTGCTAGTCTCTTCCTCTATCACTTTGACATCTAACTGCATCAACCGCCACTTATCCATCTTGCTACTGTGTATTGTGGGCTCTCGCAGCAAGGAAATATTCCATGAGACAAAACATCTCAATGGACCCTGCCCAAATTTATGCACCCTTGGGACTATTACTTCACATCGCCCCACCTCTCACTTAGAGATATGGTCGCATGTGCTCCCTCTGCTCACTTGGCTCAAAATTCCCCCCTATTGGAGGTCTCTGCTTAAGTGGATGCCTCCACTTGGTCTCCTCTATGCTTCTCTAATTGTGGCTGCTCCACAACTTTCATAGGCTGCATCTTGAGAGGTAATTCATGCTCCCTCTCAACCACCAAGTCTATAACCTTTGCCTTGCTTCTCAAGGCTTTGCATGCATCTTTTACCTCAAGTGCATATAGGTTCTTGACTCACACACCGATCGGTTTCATCTGTCCTGCCGTCACAATTTTTTCTGAAAATAAATAAATAATAAATAAATAAAAAAATTGATTTAGAATCGGTGATATCTCCCTCATCCGAACTCCGATTTGGTCGATTTTTTTTTTTTTTAATTTATATATATATATATATATATATATATATATATTAATTTGAGTATTTTTTCACAAGGAATCTAGATCTTCTATTTTTTTTTGAAAAAAATTCAGATCTACTTTGCAAACTCGCCGCCCAAAAAAATCTTGCTTTAATACCATGTGGAAATTTCTACAAATCTAGCTCTGATACCATGTAGAATTTTCTACAAATCTAGATCTAATAACTATGTAGATTTTTACTTGTAGATTCAACAGCTTATGTGATATGCTAAAACACAAGACAAGAATCTACTCTACTCATCAGTGGAAACAAAAATTGATCAATGAAAACAATAAGCAGAAAAGGAAGAATTTCAATCGCACATAACACAATATTTCTCTGGGGAAAGCAACTACTCAAAACCTCGACTATCTATATTTCATTAACCAGAAGATCTGAGAAGAAACTACAACGCTTTTTAAACTTGAACAATTATTGCACAAGTACAATCTATCTCTCTGCTTCACAAACTGACTCAAGCCAACACTTAGCCAATTATGTTGCCTGCCAACCCCCTACTGCCTCTCGCCTAGGCAAGACTTGGATGAATACAATATGCTCTGCTCAACTTTGAGCTCAACCTACACAAGTATTTCCTATCCTCGGCCTGACTTACTACCTTTGGCCAATACTTAGCCAAATTCTTAGCCTTCCTTGCACAGTTTCCTAGGGAATTAGCCCATATTTAATTGCGAAATTACTTGCTCGTAACTGCATAATCCATCATAGGCCTTCTACTGATTGCATGCATCATCTGTACAACTCGGAAAATTATACAACTGATAGTACAATGTCCCTGAACTCTAATTTCAATTGGGTATTTCTCAGAATTGACATGAATGAGTTATTTATGAGTGAATCTTCAGTTAACTGGTGGAGCAGTGAAGCTGCACTAAAGTTGCTCCCCACTACTAAAGCTCCTACTAGTTCCTCTAACTAATTGAACTAGTTTAATTGACTATAACTCAGTTAGAATGAGCTAATTAATTACAACTCAAAAGAACTCAACCTAGACCCCTAAAATTTAGGAATCACTCTACATGACTCTAGATAGACTTCCAACTCGAATTTACTAAGCCAACTAAGTCAAATTAACTTAGTTAACTATTACAAGTTGCTATGAGAATAGAATTTTGATTTAATTCAAGGACAAATTAAATTAGAATTTCTAGATGGTATTTTTAACATTTCTTGTTGTTATTTTCAACACTCTCCTAATGGTTTTCTGTTCAAAAGAAACTCTCTTTATCTCCCACTGTTCCTTTTTTTTCAGTTCCACCTCATGACACTTATCTCCAGTCATGACAAATTTGCCAGTGGTTTGTCTCTACCAAATATTTTTTCAATAATCATGGCAAAAGGAGTATTTTTCTTCTTTTCTTCCTACCCCTTTGTGGGTATAATTGATTCTAATCATTTCCTGGAAGTTAGGAGTTAATCTCACATGTCAACCTTCAACATATTTCCAAGAGTATTAACATACCAAAAATAATTTCTTCTTCTTTTTTAAATTAATAATAAATATTCACATCATATTTTTTGTCATTTATCCCTTTTTAACTTTCAATCATGGTTTTAATGTAAGAGACACAAAGAAAAAAATTTCAAGGGCATTACACAAAGATTGAAAATAGGTTTTTGAGATTGTATTGTTTTCCATTTGTAGTGCACTCGACAAGGCGGTGCCAATGGAATTGGTTTAGTATGAGTCTTTTCCCTTCTATCTCCACAATGTCGATGCCTGCCAATGAGTTCACTTGATACAACATAGCCATAGGTGTAAGAGAATCAAACCTACAACGTTTCTAAAATAATAAAGGGAAAAAGGTTTAAAATAAGGTTTTGTTACTTACCATGATGTCATTGCCCCTATTGACAAGGGTTGTAGTTGCGGGGTGATAGGATCTACGAAGCGTGCCCAAATTTGGAGAACTAACGGTTTTCTCTTCACAAGATTAGTGGGACACCAACGCATCTCGGTTTCACAATCTTTCCATTCCTCGTTGAGCACTCCCCAATTCTCAGGTCTCTTCAAAATTAAGATGTGTCTAGGTTGGTTTAGTTTTCCCCTTTAAACCGACTATACTCCACATGAATATTATGGATCAATACCATGAGTTATCTAAAAACAATTGAGAGTCTAGTTTACCTTCACTACCTAACAAAAATTAATAAAAAGAATAATATTAATGTAGTTTAGCCCATGGGGCATAGAATAGACTGTGATGGGGTGTAGTGTTAAGTCACTTTGTGATGTCAAGGTCACAAGTTTGAAACTCAAGCCACAAGTAAAGTCTGATGTAATCTCTAGAACTCAGACCACTTGACAAACAAACAAAAATGTTAACATAGTTTTTATTATTCTAGTTTAAAGTTATTTTTATTTTAACATAGGGTTATTTTTATTTTTTATTTATATTACAACATCTCTTCCATCCTAGACTAGAGAGTACCTCTAGGCCTAATAAATTAAAATAAAAAAATTTATAAAAAAATTGATTGTGAAATGAGTTATGTTTTTTGGGCATGTGGTATTGATAAGTCATCGTATTGGCCCATGGTATGATAACAAAATCTATTTACAAGTTAGTAATATCCATGATAAAGTGGGGTTAAATATTCATGGTTTAGAATATTGTTTTATTGTAAGTGTTAAGCTTTTATGGTAAAATGGATCTTAAGTTATAGCTACGATTTATATTTTATATATTTTAATGTGATGTGATTTTCTTTTATTTTAAAAAAAATCATAATTTTATTAATAAAAACAAAATTACAATATAACAAATTGAATTTTAATAATTTTATTACTTTTAACTTTTTATTATTAATTGACCTAACAAGGACATTACAACATCTCTTCAATACTAGACTAGAGAGCACCTCTAGGGCTAATAAATTAAAATAAAATATTTAAAAAAATAAATAAATAAATAAATAAATATTGTGAAATTGTTAAGTTATGGTATGTTCTATGCTTATAACAGTTTACTTCTTTTTCTTATTATATTCCACAGATTAGAAATCACATATACATAAAGTAAAGTGCAAATAGAACATTAAACGATCGACAGAAAACAAGCCAAGACAAGAGACACAAGATGTGGCCGCTAGCCAAGCACAAACACCACAATGTGTGGGGAAACCCTTTGATCAAATCTTCTTTTATCTTCAATAATTCAGCAGAGAGAAATAGTACAATAAATCTGATTCATATCAGCAGTAGCAAACCCTAGATCAGCAGCATCAACATTAGCGGCTTCATTATCAAACTAGGGCAGACGATATCTCACAAACCGACCGTCGGATTGACTTCATTCCACCACCAAAAGTTTCGGCTTCCAGAGGAGGTTCAGATGAACCTAAAGTGCAGTTCAGATGAGGAGATCTTCCAGGCCACGTAGGTCAATCTTTACTTCTGCAGATGCAGCTTCAGTTTCAGCAGTTTCTGGCTTCAAACTAGGGCAGTCGATATCTTGCAAACCGTTCGTCGGATTGACTTCATTCCACCACCAAAAGTTGTGTCTTTCAGAGGAGATACAGATGGACCTACAGTGCAATTCCAAAGAGGAGATCTTCTAGGCCACGCAAGTCAATCTTTACTTCTGTAGTTGTAGCTTCAAATTCAACAGTTTCCGGCTTCAAACTAGGGCAGTCGATATCTTGCAAACCGTTCGTCGGATTGACTCCATTCCACCACCAAAAGTTGCGGATTTCAGAGGAGGTTCAGATGAACCTACAGCGCAGTTCAAATGAGGAGATCTTCTAGGCCACGCAAGTCAATCTTTACTTCCACAGTTGCAGCTTCAAATTCAACAGCTTCCGGCTTCACATGTGTGAGAGAGAGATCCATTTCAGCGCAGTAGAGAAGAGACTCATTTCTGCGCAGTAAAGAGAGAGAAAGATGTGATGAGATGAGTGAGTCCAAATGAGGAAAATTCCTCTTATATTTATACACAACGTTGGTGGGTGAATAGATGTGACTGTTGGGCTTCTGAGCCTACATGAGTTGTAGGTCGGCTTGATAATAATTCCATAATCAAAATAAATTCATATCTCCATGAATACTTATCGGAATCAGATGATCTTTATATCAATCCTACACCTCTCGACGAGAGGAATCTAATAAAAATATTATCAGCCATGAATAAGATGACCCACATGAAGTTTTGCCTTGGTTGCCAATTTTAACACTCCCTCTCAACCAGGGAGAACTTCATCTGCAATCTGTCTATCGGTCGTTACTATTCATCAATCAAATGCACTGCCCTGTACAGCCTGACCCTTGCCCTGCTCTGCTCTATTCTACCTATTCTGCTTTGTCTTGTTCTGCCCTGTACTGATCGGTACTGTTTTTCTCTGTTCTTCTCTGCTCTTGCATTGTTCTGTTCTGCTCTGCTTTTGTCCGAATTATGAAGAAGAAGAAATGATCGAGGATGTATCATACTGACTCAAAGTCAGTCTCAGAGTATGTACCACTGGTCCCAGACCAGTCTCAACCAACCCAAAGTCAGCGTCATAGTGAGTACAACCAGTATCATCCTCCACTGACTCAAAGTTAGTCTCAGAGTTCGTACCACTGGTCCCAGACTAGTCTCAGCCAACCCGAAGTCAGCTTCATAGTAAGTACCGCTCCTACCACTGGTCCCAGACTAGTATCGCAGTCTCAGATAGTGTACCACTGGTCCCAGACCAGTCTCAACCGACCGGAAGTTAGCGTCATAGTATGTACCACTCTCACTGGTCCCAGACCAGTACTGCACTGACACGAAGTCAGTCTCGGAGTATGTACCACTGGTCCCAGACCAGTCTCAATCGACCCAAAGTCAGCATCATAGTATGGTACACCTCCTACCACTGGTCCCAGACCAGTATCGCAGTCTCAGAGAGTGTACCACTGGTCCTAGACCAGTCTCAACCAACTCGAAGTCAGCGTCATAGTATGTACCACTCTCACTGGTCCTAGACCAGTACTGCACTGACACAAAGTCAATCTCGGAGTATGTACCACTAGTCCCAGACCAGTCTCAACCGACCCGAAGTCAGCGTCACAGTATGGTACAATTCCTACCACTAGTCCCAGACCAGTATCATTGATCCCAGATCAATGGAGGTCATCCTAGCATAGGGAGTATGGTAGATACAACGATGCGTTCATCGGTACTACTATGGTCCCTAACTTCATTTCCCTGCTCATTGATCAGATGAGAGGTACTTCCCATGAGTCCCAGACTGCACAGGTAGGATGCCTCGACAGGAGAACTAATCAATCTTGTCCTCACAGGAGAACACATCAATCGTGCTACAATCGCCATGGAGAACACATCAATCTAGGCCTCATAGGAGAACTAATCATCCTGCTACACAGGAGAGCGAATCATCCTGTTCCACAAGAGAGCGAATCATCTTGTCCCACAAGAGAGCGAATCATCTTGTTCCAGTGCGCACCACCAGGGGAGGGTGAGTCACCCTGTGGTCGTATGTTGCTCCAGTAATAACCGCAAGCCCTCAAGCTCCCAGAGCTCAATGTATGCAACATGCAGGACCCTTGTACAAGGGTTTCTTGACGACTCCAAGTTGTTTGGGAAAATCACAGATTGGATCTTTCCTCGAGGCTTTGACAAGGTGTATCGACCTGTACATCATCTTAATGTGATGGAACCTCCTTGCTCATCGACTTACCATATCCCAGATGATGTCTATCTGCTGGGGCAATCGACGAATACGGGATTCCTCAATAATCGAATCCCACCTCTGGTTGTTACAGAGAATCACAGTGGTATCCAATGTAAATCCAAACAGCTCACTGAAGAGCTTTCGCAACCAGACTGCCTCACACAAGGTCATGCTAGCAACAATATATCCTGCTTCGGCGGTGCTCAAAGCCACCGAATTCTGCTTCCTGCTCATCCAGGATATCGAAGCAGATCCTAAGGTGAAACAACACCCAGAAGTGCTCTTACGGTCCACCACACTGCCTGCCCAATCAACATCAGTATATCCAAGTAGTCTCACATCTCTAACAGTGTATCTTAATCCATGAGAGATTGTGTCCTGAAGACATCTCAGAAGATTCCTGGCATCAATGCAGTGAGGCTCAACCAAATATGAGCTCATAGTGCTAATTGCAAAGCATATGTTAGGATGGAGGTTCACCAAGAACATCAATGCGAATGAGTTTTTGAAACTCAAAGGCATTTCCCAAGTCTGGTCCGACATCACTACCATATAACTTCTAAAAGTTAAGATCCTCAAGGTAGTCACAGGCTTGCAGTCCATCATACCAAATCTTTCCAATATCTTTACCACATATTTCCTTGAGATAGGAAAATTTCCCTTGGCTTCTGCCATACTTCAAGTCCTTGGTCCTTTATTTAAAATTCAGAATCCAGCTCCCTCTTACATTTGTGAATGAGAGGGTCTGCACTTGTTAGAAAGAGGTTATCCACATACAACACCAGTATGAGAGGCTTGTCATCTTCAACCTTAAAGTAAAGGTTAGGATCGGCTTCACTCCTAGTGAATCCCAGCTTCATCAAGTAGCTATCGATCCTCTCATACCATGCTCGGGGTGCTTGCTTCAGCCCATAGAGAGCCTTCTTCAACTTGCATACATGAGATTTTTTATCATAAATCTCAAATTCTTCGGGTTGCTCCACGTAGACCTCTTCTTTGATCGAACCGTGCAAGAACGTGGTCTTGACATCCATATGATGTAGGTTCCATCCTTGTGAAGCCGCAAGGGCTATGATCGAGTGAATAGTCGTATATCTGGCAACAGATGCAAATATCACATCATAGTCTATACCTTCCTTCTAAGCAACAAAACGAGCCTCATACCTTTCCGTACTTTCATCTGTTGCATGCTTTATCTTGTAAAGCCATTTAGAAGTGACAATGGTCTTGTCTTGGGGTCTGGGAACTACTTCCCAGACATCATTCTTCATGATAGACTCATATTCTTTGGTCATAGCATCCTTCCATACTCAATGCTTAATGACATCTGAGAATGATGAAGGCTCATTTTGTATGATCGTGCTCATGATGGTCAGGTATCCCTGATACCTGTTAGGTTTCTTACTTTGACGGAAGGTTCCTCAGGGTGTAGCATGTCCTTCAGCATCATCAAGTATCCCCCTAAGCCATGAAGGCCTCTTCCTAGAAGAGGAAGGCTCATGTGGATGAGGATCAATCGGGTCCATGGGTTCTTCTACATCAGGCATTGATTCATCATATTTTTCTTTCGGTTCCCTGGTGTTGGCTTCTTGAGAGCTCCTCAAAGTCGGAAGATTGTTCACCTTGCTAAGAGCCATATCTTCTTCAAAGGTGACATCATGACTAATTACGACTTCCCTTTGACTGGCTACATAGATTCTATAGCCTTTAGTATTTTCACCATAGCCCACGAAAATTCCCTTCTTTCCAGATACACCCAATTTATTTCTTTTCTCTTTTGGCACATGAAAATATACAGGGCTTCCAAAAATTCTAAAATGAGAAACATCAGGTTTCTTACCAGTGAACTTTTCTTCAGGAGTCTTGGAACCCAATGCTTGATGAGGGCATCGAATTTGTACATATACAGCAGTGTTTGTAGTTTCAGCCCATAGAAACTTCGGAAGTCTTTGATCATGTAGCATGGCCCAAACAGCTTCCACAATCGTGCGGTTCTTCCTTCCCGCCACACCATTCTGCTCAGGAGTACGTGGTGCAGTAGTCTCCCTCTTAATGCCAACATCAGGTATGCCTGAGTGAACCAACTGTAATATATTGGAGGTCTTGCTTTGGCTTGAGGGGAATGGTCCCCTTTTGAGCTTTCCTTCGGCACATCCTGGACATACACCTTCTTTCTCTACTCAGAATTCGGGCATCCCTGTCACCATTTGTCTTACACTGAGTATAGCTTTATAATGAAGGGGGGAAAACCTCCAATGCCAAAGTTTGGACTGAAGAGATGTGTCATAAGACATGACACCTAGCGGACTTCCATCAACCTGATATAATGAATCAACACTAAACCCAAGAGTAAAGGCATCTTTAACATTATTTTTCCATATACGTACCTTGCCATCGTTGAAGGTTACCTTGTAGCCTTTGTCTTCCATTGC
This sequence comes from Pinus tabuliformis, assembly GCA_031772625.1. Classification (NCBI taxonomy): domain Eukaryota; kingdom Viridiplantae; phylum Streptophyta; class Pinopsida; order Pinales; family Pinaceae; genus Pinus; species Pinus tabuliformis. The sequence goes on along the minus strand of CM062811.1, from coordinate 618,478,678 downwards.
CGAGATGGACACTAGGTTCTTTTTGAGGTCAGGTGCATTTAATACATCCTGGACTTTCTAGCCTTCTTGAATGGTTGTCCTCTTCCTCGATTCCCAGCTCTCCTCTTACCTTTGCTATTGAATTTTCCATCCCTTCGATTACCATGAGAGGGATTTTGATCATCGTCCTAGTGTGAGTCCTTTCTATCAGGGCACTCCCTTGGATAGTGACCTGCTTTATCGCAGATGTAACATTGTCCTTTTCTTCCACCCTTAGGTCCAGCCTTTCCTTTTGATTTAGTCCATTCGGATGGTAATCCTCCAAGAGTGGTGAGTGCCATTTCACAGTCTATCGTAGATTTCCTTGGAGGTGCCCAGTTCAGAGATGTAAGCCAGCAAGTGCTTGTCGATAGAGTCCCGGATGATCTTCTATTTTGACTTTTCGGTTTTCCATTTGTTCCATGCAGCAGTGGATGCATTTGATGGAGGCTCAACAATATTGCCTCTTACATAGTCCAGCACTCCTGGGTCTTCTAGGGTTAGATTGATAGACATCTTCCATGTGTGATAGTCATCTTTGTCACGGAGCTTGTCTTCGGTAGGAAAGAGTGTTGAGGACCCCATAGTTCTTTTAGGATAGCCTTGTCAATCTTCTCTTCGGTGATTGCTCTTGCTCTTGCTCGGGCTTTGTCTTCACCACAGCTCCGATACCATGTTAAGTTATGGTATGTTCTATGCTTATAATAGTTTACTTCTTTTTCTTATTATATTCCACAGATTAGCAATCACATATACATAAAGTAAAGTGCAGATAGAACATTAAACGATCGACAGAAAACAAGCCAAGACAAGAGACACAAGATGTGGCGGCTAGCCAGGGACAAACCCCACAATGTGTGGGGAAACCCTTTGATCAAATCTTCTTTTATCTTCAATAATTCAACAGAGAGAAATAGTACAATAAATCTGATTCATATTAGCAGTAGCAAACCCTAGATCAGCAGCATCAGCATTAGCAGCTTCATTATCAAACTAGGGCAGACGATATCTCACAAACCGACCGTCGGATTGACTTCATTCCACCACCAAAAGTTTCGGTTTCCAGAGGAGGTTCAGATGAACCTATAGCGCAGTTCAGATAAGGAGATCTTCTAGGCCACGTAGGTCAATCTTTACTTCTGCAGTTGCAGCTTCAGTTTCAACAGTTTCCGGCGTCAAACTAGGGCAGTCAATATCTTGCAAACCGTTCGTCGGATTGACTTCATTCCACCACCAAAAGTTGCGAGATCCAGATGTACCTACAGCGCAGTTCCAAAGAGGAGATCTTCTATGCCACACAAGTCAATCTTTACTTCTGCATTTGCAGCTTCAAATTCAACAGTTTCCGGCTTCAAACTAGGGCAGTCAATATCTTGCAAACCGTTCGTCGGATTGACTTCATTCCACCACCAAAATTTGTGGCTTTCAGAGGAGGTTCAGATGAACCTATAGCGCAGTTCAGATGAGGAGATCTTCTAGGCCACACAAGTCAATCTTTACTTCTGCAGTTGCAGCTTCAAATTCAACAGCTTCTGGCTTCACATGTGTGAGAGAGAGACCCATTTTAGCGCAGTAGAGAAGAGACTCATTTCTGCGCAGTAAAGAGAGAGAGAGATGTGATGAGATGAGTGAGTCCAAATGAGGAAAATTCCTTTTATATTTATACACAAAGTTGGTGGGTGAATAGATGCGACTGTTGGGCTTCTGAGCCTACATGAGTTGTAGGTCGGCTTGATAATAATTCCATAATCAAAATAAATTCATATCTCCATGAATACTTATCAGAATCGGATGATTTTTATATCAATCCTACACCTCTTGACGAGAGGAATCTAATAAAAATATTATCAGCCATGAATAAGATGACCCACATGAAGTTTTTCCCTGGTTGCCAATTTTAACAGAAATGAGTTATGCTTTTTGGGCACGTGGTATTGATGAGCCATGGTATTGACCCATGGTATGATAACAAAATCTATTTACAAGTTAGTAATATCCATGATAAAGTGGGGTTAAATATCCATGGTTAAGAATATTGTTTTATTGTAAGTATTAAGCTTTTACGGTAAAATGGATCTTAAGTTATAGCTACTATTTATATGTTATATATTTTAATGTGATATGATATTCTTTTATTTTAAAAAAATCATAATTTTATTAATAAAATTAAAATTACAATATAACAAATTGAATTTTATTATTTTTATTACTTTTAACTTTTTATTATTAATTGACCTAACAATTAAATCTTTAAGCTCATTTTTTTTTAAGAACTAGATTGAGCGTAGGTAGGGGCCACCCCCAATGTTAAATGTTGGATGGAAGAACTTCCCACTAGTGGGATGGGGGGTGTTGGATGGAAGAACTTCCCACTAGTGGGATGGGGGGTGTTGGATGGGAGAAATGGGAGAACTTCCCAGGCCACCCCCAATGTTAAATGTTGGATGGACGAACTTCCCACTAGTGGGATGGGGGATGTTGGATGGGAGAAATGGGAGAACTTCCCACTGGTAGATGCTGCCATTAGGATTGTCAAAGCCATTGTGATAGTTCAATTCCCTCAAAGGGGTTTCTCATCGTGAACCATTTCCCATGAAATTTGAACCTATGACCTAGTGGGAATTAAACCCAGCGGAAATCAATTACTCTATACTTTATGGGTTAAATGTTTACACTCATTTATGGACACTATAACATCTCCCTTATATGAAGCTTTATATTACTTTTAATTTTTAATTATTTCTTAATTGAATAAACATACAAATGTTTACAAACAAAATATATATAAAGATACTTCAAAGTCTCTCCATAATTATAATCATATTTTATTTCAATCACTCAAATATATATCAAGGGAGTTGTCTATAATGCGACTTTTTGAGATTCCGGTGACGGAATCCGGCGGAAGAAATTGAGATGAAATCATGATTTGTTGCAGTTAAAATGGTTTTTTAACTGCATATTCGGATTCAGCACCCTGAAAAACCCCTGGGACGGTTTCATTGTGCATAAATTAGCTATCAAACTTGGATTCCAATAAATTACTGCCGGATTTTCACCGGAAAAAATCGCCGGAAAAACTTTCAAAAAGTCGCGTTAAAGACTACTCCTATATCAAGCTTGAAATAAATCATTATAATCATATTTTATTTCAATCACTCAAATAAAAGGCTTAAAAGGCTCTCCATAATTATAAATATATTTTATTTTAATCATTCAAATATATATAAAGATATTAAAAGATTTCCTCGCGATTGATATAAGTTTGATTTAAATTTTTATGATTTATACTGATTTTGATAATATCTTTCAGATTAATTACATTATAAATTGTTGATCAACATTTTAAACCAATGCATGCCGACATTTTCCAAATAATAATCTTACTTTCCCAAATTTTCTTGCTGACACACAATTCCACTCATCTCGATGAACCTCATTTTAACGAGCATTATCCGGAGTATGATCTATTGATTTAAATTTTTATGATTTATACTGATTTTGATAATATCTTTCAGATTAATTACATTATAAATTGTTGATTTAACTTTTTAATCTTTCCAAGTCCTTCTCACCATAACAACCATTCGGCTTACTTCTGGTTCATTTAATTTTACAAGATAGGGTTTTACAGTCATGGCCCTATACTGGTTGTAGACATATTTTTCTTCATTTGATTATATTACAAAGGTTGTTTAAGGGTAATGCCCATTTATTCAAAACAAGTATTCTATATTATTGAGTCCTATACTTTTGATTTTATGGGAGGGTTTCCCTTCCCTCTGAGGGGTTATTTTCCTTGTCTTGATAAGTGTTCATTACTTGGCCTATTCATTTGGTCGTGAATATATTTTCTTGTACACTTGCATAATTAACACACACACACACACATAGATATATATATATATATATATATATATATATATATATATATATATATATATATTCTTGTCTCTTTTTTCTGTTCTATTTATGATTAAGTTGTGGTCACTTAATGTGAACATGCATTTCATTTGTAAGTAGATACGGCTCAGGCATGTAGGTTTCATTTTTTCTTTCCAGAATCTTTCATTGTGATAAATTCTAAATTGATAGCTTTTTTCCTTTTTAATGTATACAATAACTGTTTAGTTTAAAGCTTCTTTAGAACATTGTTCTCTCACTAGATAGATATATCTCCTCTGTTTTTAATGAGCATAAACACATTGTTTCACTTCTAAGAGTTCTTAGATGTATTAATTCATTTCTATTCAGGCATGCAATTATTGTAGTTTAAATTTAATGATACATATATCTAGGCCAGAAACCTAGTGGACCCTTGTAATGGAGGACTACTTCCAGTATTCTAAACCCTAACCCTCCTTTGTTCAGGACTTTTTATGCTTGGGCTTGTGAACAAAGTTTTTTTTTATAAGCTTTAACATCTAACTTGAACATAAGCACAAGCCCCTAACCTTAATATTAAATGTAGGTGTATGTATGTAGGTATGTAATTTTTTTAGACTATTGCTTCTAAAACACATCTTCTAGTAACAAAAGCCCGCATTCAGTTATATGTTTGTCTATGAATACCTAACCTTACCACTTGGTATTATACTTGTTCATGGAAATTGTTAAGTCAATTATTTTATGTTGTATTTATTTTATTTACGTTGTTTCCACTCAAAAAAGATCTATCAGGAATTTCTAGGTAACCTCTTATTGTTTTCAGTGACTAGAAGGGCTTTTGTCCTAGCTCATGAGCACCTTTCATTACCTGTAACAAGGAAATATAACCAAATGGCAACTACATATGCAAGTACATGTACATTTATGCCCATTGGTCAGAAACAATCTATGTTTTAAGAACCATTAACTTTCACAGTAATCATTTGTTCTGGTTTTTCCTAAAACTGTCTATTTAATCAAAATTCCTACTATTCATAAATCGGATCATTCTTATACTTATCTAAATAAGTTAAAGGCTTCCACATCCCTCCCAACCTTGAACCAACTCTTCTATTATTACCCCTTGAGCTCCACTCCACTTTTCCCAACATCAATGCAAAAATATTTATTAGATTCACCTCTAAAACCCTTTAACAATGTCCTATTAAACCTTTGGGTTCCAAACTAGTATTTATCTCTATAGATTTTTACTTGTAGATTCAACAGCTTATGTGATATGCTAAAACACAAGACAAGAATCTACCCTACTCATCAGTAGAAACAAAAATTGTTCGATGAAAACAATAATTAGAAAAGGAATAATTTCAATCACACATAACACTATTTTTTTGGGGAAAGAAACTACTCAAAACCCCGGCTATCTATATTGCATTAACCAGAGGATCTAAGAAGAAAATATAATTCTTGTTCAACTCAAACAATTCTAGCAAGTACAATCTATCTCTCTGCTTCACAAACCATCTCAAGCCAACACTTAGCCAATTCTACTGCCTACCAAGCCCCTACTTCTTTGCACCTAGGCAAGCCTTGGATGAATATAATATGCTCTACTCAACCTTGAGATCAACCTTGAGATCAACCTACACAAGTATATCCTGTCCTCTGCCTGACTAACTGCCTTTGGCCTATACTTAGCCAAATTCCTAGCCTTCCTTGCATAATATCCTAGGGAATTAGCCCATATTTAATTAGGAAATTCCTTACTCATAATTTTTCAATCCATCATAGGCCTTCTACTGATTGCATGCATGATCTGTACAACTCAGAAATTATACAACTAATAGTACATTGTCCATGAACTCTAATCTCAATTGGGTCTTTCTTAGAGCTGACATGCATGAGTTATTTATGAGTGAATCTTCAGTTAACTGATGGAGTAGTGAAGCTTCATTGAAGTTTCTCCCCCCTACTAGACCTCCTTCTAGTTCCTCCAACTGATTGAACTAGTTTAACGGACTATAACTCAGTTAAATTGAGTTAATTAATTACAACTCAAAATAATTCAACCTGGACTACTAAAATTTAGGAATCACTCTACATGACTTATATAGACTTCCAACTCATATTTACTGAGCCAACTAAGTCAAATTAACTTATTTAACTATTACAAGTTGCTATGAGAATAGAATTTTGATTTAATTCCTAATTTAATTCACAGACAAATTAAATTAGAATTTCTAGATGTTATTTTTAACATTTCTTGTTGTTATTTTCAACACTCCCTCTCAACAAGAAAGGAATTCAACTCTATCCTAATCTGGTACCTTTGGAATGTTCTACATGTAACACTTCTCTCTAGTGTTGTTGCTGCTGCAACTTCTGAAACTAAAAAAGCATCCAAACTGAATCAGTATGATTCATCTATCACTAGAGTCTGACTGTTGCTAGCTACTGCAACGTCTAGTGAAAGCTGTGCGTTGTTGCTGACTCTGCACTACTACCAACTCTTCTCTACGCTCCTTAGTATCTGACTGCTGCTAGTCTCTGCCTCTGTCACTTTGACATCTAATTGCATCAACTGCCACTTATCCATCTTGCTACTGCGTATTGTGGGCTCCCGTAGCAAGGAAATATTCCATGAGACAAAACATCTCAATGGACCCTACCCAAATTTATGCACCCTTAGGACTATTACTTCACATCTCCCCACCTCTCACCTGGAGATATGGCTGCATGTGCTTCCTCTTCTCACTTGGCTCAAAATTCCCCCCTATTGGAGGTCTCTGCTTGAGTGGATGCCTCCACTCGGTCTCCTCTATGCTTCTCTAATTGTGGTTTCTCCACAACTTTCATTGGTTGCATCTTGAGAGGTAATTCATGCTCCCTCTCAACTACAAAGTCTATAACCTTTGCCTTGCTTCTCAAGGCTTTGCATGCATCTTTTACCTCAAGTGCATATAGGTTCTTGACTCACACACCGATCGGTTTCATCTGTCCGTTGTCACAATTTTTTTTGGAAAAAAAAAAACAAAACAAACAAACAAACTGATTTAAAATCGGTGATATCTCCCTCATCCAAACTCCGATTTGGCCGATTTTTTTTTTTGGGGGGTATTTTTTCACAAGGAATCCAAATCTTCCATTTTTTTTGAAAAAAATTCACAAAAAATTTTAGATCTGCTTTGCAAACGCGCCGCCCAAAAAAATTATGCCCTGATACCATGTGGAAATTTTACAAATCTAGCTCTGATACCATGTAGAGATTTCTACAAATCTAGCTCTAATAACCATGTATATTTTTACTTGTAGATTCAACAGCTTATGTGATATGCTAAAACACAAGACAAGAATCTACTCTACTCATCAGCAGAAACAAAAATTGATCAATGAAAACAATAAGCAGAAAAGGAAGAATTTCAATCACACATAACACAATATTTCTCTGGGGAAAGAAACTACTCAAAACCTCGACTATCTATATTGCATTAACCAGAAGATCTGAGAAGAAAATACAACGCTTTTTAAACTCGAACAATTCTTGCACAAGTACAATCTATCTCTCTACTTCACAAATCGGCTCAAGTCAACACTTAGCCAATTATGTTGCTTGCCAACCCCCTACTTCCTCTCGCTTATGCAAGACTTGGATGAATACAATATGCTTTGCTCAACCTTGAGCTCAACCTGCACAAGTATTTCCTATCCTCTGTCTGACTAACTACATTTGGCCAATACTTAGCCAAATTCTTAGCCTTCCTTGCACAGAGTCCTAGGGAATTAGCCCATATTTAATTGGGAAATTACTTGCTCGTAACTGCATAATCCATCATAGGCCTTCTACTGATTTCATGCACCATCTGTACAACTCAGAAAATTATACAACTGATAGTACAATGTCCCTGAACTCTAATTTCAACTGGGTATTTCTCAGAAATGACATGCATGAGTTATTTATGAGTGAATCTTCAATTAAATGGTGGAGTAGTGAAGCTGCACTGAAGTTGCTCCCCACTACTAGAGCTCTTACTAATTCCTCTAACTAATTGAACTATTTTAATTGACTATAACTCAGTTAAACTGAGTTAATTAATTACAACTCAAAAGAACTCAACCTAGACCCCTAAAAGATAGGAATCACTCTACATGACTCTCGATAGACTTCCAACTCGAATTTGCTAAGCCAACTAAGTCAAATTAACTTAGTCATGGCAAAAGGAGGATTTGTCTTCTTTTCTTCCTGCCCCCTTATGGGTATAATTGCTCCCAATCATTTCCTAGAAGTTAGGAGTTAATCTCATATGTCAACCTTCAACATATTTCCAAGAGTATTAACATACCAAAAATACTTTCTTCTTCTTTTTTAAATTAATAATAAATATTTACATCAATAGCTTTTGTCATTTATCCCTCTTAACTTTCAATCATGGTTTTAATGTAAGAGACACAGAGTAAAATTTTCAGGGGCATTACACAAAGATTGAAAAGAGGTTTTTGAGATTGTATTGTTTTCCATTTGTTGTGCACTTGACAAGGTGGTGCCAATGGAATTGGTTTAGCCTGAATCTTTTCCCTTCTATCTCCACAATGTTGATGCCTGCTAATGAGTTCCCTTGATACAACATAGCCATAGGTGTAAGAGAATCAAACCTACAACGTTTCTAAAATAATGAAGGGAAAAAGGTTTTGAAATAAGGTTTTGTTACTTACCATGATGTCATTGCCCCTGTTGACAAGGGTCGCAGTTGCGGGGCATTAGGATCTACGGAGCGTGCCAAATTTGGAGAACTAACGGTGTTTCTCTTCACAACATCAGTGGGACACCAATGCATCTCGGTTTCACAACCTTTCCATTCCTCGTTGGGCACTCCCCAATGCTCAGGTCTCTTCAAAATTAAGATGTGTCTAGGTTGGTTTAGTTTTCCCGTTTAAACCGACTATACTCCACATGAATATTATGGATCAATACCATGAGTTATCTAAAAACAATTGAAAGTCTAGTTTACCTTCACTACCTAACAAAAATTAATCAAAAGAATAATATTAATGTAGTTTAGCCAATGGGGCATAGAATAGACCGTGATGGGGTGTAGTGTTAAGTCAATCTGTGATGTCAAGGTCACAAGTTTGAAACTCAAGCCACAGGTAAAGTCTGATGTAATCTCTAGAACTCAGACCACCTGACAAACAAACAAAGTTTGATGTAATCTCTAGAACTTAAAACACCTGACAAACAAACAAAAATGTTATTCTAGTTTAAAGTTATTTTTATTTTAACGTAGGGTTATTTTTATTTTTTATTGACATTACAACATTTCTTCCATCCTAGACTAGAGAGCACCTCTAGGCCTAATAAATTAAAATAAAAAATTTATAAAAAAATTGATTGTGAAATGAGTTATGTTTTTTGGGCATGTGGTATTGATAAGCTATGGTATTGGCCCATGGTATGATAACAAAATCTATTTACAAGTTAGTAATATCCATGATAAAGTGGGGTTAAATATTCATGGTTAAGAATATTGTTTTATTGTAAGTATTAAGCTTTTATGGTAAAATAGATCTTAAGTTATAGCTACTATTTATATGTTATATATTTTAATGTGATATGATTTTCTTTTATTTTAAAAAAATCATAATTTTATTAATAAAAACAAAATTACAATATAACAAATTGAATTTTATTATTTTTATTACTTTTAACTTTTTATTATTAATTGACCTAACAAGGACATTACAACATCTCTTCCATACTAGACTAGAGAGCACCTCTAGGCCTAATAAATTAAAATTAAATATTTATAAAAAAATTATTGTGAAATGAGTTATGCTTTTTTGGGCACATGGTATTGATAAGCCATGGTATTGACCCATGGTATGATAACAAAATCTATTTACAAGTTAGTAATATCCATGATAAAGTGGGGTTAAATATACATGGTTAAGAATATTGTTTTATTGTAAATATTAAGCTTTTACGGTAAAATGGATCTTAAGTTATAGCTACTATTTATATGTTATATATTTTAATGTGATATGATTTTCTTTTATTTAAAAAAAATAATAAAAAATAAAAATAAAACATAATTTTATTAATAAAAATAAAATTACAATATAACAATTTATTACTTTTATTACTTTTAACTTTTTATTATTAACTGACCTAACATTTAAATCTTTAGGCTCATTTTTTTTTAAAGAACTAGGTTGAGCGGAGGTAGGGGCCACCCCCAATGTTAAATGTTGGATGGAAGAACTTCCCACTAGTGGGATGGGGGATGTTGGATGGGAGAAATGGGAGAACTTCCCACCAGTAGATGTTGCCATTAGGATTGTCAAAGCCATTGGGATAGTTCAATTCCCTCAAAGGGTTTTCTCATCCTCAACTATTTCCCATGAAATTTGAACCTATGACCTAGTGGGATTGTCAAAGCCATTGGGATAGTTCAATTCCGTCAAAGGGGTTTCTCATCGTGAACCATTTCCCATGAAATTTGAACCTATGACCTAGTGGGAACTAAACCTAGCCGAAATCAATTACTCTATACTTTATAGGTTAAATGTTTACACTCATTTATGGACACTATAACATCTCCCTTATATGAAGCTTTATATAACTTTTAATTTTTTATTATTTTTTAATTGAATAAACATGTAAATGTCTACAAACAAAATATATATAAAGATACTTAAAATTCTCTCCATAATTATAATCATATTTTATTTCAATCACTCAAATATATATTAAGCTTGAAATAAATCATTATAATCGTATTTTATTTCAATCACTCAAATAAGAGACTTAAAAGGCTCTCCATAATTATAATTATATTTCATTTTAATCATTCAAATATATATAAGGATATTAAAAGATTTTCTTGGCGATTGATATAAGTTTGTTTTAGATTTTTATGATTTACACTGATTTTGATAATATCTTTCAGATTAATTACATTAGCCATAGTCTAACGAGGCAGAGGAGTTGCCTGGAAAGTTATGGAAATTCCAGTCATATTTAGAGAAAATCTAGCAAGGATTTTTGCAAATCCAAGTTATAGTTGTTAAATTTCAAAATTTTAGGTATTTTAGACGTTTTTTATGGTGATGAATCCATTTCCACCATCAAAAACAAGATTCAAACACTGTTTCTACAATTAAAAGATGTTTTGAAATTTTTTGCCCATATTCCAATGTCTTTTAACCATCCAAACAATTTATCTGCCTAAGTAGACAACTCCATTACATTATAAATTATTGGTCAACATTTTAAACCAATGTATGCCGACATTCCCAATAATAATCTTACGCTCCCAAATTTTCTTGCTGACACGCAATTCCACTCATCTCGATGAAGCTCATTTTAACGAGCATTATCCGGAGTATGATCTATTGGTACATGCCGAATCTAATTCGCTGTCTCCTCCCTTGTCGGTGGCGCTCCTTCTCACCTCCCTCCTTACATAATGATTCTCTACCTTTATTTTAGTCATACTGACCACGCCCAATCAGAAATGAAAGACGTGACTGCACAAAGGCATTAAGAAAGAAATCGAAGGAAAGGGGACCATAAATAAAATGACAAAAGCAAAATTTGTTTTTTACTAAATTAATGGTGGTCACAAAGTCACGTCCTTATAACTAACCATTGGGATCACAACCCAAGCACATCATTCATACTTGGAAGCCTACTACTTTGACTTTTAAGTGCAGCATGGGGATACTCAAATTAGTATATTGGATAGCCTAGGAGGTAGGTTAATTTTTATTGGAATCGTTTATGGCACCGGAATTGTGTAGCCAGCTAAAAGTAGTTGGAATCTCGGCAAAAATAAATAAAATTTTTTGTAGAGGTAGTTTTTGAATCATATATTTAATGGTGGAAATGGATTCAACACCATCAAAAACATCTGGGGCCCCTATAATTTTGAAGTTTAACAACTGTAACTTGGATTTACAAAAATCTCTATTGGATTTTCTCAAAATATGGCCAGAATTTCCATGACGACAAAAAGACAATGCATTTCTATTTAAGAGTACTTCAATTCAATCAAATAATGGTATCTTAAAATATTTGTTTAATAAATATTATTGAAAATATATTTTATTAAATTTATAATAATGCTCATGATATTATTATTTTATAGAGATTAATATTAATTATATGAAAATAATAATAATTAATTTTATTATATTAATTTTTAGATAAATAAATTAAATATAAAATTGTGTAGTTTATTTTGGATTTCAAGTGTTTATATATTATAAATATTAATAATATCACAAATATTTTGAACATAGATCTAATTTGTATAGTTTACTTTGTTAACTTTGTAAATTTTATCAGTTCTTTTTTTACAAGGTGTTTTAGATTTTGTCCATCCTATTTCATTATCAAACTCATTGGGCTTTGAACTTATTTATTTTCTTTTTGAAGTTAATAACAGTAAAGAGATAATTTTGATCTTCTAAATTAAAGTTAATAGTCCATTTGTAGTTAACCAATGTTTTCTTATTCATACTCTCGTTATAGCACCACATATTTTCTTGGAAGTTAGTTACAAGCATATTATTACTGGGGAGACCAACCTCTCAAAGGAAAATAGAGTAAGGTATATTGCTTTTGATTATGAGATTTTGTATTATAATTCACTTTTGGATTTGCTCAATTTTCCTCCTAGGCTACCACTAGGTCTCAATTAAACAAACTAATATATGGAAGAATGCTTTCAAGTCTAAAGATGATATTTTTGATTGGTTGGTTGTGCCTTTTGGGTTGATTAATGCTTCGACAATATTCATAAAAATGATGGATGATATCTTATGGTCATTCACTAACTCTTATATGGTCATATATTTGGATGGCATCCTCATCTTCAACAAAACTTATGCAAAATATTTTCAATGCATTCAACAAGGAATAAACCCTCTATGCCAACAAAAGTTATATGTCAATTTGGATAAATGTTCATTTGGCATGTAGAGAATTCAATATCTAAGATACATCGTGGATGAACATGGATTGCATGTGCACCCAACCAAGATCTAAGTCATTTGTGATTGCCCAATCCCAACAACTCGAGGAGATATTCACAACTTCCTATGCCTTGCCAACTTCTACCATAGGTTTGCGTTGGGGTTTTTTCATATCATTTAGCCCTTGTTCTAAGTGACCAAGTGTGGAGCTAAAGCCAAATATTCCTACTTTGAGTCACAACAAAAAGAATTTGATGATAGAAACATTTATTTTCCTCAATACCATTTCTCGCTCTATTAGACCTACAATAACCATTCGATATCACGATGATTATGTTATTAATGCAATCCTCACTCATCATCAACATTTATTGGCCTATCATAGTGAGACACTCTCTAATGTTCTTCATAGGTATCCCACATATGATAAGGTGATGTACTCTATTGTGAAATCATGCTAACAAAGGAAGCATTAGATTTTGAGAAAGGAAATAATCACAAGCCCTTGCAATCATGCATACATAGTGAAAGTTACAAAATGATTGCTCTCAGAAGTGGTCCACATACTTGCAACAATTCTTCTTTAACATTAAGTACAAGGAAAGTAGCACAAACCATTTTGCAGATTGCCTAAGTTGACCCCAAATTATGGCTTTAACCATAGTGGTTAATTATTGTGGGCATGAGATGACTAAGTGGCCCCAATTTTATGATAGGGACCATAATTTTGTTGTTATATATAAGACGCTAGACATAGGTAAAAAAGTTCTAAACTTTTAATGCTAGGATGCACTTATGCTATTTGGGCCAGCTTTTTTATCCTTCAAGAGAGCATGTAGAACTAATTTGGGAGGCATGTCACAGTTAGGTGGTATGGCACTTCCATGTGGAGAAAATAGTAGTAGTACTCCAAAATTATTTCTATTGGACAAAACTTCAACAATATGTTAGTAGATATATTAAATCTTGTACTGCCTATGTGATTTTTAAGCTTGCCATTAGGAAACAAGAGCAATAGACTCCTCTACCTACCCTACGAAAACCCTAACATTTAGCCTCCATGGATCACATATCAATTTTTCCTTCCACCAAGCATCATCATTAGAGAAATTTTGAGGTCTAAAATGGGCCTCAAAACAAAAATGTACAACCAAAATCAATTTTATAAGAACCAATAGGATTAAAGATGATGATGTCAACCATGGGGGATGATTCACCATTTTTTGATTAAAAAGGTGAAAAGATTAATACTAATAATAATAATAAACTATTTTTTCAACTCGTATTTTCAACTTATCTCCCTACGGTTTTACTCAAATTTTGAGCAGGAGCACTCGTTGGATGCAAAATTTAATTCCTCATCCAAGGAGTACCCATGTTACAAACCTTCGATGAATGCTACTACATGAAAAATGTTATTGCAATCATGCTTTATCATGTATTTTTCATTTTTCGTGTAGCAGAGTCCAAAGTATGCAACATGGGTACTCCTTAGGTATGAGTGATTTTGCTTGAAATTTGAGTAAAATTGTAGGGAGATAAGTTGAAAAAATGAGTTGAAAAAGTAGTTTTTTCTTTTTTCCCTCTAAAATTTGATTATGTAATCTAATCTTATTTTATTGTTTTTACTATTATTTTATAATATTCCTTAGGATGCCCATTTTAGACCTGAAAATTTTTCCAATGAATAATTATGTCTATATGGTTGTCGATTAATTCTTTAAAATGGCCATTTTGGCATTGTGCAAGAAGAGTCATTGCTAAGCTCTTCTTTGAGCATGTTTGGGTTTATTTTTGGCTATGACAGACTATTAATTTAGATAGGGATGGTAGGTTCCTTATTAACTTATTGCCTCTAATGGACACCAAGCTAACAAAATTGACTTCCTTCCACTCCCAAACTGATGGGAAAACATAGGTGATTAATAAAATGATTATGAATAATTTACACATGTACAACTCCAAGCAGTTATGCACATGGGATTAGAGCCTTCCACATGTTCAAATCAACTATAACATATCCCTTTTTACCTCTATATCCATATCCCTTTTCAAGTGTGCACGGGCTTCTAGCCATTGGCCCCCATTAACATAGTTTAACCCATTACATCTACACAAGAAGAGTCTTCCCATGCTCAAACATAGGTAAATGGAGCAACAAAATTTTTTGAGCTTATGTAACACATCCAATAATAAGTTCATGATATTTGATAAAAAGTCAATGCCAAGTATAAACAACAACATGATCAACATCAAGTTACACACTAGTTTAAGGTTGGCGAGAAGGTGTGGTTGCATTTGCAAAAGGGTCACCTTATAGTGCCCCAAAAGAAGCTTAGAACACTCATATGTGGGCCATACAACATAAAAAATTTAGTGGGTGAGAATGCTTTTGAATTGTGTATGCCCTCCTTTCTTTGGTTTCCACCCAATATTTAATTTGGAGTTGCTTTGACCATAATTTCCACTTTATGAAAACCGAAGAGGTGGTTGAGAATTCCCCCCTTTAAAACTCAATCCTAAATACATTAAATATGATTTATTGGACCAAATCATTGACACCATCATAAATTTCACCCATAAAAAACACATAAATCTTTATCAAGTTGTTAAAGCAAGATAGTTTCTTCACAAGGGCAAGTGGCTCACTAGGGATCATATTCAACAAAATTTCTCCCATATGATGGAGGAACTTAAAAAAAAATGGATGCCATGTCTTCCTAAAGGGAGATGATTGATATGGGTGGGTATTTGTGGCCACCCACTTCTTCTAATGATTCACTCATAGTGGACAATTACCCATCTTGGTAGCTTTTTTCTAGTTTTTAGGTCCTAAACATTTGTTACACTTTTGTGGCCCTAAACAACTATTTTTGTTCTTGTGATGGATCTGGGTTGCCATGCCTTAATCCTTGACCAAAATTATTCTTCTCATTAAGATTTTTCCAACTCACTACTGTGCACCCCAAATAAAGTTTATATGCAAAAGTTGTGTCCCCAAGAAGTTGACATATCAACTAGACTCCTCAAGGCTTGCATTCTTTTTTTCCACTTCATCTCCTAGGATGAGGGTTTTGGATATTTAGTTTTTTTTCCTCATATGGTTTAGTACTCTATCTTTAAAATTAAATTTGGGCCTCTTGTAATCAAAAACTTGCAAATGATTGTAGCCAGTACCTCTCTCTTAAGATATAAGGTACCACAGTTCTAGCTAGTTTGTATTCCTTTGCATTTCAAAGTCTTGTATTATTGATTTAATAATAGAATTGGATTTTGTTGACAGTGTTGGACCTTCCAACATTCAAGGGGTCTCCCCAATATGAAGTCCCAATTAGACCTCACACTGTTTGGAGTAAAAGCCCCATCCAGAATATGACCCAAGTTACTAAAATAATGGGTTTTTGTGGTATGCCTTGGTTGTGATAACACATAGAATGATGTATTAGTGACTTTGGTGAAACAAGTGTATATCTCTATGAAGAGTTAAGTGAAATGCATGAAGGGTTCTAACATGACAAAGGGAACGTAAGTGAGATCCTTAAAAGCTTGTAACAATATGCAGCTTGAAAGGAACACACGAGCATAAAAGGAATCATGAGTTAGCCTACAAAATAGTTCAAAAGATAACCATGATTGAAATATACAGCAACACGAATTCAACAAGATTCATACTAATGCAAATGAAATAGTTCATAAGCGTTAGTATAAATGAAATAACATATATTGCAAACATAACAAGATTGGTCCTACTATATTCACAACATATACATGAAAACGTGTCAGGTCTGAGATTTTATTAAAGTGAAAGTCCCAAACATACATATACAATTTCCAAACCACTAGTCCCAATAGTGGAACATGAAGCCAACACCTGCTCATCGAAAGAAAGATACTGCCTGTATTCTAAGGAGAAGCCAAGGCTCTCAACAAAACTCCCAAGCTTTTGATCCTAAGCCAAAAGCCCAACCAAAATCATGTTACATGAGTTATGAGGGTATATTTATAACAAATGAGATGACTAACCATCTCCCTTTTGTGACTCTTGGACTTCCCTCGTGACTCTTTGACTTCCTTCAACCATGACCTTTAGAATTCATTACAAAATGACTTTTCACATTCCATAATTGACACTTGGAATTTCAATTATAATTAATTACAAAATAATATTACAATATGCTCATACCCATATAAGAAAAAATTGGGTAGAGTCAACTAGACAACCTAATAAGACAAAACAAATCCATCTTGAGTTTGGGGAAACTCCAGCTCAACCACTTCAAGTTGTAGTTTCTCGTTTACATAGTGGTACCAAGCTTTGTATTGTGTGATGACTTCCCCAAACTGTGCGATGGGATCAGGCTGGAAGCGAACTCTAGCCTCCATTGCATCTGGGTAGACTAACTTGTAACCAGTTTAAGTTTCCTTCTTCACCAGGTGCAACATGGTATTGATATCGACAGGTCCACCAATGTACTTCTACATATTATGCCTGTTCACCTCTAAATATTCCTTGGTAGTGATGTACATGAGCTGGTCCAAGTATTCTTCAATCTCCTGTGTAATTTTAATTTTGCCCTTGGCTTCAATGAGTGATCCAACTAAAGGGATATTATGTGACTTCACCATGAAATCCACAATGTTATACAACCATGCATACGAGGCTTGAATGTCGGCGATGAATGAGATGAGTTGTTTGTTACACTGGATAAGAATTTGAACCCCTGTTTTCTCCAACTCAATCTGCTGCATTTTCTTCTTCATCAACTTGAGAGGTGCACCTTTGTACTACATTGACCACTCATGCACTATAGCGATGGTTGTATGAAAAACCTTGAGATATTTAGCATTTTATTTTCACTTTTGTTGCTTGTTGTGCAAGCGGACAACTACTTTGTGCATGGCGACAAGCTCCTCATAGAGGCTTCTCATGGTTTCTCCTAATGCCAATATTTCACAAAGTATGGCTTCCTTGATTTCTTCTAGATAACTTGTGTGGGAGCTACTTTTTGGACCTCTGCTTGGAGTTATTTTACTTGTTGCCTTGTACCCTGTAAGCCCTTTTCCATTTTTTTGTTCTTGACCATAAGATACTCTGTGTTTTCTTGGTTGCACTCATGAAGGCAAAGTTGGCTGCAATAATGGCTTTAGGATTTCGCTTAGTATCCATCACAATCACCCTTTCTCTAATGAACGTAGGAGATTTGAGATCATTTGGAAACTTTTTCTTTCTCGCTTTTACAATATTCTTTTGGAGCTCATCATAAGTTAAATTATATGTATCCATGATCATACCATCATCAAGAGGAACAATTTCCTCTTCTTCACTCGAAGCTTGCTCTGCTATTAGAGGAGGGGGAGACTAAGTGGTGATCTGCTGCGAGGAAGGCATGAAATCAACATATTGGTTTTGTTTCTCTGATTCCACTTCCATGTCTAGGATTACTATCATATCTTCAATTTCTTGAGCAAGTTCATTATCCTGCAACTACTTTCTCTCTTCTTCCAGTAACTAATTTTGTTCCTCTTCCTTGGCTTGCTTCAGTGTTGCTTCTTCTTCTTCTTTCTTCCATATTTCTTCTTATTTTTTCCTTTGCCTTTATTCTCATTCCTTTTTTTATTATTCTTCCTTCTGCTTCAATTATTCCTCTTGCTTCCTTTGTTTTCTCTTTCTTTCTACTACTATGGTCGCTTTCAAGATGATTGGATCTGCTTTCCATTTGCAGCTTTGTTCTTCCACCGAATTGTGCACAACTTTCTGCTTTCAAAGCTTCTTCCTGATGAGGAGTAACTTGTGATGTACCTGCAAATTTGACTAGTTGGCGGGTCTTGGAGGCATTGTAACAATTATTCATCCTTTCCTCCTTGAGTCTAGCAAAAGTCCTGCTTGGCCAAATGAAATGAATCTTTGCACGGTGTCATTTGCAAATAGTCCTAGGATCATATGAATCGAATTCCATGTGACTAAATGCAAACTTCTTTATCTCCTCACCTTCGATCTCTACCACCTTTAGATTCTTGATCTCATACAATTTGATTTGCAAAGGAAGAGTGGGCCAAATTTCTTTATTCTTCCTCTGCAACACTCCTGACAACATGTGGAAAGATGGTATGTTACTTCCTACATGACCAATTTGTCGATGGCATACCTTGGTAGCAGATGTGGAGACTTCTGACCTTTGAACAATTTGAGGTAAGTGTTATCTAGTGAGGAAAACCAATAAACCAACTTTGATACTTCGTCCATCGCCTCATGGGACAAGAAAGGCGGGTCTTCCTCAAAGATTAGCTTATACAATGCAATGAGGAAGTGAATAGTCATATTTTCTGTAACTCCTTTGTGGCTGAAATATAAGAGAAGCTTTCAATAAATGTGTATAGTAGGTTTCTTGGGTGTCCAAATCCAAATCATGCCAAGAAATGAATTTTGAGCACATATTGCATTTAGCAAGTAAGTAAACATGTAGAATCTAGATTTCTTGCCCTTGGGAGGGTTCTTAACATTAGTCACATGAATCCTCTGTCTATTTGTGTAGCTTGGGAAGTACTCCAAGCCCTAGGGTTCGGGGTTTGGAAGGTAAAGCGCCACAAGGGTCACTTGTGGGCTTGGAAACGAAGTACAACGTGAGGGGGAGTTGGTCACATTGTAACTGAAGGGATCACTACAATTTCGAAGTTGTAGGAAGGTCTCTAGTATGAGGACAAGTTGGAGGGGTTATCCAACTATAGTCCTTGGAAGGAAAGGATAAAGTTGGTCTTACAGGTCAATGGGCTTTGGGAATTCGTCAAGAAAGAGATCAAGAAGCCAACCAACC
Source organism: Pinus tabuliformis (assembly GCA_031772625.1). NCBI lineage: Eukaryota > Viridiplantae > Streptophyta > Pinopsida > Pinales > Pinaceae > Pinus > Pinus tabuliformis. Next base: position 618,458,990 of record CM062811.1, on the reverse strand, counting down.
CTAAGGAGTTAGAAATATATGAAGATTTGGATGCGAGGATGAGATTGATCATCCTAGATGGTGTGAAGGATGCCCTAATACCTCATTTGTCCGGGAAGAACAATGCACATGAGATGTGGATGGCTCTTTAGAATTTGTTCCAGAATAAGAATGAGAACTGGGTACTGGTATTGGAGGATAATTTGAAGTCCACCAAGATGATAAAGGGTGAAAGTGTGACCTCGTATCTGATGAGATTGTCTCAGGTCAAAGATGAGCTTGCTACCATTGGTGTGTCTACCTCAGATGGAGATATGGTAAGGATTTCCTTGAAAGGGTTCACCGAGGATTGTAAGCCCTTCATCAAAGGAATTGTTGCAAGGGAGAAATTGTCAAATTGGGATAGGTTATGGGATGACTTCATTCAGGAAGAGTTGCGAGACAAAGATCATCATCCGAAGAAGAAGGCTTCAGATGAGGACATGGCACTTGCATCATTAATGAACTGTAAGCAAAATAAGGACTTGAGTAAAGTCAAGTGTTTCAATTGTGGCGAGATGGGTCATTATTCGTCGAGATGTTTGATGAAGAGGAAGGGAGATGATGAGAAAAGGAAAGGAAAGCAGGCTGTCAGTGTTGCCACTTCAGTTAAGATAGATGATCTATCCAGGAGATTAGAAGAGGAGGAATTTTCTATGATTTCTCATTTCTCATAGGGTACTGTCAATGAGGATGGATGGTACGTGGAAAGTGGTGTGACGAAGCATATGATAGGGTCACGAGAGGTTTTTGAGACTCTAGTTGAATGGGACTCGAAGCCTCACATGGTGTTGGGTGACAAGAGTAAGTTGGAGATCTAAGGATTGGGTGTTGTGACATTCAGGATGGAGACAGGACGTGTGATGCGGGTCCAAGATGCATTGTTTGTACCAAGACTCAGATATAGCGTGATTTATGTTTCGATGATCAAGAGAAAGGGGTTTGAGGTCTTGGTCTAGGATGGGAAGACAAGAATCAGGCCTAGAGTCTCTAAATCCGATGGGATTGTATTCAGAATTAGAGAGCATGGTCTCTATAGGTTGACTGGAAATCATGTGGATCATGGAAAGAAGCAGGTAGAGCAAGTGCAGGTTCTTGAGAAGCAAGAGCAGGTGCTGGTGCAGGTTCCTGAGAAGAAAGAGCAGGCGCAGGTGTAGGTGCAGGTTTAAGAGGAGTAGGTACAGGGTTCCGGAGAAGAAGGTACACCTTCTCGAGAAGTTCCATGTTCCAGAGACTCAGAGGGAGTCTATTTCGAGAGGGAGCTTGCAGATTCAGAGCGAGACTCTGCAGTCCAAAGAGAGCATGTGGTTAGTGGGGAGAAAGGGTGCTCCTACAACTACCAAGAAGTAATCATGGAGAGAGTGGAAGATGTTACAGGATAAGAAGAAGAAGTAGGGTGCTTCTAGTAATGATAGTGACACTTTCGAGAAGGGTGTAGTTCACCTTACAGGGATTGCTACGATTGTGAGCGTCAGGAGTTGGGAAAGTGTTGCGAGCAGTGATGATGATGACGAGATACTTCCTAGTCTTGGAAGTACATCTATCTTTAAGAGGGAGTGTTGATTTGTGTAGCTTAGGAGGTACTCCAAGCCCTAGGGTTTGGGGTTTGGAGGAAAAAGCACCACAAGGGTCACTTGTGGGCTTGGAACCCAAGTATGGGGTTTTTCACCCAATCGTGTTCGAGGAAATTTCGGAGACATATCTCTACATGTGATGGAATGATATGATAGAGGGTGGAAAGATGAATCTAATGCTTCGAGAATCGTCAAATTATGAGTTGTATAAGTGGAGAAATGAATTTTTGAAGTTGACAAATTAATTATTGGTTTCAAGTCATGTAGACTTGATGTAAATCAGTGCAATAGATGGGTCTCTTCACTAATTGGATCCCCTCATTAGGCTATAAAAAGAGGGTGGAGACATTGTTTTATAGCATCCAACAAGTGCAACACCAAAAAGGAAGAAGAGCTCAAATATCTCTGTGAAGCCACATCAATTAAAGGGAAGGAACAACGAAGGGTAGGGACTATTTCTAGGGTTGTTTCAAGTGACTGAAGTGCTGCAGGAGGCCAAGGAGAAGAGTTGGAAGGCCGAGACTATTGGGGGTATTTGCAGATCTATTTGAGGGCAGAAAAGAGGTGATAAGTGATTATTTTTTAGGTTTGTTAGGGTGCCGTAGAAACTGAGGTAGGCCACAGGCCTAGCCTCTCCAAAACAAGCCAACGATGGGGTGTTAAGGGTTGTCATTTGTGCAGAAAAAAACCCACAAGGAGGCCATCTCACCTTGCCTAGGCCACAACAAAAAGGAGGTTGTTAGGGTGAATTTTGAAGGGTTGTTACAGCATGCACTTTCCCTAACTAGGGATAGCAATATAACAACAACATTGAATGTGTGTTGGACCCACATTTTTGGGTCAGTTTTGGATCATGACATTGCAGCCTGTGGGAGCCAATTAGAAAGGTTGACTTGGAGAGTTAGAAGCCTTTCTTAGGAGAACATATTGCAGTGATGTGATTGGGTTCCATAGATGTGATTGGAGGGCAGTGAGTTGGCTATCGAAAGTAGCCCTACAACAGTAGACAAGGACATTCTTGGTGCGTGATTGGGTGAAGTTTTGAGCCTTATGAGTAGGTGTTTGATGGATGAAAGATGATACTAGAAGGCAGATTGGAGCTCAGGTATTGGACAACCTAGAGAGAAGTTTGATGAGCCCGTGTACATGTAGCAGAAGTGACTTGCAACATTTTTAGGTGGCATCCTATTGGAGTCTCGATGTGTAGTGGCCTTGATGGGCTATGGAACCACTAGTGAGCAGTACGGAGCGAAGGACCAGCAGGACAAGATACAACATCGAAGTTGCACAACAAAGTTTGTAATTGTATCTTGTATACCATATACTATTGTATTATTCAGATTTTTTTTTTATATAAAGAAGATTGGGATTGTACAATATTGTAAAATTTTGTTAAAAACTGTGTATATTTGTGCATATGTGATTTACTGCTTTATATTTCTGTTGTGCAAAGTAGTTTATGGTTGAGATTCTTGGTTTGGTAGAGTTAGTGATTTTAAGACTCTAACCTAGACCTAAGGTCATGGAAATTCAACATCCTCTACTATTGGTCCAGCAAGTCTGACCAGTTAAATGGTTTTCCTTCATTCAAATCTGATTTAGCAAGAATGCCCAACCTTCAAGAAATGTTTCACTACTTTTTTTTACCATAGATCCAGTAACATAGAACTATCAAGTACTGAAAAACCTTCTTGAGAGATTTGGTATTGTAGGTGTTTTTGGGTGTCTTGCGGAACTTGGATGGCTCTTTCACCCAACCTTTGATGACATACTTCGGGCTCAAGTAGATGGTGACTACATAGAAGTGGAAATCCATTTAAGATTCTGGTAGCAACAAATCATACATACTCTGAAAATAATGTGCCATAAAAGAGGTAAGCCTTTTTCCATTGGCACTGCTGAGAGTCATGGTCTTAGTATCTATATGTGAAAGAATCTAGTTGATAATCTTTATGCATGGAAAATTTGGATACTTTCCTGCAATATTGTGTAATCTTGGCCTCTAGACATTGATGTAAACCCACCTGTCTTCAAGATTTTCTTTGAAACAGCTTCCTAAGAATGCCTCATTCACATTATGTCATGTAATGTTTGAATATTTCTCAATATACAGCTGAGTGTCTAAGAAAACTAGCAAGTTTACTAGAGTACTCACAACTGCCTCCCCAATGCTCCTTTCTGTAGTGTCCTTTGAGACATATCTTTTGGGAGCCATTGTAATAGTAACTAACAATGAGAAGTCCTCTTAAAATGTAGTACCTATAGGAGAAAAATGTACTCATCGAAAACATAAGGTATCTCAAGTAAAACAACCCACAAAACAAGATCAAGGCAGCAACCACAAGTCTCAGACGAAGAACTGCGCAATTCCTAGACTGAAGTTGAGAGGTTAATATTAGGAACTATGCATTGCATAGTCTCAACAATCAAGGGAGAAAATTGAGGCATGATATTGTGCAATGCACAATCTCAGCCTGGGCAGACTACGAGAGAGATTTTGCAATGCGCAGTCTCATCCTAGGCAGACTGGGGGAGAGATTGCACATTGCGTATTCTCAGTGGCTAAGGGTGAGGCTTAAGCCCTGGAACTGTGCAATGTGTGTCAGGAAATCCAAGGAATGTGCATTGTGCAGTATCAGAGGCCAAGCACAAGACTTGATTCTTAGGGTTGTGAAATGTGCAGTTGAAGAGGGCAATTGTTGGCAAAGTTAGAGGAAATATGCCTAGGAAGGAGATGTAAAAGTGACAAATCTGAGTGATAGTGCAAGAAAGAGTGAATATTTGACTAAGGGTAAGATAGATCAGTAAGAATCAAGTGTAGAAAATAAACATGCAAAAGGAAAAATAGACATGCACCGTCTAAAACTCTTGTAAAAAGTGAATGACAGACTGAACCAACACTTACATAAACTAATAAAACTAAAACTCTAGAATCCATGGAAAAAAACAAGTGAAACAACACTTGCAGAAGCAAAACAATAAAAAGCGACAAAAGACGATAAAATCCAAACTCACTCAGAAAAGTGCCGCAAACTCCACTGAAGGCTCCTTTATCTCACTAGGAAGGCTAGATCTTGAAGATCGAATGTTAAAATGATCTCTAGGGACATCTATTATATATATCTAGGCTAGGCTAGGGTTTATTATGTGCATGCTTAAAATCAAGGAAAAAGTGACACTTAGCGAAAAGTCAGATATCAAACTTTGTACCACTCTTTAGGAAACTAATTGTCTAGTCCCTATTTTTTAGGGATTTCTTTTTTCTTTTTTCTTTTTTCTTTTTCATTATATGAGAAACTGGTCATTCACACTGCCAAGAAGGATTGTGAAATTCCCAGCCACAAGGGACTGGGAAATTCCTTGCCTCAGTGAATTGTGCAGTTTCTGAGGGTAAGAGATGCTTTTGCACAGTTTTTGAGCTCAAGACAGGCCTGCCTCTCAGGATTGCACAGTTTCTGAGCTCAAGGTTGCACTGGCTTCCAAAGTTACGTAGTTTTTGAGCTCAAGGTTGGACTGCTTTCCAAAGTTACGCAGTTTCTGAGCTCAAGGTTGGCCTACCTCCTAAAATTATACAGTTTGGATCCTTAAGGTTGGTCTACCTTCCAAGATTGCGCAGTTCGGATCCTTAAGGCTAGCATGTCTTCCAAGATTACACAGTTCCAAAATGGAAGAGCGGAAACGCTACAAGGTCAAGGTAGGATATGGCTTGTGTTTGAAAAGGTTCAAATTGGGGTCAAAACAAGACATAACTAGCGCTGCATGGAAGGATAAGTATTTACATAGGCATGAATGCTTGACGACAGTGAATGATGATCTCTTGTGGACAGAAGGGAGGATCCAAAATAAAATCATGGGAAAAATTTTGGAGGGGGCTTGTAGCAGCAACAACACCTGGCGATACACTGGTAGAACTCCAGCTCTTTGTATGGGTCATACCTCGTGTAAACTAGGTCTAATTCTTCAAGAAGTATTGTTCATTTCATTCATCACCATAGATTCTTTACTTAGCCTAATTCAAGGATATAATACCTACCATTCTCTTCATCAACAACACACTAACATAGACTAGTCAAACTCAATTGTTTTGATTGGAGATGAGGAGTATATAGATACACAAGTGAAAAAGGATTTTCTGAGTCTTGGTTTTCATCTATGGAGTTGCTCGGTTGCCATCAGGCCTGGAGAGTACCCCGACAGAGTCACTTCAGGAACACAAACATTTATCTATTGCCAACGAGCTTGGACAATACCTTGGCATAATTGATTGTTGTATCCCCCTGCGCAGGAATCCTTTATCTTCTTTAACCCTTTATTTATTTTTTGTATTTCTTCATAGAACCATGGATCATCATTTATTGATTTCATGGGGTGGAAGAGGGATCCCGAATTATTGAGAGTAGAAGAGGTTCTCCCTTCAGAGAAGGGTATTTACACACCTCTGACATATAGTTCACTTGTTAAAGTTTCCTCCCCTCCTTACTCTACTAGACTTAGTTGACAGGGAAAAAGCAACCAGTCATTAAAACCAATTAGAGTAGGTGGTATTAGTTATATATTTATGCATCGTAATTTCACTAAGGTTCTCTCTAAGAAAAAATGTATTTTCCATCAGGGTATAATTGACTAAAATATGAAAGGCTCACGCAAAGATAGGGAATAAACAAATAACTAAGCATTGATAGTAGCACAATTTCCTCTCGAACTTAACCATGCTTTCTTCGAAACCAAACAAGGTCTCATGCGAAATTTATTTGATACATAATGGAAATAAAAGGTAGGGTGGAAAGAAATTCAAAACAAAACAAAGAAACAAGAAAAACTACCCCTACCCCCAAACTAACTGAGAATAGGCCAGGCTTACGTAAAATGAAACTTCCAATGTAACCATTGAAGCATAGAATGACCTATATAGGCGAGGGAATCAAGAGAAAGAGAGATTTTCTAGAATCACAGCCAGCCAAAAAGATAAAACATGAAATGCTGCGATATCCGAAGACTGAAAATGCAAGAAGAAAAATACAACAAGAAATCACATGTGAAACATTCTTTTAATGCATTGTGGTGTTCGTGCACATTGCAACAAGATATCATGTAAAAGTGTTCTTTTGAAATTTCAATACTAGAAAACATAAAGAAAAGTGGAAAAATTGTGTTTTTCAAACGATCTTGCCAAGTAGGACTCCTCCAATGATTGAGCGATTGGATCATGTAAAACAAATGAAGGATGTGAAACTTGTGAAATAGATTGATTTCTGAATTGTACGATCAATTGATGAGGATTCTTGAGAGATAAAGAATTATCCTGATCATGATTGGAACTAGCATCAAGACTACAAGAACCTGACATAACCATCAACATAGGTCGAAGTGCCTTGAAAATTTGCAGTAGTTCCAAGACATCAGAAGGTAGATCATTGAAAATTGGTGGCTTAGAAAAATCAACAGTAGAAAATATGAATTTGTTACTAGATGATTCAATGAATAGATCATGACAACCATGAATAGAAATTCCATCGTCGGGAAGAAAGGCATCCTCATGATATGATAAATCATAGAGAGGGGGATATTGAAAACAAGAAATTTCACTCTTTGTTTCTTCACAATGATCAGATGTTGGATGGGAGAGACTAGAAAGAGAATATTTTTCCTTTCCCAATTCAAATATAAAACTAACATTCCACAAGTCTAGAGTGTGATCAAAATTAACATTGTCAGAAATTATTTCTTCGAAAGATACAACAGGCATGATAGAATCGTGGAAGATGTCAGGATAATGAGGGGGAGGTGAGAAAGGAGAAACATCAACTAGCATTGTAGATTCTTGTTCAGTAATAGAATCCCACACATAGTCATTTTGAATGATATCGCAAGTTTGTTGGTCGATACTAACTCCATCCTGAACTTGATCCTCATGAACATCAAAAGAAACGATTGAAATAGGTGGATATAACAACTCACAATCAGGAGGACCAAAGGAACCAATGGAAGGAGGTTAAGGAGAAAGAACATCACTGTACAAATCAGATTCACAGTTAAAAATTGCACTTAAATTATAAATATGTGGGGTGGGAGAAGATGGTGGTAGATTAACAGATGAACTCTCAAGTTCTCCAACCTCAACCTACGTAAATAGAGTTTTTTGATGAGGAGAAGATGAAGAGTCACTTGGAATAGGGACTTCCTTCAGTGCGGATTTAAGAGATCCATAACCAGTGTATGTTGGGATACTTTCGAAGGATTCATATTCTGCTAGATTCATTGAAATATGAACAAGAAATTCAAACTTCTCTTTCATGAAATTCCAATCAATATCATCCTCAGAAAATTCATAACAAAAATGAATGAAGCAATCATGAAAATCGTCAAGAGATTCATCAGGTGCTTTTCTAAGATGCATGATTTTCTTATAAACATATTTATAATCATACCTATCAAAGGTGTGGTACATCTCCTTGACAAGATATTAGACAGGGTGAATAGAAGCAGTTGGCAATGTGTAATGCCATTCTTTAACGCACACTTCGAACATAAGGATGAACAACTTACAAGCAGTATACTCACAATGAATTTCATGATGAGTGAAAAATTTAAGAAAGTGAGTGGTGTGCTCGAGAATGGTTGTTCCACCCTCACCATCAAACTTCACATTAGAAAATTCATTAATTATCCTCATAGGCACTTTCATATTTTTGGTTCTGGAAAAACATGTCGGGGTTAAGATATGGGAATTTAAACATATGAATATTCAAATAGACTTCACGAGCTCAGCTTGCCATATGGCCCTCCTTTTAGTGCCAGAAATGTTGATGATGCTGGACCCGCCAACATTCATGGAGTCTTCCCAATATGAAGTGCAAATTAGACCTCACACCATTTGGAGTAGGATCCCGATCCGGAATATGGCCCGGTTGCCGAAATAGTGTGTTTTAGTGGTATGTCTTTGATGTGATAACACGTAGAATGATGCATTCGTGACTTTAGTACAAGTGCATAGCTCTGTGAAGAGTCAAGTGATCTAGACTTATGCAGGAACACAAAAAATATAGATATAAACATAAACATAGATATGCAACAGAAATAAGTCTTCATTTCATTAATATCAAAGAACTAAAAGATGCTTACAAGCAGAATGGAAATAAACTAGCATGTGTGATGGTAGATTATCTCTGAGAAAAGATGTGGCATATACATGCCTCTGAACTGGGTTACGATGAGGCTTGGTGGCCTTTTTATCATTGAGAAACAATGGGAAACCCTAAACATCCAAAAACCTAACCTTATGAGATGAAGCGCCAAAATCTTGTGGGCACCATTGGCGTTAGTTGGAACGTCAACCTCCCGGGGTTGTAACTTTGGCAAACATTCTCTGTTTGACTATCATAATACCTCATTTCAAATATCTCCAAGAGGAGACCAAAAAAAAATTAGTAAATCAATTTGGGCACTTTTCCATTCTTTTTTTTTCCCAAAAAACGTCTTTTAGGCCCTCAAAACGGCTTCAAAAGTTTAGGACCCAAAAAACTACTAAAAATAGTAAGTTGTACTATAATCAAGGAAACTAAAAATAAATGGTTGGGGTCCAAGTGGAATAGGTAGGTGGCCACCAATATTCACCTAGATCAATCCTCCCCCTTAGGAAGCAATGGTCCCTATTGCGTTGAGTGCCTCCATGAGATGGGGAAAAATCTGCTAAACTTGGTCCTCGGTGAGCCACTTTCCTCGATGAAGGAGTTGGCCTGCTTTGATGACTTGATATAGTTGTATCTTTTGTTGGCAAGTGTTATTGATTTGTGTTTCCATGATCTTGTTAGTTATGGCTTGCTCGATCTAGCTTGTGTTGAGCTCTATTGGTATCAACTTCTCAGCATTGTTGGATGTGTCCAACAATGGGGGAAAGTATGGTCGCAGCTAGTCCACGTTGAACACTGGGTGTAGGCCAAGGAATGGTGAATTATGAGCTCAAAGGAATAGTACCCTATAGCCTTTGTGATGGTGTATGACCCATATCGGAGTGGACGAATCTTGCGGTAAGGCCTAGCAACGCACTCCTTTTGCAAATGTAACCAAACTTTGTGGCCCACCTGGAACTTGTGTGGCACTTGATGTTGATCATGAAATTGCTTGTACTTAGCATTGGCTCTATCCAATATGTCATGTACCTACTAACATATGTGTTGAATGTGCTCAATGAAGTTGTTAGTCTAGTCAACTTTGGACTAGACATGATTCTAATTTGCGTGAGTAGCTACAAATGGTATGGCCACATCAATGGGACATAGTGGCTAGAATCCCAACCCCACCTGAAGGGAACTGTGGCCAATTGATCTATGGAGAGGTTTGTTGTAGTTGTGTTAGACATAGGGGAGGATTTCATCCCATGTGCATGGATGCTTCGAGTTGTAGATGTGAAAAAAGTGCATGATCATCCTATTGATGACCTCTATTTAGTCATTAGTTTGGGGGTGGAAGGTCGTAGACTTAGTGAGCTTGGTATCCAACATCAACCAGAGGCTTGACCAAAATATACACAGGAACCTATTGTCCTGATTTGAGATAATGCACTTTGGAATCCAAAAATGTACCCACATTCGTTCAAAGAATATCTTAGCAGTAGCTTCTATTGTGATACTCTTCTTCCAAACTGCCAAAATGGGCATCTTAGAGAATTTGCTGATGACCACGAATACACAGTCATTTCCATGCTTAGTAGAAGGAAGGCTTGAAATTTAATCCATGGAGGTGGATTCTCAATATCAACTAGGAGTAAGCAGAGGAGTATATAGGCCTTGCTTCTTGATTGTCAGTTTGGCAATGACACAGGCAGTGTAGGATCTGATGTACTCCCTAACATCCTGTTGAAGGTTTGGCCAATAAAAATACTTCTGCAACACTTCCACTATTTTCTCTACTCTAAAATTTCCAGTGACCCAACTGTATTGCGTCTCCCAAATCATCTTGGCACACTCACTAACACAAAGGTGTCCCAAGTGGCATAATAGTGCGCCTTGGAGGTGAAAATTTGGAACTTGCTTTCCTTCCAGGAGCATCTGGTATGTGTTGCTAAATTATGGATCACTCTTGTAAATATGCGACCACCTCGAAGTCTCGTGTCCAAAAGAGTCAAACATAGTGGTCATTGCCATAATTGGTGGTCTGCTAAGACAATCTGTAACATTATTGGTGCTACCCTTCTTGTACTTGATGTTCAAATGGAGCTGTTGCAGATCTATGGACCATTTATGGAGATCATTCTACAACTTCCCTTATGTCTATATGAACTACAAGGGTCGGTGGTCTGTGTGGATGATTGTTTCCTTACCTAGAATGTAATGCTTCCATTGTCAGGGATCCAAGGGATCAGTAAAGTGCTCAAAATTAAGAGTGTTCAAAAGTGCTCAAAACCAATGCCAAAGTGTAGAACTTGATGACCTGAATCCAACACAACTTGAATCGCTCAAAACCGATATCATATACTCTCGATATTGTATTTTGATCGTTTTCTCAAACATGAAAAAAAATTGTATGTTGGATGTAGGACTTTTGACTGGGCAGTCCATATGATGACTAGAAAGGCTGACTGGGTGGGCTGACTATACCTCGTGAGTCAATGGCAGGCTACCAAGCGGCCTCATGTGATTGGTTCATTTTTGGAAAGCATTTGATTGGTGGTTGGATTTTTTTATGTGGACCAATGGTTGGATGCCACGTGGCCTAGTCATGGCCTGCCACGTGGCCTAGTCATAGCCTGCCACATGGCACCCAGGGGGTCAACAAAATTTGGTTAAAACCTAACTTCCACCAAGGACATTTGAACTGGAGACCACAAAACCAACAATCCAACGCTCTACCACAATGCCGAAGGTGTTACTTGTTAAAACATAGCAGCAGAAATGTATTTAAATTTTATGCATTGAAGTGTTGGGAGAAGGGGTCGGGGCTAAGCCCTAGCCCCCAGTCACCTTATCGCCCATGGGACCGTAGGCAACATGGATTCGAGGGCTCGGGCTTAGCCCAGGCCCAAGATTCCAGAAATCATAATGTTTAACCATTGTACTGTAGCGCTCAGTCGAGGGGGCCAGCGGAAGCCCAACCCATGTGTAGCCCTTGCACATATGACCAATGGAAATCAATGGAGAGTTTTGGATGTTGGGCACGAAGTTTTCGGGAAAAAACCTGGTTTTATGGCTCTCCACAAAATAGTTGCAAAGAGCTTGGGAGCTATGCTGATCGAGGCGTGCGATTAGCCCCAACCCCCAGGCACATGGCCCCATCTGGCCCAAATTTTCCGCTATAGGCCTTATTGGGAATTTAAATGAAGAAACAAAATGCATCCAAACTAGTGGGAATATCACTGATGCTAGCAAAAATTGGCACTGGGCGCACCCTAGAAATGTGGAATTTGTAAATCAGTTAGCAATGCAATCCAATTTGTAGAGTAGTTAGCAAAAAAACTTCTAAAGAGCATAACTTCTTCAGTTTTTGGCCAAATTGAGCCCAACAAGAGCCCAACTAGGGGTTTTTGACTATTTTGGAGCCATTGGAGACATAATTTTTACATTCTGAGAACTTTAAATCCATGTAAACACAAATTTTAGCACTTAATGAAAGAGGCCCAACATTGGAAGTTGGACCAGGAGATGTAGCCTAGGAGAGGGGTGAACTCCTTTATCATTTTTGTTGTCATGTGTTTCTGATATGGTATATTTGTCTCTATTTTATGTTGTTAACTAAGTTTTAAAACCATTATTTTATGTGTTTTTCAAAGTGATCCATTGCCTAAAATACATAAAAATTTACTTGCAAATTTTTCCATCACCTTCAAGTTTGCATTACATATCAGTTTGGTATCAGAGCTCAAGGTTATTTTGAAGGTTTGATTTTGTTTGCAAGTGTTTTCTGATGCTTACAAGGTTGAAGCTTAAAAGAGGAGAAGGATAACTTGTGGAGCCAAGGTCTCAAATTGTTTCAAGGAGAACACACATATCTCAAGCTTCACCAGTTATGGCACATGAAGAAGGTCCTGAAGGGATGTCTAAAGATAAGAGAACTTTCTGAAAAGCTTTCTTTGAAATGTCTGAAATGGTAAAATTTCTTTATGAGGAGGGGAATTCAAGGTTGTAGGGAGACAACTCAAAACCTCCAAAAGGAGATGGAGGAAATGGAGACAAACCTCCAAAAGGGAATGGAGGGGATGGTGATAAGCCACCACCTTCACCTCCATCCTCATCCTCATGTTCATCCTCCTCTTCTTCTACTTCTACCCTTTCAAAAACACCTCCAAATTCTCTAAAGGAACATGGTAAAACTCCTTTGTTAAATCTTGACATAAATTTTTAATTGCCTATGTACAATGGAGAGGTAAATGCTGAGAAATTAGTAAATTGGGTTTGTCAGATTGAAGTGTATTGCAGGATACAAAAAATCAAGGATGATGAGACTAAAATTCAACTTGCTTCTCTTAGGTTGGAAAATTCAACACTTATTTGTTGGTAGGAAAAAACTCAAGAGGACATGAATAAAAGTGGTAAGGTTTTATCCTCTTGGAATTATTTTGTTGTTGCAATAGGAAGACAATTTTATCCATTAGCATACATGCAAAAAACTATAATGGATTGGAAAAAATTTAGACAAGCTAAGGGTCAAAATGTGCAAATCTATACTCAAGAATTTGGGTATAGAGCTTTGATTTTGGGTATAGATTTATCCTCTCAAGACAATCTACTCAAATACATTGGAGTTTTACATAGTTATTTGAGACACACAATTCTCATATTTAACCCTACAAAACTAGATCAAGTTTGTGTACAGGCAACTCATTTAGAAGCAAAAGGGAAGAATGTTCCTCAAGATGTGATCCGGACTTTAAACAGGAACGCAACAAATTACAGAGATAACCATAAACACAGATATGTAGCGGAAATAATACTTCATTTCATTAATGTAAAATACTGAAATATGCTTACAAACAGTAATGGAAATAAACTAGCTAGGGCGATGGTAGCTTATCTCTGAGAAGAGATGTGGTGGCTACATGCCTCTGAACTGTGTTACAATGAGGCTCGAAGGCCTATTTATTGTTGAGAAACAATGGAAAACCCTTAACATTCCAAAACCTAAACCTAGAAGATGAAACGCCAAACTATGGACCCCGTTTGGGTAAATTGGTACACCAACTTCCCGAGGTCGTAACTTTGGCATACAATCTTCGTTTGACGCGTACAATAGCTCGTTAGAAAGATCTATCCGAGCACTACCACTTTGGGAGGCAACATCGATCCATAGACCCATGTTGCCCTAGATTTCCCAAAAAACGTCGTTTAGGGCCTCAAAACGGCTCTGGAAGTTCAAGACCCAAAAAACTGCTAAAAATAGTAAGTTGTGCTACAATTAAGGAAACTGAAAATGCTGAGAGAAACAATGGTGGGGGTCCAGGTGGACTTGGCAGGTGGCCACCAATATCCACCTAGATCATTCCTCCCCCCTTAGGAAGCAATGGTCCCCATTGCGTTGAGTTCCTCCATGAGATGAGGAAACTTTTGCTGAACTTGTTCCCTGGTGAGCCACTTGCCCTGGTGAAGGAGTTGGCCTGCTTTGACAACTCGATATAGTTGGATATTCTGTTGGCGAGTGTTCTTGATCTATGTTTCCATAATCTGATCAGTTGCAGCTTGTTCCATGCAATCTGGATTTAATTCAGTGGGTGTGAGCTGTTCTGCAATGTCGGATGTGTCTAGCAATGGTGGAAAGTATGGCCGAAGGCGGTCCACATTGAACACTGGGTGCAGGCCAAGGAATGGGGGGATGCTAAGTTCAAATGCATTGTCTCCCACAGCCTTAGTAATGGTGTAAGGACCATATCGTAGTGGTCTCAGTTTCCGATAGGCTCCAGTAAGGCGTTCCTTTTGCAAATGCAACCAGACTTTGTCGCCCACCTGAAACTTGTGTGGCACCCGATGTTGATCATGTCGTTGCTTGTACTTGGCATTTGATTTCTCCAGAATGTCATGGACTTTCTGGAGAATATGTTGGATGCGCTCAATGAAGCTGGTGGCCTTATCTGTTTCGGACTAGACATGAGCTGAATTTATGTGAGTAGCTGCAAGTGGCATGGCCACATCAATGGGGCATAGTGGCTGGAATCCCAAACCCACCTGAAAAGGGCTATGGCTAGTGGAGCTGTGAAGAGCTCAGTTGTAGCTTTGCTGAACATAGGGGAGGCTCTCGTCCTATTTGCGTGGATACTTTGAGTTATACATGCGCAGAATGTGCACAATCATCCTATTGACAACCTCTGTCTGGCCATCAATTTGAGGATGGAAGGTTGTGGACTTTGTGAGTTTGGTGTCCAGCATTGACCAGAGACTGGACCAAAATGTGCTGAGGAATCGACTGTCCCGATCTGAGATGATAGACTGTGGGATCCCAAAGTGCACCCATACTCGTTCAAAGAAGAGTTTAGCAGTGGCTTCTACTATGATATTCTTCTTGCAGGCAACCATAATGGCCATCTTCGAGAACCTATAGACAACCACAAAAACACAGTCATTTCCATGCTTAGTGGAAGGAAGGCCTGACATGTAATCCATGGAGATGGATTCCCAAGGTCGACTAGGGGTAGGCAACGGGGTATAGAGGTCGTGCTTCTTAATGGTCGATTTGGCAATGGCACAGGCAGTACATGATTTAATGTACCTCCCAACATCCTGTCGAAGATTCGGCCAATAGAAATAATTTTGCAGTACTGCCACTATTTTCTCGACCCCGAAATGCCCAGTAGCCCGACTGTAGTGTGCTTCCCAAATCATCTTGGCACGCTCACTTGAAGGAACACAAAGGTGACCCAGGTGGCATAACAGGGCATCCTGGAGGTGAAAATCTAGAACATGCCGACCCTCCAAGAGTGTCTGGTATGTGTGGCCGAATTCTGGGTCACTTTTGTAGAGAAGTGGCCAATCAGAAGTCTTGTGCCCACAAGAGTTGAGCACGGTGGTTAACGCCATGATCGGTGGTCGACTGAGGCAATCTACAACATTATTGGTGCTGCCCTTCTTATACTTGATATTCAAGTGGAACTGTTGCAGGTATGTAGACCACTTCTGATGGCGATCATTCTGCAATTTCCCTTGGGTCTGTATGAATTGCAGGGGTCGGTGGTCTGTGTGGATGACTGTTTCCTTCCCCAAAATGTAATGCTTCCATTGTCGGCAGGCCTGCACAATGGAATACATCTCTTTATCATAAGTGGGGTACTTCCGGACTGTGTCTGAAAGTGTTTCACTGTGATATGCCACTGGATGTCCATGTTGAGTAAGGACTGCCCCAATAGCATAGTCAGAGGCATCTGTCTTGACTTCAAATGGTTGTTGTAAATCTGGTAACACGAGCACTGGTGCCGTGCAGAGGCGATCCTTCAACTCTATGAATGCCTTCTGTTGAGATTCAGACCAAAAGAATTTTGTTTTCGCTCCTCCATTGGTGACTTGACTCAAGGGCCAAGTAATATGAGAAAACCCCAACACGAACCTGTGGTAGAAGTTGGCAAGACCTAGAAAGCTACGAAGCTCTGTTAGAGTGGTTGGAGATGGCCAATCCCGAATGACTTGTATCTTGGCTGGATCCACATGCACCCCCTGTTCATCAATGATGTATCCCAGATACTGAACCTGGGTCATGCCAAAAGTTCATTTCTCCAAATTGGCACATAGCTTGTGTTGCCGCAGTGTTTGGAGAACCTGTCGGATGTGGTGGAGGTGCTCTTCCCAACTCTGGCTGAAGATCAGAATGTGATCCAAGTATACTACTACAAATGAGTTGGTGAATGGCCACAAGATGTCATCCATTAGCCTCATGAAGGTTGCAGGAGCATTCGTCAATCCGAAAGGCATAACCAACCATTCGAAAAGGCCCTCCTTGGATTTGAAGGCAGTCTTCCACACATCAGAGGGTTCGATTGGTACCTGGTGATATCCTGACTTCAGATCGATCTTGCTGAAATATTTCGCCCCCTTTAGTTGGTCCAAGAGGTCATCAATCCACGGGATTGGGTACCTATTACGGACAGTGATCTTGTTCAGCGCCCGATAGTCAATACAAAGTCTCCACGTCCCATCCTTCTTCAGTACCAACACGATCAGGCTCCCACAAGGCGATGAACTCGGACGGATGTGACCTTTCTGCAGGAGCTCCTGAATCTGCCTCTTGATTTCATCGTTCTCCAGAACAGAGCACCGATAAATTGGTCCATTGGGTAGCGGCGCACCTGGGGTCAGATCGATGGAGTGCTTGACCTGACAGTGCAGAGGAACTCCTGCGGGGGAGGTGAAGATGTCCTCGTACTCCTCCATGACCTTGTCCATCTATAGTTGTCGTGCAGAGGGGCCCTGTCTAGAGGCCGCGGCCACCGTCTTCTTCTTTCCTTGAGGGCGTATCATCAGGAAAACAAATTTCCCGATTTTGGAAATGAGCTTACTGCATTGTTTTGCAGTAACCAAAGAGATGGCAGTAGGTGGTGCTACCTTTGGTATCCTGTACAACTTATTTCCCAATGTAATAATAACAGCACGGGGCCTTGATTCATACATAGCATGTCGCTTCCACAAGTATGGTTGTCCTAATAATACATCACAAACTTCAAGGGGAGCAATGTCACACAATACCTCATCCGTGAAGGGCTTGATGTTGTATGGAAGGCGACACTGCTGGCTCACGCGAAGATCTCGTCCTTGGTGAAGCCACCCGATGGTGTACGGTTGTGGATGTGCTATGGTCGGTAAGCCCAACCGCTTCACGACCTCTGCCGAAATGAGGTTCTTTTGGCTCCTGCTATCAACAATGAACTGTAGCGGGGAGCCCTTTACCCACATCTGGGAGTGGAAGAGACGTTCCTCCTCCTCTGGATCTTCGGGTTCATTTCTCTGGATCTTGGCAGTAAAAATAGTGGTGTTGGGATCCGCATCAATGATCTGCTTCCCTTTGTCATTCCCCTTGTCGGGTTCTGACTCAGAGTCGGAACATGCATCTGATTTTGAAACCTTTAGCTCAGCCACCAGTGACTGCTTGGCCCGGCACTCACTTGTGTTGTGAGTGGAGCTCTTATGGAACTCACACCATTTTCCCGTGTCCTTTTTCGGCTTCGCGGCGCTGTTCTTTGCTTGCAGCTTCGGCGGGTTGTCTTGGGTTGCCCTGCCTTGGCTTTGTCCTTTTTTCTGTGGTTTAGGGGCACCTTTCCCCTGCTTTGGATTCACAGATCCAAAGTCTCGCTTCTTTTGTTTAAACTTCTACTCGACCTTGATTGCATATCGGTATGCTGTGCCGAGCGAGGAGATGTTCAGGAATTGTATTTCTTCCTGGATGTACTTGTGCAGACAGCCACGGTATTTGAGTATCAAATGTTGCTCCGAATCCTTGATACCCAACTTTGTGCGAAGGGTATGGAAAAGATTGGTGAACTCCGGCACATCTTGGTCCCTTCCCTGCCGCAGCGTGGTCAACTTTATGTATTCATCCTCATAGCTCACGACAGGGTAGTACTGCTCCTTGATGGCATCCCGGAATGAATTCCAGGTGGGTGCGGCTGAAAATAGTGAGCCAGTACTTTCATCCTTCTGCTCGCAGTAGGTTTCCCACCAGTCCTTGACGTGGGGGGCTGCTTTGAGAAGAGCGAAAACAATCTTTTCCCGACTCGAAAATTCATGAACAGAAAAATAACCCTCTAGTAGATTTAACCATTTATCTACGGCATCTGCGTCTATCTAACCCTCGAATATGGGGATTTCAAAATTAACTTGTACCTTAAAGGGCATGGCGTTTCTAGAGTAGCTGCTGGAAGCCGATGCGTCGCTTCTGGGTAGCCGCTGAAGGATCTGGGCAAAGCTGTCCATCATCGCATTCCGTTGTTGCTCGAGGGCTTCTTCGAGCAAGATTTTGATAGGATCTCCTGCCCCCTCGTCTTTCTTCTCATCCGCCATGGGAGGCCATCGGGATTTGCGAGGCTGGTCTTGTAAAGGTTCGACCAGTTCAAGCCCTAACTCCTTATATCCCGACCTTGTTGGGGACATGCAAAGAAAAACAGAGAAAAAGCAGACCGCTCTGATACCACTGATCCAAACTTTAAACAGGAATGCAACAAATTACAGAGATAACCATAAACACAGATATGTAGCGGAAATAATACTTCATTTCATTAATGTAAAATACTGAAATATGCTTACAAACAGTAATGGAAATAAACTAGCTAGGGCGATGGTAGCTTATCTCTGAGAAGAGATGTGGTGGCTACATGCCTCTGAACTGTGTTACAATGAGGCTCGAAGGCCTATTTATTGTTGAGAAACAATGGAAAACCCTTAACATTCCAAAACCTAACCCTAGAAGATGAAACGCCAAACTGTGGGCCCCGTTTGGGTAAATTGGTACACCAACTTCCCGGGGTCGTAACTTTGGCATACGATCTCCGTTTGACGCGTACAATAGCTCGTTAGAAAGATCTATCCGAGCACTACCACTTTGGGAGGCAACATCGGTCCATGGACCCATGTTGCCCTATATTTCCCAAAAAACGTCGTTTAGGGCTTCAAAACGGCTCTGGAAATTCAGGACCCAAAAAACTGCTAAAAATAGTAAGTTGTGCTACAATTAAGGAAACTGAAAATGCTGAGAGAAACAATAGTGGGGGTCTAGGTGGACTTGGCAGGTGGCCACCAATATCCACCTGGATCAAGATGGTAGTAAAAATCCATTCAAGGGTGGAGACAAAGAAAAGGGGAAATTTAAACGCAAAGGGAAGAGGAATGCTTCAGTCAAAAAGGAGGGAGAAAAACTCACATGTAAACATTGTTCAAAAGAAGGCCACAATGAAGACCATTGTTGGAAACTTCATCCTAAAATGAGACCCAAAAAGTTTAACAACAAAGGGAAATAAAAGACTGCTACAAATACATAACATGATTTAGGATCTGAATCTAGGGATGAAACAAATATCACAACCATGGGATTTAAAGGTAAGGACTCTATTGCAAGTACTATTTCTTCAAGTCGGCTCAATGAAACTCAACATGAAAAAAAAAGAATAGAGCTTTTCCACATGAGAGTCCTTTCAAAACATACCAAGATAGATACCTTGTTTGATAGTGGATCACAAGCAAACCTTATTTCGGAATACATTGTTAATAAATTGAATTTGGAAACCAATCCTAATCCTAAACCTTATCCTTTAGGTTGGATATGTGACAATGAAAAATGACATGTGACAAAAATATGTAAACTGAGATTTTCCATCAGTGCAAACTTTATATATGAGGTAGAGCCTGATGTAATTCCACTTGAAATTTGTGGTATTGTTTTGGGAATCCCATATATATATGATAGGAGTGCCGTCTATCATCCCCCTGAGAACAAATATCATTTATTTAAAGATGGGATTGAGTACATTGTTATAGCACATAGCAAGAAGTTGAATCTATCACTTGCGAATGTTGGACAAATGAAGAGGCTTGTTAATTTTAGTAAGAATTTTGTACTCTTGATGATCAAACCAAAAGAGTATGTTGAAAATGAAGCCTTCCAAGGATGTGATGCAATATTAAAATCTAATTTGTTTGAGGTTGTTAACACCTATGATGAGATGTTTCAAGAACCCAAAGGAGTGCCTCCTAAAAGAGGAATCCAACATGAGATCCAATTGCAACAAGATTGTCCTCTTCCAAAAATTGGCATGTATAGGATGTTAGTCATGGAGAATGTAGAAATTAAGAAACATATCCAAGAGTTGCTTGATAAAGGGGTCATTAGACTAAGCACATCGCCATTGTAACAACCCTAGTTAAAAATTCATGTAAAAATATATAAGGCCACGATGATGGGACATGTATTCCAATCTTAATGGTGGGAAAAACATCCTAGTTGGTGTTCATTTCGGTTATTATGGCTAAGGAAATTGGAAAAGGAAATGGATAAGGCTTTGGAAAGGCAAGAGGCATTTATTTGACATTTTATTTATGAAATAATGGAAATTATGAGAAAATGGAGGTGAAAGGTCAAAGGTTGCATGTGAGGAGGAAAATGAAGGAAAATAATGGAAATTGAAGAAAATAGAGGCATCATTGATAAAAAGGCTTTTGAGGATCAATGGGCAGGCTTGGTCAGTGTAGTCTTGGTCAGTGTAGGCTTGGTCAGTGTAGGCTTGGTCAATGTAAGCTTGGTCAGTTTGGTTTTGCAACTCTCTCATTATTCTCTCTCTCTCTCATACTCTTGGATACTTAGAGTTTTCTTGAAGCACTCTTGGAGAGTGTGGCATACTTGGATTTTTGGAGCAAGAAGGTAAAGGATGAGTAGGAAAGCGCAAGAGGACATTGATGTCAGCAACTACAGTGGGTTTTTCTTGTAGGTACCGAGTTGCATGTATGTTTTCCTCACTAGTTTTGGAATGCATGGCACATGCATGTGGTTTATTGCTCATGATTTGTCACTAGTATGGAGGATTTCGTGGATTGACAGTGGATTTTCCTAGCCTTGCCATTTCCTAGATAGGCATGGTGTTGTGGGTTCATTTCTTTGTTTTTTTGGTTGGTTCTCATGTTTCCTTAGCTTGGGTTGAGTTATCAATTCCTAGAGCCCTGGTTGGATGAACACTCTGGAAGCCCTGTAACGGTTGGGTTGAGTTACTAGTCATGGAACCTTGGTTGGAAAAACGCTCTGGAAGCCCTGTAATAGCTTGGGTTGAGTTATTATTCCTGCAGCCTTGGTTGGAAAAACGCTCTGGACCCCTTAGTGGGTTGTGTTACTAGTCTTGGAGCCTTGGTTGGACAAAAGCTTTAGAGCCTGACATGCATCCATGGGTTGATTTACTAGTCTTGGAAGCTGGGTTGGAACAAATGCTTCGAAGCCCTAGAAGGCTTGGATAGAGACCAATTTGATGATGGTTTTTTGATGTCTGACCGTGAGGTGGAATCATTGTTTGATGGGTTGAGGTTTTTGGCCTCTAGAAGCCCTGGATGGTTTTGGATTGATGTTTTTTATGAGATCCCACGTTCATGCTTGGAATATGGCACAGGGGTGAATGGCTGAAGAGATATTTGGCTCAACCATTCTATGGTCGGGTGGAATGTGGAAGTCCCATTCTGGGTTAGGAGTTTTCATAATAAATATGAGGTTATTTCTACTCATAATTCTATGAGTATTATATGGGTTATATGTGGCTTATGTGGTTGTGAGTTCATTGGTATTTATGTTGCTATTATGTTGGCTATATATATGTTTTATGATAGTAGCTATGTATGGATATCGTCATGTATTTACTTGTATATGAATGAACAATGTATTTATGGCTTAACGGATGAAACTTCGGCTAAAGTGATAAGGAAACAATGCCTCATAGCAAATATTAGATAAGTATGAGACCCCTATGCTCATATCTATTATTTACACCTGTAGATTACATATTCGTGATATGTTTTATTAAAATCCTGTCATGGCTAGTAGGGGTCTAGTTAAGGACTTGTTCAAGTATTTACATTTGAATCATTGTTTCCCTATTATCTTGTTGTTCTGAAGGTGTCATTCAATTTTGGGTAGTGACTTGGGCTCTCGGCCTGAAAAAGTGGCTCAAATATCAAGAATGTTGGCATAGCATTGTGAAAAATAGTCCCTGGACGTAGACATGCAGGCTTGTAGGAGCGTCCAGAGCTCTCTAGATGTTGGCATGCCCATAACATTGGAGCGTCCGAAGGTCAAGTGATCCAAAATCTCAGTGGGACCTAGGGGAAAGTTGGCAAAAATGTTGGGATGGTTCCTGAGGGTCCTAATGCTAATGTTGAATATATGTATGGTGTGTTTCCATCGGTTCCACTTCCTTAACATGACTTAGGAGGCTGAATCATATCATAGTGGAATCTCGTCGCATTTTTACCCCGACTGGCTAGATGCTTGGGTAGATTTGGGAGGAGGGTGTTACAGAGTGGTATCAGAACATGGTTCACCCCTCGGACTGGATGGGCTATATGTTCACCACGCATTCATGTTCATTGCATATGTGTTTCTTATGCTTGTAGTTCATGTGCTTATTGCATTTGCATGGTGTTGATCATGGTTGTAGTGATGTCATCATGTGGAGGTTGATAGTGTTGTTGCAGGATGTGTCGTCGTGAGTGTATGGTTATATATGCATTTTTTAAGCATGTCAGTGTTTATATGTTGTTATGCATGCATTGTCATGGTTATAGATATGAATGTATAGTAGGTCAAACATGAATTGTGAGGTCATTGCATGCAATTAGGTCACCATGATGATATTGGTTTTTTATGATGTTATATGTTAGTTGAGATAGAGTAGGAGATGCAGATCATTAAAGTGAAGTTGCAACAATTGACCTCGAGGCAAGGGCATGTCGTCATACAGGTTTGTATGTTGGGAATGCAGGTATGTAGGTTAAGGATTGTTATAAGCATTATAGTTATATGTATTCCTTTCATTCTATTGATGTTATGGTTACATTCATGATAGATGTTAGTTGATTAGTGTAGTTATATGCACATGTGTCGAATAGTCACGAATGATAGTAACCTGTGGTTGTATGCATTGTTATTGTTATTTTATGTTAGATAACTTGATGCTTATGTTATATGTTGTTGAGGATTATCTTATAGGTTAACTTCTTGTTGTTATATGATAGTTATCTTGATGATTAGGTTATCTGTTGTTGATAAGCATGATATGTAACTTGTTGTTGTTATATGCTAGTAGCTCGATGATTAGGGTTATTACATTAAGATCTTGATGTTATATGTATCATGCTAAGTTGGATTGGCCTATGCAAATGGTTAAGGTTATAGCATTCAGGTATGAGTTAATATGTCATACTAATCTAGATTGACCATACATACGTGATTGTTATGCATGAACGACAAATGTTTATGAGCTTATGATGTGAACATGTTAATTAATTATTGTTATGGATATCATGATCTTATTTGTGCTTGAGCTGATATGTTGTGAAGTTATATCGTGCTAATTTGGATTGATTGTGTAGACAAGATCGCCTCCCCTGAGATACATTAAGGTATGAATTTTCTTATGTCATCTACTTTGTGCTTGACTTTTTTTTATGACGTCTATTTGATGTTTGAGTTTTTGGTGTCTATTATGTTGTCTAGTTGATTTATTTAACATGGTATGTTTGCAAGTTGGTTGAATGTTTGATGAATTGCATAATATGAGTATGTGTTCCAATGATCTTGTTTTAAGATGATTGTACTAACACATATGTGTTGAGATAGTTGATATGTACTTGAGTGTAGTAGGTGATAGTTGTAGTATTATGTCTAATGACTATGAGTTGACTATGAATTATGACATGATTGCTAGTCTTGGTAAAGGTTGATTTCAAATTGATAGATATGATTGTTTTGATATTTGGAACATGCGGTTGACATATGTAAATAGTTGCGGGAAACATGATTGGTATTAGCTTGACAAGGTGACAATTGATGTGTTTATATAACTAAGAGTTGGGTGATGTGACAGTACATAGTAAGCCTTGATTGCAACAAGGTAAAAAGGTAAAAGAAAGGAATTGGGCAAGAATTCCTTTGGCTATGGTTGGAAACCCTAATTCCAAATGAATGAGTGCTTTGCATGTAGGAATTCTTCTTATCCTTGACTTTTTCTGACATTATGGGGATATATGTTATAGTCATGAACATGTATTTGGAAGGTATATTAGCTAGTCTCTAGTTACAGGTGGATTTGTCAAGGGAGTTGGCATCCATTGAGAGATGGCATGGACGTGTTCAGTTACAAGGCAATGTGCTTGGCACAACAAGGTAAGGTAACTAGTATGTTGTTATGTTTGTTTATGCACTGAAAGTTATGTGTTCATGGCAATATGATGTAGGGGATTGTATGGAAAAGAGATTGCCATGAAATCTTGAAGAAGGTTTAGGTTGAGCTGTCCTTGGGAACCATGGGGATTGAGTTAAGGTGTTTGTTTCTAGTCTTAGGCTTTTGTGATTTGTGTTTTTTTGAGCTTGACTTTTGGTTTTGTTTATGTTTGGTGCAAGGCCTTGCCACTTTGTTTGTGGTGTCGTATTGTTGTTGTTTTTCCATGGTTTCCTTCTTATTTTCTTCTCGGTCTTGCCTTTATTGTTTGATAGTCTTAGGAATTGGTTGGGAAAGAGGAAAGTTAATGGATCTTGGGGAGAGTTGTGTGGTACCCAATAGGTAATGTAAGATACAGGTGAAGCTCAGTGCATGAGTAAGCGCAGTGGAAGGTAAGACTATGAAAGTCGGTTGGACTGGTTGGCTCCATTGTGGTAAATGGATGGTGGTAGTATAGACATGAGAAAGGTAACCATAAAAGATAAAGTAAATTGATCTGAGGTGTCAGAAGCCTTGGCTAAATTGGGAACTGTGGTTCTCAATTTTGTGCATGTTGTGCACAAATAAAGAAGTTCTCTTAACCTAAACCTTATGTTATCTGGTAATTATGTTGTGATCTTAACTATGTTGATGTTTATATATGTATATATGTATGTATGTATGTATGTAATGTCTGACAGGTTCATCATGGATCAGGATTATTAATTCTATTATGTATATGTATATATATGTATCTATGTATATTGTTGTATGATAGGGTCGTTAGGGATCATTCTTGTGGAGGAATGATTTCTTATGTAGGTGAATGGCATGAAGAGGTTCCTGGTCTTATGGGAATCAAGTGGGAGGAGTAGTCATGACGAATATATGAGGTCAGTATCATGTGGATATGAATTGATATTGTATTCTTGTATTATGCCTATGTTTATGTTATGACAGGTAACGTTGAAGGATACATCAACGGAATGAAAACAATGTGCTTTGTGACATGCTAGGATAAGCATGGATGACAAAGAGACAACGAAAGAAAGCTTGCTTGGTAAAGACAATGTGGTTTTGGATGTGTGGTACTACTGTTGTGCATATATTGTATATGTTGTACATGTTGCATCTGTGATGTTGTGCGGATGCGGTGTTGTGCATATATAATGTGTGTACATGTTGTTTATGCAATGTTATGCATAGGTTGGTACATATAGTGTTGTGCGAATGTGTCATATGAAGTGTTGGCTATAGATGGTGTTATGTACATGTTGGATATGTGGTGTTGTGTACATATTGTACTATAAGCATGATGGATATACGGTGTTGTGTGCATGTTGGATATGCAGTGTTGTGTACATAGGGTGCTATGTACATGTTGTATATACAGTGCTATGTACATATGGTGTCGTGTGCATGTTGTACATAAATTGCTATGTACATATGGTGTGGTGTGCATGATTGTACAAGTGGTGCTGTGAGCATGTGGTGTCGTCTACATTTTCTACATGTGGTGTTGTGTACATGTTGTGCATGTGATGTTGTGTACATGTCGTGTCATCTACATGTCGTGCATGTGGTACTGTGTACACACCGTACAAGTCGTATAATGTACATGTGGCATTGTGTACACGTTGTGTAGGTGGTGTCATGTACATGTGATGTTATGTACATATTGTGTAGGTGGTGTTGTGTATAGGTGGTACTGTGTACATGTTGTACATGTGGTATTATGTGTATGCGCATGTGTTGTGTTGTGTACATGTGGTACTATGTGCCATGTGTACTTATTGTGTTGTACTTTGTGTAGCACATGTATTGTATGGTGGTGTACACCAAGTGTAGGCGCATGTATTGTGTTCGGTTGTACATTAGGTGTAGGTGTAGGTATTGTGTGGTGGTGTACATCGGGTGTAGGCAGATGTATTGTGTTGTGTTGTACACTGGGTGTAGGTGTATGTGTTGTATGTCAGGTATAGGTGCATGTATTGCATCGTGTTGTATGTCGTGTGTGATTGTATGTGTGTGATGCACAATATGTGTATGTGCACATGGTTGAGGAGAAGGAACTGGGTGTTTTCCGGATGTGGAAACTAATCTGGAGTGTGTACAGAATAAGGACAAAGGTAGAAGCTAAGGATGGACAAAAGGATAAGTATAAGTATTTTAGTTTAGTTTAATTATGCATGTTATTTATGATTTTGGTCTATGATGATTACATGTGATCTATGATCCTGGTTTATGATGGTTACATGTGAGTTATGTTTTTGATCTATGATGGTTGTGTTTCGAACTAACCAAATGTGATATTTTTATACATGATGATTTGGTCAAATATGTTAGTTTGACTTGTTGTGACATGAAGTAAATAGAATTGCAAGTGTACCTTATTGACGAGCTACCAATGAGGTATGATTTAAATTTATTTCACTCTAATGGAAGTTATATGCTTGGTACGAAAAGCACGAAAATGCCCGGTTGGGTGGTTGAAACTAACTAAAAAAATTAGCAACAGAAGTAAAAGAAATTGGAACATGCAGCAGTATGCTAGTAAACCACTTCAGGAGCAGGGTCATTATGGGACACGGGTACCCAATAGTGTCCATTGATTTCCATGAACATGCTATGATTGGTATGATGGTTTTGAGGTAGGTATATGCTTTGGCTGTTGACCTTCCGATGCGAGGAAGCCTTGCCAAGGGATGGATCCCCTGGGATAGGGGATGTTGGGGAACTTGGAAGGTGAGTGACTGCATGAAAGGGGTGACCAGATTGCTCGAGGGACTGTGTAGAAGAGACGAGAAGGTCGGGGATGGATTTGGTTTGGTCTTTATCATTTCCAATTGGAATCAAATGCACATTGGGAGTATGCCCTGGAACAATGAGCCAGTGACTGTTCATTAAGAGGACAAGTGGTACAGGATTATAGCCAAGGATAATTTTAGGGGCGAATGTTCGCCCTAGGGGTTTTAAATTTTTAGTGGGCGAATATTTTGTATCATAGTACATTTTTACAAATCACCTCAAATAGCCCACCTTATTTTAAGGGAGAGGGTAAAAAAGGTAAATTTAGCCCTTGAAATTAGGACTTACAACCTTCCATTCGCCCATTTTCAAGAATAGGTTTTATTTAAGTGAATCCATTCGCCCATTTTCAAGAATAGGTTTTATTTAAGTGAATCCTATGGGCCAAATACCATATTTATAAAAGAGGTATGGTAAATTAATAAAAATATAAATAAATGAGAGGTATGGTAAATAAATAAAACATTTTTTATATTTACTCCATAAGTCACCTTATATACATGTAAGGGTGTAAACAAATAAAAATATAAGTAAAGTGGAGGTATGGTAAATAAATAAAACGTCTTTTTATACTTACTCAAAAGGTATGGTAAATAAATAAAAATATAAATAAACACGTATCCTAAATAAATAAAACCTCTTTTTATATTTAGTCCATAACCCTCGTTCTATTTATGAAGGCTCAAGAAAGAGGTTTTATTTAAGTGAATCCTATGGGCCAAATACCATATTTGTAAAAGAGGTATAATAAATTAATAAAAATATAAATAAACAAGAGGTATGGTAAACAAATAAAACATTTTTTCATATTTACTCCATAAGTCACTTTATATTTACGAACACTCAAAAAATGGGTTATATTTAGGTGAAACCTATGGCCAAAATACTACGGGACAAATACCATGGACTAGATTGTTGTTAATACCATGCAAAAAATCATTATTAACCCTAATATTAGAATTAATAAAAATAAAAATGGCACATGGTATTGACCCATGGTATTCACCAAAATGGCACATGGTATTGACCCATGGTATTCACCTCGAATGTAGCCTATTTAAATGGGGGAATTAAACCATCATGTAGCCTATGCTAAGATTCACTAGGACTTTACAAAGTTTTATTATTTAGTGAAAGACTCGCCAAGATCTTACAAGATTTTATAATTGAGTAAAATATTCGCCTTGCCTGGTGAGAGATTCGCCAAAAAATTATATATACATATTATATTATTGATAAAATCGCCTTCCATTTTTCCTATATACCATGGAGATTCGCCCATTTATTATATTTATAAATTTAGGGGGGGTTCTTAAAATTTTCCCTGATTATAGCGCTGGACATTGGATGTAGATTTGACCTTGTAGTGGATTTTGTACTCCCTGGGAAGGAGGTGAATCCTGGTATTACCTTGAGGGTGGAGGTGTGAGCCTCTAGATTTCCTTGTTGTGGATGCATGCATCGTATCCTTTTATTTGTTGGTTGTGAAAATCTACATATGTGTATATGTGTGTATTATTATAAATATTGTATTGAGCTATATTTATAAAGCTCCATAGACAATATGGTTATTTTCCGGGTGAAGAAAATGTGTATGTGTGTATATGTGGTTATTATTGTAAATACCGTAATGAGCTATGTTATCAATCTCCAGTAAACGGTATGTTTGTCATGTTTTGGCAGATGGTCATTGTAAATACTACAACGAGCTACGTTATAAAGCTCCATGGGAAGTATGTGTTGTTTTCAGTAGTCTTGTGGTTATAGGTGTCGTTGAACACTGAGGACGGTGTTTCCCCAAGGGGGACGGTTCTGTAATAGCCCTGGTTAAAAATTCATGTAAAAATATATAAGGCCACGGTGATGGGACACGTATTCCAAGCTGAATGGTGGGAAAAACATCCTAGTCGGTGTTAATTTCGGTTATTATGGCTAAGTAAATTGGATAAGGCAATGGCTAAGGCTTTGGAAAGGCAAGAGGTATTTATTTGACATTTTATTTATTAAATAATGGAAATTAAGATAAAATGAAGGTGAAAGGTCATAGGTTGCATGTGAGGAGGAAAATGAAGGAAAATAATGGAAATTTAAGAAAATAGAGGCCTCATTGATAAAAGGGCTTCTGAGGATCAGTGGGTAGGCTTGGTCAATGTAAGCTTGGTCAGTTTAGTTTTGGAGCTCTCTAATTATTCTCCCTCTCTCTCTCATACTCTTGGATACTTAGATTTTTCTTGAAGTACTCTTAGAGAGTGTGGCATACTTGGAATTTTGGAGCAAGAAGGCAAAGGAAGAGCAGGAAAGCACAAGAGGACATCAGGATCAACAACTACACCGATTTTTGCTTGCAGGTACCGAGTTGCATGTATTTTTTCCTCACTAGTTTTGGAATGCATGGCACATGCATGTGGTTTATTGGTCATGATTTGTCACTAGCATGGAGGATTGCCTGGATTGATAGTGGATTTGTCTATCCTTTCCATTTCCTAGATAGCCATGGTGTTGTGGGTTCATTTATTTGTTTTTCTAGTTGATTATCATGTTTCCTTAGCTTGGGTTGAGTTATTAGTTCCTGGAGCCTTGGTTGGGCAAGCACTCTGAAAGCCCTATAATGGTTGGGTTGATTACTAGTCCTAGAGCCTTGGTTGGAAAAAACGCTCTAGAAGCCCTATAACAACTTGGGTTAATTTATTAGTCCTAGATTCTTGGTTGGACAAATACTATGGAGCCCTTGGTGGGTTGAGTTACTAGTCCTGGAGCCTTGGTTGGACAAATTCTCTGGAGCCTTGTATAAGTTTTGTGTTTAGTTACTAGTCCTGGAGCCTTGGTTGGACAAACACTCTAGACCCTGACATGCAGTCGTGGGTTGAGTTACTCATCCTAGAAGTTGGGTTGGAACAAACACTCTGGAGCCCTTGAAGGCTTGGATAGAGACCAATCTGATTTTGGTTTTGTGATGTCCGACCATGAGGTGGAATCATTGTTTGATGGTTTGAGGTGGTTGGCCTCTGGAAGCCCTTGATGGTTTTGGATTGATGTGTTTTATGAGATCCCACATTCATGCTTGGAATATGGCATGGGGGTGAATGGCTGAAGAGAGATTTGGCTCATCCATTCTACGGTCGGGTGGAACGTGGAAGTCCCATCCCGGGTTTGGATTTTGCATCATCAATATGAGGTTATTTCTCCTTGTAATTCTATGAGTATTATACTAGTTATATGTGGTTTATATGGTTGTGAGTTCATTGGTATTTTTGTTGATATTATGTTGGTTATATATATGTTTTATGATAGTATCTATGTATGGATCTCATAGTGTTTTTATTTGTATATGAAGGAACAATGTATCTATGACCTAACGAATGAAACTACAACTAAAGTGATAAGGAAACAATGCCTCATAGCAAATCTTAGATAAGTATGAGACCCCTATGCTCAGATATGTTATTTACACCTATAGATTACATATTCGTGATATGTTTGATGAAATTCTTGTCATGGCTAGTAGGGGTCCATTTAAGGGCTTGTTCAAGTATTTACATCATTGTTTCCCTGTTATCTTACTGTTCTGAAGGTGTCATTCAATTCTGGGGAGTGACTTGGGCTCTGGGCTTGAAAAAGTGGCTCAAATCCCGGAGACTATGCCATATCACTATGCAGAATAGTCCCTGAATGTAGGCATGCAGTCTTGCGGGAGCATCCACAGCTCTCTGGACACTGGCATGCCCATAGCATGGGAGCGTCCAAAGGTCAAGTGGTCTAAAATATCAGTGGGACCCAAGGGCAGGTTGGCAGAAATGTTGGGATGGTTCCTGAGGGTCCTAATGCTGATGTTGAATTTCTGTATGGTGTGTTTCCATCAGTTCCACTTCCTTAACGTGACTTAGCAAGTAGAATCATATCATAATGACCTCTTGTTTCATGTTTACCCTTGTTGGCTAGTTTCTTGGGTAGATGTGGGAGGAGGGCGTTACATCCATGCAGGTCTCCAATTGTTTTGGTACCAAAGAAAGATGGTGCATGGCGCATGTGTGTGGATTCCAGAGCCTTGAACAAGATCATGGTAAAGAATCGTTACCATCTTCCTTGAATTTATGATTTACTTTATGAGTAGAAAGATGGTATGTATTTCACTAAGTTGGACTTGAGAAGTGGCTATCATCATATTAGGATTTTTGAAGGAGACATATGGCAAACATATTTCAAAACATAGCAAGGTTTGTTTAAATGGTTGGTTATGCCATTTGGGATTTTTAATTCTCTTGTGACATTCATCAGAGTTATGAATGATGTCTTAAGGCCTTTTCTTGATGACTTTTTGTTTGTGTACTTAGATGACATATTGGTTTTCAACAAAACTCATGAAGAACATGTTAGGCATGTTAGGAAAGTCTTAGATGTCTTGAAGAAAGAAAATTTGTTTTCAAAGATGTCTAAATGTCAATTTGGAAAGACCTCCTTGGTGTCTTTGGGACATATTGTTGGAGGGGGTGAATTGAAGATAGATCCATTGTAGATTCTCCTAAACCAAATAACGTAACAGAGGTTAGGAGATTTTTGGGAGTGGCCCAATATTGGAGAAAGTTCATTTGTAACTTTTCATCAATTGCAGCTCCATTACATGCCTTAACAAGTGTGAAACGGGTTTTTCAGTGGGGAGGCAAGAAACAGAAAGCCTTCGATGTATTAAAAGAGAGAATCAGTACAAATCTGGTTCTTTCACTTCCTAATTTAAGACAACCATTTGCAATACAAAGCGATGCAAGTGACTATGCCAAGAAAGCGATCTTGATGCAACATGGTAAGCCCATTTGTTACCATTCTGAAACTTTTAATGGTGCAGTAGTTAACTATCCTACATATGACAAAGAAATATATCCATTGGTGCAAAGTGTGAAAAAATGGAAGCACTATTTGATGGGAAAGGAAACTATCATTCACAGTGATCATCATCCATTGCAATGCTTGCAATCACAAACCAAGCTACAACAAGCGAGGCAATTTAGATGGATGGGTTTCTTGTGGAAATTCCACTTGGTGATAAGGTATACAAAAGGTATCTATAAAAAAGTTGTGGATATTCTATATAGACCAATTGTTAGTGCTTCAATTATTCTTAAGCATAATTCTATAATGCATGAGAGTTATGTTGAACAGTATGCTTTAGATGTAGATTTTAAAGATGTATATGCAACTTTGTGTCAAGGAAACCAAGTAGAGGAATTAGATTACCATGTTGTTAATGGTGTTGGACCTGCCAACATGTCAAGGGGATCTCCCCGGTAAGAAGTCCCAATTAGACCTTAGACCGTTTGGTGTAGGAGTCCTAGTAATGGGTCGTAAGGTAATGCCTTGAACATGATGTCGCACAGAGGCAAGTAAGATAACTCTGTCAGTAGCAAGGGTGTGACTAATGTAGTGAGTCAAGGAATGAGTATGATAGGTTCCAACACTTCAAAGGGAGAGGAAGGTGAAGGTGAGTTCCAGGTTGAAAGGGATCAGTCCCAACTTGGCTAGGAACACACAACACAAAGGACATGCACAGCTTTCGGCAGAGTAGTCAACATGGATGCAGAAGTCACAACATACAAGGTAAGATAACACGAAAAGCACTCATGGATCAGTCTGAGATGAGTGTGATGGTTGATATAACAAGGTTCAGAGGAAGGTCTGTCTGATGTCCGATAGATAAGTTGACACGGACAGTGAAAACATTAACAACATATGCAACACATTAACGACAAGATTCGTATAATTGCATAAAAATCAATTCATATACAAGTATGTAAGTTAAACAACATATATCATTAAGGAAACCGGAGCAATCCAACTACAATAACAACATATGCATGAAAATGTGTTGGCTTTTATTATATAAAGAAGTGTAAGTCACAATCATACAACACACCATGTAAACTTGCTAGCCCCATCAATGGAACGTTACAGCCACATCCGCCTGCTCCTCCAAAGAGATGTACTAGCTTCGTGCAATGGAGAAGCCAAGATGCGTTACAATATTGTCCAAGCCTTCTTCAAGATAGTCTTAGTAGAAGCTTGGCTGACCAAAAGCTCTTACAATGAGTTATGAGGGACTATTTATAGAAAAGGGTGGGGTGGCCCTTGACATTCCCCTTTATGACAGTTCAACTACCCTCATGACTCTTCACCTACTCTATGACTGTTACATCCAACCATTGACACTTGACTTATACTTGACATGACTCAACATTGCAATGCACATGTACCCATGTGAGACAACATGGCTTGAGCAAGCCTTGCAAGACATCACTGACACTCGATCCGCTGTGACGAGACCAACTCTTTGACATGCTTGTGATAGTGAAGGTGGTGAGCTGATGCCAAACTTGGTCGTCCGTGATGGTGTACATGCACCTCATGGTGACATCTTGTTGAAGCGAACTCTTGCCTCCATTGCAACTGGTGCATTGGTTCGACCTCTTCATCCAACTCGTCTGCTAACATGCGCATGGTCTTCTTGGGTACAGTTGAACCGGAAACACACTGATGCATAGTGTCTGTGCTGATCTTCAAGTGTGTGTTGGTGGTCATGCGCATCAACTTTCCGAAGTGCATGTTCAGCCCCAGTTGGACTTGCTTCTTATCTTCGCCTGGGTGAGTGTGTTGAATGGGTTGGATTGCATGCTTGCACTCAATATGCACTCAATGACATGCATGTTGCTAGATCCTTTGCATGTGATCAATAACATTGCTCACCATGTTTGCTCTGTGTCAGTTGTTGGGATGGATCCTTAACTTGTACTGGCACAGTTTCATCCGTGAGTGCATGTTGCGCCCAATCATTGGACTGTCTGTGCAACTTCATGTTCTTCCTGAGTTGTTGCTTTAGCACATGCAACTCCTTCTTTGTTCCATCTTCTACCTTCGCATGATCTTCATGTTGCGTCGTCACTTCATAGCTTGAGTCTCCAAAGTTGCTTTCATTATCAGTGGATCTACTTGATCTTGCAACTTTGCTCCGCCTCTATGTTTTCAACAACCTTCCTCTTTCATTTGTTACATTTGCTTCATTCGTTGTGTTCGCTACATTCGGTATGTTGCCTTCAGCTGTTGTTCATGATGTTGCTCCCTATGATGTTGTTGCTTGATGTCCTTTTCCACGAACAACTTGATGTCTTCGTGAGTAGGCAAGCTCATGGACACTTGATCGAATGCATCCCCAAGCATGCTTTGAATGGTGTCTTCATCTCTGGTCTCTTGGAAGCCATTGTAGTTGTACTGCTAAGAGGCAAATGAACACCTACGATACCTAGAGACATGGTAACACTCATATCAATCAATCTATCAGTCGAAAACCAGAATGAACATGAGAACTAACTTGCAACATACCTGGGTGAATGATCATGAAGGTTGCACAATTTCGATCAGGAGGTCAGGAAACTGACTGCCAAGACTGCACAAGGAACAGTCCGAGCTACTGAGAGACTACTGGAACTATGCAATGCACAGTCTAGTCTGGCTGTTGACTGTTGGGATTGCACATTAAGAAATTCAACTAGGAAGGATTGCTGCCCAAAAACAAATTTGCACAATTTCTTGAGCCAAGCAGCCACTGTCCTCCAGAAATGCGCAAAACAGTCATGGAGGCCAGTGTTGGGCAGGAATGCGCAAATCTGGAGAGGAAGGTGAGCCTTCCTTCCCCAGATTGTGCAATGTAGCCTTGGTGAAGGTAGAGTCCAGACCAAGGTTGGCCCGACTCGTCGAAGGGAAACTGAAAGCAACTAAGACAGTAAATGCATGGCGACACTAAGTGATAGAAGAAGTCATTGACAATGCATGCAAAACATGAATGAAATATTCAACAAACATATCAACATGCATGTGGGTGAGGCAGTTCGCCTGTTGGGAAAACATCCGTGCAAAATAGTTTCATGCATGCAACAGCAGTGAGATAGCAACGAAAACTGAAACAAAGCTACAACAAGCTAGAATACATGTAAACGACAACATGCATTCAAAGAAATCAAGAAAACAACATTCACACAAGCGAATACACAAAAACTGACAGAAATGCAGCACAAGGCATGGGAAGCGAGCTTACCCCAAAACAACTGAGCTGAATGTGTCGACTACTCCTAGATGTGATGTGGGATGTCAGAGCTACAAGGTTGACGTGAGGAATGAACTATGCAACGTCGGTTGATGAGTTTTGATAACATCAAGGTTGTGATGTGCATTCCACAAATCTAGGGGAAGTGACACTTGGAGGGAGGCTTTTGAATTGTTCCTTGCATGTAACCTCCAACTGCTAAACATAGATCCCGGAAACAAGGGATGCCTTTGCATGCTACCTTGGGGAAACAACCCATGCATGCAATTCTGTTTTGCTCAGTCCCAGAAGGAACCGGTCAACTCAGATGCACATGTAAGAGACTCTTTGATTGCTGGAGAAAAATTTGCATTTCTGGCTGGGAGCTAGGCTAGCAGCCTAGGATATTTGCGCAATTTCTGGGCTGAGCAACTAACTGCTACCCAGATTTGAGCAAATCCTAGGCTGAACAGCCTACTGCTGGGAGGGTTTGCTGGCAGGATTGTGCAATCCTAGAGCCCAGCAGGCTGTCAGAGAGGATTGCGCCATTTCTAGAGGGAAGGTTGGTTTCCCTCCAGAAACGCTCAATTTCCAAGGGGAAGATGCTCATCCTATAGTTGGACCAAGTCCGGGTGAACAACCTGTGAAGGGAAAAGATCAAATTGTGATCACCAGGCTGCCTTTGAGCAAGAAAGACACTGAAGCTTGAGGACTTGACGAAGCAAGGCAAGCTGTTGTGAAGGTTGGTAGGGAGGCTCCAAAACAAGCTAAGGAAAAATTTTGGAGGGTGGCTGTAGCTGCTACAACACGTGTTCATGATAAACTTTTGTATCATCTTGGCAAGCTATGCATTCCAAAATGTGAAAGAGTTAACATCATAAGGGAAGTGCATACTTCTCTTATTGTTGGCCATTTTGGTGTAGGAAAGACAATGGCACAATTACAAAGGTATTGTTATTGGCCTCATATGAATGAAAGTGTGTCACAAAATGTAAGAGGATGTTCTTTATGTTCTACTAGTAAGCCTGGCAATAGAAATTTAGGATTGTATACTCCACTTCCAGTTCCTTCTCGTCCTTGGGAAAATGTTTCTATTGACTTTGTAGGACGATTGCCTATGTCTAAGAAAAATCATGATTATATTTATGTTGTGGTGGATCGTTTCAGTGAGATGTGTATTTTGTCTTTGAGGTTTCTGCGAGTTTCATCATTATGTAGATTATCTTTCAGATATATCGCATTAGGTTTCTTTCTGATCGACGTTTCGAACCAGCAATGGTGGTTCATCTTCAAGTATTTTTATGCCTTGTAAGAAGCACATTACAGTTGAACAAATTGCATAAATGTTCTTTCAAAATGTATGGGTACATTTTGGGTTTGCCCAAATCCATTATTTCTTATCGAGATTCTCGATTTGTCTGGAAATTTTGGTCAAGCTTATGGGGACTCATGGACATCAAGTTGAAAAAGATCACATCATTCCATCCACAAACCGATGGTCAGATAGAAGTGGTGAACAAAATGGTAGTACATCTTCTTCGTGGTTATTGCAACAAACATCCTAAGCTTTGGGATGAACACTTACACTACATTCAGAATGCTTACAACTGGGCAAAGAATTCATCGACTCAAACATCTCCATTTGAGGCATGCTTTGGATACTTACAAAAATATCCTTTAGATTTTATCTTTGGGAAATATGTTGCTATTGATGGACATAGTGACATTGATAAGGCCAAGTGGTTCATTGAACAAGTTCAATTGGTGCATTAGATGGTTCAAGAATAGTTGGAAAAGAGCCAAGGCAACAAGATAAGGTATGATAAGAATCGTGTTGACCAAAATTTTCAGGTTGGAGATGAAGTTTGGCTTTGCATTATCAAGGAGAGGCTTAAAGGAGAAGGTAAAAAATTGAAACCAATAAGGCATGGACCTTTTAAGATTTTAGGAAAGTTTGGTAATAACGCCTTCCATTTTCCTCCATATATGAAAATGTATGCAGTTGTTAATGTTGAGAATTTGAGATTATATGAGCTTCCTTTAATTGGTAATCAAGGAGAGCATGTTCAGATTCCTTCAATAGAATATTTCTCTCCTGAATTTCTTGAAGAATTGCAGCAGGATACTATCCTTGATAGAAAAACAAGAACTTCAAAATGAGGGAACGTGGAGTACCTTCATGTGGGACTCAAAGGAAAAAATCCAAGAAAAACCAAATGGATTGAGATTGTAAGGATGAGGGAACTATACCATCCTCTTATTTTTGATTGAAAATAGTCTTTTGGAGGTCCAAAAGCTTCCAGTGGGGAGGAGTGATCCAAGGGATCAGTAAAGTGCTCAAAATTCAAAGTGTTCAAAAGTGCTCGAAACTTGTGCCAAATCATAGATCTTGATGACCTAAATCCAATGAAACTTTAATCACTCAAAACTAATATCGTATGCTCTTGATATCATGTTTTAATTGTTTTCCCAAACAAGTAAAAAAATTGCAGGTTGGATGCAGGATTGTTGACTAGGTAGTTTGTAAGATGGCTGGGAAAGGTGATTGGGTAGGATGATTGTACCTCATGGGCCAATGGTAAGCTTCCAAGTGGCCTCATGTGATTGGTTCATTTTTGGCAAGAATTTTATTGGTGGTTGGATTTTTTTATGTGGACCAATGATGGGATGCCATGTGGTCCAGTCATTGGGTGCCACGTGGCACCTCGAGGGTCAATAAAATTCGGTTAAGACCTAACTGCCACTAGGGATATTTGAACTCAAGACAAAAGAACCAACAATCTAGCACTCTACCACAATGCCGCAGGTGTTACTTGTTAAAACATAATAGTGGAAACATATTTAAATTTTATGCATTGAAGTGTTGGGGGAAGGTGTTGAGGCTAAGCCCTAGCCCCTGATCACCTTACCTCCCACGGGATCGTAGGCAACAAGGAGCTAAGGGCTCAGGCTTAGCCCCAACCCAAGGTTCTGGAAACCATAATGTTAGCCACCAGATCGGAGCGCTCAGTCGAGGGAGCTAGCGAAAGCCCAGCCCATGTCTAGCCCTTACACATATGACCAGTGGCAATCAGTGGAGAGTTTTGGCAATCAAGCGCGAATTTTTGGGGAACAACCCTGGTTTTGTGGTGCTCCACAGAACAGTTGCAGAGAGCCTGGGAGCTATGCCAACGGGGGTGGGCAGTTAGCCCCAACCCTAGGCACATGGCCCCATGTGGCCCAAATTTTTCGCTATAGGCCTTATTGGGCATTTAAACTGAGCAACAAAATGCACCTGAACCAGCGGGAATCTTGACAATGCTGGGTAAAATTGGCACTCAACACGCCCTGGAAATGCAAAATTCGTAGATCAGTTAGTAGTACAGTCCAATTTGTAGAGCAATTAGTAGAAAAACTTCTAGAGAGCATAAATTCTTCTGTTTTTGGCCAAATATATCCCAACAAGAGCCCAACTGAGGATTTTTACTGTTCTGGAGCCATTGGAGACATAATTTTTACATTATGAGAACTTTAAATCCATGTAAACACAAATTTGAGCGCTTAATGAAAGAGGCCCAACATTGGAAGTTGGACCAGGAGATGTAGCCCAGGAGAGGGTTGAACTCCTTTATCATTTTTTTTGTCATTTGTTTCTGATATGGTATATTTTTCTTTGTTTTATGTTTTTAACTAAGTTTTAAAACCATTATTTTATGTGTTTTTCAAAGTGATCCATTGCCTAAAATACATAAAATTTTACTTGCAAATTTTTCCATCGCCTTCAAGTTTGCATTGCGGATTAGTCGATAGGCCTGCACAATAGAATACATCTCTTTTTCATAAGTGGGATACTTTTGGACTCTATTTGAAAGTGTCTCAATGTGATATACTGCCAAATGCCATTGTTGGGTAAGTATTGCACCAATAGCAGAGTCGGAGGCATTTGTCTCAATTTCAAATGGTTGTTGCAGGTCTGGTAATGTGAGCATTGGCGTAGAGCAGAGGCGATGTTTCAACTCGACAAATGCCTTCTGTTGGGATTCAGAAATAATAATAATAATAATAATAATAATAAAATAAATAAATAAATAAATAAAAATAAAAATAAATAATAAATAAAATAAATAAATAAATAAAATAAAATAAAATAAAAATATAAAAAAATAAAAATAAAATAAATAAATAATAAAATTAAAATAAAAATAAAAATAAATAAATAAATAAATAAAAAATAACTTTTCTTTCACTCCATCATTGGAAAACTGACTCAAAGGAAAAGTGATATGATAGAATCCCAACATGAACCTGCGATAGAAATTGGTAATACCTATAAAGTTGTAGAGCTCTGTTAGAGTGGTGGGGGCTGGAAAATCTTGGATAACTTGTATCTTGGTTGGGTCCACATGCACACCCCACTCATCAATTATGTACCCCAGATATTGAACCTGGGTCATACCAAAAGTACATTTCTCCAAATTGGCACACAATTTGTGTTGTCATAGGGTTTGGAGGACATGTCAGATATGGTGTATGTGCTCTTCCCAACTCCATCTGAAGATCAGGATGTCATCCAAGTACACTACCATGAATGAGTTGGTGAAGGGCCACAATATCTCATCCATCAATTACATGAAGTTTGCGGGGGCATTCAACAACCTAAAAGGCATGACTAACTATTCAAAAAGGCCCTCCTTGGATTTTAAGGTGGTCTTCCACACATCACAGGGTTCAATTGGTACCTGGCGATAATCAAAATTCAAGTAAATATTGTTAAAATATTTGGTCCCCTTGAGCTGGTCCAGAAGGTCATCAATTTGTGGGATTGGATACCTATTTTGGGCAGTGATCTTATTCAATGCATGATAGTCAATACAGAGTCTCCAAGTGTCATCTTTCTTCTACACCAACACGATCAGGGTCCACAGGGTGATGAACTTGGCCTGATGTACCCTTTCTACAACATCTCCTGAATTTGCCTCTTAATTTCATCATTCTCCAAAATAGAGTGTTAGTATATCGATCCATTGGGTAGCGGTGCGCCTGGGGTTAGATCGATGGATTTCATGACTTAACAGTGTAGGAGTAACCGTGTGGGTGAGGTGAAGATGTCCCTGTACTCTTCCACGACCTTCTCCATATATTATTGTCATGTGGAGGATCCTTGTCTAGAGGCTATGGATGTGGCCATGGTCTTATTCTTTCCTTGAGGGTGAATCATAAGGAAGAAAAATTTCTCGGTTTGGGAAATGAACTTACTGCATTTCTTCACAAAAATCAAAGAGATGGTGATATGTGGTGCTACCTCTGGTATCCTGTATAACTTATTTCCCAAAGAAATAATAATAGTGTGAGGCATAGAATCATACACAACATGAAGCCTCCATAAGTATGGTTGACCTAACAATACATCACAAACTTCAAGAGGAGCAACATCACACAGTACCTCATCTATGAAGGGCTTGATGTTGTATGGAAGACGACGCTGTTGGCTGACATGAAGATCTCATCCTTGGTTAAGCCACCCGATGGTGTATGGTTCCTGGTGTGGTGTGGTTGGTAGGCCCAACCGCTTCACAACCTATTCTGAAATGAGGTTCTTTTGGCTTCCGCTATCGACAATGAATTGCAGCGGAAAACCCTTCGCCCACATATGTGAGTGGAAGAGTCACTCCCCCTCCTGAGGATCTTTGAGGTCAATCTTCTAGATCTTGGTGGTGGCAATGGTGGCACTAGTCTCTGCATTAATAATCTCCTTCCCTTTGTCATTCCCTTTGTCACTTTTTGACTCAGAGTTGGAACATGCTTCTGAATTGGAAGCCTTCAAATTGGCCACAAACAACTGCTTGTCTTGACACTCACTTGTGTTGTAGGTGGGGCTCTTATGGAACTCACACCATTTCCCTATGTCCCTCTTTGTCTTCATGGCATTTTTATTTTCTTACAGCTTTGGCGGGTTGTCGAGGGTCACCCCGCCTTGG
Source organism: Pinus tabuliformis (assembly GCA_031772625.1). Taxonomy (NCBI): domain Eukaryota; kingdom Viridiplantae; phylum Streptophyta; class Pinopsida; order Pinales; family Pinaceae; genus Pinus; species Pinus tabuliformis. The sequence goes on along the minus strand of CM062811.1, from coordinate 618,417,716 downwards.
CTTTGTCATTTTTTTTGTGGTTTGAGGGCACCTTCCCTCCCTTCATATTTTCAGATCTAAAGTCTCGCGTCTTTTGTTTAAATTTTTTCTCGATCTTGACAGCATATCGATAGGTGGTGCCAAGCAAGGATATGTCCAATAAATCCATTTGGTCTTGGATGTACTTGTGTAGACAGTCGCGGTACTTGAGTACCAAATTCCACTCAGAATCCTTGATACCCAAATTCGTGCGAAGGGTATGAAAAATATTTGTGTACTCTAGCACATCTTGGTCCCTTCCATGCCACAACATGGTCCACTTTATATATTTATCTTCATATCTCCCGATAGGGTAATATTGTTCCTTGATAGCATCTTAGAAAGATTTCCAAGTGGGTGTGGCTGAAAATAATGAGGGTTCCCTCTCGTCCTTTTGTTCACTGTAGGTTTCCCAAGAGACCTTGAAATTGGAGGCAGCTTTGAGGAGTGCAAAAGTAATATTTTCCCGATTGGAAAAGTCATGAACTGAAAAGTATCCTTCCAATATATTTAACCATCTATCTACAATGTCTTCATCTATCTAGCCTTCAAACAAGGGAATGTCAAATTTGATTTGTACCTTAAAAGGACTGGCACCTCTAGAGTGGTTTCTGTATGAAGATGTGTCGCATGTGGGTAGCCGCGGAAGGATCTGGGCAAAGTTATCCATCATCACGTTCCTCTGTCGCTTAAGAGCTTCCTCGAGCAATAGTTTGAAAATATCTCCAGCTCCATCATATTTATTTTCTTCTGCCATGGGAGGTCATCGGGGTTTGCGAGGCTGGTCTTGCAAAGGTTCAACCAGTCCGAGCTTTAAGTCCTTATACCTGACCTCATTGGGGATATGCAAAGAAAAAAAAAGAAAGAGCAGACCAATTTGATACCACTGATACAGACTTATGCAAGAACACAACAATATACAAATATAAACATAAACACAGAGATGCAACAGAAATAAATCTTCATTTCATTAATATCAAAGAACTGAAATATTCTTACAAGCAGAATGGAAATAAACTGCACGAGTGATGGTAGCTTATCTTTGAGAAGAGATGTGATGGCTACATGCCTTTAAGTTGGGTTATAATGAGGCTCGGCGGCATTTTTATCCTTGAGAAACAATGGGAAACCCTAAACATCCGAAAACCTAACCCTAGGAGATGAAGCGCCAAAATCTTGTGGGCCCCATTGGGATTAGTTGGAACGTCAACTTCCCAGGGTCATAACTTTGGCATACGATCTCTGTTTGACTATCATAATATCCCGTTTCGATGTCCTCCAAGAGAAGGTCGAAAACAAACTATGAATCTAGTTTGGCACTTTTCCAATCTCTATGTTTTCCCAAAAAATTGTCTTTTAGGCCCTCAAAACAGCTTTGGAAGTTTAGGACCCGAAAAACTGCAAAATATAGTAAGTTGTACTACAATCAAGGAAACTGAAAAGAAACAGTGGGGGTCAAAGTGGAATAGGTGGGTGGCCACCAATATCCACCTGAATCATCAAGTGCAATGCATGAAAGGTTCTAACATGACAAAGGGAAAGTAAGTGAGCTCCTTAGAAGCATGTAATAGTACACAACTTGAAAGGAACACGTGAGCATAAAAGGAATCATGAATTAGCATGTAAAACAATTCACAAGATAACCATGATTGAAAGATACAACAACACACATTCAACAAGATTCATACTAATGCAAACGAAATAGTTCATAAGCATTAGCGTAAATGAAATAACATATATTGTAAACATAACAAGATTAGTCCTACTATATTCACAACATATGCATGAAAATGTGTCATCTCTGAGATTTTATTAAAGTGAAAGTCCCAAACATACATTTACAATTACCAAACCACTAGTCCCAATAGTGGAACATGAAGCCAACGCCTACTCCTCCAAAGAAAGATACTCCCTCTATGCTAAGGAGAAGCCAAGGCTCTCATCAAAACTCCCAAGCTTCCGATCCTAAGCCAAAGGCCTGGTTGAAACCCTGTTACATGAGTTATGAGGGTATATTTATAATAAATGAGATGATTAATAATCTCCCCTTTGTGACTCTTGGACTTCCCTCATGACTCTTTGACTTCCCTCATGACTCTTTGACTTCCTTCAACCATGACCTTTGAACTTCATTACAAAATGAATTTTCACATTCCACAATTGACTCTTGGAATTTCATTATAATTAATTACAAAAGAATATTACAATATGCTCATACCCATATAAGACAAAATTGGGTAGAGTCGACTAGACAACCTAATAAGGAAAAACAAATCAAGCTTGAGTTTGGGGATACTCCAGCTCAGCCACTTCAACTTATAGTTTCTCGGTTACATAGTGGTACTGATCTTTGTATTATGCGATGACTTCCCCAAACTGTGCAATGGGATCAAGCTAGAAGCGGACTCTAGCCTCCATTGCATCCAGGTAGACTAACTTGGAACCAATTTGAGTTTCCTTCTTCAGCAAGTATAACATGGTATTGATATGGATAGGGCCACCAATGTATTTCTTCATATTATGCATGTTCACCTCTAGTTCTTCCTTGGTAGTGATATTCCTGAGTTGGTCTAAGAATTATTCAACCTCCTTTCTCATTTATTTCTACCCTTGGCTTCAGTGAGTGAGCGAACTAAAGGGATCTTGTGTGACTTCACCATGAAATCAACACTGTTGTACAACTATGCGTATGAGGCCTAAATTTTGGTGATGAATGAGTAGAGTTGTTTTTACTCTGGATAAACATTTGAACCCCAACATTCTCCAACTCAACATGTTGACTTATCTTCTTCATTAACTCAGGAGGTGCGCCTTTGTACTGCATTGACCACTCATGCATGGTAGTGATGGTTGTATGAACAACATTGAGGGCTTTAGCATTGTCTTTGCACTTCTATTGCATGTCATGCAAGTGGACAACTATTTTTTGCATGGTGACCAACTCCTCGTAGAGGCTTCTAATGGTTTCTCCCAATGTTGATACTTCACCAAGTATGGCTACCTTGAGTTCTTCTAGATACACCTATGCGGGAGCTGCTTTTTCGACCTCTCCTTGGAGTTGTTCCACTTGTTGCATTGCAGCTTGTAAGTTATTTTCCATTTTTTTGTTCTCATCCATGAGATACTCTGTGTTTTACTTGGTAGCAACCGTGAAGGCCAAGTTGGCTACAACAATGGCTTCTAGATTCCACTTGGTATCCATGACAATCACCCTTTCTCTAATGAACGCAGGAGATGTGAGATCATCCAGAAAGTGTTTCGTTCTAACTTGTACAATATTATTCTAGATCTCATCATAAGTTAGATTGTACATATCAAGAGGAACAATTTCCTCTTTTTCGCTCAGATCTTTCTCTATTGTTGGAGGAGGGGGAGACTGAGTAGTGATATGTTGAGTGGAAGGCATGATATTAAAATCCTGGTTTTTTTTCTTGGGCTCCACCTCCATGTCCTATATTACTATCATATCTTCAATTTCTTGAGAAATTTCCTTATCCTACAACTGATTTCTCTCTTCTTCTAGTAGCTGACTTTGTCCCTCTTCCTCAGCTTGCTTCAGTGCTGCTTCTTCTTCTTTCTTTTGTATTTCTTCTTCTTCTCACCTTTTCCTTTCTTCTCATTCTTTCTATTATTTTTCTTCCTCCTGTTTCAATTCTTCCTCCTCTTTCCCTTGTTTTCTCTTTCTTTCTGCTGCTATGGCCACTTTCAAGATGATTGGATCTGATTTCCATTTGCGGCTTTGTTCTTCCACTGGACTGTGCACAAGTTTCCACTTCCCTTTTCACACACTGATTTGTGCCTCACTGATGGCTTTGATTTCAGAGTTGATTCCAATTGAGGAGTAACCTATGATGTACCTACAAAGATGATTGACTGGCAGGGCTTAGAGGAATTCTAACGATTCTTCATCCTTTCCTCCTCAAGTGTAGCAAAAGTCCCTCTTGGCCAAGAGAAATGAATCTTCGCACAGTGTTGTTTGCAAACACTCCTAGGATCATATTGATTGAAGTCCATGCGACCGAATGTAAATGTATATATCTCCTTACCTTTGGTCTCTGCCACTTTTAGATTCTTAATCTCGTACAATCTGATTTGCAAAGGAAGAGTGGGCCAAGGTGCTTTCTTATTCCTATGCAACACTTCTGAAAAGCTTGTGGAAATATGGTATGCCACTTCTTACATGACTAATTTTTTGGTGGCATACCTCCATAAAAGATGTGGAGACTTGTAACCTTCGAACACTCTGAGGTAAGTGCCATCCGGTGAGGCAAACCAATCAACCAAATCTAATACTACTTCCAGCGCCTCATGGGACATGTGGGGTGGGTGCTCATAAAAAATCAACTTATAAAATGGAATGAGGAAGTGATCAGTCAACTTTTCCATAACTCCTTTGTGGTTGCAATATGAAGTAGGCTTGCAATAAATGTGTACACCAGGTTCCTTGAGTGTCCAAGCCCAACTCATGCCAGGAAATGAATTTTGAGCACATATTGCATCCAACAAGCAAGAAGACATGTACAATCTGACTTGCTTACCCTTGGGAGGGTTCTTAGCATTAGTCACATGAATCCTTAACTGTTGAGCTAGCAAGTCCGACTAATTAAATGGTTTTCCTTCATTCAGAATCTGATTTAGCAAGAATACCTAACCTTTGGGAAAGGTTTCAGTACTCTATTGACCATAGATCCGACAACATAGAACTATCAAGTACTGAAAAGCCTTGCTGAGAGATTTGTTCTTGTGGGTGTTGTTGGGTGTCTAGCATAACTTGGATGGCTCTTTCAGCCAACCTTTGATGACATATTTCATGCTCAAGTAGTTGGTGACTGCATAGAAGTGGAAATTCATGTAAGATTCTGGCAGTAGCAAATGATACATTCTCTAAAAATCGTGTGCCATAAAAGAGGTAAGCCTTTGTCCACTGACACTATTGAGGGTCATGGTATTGGTATTCGTATGTGACAGAATCTAGTTGACAATGTTTGTGCATGGAAACATTGGATACCTACATGAAATCTTGTGTAATCCTGACTTCTGGACATTGATGTAAACCCGCTTGTCTTCAAGATCTGTTTTGAAACTTCTTGTTGAGAATGGCTCATTCACCTTATACCATGTAATATCTGAATCTTTCTCTATATACAACTGAGTTTCTAAGAAAAATGGAAAGTTTACTGGAGTACTCTCAAGTTCCTCCCCAATTCTTCTTTTTGTAGTGTCTTTTGAGATAGATCTCTTGGGAGCCATAGTAACAGTAACTGACAAAGAGAAGTGCTCAAAAACTGTAGTACCTGTAGGATAAAAATGCACTCATGGAAAACATAATTTAGCTTAAGTGAAAAAACCCATAGAACAAGATCAAGGTATCAACCACATGTCTGAGAGGAAGAACTGTATAATTATTGGACTGAAGGGGAGAGGCAAAGCTTAGGAACTACGCATTGCGCAGTTTTAGTCGGCAAGGGAGAAGCTTGAGACTTGAGACTATGGAATGCGCAGTCTGAACATGGGAAGATTGAAGGAGAGACTACGCATTATGTAGTCTTAGTGGCTAAGGGTGAGTTTTAAGCCCTGGAACTGTGTAATGTGCAGTTGCGCAAGCGAAGGACTAGGCTTGATCCTTAGAGTTGTGAAATGAACAGTTGAAGAGGGAAACTGCTGGCCAAGTTAGAACATAACTTCTCGGGAAGGAGATGGAAAATTGAGACATTTGAGTGATAGTGCAAGAAAGAGTGAATATTTGACTAAGATTAAGATAGATCAGTGAGAATCAAGTTCAAAATATCAACATGCAAAAGGAAAAACAAACATGCACAAGAAGACGTTGTAGTAGCGACCTCTAATGGGAAAAAACAAGAAGTTGATACAACAATTGTAAAAAGTGAATGATGGACTGAACCAACACTTACACAAGCTAATAACAACTAAAACACCAGCATCCATGGAAAGAAACAAACAAAACAACACTCCAAAAGGCGACACAAAAAAGCGACAAAAGATGACAAAAGCAAAACTCACCCAAAAAAGCACCACAAACTCCACCGAAGGTTCCTTGATCTCACTAGAAAGGCTAGAGCTCCAAGATAGAATGTTAAAATGAGCTCTATGGGCGTCTATTATATATATCTAGGCTAGGCTATGTTTTATGACTTGCATGCCAAAAATCAAGGAAAAAGTGATACTTGGCGGAAAATAAAAAAATAGGAATTTGTGCCACTCTTTGGGAAACTAATTCTCCACTCCCTATTTTATAGGGATTGGCCTTTTTCGTTTTTCTTTTCTTTTTTTTCAAGAAACTACCCATTCACACTTCCAAGAAGGATTGTGCAATTCCCAACCACAAGGGGTTGGGAGATTCCTTGCCTCAGTGAATTGTGCAGTTTCTGAGGGTAGGAGAAGATTTTGCACAGTTTCTAAGTTCAAGACTAGCCTTCCTTCCAAGGTTACGTAGTTTCTAAGCTCAAGGTTGGCCTGCCTCCTAAGATTGCACAGTTCAGATCCTTAAGGTTGGCCTTCCTTCCAAGATTGCGTAGTTCAAATCCTTAAGGCTAGCCTATCTTCCAAGATTGCACAGTTCCAAAAGGGAAGGTTGATAATGCTGCAAGGTCAAGGTAGGAGATGGCTTGTGTTTGAAAAGGTTCATATTGGGGTCAAAAAAAGACATCACAAGCATTGTATTGAAGGTTAATTCTTTACATAGGCATGAATACTTGATAACAATGATTAATGAGCTCCTGTGGATAGAAGTGAGTCTCCAAAATCTAAGCATGGGAAAAATTTTGGAGGGGGGTCGTAGCTACTACAAAAAATTCTCATTGTATTACTACTCTTTCCAATATTTACTGTGTATACATTTTCATTCATATTCCTACCCTTCATTTCATTCTCTATACAATTGATATCTAGGATCCTCAAAGTATTCTATAACAAATAAATATCTACATCATTCCCAACATTTTCCACTCCCATATTTTGTAGTTATTTATAAATAGGTTTGGCACGTAGATGGCATCCTGAAAGTCAACATATTTAGTTTGTAAATTATCCACACAAAGATATTTACTCTTGAAAATATACCAAAAAGGTGAGTGTGAGGCCCATCTTAATGTCTACTATACCATAAAGATGAAGAGATTATCTATCATCTTCTATTTGAATGTAGTTTCTCAATGTAGATTTGGCATCATACCTTCATTGGAATCAACCACAAAGCGCATAGGCCCAATTATGGAGTAAAAATTATAGGGGAATTCTAAAAAACATACTCATCCTAAGAAGACTTTGGACATCTGTTGGAAAATTGGCTTGAAACAAAGCTATAGTTAAATAGAAGTAAGAGGCATCTAGATAATTTACAAGTAAATAAAAAAGATTCATTTTAGAATTCATTAACACAAAGCCATAACACAAATTTATATCATCTACCTTTGGAACCAAGTGAGGAAAGTTGGCTATAACAATTCATTATTTTCAACTCTAAGTTTTAACCCAAGCCTCCACAAACCAAATTCAAGCATAACATAGAAATTGTGATTGGATTCTAGAGATGAAAACCTCTACATAAATCCTACATTGTCTTCTAGAGCATCCAAAGGTAATTCAGGGGTGGCAAGTGTCGGGGAGGGTTTCCTAGGGGTTGGGGGGATGGGGATTTTATTCAATATGAAAGGAAATCATGAAACGTAATATGCTTAATACCTTATAAATGTTACAAATAATTAAGAAAAATTTTACATTCTCTACCAAGGTATCCTCTTAGAAAAAGAAGCGATAATGAAATCTTTGATTTCTATAGGAGACAAAAGCATAAATATTAATCTAATAGTCTTGAAATCAACTCCATCCAAAATTAAATTGGCTTCGATCATAGAATAAATCCATAAAGCGGACTATTAATTTGTGTAAGGTTTGATTTTACCAAGTATTACAAAATTTCAATCGTTAGGTTGATTCTTTAGCTAATAAAGTAGTTATACTCAATGTAGGTGTCCTCTAGAAAAATAGGGGGTGGAGCTAATATCCAATTCGTTAGCACTCTAAGGTTTAGAATAAGGGCTTGTAACATCATAATTAATAGCAATTTATCACTTAAAGTCCACCAATAGTATACATCTAAGGAGCTTGGACTTAAAAGGACTAGCCTTCCCCTTATTCACATTCATGAAAGTAATTAAACTTGGGGAATTGAACTCCTCAATGAAGGGATGGATTAGTAAGGTGTCATAATGAAATATTGCATGGGATGACATTTTTGTGTGAAAGGGAGGAATATTGGTCAAACCAACCCTAACCTAGTAAGAGTCTCACTCAGTCTCTAGGTTATCGTTTGGAATTTTATTTGTATAAAATTGTCTTTGGGTATGAGTCAATTGTATTCATCTTCTCACTTTGGTTTCTATAGGGTGGGTGTATTTTGTGTATGTTTATATGATTGATGCTGTATATCTCCCCATAGGCATATTTTCACCTTTGGTGCTTACTTGAAATAGACCCTCTTGGTTTTGTTTTCATCCTAGTCTACATTTTGGTTGTCTTCTCCTTAGTAAATTTGGATCTTTGTTTCCTACAACCAAATATTGAAAAGTTGTGGTCCTTTGGAATTATTTTTTGATGATATAATCTGTGGAACAGGGGGTCTACCATTATTTGGAAAAACAAGGGTTTTTTTGGGTCCATAACCTTTATCCATTTGCTTGAGCTCAATAATGGGCTTGACCAAAGTTAGTACTTTTTTTTTTGGTGTGTGCTCGCATGGATTATTAGAGAAGCACAAGAGTTTACAAGGGTTTTGAGAAGACATGAAGAATCGATACAGTGTAATAGATACTCTCTTTTTTTTATGACCTCAATGGTGCATGAAAATGAATATCAATGTACATCACAAAATCCCATAATTTTGAGTACCCTAGTGTAAAAAAATATACAATTAATGAAATAAAAGTAGAATGTACATGTGGAAATACATGGTTGTCAACCTAAGAAAATATTCATAGTCTGCAACTTCAAGTCACATAATCAAGAAAATCAGACCAAGAAAATTTAAAGGAAGAAGACACAATCAACTAGATAATGGAGGGCACGGACCCTGTGAACCAAAATTCTCTTACTACCAACCTCACACAAGAAGAAGCCAATAGTCACCACATCTTTCTATAATTTATATGTTCAACAAAGCAACTAGAATCTTAGGAGTCTTTTTTAAGTTATATACCTACAAGTTTTTCTACAAAATCACCATGATGTAATAATTGTGAAATTTTGTAATCTTTGTGTTATGGTACTTGAGTTACCATTCATGCTTGAAAACTTAGGATAGTTGTCTTTGTACTTTGTAACTTTTTTTTTTTAAGGCTTAGCACTTTGCATTACTTCAAAAAACATATTTCATAAACAAGTATAACGTGCTACTGGTATGGTTTTCTACTTGTCTGTTTAATGGGAAACCAAACCAGTAGCACAAGTTCAAAATTTTGGGGTTGTTGATACCCCTATTGATAAAAGCATCCTTAAGATAGAAAATATTATAAAAAAGCTACTTATGCCAGTGTTGGCATTATGACACAGATTCAGCGCTATGACACAGGTGTTGTCCTTGATGGAAACTCACACAAATGACAGATCACAGTTCAGGCTCACAGAATGAAGAAAGAGAGGTATACGCAGGTTCCCATTGACCAAACCGCATGTACACGCGGGTTCGCAGACCAAAAGGCGTGTATAGCGTACACACGCACTTTCACGAAAGGAAAGGCGCATACATGTTGGAAAACTTGGTTTTGGTCCGTGGTATTTGGTCCATGGTATTGTGATCCATGGTATTGGTCCAAGGTATCTTGTCCGACGTGTTGACCCTAGGTATTTGGTCCAAGGTATTGATTCTAAGTGGTTTTGGACCATGGTATTGAGTAAGGCCTAAGACTATAAAAGGAGGAGAAGATCATTAGGCAAAGGCACTCATGAATTGAATATCTAATGAAGAGCAAGATCTAGAATATAGGTGATTGGGTTATGGTGCACAGCTGGATCTGAATCAAGGATGAACCTGAGCGCTTGATGAAGGATAAGTTCTATTGATGGGTCAAGATCTTAAGGCTTGAAGAGAAGTATCTTTGTGTGGTTTTGATCTTTTATCTGAATAATTGGTGCATGTTGTAATCTGTAAATATGATGATCTGGGTATAATTGATGTCTAAATAATTGTAAAGGTTAAAATCATCATTTACAGATATGTACGCAGGTTCATTATAGAAAAGGCGTGTATACACGCTGGTTCGACATTTCAAAAGTGTGTATATGCAGGTTTGCCTTGATACAAGTGTGTGTGCATGCAGGTTCGTCACATTGAAGTAGCATACACCTCATAAAATATGCTTTAGCTACTTTTGATTGTTGTTGCAGTGTTCTGGGTTCTGGCTTGGGTTCTGGTTACTGTTAATGTATTTTGGTTACAACATTCAAAGAAGTGATTGTTTGATTCAGTTTTGGTTGGTTGAAAGGAGATTGGTTGATGCAGATATATATTTGATGTTTGATTGATGTTATTGATGGATCCAGTCTGAAAATTTATGAAACGTGGTCCCTGGAAGAAAAGAGAAGGTTGTAGCCTTCTGTAGGTTAGCACCTACGTACTAGTAAACACATCAGCTAGTACAAGAGCTAGGGGGTTGTATCTCCCTTCTAGGAGAAGCTGGAGAACAAGAGAAGGTTGTAGCCTTCTGCAGGTAGAAGCCTGCGTACTGGTATAAGACTGCACCAATACAAAATATTGTAAAAAGAAGTTTCTTAGAGACGATTGCAGCAGGTGGTTTTCACCCACATTGGGTTTCCACCTTATATCTTGTGTTCATGTGTGTGACTGTCTGTTCTGTTTTTACTGCTCCTGGTTACTGTTTATATGGTTCTGATGCTCAGATTAAGATCAACATATGAAGAATTAACTAAATTATAAGTTTACAAGTTATACGCTAGTTGCCTTATATACAGTTGTGTATACACGCAAGTTTCATTAACTAAAGTAGCGTATATGAATCAGAATATGGAAATGAAATATTATTGACTTGCTAATACTAATTCACCCCCCCCCTCCCAGTATTATTTCCAACAATTGGAATCAGAGCAAGTCCTTCAGAAGAAGCTTGATCGCTTGAAGGAAGATCTATCATCATGAGTAACTACGAAAGAGAGGCATCCATTAGACCACCAATCTTTGATGGGAGAAACTTCATTTATTGGAAGGTAAGAACCACAGCCTATCTTCAATCTCTTGGAACAGATGTTTGGGAAATCTTGGAAGGAGGATATACATTTCCACCAACAATTCTTACAAATACGGCAGGTAAAAAGCAATATGAAACCAATGTCAAGGCCGTCAATACATTATTGGGGAGTCTATCACAATCAGAATTTGTCAAGGTTATGCAGCTCAAAACCACCAAAGAAATATGGGACAAGATCGTTCTAAGCTATGAAGGAGACAATCAGGTAAAACGTGCAAAACTACAATCTCTCATAATTCAATATGAAACTCTCAAAATGCACAATGATGAAAGTATAGCTAATTACTTCCTACATATAGATGAGATTGTTAATCGCATGAAAAACTTGGGTGAAGAGATAAAAGAAGTTACTTTAGTTGAAAAGGTTTTAAGATCCTTGTCTACTAAGTTTGAATCAAAAGTTTCTGCTATAGAAGAAAAGCAGGATCTTCAGAGTCTTACTATGACACAGCTACACGGAATCTTAACTGCTTTCGAAATGAGAAAAGGAGGTCCATCAGATATGAGAGAAGCCGCATTCAAAGCTTCAGGAAGAGAAGAACTCAATGAATCAGGACATATTTCAGAAGGAGAGGAAGAAGCAAACTTTGTCAAGAACCTTCAACGGGGTTCTGGAAGATTCAGAGGTAAACTACCTTTCAAATGTTTTGCTTGTGGAAGAGTCGGTCATTATGCTACCAAATGTCCTCACAAGGATAAGCTTGATAAAGGTAAGGAATCAGCAAAATGGAATAGAAAACAAAGTGTAAGTAAGAAGAGCTACTATACGCATGAAGATAGCGATGGTTTATCAAATAGTGATGAAGATGAAAATAGTAATGATTATAGACTTCTGATGGCTTTTGAAGATGAAGATTTCTTGGATGCTTTAGATGAAGATGGTCTTTATGAAGAAATCTCTAAACTTAAAATTTGTTTAGAAGAAAAGAATATGATTATAGATACTCTGACATTCCAACTTGCTGAAAGGGAAAAACACAATGAAAAATTAGAATGTGAAATTGTGGGTCTAAGAAAGGATATTGAGAAAACAAAAGCTCTCAATCTTAGATTTGCTAAAGGATCAGAGACCCTAAATGAAATTATCAAAGTGCAGCATTCTCCTCTGATAAAGACAGGTCTTGGATATACTGAAGAAGCACAGAAACCGTCCACCTCCACTAAAAGCTATCTTGATGCAGTAAAGAGCAGTGAACAGTTTGACAATCGTCAACAAAGGCATAAAGCAGATCACAAAGAAAATCTGGGCCAATCTACTTCAAGGATGAACAGAAGCTATAACAAACCTCAGGTAAATCATACTCAGCTTGCTTCAAGAATGAATTTCAATGGAAACTACAATCACTAGGTCAGTGGGTTCGATAATCGCAGGAATTTCTTTAATGGCCAATGTTTTTCATGTCATAACTTTGGAAACAAAGTTGCTCAATGTGTTTCTTACAAGACCATCATGACTAGAGAAGCACGAAATCAAAAGAATGTGACAGGGATCATGAAAAGGACCTACAATAAATTTTTGCTTCTTGAAAATGGAATAGAGTGCTCTATCTGTAACAACTTCAGTCATGAAGATTCTGAATGCAAGAGTAAATTTTGGCAAACATCTCATAACGAGCAAACTTCATTGGGTCCCAAAACTTGGAGAAAGAAAGAACCACAACCAGAAAGATGTGGTATAGCTTTATATGTAGAAGGACAATAAAATCAGTGGTACATTGATAGTGGATGCTCGAAACACATGACAGGTGATAAAGAAAAACTTCAATCATATAATGCCTTAAAAAAAAAAAATGGTCTCATTTGGAAATGACACTCCTGCTGTCATAAAAGGTAAAGGTTCTGTTCTCTTAAAAGAAAAGGTTAAAGCTAGAAATGTTATGTATGTTGATGGTCTAAAGCATAATCTATTGAGTGTCAGTCAAATGTGTGATCAAGGAAATGAAGTGGTATTTCGATCAAATGGATGTGTTGTTCATGAGCTTGATACAAGAGAAACAGTGATCAAAGGAATAAGAACTCCAAATAACCTATACATACTCAAGGGAGGACAAAAACAGTGCTACCTAAGCAAAAATGATGAATACTGGCTATGGCACAGAAGATTGGGGCATCTAAGCTTCTCTCAAATAAGAAAAGCATGCAGATTCCAGGTTGTTCGTGATCTTCGTGATATCAGCATTCCAGAAGACACAAAATACAAATCATGTCAATTTGGTAAGCAAACCAGAGCTCATTTCCCTAAGAAGGAAGGATCAGCTAGTAAGCCTCTTGAACTTGTTCATACTGATTTATGTGGTCCATCAAGGAAAAAGTCACCTCATGGAGAAGAATACTTTATATTGTTCATTGACGACTTTTCCAGAATGTGTTGGATAAGACTTCTAAAGCATAAAGATGAAGCATTTGAAAAGTTCAAAGCCTTCAAAGCATTGGTTGAAAATGAATCAGATCGCAAAATCAAATGCCTCAGGTCTGATCGAGGAGGGGAATTTACCTCAGATGAATTCTTCGACTTTTGTGAAGAACATGGAATAAAAAGGGAATTCTCTACCGCAAGGACTCCTCAGCAAAATGGAGTGGTAGAAAGGATGAACAAAACTGTTCAACAAATGGCTCGTGCCATGCTAGATGAGTCTGGAACTCCTGCAACCTTCTGGGGTGAAGCTGCATTTGCTGCTGTCACTATTCTCAACAAAAAAAACATTTAGGTAAACAACACTCAAACTCCACATGAACTTTGGTATGGTAAGACTCCTACTATAAAATACTTCAAAGTTTTTGGAAGCAAATGTTACATCAAAAGGACTGATGAAAAACTTGGCAAGTTTGAACCTAGAGCAAATGAAGGCATTCTCCTTGGTTACTCTTCTCGAAGTAAAGGATATAAGTGTTATAATAAAAGACTAGGGAAAATTGTTGAAAGTATTGATGTTGTGGTTGATGAAGCAGACAAAAATCCAAAGCAGGTAAAAACCGAAGATTATGAAGAAGATGAGGATTATCCTTCCACATTAAATCAGACTAATTCTAAAGAAGAAACCAGTGAAGCACCAGAAGAACAGATAACGGTATAAGAAAAGACTCCATCCAGATATGTTCAGAAAAATCATCCAGAGACTCAAATTTTGGGACAGAAAGAGGCAGGTGTGCAGACAAGAAGAACTATTACAAAAGCTTTAATCTATCTAGCATTGCTTTCCACCATCGAACCTCAAAATGTACATGAAGCATGCAAAGATGAATGTTGGGTCAAGGCCATGAATGAAGAGCTTGAGCAAATTGAAAAGAACAATACTTGGGAATTAGTTCCTAGACCTCATGATAAGAATATCATAGGAACCAAATGGATATTCAAAAACAAGCTAAATGAAAATGGAGAAGTTATTAGAAATAAGGCTAGACTTGTTTGTAAAGGATATGCTCAACAAGAAGGTATAGATTTTGAAGAAACTTTTGCACCTGTTGCTAGACTTGAAGCCATAAGAATGTTCCTTGCTCTTTCTAGCTTTCAAAACTTCAAAGTATACCAAATGGATGTAAAATATTCCTTTCTTAATGGAGACTTAGAAGAAGAAGTATATATTGAGCAACCAGATGGATTCATCCTTGGAAATGATCCAAAACTTGTATGCAGACTCAGAAAGGCTTTTTATGGTCTAAAACAAGCTCCAAGGGCCTGGTATTACCATCTTGACAAATACCTCCATCAACAAGGTTTTCCTAAAGGATCAGCTGATAGCAATCTATATACAAAGATTGACAATGATAAATTGCTAATACTTGTTGTGTATGTTGATGATATCATTTTTGGTAGCAATGAAGAAGCCATGAATCAAAACTTTGCTTTGGTAATGCAGAAATAATTTGAAATGTCCCTGCTTGGTGAGCTCACATATTTTCTTGGTTTACAAGTTCAACAAAATAAAGATGGTATTTTTCTATCACAAACTAAGTACCTCAAGCAGATCTTGAAAAAATATGGCATGGAAGATTCTAAACCAATATGTACCTTTATAGTAACAGGATGTAGTCTCAGCTCAAATGATGAATCAGCAGCAGTACATCAACCTACCTACAGATCCATGATTGGCAGTCTGCTTTATCTAACAGGTACTCGACCAGACATCATGCATGCAGTGGGAATAGTTGGAAGATTCCAAGCAAATCCAAAGGAATCACACCTTCCGGAAGTCAAAAGGATTTTCAAATATCTTCAAGGAACTCAGAATTCTGGTTTATGGTATCCTAGGGACACAGATCTTACACTTCATGCATATACAGATGCAGATTGGGCAGGAAGCGTGGATAACAAAAAAAGCATTAGTGGTGGTGCATTCTATATGGGTTCCGGATTAGTATCTTGGTTCAGCAAGAAACAAAGTTCAATTGCTTTATCTACAGCTGAAGCAGAATATGTGGCTATTGCATCTTGCTGCACACAACTCCTTTGGATGATGCAAACATTGCAAGACATTCAAATCACATGTACTCCACCCATCTCCATTCTATGTGATAATACAAGTGCAATCAGTATTTCAAAGAATCCAGTCATGCATTCCAAGACCAAGCACATACCTATCAAATATCATTTTCTCTATGAACAAGTGCTTGAAAAAAAGGTCAAATTGGAGTATGTTCCCTCCAAAGAACAGGTTGCTGATATATTCACCAAACCACTGCCCAGAGAGACATTTGAATATCTCAGACAGAAACTGGGAGTAGTTGATGCATCATCTTGCTGTTGAAACTTATCTGTTTCAAAGAAAAGTGGTTGTACGCGAGTTTAATGAAGTGTATCCATCTACATACGCCAGTTGTTGTGGATACAGTTGCGTATATGTTGGTTGAAGAAAAACAGTGGGCCAAACTCAGGATGAAAAGAGTCTGATATGATCATCTCGCACAGGTTTAGGGGGAACATATACTTCTAATAATACATTGTTGGCATTATCTTAGAAGATCTTGGTACAAATTCACGAATTCAGGTGGAACAGGTGTAAAGGGAGATCATGGTTGTTGATTTGGATGGTGATTGACAGATGCTACAGATGATAGATGTTGATAACTATCATAGTCTTGTTTTAGATATTTTGTCTCTATGTCATGTATATCTTTTATTATCAAGGTCATGTAACAACCTATTTTGTTTCCCCACTATGCATGAGATGGATGATGTAATGTTCTTATTCTGTCATGTATAAACATTTGGTATATCCCCACTTGGTTGTGTGGATGAGTCAATCTTGGTATATCCCCACTTGGTTGGGATATGGATGTATGTATGAGTCTTTGGTGATAGGAAAGTCATGTATGATGTCATCTTTTTGCAGACCTTGCTTACAGTCAGGGGGAGCATGGATAGCACACTTCAGCATATCAGAGAATGCAGCATGTCCTCAGGGGGAGCATAACCCTTTGCCCTTGATGACAAAGGGGGAGAGTGACTTGGGGTTGCCATCAAGTCCAAAGGGGGAGATTGTTGGCATTATGACACAGATTTGGCGCTATGACACAGGTGTTGTCCTTGATGGCAACTCACACAGATGACAGATCACAGTTCAGGCTCACAGAATGAAGAAAGAGAGGTATACACAGGTTCCCATTGACCAAGCCGCGTGTACACGCGGGTTTGTAGACCAAAAGGCACATATAGCGTACACACGCACTTTCACGAAAGGAAAGGCACGTACATGTTGGAAAACTTGGTTTTGGTCCGTGGTATTTGGTCCATGGTATTGTGATCCATGGTATTGGTCCAAGGTATCTTGTCCGACGTGTTGACCCCAGGTATTTGGTCCAAGGTATTGATTCTAAGTGGTTTTGGACCATGGTATTGAGTAAGGCCTAAGACTATAAAAGGAGGAGAAGATCATTAGGCAAAGGCACTCATGAATTGAATATCTAATGAAGAGAAAGATCTAGAATACAGGTGATTGGGTTTAGGTGCACAGCTGGATCTAAATCAAGGATGAACCTGAGCGCTTGATGAAGGATAAGTTCTATTGATGGGTCAAGATCTTAAGGCTTGAAGAGAAGTATCTTTGTGTGGTTTTGATCTTTAATCTGAATAATTGGCGCATGTCGTAATCTGTAAATATGATGATCTGGGTATAACTGATGCCTGAATAATTGTAAAAGTTAAAATCATCATTTACAGATCTGTACGCAGGTTCATTATAGCAAAGGCGTGTATGCACGCTGGTTTGGAATTTCAAAAGTGCATATACGCAAGTTTGCCTTGATACAAGTGTGTGTGCACGTAGGTTCATCACATTGAAGTAGTGTACACCTCATAAAATATGCTTTAGCTACTTCTGATTGCTATTGCAGTGTTTTGTGTTCTGGCTTGGGTTCTGGTTACTGTTACTGTATTTTGGTTACAACATTTAGAGAAGTGATTGTTTGATTTAGTTTTGGTTGGTGCAAAGGAGATTGGTTGATGCAGATATATATTTGATGTTATTGATGGATCCAGTCTGAAAATTTATGAAATGTGGTCCCTGGAAGAAAAGAGAAGGTTGTAGCCTTCTGTAGGTCAGGACCTATGTACTAGTAAACAAATCAGCCAGTACAAGAGCTAGGGGGTTGTAGCTCCCTTCTAGGAGAAGCTGGAGAACGAGAGAAGGTTGTAGCCTTCTGCAGGTAGAAGCCTGTGTACTGATATAAGACTGCACCAGTACAAAATATTGTAAAAAAAAAATTCTTAGAGACGATTGCAGCAGGTGGTTTTCACCCACATTGGGTTTCCACCTTATTTCTTGTGTTCATGTGTGTGACTGTCTGTTCTGTTTTTACTGCTCCTGGTTACTGTTTATATGGTTCTGATGCTCAGATTTAAGATCAACATATGAAGAATTAACTAAATTATAAGTTTACAGGTTATACGCTAGTTGCCTTATATACAGTTGCGTATACACGCAAGTTTCATTAACTAAAGTAGCGTATATGAATCAGAATATGGAAATGAAATATTATTGACTTGCTAATACTGATTCACCCCCCCTCTCAGTATTATTTCCAACAACCAGTCCTTTACATCTTGTGTTAAAACTAGACAAAACGTATAACTAAAAGGATACAAAAATTTCCAACAAAACATGTTAACTAAGGAGGAGGATCTTTGTGCATCTGCAACTGCGGATCACCTTCCTCGTTCAAGGAGAAGATGATATTGGTAGATCTCTTGCCGAAAATGGTTAACTTGTAATCAATTTGATCAAATTTTTCCTCTAGTTTCTGCAATTCGAATGGAATTTTCTTGTTGGGTGTCTTCTTTGTCTATGAGAACATGACCCATGAGAATATTTTTGTGCCAATAGACATTAACATTTTTCATATATTAAGATAATTGAGATTAAGAGGAAGAGCCTATATCAAGAATCCATTCTTTGATGGCATTATCAACTTGGATGTATGGGATGAAGCACCAACTATAGCATGCGTCTACTTCCACTTTTTCAATCTCTTGGAAAACCAATTCATGAATGATTTCTTAGTAATGGGATAAAGAGTTTTGGGCTTGAGCTTAGGCCTAATGTTACAAGGAGGAGGTGACTTGACTATTCGTTGACACGGAGGCAGTGGTATGACTACAATTTCCACCCATGTGCCCTAAAACCAACCTACAATGGGGCATGCTGACAAGAGAGGAGACCACAAAGAGGATGAGCTTAAGTGAAAGGTGTTGTGCTCCAAGCTGGCTAAGAAAACTTCCAAGTTGGAAAGAAGAAAACTCCAATTGGTATAAGGGAATGCATTGGAGAAGTCATAACTATATGGGATGATAAGGAAAAGCTTATATGATAGAGTATGCACGATCATAGAGGTTGGGATGATTCTAGTTGGAGTGGCAGATGATAGAGAGAGGCTAGGGGCACACGTAATAAGGCGAAGGTTCACCCATGCAAATTCCAAACAAACCTGGCAAGGAAAATTTCTGAGGTATAATGGAAAAGACAAAGAGTGCTAAGATACGACTCGAAGACATTGAACTACGAGATAGGATTTGAGAAAGAACTTGTTAGTAAGATAGGACAGGGAATTGAAGAGTGATACAATAATTTTGAGAATGCAAATAAAGACCCAGCCATCAACAAAACCAAAATAAAACAAGACCCTGTGAAGTGAAACAACTGAAAAGCATATTCATATGAAGAATAATGTTACCACTATGCAGGAAGAAACTACCACCGAGAGGATGAATCCTTGCACATTGAAAGGCCTAGACTAGGAGGAGTTGAATATAACCACCGCACCAGAGAAGCTTGGCATGGTTAGCTATGTCTACCATACATGTCTTAAACTATGAACCATGACAGTAACTAGATCCCAAACACCAAAACACTGATATTTCACAATCCAAAAACAAGAAAAAACCTTGGAGGTGTGACGTCTGAATGGAAAGATGAGACATAATAACTAGAAATTCGAGGATTTATAAAACCATTGTAATTCATTTAAATTTCCAATGGGAATCCCCATGGAAAACCTCCTCTCTATGTAATGATGTAGAGAATCCAAAGAAAATTTTCTCCCAATTATGAATCGAGCATGGTGAGTAACCACCTTAACCTCCAACTAAGCATGTTTATCCTCTCCCTTACCCTCTCAGCTTTGGATTGACATTGCCCCTCATGCTCATCAACCCGCCTTCACATTTGAAGTGGTGTGCTTGCATTCACCGCACCGAGTGTTGAAAATAGCAACAAGAAATGCTAAAAATAGCATTGCTATATATAGCATTTCAGGATATATTCCAATTTTGATTTGCCCTTGAATCAAAATTGAGAATTAAAATTCGAATTTAGTCTCACCAGCTGTTTGAAAAATAATTAATTAATTCATCTTGAGTTAATTAGTTGGAGAAAATCAAGCATAAAGTCTTTGTGAAGACATGCAACAGTTATCCCTTTGATTGAGGAAGTTATCCCTTAATTAAGGAGATAAGGATGAGTTGTATTTGAGTTGTAATTAGTTAGCTCAGTTAACTGAGTTAAGTCCAGTTAAATTAGTTCCAAACAGTTTGTGGAACTAATTGTGAGTTCAGTCAGTTAATGCATGCATGCATGCAACTAGTGTTCTCTAGATAACTAAATATTCTCTCATAAATAACTCATGCATGTCAGTTCAGACAAAGACCTAGTTGAGATTAAAGGAAGGGACAGTGTACTATCAGTTGCTAGAATATTCCCATGTGAATAGCTCTTGCATGTAAAAGGAATTCATTCCTTGAGGATTGCGCAGTTACTACAGAGGTCAGAGCAATGTGTGAGGAAATTATTACACAGGTGACAGCTTGAGGACCCAAGAGAAACTGCGCAAGGAAATAGGAGGCTTGGAGGACTAAAGGAAGGCATATGTGTTGTCTATTCCGTCTATGAGCAACAGTGAGGGATCGTACTGGGAGCTGGATAGCTTGAGAGCTAAAGCTTTGTGTAATCCTAAGATATTTCCACTTGTATGATAATACAGATAGCGGGGTTTTTAGCTGAGGCTTTCCCCAGAGTATTCTTTTGTGTTTCATGTGTGATTGAATCTTCTTCTCTGTTATATGTGTTCTGGTTGATATTTCTCAAAATTGACTAAGGTTCCACAAGTTTGGTTGTAGAAGTAGATTAAGTATTTTGCTTTAGTACATTGCATAATTAGTTTAATCTACAATGAAATTTCTACATGGTATCAAAGCAAAGGTGATCAAAGCAGAGAACAGTATACAAAGAAGGGAGAAGTTCAAAGTTTGAAGTTCTTGATTATAGGTACAAAATCGATTTCTTATCACATCTCAAATTTCACTAATGGCGTTCAATGGCTTGAGACTCGAGTATGCCCTGGATGGCAGCTCGAATTACATAGCATGGAAGTATCGCATGGAAGCGGTATTAGAGGACAATGGTTTGAAGGACTTCATTCAACAAGAAGTCCCCAAGCCAACAATAGCTAATGCCCAAGAATTGGCAGAATGGAAGAAATGTGTGGCGAGAGCGAGGAGGATTCTTCTGGAGGGAGTTCGGGACCATAGAGTCTCGAGTCTCCATGGGAAGGAGACTCTATTTTCAATGTGGAGGACATTGAAGGATCTATATCAGAACAGCAGCGACCAGAGGAAGTTGGCGCTGAAGGACAAGCTTCGAAAAATCAAGTGTGAAAAGGGCGACACGATCTCTACATATCTAAACAAGCTCACCACCTGCAGAGATGAGCTTGGAAGTGTAGGAATCATGAAAACTGATGATGATATGGTGAGTCTTTCTCTCCTCAGTCTTCCTAAGCGCTGGCACAGCTACCAGGACTCAGTGAGTGGAAGAGAGAAACTGCCAGATTGGGAACGACTATGGTCAGATCTGATGCAGGAGGAGATCAGGAGAAGCACCAGAGATGGTTCTTCATCAAAGGATGATGATGAAGAAAATATAGCCTTAGCAAGTAAGGCGCGGAAAGGGAAAGGGAAAGCTTCCCATTCCAAATTGAGTTCTTCCCATGGTGGGAAGAAGATTGACAAATCTAAAGTGAGATGCTTTAATTGTCATGAGGTGGGCCATTATGCAACTAATTTTCCATTGAATAAATCCAAGAAGGGATCCTCGAAAGGATCAGATGGTGAGGCACTGGCCTCACATTTAGAATTGGATTTTACCCTCATCGCATTAATGGTTTCATCGATGGTGGGTTGTGTTTGATACCTGGACAGTGGAGCCTCATTCCACATGACCAGTGATAAGATGATAAGAGTTTATTCAGTACCTTGGAGGAGAAAGACCTCCAGATGCGCATAGAGATGGGCGATGATGGAAAGTATCGTGTTTCAGGTGAAGGTATGATTGTGTTTCAGAGTGTATTTCAGAGGGAGCATGGAGCTCCTCTCACCCTAACTGATGTAAAGTATGTGCCTGGACTGAAGAAAAACTTGGTATCGGTTGCAATGTTGGAAGACAAAGGCTATGATGTAGTCTTCGGCAAAGGAAAGGCATTCCTGAGACACATAGCCACGGGTCAGACCAAGAGGATTGGGATTCGAGTGAATAATCTCTACAAGCTAGAGGTAGATGACTATGCTGCATTGAGTTCCAAAGCAGAATTGGTGCAAAGCCAAGATATTGGCGAGTTATGGCATAGAAGGTTGGGCCACTTACACCATGGGGCCTTGAAGATCAAGTGGACACATGCAAAGGTTGTACCTTGGGTAAGTATGCAAAATATTCCTTTCATGATCAAGACAGTTGAGCTGAAGCAATCTTGGAGCGAGTTCATACAAATGTGTGTGGACCATTCTCGACAGCCTCCACCACTAAACAAAGGTATTATGTGATTTTTATTCATGATTTTTCTCGTAGATGCTGGATCTATTTCATGCAAAAGAAGGATCAAACCTTCTCAAGGTTTTGTGAGTAAAAAGCCTTGGTTGAGAAAGAATCTGGAAAGAAGATTAGGGCCTTGCGAAGCGACAATGGTGGAGAGTATGTCTCTCAAGAGTTTAAGGACTTTTGTGCAGCATAAGGAATTAAACGAGAGTTGACGGCACCTCATAACCCACAGCAGAATGGGGTGGCCGAGAGGAAGAACAAAACGATTGTGGGGGCAGCTCAGGCAATGCTGCATGACCAAGGCCTACCACTTCATTTATGGGTTGAGGCATGCAATAGAGTGGTTTACTTACATAATAGAAGCCTGCATTGCATACTTGGGATGAAGATACCAGAGGAAGCTTTCTCCGGGAAGAGACCAGATGTGGGTCACTTCAGGATCTTTGGCTCATTGGTTTATTGCCATGTGACCAAGGATGCCCGGAAGAAGCTAGAGCCGACAGCAAAATTGGGGATACTTGTGGGCTACACTGATACTCCCCACAACTATAGGGTGTATTTGCCTACCAGTCAGAGGACAGTGGTTCACAGAGATCTTAAGTTCGATGAGCTGAAGGCCATGCGAGTTTCCCTTGAGAGGGAGCCCAAGTTGCGGGCAGAGGAGGAACTTTTGGTTCCTAAGGAGGAGGAGCCTCGGACTGATGCGGAGCAGCCGCATGCAAAGGTTCCAAGAGTGGAGACATCCACTGAAGCAGAGTCTTCCAGAGATGGGCGGAAGTGCTCAAGGGAAGTTGACAGATTGTTGATGGATGAAAGAGAGAATGTCGGAGACCCATCTTCTCAGTGCAGACAGAGGAGGTCACCTGAGCGATACACTGGTTACATGGCCCTTGTTGGGGAATGTGTAGAGACCAAACCATCTTCCTTTGAGGAAGCAGTGCGGCAGCTAGTTTGGGTTGATGCTATGGTGGAGGAGTATGACTCCATAGTTCGGAACAGTGTTTGGGATGTGGTTCCAAGACCGGAGAACAAATCAATTGTGAGTTCCATTGGCTTTACAAGGTAAAGCAAGCTACTGATGGTAGTGTGGAGAAACATAAGGCAAGGTTTGTTGCCCAGGGTTTATCACAGGTCGAGGGGATCAACTATGATGAGACTTTTGCTCTTGTAGTAAGGTACTCATCTATCAGATTGATGTTAGCACTATCAACACAGATGGGTTGGAAGATCCATCAGATGGATGTGAAGACTGCATTCCTCAATGGAAAGATTGAGGAAGAGGAGTACATAGAGCAGCCGGAAGGATTTGAGACATTTGATCGTGAGTCGCATGTGTGCCGAATCAAGAGAGATTTGTACGGGCTGAAGCAAGCACCTCATCCTTGGTACACCAGGATTGACAACTACTTCACTCGGTTGGGCTTCACAAAGAGTGAAATGGATGCGAACTTGTACCACATCATGGTGGAAGGTAAGCAGCTGATCATTTTTCTTTATGTTGATGATATGATATTGACAGGTGATGATCAGTTGATCATGTCTTGCAAGGAGGACCTTGTAAGAGAGTTTGAGATGAAAGACATGGGTCTCATGCACTACTTACTAGGCATGGAAGTGTGGCAGAAGGATGGGGAAGTGTTTGTGTCTCAAGGTAAGTATGCCAATGAGATACTCAGGAGATTCCACATGGAGAAGTGCAAGCCCATGCAGACTCCTCTAGCAGGTAACTGGAGGAAGGAGGATGCTACTTCAGGAGAAGTAGTAGAGGCTATTGTGTATCAGAAACTTGTGGTTTCATTGATGTATTTAGTGAACACACGACCAGATTTGTGCTTTGCGGTGAACCAACTGAGTCAAGCTATGGTTCAACCTACCAAACTGTTTTGGAAGGCAGCGAAGCATGTTTTGAGATACCTCAAAGGCACATCTCAGTATGGATTATGGTACAGACGGTTAGAGGGAGTGAAGCTACAGGGCTTCACAGATGCAGATTAGGCAGGAAGTCCATCAGATCGAAAGAGCACATCAGGAGGAATTTTCAACCTTGTTTCAGCTGCAGTTTCTTGGTACAGTAGGGAACAGAGGTCAGTCGCACTTAGCTCAGCAGAGGCTAAATACATGGCTGCCAATCAGGCAGTATGTGAGGCCATTTGGATGCGGAAAATTCTAGTTGGTTTGTTTGATCAGAGGATGGATCCAACTGTGATTTATTGTGATAATCAGAGTTGTATCAAACTCTCTGAGAATCCAGTATTTCATGACAGGTCCAAGCACATAGACATTCAGTATCATCATCTTAGAGACTCTGTGGCGAGGAGGATCATGTCGTTGCAGTATATTTCGACTAAGGATCAAGATGCTGACATTTTGACTAAGGCATTGTCAAAGTGTAAATTCGAGTTCCACAGAGATAGGATTGGGGTGACAGATAATCCCTTTCTTGTTGAGAGGGAGTGTTGAAAATAGCAACAAGAAATGCTAAAAATAGCATTGCTATAGATAGCATTTCAGGATATATTCCAATTTTGATTTGTCCTTGAATCAAAATTGAGAATTAAAATTCGAATTTAGTCTCACCAGCTGTTTGAAAAATAATTAATTAATTCATCTTGAGTTAATTAGTTGGAGAAAATCAAACATGAAGTCTTTGTGAATACATGCAACAGTTATCCCTTTGATTGAGGAAGTTATCCCTTAATTAAGGAGATAAGGATGAGTTGTATTTGAGTTGTAATTAGTTAGCTCAGTTAACTGAGGTAAGTCCAGTTAAATTAGTTCCAAACAATTTTTGGAACTAATTGTGAGTTCAATGAGTTAATGCAAGCATGCATGCAACTAGTGTTCTACAAATAATTGAATATTCTCTCATAAATAACTCATGCATGTCAGTTCAGACAAAGACCCAGTTGAGATTAAAGGAAGGGACAATGTACTATCAATTGCTAGAATATTCCCATGTGAATATCTCTTGCATGCAGAAGGAATTCATTTCTTGAGGATTGTGTAGTTACTACAAAGGTCAAAGCAATGTGTGAGGAAATTATTACACAGGTGATAGCTTGAGGACCCAGGAGAAACTGCGCAAGGAAATAGGAGGCTTGGAGGACTGAAGGAAGGCATATGTTTTGTCTATTCTGTTTATGACAGCAGTGAGGGATTGTACTGAGAGATGGATAGCTTGAGAGCTAAAGCTTTGTGTAATCCTGAGATATTTCCACTTGTATGATAATATAGATAGCAGGGTTTTTAGCTGAGGCTTTCCCCAGAGTATTCTTCTGTGTTTCATGTGTGATTGAATCTTCTTCTTTGTTATATGTGTTCTGGTTGATCTTGCTCAAAATCGATTAAGCTTCCACAAGTTTGATTGAAGAAGTAGATTAAGTATTTTGCTTTAGTACATTGCATAATTAGTTTAATCTACGGTGAAATTTCTACACCTAGTGGGTGGTGTACAACACCCTTTGTTTAATTGCCTCATAATCATATCAAGAGAGGGGAGGGAGCGAGAGAGCGAGCTTACTCCTTGGCATTCTTTGTGGAGGAAGTTGTATTTATACTTTGTTGTTTAGCTTCTTGTTACAATTTTTTTTTTTTTTACAGAAACGGGTAGTGGATATATTAGATACTTGGCCTTAATGCCAAAGAGCGGATTACAAAAGGTGAGTCTAAATCCAAAAGTGCCGCACAACCTTGCAAGGTCGTGGCATTTATGCTTAGCTCACATCTCTTTTTAGTTGCTACTATGCGGTCAATTTCAGAGATTTTCCCAATATTGTGGATACATACAAACTGATTTAACAGTAGGCAATAAAACATGACAGCTTTCTAAATTAAGGAATTGGTTCCCATATTTCCTGTCCGCCTCTGAGCAGGGCTCCAGCCGTAAGAAGGGTTGCTTTGTTAGCTTCAATGTCCGCCTCCTTATTATTGACTCTCAACACGTGGTAGAAATTCAAATTCTGGAATGAGTCTCCAAGGTCTGTAATTATGTGGATCAGCCTTGCAAGCCTTAGGTCCGTTGGCTTAGAATGTGTCACCATAGTGTTAATGATAACCTGAGAGTCCCCAATAACATTAGCCTCCTTGATGTTCAGCACTTTCAAAATCTTGAGACCTTGGAAAAGAGCCAAAGCCTCAGCTTGAATGCTAGAAGCGATGCCCAAACCCCAGGCGAAACTGTGGATCCTAAAGCCATCTGGATTCAATATGACTCCTCCAGCACCAGCTCTTCCAGGATTGCCCTTTGCAGCCCCATCAAAAAATAGAAAGTGTCTCTGGTGGTTTGCAATCCATCCCTGGAACTCTTTTGCTGTAGCCCTTATTTGCCATTCTTTTGGGAGGGAGATACTCTTTGTAATTTTTTGGAACTGAAGATCGAGAGAAGAGCCCCAATTTATATCTTGCTGGCTGAGACTTAAATCATCTTTATGGTCTCTCAGACACTCTTTTAACTGATATTTTATTTTAACTACCACAAGCTTGGCATCCTGTTCGCAGTTTCTGAAGATCCTTTTATTTCGCTCAAGCCAAACCTGCCAACATATTATTTTATTTTTATAATATAAAATTTCTCAATTTTAATTAATATATACGAGAATCACTTTTATGACATAAATATTACTTTACAAAAAAAATTGATATCAATATCAATTGAGAAAAGTATTTCATAATAACATATGAAGTATATATACCAATAAATTAATTAAAAAAAATAATATCTCTTATTAATATAATGGATGCTACATTGGTTGTCCAACCTCCTTTTTCTCTAATTAATATATATCTAATATATTTTATTTTAACAATCTTATATTTATATAAGTAATTATATTAATAAATATTAAAAAAAAATCTAAATGAGTAAAGTTCACTACCTTAAAATTAGGAGAAATTGCACATGAGTTTCACTTAAAAATAGACAAAGAATTAAATTATTTAAAAGTTATATAAGTATCACATTCAAATTCATGTATTTTTGTTTTGAGAGCGATTCACTTGGTAATTTAAGATAAGTGAAATAATAAAAATCGGAAAAACTCAAATTCAAATTCCCTGTAGTAACTTGGGTATGGAAAAAAATAAAATAATAATAATAATAATTCTCAAAAGATTCACTGACAATTACATTTCAGGTGGCTATTAAATTCCTCTAAATAAACATGTTGTTTTTAAAATATATAATAAGTTATTGTTTTCTTGTAAATGTCAAGCGCCATTATGGGAGACCATAATTTAAAACAAGTCATTACTTTCTTTTGGGTGAGGTGGGATCAATGGTCAAATTTCATTATAATGTCTAAGTGTGAACATAATGAAATCAATCATAAATTTTGTAGTGACATTTCGATGTTGGTTATTTAAAGTTCAACAAAAAGTGATAAACGTGAATACCATAAATAAATGTATATAAAAATATTAACAAAGTCAAGAAAGTGAAGCATAATTAAGAGCCAACAAATAGTGATATGGAGATTTTCACAATTTATAATATGATGATGAGAGTTTCTGGAATATTATATTAAAGAGTGATATAGAATAAAATATTTTAATATGTAGATTTTTTAATTTCATAATATGATGATGAGAGTTTTTAGAATATTGTGTTATTTCGTTGTCATGTCTTTTAATAAATATTTTTTTCATTTTCAAGTACAATTCAAATTGAAAAGTTTTTTATTAATATTAGTTTTCTGCATCTTTAAAATTAGGTGCATTTCTAAAATTAAGTGAAGTATTTATCTGAAAAGTTGAACATTACAGCCAAATAAAGTTGTTTTTAGAAATTCTCATTATAATAGAATAATTATTTTTATTTCTATTATATTATTAAATTTATATTTTATTAATTTTAAGGGCAATTAAATTGGTAATTCAAGATATGTGAAATTGTTGAAATTCAAATCCTCTATTTATAACTTGATTTACATCCAATTTACAGAAGAAAAAGAATATATATATATTATAAACCCCAAAACTTTATTAATAATTATATTAATTTTTTATATAATATATTATTTTTAAATAATTTTTTATTTAAACTTTTTACCAAAGTAATAAAATAGGACAAAATACTAATCAAACATGACATCTAAATAATATAAACAATTATTATTTCAATTTTGGTGACTTTGTATATAACGTGTTTTTCAAGTTATTCATTTAATATTTAAATTACATTTAATTTTCAAATACTATTAATTTAAATATTTAAATATATTTTAGATATGTTGAATTAAATATATTTTAGATATGTTGAATTATTTAAATAATATTTTGGTTGACCCATGATGACTTTGTAAAAGTAAGGGTTGTACTCACGAAAGGGGCAGTACAAGTTGGTTAATGTCAATAGAGGCGAAGGATAAATGCAGGGGTTAAATTTGACGGGTGACCCTACCCGTCAAGGAATTTTTTTATGACGTTTTTATTTTTAAACTGCCCATCATATGACTTTTAAAATTTATTTGTACAAGTTTCATCTAATTTCAAATTGTACTCATAATTGTTCAAAATTTTCATTTTTTGTTGTACAATTCGGCTCAAGTCTCATTGCTACACTTTGTTTTGAGACCTGCTGATCAAATTTTTCTGCAAATTTTCCAAATTGTTCAAATGTTCTGAGTTTTTTTTGTTTAAAATGGAAATACTGATAAAATAGATGGGAAATATATATAGAAACAACAACTGCTGGGCTTCCAATCCTTCAACGTCATACTCTATCCTGGATCCAGAGGCATCTCAGGAATCGGCATCCTACTCTATGTAAAATTAGGCTCATTAGTAAGTCAGATACTACGTATATATATGTGTGCAAGCAGCTCTGATTGAAGCAGCCTTAATTTCTAGCAAATTTCAATAAATATAACTTGCTTGGGTTCAAGATAATTATTTTTCCTTGTGACAACACATCGATGGTCATAAAAGAGGTATCAAGACGGTGTATTCTCGTGCTGTGTATGACCACAGGCATGACATACTTAGGTGGATGCGCAATTAATTTTATATTTATATGTATAACAAGGTTGAGTTTAGATAGGACAAATTTTTATTTTTATTTTTACTTAAAAAAAACCATCTCAACTTTCTATATGCCCCAGTTCTGAATTCATCTCTATGGAGAGAACATACCTCAATTACTCTATGGAGAGAACATACCTTAATTACTAAAGAAACGAAGACGTTCCCAATAGATACAAGCAGAGATGCTGAAGACATTCTCACTTCAAAACAAATTGTCTGATACAAAATATTGCTGGCAGAAATAACTGACAACTATAAACCGCTAGGCCTGACACCATAGAGAAGAAACAAAACAAATATTGAAAAAAACGAAAGGAAACTACAGACCAGATGCAAGGCAAGTGATCAGATGAGCTACAAAGAGGCCTACTCTGCGTCTTAGAAAATGAAACTCCCAGAGCTGTAAGGAGAATCTGCGACAAAAGATGTGTAACGGATGACATCCGGAATAACAAATCTACCACATTTGGAGAGGTTGTAGGCCACCTAGTTCTGCTTACGAAAAATATGGGTGAATGAAAAGTGCCTAAAGGATTTTGACATGGACTTGATCTGTTACATGGCCCAAAATTTGAATTTGAATGTCCTTGAGCCCACTCAATAACCATTTTGGACTTGAAATCTCTTCAATTTCCAGCTATCTAGCAAACCGCAAAGTGCTAATGTGTGCTGATGTTTCAGTTTTACTATTAGATCTGACACCTCCAAACCTACTATAAGAATGTCAAAAATTCATAACTATATATACTCCACACCCACAATCCCCTTCTAATACGGCCTTGTCAAAAAAATCCAACCAACTTTGATGACCCAATTAACTTATAAGAACATGTTCGAACCAATCTCCTAAAAGAAAGCCAAAATCTTAACGACAGAAAGTCGCACATCAAAGGAAATATGTTAAAAAATTCTAGCATTTATGCTTCCGCCATATCACCTAGCAAATGTAGAAAATGAGCATTATCCAATCCATTTCCAATTTTCCACCCATGAAATTAGCAGCTATAACAGTGTAATTGTTATTGTTATTTGTACAGAGAGAGAGGGAGGGATTTCAAAAACCTGGCAACGCTGGCGAATCGGCGATGTATATAAACTGATGACAGACATAGATAACTGAAGACGGCACCTGACCGTCCAACCATTTCACACAGTCGGTTTCTTCAGTCCAGATGCTGTCAGACAGATGGGATTTTCGATTCTCATCACTTTCTGCTGCGTGTAAAAGAGGGCCAAGAGAATACAAGGGCGGAACTCTTATCCGGAGTGCGTCGAGTACAGGACCCTCCAGCTCATCAAAGGTATTGAGTATTACCATGTCGGCTTCCAGAGAGGCCTGCCCTTCACTTTTCATATGCTCAAACATGTAGCCCTTTGCAGATTCTGCGACTTGCAAGAAACTGGGAAGGTCTTTGACATGCAGCGGGGGCATTCCAGGAATGCACGTCAGTATTTCTTCCATGTATCCATTTGTAAAACACCTCTCATCTGCAGTAAACCATTGCATTTAGTCCTTCAAATCCATTAATGGAGAGGAGTTGAGGATCAAAACTTGGAATTAACTTATTTCAAAAGAAATTCAAACTCAACTGACCTTAGTGCAATCAGACAACAAAACTCATATGAAAAGAAAAAAAGTACAGGGAGATGAAAAGAATTGCCATAGTGATATACCTTTGAGAGGAACATAACCATTTTCAACGAGAAGAGGCATGAAGAAATAAGCTGAGAAGCCACAAGCGCTGAGCGTCCAGAAAGATACTCTGGGAACTCCCAGCTTCCTCGCGGTATTCTACGGAAAGGAAAGAACCCCATCAGAAATAATACATGTCACGGGAGGAACGTCTGGCTGTAAATTCTTCAACTTGTCAATGAGCTTGTCGAAATGCAGAGGGGCGTTGTCATTCAAGGACTCAGATAGCTCATCTAGTTTGAGGGTCCGGCCATGGTCGGCAGGCAGGCCGTCTGGAATAGTTTCAAATCTGAAGTCCGCCGGGTGAGATTTCAGGGACTCCGATCCAGACCTAACCCACCGCTCTTGTATATAATCGGTGTTAACGAATGTGATATAAAAACCTCGGGCGTATAAGATTCTGGAAAGTTGCAGCATGGGCCTAATGTGACCTTCAGCGGGAAAAGGGAACATGACAGCATGAGGTCGGCTCGTCATACCAGCGCTATTACGGATGTACTTCAGTAACACAGAAGACGGCCGATTCTCAGAGCGAGAGAGAATAGATGCGAATCGCCCTTAATGTTCCACCACGCCGACGATCTCCTTCGTCCTTTTGAATCCAAGTTCCAGTACCTCGAGGCTCGAACCGGTCCATTTCAATCACTTTAAGTTTTAACTTACGGGTGCCAGGTGGATTATACAGTGTAAAAAATATATACGGTAAGGTTATATATATATATAAAAATTTATAAAAAAAAAAATTAAAACTTTTAATTTTTAAACCTGCCCGTCATATTGACGTTTTCAAAAATTAATAGCAAGTTGCAGATGACGTGGAGATTTGAAATTGAAACGTATTTTACGGGTAAAAAGGCTAAAAACGGGTATACGGGCGTCAAATTTAACCCCTGGATAAATGATATAAAATTTGAAATACGGAATTCTGGTATTTTACATAGTTTTATAAGTAAAAAATTTAATGTTATAAGCTGTCTTTCGTTTTTTGATGCATTCTAACGATTTTAGATGATGCATGATTTTCAAAAATCCAAATAAGTGAATTTGTTTTTGAAATTTTGATTGGGTTAAATTTTGATAAAAATAAGATTTTCTAAACCTACTTTAAATAAATTTTATATTATATTAAATTAGTATAAATTTATTTTAATTATAGATTTAGTATAAATAAAACAAAAATCAAAATTTTTAAGATATAAATTTTTTTTAGAATTTTTTTTTTTTTTTTTTACATTTGAAAATATTTAACTCTTTTTCAGCTTTAGTAGACACATAATTAAAATAGATATACACTACGGACAATAAAAAAGACAACAAAAAAACTCATATTTTTTAATTATATATATATATATATATATATATATAATTATAATTATAATTATAATTTTAAATATATATTATTACTTAATTTGTATATTTGAAATATTTTATTTAAAATTCATATTGAATTTATTATTACTATTATTTTATTTAAATGTGATATTAATTTTATATTATGATAAATAAATTATACATTTGTTTTTATATATGCTACTTTAATATTGACATAAATTATTTAATATGGATATTCAAATAATGTATCTAAATTATGTATAGAAATATTTTTACAAAGTATAAAAATTTATACATCTTTTTCATACAGTGAAATTGAAAATATAAGATTTCTTTTTATTTTTTATCACTTTATGTTGTTTTAAAATTAATATAAAAATATGTTACCTAACATATTTCTTCTAGACTCGGTTGTAATATCAACAATTGAGGAATGTGATTATAATGTTTTATAATAATTTTAATTAAAACTAAGCAATTTTTTTATTATAGTCGGCATTGCTTTTTAATTGGAAAATATTTTATTTTTATTTTAAAAGAGATACCTCAACTCCACACAAATGAAATTACATATGGCTCTCATATTAGACTATAGAATGTCAACATTTAAAAAAAATAGTATTTCTCTTAAAGTTATAACATTATTAGTTAGGATATGGTAGTATAGTATTTAAAATAATAATTATTTTAATAATAATAATAAAGTTATAATTTACTTTATGTTATAATTATACATCTTTTTCATATAGTGAAAAGTGAAAATATAAGATTTATTTTTTTATTTTTTATCACTTTATGTTATTTTAAAATTAATATAAAAATATGTTACCTAACATATTTCTTCTACACTCGGTTGTAATATCAACAACTGAGGAATGTGATTATTGATGTTTTATAATAATTTTAATTAAATCTAACCATTTTTTTTTTTATTATAGTCAGCATTGCTTTTTAATTAGAAAATATTTTATTTTTATTTTAAAAGGGATACCTATCAACTCCATACAAATGAACTTACACATTGCTCTCATATTAGACTGTAGAATGTCAACATTTAAAAAGTATATTATTTCTCTTAAAGTTATAACATTATTTTGATTGGTTAAGATATGGTAGTATAGTATTTAAAATAATAATTATTTTAATAATAATAATAATAAAGTTATAATTTAATTTATGTTTTTAAAAGATTTTAGTTTAAGTGATTTGGTGAACAATTTTGAGGAGACATGTTGCAACTTGCCCATTTCTTACATTTATGCAATAGTTGTAATTGGTGTAGTAGTGACAACTGTTTTTTCAAAGTTCTCCACACTCTATAAATTCTCATTCTGATATATATATATATATATATATATATATATAATTAATCCTAAATTTTGGTAATGTGAGATCAGTTGTTAAATTTGAAGGGTATTTGTATTTCATTTTTTAGTTATCATTTACCAACACTTTTAAAATCTACACATCATTAATGACATTCAATTAATTTTCTAAAATGTCAATTTATTACACACACGCGAGGCTACTTTAAGTTCCAGATAAACAATATTTCTAACTCTTAAAATTGAAAAGTTAACTTGCAATATAGTCTATTAAATCTTTAAGATAACTAAAAAATTTAACATAAAGTTTTGATGTTTCCATAGCATATTAAGGAGTTTTGATTTTCTATAAAATAACAAATTGTTTTTTCATAATTAATAATAGAGAATTTGATTTTTCCTAGCTAATTACGCATTCCAACTTTATGGAAAACTATAAATCCCATACAACTATTCAATTGAAGTGTAATTCATTTCTATATATTTATGTAGTCAAGCACAATGGACTTCGTGTTAAATATATAAGCTTTAATCTTTTCATCTGCTTTAGATTTTCTTTAGTACAATTTTGTTTTTCCAATGATTCGTTTATTTTGATTGGAAATTATATAAATGAATTGTATATATTGTTTTGTTTATTTTGATTGGAAATTATATAAATGAATTGTATATATTGTTTTGTGACTACAGAGTTATGAAGTTATTCAATGGAAAAGATGTAGCTAAAAGATTGGATAGGAGAGGAGGATCTTCAATTTAAAAGCTCTTCACATACACATTTAAGAGCTTCCTAATTTGTAAGTAAATTGAGTAAATATATTACTTGTCATTCTTTCACTAATTTTTTTGATGCCATAAACACTCAGGAATGGAGGATACTTGGCCATAAAAATAGGTGCCTCATAGATTCATGTACCATAACATACATACATATATATATATATATATATATATATATATATATATAACCCCTTCTCACCTTTATCTTTACCTCTATAATTTTTAATATATCAAAAATTGAATTAAACTAAAATAGTAAATATTATATAATTTCAAATTACCATTTATAATAAATATTAATTCTCATCACTTTAATTAATTATATCTATGTTAAATTTTCCAAAGTGGAGGTTCATATATAAAATTCCTAAATGGTTAAAGTGTATTTTTCATAATTCTTCAATTATAAAATATCAATTATAAACCAAAATTGTAGTGGAAGTCTCTATCATGGTGGAATTTTAATGATAGTGAGAGAAGTATTGTGCCAAAATAATAATGTGCAATCTGGTGAAGGAATTCTTTGGACATTGTAGCTAATGGATCTCTACTAATTGATGGTGATTGATTAAACTACTTATAGTAAGTTTTGATGATTTTGGTGTTCAAATTAATGGATCCGCTAAGCAATCCAAAATGTTTCCATTAAATTTTAGTTGACCTGCCATTAATGGATTTTTCATCCAATCCACATTTTTTTTTTGTTATTTTCCAACTTCACTAAAGACATATTGATGTTCTTTTTCAAGGGTTGTGACAAGACCTGTTTGGTGATACTAACTAACAACAATGACAAAAATAACAAAAAAATGCATCTAATATATAGTATTGAAATGATGGGCAAAAATAAATCATTTAAAAAAGAAACTCTCATAAACAAATATTGATGTTCTTTTTCAAGGGTTGTGACAAGACCTGTTTGGTGATGCTACCTAACAACAATGACAAAAATAACAAAAAATGCATCTAATATATACTATTGAAATGATGGGCAAAAATAAATCATTTTAAAAAGAAACTCCTAATAAACTATTTACTTGAAGCGGAAGCGGACTGGTCAAATTTATGCCTTGCGTGAGATATATAATAAACTTAGTGTTATGATGTTTATCTGCCTTATCATTTCATTTATATGATTGTGTGAGTTATATGAATTGTTGTTGCACAGAGAAGCACATTCTACAACCCAGTACGAGGCAAATGAGTTATATGAATTGTTGTTGTACAGAGAGACACATTCTACAACCCAATATGAGGGAAATGTGTAATTCTTTCAGGGCCTGAAGTTGATAGGTGACATTTTTAAAATAAAAAAGAGAATACTCCCTAAATAAAAAAACAATTTTGACTATAACAAAGAAAATGAATATACATATTTGGTTAATTTTAATTAAAAGCATTTTAAAACATCAATAATAATCTCACTCTAGTGTTAACTTGATTTTTTGTTGAGATTACAACCCTATATGAGGAAGATGTAGTAAAAATATTTTATATTCGCTTTCAACTATAAATAAAATATTTGTACGTCCATGTTAAGTAATATAATTTATATCAGCTATAGAAAAAAATCAAGTAAAAGTTAAAACACAATCTTATATTTTCACTTTCAAGTATGACGAGAATGTATAATTCTCAGTACTTTTAAAAATATTTCATTATAAGACTTAAATAAACTATTTGAATTTCTATATCAAATAATATAGATTAATACCAATTTTATATATATGTAAATATAAAGATAGAGTTTAAAAGGATTATTTTAATATTGAAAATATTTAAATGCTCAAAGAAAAATAAGTAATTAAAGGTAGAAGAATTTAATTAGTTCTTAATAAGAGAAATATGTAATTCACACATTTTTTAATATAAAATTGATATATTATATTTAAAAAATAATAATAATAATAAATCAATGTATTAAAATATAAAATATTTTAAATGTAGGTTAATTAATATTGATGTCTTTTTAAAAATATATTAATAACAAAAAAATATGACAATGCCAATTACATATAATAATAATAATTTTTATGGTTAAAATATTTCAAGTAGACTTACTATTCTATATTTTACTATTCTATACTGTGACATTTTTCTACTTATTATTTCTATATCAAATTTGTTTGAAATTCAACAAAGATTTGTTGGAATTGCAAGTTTAAGCCATGTAATTTGCACAATCCAAGTGTCCAAGGAAATTTTCGTTAATGCATTCAAAAGTGCACTTGAAACAATGAAAATTACACATGGTGTGCGTGTAGAACCATGGATCAAGCAAAGGAATCAAAACTCTTAGGTGCAAACATTTTTTCATGTTTTTTACTCTAAACAAAGTTTTCACCTCAAGGATTTAATCTTGCGTAGTGTTTGCTATATAGGTGTTTAAGATGAATCTATACTAGTATTATTTTGTCAATGCCAAATATAGTATGTGAATTTTTTGAAAATTGAACAATATAGAAAAATATTTAATATTTGAATGAATAAAAAAATAATATTACAATCGAGATTAAATATAATTCCATATTTGAAATAGTCATTATAATTAATTTATAAAATATCTATTTTATAATATCAATAAAATAGATAAATTGATCCATATTAATAATAAAATAGAGTAGCAATATTTAAAAAAAGGAGGAAAGAGAGAGAAATTATAAATTTAGACGAAATTTACTTGTTTTATATTTTGTATTTTTTCATTAAATAGTAATACAAGTTTTAAATGAGTTGGTAAGAGATTTACTTTTTATTATTTAAAATGTTTTTTTAAATATATAAATAGATTTAGATTCTTAAAAAACCTTAAATCTTATAAATTTAACTCAAATATATGATTTTAATCATTTTTAACCCGATTTCAAAAAAACTCCTAAAAAATTTAACAAGGGAAGGATAAATACATAAGACAACGATATCATA
Organism: Pinus tabuliformis; assembly: GCA_031772625.1. Taxonomy (NCBI): domain Eukaryota; kingdom Viridiplantae; phylum Streptophyta; class Pinopsida; order Pinales; family Pinaceae; genus Pinus; species Pinus tabuliformis. Next base: position 618,380,044 of record CM062811.1, on the reverse strand, counting down.
TTATTAAATTTTCAAAATCGTACAACAAAAGTTTAAGGTAAAAGAAAAAAAATAAATAAATAAAGGAATGAGATGGATGCTAATTTATATTTATGAATTATCAAATTTTCAAAATGGTTTGAGAGAAGTTCAAAGTAAAAGAAAGAAAAATATAAAATTAAAAGAATGAGATCGATATCATAAATAATATTAACCATAATTAAAAAATTGAATTTAAAAAAAAATAAATAAATAAAATATAATTAAAGTATTAAAAATTAGATGATGACGTGTTGACGTATTTTGCTGGCTTCAGCGATAAATATTGTATGAGTATGATGAATTCTGCTCGCTTCGGCGATAAATATTGTATGATGAATCTGCTCGCTTCGGCGATATATGATGTATTATGATTCTTCAGCAGGGATTCTCTCTCCCACTGAAAAAAAAAAAGAAAAAGAGTATTAAAAATTAGATAGTAAAATTAATAAAAATAAAATAAATTTGAATTATATGTGAACTAATAATTAAATATTTATCAAATTAAAGAAAATTAAGATATTTTTCTCTCTTTTACATTATTATTATTATTATTATTATTATTATTATTATTATTGATTAATTTATTTATTTATTTTTAGTAATTTAAAATAATTATTTAAAATCTTGGATTATATTTAAATTTTTTTAACTCTATTTGTTTCTATTTGTTTAAGGTGATGGATGGGGTGTCTATTTAAAACATTAAACATTTCAAAACTTACACACATTTCAATTTTTCAAAAATCCATGAGAATTAACTATGAAAATCTATATTAAAAAAGGAAATAGTACATTTACATTATAAATGGTGAAAAATATTCACTAGATATATTGCCAATCATTTGTCATGCACTCTTTTCTTTTGACACACTACCAAGTATGGATGGTATGCTTTGTGAATATATGTGTACGTGGTAAATAAATAAGTATATAGTAATAATAAAAAAAAAAAAAATTAATGGAGAGAGGATGGATGGAACTCTAGAAACTTTTATGGTGACTAGGGTTTCACCATAGCATACCATTCTATGCTTAGTTTGCGTGAATATTTCACAGATCTCTTTTTCAGTTCCTTCAATGGTGAATCCCAATGATTCAGAGAAAGAAGACAATTTCTTTTCCATATGTGGTTGTTGGTCAAGCAAGCTCTTCTTCGGTTTCCTATAATTCCATGCTGAAATTTGGTTCTAATTTTCTAGTGGTTTAAAAAAATCCATCCCTCAATGTTCCTATGGATGAGGAAGCTTTTCTTTTTTTTTCGGCTCTTCTTCGGTTTCCTATAATTCCATGCTGAAATTTGGTTCTAATTTTCTAGTGGTTTAAAAAAATCCATCCCTCAATGTTCCTATGGATGAGGAAGCTTTTTTTTTTTTTGTTGGCTGAAGCAAGGTTTGGTTTGCAAGTTTAATGGGTATTGGTCGCGACTAACGAATATGCAGAAATAGATCTCTAAGACATGGAAGCCCCTTTTGACGGATGAACTGAATATTTACCCTATGGCACTCGGTTTTCTCGTTGTGGTTTTTGATAATATATAGGACAAGAAGGGCATTTGCAAAACCGGGTCATGGTTTTGGGGTAGTGTCAGTCTCTTCATGTAGCCCTAGACTCCCACTTTTGATCCAATAATGGCATCTCTACGAATCCAGTTTGGGTAAGGCTTATGAACCTTCCCTTGCATTTTTGGAATCTTTCATTGCTATCCTCTATTGGCAATGCATCGGGAAAGTTTTATTTCCATTGTCCTAAACTGCAATTTTTTTCAAGACTATTTATGCCTTAATATGTGTGGAGATGGAATTCAACAAGGTTTTTCATGCAGATATTAATCGGACAGCTCCAAACTATGTTTGGGTCGAAAAACCCAGTTATGAGAAAATTTTCTTCCGATGTATAGCATGTTATGAAATGAGACACATAATTCAAAACTACCCAAACATTCATAGAAGAGCAAAGACCATAATAAAACCCACAGACCCAAATGGTGGTAAGGAGCTTAGGTTTATCACTATACAATATTCAAAGAGGAAGAGCCTCAAGATAAGAAAGAACCATAAGACAAAAAGGAAGTAGATACAACCAAAGAAATTGCATCAGCGACGACAGAAACCAACCAACAAATTTCAATTGCCAAAGAATGATTCACTACAAATAGAAGAAAACACAGGGTTGACTCAAGGTGAGAAGAAAGGAAAAGGAATTTCACCAAGGAAAACAAGAAGTCAGAATAAGTCAAAACAAAAGTAGTGAATAATGGAATGTAAATGTATCTGGATATTGAGATATTTTTGGAGAATTTTTAGTTGGAAAGGGTTTGAAATTTTGTGTCATGGGGAACTCACTTGACGGATTTGGATCCAGCCTTCATGCTCAATTTCAAACCTCCAAGTAAGATTAGGATATGTAAAGGTTATGGCCTAGTAACCAGATTTTTTTAATACAAATTTCGATCTGTTTCGTTGAAAAGAAATATAATAATAAGAATAATAGAAAATTAATATAATGATAAAATAAACTTTGTTGAATAATTATTATTAAAAAAATGTCAATTGTGTGTTTCTCTGGGGTGGTTGGGATGAATGATTGTTATTCTCCCCACCTTATGTTCAATTTGTGCAAGTGACATGTTGAACTTTATATCATTGTGATAACTTGGAACCTTGGTGTAAACTAGCTTTCTACCTTGAAGATTTTAAGGAGCTTTCCCACATTAAGATGATGATGTTAATGTCTACTATGTTCAATTTGTGCAAGTGACATGTTGAACTTTATATCATTGTGATAACTTGGAACCTTGGTGTAAACTAGCTTTCTACCTTGAATATTTTAAGGAGCTTTCCCACATTAAGATGATGATGTTAATGTCCACTAAGACTCTACTGGACGTTAAGAAAGTAAATACATTAGAATTTTATTTCTATGCTTGAAAAACATTAAGAGTAGTGTTCCATGATCACTATAAGTTTGATTTTTCCCACATTATGATGATGACCACAATGACGATGATGATGATTAATATACACTAAGACCGAATATGGTATATTAGACGGTAAACTCTTTAGAATTGCATTTTTATGCTTGAAAAACGTTAAGAGAAACATTCCAAGATCACCACAATTTTGTTGAGTTAAAAGTGTTGATTTTCTTGGTAGCCGCCGGAGGTATTCCCCAGCTACAAAAGTTAAAAGAAAAAGAAAAAAATAGAAGAAAGAAAATTAAAATAAAGAAAATTTAATTTAATTTGCAAAGACACATGCCTCTTGGGCACCCTAAAATCACTATAAAAAGACTCTTGAACTTCTAATTTTCTCATTCTCATCACTCACATTTTTTTCTCTTTCCCTCTCACGTAGAAGCAATCTAAGGAAGAGGCCAAAGTTTCTAAGGAGTTGGATGTCTGAGACAGTCAATGTTTGATCAGTTGAATTTTTTTAAAGTAATATCATCTATCATGGGAAGTAATTATCAATTACATAAAAGTGTGCTTGTCTAATTAGCACCAAAAAATAAACATGGTATCAAAGCATAAATTATGCTCGGTAGTGTAAATTTTTGGGGTTGTTACAATCTTTAGGTACAACATATTTACTTTTACTCCTACCTAAATTTATGCAAAGAATTGCATAAATTATGGTGGGTAGTAATTCCTGGTAAATATGTTTAATTACCAAAATATAAAGAATGTACTACATATTTTATTTTTACTTCTACCTATATTTATGGAAAGAATCACAAAAATTATGGAGGAGAAAATTAACAGAGTCAAACACTATGTGGGTAGATTATAGCCTAATTCTAATGGAGTAAAATGTAAATTTTAATATGGGAGATTTAACCTCATAGCACCAAATGAGTAAATGGGTAGAGAATATGTGTGGGGTGAATAGAAACATAGATCCACTATTATTCATAAGAAATTAAACTAAGAGATTTAAAGGGAATATTAGAGGGTTCTACAAAGATTGAGCATAAACTCAACGAGAGTGATTTGTGTTCCAGAGGGATAAATTATAAAGACATCTAGAACCATGCTATATCAATGGGAGAGCTTCCAGTTCATAGGGGACTCAAAGTTAATTAAAATGGATGGATGTATCCTACTAGAGATTCAAAGGGTCTCTCATGATGATGAGAAGCCAGAGGATCCCAAGGATGCAGGTTTAGCTCCTTCTATACTTGTGGAACATCCTTTAGATCATCAGGAAGACTTAAATGGGCCCATTGTGTTAGTGGACCCACTTAGGGTTGTTGTTCCAGAACACAAGAAGAGGTTGGCATGGCTTTGAAGTAAATTGAAGAATGCAGATAGGCATGCAGCTCCCCGCAACACCTTCAGAGAAAGTAAACATCCTAAGAAATTGGTTTGAAAATTTTTTGGTCTCTCTGTTTCCCCAAAAAAAATGTCTTTTAGGCCCTCAAAACAACTCTAGAAGTTTATGACCCGAAAAGCTGCAAAAAATAGTAAGTTGTACTACAATCAAGGAAACTAAAGGGAAACAGTGGGGGTCCAAGTGGAGTAAGCGGATGGCCACCGATATCCACCTGAATCATCAAGTGCAATGCATGAAAGGTTCTAATATGACAAAGGGAAAGTAAGAGATCTCCTTAGAAGCCTGAAATAGTACACAACTTGAAAGGAACACATGAGCATAAAAGGAATCATGAGTTAGCATGTAAAACGGTTCATGTTATCACCAAAAAATTGATCATCTAGCCTAATTTACTAGATGGATCGAAGTACACCATCTGAAGCCAATTTTACCATAGTAAAATTGCTTAATAAACCACATTTGTTAAGTAATTTATAGTTAAACCCATGAAGAATAATTAAATAAATCACTATTTATTTGATTTTCTTCTAGAAATAATTAATTTAACCATTGTTTTATTATTCCTTGTCATATTTGACCCAATCATGAAAAATAAATAGATAAATCATTAATTATCTTATTTTTCTCCAAGAATAATTAATTAATCACTAATTAATTATTATTCTTTGTCAAATTTGACTAAATCCCTTAGGAATAATTAAATAAATCCTTATTTGTTTATTATTCCTTAACTAATTCCTTGAGATGATAAATAAATCATTTATTTATTATTTATTTATAAATAAAAGTTTAAATAGTTTTTCCCTCCTAAACAAATATAATAAAATATTCCAAGTGGTTATTCCAAGAATGGGATCAATAATATTTTATTATTGCTCATTATTTGAGGATAACTCAATATTTTGTTATAAATAGAAGGGTTTTCCATTCATTATTCACTTTTGATTATTTTCATTGTTGCACTCACTGTTGTAACTCTGATTATTTTCATTGTCGCACACCATATTTTGTTAGGTTTTCACATTATAGAGGAGAGAGACTCTACACAAGCTGAAGACGTTTGAGGATAGCTAATAACCCATCCAATAAAGGGGGACTAGTAACATCTATTTGTTCCCTTTCACAGACGTTATAATAAAATTATTATTTACATATCTGGTTTCCATTAGATGATTAGAGTTATTACTCTTTCTTTTTGCTGTTTAACTATGATTGTGGCATAGATCCAAACTTTGGCAGGTTTTGTTTCTATTAGTTGTTACAGATCTACAATGTTTAGTAGCCATTTATATTGTTCAGATTGTTTTTCATCCACAATCTTAAGTGAGTTCTTTTCATACATCTTTGAGAAGAAAAGACTACAACAAAATTAGCGACTCCACTAGGGATATACTTCAGATCCAGAAACCTAGGTGACCTTTGGTTTTCAGCTTAGGGTTTTTTTTTTTTTCAATTTTATTAATGTTTCGTAGTTTTTTAACCCTATATCTGTTAAATTTCTGACTTCCACAAGCTTTTTGGTCATTTCCGTATGTCACAGGAACCAGTCGCGACAAAGGCAACACGTTTTTCCAATATTTTCCGATCGAGATCCATGGAGAAAAAATTGCACTTTTTGGCCCAAAAAGTGCTATTTGGAGGCCAGAACGCACTAAACAGCCCAAAAAGTGTGATCCCTACAGAGAAACAGGTCAATACCTACGATTTCTGGGTTTTAGGGTTTTTCTCAGATCTGTTTCTGGGTTTTGCAGAGAGTTTTCTGCTGGGTTGTCTGACCTCTGTCTCACCCTGCTTAGGCCTCGATCCACTCTAATTTACTCATCAAAGTCAAATTTAGCCTCCCCTAGGGCTTCTAGTACACTTCCACCTTTCTAGGAGGAGTTTAACTAAGTGAGTAGTCTGAATTTCTACAGCGCTTTCAACCACATTTTCCATATTTGTACCCGTTTGTTTCAAATCTATTAAGATAGTTTGTTACCATCCATAGTTTCACATTTAAACTTGTTTGGTCATTTGTCTTAGGGTCCCATTGGTTCCCCTAGGTGTTACACCCATCTCCCTATATTTTTCCAGCGATCTCCCTCTCTGGTTTTTTGTTGTTGCTGCACCACTTTCCAGCAGTTTAGTGTCACTTGATCCCAGTCACACCGACATTTAGACCTCTTGACCGTTTTAGTGTATTTCCTGTCAATTTAGCCACCAAACAGCATAGTTTTTGCAAACCCAGTTTGGTTGGGGTTTAGTTAATTGTTTTGTTGTTCATTTTTAATTATTAATTTCAATTTATTTTCAGCAAGCCTTTTTCCTTTTTTTACAAACACGATCTAGGCTTAATCAATTAATACACTTGCACACACAATCACACCTTAAGCAAAGGGCGCTTGGTTTACACTGCCAAGCCAAGACTTAACATAATAAATTTATCTCCCCGCATTGAGACAAATATATATTGTTGATCTCCCTTCACCATTTCCATGTCACGTGTGTCCTACCACCATTGTGCCACCAAGGCGTTTGTCGCAGAGACTATTAGGCCTTCACCCCCAGTTTCCGCTTGGGCATATTACCCCTCCTCGTCAGGTTCAAGTTCATAGCCCTCTGAGTCCCCACACCGACTCTTCTCCTAGTTCATCTGATTCCTCATCTGATTCCGAGCCTCCTTCACCGCATATCATCACCATGTCTAGACCCACAACTAGTGCAGGAACCCAAACTAGTGTTGGCTCCGGTTCTATCTTGGTGGTCACATCAAGTGGAACAATCTCAGGAACCATTCCGGCAGCCCCCATGCTCCCCTTTATGGTTGGGTTAAGTCTACCAAATTTTAACTAGTTGATAAATGACCCCATACACCATGATACTGGTTGGCCCTCTATGCCAACTAAGCTTCCCTCAAACATCCCGAAGTTTGAGGGTAATGCTAGAGAGGATCCTACCAACCATGTCCGATCCTTCCACATGTGGTGTTCATCCAACTCCATAACCAAGGGCTACATTTGTCTTCAGCTATTCCAATGCATGCTCACTGGAGATGCTGCAAAATGGTATGTAGACCAGCCCTTCACATCTCATTCCATTTTCTCAACACTTGCTAAATCATTCCTTTCATATTTTCAGTTATCTCTCCCGTACGACACTAGTACAGAGCTATATTGACCACATTTCGTCAGTCCTCCGCCACTCGCCTTTCTGACAATGTTCAAGAGTGGCGTCAAAGGAGGAGCACAGTCATGCCTTGACTTTTGAAGACCGTGTCTATCGAGATTTGTTCCTTAGGAGCCTTTTATCCGCCATTGGAAAAGATGTCGAGTCTCATTTTCCTCATATCGAGGAAGAAGCTCTCCAAATCGCTTTGAGATATGTTCTAATTTATGCACAATCCAGTTGTGTCTATACCGTCATTCAAGACCTCCCTCGTCCTATAAGTGCCAATACACCAGGGGAATCTCACGCCGCCGACGATATCATTGGATCCCTTTCACACTCTTTTCCATATACTCAGCAGAGTTATGGCTACCCACAGGGGGGCACCAATTCCTCCAACACTTATGACCCTCCTGCTAGCAACATGTTTCCAGGGCCCTAACCCATCTACCAAACGGTTACTTCTCCTTATGCACAACCTAGTGCTCCAGCCCCTCAAGCATTGACGTCGCAACCTCCCATGCATTCTCAACCCCAGCAGCCACTTCCCCCTCAGGGTCAAGTGTTTTCATAGTAGAGTGCTACCAATCCCAAAAATTTGAAGAAAAAGAATAAGGGGAAGGGTAACAAGGGTAACCAGGGTAATCAAGGTAATCAACCTAGTGAACCCCAGGGGAACCAACCTAACACCAATAACCAGCAATAGGGTGGCCAGCCCAAGCAGAACAAGGTTATTCGTACAAACAAGCCTTGTGCATGTTGTGGTGTACATGGCCATTATACTCATGAGTGTCCTCTTTTACACCAAATGTACCAAATGTGGGAAACTCAAGCAGCTTCTAAAGGTCAGCAATCACCTCAGAATCCTACGCCATCTCAACTAGAAGTGCTCACAAATCCTTTCCCTCAGCAAGGATTTGTTGCTGCTCAACCCCAGTCAGGTCAAGCAGCCCATCTCCCCCAACCTTCTAGTCATGGTGACTACCAGATCCTTATGATGAACTCTGATGAGGTTAACCCCTCTAATATCAACCTACAAACTCGGTCGCATCAATATGACAAGCCCTCGACTTCGTCTGCTACCAAGTCCAAAACCAAAGTATCTACTGAGCCTCTTACAACACAAAATGGTCCTTTACAGATCCCTCAACCTAAGGTTGAGGCCATTCCTAAGATCCCAAAAGGACCATTACATCGTAATGCAGCTTCTAATAGAGCTGCCCATACATACAATATAGTAGACGACTTGGCGCAATCACCTGCTGCCATGTCGACGCTGGAAGTCCTCCAGTCATGACCATCCCAAAAGAAAGATCTATTAACTGCCTTGGGTGCAGTGGATCCTTCTGACGATCGTCTGATTGTCTTCGCGGTCGATACATCAGAGCATCCCCCATTGCCTTCTTTTGTTTCTTTCCAGATACCAGTTAGAGTTTGTAATTCCATCATATCCCGATGCATTATTGACGAAGGCGCATCCACCTGTGTGATGTCCGCTGATGTTTGGAAATAACTTAAGTCACCTGATTTGTCCCCCTCCACCATCACTTTGCGTGCTTGGGATGGACACTCCTCCCATCCCCTTGGCATGTACCGCAACTGTCCAGTGACCCTTGCGGGCAAGACTGTCCATGTCAACATTGAAGTCATTGATGCCCCTTTGGATTACAACATTCTCTTAGGTCATAGTTACACATATGCCATGCCAGCTATCATGTCTGCGATGTTCCATAAGATGTGCTTCCCCCATGAAGGGAATATCGTTACCATCGATCAGTTGACTTACTACGAGCCGACATCCGTGACCTCCCCCGAGTCCATTATCTCATCAATGTCTGACAAACAGTCTTCAACTCCTTCCACCAGTGTTTCACTTAGAGTCTATAAAGATTCCTCATTATTGGGTGCTTTCCCTGGTCCTCCCCCTCCCATCTCAAAGCCTAACTCTATGAGTGTTTGCATGTTACAAGCATCACGGGCTGCCCTTAAGCAGTCTGGTACACCTGATCAACAACCAACTCCTCAGCACCCTGTTGTTGCTCTTCCAGCTGAACCCTCTGGACCCACCCCCCAAGACCTCCTCCATTTGTGGGTGCCTCCCTTATGTTTCCCAGGTCTCAACCATCTAGGAGCTATTCCTCCAAGACAGTACCCTACAGGCCAGATACCTTTCTTATTCCCCCCTCCGGGAATTTTTTCTGTACCTGTCATGGCTTCGCTGGTCCTTCCTAACATGACTCTGGGGATCCTAGTATGGTACATCGATCCCCCTGCGAACATTCCACCCAAGTAGACAAGACCTTATCATGCTTTGACCCCGGTTCAACCAGTCCCCATGACCCCTGCCACTGCTTCAGTTCCATCACAACCTCAACATGAACCAACTCCTGTTGCGAAGGCATCTGGCCAGGGGGGCAAAGCTAAAAGGAAAGAATCGAAAGACAAGGCTCCCCAAGCTCCTCCAGCCCCTAAGGCCCCAAAGCCGACACCCTCGTGCACTTTGTGTAAGGTTGTTGGGCATGCCACCAACAATTGTCCTGAGCTTCCTCAACTTAAACCTTTGGTTCATGAAGCATTCCCTGAGTCAAATATCCTAGAAGTCCATGTTAACTTACCGGTCCCACCTAAGAAACTCAAAACATTGCGCACAAACCACCCTTGTGCTCTGTGTGATCATCATGGTCACTATTCCCATTGTTTCCCTCGTCTTGATGAATTTTGCGATTGCCTTAGGGCGATTCACAAATACGAGGCCACTTGTAGTGGATCATCTACTCCTCTACCCATGGATTCTGGTACCACTAGTCAACCAGAATAGAGAGACTCTGGCCCTACTATTGTGATCCCTCCCCCTGATGTCAAGATGACGGACACCACGATCCATATCCTTTAGCTGTCGTCATCCTTGAGTTCCTCATAGGAAAACCTTTCTAAGGTTTCTACACGCACTTCTATCGAACCTCCTTCAACATAATCCTAGGTCTCAACATCTGTAGATCCTCCATCTACTAGTTCATCATCTACCATTCTAGATGATGTGTATGTGAACCTTCTTTCTCAGGTTGATGCACCAGGTAATGTTGCCGCATCATGTAGTCAGTCTTCCTCCTGTCCGCCCATCTCTCAGCCTGATGAGGACACCATGGAAGCTATGTCTACCCCTGATTACCCCTACCCTTAAGTAAGGGGGCATTTCTTCAGAGGATTTTGAAGGCCATTTCCTTCCTAATTCTCCCAATGCACTCTACCTCAAGAAATTTCACTCATAGCACATCCCTTTGATTTGTGTGTCTTTATTTATGCCATAAAGATAGGTAGATTGCATCATCTCATCCGTTGTTTTTTGCGCCTTTCAGATGGATCCATCATCCACACCGCATATTGGTCATGCCGATGATGCGATTCGCTCCTCCCGGAATCTAGCCTTGGCAGTCTGGGCCATTTTTACCCCCTTGCGTACGTTAGTCCTTTCGAACGACATGTGCGTTGGATCTTCCACCAATAATCAGGCCGAATATGATGCAGTGATAGGTTTGTTAGTCGATTCCCTCACTCATCGCATCCTTCATCTTCATGTTCATTTAGATTCCTTGCTACTTGTCATGCAATTGAACGGTGTGTATCATGTGCATAACCAAGAAATATTTAGAAAATATCTGAGTTAAGTTGTTGGTACGTGAATTTGAAACCATTACGTTCAGTCATGTGCCTAGAGCCCAAAATCACTATGTATATGCCATTGCAAATAATATTCTAGATTGGAATTTATCACATGTATACCACAGGAGATAACCATAAACAAAAGAAATGGCGAACAATCATCGTCATATAACAATGCATAATCATATTATGTATCATATAATTGTTTGGAGCCCATAGCTCTAAATACATCCATTATGGCCATAGAATAATGGGGGGCACATACGCCCCTACATCTCCTTTGGAGGATCTCTTGCCAAGTTGGGCCGAGATTCTTGAATCTCTTTTTCGAGCACTTGGAACACAATGGCACTCCACAAATTCCTCCTGCTATGGGGCATCATTCCCACCTTTTCATACCAGATCAACGTCCCATGCTTGGGGGCATGATGTTTTTCCCTTTGTCATCTTCTCAATTGATTAACATAAGTCTTGACCTAGATCCCACTGGATCTAGGTATGGTCGATTATCCTCCCATTCCTTGGATAGTTTGTCCTATCGACCTCTCCGGCAAGCCATATGCACATCGCATATTGTAGATGTTTGATACTATCTCTTCAAATATTCTACTCGATGTCAACGTAGTCCCCATGTTTGACTTAGCGGGCGAGGATGATTCTAGACCTCCTCTAGTAGTTCATTCTCATTCTTCTATTTCCTTAATTCTTCACCAGGATCCATCATTCCAAGAAGCATTAAGGCCATCTTTAGACAAGTAAGGCCACTTTCCTGAAAGCCACAGAGCCCGATTCCGATGGTTGGTTTTTCCGCTACGATCTCCACAAGATAGGGCCTTCTCCTCCTCTCAAATTGGAGGGAAAACACTCTTTTATAGGAAAACCCACTGTTTTTCTATTGCACATTGCGACCTGACCGTGACTGAGTTTGACAAAATGTCAGCACCGTTGGAAATCTCTCCTCGAGTACTATAATGGGTCTTCCTTAGTTTTTGATGATTTGACACTTCACCAGAAAGTCATTTTTCCAAGTAGGATCACTTCGTCGCCTCTCAAGATCTAATTTCTTCATAAAGAGACACTTGTACTTTGATTTCCACCTCCTCTTAATACTTGTCATACCATATGTTGATTTTCATCATGAATAACCCTCATTTACTCATTTTTTTATGGTCTCCATCGAGCCTAGTTTGTGGGGCAGTGTCATCGAGTCACCCCTTTTCAGAGCATCAGCGATGAGTCACCCTAGCATTCTTGGAGTCTATTTCATGTCCCATCATATCATGTCACAGTATTCCATCCATATTTTCATATCGTTCATCCTATGTTGCCTATTTTGGCCTCTAGTCATACTGTCCCCATCCCCTCCAGAGTTGAGTCAGTTGCTACCAGGTCAACCATGCACTTTATGCTCTGACAAGGGTAGTCGTCTATTTGTCCCTCAGTCCCACTTTTTCCCCATTATCCCTGGTGTCATTCCATCAGTCACATTACTATTTTCCCTCATGATTTAGTTGAGGATCGTCATTTCCTCATCTATCGCGGGCCCTATTTTGTTGACATCATCTCATTTATTCTAGAAGAACGGCCTAGAGGGAGGTGTATCTTGGTTCCATCTTCCATTCTTGTTCAGCGCCTTGGATCGAGTAGAGGGTCTCATTATTTCCCTTTGACTTGGTCGTTTCATGTTCGTAATCAATACACTCAATGGTCAAGTGATGCAACAGATTGTACCAGTGATTCCCAGATGTGTGTGAGATGGTTCATACCTCGTGAGGGAGTGGCCCTTCAGGTAGCCCCCCATATGCCCGAATGCATACCTACTATGCTACAGCCTCAGATGCAGTTCTGCAGATTTGATGGGTTCAGATCCTACCGATCGCACTGATCATACCATGCACATCTACTTTAGATGATCCATTCAGTTTGCAGAGCCCTTCCTTGTTCAGCAAGGCTTCTCCGGTTGTTCTACCCCCCCTCCCACCCATTTTTTGAGGGAAGGGGCTTTGTATCTCATGTACTCAGATATTATTTTATTTAGTCCTGGCTCATGTTTTCTCCAAGTGCATTATGTATATGGGACACATTGTATTATTTTTTGGCTCTGTTATGCCATCATGTCATGTACCATTCAAAATGTACTTCATTTCTCAGTTTTATATTTCTGGGCGAACCATTATTTTTGTACTAAGTTATCTTGGCGGGTATGGGTATGCCTCCCCTGCCTCAGTGAGGTCTGTACCACAACAAAAAAGGAGACATGCATTAGTGTCGCCCCCTCTGTCCCTATCCTCCTTCAATTCAGCTTCTTTGGTCTCTCTCTCTCTCTCTGACTCCCCTGTGTTGTCTAGTGATTATGTCTTTACAATGTACTTCGGTCATACATTTTGCTCCTAACACTCGTACGTTGGGGGGCAATCTGTTATCACCAAAAAATTGATCATCTAGCCTAATTTACTAGATGGATCGAAGTACACCATGTAAAGCTAATTTTACCATAGTAAAATTTCTTTCACTGTGAGAAATTACTTAATAAACCACCTTTGTTAAGTAATTTATAGTTAAACCCATGAAGAATAATTAAATAAATCACTATTTTATTTATTTTCTTCTAGGAATAATCAATTTAACCATTATTTTATTATTCCTTGTCATATTTGGCCCAATCATGAAAAATAAACATATAAATCATTAATTATCTTATTTTTCTCCAAGAATAATTAATTAATCACTAATTAATTATTATTCTTTGTCAAATTTCACTAAATCCCTTAGGAATAATTAAATAAATCCTTATTTTTTAATTATTCCTCAACTAATTCCTTGAGATGATAAATAAATCATTTATTTATTTATTATTTCTAAATAAAAGTTTAAATACTTTTTCCCTCCTAAACAAATATAATAAAATATTCCAAGTGGTTATTCCAAGAATGGGATCAATAATATTTTATTATTGCTCATTATTTGAGGATAACTCAATATTTTGCTATAAATAGAAGGGTTTTCCATTCATTATTCACTTTTGATTATTTTCATTGTCACACACCATATTTTGCTAAGTTTACACATTATATAGGAGAGAGACTTTACACAAGCTGAAGATGTTTGAGGATAGCCAATAACCCATCCCATAGCGGGGGACTGGTAACATCTATTTGTTCCCTTCACAGGTGTTAGAGTAAAATTATTCTTTACATATCTGGTTTCCATTGGATGATTAGAGTTATTACTCTTTCTTTTTGTTGTTTAACTATGATTGTGGCATAGATCCAGACTTTGGCAAGTTTTGCTTCTATGAGTTGTTACATATATACAATGTTTAACAGCGATTTATATTATTGAGATTGTTTGTCATCCACAATATTAAGTGGGTTCTTTTCATACATATTTGAGAAGAAAACACTACAACAGTTCACAAGATAACCATGATTTAAATATACAACAACACACATTCAACAAGATTAATACTAATGCAAATGAAATAGTTCATAAGCATTAGCGTAAATGAAATAACATATATTGTAAACACAAGAAGATTAGTCCTACTATATTCACAACATATGCACGAAAATGTGTTGGCTTTGACATTTTATTAAAGTGAAAGTCCCAAACATACATATACAATTACCAAACCACTAGTCCCAATAGTGAAACATGAAGCCAACACCTGCTCGTCCAAGGAAAGATACTCCCTTTATGCTAAGGAGAAGCCAAGGCTCTCAACAAAACTCCCAAGCTTCTGATCCTAAGCCAAAAGCCTGTCCAAAACCCTGTTACATGAGTTATGAGGGTATATTTATAACAAATGAGATGATTAATCATCTCCCCTTTGTGACTCTTGGAATTCCCTCATGACTCTTTGACTTCCTTCAACCATGACCTTTGGACTTCATTACAAAATGAATTTTCACATTCCACAATTGACACTTGGAATTTCACTTATAATTAATTACAAAAGAATATTACAATATGCTCATACCCATATAAGACAAAATTGGGTAGAGTCAACTAGACAACCTAATAATGAAAAACAAATCAAGTTTGAGTTTGGGGAAACTCCAGCTCAGCCACTTCAACTTCTAGTTTCTCAGTTACATAGTGGTACTAATCTTTGTACTATGCGATGACTTCCCCAAACTGTGCGATGGGATCAAGCTGGAAGTGGACTCTAGCCTCCATTGCATTCGGGTAGACTAACTTGGAATTAGTTTGAGTTTCCTTCTTCAGTAAGCATAACATGGTATTGATATGGATAGGGCCACCAATGTAATTCTTCATATAATGCATGTTCACCTCTAGATCTCCCTTGGTAGTGATCTTCCTAAATTGGTCCAAGTATTATTAAACCTTTTGACTTATTTATTTCTGCCCTTGGCTTCAGTGAGTGAGCCAACTAAAGGGATCTTGTGTGACTTCACAATGAAATTCAAACTGTTGTACAAATATGTTTACGAGGCATAAATTTTGGCGATGAATGAGTCAAGTTGTTTGTTACTCTGGATAAGCATATGAACCCCTACATTCTTCGACTCAGCGTGTTTCCTTATCTTCTTCACCAACTTAGGAGGTGTGCCTTTGTACTGAATTGACCACTCATGCATGGTAGTGATGGTTGTATGAACATCCTTGAGAACTTTAGCATTGTATTTTCACTTCTCCTGCATGTTGTGGAAGTGGACAACTGCTTTGTGCATGGTGACCAGCTCCTCGTAGAGGCTTCTCATGGTTTCTCCCAATGTTGATACTTTACTAAGTATGCCTTCCTTGAGTTCTTCTAGATACACCTATGCAAGGGCTGCTTTCTCGGCCTCTCCTTAGAGTTGTCTCACTTGTTGCCTTGCAGCTTGTAAGTTTTTTTCCATTTGTCTATTCTCGCCCATGAGATACTCTATGTTTTACTTGGTAGCAACTGCGAAGGCCAAGTTGGCTAAAACAATGGCTTCTAGATTCCACCTGGTATCCGTGACAATCACCCTTTCTCTAATGAATATGAGAGATGTGAGACCATACAAAAAGTGTTTCTTTCTCACTTGTACAATCTTCTTTTAGAGCTCATCATAAGTTAGATTGTTCGTATCCATGACGATACCATCATCAAGAGGAACAATTTCCTCTTCTTTGCTTAGAGCTTTCTCTACTGTTGGAGGAGGGGGAGGCTAAGTAGTGATCTGCTGCGCGGAAGGCATGAGATCAAAATCCTAGTTTTGTTGCTCAGGTTCCACCTCCATGTCCTGGATTACTATCATATCTTCAACTTCTTGAGCAATTTCCTTATCCTACAACTAATTGCTCTCTTTTTCTAATAGCTGACTTTGTTCCTCTTCCTCAGGTTGCTTCAGTGCTACTTCTTCTTCTTCTTCTTCTTTCTTCTTATTCTTGCCTTTGCCTTTCTTCTCATTCCTTCTATTATTTTTCTTCCTTCTGCTTCAATTCTTCCTCCTGCTTCTTTTATTTTCTCTTTCTTTTTGTTGCTATGGCTGCTTTCAAGATGATTGAATTTGCTTTCTATTTGCGGCTTTGTTCTTCCACTAGACTGTGCACAAATTTCCACTTCCCTTTTTGCGCACTGATTTTCACCTCACTGATGGCTTTGCTTCCGAAGTTGCTTCCAACTGAGGAGTAACTTATGATGTACCTGCAAATTTGACTGGTTGGTGGGGCTTAGAGGCATTGTAACAATTCTTCATCCTTTCCTCCTCAGGTCAAGCAAAAGTTCCTCTTGGCCAAGAGAAATGAATCTTTGCACAGTGTCATTTGAAAACACTCCTAGGATCATATTGATTGAAGTCCATGCAACAGAATGTAAACTTATATATCTCCTTGCCTTCTGTCTCTGCCACCTTTAGATTCTTGATCTCGTACAATTCCGATTTGCAAAGGAAGCATGGGCCAAGGTGCTTTCTTATTCCTCTGCAACACTCCTGAAAAACCTGTGGTATGGTATGCTACTTCTTGCATGACTAGTTTGTCGGTGGCATACCCCCATAACAGATGTGGAGACCTGTAACCACCAAACGCACTGAGGTAAGTGCCATCTGGTGAGGCAAACCAATCAACCAACTTTGATACTGCTTCCATCACCTTATGGGACATGCAGGGTAGTTCTTCCTAAAAAATTAGCTTATACAATGGAATGAGGAAGTGATCAGTCAACTTTTCCATAACTCCTTTGTGGTTGCAATCTGAAAGGATCTTGCAATAAATGTGTACACCAAGTTCCTTAGGTGTCCAAGTCCAACTCATGCTAGTAAATGAATTTTGAGCACATATTGCATCCAACAAGTAAGAAGACATGTTCAATCTGGCTTGCTTACCCTTGGGAGGGTTCTTAGCATTAGTCACATGAATCCTCAACTGTTGAGCCAACAATTCTGACTAGTTAAATGGTTTTCCTTCATTCAGAATCTGATTTAGCAAGAATGCCTAGCCTTTGGGAAAGGTTTCAGTACTCTATTGACCATTGATTCGGCAGCATACAACTATCAAGTACTGAAAATATTTCCTGAGAGATTTGTTCTTGTAGGTGTTGTTGGGTGTCTAGAAGAACTTGGATGGTTATTTTAACCAACCTTTGATGGCATACTTTGTGCTCAAGTAGTTTGTGACTGCATAGAAATGGAAATCCATGTAAGATTTTGGCAGCAGCAAATGATACATACTCTAAAAATCATGTGCCATAAAAGAGGTAAGCCTTTGTCCACTGACACTGTTGAGAGTCATGGTATTGGTATCCGTATGTGACAGAATCCAGTTGATAATGTTTGGGCATGGAAAATTTGGATACCTGCATGCAATATTGTGTAATCCTAACCTCTGGACATTGATGTAAACTCGCTTATCTTCAAGATCTTCTTTGAAACTTCTTGCTGAGAATGGCTCATTCACCTTATACCATGTAATGTTTGAATCTTTCTCTATATACAATTGAGTTTCTAAGAAAAATGGAAAGTTTACTGGAGTACTCTCAACTGCCTCCCCAGTGCTGCTTTTTATAGTGTCCTTTGAGATAGATCTCTTGGGAGCCATAGTAACAGTAATTGACAAAGAGAAGTGCTCAAAAACTATGGTACTTGTAGGAGAAAAATGCACTCATGGAAAACATAAGTTAGCTCAAGAAAAAAAACCCACAAAACAAGATCAAGGAAGCAACCACAAGTCTGAGAGGAAGAACTATGCAATTCTTGGACTGAATGGGAGATGCTAAGCTTAGGAACTACACATTGCGCACTTTCAGCGCGCAAGGGAGAAGCTTAAGACTTGAGACTATAGAATGCGCAGTCTCAGCCTAGGAAGACTAAGAGAGAGACTATGCATTGTATAGTCTCAGTAGATAAGGGTGAGGTTTAAGCCCTAGAACTACATAATGTGTAGTTGCGCAAGCCAAGGACTATGCATTTTTTAGTCTCATAGGCCAAGCGCAAGGCTTGATCCTTAGAGTTGTGAAATGCGCAGTTGAAGAGGGCAATTGTTGGCCAAGTTAGGGTAGATCTTCTCGGGAAGGAGATGGAAAAGTGAAATATTTGAGTGATAGTGCAAGAAAGAGTGAATGTTTGACTAATTTAAGATAGATTAGTAAGAATCAAGCTCAAAATATCAACATGCAAAAAGAAAAACAAACATGCACAGGAAGACATTGTAGTTGCGACCTCTAGTGGAAAAAAACAAGAATTTGATCCAACACTTGTAAAAAGTGGACGACGGACTGAACAAACACTTACACAAGCTAATAATAACTAAAACTCCAGCATCCATGGAAATAAAAAAAACAAAACAACACTCACATATGAGAAATGACAAAAAGTGACAGAAAAAGCGACAAAAGACGACAAAAGCAAAACTCACCCAGAAAAGCACCACAAACTCCACCAAAGGCTCCTTGATCTCACTAGAAAGGCTAGAGCTCCAAGAAAGAATGTGAAAATGAGTTCTATGGGTGTCTATTATATATATATATATATATAGGCTAAGCTAGGGTTTATGACGTGCATGCCTAAAATCAAGGAAAAAGTGATACTTGGCAAAAAATAAAAAATAGAAACTTGTGCCACTCTTCAGGAAACTAATTGTCCACTCCCTATTTTATAGGGATTGATATTTTTCTTTTTTCTTTTTGATTTTCCAAAAAACTGACCATTCACACGGTCAAGAAGGATTGTGAAATTCCTAGCCACAAGGGATTGGGTGATTCCTTGCCTCAATGAATTGTGTAGTTTCTAAGGGTAGGAGAAGCTTTTGTATATTTTTTGAGCTCAAGTTCAGTCTGCCTGTCAGGATTGTGCAGTTTCTTAGCTCAAGAGTAGCCTTACTTCCAAGATTATGCAGCTTCTGAGCTCAAGGTTGGCCCACCTCCTAAGATTGCACAATTCAGATCCTTAAGGTTGGCCTTTCTTCCAAGATTGTGTAGTTCAAATCCTTAAGGTTGGCCTACCTTCCAAGATTACGCAGTTCCAAAAGGTAAGGCTGAAAATGCTGCAAGGTCAAGGTAGGAGATGGCTTGTGTTTGAAAAGATTCATATTGGGGTCAAAACAAGATATCACAAGCACTGCATTGAGGTTTAAGTATTTATATAAGCATGAATACTTGACGATAGTGATTAATGAACTCATGTGGATAGAAGGGAGGCTCCAAAATCAAAGCATGGGAAAAATTTTGGAGGGGGATTGTAGCAACTACAACAAATTCTCATTGTATTACTATGTTCTTTCCAATATTTTTGTGTATACATTTTCATTCATATTCCTACCTTTCATTTCATTCTCTATACAATTGATATTTGGGAGCCTCAAAGTATTCTTTAAGGAATAAATATCTACATCATTCCCAATCTTTTCCACTCCCATATTGTTTAGTTATTTATAAATATGTTTGGCATGTAGATGGCATCCCAAAAGCCAACATATTTAGTTTGTAAATTATCCACACAAAGATATTTACTCTTGAAAATGTACCAAAAAGGTGAGTGTGAGGCCCATATTAATGTCTACTATACCATAAAGATGAAGAGATTATCTATCATCTTCTATTTGAATGTAGTTTCTCAATGTAGGTTTGGCATCATGCCTTCATTGGAATCAACCAAAAAGCGCATAGGCCGAATTATGGAGTAAAAATTATAGGGGAATTCTAAAAAACGTACTCATCCTAAGAAGTCTTTGGACATTTGTTGGAATTTATTTTTGGCTTGAAACAAAGCTATAGTTAAATAGAAGTAAGAGGCCTCTAGATAATTTACAAGTAAATGAAAAACACTCATTGTATAATTCATTAACACAAAGCCATAACAAAAATTTATATCATCTGCCTTTGGAACCAAGTGAAGAAGGTTGGCTACAACAATTCACTATTTTCATCTCTGAGTTCTAACCCAAGCCTCCACAAACCAAATTCAAGCATAACATAGAAAATGTTATTAGGTTATAGAGATGAAAACTTCTACATATATCCTACATTATCTTCTAGAGCATCCAAAGGTAATTCAGGGGTGGAAAGTGTTGGGGAGGGTTTCCTAGGGGTTGGAGGGGTGGGGATTGTTGTGAACGGGTTCCCCCAAGGGCAGTTTTGGGGCTAAAAGCCCATGTTTTGGGATAATTTTGTAATAAAGTTGTAAATTCTTCGCATTTTGTGGTCGCGGAGCACGAAGGTGTCAAGAGTCATAAAGGGTTGTCCGCCCTTATTTTGTAAAGTGTCAAGTCGGCTGTAAAGATCCACCCATATAAAAAATGAGCTAAGTAAGTAAGCCCTAAGTAGTGAAGAGTGAAGCATTAGAGTTTTGGTATAGAAGTCTAAGTGTTTCAGGTCTTAGTGTAGGTAAAGGCTCTGCAGCTGAGTGTGCAGAGGCCTAGGGTGGAAGTTCGCAGCTGAGTGCGCGGACCCCTGCAACTGTGTGCACAGGGTGGATAGAGTCTATATTAAATTGGAAGATCAATAAAGAGAAGTATTTTGCAATTACTGTGTATTTAGTTCCTGTTAATGCATTTGATTATATTGCATTTTGGGTTTAATTTACAATGTTTATTTGATGCACGAATATATGTGATTATATCGGTTAATTGAACACAAGTAAGGATATCAGTTTACGTGGCGCTAACTATGATAGATTAGTAAGATAAGTAAAACACTTGAGATAACTCGGAATCCTATACAATACATTGTCATAGTTGCGCGAAAGTACTTGGACCATGGGTTAGGGCTGCGTAAAGGTCAATCGTACACCTTCACGGAGGTACTGAAGGGCAGAATAAAGGGTAGAATGACAGAGCCCTAAGGCTTAACTACTTGCGTGAAAATAGGGGCAGAGGGTATAAACTAACATCACGACCATCTCAGGGTGTGGAAACTTGGCTCCAGCATCCCCCCATACTGCTTCGGGTGAGACTTTGGTCCGCACTCCACGGGCTGATGCCGAAAGGGCTAGTAGTGTATGGATTTGTTTGGCTAACTAACATTGAACCTAAGTCAGGCCCCACAAAGCCAACATGGATTTTATTCGATATGAAAGGAAATCATGAAACCTAATATGCTTAATACCTTAGAAATGTTACAAATAATGGTTTGTAGATTTCTGTGGTGTGGTTTTTTAGAATCTAAATTCGGATATTCCACAGTTTTCATGTTACAAATAATCAAGAAAACTTTTACACTCTCTACCAAGGTATCCTTTCAGAAAAAGAAGCGATATGAAATCTTTGATTTCTATAGGAGACAAAAGCATAAATATTAATCTAATAGTCTTGAAATCAACTCCATCCAATAATAAATTGGCCTTGATCATAGCATAAATCCATAAAGAGGACTATTAATTTGTGTAATGTTTTATTTTACCAAGTATTACAATATTTCAATTGTTAGGTTGATTCTTTGGCTAATAAAGT
This sequence comes from Pinus tabuliformis, assembly GCA_031772625.1. Classification (NCBI taxonomy): domain Eukaryota; kingdom Viridiplantae; phylum Streptophyta; class Pinopsida; order Pinales; family Pinaceae; genus Pinus; species Pinus tabuliformis. The sequence goes on along the minus strand of CM062811.1, from coordinate 618,358,016 downwards.
AGTTATACTCAATGTAGGTGTCCTCTAGAAAAATAAGGGGTGGAGCTACTATCCAATTCCCTGACACTCCAAGGTTTAGAATGAGGGCTTGTAACATCATAATTATAACAATTTATCACTTAAACTCCACCAACAATATACATATGAGGAGCTTGGACTTGAAAGGACTAGCCTTCCCCTTATTCACATTCATGAAAGTAATTAAACTTGGGGAATTGAACTCCTCAATGAAGGGATGAATTAGTAAGGTGTCATAATGAAAGATTGCATGAGATGACATGTTTGTGTGAAAGGGAGGAATATTGGTCAAACCAACCCCAACCTAGTAAGAGTCTCACTTAGTCTCTAGGTTATCATTTGGAATTTTGTTTGTCTGAAATTGTCTTTGGGTATGAGTCAATTGTATTCATCTTCTCACTTTGGTCTCTAGAGGGTGGGTGTATTTTGTGCATGTTTCTATGATTCATGTTGTATATCTCCCCATAGGCATATTTTCACATTTGGTGCTTACTTGAAATAAACCCTCTTGGTTTTGTTTGCATCCTAATCTATATTTTGGTTGTTTTCTCCTTAGTAAATTTGGATCTTGGTTTCTGACAACCAAATAATGAAACATTGTGGTCCTTTGGCATTATATTTTGATGGTATAATCTGTGGAACAATGGGTCTACCATTATTTGGATAAAACAAGGTTTTTTTTGGGCCATAACCTCTATCCATTTGCTTGAGTTCAATAATGGGCTTCACCAAAGTTAGTACTTTTTTTTGGTGTGTGCTCAAATGGATTATTAGAGAAGCACAAGAGTTTACAAGGGTTTTGAGAAGACATGAAGAATCAATACAATGTAATAGATACTCCCTTTTTTTATGACCTCAATGGTGCATGAAAATGAATATCAATGTACATCACAAAATCTCATAATTTTGAGTATCCAAGTGCAAAAAAATATACAATTAATGAACTAAAATTAGAATGTACATGTTGAAATACATGGTTGTCAACCTAAGAAAAGATTCATAGCCTGCAACTTCAAATACATAATCATTAGACCAAGAAAATTTAAAGGAAGAAGACACAATCAACTAGATAATAGAGGGCACAGATCTTGGGAACCAAAATTCTCTTGCTACCAACCTTGCACAAGAAGAAGCCAATAGTCACCACATATTTTGATATTTTATATGTTCAACAAAGCCACTAGAATCTTAGGAGTTTTTTTAAAGTTATATACCTACAAGTTTTTCTACAAGAATCACTATGATGTAATAATTGTGAACTTTTGTAAGTTTTGTGTTGTGGTACTTGAGTTACCATTCATGCTTGAAAACTTAGGATAGTTGTCTTTGTACTTTGTAACTTTTTTTTTGAAGGTTTGGCACCTTGCATTACTTCAAAAATTGATTTCACAGACAAGTATAGTGTGCTACTGGTCTGGTTTGCTACTTGTCTGTTTAATAGGAAACCATACCAGTAGCACAAGTTCAAAATTTTGGGGTTGTTGATACCCATTTTGATAAAATCATCCTTAAGATAGAAAATATTATAAACAAGCTACTTATGCGAGACCTTTACATCTTGTGTTATAACTAAACAAAATGTATAACTAAAAGCATACAAAAATTTCCAACAAAACATGTTAACTAAGGAAGAGGATCTTTGTGCATCTGCGATTGTGGATCACCTTCCTCATTCAAGAATAAGATGATATTGGTGGCTCTCTTGCCCATAATGATTAACTTGTAATCAATGCGATCAAAATTTTCCTCTAGTTTCTACAATTTGAATGGAATTTTCGTGTTGGGTGTCTTCTTTGTTTATGAGAACATGACCCATGAGAATATGTGTGTGCCAGTAAACATTAACGGTTTGCATATACTAAGATAATTGAGATTAAGAGGAAGAGCCTATATCAAGAATCCATTCTTTGATGGCAGTATCAACTTGGATGTCTGGAATGAAGCACCGACTATAACACACGTCTACTTCCACTTGTTCAATCTCTTGGAAAACCAATTCATGAATGATTTCTTAGTAATGGCATAAAGAGTTGTGGGCTTGAGCTTGGGCCAAATGTTACAAGGAGGAGGTGACTTGACTATTCGTTGACACATAGGCAGTGGTTTGACTACAATTTCCACCCATATGCCATAAAACTAACTTGTAATGGGGCATGTTGAAAAGAGAGGAGACCACAAAGAGAACGAGATTAGGTGAAAGGTGTTGTGCTCCGAGTTGGCTAAGACAAATTCCAAGTTGGAAAGAAGAAGACTTCAATTTATATAAGGGCATGCATCGGAGAAGAGAGAGGCTAGGGGTACACGTAATAAGGTGAAGGTTCACCCATGGAAATTCCAAACGAACCTCGCAAGGTGAAGTTCTGAGGTATAATGGAAAAGGCAAAGAGTGTTGAGAGACTACTCGAAGACATTGAACTAGGAGATAGGCTTTGAGAAAGAACTTGTTAGGAAGACAAGATAGAGAATTGAAGAGCGATACAATAAGTTTGAGAATGGAAATAGAGACCCAACCATCAACAAAACCAAAATAAAACAAGACCCTGTGAAGTGAAACAACAAAAAAACATATTCATATGAAGAAGAATGTTACCACTATGCATGAAGAAACTACCACTGAGAGGATGAATCCTTGCACATTGAAAGGCTTAGACGAGGAGGAGTTGACTATAACCATCGTGCCAAAGAATCTTGGCATGGTTAGCTCTATCTACCATACATGTCTTGAAGTATGAACGATGACAGTAACTAGATCCCAAACACCGTAACACTAAGATTTCAACATCTAAAAACAGGAAGTAACCTTAGAGGTGTGACGTCTAAATGGAAAGATGAGACATAATAACTAGAAATTCGAGGCTTTATAAAACCATTGTAGTTCATTTAAATTTCCAGTGGAAATCCCCATGGAAAACCTCCTCTCTATGTAATGATGTAGATAATTCAAAGCAAATTTTCTCCCAATTATGAATCGATCATGGTGAGTGACCACCTTAACCTCCAACTAAGTGTGTTTGTCTTCTCCCTTACCCTCTCAACTTTTGGATTGACATTGTCCCTCATGCTCATCAACTCGCCTTCACAGTTGAAGTGGCGTGCTTGCATGCACTGCACCAAGTGGGGGGTGTACAACACCCCCTATTTAATTGCCTCATAGTCATATCAAGACAGGGGAAGGAGCGAGAGAGTGAGCTTACTCCTTGGCATTCTTTGTGGAGAAAGTTGTATTTATACTTTGTTGTTTAGCTTCTTGTTATAATTTTTGTAATATAAAATTTCTCAATTTTAATTAATATATACAAAAATTATTTTTATGACATAAATATTACTTTACAAAAAAAATATCAATATTAATTGAGAAAAGTATTTCATAATAACATATGAAGTATATATAAAAATAAATTAATTACAAAAGAATAATATCTCTTATTAATATAATGGATGGTCGATTGAATATGCTATGTTGTCCAACCTCCTTTTTCTCTAATTAATATATATCTAATATATCTTATTTTAACAATCTTATACTAAATTTATCTAAGTAATTATATTAATAAATATTTTAAGAAAAATCTAAATGAGTAAAATTCACTATCTTAAAATAAGGAGAATTTGCACATTATAAAATAGTTTCACTTAAAAAGTTGGAAGATGTAGACTTGGAATTAAATTATTTAAAAATCATATAAATTTTTAATATTCAAATTCATGTATTTTTATCTAGAGACAATTTAGTTAGTAATCCAAAATAAGAAAAATCGTTTTTTTTTTCACAACTTTTGGGACATTTGAGGAGGAGAGGATGGCGACGAGGTTAGGGTTTCTCTGTAGAGAACGTCTGTGGCCCTCTGTTTTTGCGGTATGACATCGCCTGCCCCCGTAACAGCTTTGACGTCGTTCCCTCCATTTCTCCACTACCCTTAACTGGAAATGGGCTCTCCACCGACTCATTAGCTTCAGGCGGTTTGTTTTTTCTTCAACCCTCCCTCACTTCACTGACTACCTCCGTTCCTGTTAGCATCAACCTGAAGGCAGCTGTCAACGGGCAGTCTCGATAGTTATGGATGAGATGGTTGATTATTCTGTGGATCCTTCGGAGGATGTGCCCATCTGGACACACCCCAAGATCACAATCGCAGGTTACTTTACCTTCAAAAGTGAGCTCTACGATGAAGTTGATGCTCTTTTGCCCATCTCCCGCTCCCGCATACCTTCTGTGACGCTGCCTGAGGATGCCCCATCGCATCCAGACTTCATCTCCCAGCCACTCTATCCACATACTCTGGCTTTTGTAGATCCTTTGACAAGCCCTAGCAAAAAAAGCCTTGAAGCGGTTCCAATATCAAACCCTCCTTCATCTGCCTCTTGTATACCCTTGGCCGACCACCTTTTGGTCTCTACTGCATAGGAACCTGTCTCATCTGCTCCCCTGATCACTGAGGCTCCCCCTCTAGGAAATTTCACGGGAATTGGTCCCATCTTGGGTATTTTTGCTTCCATTCCATCGACGGCTATTGTGGGACCTAGGGCATCCCCTTCATCGTCAACTGCACATCCTGCCTTAGCACCAGAGACTTCTGCTGCTAAATTTTTCAAGGTTTCTAAGAAGAAGCGGTGCTTGAAGCTCCAGAACTGTAAGGTATTCCTAAAACTCACCGAGGACACCCAATTACTTGACTCCATGGATACCGCAGAGAAAGTGCTTGTTGGTCGGTTCGCGACAGACATTTCAGTGTGAAAAAGCTTCAACAATGGACCTCGGAGGTTTGGGGTCATTACTTGAAAGATCCCGCAAAGGTTCAAACATTCGTTAAAGGTTGGTTTGCTCTCCGGTTCAGTTGTCTTGCACACACCAACTGGGTACTTTCTACAGTCTGGCACATTGATCAAGCACCAGTTTTGCTCAGAAGATGGACGCCTATGTTTGACCCGGAACAAGAGAGGGTCGATGTTGGACCCATATGGGTATGCCTTCTAGGGCTACCTCTACATTTCTGGACGGAGGATGTTTTCAAGTGGATTGGAAATGCCATTGGCACCTACCTCACATATGATGACTCTTTTCAGAGTACGGGGCGCATGGCTTTTGCCAGGATTCTGGTTCACCTGGATCTCTCTGATGGCCTTCTGGAGCACATTAACATTCAGTGGAGGAATGCAGCAAGGAGGCAGATACTAGATTACGAGGGTGTCCCTTTTAGATGCAGACGATGTCACAAGGTGGGTCACTTGTATAAAGATTGTCCACTTAATGGCAAGGGCTTCAAAAAGACCCTGATTCAGGAACCAGTGGCACAGGAGTCCCCAATTCAGGAGGAGCAGCCTCAGAATACGGAGCCTACAGAAGGGATGGCCGAGATGTAGACGACCTCGACAGACAAGGTTACGGACCCACCATCGACCACTCTGAAGAAGCATGGCAGACCTCCCCATTGACCTCCTCCCCCGCCTCCAGCACGAACTCGGGCGACCTCCGGTGACTCGCATTCTCCGGGTAAGAGCTTACCCTTCACTTCATCCTCTCCTTGTTGCACATCTTTTCTTGATATCATCACATCTGGTTTATTTTCCGGTATATCATCTGGTGTAACATTTGGTTTGGGTCCGACCTCTATTTCTGCTGCCTCTTCCTTGATATTTTGCCATGTTGCATCCAGACCCATTTTTACCCCCACTCCTTCCTCCCCTTCGATTTCCCCTCTTCCTCCATCTTCCACATTCTTTCAGGCACCCCCTGTAATTGGTTATCTGACATGCTCAAAAGCCAAGAGACAGGCTTTGGACCATGTCAGGCTTGATATCATTCCCTCCCCCCCTCCGCATAAGCTCCATAGGGGAAGACCCTCCTTGCTCACTATTGCTCAATCTGTGGCAGGAGATGAGATTTCTTTGGGCAAACAATCCACTATACCTGGGGTACTTAGAGCCAGAGAAACCCCCTCTAAGCCCCCTCCATGAAGATCATCTCCTTCAATTGTCGGGGACTTGCTAGGCCTGACAAAAAACTAGCACTCTGTCGGTTAATTACAATCGACTCGCATGATATAATATTTCTACAGGAGACTCTTGGTCCTGCTACTGTCATTTCCCATACCCTTCAAAATATGTTTCCTGGGTGGTTATTTATTGGATTGGATGCACATGGAAGATCTGGGGGTATTGCCTTGGGATACAACTCCCGTTCTATTAAGCTACTCAATTGTTGGGGAGGGGCTAGCCATATTGGTGCTGACATTCATTCAGCGGACCTGGGAATGAATTTCCGTATTTTCAATATATATGGACCTTGTCAAAACAGACCTAATTTCTGGGAAAACCTCCTGGATTCGGACCTGTTTTTGGCAGACCATCTGATTCTTGGAGGGGATCTCAATTTCTCCATCGGTCATGCTGAGTCTTGGGGACATAGAGCACAGAGGGACTCTCTATCTGATTATTTCTCATCCATCTTGGATTCACATCAATTGATTGATATCCCTTCAGCTAAATTACAAGCGACCTAGAGGAATAACAGGACAGGGGAACATGGTCTGGCTCGCAGACTTGATTGCTTCTTGGTCAAAGAGAAGGTACTTGATCTGGGTTTTCACATCAGACAATGGGTTGGATCTGGGGGGATCTCTGATCATCTTCCCATCTATATGGATATTGAAGGGGGTAGAACAAAGCCCAAGGGACCTTTTAAATTCTGCTCTGCCTGGCTCAGGGAAGACTCTTATATCAGCATGGTCTCTGAATACTGGAAAGCAAACCCTCCTGGGGCTAGGGGTAATATCACAAATGGTTTTATTCAAAATCTTACAGAGTTGAAGAAAATGTCCAAACAATGGGCTCACAACAAAAGGACCCTGGATGAACACTCCCTATGATAGATAGAATCTGAGTTATCTGTCTTTGAAAATGATCAGGGAGGATTATTCACTTCTATTGAACACAAGGAGAAGATCACATCCCTATACTCTGCTAGAGGGAAAATCCTTAAGGATCGTGAAGAAGTCTGGTGATTAAGAAGTAGGGAAATATGGATGAAGGATGGGGATGCAAATACCAAATTCTATCATAAGTTTGCCAATGGAAGGAAGGTGATTAATACTATTTGGCAGCTTCAGAACGAACAGGGACAGGTTGTCAACACATTTCAACAACTGGCTGAGCTGGAAACCTCTCATTTCAAACGAATTTACAGTGCCCCGCGGGAAGCAAATCTGGCAGACATCATTAGAGTGGCACAACTTTTTCCGAGGTTCGTAGATCAAGAGGAGGAAGGGGACCTGACCAAAGCAGTTACTCTGGAAGAGTTGGAGGCCACCCTGAAGTGGTTTAAAAAAGACAAAAGCCCAGGACCTGATGGATGGTCAATTGAGTTCTACTTGGCTTTTTTTGACATCATAGGTGAAGATCTGCTAAAAGTTGTTGAGGATACCAGAATCAGCGGAAATATAGCAGCATCCATCACTTCTACCTTCATAGCGCTCATCCCGAAAACTGATAACCTGGTCTCCTATGAAGAATATCACCCTATCTCACTCTGCAACTACATTTACAAGATTATTGCAAAGATCATTGCCAACTGGATGCGGCCCATTCTATCCAACCACATCTCACCAGAACAATTCGCCTTCCTACAAGATCGACAGATTCATGAGGCGGTGGGCACTACACAGGAAGTATTACATACTCTACATATCAGGAGATGCAAAGGTATGATTCTGAAAGTTGATTTATCCAAGGCTTTTGACAGAGTTAATTGGTTATACATTAGAATGCTTTTAACCCATCTGGGTTTTCCATTCATATTCATCAAATGGATTATGAGTTGTATAACTAACATTCCCTTCAGCATTCTGGTTAATGGAAGTGCATCCCCCTTTTTCTTCTCTGAAAGAGGTTTGTGGCAAGGATGTCCACTGTCACCATTACTCTTCCTTCTTGTCATGGAGGGCCTCAGCAGACTCATAAAGGATGAACATAGAAGAGGCAGATTACAGGGCATAAAGATATCAGATGGTTGTATGCTAACACATCTACTTTTTGTGGATGATGTCCTGATATTTCTCAATGGCAGCATTGGTGATCTTACCATCATCAAAGCCTCTTTCTCCCTATTTCAAATGGCTACTGGTATGTTGATAAATGATACAAAATCTACGTTGACAGCAGCGGAATGCACACCACACGAGATCCTTTTTGCACTTCAACGCTTCCCATTTACTCAACTGAGCCTAGCAGAAGGTCTGAAATATCTGGGGTATAAGTTAAAGCCCTTGGGCTACAAGATCGCCGACTAGACTTGGCTCATCTCAAAGATGGAAAAAAGACTCAATATCTGGTACCTCAAATATCTATCTCGTGTTGGTCGACTCACCCTCATCAAGAGTGTCTTAGAAGCCACACCTGTTTATTGGATGTCTCTGGCATGGATTCCCAGGGGTATCCTCACCAGGATACAATCCCTCTGCTGCAGATTTCTCTGGAAGGGTAGCTCGCAAGGCAAGACTTTTGCTTGGGTCAATTGGGATGCCCTTAATTTACCAAAGAAGTGGGGGGGATGGGGCTTAAAAAAACTAGAGGATTTCTCATCTGCTCTAGCTGCTAAGCTTGGTTGGCACCTTGTATCAGCTGACAGCCTCTGGTCGAAGGTTACTGTTGCAAAATACATCACCCCGATGCACATTATGGATTGGATTAGGCGACCACACAGATGTACATCTGGGATTTCTATTATCTGGAAGGCGGTTATTAAGGCATTGAATCCTATCAGAGCGGGTATTACTTGGAGAATCCACTTAGGAAATAAAGTGCGCATTGGTATTGATCTGTGGATTGGCTGCGGGAACATGCATAGACTACCTAATGAGCTCATTCATCACCTTCAAAATCACAATTCTACTCATATAGCTCATATTGCAGATGATGATAATACCACTTTCCTGCAACAGGCCTGGAAAACTGCACTTCATCTACATATCCCTCCTCAATGGGTACAACTATGGGAGGATTATACTCAGGCACTTACGGATGCTCACATTCGCATCACTGAAGGTGATGATGAGGTAATTTGGGCCCTATCTAAATCTGGGAGATACTCCCCCAAAGATGGTTACTTGGCCCTGACAGAAGCTAGAAGACCTCAGATCATTGCAGATTGGTGGAGGCATCTCTGGAAGCTTAAGGCCCCCAAGGTCTCAGATGCTAATGTGGACAATCTTGCAGAAAAAAATACCTACAGGCGATAACCTCCTCAAGTGAGCACATTATGGCCCTCACTGGTGTTACCTTTGCAGAAGTGATAATGAATCCGTTCAACACTTGTTCCTTGACTACACAGAAGCCCGAAAATTGTGGGATATTATTATTCCTGTTGTTGCTCCATCAAGTATATGGGTTGGCATAACTATTATTGAGGCCTGGCAAACCTAGTATACCTCTGCTTCTGCTCCTAAGCAATGCAATCTGCCCCTTCTGATATGCTGGGCTATTTGGATCACCCGAAATCACTTAATTTTCCAGAACTCACCACCTCACTGGTCTATTACTGCTGCCAAGGTTTTGGCTGACTACACCCTCATCCCGGATGACCCACCCCCACAGAGGCCCAGGAATATTATACCTGAACATATTGATCATAGCAAGCCATGGGCTTATTTCGACGGGGCCGCACAGGAGACTGGGTGCGGTGGGGGAGCTATTCTACATATCAACCATCATCATTCTTACAACATGCTCATGGGTTTCAGAAGAGGCACTAATAATTTTGCAAAACTACTAGCTGCAAAACATCTCATACAATTTGCCTTGGAGAAAAATTGCAGAGACATATAATTATTTGGGGACTCCAAAATCATTTGTGACTGGTTGAATAGAACATCTAGATGCTCCACTTTTTCTTTGAGTCATATTCTGGATGAAACTCTGAGATTGATTTCATCATTTGACTCCTTTACATGTAAACACATTTTCAGGGAGCAGAACGGGGTTGCTGACAGCCTGTCCAAAGAAGCTACAATCGGGGAGCTGGGCATTTGGATGATCAAGGAACTGTGCGATGGAGATCACTATCAATATTACCACCGGTCGTTTATGGATATAATTGCATAATTTTCTATTGGCATATGAACATTATTATTTTGTGTATATATTTATCGCATGAAGGACTTCTCAGTTTTTATATATTGTAGTTTTTACAGTTTTATATATATTGCTACCTCCCTGCGTGGATCAAGGCAACAATTTTTTGATCACTGTTGATGATGACAGTCATGTCTTGGATTTGATTTGAATATGCATTTATGCATCTACAAAATGTAATTTCCTTTTATTAATGAAATTACGATTTTTCCCAAGAAAAAAAAAAAAAAAATCATTTTAATTAATAATCCAAAATAAATAAAATGATTAAAAACTCCAAATACTCAAGTTTAAATCCCTTCTAATAATCTAGATTACAGAAAATGATAAATCATAACATCAAAACTCATGTTCAAATCCCCTCTAATAATCTAAGCTACAAAGAAAAAAGATAAATCATAGCCCCAAAAAAATTCACTGACAGTTACGTGTCAAACTGCTTTTAATTCCTCTACATCACAAACAAACAAAAAAATATAATCAAAACTAATAATATAATTTTTTTTACAAAGCTGTCAAACCTTCTTTCTCAGATATATAATAAATGATTGTTTTCTTGTAAATGTCAAGCGGCATTATGGGGAGACCATAATTTAATACAATTTATTACTTTCTTTTGGGTGAGGTGGGATCAATGATCAAATTTCACTATAAAGTCTTAAGTGTGAACCTAATGGAATCACTCATAAATTTCGTGGTGAAATTTCGATGTTGGTTATCTAAAGTTCCATGCCATGCCATGCCATGCCCAAATTTATAAAAAACAAAAAGTGATAAACATGAGTACCCTAATATAAAAATATTAACAAAGTCAACAAAGTGAAGCATAATTAAGAGCCAACAAAGAAAAGTACTTTAACTTTAAAGCTTCTTTTTGGTGTGTGCAATTTTTTTTCGTAATTTAATGATGTTGGCATTATGGGATGACAAAGTCACATTTATATCGATCGAACAGCACGGATCCAAGAGACTTTTACATCACTCAATACTTAGACTCAACTTTTATGACGTTACAGTGAGAAAGGGGATACTTATTAAGTTGGGATAAAATTTATATTTATTTATATTCTCAAAAAATTGTGTAGTTTAACGAGGCGGAGGACTTGTCCAAAAAGTTATGAAAATTTTAGTTATATTTAGAGAAAATCCGGCAAGGATTATTTTAAATCCAAGTTATAGTTGTTAAACTTCAAAATTTTAGGTGTCTTAGACGTTTTTGATGGTTTTGAATCCATTTCCACCATCAAAAACATGATTCAAACACTGCCTCTACAAGATTTTTTGAATTTTTTTGCCCGAATTATGGCCACTTTCCTCCGCCTCCTTAAACGACTCCTCAAAAAATTACATAGCGATATGGAATAAAATATTTTATAGCAATATGGAATAAAATATTTTAATATATAGTTTTTCACAATTTATAATATGATGATGAGAGTTTTTAGAACACTGTTATTTTGTTGTTTTGTTTTCTAATAAATATTTCGCTCATTTTAAGGAAAAAACTCATATTAAAAAGGTTTTTTTTTGTTTTTTTTCTGTTAGGAATTTGAGTTTTTTTAGAAATTAGGTAAAATATGTATCTCAAAAATTGAACACTAGAACTAAATAAAATTGTTTTAGAAATTATTAAAAATATATTTTATTAATTTTGGGGAGTTTAATTGATAATCAGAAATAAGTGAAATTATTGAAACTCGAGAAACTTAAGTTCAAATTCTCTGTTTGCGACGCTCTTTACAAAGAGAAAAACAAATCGTAAACCTTGAAAATTTACTAATAATTATTAATTTTTTATATAATATATTATTTTTAAATAATTTATTATTTAGAATTTTTACCAAAGTGATAAAATATGACAAAATGCTAATCAAACATGACATGTAAATAATATAAACAATTATTATTTCAAGTTTTCAAAAGGTTATGGTATAATGGTTTTGGTGACTTTTGTATATAACGTGTTTTTCAAGTTATTCATTTAATATTTAAATTACATTTAATTTTCAAATATTATTAATTTAAATATATTTTAGATATGTTGAATTATTTAAATAATATTCTGATTGACCGATGATGACTTTGTAAAAGCAATGGTTGTACTAATGAAGGGAGGGAGTACAAGTTGGTTAATGTGAATAGATGCGAAGGATAAATGATATAAAATGATTTTACTATGTGCACGTTTTTCGTTAGAGTGACGACCGTGAAAAAGGAAACATAGAAGCTTTGTCCGTAAAAGGAAGGGCATGGTCAATATTTTTCGTCACGTGGGAAATAGATAGGTGTAAGATAAGATTTATTTGAAATAGAATACTCTTATAAAGTTTGAAATACGGAATTCTGGTATTTTACATAGTTTTACAAGTAAAAATTTTAATGTTATGAGCTGTCCTATTTTTAAATGCATTCTAACGATTTTAGATGATGCATGATTTTCCAAAATCTAATAAGCGAAATTGTTTTTGAAAATTTTGATTCGGTTAAATTTTGATAAAAATAAGCTTTTCTAAATTTATTTTAAATACATTCTATATTATATTAAATTAGTATAGATTTATTTCAATTATGGATCAGAAAAAAATAAAAAATTTGAGATATAAATTTTTTCCTGGTAAAAAATTATAAAAAAGAATTATGGATTTTTTTTAACATTTGAAAATATTTAACTCTTTTTAATTTTTAGTAAACATATAATTAAAATAGATATATAATCTACATACATTAAAAACAAAAAAACAAAAAACTCATGTTTTTATATATATATTTTGTTAATATATTTTTAAAGTAATAATATATATATTTTAAATATATATTATTACTTAATTTGTATATTTGAAATATTTTATTTAAAACTGATATTGAATTTTTTATTATTATTGTTATTTAAATGCGATATTAATTTTATTTTATGATAAATAAATTATACATTTGTTTCTATACATTACTTTATTGACATAAATTAATTAACATGGATATTCAAATCATTTATCTAAATCATGTATAGAAATATTTTAAAAAAGTGATGATGATGATGATGAATGTCCACTAAGACCAAATTTTGGTCTATCGAACCTAAAGAAATGAATTATTTAGTTTGATTTAAGATTTTATTCTTATGCTTAAAAAGCTTGGAGAGAAGCTTCCCGAGCTCACTGTAATTTTGACAATGTAAAAGGCTAGGAAGGTTAGTATTGCAACAAAGATTTTGAAACTGAGATCTAATGTGCGGGGCACTCTAAGAGGAAGTGATTTTTATCCTCGATGTTCGTATTCTCACAGAGAGGGCAGAACCTTTCCATCCATGGTGTTTTAGGAACTACCCAATGACCCGTTTCACTATGGATCTCATGAGAGTTAGTTCTAATCTTGGCTATATTAATTTTCTTCTTTGAGCTAGTTAAAACAGAGAGATACTTTTGATCTTCTAGGGTGAGGTTGATGACCTCCTTATAATATCTTAATTTTCTTTTAGCTGCTAAATCTTTCTCACACCACATTTTTCTTTGAACTTAGAAGTAACCATATTTTTAATGTCATTAATGTTTTGCAATGCAACATTCTCGTCGATCTCCCATTGGTTTAACCGGGCCCTGGTGTCTTTATACCAACCTCGTTTGAGCCTTAGGTGGTTTTGGCTGGAATTTAAAGCTAGCATAGGAAGTCTATGGTCTCCTATGTTATTGAGTTTGTGCTTGTACAACAGAAGCCTAGTCATAGCTAGGCTCTCTATAAGGGAAAGACCCACTTCTATAAGTAGAATAGGATATGGTGTGTTGCTTTTAATTTTGAGGTTATACTTCTTGATTTGCTCAATCTTTCTCCAGGACTAGAGATGCTACAAACCCAAACCTCACATTCATATAAGATAACCGTAGTGACTAAAGTTTCAAAGAGGAACTTCTTTCTATCCCACATTACGAGGTTTGCCATTTTACAGTTATTTTCAAGACCAAAATAAGCTTTCCATCCCCCATTAATCCTTTTCTCAATGCTATAGTTCTAGTTGAGCTTGTGATGAATATCAATTCCTAGGTACTTGTAGGAAGACACTTCCTCCAAGTTAATATTGTCGTACATAAAATTAGTGTAAGTGTCCTTCTTGGATTTGATAATCATAACTTTCGTTTTGTCAGTGTTAACAATCATACCCATGGTAGAGCAGAAATCCTTAAGAAGTATAAGTTGCTTATCAAGATCAGATGAGCACCTTGCGAGAAGAACAATATCGTCAGTGTAGAGAAGAAGGATGATGACTATCCCAGCTAAGATCGTGCCATCACATCCTGCTTCCTCTAAACAACCTTCTAGCTTGTCGATGTAAATGCCAAATAGGGTAGTGAAAGTGAAAATATAAGATTTCTTTTTATTTTTTATCACTTTATTGTTATTTTAAAATTAATATAAAAATATGTTACCCAACATATTTCTTCTAAACTAGGTTGTAATATCAACAATTGAGGAATGTGATTATTAATGTTTTATAATAATTTTAATTAAAACTAACCAATTTTTTTATTATAGTGGGCATTGCTTTTTAATTAGAAAATATTTTATTTTTACTTTAAAAGGGATACCTATTAACTCCACACAAATGAAATTACACATCGCTCTCATATTAGACTATAGAATGTCACCATTTAAAAAATATATTAGTTGTCTTAAAGTTATAACATTACATTGATTAGTTAAGATATGTAGTATAGTATTTAAAATAATAATTATTTTAATAATAATAATAATAATAATAATAATAATAATAATAAAGTCATAATTTACTTTATGTTATAATTATACATCTTTCTCATATAGTGAAAAGTGAAAATATAAGATTTATTTATTTATTTTTAATTTTTTTATCACTTTATGTTATTTTAAAATTAATATAAAAATATGTTACCAAACATATTTCTTCTAGACTCGGTTGTAATATCAACAACTGAGGAATGTGATTATTGATGTTTTATAATAATTTTAATTAAATCTAACCAATTTTTTTTATTATAGTCAGTATTACTTTTTAATTAGAAAATATTTTATTTTTATTTTAAAAGGGATACCTATCAACTCCACACAAATGAAATTATACATTGCTCTCATATTAGACTGTAGAATGTCAACATTTATAACATTATGTTGATTGGTGAGGATATGGTAGTATAGTATTTAAAATAATTATTATTTTAATAATAATAAAGTTATAATTTAGTTAATGTTTTTAAAAGATTTTAGTTCAAGTAATTTGATGAACAATTTTGAGGAGACATGTTGCAACTGGCCAATTTCTTACATTTATGCAATAGTTGTAATTGGTGTAATAGTAACAACTATTTTTTCAAAATTCTCTACACTCTAAAAATTCTCATATATATATATATATATATATATATATATATATATATATATATATATATAATTAAATTAATTAATCTTAAATTTTGGTAATGTGAGATGAGTTGTTAAATTTGAAGGGTATTTATATTTCATTTTTTAGTTATCATTTACCAATACTTTTAAAATCTACACATCATTAATGACACTCAATTTATTTTCTAAAATGTCAATTTATTACACAAGCCAGGCTACATTAAGTTCCAGATAAACAGTGTTTCTAACTCTTAAAATTGAAAAGTTAACTTGCAATATAATCCATCAAATCTTTAAGATAACCAAAACATTTAACATAAAGTTTTGATATTTCCATAGCATACTAAGGAGTTTTGATTTTCTATAAAATAACAAATTGTTTTTTCATAATTAATAATAGAGAATTTGTTTTTTCTTAGCTAATTATGCATTTCAACTTTATGGAAAACTATAAATCCCATACGACTATTCAATTGAAGTGTAATTCATTTCTATATATTTATGTAGTCAAGCACAACACACGAACTTGATGTTAAATATGTAAGTTTTAATCTTTTCAACTACTTTAGATTTTCTTTAATACAATTTTGTTTTTCCAATGATTCGTTTATTTTGATTGGAAATTATATAAATGAATTGTATACATTGTTTTGTGACTATGGAGGTTTGAAATTATTCAATGGAAAAGATGTAGCTAAAGGATAGGAGAGGAGGATCTTCAATTTAAAAGCTCTTCACATACACATTTAAAAGCTTCCTAATTTGTAAGTAAGTTGAGTAAATATATTACTTGTCATTCTTTCACCAATTTCTTGATGCCATAGATACTCAGGAATAAGTGATACTTGGCCATAAAAACAGGTGCCTCATAGATTGTGTACCATAACCCATATATATATATATATAATCTTCACTCTTCTCACTTTTATCTTTACCTCTATAATTTTTAATATATCAAAATAGTAAATATTATATAATTTCAAATTACCATTCATAATAATAATAATTCTCATCACTTTAATTAATTATATCTATGTTAAATTTCCCAAAGTTGAGGTTCATATATAAAATTCCTAAATGGTTAAAGTGTATTTGTCATAATTCTTCAATTATAAACAAAAATTGTAGCGCAAGTCTCTATCATGATGGAATTTTAATGACAGTCAGAGAAGTATTGTGCCAAAAAATAATATGCAATCTGGTGAAGGAATTCTTTGGACATTGTAGCTAATGGATCTCTACTAATTGATGGTGATTGATTGAACTACTGATGATTTTGGTGTTCAAATTAATGGATCCGTTAAGCAATCCAAAATGTTTCCATTAAATTTATTTGACTTGCCATTAATGGATTTTTCATCCAATCCACATTTTTTTTTTGTTATTTTCCAGCTTCACTAAATACATATTGATGTTGTTTTTTAAGGGTTGTGACAAGACCTGTTTGGTGATACTACCTAACAACAATGACAAAAATAACAAAAAATGCATCTAATATATACTATTGAAATGATGGGCAAAAATAAATCATTTTAAAAAGAATCTCCTCATAAACAAATATTGATGTTCTTTTTTCAATGGTTGTGACAAGACCTGTTTGGTGATGCTAACAATGACAAAAATAACAAAAAATGCATCTAATATATACTATTGAAACGATGGGCAAAAATAAATCGTTTTAAAAAGAAACTCCTCATAAACAATTTACTTGACGGGTAAGCGCACTGGTCAAATTTATACCTTGTGTGAGATATATCATAAATTTAGTGTTCTGATGTTTATCTGCCTTGTCATTTCATTTATATGATTGTGTGAGTTATATGAATTGTTGTTGCACATAGAGGCACATTCTACAACCCAATATGAGGGAAATGAGTTATATGAATTGTTGTTGCACAGAGAAGCACATTATACAACCCAATATGAGGGAAATGTGTAATTCTTTCAGGGCCTGAAGTTGACACGTGACATTTTTAAAATAAAAATAAAATACTCCCTAAATAAAAAAACAACTTTGACTATAACAAAGAAAATGAATATCCATATTTGGTTAATTTTAATTAAATTTAAAGCATTTTAAAACATCAATAATAATCTCATTCTACTGTTAACTTGATTTTTTGTTGAGATTACAACCCTCTATGAGGGAGATGTGGTAAAAATATTTTATATTTGCTTTCAACTATAAATAAAATATTTGTACATCCATATTAAGTAATATAATTTATATTAACTATAAAAAAAATCAAGTAAAAGTTATATTTTCACTTTCAAGTATGACGAAAATGTATAATTCTCAGTACTTTTAAAAATATTTTATTATAAGACTTAAATAAACTAGTTGAATTTCTATATTAAATAATATACGTTAATACCATATATATATATATATATATATATATATATATATATAAAGATATAAAGATAGAGTTTAAAAGGATTATTTTAATATTGAAAATATTTAAATGCTCAAAGAAAAATAAGTAATTGAAGGTAAAAGAATTTAATTAGTTCTTAATAAGAGAAATGTGTAATTCACACATTTTTAATATAAAATTGATATATCATATTTAAAAAATATTAATAATAATAAAAAATTCAATGTCCTAAAATATTTTATATTTTAAATGTAGGTTAACTAATATTGATGTGTTTTTAAAAATATATTAATAACAAAAAAAATGTGACAATGTCAATTACATATAATAATAATAATATTTTTTATGGTTAAAATACTTCAAGTAGTCTTACTATTCTATATTTTACTATTCTATAAATTTTCCACTTATTATTTCCGTATCAAATTTGTTTGAAATTCAACAAAGATTTGTTGGAATTGCACGTTTAAGCCATGTAATCTGCACAATCCAAGTGTCCAAGGAAATTTCCAAGCTATTGAATCCATTCGTTAATGCATTCAAAAGTGTACTTGAAACAATGAAAATTACACATGGTGTGTGTGTAGAACTATGGATCATGCAAAGGAATCAAAACTCTTAGGTGCAAACTTTTTTTCATGTTTTTTACTCTAAACAAGGTTTTGACCTCAAGGGTTTAATTTATTTATTTATTTTTAGTAATTAAAATAATTGTTTCAAATCTTGGATTATATTTAATATTTTTTAACTTTATTTGTTTAAAGTGTTGGATGGGGTGTCTATTTAAAACATTAAACATTTCAAAACTTACGCACATTACAATTCTTCAAAAAAATCCATGAGAATTAGCTATGAAAACCTATATTAAAAAAGGAAATAGTACATTTACATTATAAATGGTGAAAAATATTCACTAGATATATTGCCAATCATTTGTCATGCACTCTTTTCTTTTGACACACTACCAAGTATGGATGGTATGCTTTGTGAATATATGTGCTTGTGGTAAATAAATAAGTATATAATAATAATAATAATAATAATAAAATTTAATGGAGGGAGGATGGATGGAGCTCTAGAAACCTTTGTGGTGACTAGGGTTTCGCCATAGCGTACCATTCTATGCTTAGTTTGCGTGAATATTTCACAATTCTCTTTTTCAGTTCCTTCAATGGTGAATTCCAGTGATTTAGAGAAAGAAGACAATTTCTTTTCCAGATGTGGTTGTTGGTCAAGAAAGCTCTTCTTCGGTTTCCTATAATTCCATGCTAAAATTTTGTTCTAATTTTCTAGTGGTTTAAAAAAGTCCTTCCCTCAATGTTCCTCTGGATGAGGAAGCTTCTTTCTTTTCTTTTCTTTTGAAGCAAGGTTTGGTTTGCAAGTTTAATGGGTATTGGTCGTGACTAACGAATATGCACAAGTAGATCTCTGAGACATGGAAGCCCCTTTTGACAGATGAACTAAATTTACCCCATGGCACTCAGTTTTCTCGTTGTGGTTTTTGATAATATATAGGACAAGAAGGCCATTTTCAAAACTTGGTCATGGTTTTGGGGTAGTGTCGGTCTCTTCATGTAGTCCTGGACTCCCACTTTTGATCCAATAATGGCATCTCTATGAATCCAGTTTGGGTAAGGCTTATGAACCTTCCCTTGCATTTTTGGAATCTTTCATTGCTATCCTCTATTGGCAATGCATTGGGAAAGTTTTATTTCCATTATCCTAAAACTACAATTTTTTTCAAGACTACTTTTGCCTGAATATGTGTGGAGATGGACGTCAACAAGGTTTTTCATGCAGAGATTAATCTGACTGCTCCAATCTATGTTTGGGTCCAAAAACCCAGTTATGAGAATATTTTATTCCAATGTATAGCATGCTATGAAACGAGACACATAATTCAAAACTACCCCAAACATTCATAGAAGAGAAAAGACCATAATAAAACCCACAGACCCAAATGGTGGGAAGGAGCTTAGGGTTATCACTATACAATATTTAAAGACGAAGAGCCTCAAGATAAGAAAGAACTAGAAGACAAAAAGGAAGTAGATACAACCAAAGAAATTGCATCAGGGATGACAGAAACCAACCAACAAATTTCACTTGCTAAAGAATGATTCACTACAAATAGAAGAAAACACATGGTGGACTCAAGGTGGGAAGAAAGGAAAAGGCATTTCACCAAGGAAAACAAGAAGTCAAAATAAGTCAAAACAAAAGTAGTGAATAATGGAATGTAAATGTATCTGGATATTGAGAGCTTTTTGGAGAATTTTTAGTTGGAAAGGGTTTGAAATTTGTGTCATGGGGAACTCACTTGATGCATTTGGATCCAACCTTCATGCTCAATTTCAAACCTCCAAGTAAGGTTAGGACATGTAAAGGTTATGGCCTAGTAACCATATTTTTTTAATACAAATTCCGATTTGTTTCTTTGAAAAGAAATATAATAATAAGAATAATAGAAAAATAATATAATGATAAAATAAATTTGTTGAATAATTATTATTAAAAAAATGTGAATTGTGTGTTTCTTTGGGGTGGTTGGGATGAATGATTGTTATTCTCCCCACCTTATGTTTAATTTGTGCAAGTGACATGTTGAACTTTATATCATTGTGATAACTTGGAACCTTGGTGTAAACTATATTTCTACCTTGAATATTTTAAGGAGCTTTCCCACATTAAGATGATGATGTTAATGTCCACTAAGACTCTATTGGACCTTAAGAAAGTAAATACTTTAGAATTTTATTTCTATGCTTGAAAAACATTAAGAGTAGTGTTTCATGATCACTATAAGTTTGATTTTTCCCACATTATGATGACACCACAATGACTATGATGATGATTAATATACACTAAGACCAAATATGGTATATTAGACAATAAACTCTTTAGAATTGTATTTTTATGCTTGAAAAACATTAAGAGAAACATTCCAAGATCACCACAATTTTGTTGAGTTAAAGTGTTGATTTTCTTGGTAGCAGCAGGAGGTATTCCCCAGCTACAAAAGTTAAAAGAAAAAAAAAATAGAAGAAAGAAAATTAAATAAAGAAAATTTAATTTAATTTGCAAAGACACATGCCTCTTGGGAACCCTAAAATCACTATAAAAAGACACTTGAACTTCTAATTTTCTCATTCTCATCACTGGCATTTTTTTCTCTTTCCCTCTCACAAAGAAGCAATCTAAGGAAGAGACAAAAGTTTCTAAGGAGTTGGATGTCTGAGACAGTCAATGTTGATCACTTGAATTTTTTAAAGTAATATCATCTATCATTGGAAGTAATTATCAATTACATAAAATTGTGCTTGTCTAATTAGCACTAGAAAATCAACATGGTATCAGAGCATAAATTATGGTGGGTAGTGTAAATTTTTGGGGTTGTTACAATCTTTATGTACAACATATTTACTTTTACTCCTACCTAAATTTATGCAAAGAATTGCATAAATTATGGTGGGTAGTAATTCCTGGTAAATATGTTTAATTACCAAAATATAAAGAATGTACTACATATTTACTTTTTACTTCTACTTAAATTTATGCAAAGAATCACATAAATTATGGAGGAACAATTTAACAAAGTCAAACACTATGTGGGTATATTATAGCCTAATTCTAATGGAGTAAAATGTAAATTTTAATATGAGAGATTTAGATCCACTATTATTCATAAGAAATTAAACTAAGAGATTTAAAGGGAATATCAGAGGTTTCTCCCAAGATTGAGCATAAACTCAACAAGAGTGATTTGTGTTCGAGAGGGATAAATTATAAAGACATCTAGAACCATGCTATATCAATGGGAGAGCATCTAGTTCATAGGGGACTCAGAGTTAATTAAAATGGATGGATGTATCCTACTAGAGATTCAAAGGGTCTCTCAGGATGATGAGAAGCCAGAGGATCCCAAGGATGCAGTTTTAGCTCCTTCTATACTTGTGGAACATCCTTTAGATCATCAAGAAGAAGTAAACTGGCCCATTGTGTTAGTGGACCCACTTAGGGTTGTTGTTCCATAACACAAGAAGAGGTTGGCATGGCTTTGAAGTACATTGAAGGATGCAGATAAGCATGAAGCTCCCCGCAACACCTTCAGAGAAAGTAAACATCCTAAGAAGTACTCAGGATATGTAGCACTAATGAATCACATCATTGATTATGGGCCATCAAACTATAAGGAGGCAGTAGGCTAGCAAGTTTGGAAGGATGTCACTATGGACGATTATCAATCCATTATGAAGAATGATGTGTGGGAAATTGTGTCAAGACCTGAGGTGAACTTAGTTGTGACTTCCAAGTGGATCTACAAGATCAAGCATGTAGTGGATGACAACATAGATAAGTACAAATAAATATTCGTGGTAAGAGGGTTCTCCCAGAAAGAGGGAGAGGAATATGAAGAAACATTTTCTCCATTCGCCAGATACACTTCTATTAGAACTATTACTTCTATTGCTTTGATTATGGGTTGGAAATTGCATTAGATGGATGAGAAAATTGATTTCCTCAATGGAGTGATTAAGGAAGAAGTGTACATAGAGAAACTTCAAGGCTTTGAGGTACATGAGACGGAGTCTCATTCTTGAAAACTAATGAAGGTTTTGTACAAACTCAAGCAAGCACCTTGGGCTTCATATTCTTGGATTTATGGATACCTGATGAGTCTTAGTTTCACCAAGAGCGATGTCAATCCCAATATTTACTACAAGGTTGTTAAAGGTGATCCTGTGATTTCATTGTTATATGTTGATGACTTGTTTTTTACAGGAGTATAAAATATCATCGATCAATATAAGAGGGATTTGATCTCTGAGTTCAAGATGAAGGATCTAGGTTTGATGCATTACTTCTTGGAATTAGAAGTGTGGCAGAAGATAGGTAAGATATTCATCGATGATATTATATTATTACGATCCTTAAGAAACTTGGGATGATGGAATACAAGTCCATGATCACTCCCATGGTGACCAATTTGAAGAAGTTGAGGGGATGTTACTCAGATTTGGTGGATCCCTTTATGTATTGATAGTTGATTGGATCCTTGATGTATTTGGTTAATACCAAACCTAATATTTTCTTTGTAATGAACATTCTGAGCCAATTCATGGTGGAACTTAGGCATGCACATTAGATTGTGATAAAGCATGTGTTGAGATATCTACATGGTACAATCAATTATGGATTGAGATATGTCTCAAATGGTGAAGTACAGTTGTAGGGATACATAAATTCTAATTTGGAAAGAAATGTTGAAGACAGGAATAGCACATCAGGATGTTTCTTCAGTTTGGGTTTTGCAATGATATCCTGGATGATCAAGAAGTAGACATATGTCACATTTAGAACTACAGAGACTGGGTATATTGTAGCCATTCTGGCTTGAGAAGATTCTTGCAGGATTTTTTTATCAAATTCTAGAGACGACCGTGATACATTGTGACAATAAAAGTTGTGTGAATCTTTAAAAAAATATGGTTTTCTATGACAGGTCGATTTACGTTGAGATCAAGTTCCACTGCATTCGAGACATGGTACAAAAGGGAGCAGTGAGGCTCCAATAAATTTCTATGGACGAGTAGGTTGTTGAAATTCTCATAAATCCTCTATCCCGAATGAAGTTTGTATACTTCATAGACAAACTTGGAGTTGTTGAGAATGCCTCCCTCATTGAGAGGGAGTGTTGATGTTGTAGCATTGGGGCAAACATTTTTTCTTGGTCAAGGGGATTGACCAGGTGCCATGTAATGTGGTTAGGGAGAATTACCTAGATAATATTAGGGTCTAAAGTCCTCCCTCAGTTAAAAGGTTCTAACCATATTACCAAGGGTTACTTATCTAGTGGGTATAGTGAGTTCCTCAAAGCATCGAGAAATTATTTTTACCATTCAAGTGTTATGTGACGACATGAGGGAATGGTAAATAGGCCTAGGGTTTCACCATTGGTTAGGGAAAATTGACCTAGTTCCAAGTGACAACTTGGTTAGATGGTGACCTAGGACTAGTTTTGTTTCTACCCTGGTCATGGGGTACCTAACCATATCACCAAAAGGTATTTGGCTAGTGGGTGACTAGATATTTTGCATGATGCTAATGTAGGATGCTTTCCACATGGTTTTGGAATGGAACATGAAGTGGATGGGTTCATTAACTTAGTGGGCTCATTCAATCTTTTCTTGGGATGGATAAATTTTTCAGCTAAGTGAACATTTTTTAGAATACCTCCCTAGCTAAGGGGAATGTTGATTTTTAGGTAGCCGCAGGAGATATTATCCAACTACACAAGTTAAAAGAAAATAAATAAATTAGAAGAAAAAAATTGATTTAATTTGCGAAGAGATGTGCCTCTTTGACACCCTAAAACCACTATAAAAAGACACTTGAAGTTCTCATTTTCTCAATCACTTGTCACTCACATTTTTCTCTCTCCCTCTCACGCGTGGGAAGCAATCTAAGGAAGAGGATGAAGTTTCTAAGGAGTCAAATTCCTTAGAAAATTAATGTTTGACTAGTTGAATTTTCTGAGTGTAATTACTTAATGATGTTCTGGAGTGTGTTAAACTAATATCATATATCATTGGAATTAATTATAAAATATAGAAAATTGTGCTTGTCTAATTAGCCCTAGAAAATCAACAAAATCGTGATAAGGATGATAATGTGAAAAAGATTTTAAAATTTAGATCTAGTCATAGTATAAGTTGGACAATATAAGATAAAGATCTTTTCACCTTCAAACATATTAGTGTCACAAATGTGACCATCTATTTCATCCAATGGTGTTTTGGGAATTATTTGACACCTACTTTCAATATGAAGCTAATGAGAATTTTTTCTTATTTTAACAATGCTTATTTTCTTCTTTACACTAGTCAAGATAGGGAGATACTTTTGATTTTTTAGATTTGGATTGATCACCTCTTTATAATATCTTAGTTTGCCTTTTCCCTATAACTCTTTGTCACCCCACAATTTCTCCTTAAATTTTGATGTAAAAATATTTTTAATATTGTCTTTATTCTACATCATGATCTCTTTGTTTATCCCCCAATCGTCTATCCAATACTTAGCATCCTTATTTCATCCCCGCTTTAGTGGAAGGTGGTTCTAGATAGAGTGGAAGAAATTTTAGGAAACCTCTTGTCTTCCATCTTGCTTAACCTCTTCTTCTACATAAGATACATAGCCATAACCATGCTCTCAATGGGGGGGAGGATTGCTATAATGAGGAGCACAAGATAAGGTGAATCTCATTTAATCTTAAGAATATAGATTATAAACAACTTTTGGATCTATTCAATCTTCCTCCATGATTCTATAGAGATACTACATCCATAGGCCACACATCTATATAAAATCACAGGAGTGATGAGATTCTCAAAGATGAGTTTTTTAATCCCATATCCAAACATTTTCTAACATTGAATTGTTTTCAAGTCCATAATAGGTTTTCCTTCATTAGCTAGAGAAACAAACAAACTAGTAGTCTAAGGAATCACCACAAAATATCTAAAGATTTCACAAAAGGAAAGCAAGAAAAGAGGTAGAAAGTATCATCTACAAAGAATAGATGACCTAGGAATAAGACTCATTGACTCAGGCCAATATGCCAAGATAAGTAGCTACTTCGTAAACCCTCAATAAGTTTCCTCGTGAAGTGCATCTCCTGGAATGTAAGAGGGTTGAATATTCCTTCAAAGCAAAGGATGTTTAATAAAAAAATTAGTCAAGATTCCCCTTCAATTTTGATGATTCAGGAAAAAGAGAATTCATCATTAGCCCGTGAGGCCACTCTACGGAAGATATTGTGAGGATTTAAAGTGGTAACAATAGATGCCTCAATGGACTTTATAGGCCTAGCCATAGTTTGGAACCAGGAATTGATAGAATTAGAAAACATAACGACCTCTTTGAATTCCATCACAGTTAATTTTCACCTTATAGGCACAGAGTTGCATGGGACCATACCAAATATTTACGGGTCTCGAGGAATTTCCTAGAGGCTTTCTTTCTTGAGTTCATATCTTGGCTAATTTCCAACCTTAATCATCTTCATTGGATTTGGGAAGATACTTCAACATGTACTCATCTCTAAATGAAAATAAAGGTGTATCAAACAAATGGATCAAGCAAATGAATGATTCAAGTCCTTCATAGGAGAAATCATTTGGTTGACATCAAACCTAGTGATGGTTTCTACAAATGGAACAACAAGAGAGGGGGGGGGGGATCTAAAATAGCTTCACTATTGACAAATTTCTCATAGTAGAAGAACTTGTCAACACCCAATGTGAAATTGAATTAGCAGTGCTGCCAACAGTGGGCTAGGACCACTGGACCATTCACCTCCAATGGAACAACAACTCCAAAAATGGAAGGAGAGCCTCTAGATTTGAAAATTTTTGGCCCACCCAATTGGTAATTTTGACCACCATTCAACAATGGTAGACTTCTTGGACATAATGTTTTGGCTCAGAAATGTACAAATTCTAGCAAAAGCTCAAATGAATGAAATTCCATTTAAAGAAGTGGAACAAGGAAGTTTTTGGAAATATATTACACAATAAGGTGGCAATGGAAAAGGTGATGGAGGAGGTATAAAAGGAAAGAATCCTCACTAGGCACAACCTGGAAACCAAAATCAAATTAGATTCCCTCAATTCCAAACTGGAGGAACACTACAAATAGGAAGATATACTCTTGAATCAAAAATCAAGGGTTAGATGGTTAAAATAGGGAGAAAGAAACACTTTTTTATTTCAAAACTTCACCATCTACCACATAATGAATACTATAATCTCAAGTTTGAAGGCACATGACGGTAGCAGGCTCGAAAACCACTAGCATATAGAAGGCCAGTTGGTTACTTTCTTCAAATATATCCTTTCAGAACCAAAGGTATTTAGAAATACAACCATCCAAGCGATAACTGAAAAATATGAAGTGTAGTGATGAGGGATAATAATGTTTTCCTAATGAAGGAAATCAACATGTCAGAAATTGAAGTAGCCCTCAATCAAATGGCGGAAGATAAGGCTTCAAGTCCAAATGGGTTCATGACCACCTTCTTCAAGTATGATTGAAGTTTCCTTAAAGATGAAGTTTTGAAGCTGATGGAGTCTCATGCTTCACAAAGTATCTTTCCCATCTTCAATGCCAAACTTTTAGTGTTAATCCCAAAATTAAAAGGTGCTTCAATGCCAGGTAAGTTTCTTCTAATCTCTCTTTGCAATGTGATTTACAATCTCATCACAAAGATCATTAAAAATCTTATTAAACCTATGTTACCTCTCCTAATATCCTTGGAGAAAATGGGATAGGAGTAAGGAATATAGATTCTAGATGGGATAATCATGGCACATGAGATACACTCTTTGAAGAAAACAAAAAAACCAAGCATGCTCCTCAAGCTTAACTTCTCAAAATAATTTGATAAACTGAGCAAGGAATTCCTGTAAAACATTCTCTTGGCATATGGTTTCAGCGAAAATAGGGTAAAATGGATACACTCACTCATATCCTCTACTTTCTTCTCAGTTTTTTTAAATGGCCCCCCTTCATACCCCTTTGTTCCTTTGAGAGGAATTCGCTAAGGGTACCCTGTATTTCCCTTTTTTTCATTCTTTTGATTGAAGGCCTCGGTTTCTTACTCAAACATGCTCTGCCGCACAATGATCTAAAAGGCCTTAGATTGCATGGCACCTTGACTCACACCCATCATCAGTTTGTTGATGACACCATGCTCATGGGGAACCCCTCAATAAGAGAAGCCAAAGCCATCAAATCCCTCCTTGATATGTTCATGAAAGCTTCAGGAACCTCATTCAACATGGAAAAATCCTAGTTTTTCTTCTTCAACACACCCATATCCACTCAAAATGACATCTCGATAATCCTTGGTTTCTATATCTCTCATATTCCTTCGAAGTACTTGGGGACCCCCCTCACCAAGGAAGCATCAAGCACTCCTCCTGGAAAGATAAACTGGATAAGCCAAGTAAAAGATGAAATTGTTGGGCCCATCGATCACTTAATCTCCCTAAGTTCTTAATCCTAGTAAAAGAAGTGCTCCAATCTATGCCCTTATATCTATTCTTTATCCAGGTAGCTTTGAAATGGGTCCTAAATTCCATCTCTACTCTTCAACATTCTTTCCTACGAGGATGAAGTAAAAATTAACATAAATGGGTTTTAGTAAAATGGGAAATAGTGTGCTTGCCTAAATAAAGACGAGGCCTCAACCTCAGGAATCCAGAAGGTGGAAACAAGCTCCTTGGAGTAAAAATTTGCTAGAAATGGATCTCCCAACACCAAGATAAGTGGTCAATCCTATGAAATTTTAAATATGTCTAGGGTCACTCTTAAGAGGAGATAATTCACCACAACCACTTCCTCATAGGATCACTTATATGAAACCATGCAATCGAGCAATGGTTCATTATATAGGAACCTGTCTTCTAGGAAGTCAAAGATGGAGCCACAACAAGATTCTGGGTGGACTGTTAGAACCAAATTCCAAGCATGGCTAGTACCCATCCCCTCCTAGTGGTATAAGCCAAGATGTTAACTGTAGACAAAAATACTCTAAACCACTTGTGGGAGCATAACACATGCTCTTATAGGAAATGGAAGCATCCACGAGACTGGACAAAAAACTAGGAAGGGTAAGATCCTTCTATTGCTTGGGAAAATTTAAAACAAATAGAAATTCCTACCAAGCAAGGAGGGCATAAGTTACGATGGGGATAGAAAACAAGAGGAGTTTTCTCAACCAAAGAATCCTATGAACTGACAATAACAGATCACAATCACCCCTAGGAACAAAAGTGGATAAAAAATTGGTAGCATGGATGTTGGCCAAAAATATCCACTTTCTTATGGCTATTATTGAGAAAGTGCATCCTCACATGGGACAACCTGCTCAAAAGAGGGTTCGTGGGGCCATTGAAATGCTATCTCTGTAATGGACAATCAGATACAATATATCACCTTCATGACCTATGCCCCTTTGTTGAAGAAATTTGGATCAGAGTAGAGACCCACTTCAAAAGAACGAGTAGGCACAAGGGAGCTGTGACCTCCACTATCACCAAATGGGGGGACTTCCCATTCAAAAATGATGTGCTCAACACGTGTTAGAATCTCATAGTAGGATTTATGGCATGGGAAATTTCGAAAGAAAGAAACCAAAGGATCTTCAGAGACCTGATGAATTCAATGGAATTCATGTGGGAAACACTAGAAAAACATGCCAAAGAGTCAATGATGTAGCCTTAGCTGCAAATATCCACAGTATGCATACAAATGCATGTCATATTCATGTCCCAAGAATTTCCATCTCATACTTAGGAAAAACTCTCTTAAATCAAGGTTTAATGTTCTTAATTAAATTCTTAAGCAGAAACGTTTGATTTAGCTATCCAAGGTCTAAACCTTAATAAACCTTTGAGCGGAAACTATACGATCCTTCAATATCTTTGGTTAACTCTTATTACCTGTGCATATTAGCCATAATATATTTATTCTGCTTTATTTCTATTATATCTCTTGTATAATAGAAATTACTCATAAACCATTTAACCCTTCATTACTTTACCATTCTTCCAATTCACACGACTTTTCACATTTACCAATGCTCAACCTGTGCTTGAAATCTGCGCCGTTCATTTCTTCCTTCAGATCCAATGACTATCGTGTCATCCACTCATCAACTAACCCGGACGATATCTACAGTTGATCTACTCCATCCTATCCAACAGCGGTCGCGCCACCTGCTCAACTTTTGTGCATCAAAATCTCCATCGTAGATCAATCCTACTTGATCCAACGGATATCGTACAATCTCGTGCTCCAACTAGCACGACCGATAAAATTTTGGAAGCACGCGAGAAAAGTTGTTTTGTTGTGCTACGTGGTGCCTCCACATTTTATCACGTAGAATTTTGAAATACCACTTACAACCTTTAGGACATGCGAGATACCACTTCCATCTTTGGAAAATTGTCCACGTGCTCAAATCAAAACCTTTAAGGAAGATGCTTAACCAAAGGTTTAGCACTTAATCTCAGTATTAACCCTTAATGCTAACACATAGTTTACTCTCCGCCATTCCTCTTCTGTCATTGTTATCCATCGATCTGGCCAATCTAACGGTTTCCGTGCTTTGCTATTTGTGGTTCTGTCACTCCCTCACGCGGTCATGATTTATTATAGAACTCTGCACATTTTTCCCCTACACGCAGTTGCTCGATCAACCGGTGTAGGGATGCTGCTGATCAAGGTGTTAATTCGGTTTTACATCAGCGTGATCTACTTGACTCGACTGACATGAATAATGGCGTGGTGGATCAGAAGGATGATAGTTCTCATGTTCATTGTTTGCTTCAGGACCGATCTTATGTTGTTGCTGACCAGGTAAGAGGTTCGATCACGGCTTCATATGAGCCTGATTTACCTCAAATGCCCGCGTGCCAATGGCAGTCAGTCAGCAATGGGTCTAGCGTTAACGGTCTTAGCCCCTTGACTTTTTATAATAGCCATAATAATATTGATTGTATTATTAATAATAATAATTCGCGTAAGGTTAATAATGATAGTTATAATATTACTAATAATAATTTATATAAATATAATATTACCCAAGAGAATAGTAATGATGGCATGGATAATAATTGTTCCATGAATAATAATGATAATTATAATAGTATTAATAACCATATTAATGATAATAATAATAATAATTCTTATAATAATAATAAGAAGAATTATTTATATAATAAGAATAATAATAGTAGCATTGTAGATAATTTTTGTTCTAATAATAATAACTATAATAATATCAATTTGTATGATAATAATAATAATTTACCCCATGATGACAAGGAATTTCTTAACATTAACAGCCATGATACTGACATCCAAAACAATAAGGTTTTTGGTGTGAATCCTGTTATTCTTCCCCCTTCTTCCAGGAATAATAAAGTTATTAACCTATCTAACTTCTCTTTCTCCCCTTCTGTTTTTAGCCTTTTAAGCAAGGGTTTAAACTTTGCCCTTGCCCCTAGAAATATCCCGGTGGATGACATTATTTGTGATGTGGAGTACGGGATTAGAGATCTTCCGGATAAGATCAAGGACACTATTAGGCAGGATTGTGCTGTCATCCTTAGAAAGGCTAAGCCCCCTCGGAAGAACCTCAGCAATGAGGAATTCTCTACCCTAAAATCCTTGAATCAGAACAAAGATATTGTAGTTCTGAAGGCGGACAAAGGAGGAGCTACGGTCATCCTTAACAAGGATGATTACCGTAGGAAGATGTTAGATCATCTTCACAATAGTGGCAGTTATAAAAAACTGCCCAAGAACCCTCTGAAGAAAATTTCTAGGACTGTGGCTCTCGCCATCAAATCGAATAACTCGGTGAGTTCCCTGTGCCACAAGCTCATTGAAAGCAATCCCATTGCTCCTAGGATCTATGGGTTACCAAAGATTCACAAGGAAGGGGCTCCTCTGAGGCCTATCGTCAACACCATTGGTGGTCTGACCTATCTTCTGGCTAATTTCCTTGCCCTCAAACTTAAGCCCCTAGTTGGCCGCACTGAGTCCTTCGTGAAAGACTCTGCATCCTTTGTTAAAGAGCTTAAGGATATTAAACTTAGCCCTGAGGACATTCTTGTTAGCTTTGATGTGGTCTCCCTTTATACTTGCATCCCTATAAAGGAGGCCTTGTAAGTGATCTTTCGCCTAATAGATCCCGATACCGCACATCTGGTGGAGATCTGTCTCACTTCCACTTTCTTCTGTTTCGAGGGTGAGTTCTTTGAACAGACTTGTGGTGTTGCCATGGGTTCCCCTCTTTCCCCTATTGTTGCTAATCTTTTTATGGAAGATTTCGAAGCCAAAGCTTTAGCCTCGGCTCGTCTCCTTCCCAAGCTTTGGAAAAGGTATGTAGATGACACTAATGTCATCTGGCCCCATGGCCCAGAGGAGCTGGAACACTTCTTTAATCACCTCAACAGCCAGTCCTCTGCCATTAAGTTCACCATGGAAAAAGAGGTCAATGGTTGCCTCCCTTTCCTGGATATTCTTATATCCAAGAATAAGGATGGCTATCTCTCCCTCTCTGTGTTCCGAAAGAAAATGCATACTGAGCAGTATCTTCATGCAGATTCCCATCATTTCCCTGCTCAGAAGATGGGTGTTCTTAACACCCTCGCTACTCATGCCCTTAGGATTTCTGATAGTGAGAGCTTTGATAAGGAGAGATCCCATCTCCTTGATGTCTTTGTGGAAAATGGATATAGTAGGCGCCTAGGTCAGAAGGCTTTCCGTAAAGCCTCTAAGAATGCGTTAATTAAGAAAGAGCCTAAAGAGCGTCGTCTAGGTGTCCATCTTCCCTATGTCCAAGGAACCACAGACAAGATTGCTCGGATCCTTAAGAGGTATGAGATTCCCTCAACCTTTAGGCCCCTCAGCACCATCCGCAATTCCCTCCGATCAATGAAAGATCCCATTAACCCTAAGGACATGAAGAGTGTCTACTTGATCCCTTGTTCTTGTGGGACCCCCTATATTCGGGAAACAGGGCGCTCCATCCATCAGAGGATCAGCGATCATGCAGCCGACCTAAGACATGGGAGATCCAAGTCTTCAGCATTGGCAGAGCATGCAGAAAAGACCAAGCATCAGGTGTGTATAGAGGAGGCCAAGGTTGTCACCAAAGTTGCTCAGTTCCATCATCGTAAATTCAGGGAAGCTATTGAGATTGAAAGAAGGCCGAACAATCTCAATAGAGATGACGTCTGGAAGATCAGTAGATGTTGGATCCCCACCCTTTCATCCTAGTCTTTCTCTCCCTGCCCCCCCTCACTTTCTCATCTTCTTTGCTTTCGTTTGGGATTGTCCTTCTTGTTTTAGGCCTTTTTCGGTCCTTCTCCTTCTTTTTTATGTTAGGCGCTCTTTCTATTTACTTCTTCTTGATAGATATTAATGGATATGATCATAACTATTATTATATTAATATGATCGTAGCTATTATATATTATTATTATTAATTTATTTATGTATTTATTTTATTATTATTATTATTATTATTTTTAATAATTTGTTTATGTATTTATTTATTTTTTATTATTATTATTATTATTATTATTATTTATTTTTTTTATTTTTTTCACGTTCTTAATTAGTTTTATTCAGTTTTATTTTTTAGGATTAGTACTATATAATTACTATAACTAACTATCACCTTAAATTACCTTATAAATATTTTTATGAAAGTAAGGTCCTTTATCTAATTAATTACCATTTATATAAATAAGAAAATTTTTAACCGACCAAGAAGTTATCACCATTTAAAATTATTTCTTTTAAAGGTTTCTAGTTATTATAACTAACTAGCCTACCTTATATATTTTTATATATTGAACCTTTCCCCTTAATTTACATTTTATATTATACCTTTCAACTAAATTTTATTATTATTTTTATTTATATATATTTATATTTATATTTATTATTAACTTTCTAATAATATATAGGTATTAAAACTAACTATCATGCTAAAATTGCCTCACATACATACATATATATATATATATATATATATATATATATATATATATATATATATATATATATATATATCTATAAGTCATGTCCTTAATATAACTATTTCCCTTATAAGTCACAATTCTTATTAAACTAATAACAGAATCAACATCTATAATTATTTCTTTTATATAATCTAAATAACTCCCATTAAATTATCATTTTGACTTTTTGACTACAGTCCTTAAGTCAAAATTAGTCGTTGATCAAGATAGCCATTGGAGGCTCTCCTCAGACTATTTAGCATGCATAGCTGGATCTGTTTCTTCAACCTGTCCTGACGATGAGCCACACTGGTTGGTTCAAAACGCGTTGACAAATGTCTCTCTTTATGTGATTTATGCCGAAGTTCTACTTATAAATAAAATGGATCACAGAAGCCTCAATTCAACACTTTCTACATCGTTGATCTTCCGTTTGACTCCTTCCTGAGCTTAATTATAGTCCATCATTGGAACTGTTTAACCTCCAATTTTCTATGTATGCTGTCTCGACACTCTCTCCTTCTCGATTTTGTTTGCACACACATATCTTGTGCAATAACACTTTGTTTATAAATAATTACAATTTAATCACATATGTACTCTACACAGGTTTGGAATTGAATTTCTATATTCGTAAACAAGTATTTACACAATTTCTTCTCTCAGGCCTGATTTTTAATATGAGTGGCCTCTGTTTACCTATCTGCCCGTAGGCTTACAATCAAACTCCTATAATTCCTAACTCTCTAACTAACTAACTCTCTCTATGTCTTTTAGGCTTACATTTATACAAAAGGTTTTGTAACCCATTTCAGTTCAGATCCTTAATCTTTTTTTTTTTTTTCCCTAGGAAAAATCGTAATTTTATTCATAATTGAAAAAAATTACATTTTGTAGATGCCAAGGCATATGCAAATGGCTGATCCTGCAATGACAGGCAGCGAAACAGAGACAATAACACTAGGTAGCAATAGAAACAATTCCTGTAAAGACAGGAAACAACAGAGTAACAGAAAAAAGAAATTAATATGTTCCAGCGAGCCTATATTTTTCTTCCCTTCTTCTTCTCCACCCGACGCCATCCTCCTGAGTCAGCAGTGGGTGTAATAATAGCTAGCTGGTTTTCCATTGTGTTCATTTGTAGTTCTTTGTCTGATTCTGAGCCCTCTGAGCTGTGGGTTCTCTTTATGCCACTTACTTCCATTTGTAACTCCTGATGCAGATCTGTGATGATCGGCCCCGTATGAGTAGAAGAGGTATTTGCTGCCTGAGTTTGTTTCTGTCCCATTTGTGAGGCTGGTTCCGTCTGGGTCTCTGTGGGTTCCTCATTTATATCCTCTTCTTCTAATGGGTCTGTGTGCTGCCAGCCTTTGGGCTTTTTTTGTTGTTTCTTAGTTTTCCTGGGGTCCTTTCGAGCTAATGGGCAGTTATATTGAAGGTGCCCTGTCTGCATACAACTCCTGCATCGAAATGCTGTGTTTTCGTAGTCAAGCTGCTGTGTCCATTGAGTATTATTAAAGTTCAGCGTGATGTGGTCAGGTAGCCCCTCACTCAAGTCCACTTCTACACATATTCTGGCAAATGTGAAGATCCCCCTGATAGCTCTTTCTTCATCCATTTTTAGGAATTTCCCAAGAGAATTCCCAATGGCGATTAACACTTTTTGATGCCAGAAGTGTAGTGGGAGTCCATGTAGTCTCACCCATACGGGCATTTTTGAGACTATCATTGTAGAAGCATCAAAATCCGAGAACCATGGGGTGGTGAAGAGGCCGGCACTGCCCCAGAACCAAGGGCCCTGATTGATAATGCTGTCTCTTTCCTGTTCTGTATTAAATCTAACTATGAAATACCCCTTAGGGCAGAGATAAATTTCACAGTTAGGTGACCATGTTGAGTAGATCCATTGATGCAGGGCATCTGATTTAGGCCAGAAGCCATTGAATCTACAAATAACTGCAGTATTAGATAAATCGGTATACAGGTTATTTACCTCTGGCATAGTTACTTGTAGAGATGGTGATTCTGGCTTTTGTTCAACGATGTAGGGTCCTGGCAGCTCTGATGGTGGTACTGTTTTATTTTCCATTTTTTTCCCTTTCACTGCATCCCGAAAAGAGCTGGTGTTTTTTGAGCTGGAACCGCTGCTTCCCCCACACAGACGCAGATTAAGAATGATGGTTGAATCGTTGGTGATGCCGTAGTGCTGGAGTGATTGGCTGTCCTGTAAACTGAACCCAGAATATATAAGGTTTTGATATTGAGCTGGGGTTCCAAGGTGACCCTGGATCCTCTTCTTTAATTCGTGTACGCTCATCCCCTTACTGAGTCTCATGCAAATATGTTTGCCTTCAATAGATTTAATGAAGATCTGGAGCAGATCTGTGTTCGTGAGGAGTAGGCCCTGATTCACTGGTTTATGAGCCAGATCTGACGGATATATGGCATGTCTGGGGTTCACATATCTTCCCACTGAGGGAGAGGGAAGACCGCCTCCAACCAACGATTTACCCGATGCTGTTATCGCAGATTCGGTACGAAATGCAACAGATCCAGCTCTTCCAGCAATGATGTTCATGAGAAAGCCCCAGATCTGGCCGTCCCCAATCTGTTTGACTCCCGCATACGCATTCATCTCCAGCCATTCCGCTTCGCCCTTGTCCCACAGCGCATTTAGTGTCTCTGATTCAAGATACGTTTGCAGATCTGGTTGCTGGCAGGGAAAATTTTAAGAACCCCCCCTAAATTTATAAATATAATAAATGGGCGAATCTCCATGGTATATAGGAAAAATGGAAGGCGATTTTATCAATAATATAATATGTATATATAATTTTTTGGTGAATCTCTCACCAGGCATGGCGAATATTTTACTCAATTATAAAATCTTGTAAGATCTTGGCGATTCTTTCACTAAATAATAAAACTTTGTAAAGTCCTAGTGAATCTTAGCATAGGCTACATGCTGGTTTAATTCCCCCATTTAAATAGGCATGAATACCATGGGTCAATACCATGTGCCATTTTGGTGAATACCATGGGTCAATACCATGTGCCATTTTTATTTTTATTAATTCTAATATTAGGGTTAATAATGGTTTTTTGCATGGTATTAATAACAATCTAGTCCATGGTATTTGTCCCATAGTATTTTGGCCATAGGTTTCACCTAAATATAACCCATTGTTTGAGTGTTCGTAAATATAAGGTGACTTATGGAGTAAATATAAAAAAATGTTTTATTTGTTTACCATACCTCTCGTTTATTTATATTTTTATTAATTTACCATACCTCTTTTACAAATATGGTATTTGGCCCATAGGATTCACTTAAATAAAACCTCTTTCTTGAGCTTTCATAAATAGAACGAGGGTTATGGACTAAATATAAAAAGAGGTTTTTAAGGGCGAACATTCGCCCCTAAAATTATCCTTCGTTGCTGGCTAGCTGAATGCCCCTTGCCGTGACCTGTTTCAGTTGAAGAAAACAGTTTGCAATAAAATAGACCCTTAGACAGGTAATAAGAGTTCGACCATGACCTGTGGGCAGTCAAGTCGATCTTCCGGGGTTGATTTGGTGCAGAATAACTGTGTTTTGTTCTGCTGCGGTACCCAATCCATGACGGCGTGTACAGATCCGTCGTTCCTGCGGTCGATTTCCCCCAAAGATTCTTCGTTTCCTCAGTCCCTTCGCCGTGCTGCAGAGTATTTGCGGCCCCAGAAACCCTTGCCATCTTCGCTGGTTCTCTGCAGATCTTTTCGTCCGAACCTTTCTGTGGTGATCTTATTGTCAGTTCAGATCCTTAATCTACTCATCAAGTCCTAAAATATTTCAATGATCCCTTGGGGATCTCAACAACTCAACTAAATCCTAAGGATTCTCTTTAATCCCCAAAATCATGAAACCAATTCCTAATCTAAGATTTGCAATATTTCAAAATCTCTAAATCCTCACTAATCACTCATCATCACTCATGTTCTCCTACATTTGAGAACATTTACAATATTCCTCACAATGTCTAATTAATTCATATTCTTAATGTCTCTCATAAACTTACTTAAAAACCTGAATAATTACATTAATTTAATACTCAGGAAACCAAATTCCTTAAAACACAAGACCCCCTATGTCTACTAAAATACAATGATATTTCTGAGCTGAATGCTCCTGCATTAGACTCCCAAGGTTGAAAACATTCATGATCTCCAGATCATGTGTTCTCATATGTTGATAGAAAAACCTCTAGGGTCCCAAACCTTAGTTTGTCACTTCCCAAATGCCTTGCACATTTGTTGTTGTTGTATATCTGTTGTCTTCTAGTTCATC
This sequence comes from Pinus tabuliformis, assembly GCA_031772625.1. Classification (NCBI taxonomy): domain Eukaryota; kingdom Viridiplantae; phylum Streptophyta; class Pinopsida; order Pinales; family Pinaceae; genus Pinus; species Pinus tabuliformis. Next base: position 618,320,196 of record CM062811.1, on the reverse strand, counting down.
TTCCTCTCTTCAATCAGTTTCAAATTTTGATTGATCACTCCTCCTGCTGTCATTTTCCTCAATCTGGACTGTTTCATCATCAACTGCCATAATTCTTCAATCTCCATCTCTGGCACATACTTGGGTTGGTACATACTCTGCCATTGCATCTCACTACACGTTGTCCATTCATTTTTAAATTGTTGATTACTTTCTTCAGCTTTTTCTACTGCATCTTCTGCCATTACTCTTGAGATTTCTCCAGATACTTCTCTAGATATTGCTTCAACCCAAACTTCTTGAATATCCTTGAAGATATCTCCCTCTGCAACATCTAATTTATGCTCCTTGTCTACAAATTTACTTTCCAATGATTTAATGTTTTTATTCCATGGGCTAAGTACTATCATGGAATCTTCCTTTTCCTCCTTCATTTGACTGTTCTCTTGTGCGAAATATTTTTTTGTCTTTGCAGCAGTGTCTTCATCACAACCTGCAATAATACACCAATTATTAGAATTCAAAATATAAGGCCTCATTGCCTTTTCCTTCTCTGGAAACATCTCAATTTGATGTTTTGAGTTTTCCTCTAACTTTTTCAGCACATCAGTATGCTGATTTAAATTCTCAAAAGAATTCATGAGACAGTCAGCTAGTCTCTCTTCCACACCATCTACTTCAATGATGTCTTCCTGCTCTTATCCACTGTAGTGAACTTATTCATTGTCATTCAACTCTCATTTTACAACCTAAACACTTACTCTTTGGTTTTCTAGATTTTTCTCCAAAAGACTTAACTCATGCCATAAATTTGCCATCTCACTTTGGATTTCTCCTAAAAGCTTTGTACAATCCTCACTATCTTCTTCTTTGTCACAAGTATAATTTCTTGGTGACACTACTTCTTCATTCTCGATCAGAATAAAATTTTGATCCTCCATCTTTGTGATAGTTTTAGATGTCTGTCCATCACTCTTCCTTTGGCCATTTAAGAAAATCAATTTCTCTTTGTCCTTACCAATAACAAATTCCTTATCATAAGACATAATTGTCTCATCTCTACTGAAGATATTTCCTTCACTAAGCAAGGAATTTATGAACTCTTTCTGTTGTAATAACTCAACTTGATCTTCATTTGAAAAACAGTCATCATCATACTTTGCTTGGAAATTTTAAGCTTCACTCAAGACAGTTCCATAGGATGGTTTGTCTTTTGCAATACCTGCATTCACACACAACTTGTCAGTTTTAAAACCACAAGACCTCATGATCTCACTTGATGATTCAATCATCAAGTCCTCTTGCTGTTCCAAGTCCTCTACATGACTCAGAAATATTTCGATGGTCTTCTCTTCAATCTCCTCAAGTCCTTCACTTGGTTGCTTGATATCCTTCTCCACTTCTTCCTGCTTTTGGCCATCATCATGAGTCAAACTTCCTCTTCTTTCAGTCCTTGCAATATGATGAAAAGTAAAAAAATTTCCCAACTATGTACGGGCATTTACATGAGACCTATCTATCTCATCTTCTTTCAGAACAAAATTTAGATTATGCCTATCTTCTTCCTCCTTTACGAAAATATCAGCAAATTTTTCTTTTTCACATGTTTCACTTGTAAACATACACAAATTATCAGATTTAAAATCATGTGACCTTTTGGCCTCACTTGAAGCTTCAGTGTTCAAGTTTTCCTCCAAATACTCATTTATTCTAAGTAATTCTTCCTTCAGTCGAGCATTCATCATTTTCTCTTTCCTCTTCTGTAGTTTATGCCACCTTATCTTTATTCTCATAAGAAAACCACACCTCTGGTATTTCTCATTCCTCTGTAACAGTTCCATCAGTACTTCAAGATGGACTATTATCTAAGCCTTCTCCCTCTCATATTCTTCATCATTCATCTGCCTCCATATGCTATTTGATTTGGCATCTTCTTTCTTCACTTTGTGGCTTTTCTCTAAACCTCTACAATGCCTATCAGTAGTCATCTTCTTCTCCATCTCTATGAGTTCTTCACCCACTCACTATGAGTTGCACAAGTATTTCAACAACAAGTCCCCCTTGCTGCATGATACCTCACTAAGCTTCTCTCCTCTGAGCTCAGTCTTTTGGCATCTCTCTGGTTCTCTCCTTCGGAACCATATGAGCACTCAATGCTCTAGAATTCAACTCATCTGCACTTTTGAGAACACAACTGTCCTCTTGTATTTAAAACACAAATGAAATACTAGGTTTTGGCCACTCTCTCTCAAAAACCCTTACCGGCTTCCTTCATCACTGCTCTTCAAGCTGTGATCTTCTTGCTGAGATGCTTCACTAATTACTATTACCTGCATATCAATGATATTTAAAACAAAGATCATTCCAAGCTTTCAAACGCTTCCTTTTGTCAAATTTCTATGGCCACTTTAAAATGCTTCTTCTCATCTTCCTTCTGAGAACACTCTTTCCCTCTCTGTCCAAACTTCAGACGGATTCTTCAGGTTCACTGCCACTTTTTTTTTCAATCTTTCATTCACTTTGTTCTTTAGAACACATAAAACTTTCCTTGTCTATCTGTTTCTATCAATCTTTACTCCATCTTTAACCTACAAAACTCAAACTAGAGTTAAATTAGACAATACTTATATGATTCAGTCTCCATCCACTCTTCACATTCGCGTCAGTCTCCATTTTCCTCAAGAAAACAAACATCATTGTGCTTTCTCTATGCTTCTGAAATCTCTTCTTAAGAATATCACTTACTCTCATCTTATGTCACGCCTTCTACTTATCAAATTCAAATACCCTGATCTTGTCTTTCTTTCGCAATCACACTTGCATTCTACACAATTCTGATTTAATTAAAAAGAGCTTTGACCAGCTCTGATACCAAATGATGCAGCCTTAGCCACAAATATCCACAGTATGCATACAAATGCATGTCATATTCATGTCCCAGGAATTTCCATCTCATACTTAGGAAAAACTCTCTTAAATCAAGGTTTAATGTTCTTAATTAAATGCTTGAGCGGAAACGTTTTATTTAGCTATCCAAGGTCTAAACCTTAATAAACCTTTGAGCGGAAACTATATGACCCTTCAATATCTTTGGTTAACTCTTATTACCCGCGCATATTAACCATAATATATTTATTCTGCATTATTTCTATTATAACTCTTGCATAATAGAAATTACACATAAACCATTTAACCCTTCATTACTTTACCATTATGCTGATTCACACGACTTTGCACATTTACTGATGCTCAACCTGCGCTTCAAATTTGCACCGTTGATTTCTTCCTTCAGATCCAATGGCTATTGCATCATCCGCTCATCAACTAACCTGGACGATCTCTACTGTTGATCTGCTCCATCCGATCCAACGGTTGTAGCGTCACCCGCTCAAATTTTGTGTGCCAAAACTCCACCGTAGATCAATCCTGCTTGATCCAATGAATATCACGCAATCTCGTGCTCCAACTATCATGACCGATAAATTTGGAGGCACGCGAGAAAAGTTGTTTTGATGTGCTACGTGGCGCCTCCACGTTTTATTGCGTAGAATTTTACCACTTACAACCTTTAGGTCACGCAAGATACCACGTCTGCCTTTGGAAAACTGCCCGCGTGCTCAAATCAAAACCTTGAAGGAAGATGCTTAACCAAAGGTTTAGCGCTTAATCTCAGTATTAACCCTGAATGCTAACACGTAGTTTACTCTCTGCCATTCCTTTTCCGTCGTTGTTATTCGTTGATCTGGCCGATCTGACGGTTTCCGTGCTTTTCTATTTGATACTTTCTACATCGTTGATCTTCTATTTGGCTCCTTCCTGAGCTTAATTACAATCCATCATTGGAACTATTTAACCTCCAATTTTCTATGTACACTGTCTCGGCGCTCTGTCCTTCTCGATTTTGTTTGCACACACATATCTTATGCAAAAACACTTCATTTATAAATAATTACAATTTAATCACATATGTACTCTACACAGGTTTGAAATCAAATTTCTATATTCGTAAACAAGTATTTACACAGTTTCTTCTCTCTAATTTCCAATATCAGTGCCCTCTATTTCCCTATCTACCTATAGGCTTACTATCAAACTCCTCTAATTCCTAACTCTATAACTAACTAACGCTTTCTATGCCTTTTAGGCTTACATTTATACAAAAGGTTTTGTAACCCATTTCGGTTCAAATCCTTAATCTCCTCATCAAGTCCTAAAATATTTCAATGATCCCTTGGGGATCTCAACAACTCAACTAAATCCTAAGGATTCTCTTTAATCCCCAAAATCATGAAACCAATTCCTAATCTAAGATTTACAATATTTCAAAATCTCTCAATCCTCACTAATCACTCATCATCACTCATGTTCTCCTACATTTGAGAACATTTACAATATTCCTCACAATATCTAATTAATTCCTATTCTTTATATCTCTCATAAACTTACTTAAAAACCTTAATAATTACATTAATTTAATACTCAGGAAACCAACTTCCTTAAAACACAAGACCCCCTATGTCTACTAAAATACAATGATATTTCTAAGCCGAATGCTCTTGCATCAGACTCCCAAGGTTGAAAACATTCATGATCTCCAGATCATGTGTTCTCATATGTTGATAGAAAAACCTCCAGGGTCCCAAACCTTAGTTTGTAACTGCCCAAATGCCTTGCACCTTTGCTGCTGTTGTATATCTGTTGTCTTCTGGTTCATCTTCCTCTCTTCAATCAGTTTCAAATTCTGATTGATCACTCCTCCTGCTGTCATTTTCCTCAATCTGGACTGTTTCATCATCAACTACCATAATTCTTCAATCTCCATCTCCAGCACATCCTTGGGCTGGTACATACTCTGCCATTGCATCTCACTGCACGTTGTCCATTCATATTTAAATTGCTGATTACTTTCTTTAGCTTTTTCTACTTCAACTTCTTCTATTACTCTTGAGATTTCTCTAGATACTATTGTAGATATTGCTTCCACCCAAACTTCCTGAATATCCTTGAAGATATCTCCCTCTGCAACATCTAATTTCTGCTCCTTGTCTGCAAATTTACTTTCCAATGATTTAATGTTTTCGTTCCATGGGCTAAGTACTATCATGGAATCTTCCTTTTCCTCCTTCATTTGACTATTCTCCTGTGCCAAATATTTTTTTGTCTTTGCAGCAATATCTTCATCACAACCTGCAATAATACACCAATTATCAGAATTAAAAATATAAGGCCTCATTGCCTTTTCCTTCTCTGGAAACATCTCAATTTGATGTTATGAGTTTTCCTCTAACTCCTTTGTCAGCACATCAGTATGCTGATTTAAATTCTCAAAAGAATTCACGAGACTGTTAGTTAGTCTCTCTTCCACACCATCTGCTTCAATGATGTCTTCCTACTCTTGTCCACTGTAGTGAACTTCTTCATTCTCATTCAGCTCTGATTTTACAACCTGAACACTTACTCTTTGGTTTTCTAGCCTTTTCTCCAAAAGACTTAACTCATGCCATAAATTTGCCATCTCACTTGGGATTTCTCCTAAAAGCTTTGTACAATCCTCACTATCTTCTTCTTTGTCACAAGTATAATTTCTTGGTGACACTACTTCTTCATTCTCGATTAGAATAAAATTCTGATCCTCCATCTTTGTGATAGTTTTAGATGTCTGTCCATCACTCTTCCTTTGGCCATTTAAGAAAATCAATTTCTCTTTGTCCTTACCAATAAAAAATTCCTTATCATAAGACATAACTATCTCATCTCTACTGAAGATATTTCCTTCACTAAGCAAGGAATTTATGAACTCTTTCTGTTGTAATAACTCAACTTGATCTTCATTTGAAAGACAGTCATCATCATACTTTGCTTGGAAACTTTCAGCTTCACTCGAGACAATTCCATAGGATGGTTTGTCTTTTACGATACCTATATTCACACAACTTTTCATTTTTAAAACCACAAGAACTCATGATCTCACTTGATGATTCAATCATCAAGTCCTCCTGCTGTTCCAAGTCCTCTTCATGACTCAGGAATATTTCGATGGTCTTCTCTTCAATCTTCTCAAGTCCTTCACTTGGTTGCTTGATATCCTTCTCCACTTATTCCTGTTTTTGGCCATCATCATGAGTCAAAATTCCTCTTCTTTCAGTCCTTGCAATATGCTGGAAAGTAAAACTTTTTCCCAATTGTGTATGGGCATTTACATGTGACCTACCTATCTCATCTTCTTTCAGAACAAAATTTAGATTCTGCCTGTCTTCTTCCTCCTTTACGACAATATCAGAAAATTGCCCTTTTTCACATGTTTCACCTGCAAACATTCAAAAATTATCAGATTTAAAATGATGTGACCTTTTGGCCTCTGCATATGCCATTTTATTTGGCATCTTCTTTCTTCACTTTGTGGCTTTTCTTTGAACCTCTACAATGACTATCAGTAGTCATCTTCTTCTCCATCTCTATGAGTTCTTCACCCACTCACTATGAGTTGCACAAGTCTCTGCAACAACAAGTCCTCCCTGCTGCATGATACCTCACTAAGCTTCTCTCCTCTGAGCTCAGTCTTTTGGCATCTCTCTGGTTCTCTCCTCTAGAACCATATGAGCACTCCATGCTCTAGACTTCAACTCATCTGCACTTTTGAGAACACAACTATCCTCTTGTATTTCAAACACAAATGAAATACTAGGTTCTGGCCACTCTCTCTCAGAAACCCTTACCGACTTCCTTCATCACTGCTCTTCAGGCTGTGATCTTCTTGCTGAGATGCTTCACTAATTACTGTTACCTGCATATCAATGATATTTAAAACAAAGATCATTCCAAGCTTTCAAAAGCTTGCTGCTGCCAAATTTCTATGGCCACTTTAAAATGCTTCTGCTCAGCTTCCTTCTAAGAACACTCTTGTCCTCTCTGTCCAACCTTCAGTCGGATTCTTCAAGTTCACTGCCATTTTTTTTTTCAATCTTTCATTCACTTTTTCTTTAGAACACATACAACTTTCCTTGTCTATCTGCTTCTATCAATCTTTACTCTGTCTTTAACCTGCAAAACTCAAACCAGAGTTAAATAAAACAATACCTGTATGATTTCACAAGCAGTCTCCATCCACTCTTCACATTTGAGTGAATCTCCATTTTCCTCAAGAAAAAAAACATTGTTGTGCTTTCTTTATGCTTCTGCAATCTCTTCTTAATAGTATCATTTACTCTTATCTTATGTCATGCCTTCTACTTATCAGATTCAAATAACCTGATCTCCTCTTTCTTTCACAATCACACTTGCATTCTACACAATTCTGCTTTAATTAAAAAGAGCTTTGACCAGCTCTGATACCAAATGATGCAGCCTTAGCCGCAAATATCCACAGTATGCATACAAATGCATGTCATATTCATGTCCCAGGAATTTCCATCTCATACTTAGGAAAAACTCTCTTAAATCAAGGTTTAATGTTCTTAATTAAATGCTTAAGCGGAAACGTTTGATTTAGCTATCCAAGGTCTAAACCTTAATAAACCTTTGAGCGGAAACTATACGACCCTTCAATATCTTTGGTTAACTCTTATTACCCGCGCATATTAACCATAATATATTTATTCTGCTTTATTTCTATTATAACTCTTGTATAATAGAAATTACACATAAACCATTTAACCCTTCATTACTTTACCATTCTGTCGATTCACATGACTTTGCACATTTACCGATGCTCAACTTGCGCTTCAAATCTGCACCATTGATTTCTTCCTTTAGATCCAACGGCTATCGCATTGTCCGCTCATCAACTAACCCGGACGATCTCTACCGTTGATCTGCTCCATCCGATCCAACGGTTGTCGCGTCACCCGCTCAACTTTTGTGCGGCCAAATCTCCACCGTAGATCAATCCTGCTTGATCCAATGGATATCACGCAATCTCGCGCTCCAACTAGCATGACCGATAAAATTTCGGAAGCACGCGAGAAAAGTTGTTTTGCTATGCTACGTGGTGCCTCCACGTTTTATCACATAGAATTTTGAAATACCACTTACAACCTTTAGGCTACGCGAGATACCACTTCCGCCTTTGGAAAACTGCCCACGTGCTCAAATCAAAACCTTTAAGGAAGACGCTTAACCAAAGGTTTAGCGCTTAATCTCAGTATTAACCCTTAATGCTAACACGTAGTTTACTCTCTGCCATTCCTCTTCCATCGTTGTTATCCGTCAATCTGGCTGATCCGACAGTTTCCGTGCTTTGTTGTTTGATACTTTCTACATCATTGATCTTCTGTTTGACTCCTTCCTGAGCTTAATTACAGTCCATCATTGGAACTGTTTAACCTCCAATTTTCTATGTACGCTGTCTTGGCGCTCTGTCCTTCTCGATTTCGTTTTCACACACATATCTTATGCAAAAACACTTCGTTTATCAATAATTACAATTTAATCACATATGTACTCTACACAGGTTTGAAATCAAATTTCTATATTCGTAAACAAGTCTTTACAAAGTTTCTTCTCTCAGGCCTGATTTCCAATATCAGTGGCCTCTATTTCCCGATTTGCCCGTAGGCTTACAATCAAACTCCTCTAATTCCTAACTCTCTAACTAACTAACTCTCTCTATGCCTTTTAGGCTTACATTTATACAAAAGGCTTTGTAACCCATTTCAGTTCAGATCCTTAATCTACTCATAAAGTCCTAAAATCTTTCAATGATCCCTTCGGGATCTCAACAACTCAACCAATTCCTAAGGATTCTCTTTAATCCCCAAAATCATGAAACTAATTCCTAATCTAAGATTTACAATATTTCAAAATCTCTCAATCCTCACTAATCATTCATCATCACTCATGTTCTCCTACATTCGAGAACATTTACAATATTCCTCACAATATCTAATTAATTCCTATTCCTAATATCTCTCATAAACTTACTTAAAAACCTTAATAATTACATTAACTTAATACTCAGGAAACGAACTTCCTTAAAACACAAGACCCCCTATGTCTACTAAAATACAATGATATTTCTGAGCCGAATGCTCCTGCATCAGCCTCCCAAGGTTGACAACATTCATGATCTCCAGATCATGTGTTCTCATATGTTGATAGAGAAACCTCCACGGTCCCAAACCTCAGTTTGTAACTACCCAAATGCCTTGCACCTTTGTTGCTGTTGTATATATGTTGTCTTCTGGTTCATCTTCTTCTCTTAAATCACTTTCAAATTCTAATTGATCACTCCTCTTGATGTCATTTTCCTCAATCTCCACTGTTTCATCATCATCTGCCATAATTCTTCAATCTCCATCTCCAGCACATCCTTGGGTTGGTACATACTCTGCCATTGCATCTCACTGCATGTTGTCCATTCATATTTAAACTGCTGATTACTTTCTTCAGCTTTTTCTACTTCTGCTTCTACCATTACTCTTGAGATTGCTTCAGATACTGCTGTAGATATTGCTTCCACCCAAAATTCCTAAATATCCTTGAAGATATCTCCCTCTGCAACATCTAATTTCTTCTCCTTGTTTGCAAATTTACTTTCCAATGATTTAATGTTTTCATTCCATGGGATAAGTACTATCATGGAATCTTCCTTTTCCTCCTTCATTTGACTGTTATCCTGTGCCAAATATTTTTTTGTCTTTGTAGCATTATCTTCATCATAACCTGCGATAATACACCAATTATCAGAATTAAAAATATAAGGCTTCATTGTCTTTTCCTTCTCTCGAAACATCTCAGTTTGATGTTCTGGGTTTTCCTCTAACTCCTTTGTCAGTACATCAGTATGATGATTTAAATTCTCAAAAGAATTCACGAGACTGTCAGCTAGTCTCTCTTCCATGCCATCTTCTTCAATGATGTCTTCCTACTCTTGTCCACTATAGTGAACTTCTTCATTCTCATTCAGCTCTGCTTTACAACCTGAACACTTACTCTTTGATTTTCTAGCTTCTTCTCCAAAAGACTTAACTCATGCCATATATTTTCCATCTCACTTGGGATTTCTCCTAAAAGCTCTGTACAATCCTCACTATCTTCTTCTTTGTCACAAGTATAATTTCTTGGTGACACTACTTCTTCATTCTCGATCAGAATAAAATTTTCATCCTCCATCTTTGTGAAAGTTTTAGATGTCTGTCTATCACTCTTCCTTTGGCCATTTAAGAAAATCAATTTTTCTTTGTCCTTACCAATAACAAATTCCTTATCATAAGACATAACTATCTCATCTCTACTGAAGATATTTCCTTCACTAAGCAAGGAATTTATGAACTCTTTCTATTGTAATAACTCAACTTGATCTTCATTAGAAAGATAGTCATCATCATACTTTGCTTCGAAACTTTCAGCTTCACTCAAGACGGTTCCATAGGATGGTTTGGCTTTTGAAATACCTGCATTCACACACAACTTATTAGTTTTACAACCACAAGACCTCATGATCTCACTTGATGATTCAATCATCAAGTCCTCCTGCTGTTCCAAGTCCTCTACATGACTTATAAATATTTCGATGGTCTTCTCTTCAATATCCTCAAGTCCTTCACTTGGTTGCTTGATATCCTTCTCCACTGCTTCATGCTTTTGGCCATCATCATGAGTCAAACGTCCTCTTCTTTCAGCCCTTGCAATATGCTGAAAAGTAAAACTTTTTCCCAACTGTGTACGGGAATTTACATGATACCTATCTATCTCATCTTCTTTCAGAACAGAATTTAGATTCTCCTTGTCTTCTTCCTCCTTTATGACAATATCAGTAAATTCTCCCTTTTCACATGTTTCACCTGCAAACATACATAAATTATCAGATTTAAAATCATGTGACCTTTTGGCCTCACTTGAAGCTTCAATCTTCAAGTCTTCCTCCAAATACTCATTTATTCTGAGTATTTCTTCCTTCAGTCGAGCATTCATCATTTGCTCTTTCATCTTCTGTAGTTTATGCGACCTTATCTTTCTTCTCATAATAAAACCACACCTCTGGTCTTTCTCATTCCTCTGTAACATTTCCATCAGTACTTCAAGATGGACTATTATCTCAGCCTTGTCCCTCTCATATTCTTCATCATTCATCTGTCTCCATATGCCATTTGCTTTAGCATCGTCTTTATTCACTTTGTGGCTTTTCTCTGAACCTCTACAATGACTATCAGTAGTCATCTTCTTCTCCATCTCTATGAGTTCCTCACCCACTCACTATGAGCTGCACAAGTCTCTGCAACAGAAATTCCTCCGTGTTTCATGATATCTCACTAAGCTTCTCTCCTCTAAGCTCAGTCTTTTGGCATCTCTCTGGTTCTCCCGTCTGGAACCATTTGAGCACTCCTTACTCTAGACTTCAACTCATTTGCACTTTTGAGAACACAACTGTCCTCTTGTATTTCAAACACAAATGAAATACTAGGCTCTCGTCACTCTCTCTCAGAAACCCTTACCGGCTTCCTTCATCACTGCTCTTCAGGCTGTGATCTTCTTGCTGATATGCTTCACTAATTACTGTTACCTACATATAAATGATACTTCAAACAAAGATCATTCCAAGATTTCAAAAGCTTGCTGCTGCCAAATTTCTATGGCCACCTTAAAATGCTTTTTCTCAGCTTCCTTCTAAGAACACTCTTGTCCTCTCTGGTCAACGTTCAGTCAGATTCTTCAGGTTCACTACCACTTTTTTTTTCAATCTTTCATTCACTTTGTTCTTTAGAACACATACAACTTTCCTTGTCTATCTGCTTCTATCAATATTTACTCTGTCTTTAACCTGCAAAACTCAAACCAGAGTTAAATAAAACAATACCTGTATGATTTCACAAGCAGTCTCCATCCACTCTTCACATTCGAGTGAATCTCCATTTTCCTCAAGAAAAAAAACATTGTTATGCTTTATTTATGCTTCTGCAATCTCTTCTTAAGAGTATCACTTACTCTCATCTTATGTCATGCCTTCTACTTATCAGATTCAAATAACCTGATCTCCTCTTTCTTTCGCAATCACACTTGCATTCTGCACAATTCTGCTTTAATTAAAAAGAGCTTTGACCAGCTCTGATACCAAATGATGCAGCCTTAGCCACAAATATCCACAATATGCATACAAATGCATGTCATATTCATGTCCCAGGAATTTCCATCTCATACTTAGGAAAAACTCTCTTAAATCAAGGTTTAATGTTCTTAATTAAATGCTTGAGTGGAAACGTTTTATTTAGCTATCCAAGGTCTAAACCTTAATAAATCTTTGAGCAGAAACTATATGACCCTTCAATATCTTTGGTTAACTCTTATTACCCGCGAATATTAACCATAATATATTTATTCTTATTTATTTCTATTATATCTCTTGTATAATAGAAATTACACATAAACCATTTAACCCGTCATTACTTTACCATTCTGCCGATTCACATGACTTTGCACATTTACTGATGCTCAGCCTGCGCTTCAAACCTTCACCGTTGATTTCTTCCTTCAGATCCAACAGCTATCACGTCATCCGCTCATCAACTAACCCGAACGATCTCTACCGTTGATCTGCTCCATCTGATCCAATGGTTGTTGCGTCACCTGCTCAAATTTTGTGTGGCCAAATCTCCACCGTAGATCAATCCTGCTTGATCCAACAGATATCGCGCAATCTCACGCTCCAACTAGCATGACTGATAAAATTTTGGAAGCACGCGAGAAAATTTGTTTTTCTGTGCTACGTGGCACCTCCACGTTTTATTGCGTAGAATTTTGAAATACCACTTACAGCCTTTAGGCCGTGCGAGATACCACTTCCGCCTTTGGAAAACTGCCCACGTGCTCAAATCAAAACCTTTAAGGAAGACGCTTAACCAAAGGTTTAGCACTTAATCTCAGTATTAACCCTTAATGCTAACATGTAGTTTACTCTCCGCCATTCCTCTTCCGTCGTTGTTATCCATCGATCTGGCCGATCCGACGGTTTCCATGCTTTGTTGTTTGATACTTTCTACGTCATTGATCTTCTATTTGACTCCTTCCTTAGCTTAATTACGTCCATCATTGGAACTGTTTAGCCTCTGATTTTCTATGTGCGCTGTCTCGGTGCTCTGTCCTTCTCCATTTCGGTTGCACACACATATCTTATGCAAAAGCAATTCGTTTATCACTAATTACAATTTAATCACATATGTACTATACACAGGTTTGAAATCAAATTTCTATATTCGTAAACAAGTATTTACACAGTTTTTTCTCTCAGGCCTGATTTTCAATATCAGTGGCCTCTACTTCCCTATCGTCCCGTAGGCTTACAATCAAACTCCTCTAATTCCTAACTCTCTAACTAACTAACTTTCTCTATGCCTTTTAGGCTTACATTTATACAAAAGGTTCTGTAACCCATTTCAGTTTAGATCCTTAATCTGCTCATCAAGTCCTAAAATATTTCAATGATCCCTTGGGGATCTCAACAACTCAACTAAATCCTAAGGATTCTCTTTAATCCCCAAAATCATGAAACCAATTCCTAATCTAAGATTTACAATATTTCAAAATCTCTCAATCCTCACTAATCACTCATCATCACTCATGTTCTCCTACATTCGAGAACATTTACAATATTCCTCACAATATCTAATTAATTCATATTCTTAATATCTCTCATAAACTTACTTAAAAACCTTAATAATTACATTAATTTAATACTCAGGAAACCAACTTCCTTAAAACACAAGACCCCCTATGTCTACTAAAATACAATGATATTTCTAAGCCGAATGCTCCTGCATCAGTCAATCACAATCCATTATTGGGGGAATCAAGATCTCAAATCGAGCTCGTATGAAGAGGTCATAATGAAGGCCCCTCCCAAAAAAATGTGATTCGAAGTCCATCTCTATGGTCCCCACCTCAAAGAAGTCACTACAAGTTCAAATTTGATGGGGCATCAATAGATAATCTAGGCCCATTTGGAATAGGAGGAGTTTTCAGGAACAATGAAGTGTACATTACAAGGATTTTCTACAGTTACATAGGACATATCAGCAATAATAAGGAAAAACTAGAAGCGATGATCCAAGGCCTAACCATAGAAAAAAATAATTAACTCTTCCCACTGATGATAGAAGATGACTCTAAGCTAATCATCAATCTTGCTAGGGAAATTATGCATAACACACCTAGTCATCACTATGTTAGAGTTTGTAGGTTGGAGGAGGGACTGAATTGTTTTGCTGCAATCATCGAAGAGTTCTCTTCAATCACTCTTCATCACGTGTGCAGATCAACCAACAAGGTAGCAAATATATTTGTGAATGAAAGGGTGGAAATGCACTCCTCACTCCAAGTATGGGATTAGAAACATCTGGAGGAGAATTCGCTCAAATACGACTCCATTTCGTTGGGTGGAAAGGACTTAATCAACCCAAATGCAAGTACTCAATTAACAAATGGCGAAGGCAGGATGGTTCAACCTCATGTGACGTCCATTCCAAAGGTTATTGATCATAAATAAGGGGAGAGAGGGAGGCCGGGATAGGGGTGAGCCAACCCCACACCCCTATACCATGCATATTTGGTATAGTTTATCTCCTGTCTAGGTTGTATCTATGTTTATCACAACCTCAAGGAGACTAAATTTTGCATTATCATTCAGTCACTCTTAGGATGAATGCAATTTTGTACACTATTTAAATTTAAGGATCTAATAGAATAACTTTACTTTAGAAAATAGACAATAAATTAAAATCAATTTTATCATATAAATTAAAATAATAATAATTCGTATTTGTAATCATCACATTTCAAAACTTCATATTTAATATTAATTAATAAATATATAAAAAATTAATCATTACAACAATCTCTTTTTCTAAGTTATATATATATATATATATATATATATTCATTGTGATTTATATTAGGTTAAAAAAATAAATTAAAAGACTATAAAATATTGTCAAAGAAAATATCGTGTGTGTGTGTGTCATTAAGGTTTTAATAAAATTATAAATATGAATATAGAGATGTAAATTTGTAAAAATATAAATAGTATTATTAAGAACATGCATAGATCCATCTTGACTCTAGATTTACCAATTGCTTAGAGGAATCAAATCTCTAGAGGTGCAAGCCTTTCCTACGTTTTTCATTCAAAAATAAGTTTACATCTTGAGAGATTTAGTCCCTTTCAAGGCTTGGTAAATTTGAAATTAAGATAACTCTATAATAGTAATGTAAAACATTGATTCCAACAAACAACCATATATGAAGGACAGAAGAATTATATCTTAAATAATCAATCATTCACCTCCAATTGGACGAGTGCCTTAAGCAAGAGGAAATTCTATGGAAGCAAAAATATAGAATACAATGGGTGAAAGAAGGAGAAAAAATACGAAATTATTCCATCCGTAGATGATCCAACATCATCAATCAAACGTAATCTTGAGTCCCAAGAACACCTGAAATTAAAAAAAAAAAAAAGAGAGAGTCGTGTACTTGAAACTTATGATTCACTTCCAAGATAATCTCGTAGAACTAGTTAGGGACAAAAGGAATTCTATCAACAATATCACAAACCATATTTCCAAATTGTAACTCTTCAATAGTATGAAATAATTTTAAGGGAAGTCACACAATCATAGGTTGAATAAATAGTAATGGGGATGGCCAGAAATAAATTCCTCGGTCTTGATGGGTTCACTATTGAATTATTTCAAAAATGTTGGCAAATTGTTAGAGAAGATGTATGGAAACTTATAGAATATTCTCATAAATAAACCTCTTTTCTTGGTGCCCTTGGTGCAACCTTCATTACCTTAGTTCCCAAGAAAAAATACTTTGAATCTCTCGTTGAATTTAGGTGTATTTCTCTCTCAAATGCCATATACAATATCATTTTAAAATTAATAAATAATTGTTAATCTCCCTAGAGAAAACAAGATATATTGAGGGAAAATTCTTGATAGTGTACTCATTGCCCATGAGCACACCCACCTCCTCACTTTAAGCAAATATTCGGGTATGATCATCAAATAGGATATGTCAAAAGATTTCAATTTCTTTACTTGGAAATTTATATATCACATGCGCAATGCCAACAATTTTGATGAAATATGGATACTCTAGGTTATGAAGATAATCATGAATTTTTTTTTCTCCATTCTTGTTAATGTTTCCCCCTCCCCCACTTTTTTTTTCCATCCTGAGGCATAAGACAAGGTGACCCCATATGATCTAGGTGGATATTGGTGGCCACCCACCTATTCCACCTAGACCCCCCAGTTAGTTTCATCTGTTTCCTTGTTCATTTCAACATTTACTATTTTTAGAAGTTGTTTTGGGTCCTGAACTTCCAGAGCAGTTTTGACCCCCTAAATGGTGTTATTTGGGGTCTGCGGCAAGCCTATGGTCGTGGGCAGGGGCCTGTGGTGAAACTTGTAGTACTCGGCGAGACCTTTCCAACAAGTTATCGTACACACCAAACAGAGATAATATGACCAAGTTACAACCCCGGGAAGTTGGTTGTGCAACTAACCCCAACGGGGCCCACAAACTCTTGGTGTTACATCTCTTGGGGTTAGGGTTTTGGTTGTTTAGGGTTTTCTCATGTTTTCCAATCATAAATAAGCCCTTGAGCCTCATTGTAACACAGTTCAGAGGCATGTAGATGCCACATCTCTTCTCAAAGATAATCTACCATCACCTGAGCTATCTTATTTCCATTTTGTTTGTAAGCATAGTTCAATATTTTTCTATTAATGGAATGAAGTGTTTTTTTGCTGCATCTCTGTGTTTATGATTATATATGTAAGTTGTTGCGTGTTGTTTAAGTTTGAATCAGTGATATCAGAGCGATCTATTCTTTCTCTGTTTTTCTTTGCATGTCCCCAATGAGGTCAGGGTATAAAGAGTTAGGGCTTGATCTGGTTAAACCATTGCAAGATCAACCTCGCAAAACCCGACGACCTCCCATGGTGGAAGAAAAGAAAGACGAGGGGGTGGGAGATCCTTTCAAAATGTTTCTCAAGGAAGCCCTCGAGTGACAAAGGGACGCAATGATGGATAACTTTGCCCAGATCCTTCGACAGCTCCCCACAAGTGATGCATCTTCATCCAACAACACTCTGGAGGTGCCACTCCTTTTAAGGTACATGTTAACTTCGATATTCACATATTTGAAGGCCTGATAGATGCAAATGTTGTAGATAAATGGTTAAATCTGTTGGAAGGATATTTTTCAGTTCATGACTTTTCCAATAAGGAAAAGAGTACTTTTCCACTTCTCAAAGTCGCTCCACACGTCAAGGACTGGTGGGAAACCTACTATGAACAAATGGACAAGAGTGAACCCTCGTTGTTTTCAGTCGCACCCACTTGGAATTATTCTGAGACGCGATCCGAGAATAATATTACCATGTCTGGAGCTATGAAGACAAATAAATAAAGTGGACCACGCTACGACAGGGAAGGGACGAAGATGTGCCATAGTTCACAAATATTTTCCATACCCTTCGCATGAAGCTTGGTATCAAGGATAATGAGCGACATTTGGTGCTCAATTACCGCGACTGTCTACACAAGTACATCCAGGACGAGATGGAATTCCTAGACATTTCCTCACTTGGCACGGCGTATCTGTACGTTGTCAAGATTGAGCAGAAGTTTAAACAGAAGAAGCGGGACTTTGGATCTGGAAATCCAAATCAAGGAAAAGGCGCCCCAAACCATAGAATAAAGGACCAAGCCAAGGCGGGGCTACCTAGGACAACTTGTCGAAGTCGCAAGCAAATAACAACATCGTGAAGACGAAGAAGGACACAGGAAAATGGTGTGAGTTCCATAAGATCTCCACTCACAATACAAGTGAGTGTCGGGCTAAGCAGTCACTAGTGGCTGAGCTAAAGGCTTCCAAATCATATGTAGGTTCCGACTCTGAATCAAAACCTGATAAGGGAACTAACAAAGGGAAGCAGATCATTGATGTGAAGCCCAGTGCCACTATGTCCACCACTAAGATATAGAAGATTGAGCTTGAAGATCTAGAGGAGGGGGAACGACTATTGCACTCATAGATGTGGGTGAAGGGTTGTTTGCTGCAGTTCATTGTTGAGAGTGGGAGCCAAAGGAACCTCATTTCAGCAGAGGTCATGAAGCGGTTGGGCCTAAAGGCTAAAACAAATCCACAGTCGTACACCATCTAGTGGCTTCACAAAGGATGAGATCTTCACGTCATCCAACATTGTTGCCTTCCCTACAAAATCAAGCCCTTCACGAATGAGGTATTGTGTGACGTTTCTCCTCTTGAAGTTTGTGATGTATTGTTAGGAAAACCATACTTGTGGAAGCGACATGTTTTATATGAGTCTAGACCTCTCTTTTTGATTATTACTTTGGCTAATAAGTTGTACAGGATACCAGAGCTAGCCTCACCTATCGCCATCTATTTGATCATTGTAAAGAAATGTAGTAAGATCATTTCCCGAACCAGGAAATTTTTTTTTCTGTATGATTTGCCCCAAGGGCAAGAAGAAGGTTGTGGCCATGACTTCCAGGCAGGGCTCCTCTACACAACAAAAACAGATGGAAAAGGTCATGGAGGAGTACAGTGATATTTTCACCTCACCCGTAGGGGTACCTTTGCACTGTCAGGTCAAGCACTCTATCGATATGACCCTGGGTGCATTGTTGCCTAATGGAACGATCTATTGATACTCTGTTCTAGAGAACGATGAGATCAAGAGGCAAATTTAGGAAATATTGCAGAAAGGCCACATAAGGCCAAGCTCATCACCTTGTGGGAGCCCGATTGTATTGGTACAGAAGAAGGATGTGACCTCGAGGCTCTGTATTGACTATTAGGCATTGAACAATATCACTATTCATAATCGATACCCAATCTCGCAGATCGATGACCTTCTCGACCAGCTCAAAGGGGCCAAATATTTCAACAAGATTGACTTGAAGGTAGGTTATCACTAGGTGCCTATTGAACCCTCCGATGTGTGCAAGACTGCCTTCAAAACCAAGAAGGGCCTTTTTGAATGGTTGGTCATGCCATTCAGATTGACGAACGCCCCTACAACCTTCATGAAAATAATCAACGACATCTTGCGACACTTCAAAAATTCATTCGTGGTGTTGTATTTAGATGACATCTTGATCTTCAGCCAGAGTTGGGAAGAGCACCTCCACCATATTCGATAGGTCCTTCAAACCCTGCGACAACACAAATTGTGTGCTAACTTGGAGAAATGAACCTTTTTCCTGACCCAGGTTCAATATTTGGGATACATCATTGATGAGAAGGTGTACATGTGGACCCATACAAGATACAAGTCATTCGGGATTGGCCAGCTTGTTGGCTTATTGGGGCCTGACCCAAGTTCGGAAGAGTTATTAGCCAAACAAATCCCGCAGCTACCGGCCCTTTCGGCAACCGTGGAGCGCGGACTGAGGTCTCACCCAAGGTAGCAGGGGAGGGTGCTGGAACCAGGTTTCCAACACCCTTGGGATGTCTTCATGTGGTCTGGAGAATTCACGCACTGTTCTATGGCCTCACACCACTCCTCTTCCGCATAGATTCGGAACAAGGAAAACCTTTTCTACTTATTAATACTGCGTTTGTTATAGATCAGATATACTTCTTACAGCCTTTAAGCAAACATTTAATAGAAATCACCAAAGCACGTACCCAGAAGTGTTATAGACTTGCATAAACTTAGAATATAAGCATAAGTGCACAGATCAAATAGAGATTTAAGCTAGAAATTAACTTGATCTACAATATTTCAGAGACAACACAATATTTCAGAATCAACTTATCTTTACTTAATTCTTTGCCAATACAACCAGATCTGTCCTATGCACTCAGTTGCAGGGGTCCGTGCACACAGCTGCGGACTCTACCAAGCCTCTACACACACATCTACAGAGCCTCTATCTACCCACCAACACCCTTGACTCGAACTTACAGACACAGAACACACCATCTTTACCCAACCATAACGCCAAGATTCACCCAAAACACGAACTGCCCTCTACCCTTAGCGCCTCGCTCTATTTATACATTCCCATGGTCCGCGGACCATGGGCAGGCCGACTTACTTCCTATTATTCTATATTACTTCTTGGGTAGACAACCCTTTGACTTGACCTATAAAATTTATGTGCTCCGCAAATTTCGGAGATTTACAATATTATTATCCTAACTTATAGGCTTTAAGCCCCAAAACGGTTACACGGGACCTCCGCTACCCAACAGGCAACCAACACAATCATCGTGACTCATCTCGAGTCACTCGTCGGTGTGGCGATACATGGTGCCTAGGCTCCGCAGTTCAGGTTCCTCTGAGTGATGCACTCCGTTCTGCAGCTCCCTCTTTGTCTCCTGCACCGCTTCTTCCAGCTCCTGCTCCATTGTCGCTACTAATTCATGCAACCGATACTGCTCATTCTACTCTACTCGGTTAACACAGAACACCCGCTCATAGGATTTTAGCTCTAGCTGGGGTGCCGCATACGGGAACTCCGCGTACGAACGCAGCCATTTTCCAATTTTGTATCTTCTGTATGCACTTTCTGCTGCAGCTTGTGTTGCAATTTTTCAAGACCATTGTTGTTGTCCACGATATCCCAATCTTCAAGTTGCATCAGAGACGACCTATTAACTGCAATTCCATCATTTGTCTTCATATTTATAGCCTTTCTCGTATCTTTCAGGGTTCGTCGTCCAACCCATAGGTGAGGCAACGACATCTGAACCAGTTCTGCTTCGTGTCTACAAATTTCCAGCACATCCCCTACTGGCGATGGTGAACTCTACGTGGTGCCTGCAGCTGTCAACACCGTCCTTTTCAGAAAGCTCAGCACCTCCAATGGCCATATCACAACCCTTAGCCTTACTCCTTGAGCATAGATAATGAATAGTTCCATAGCGGCGGGAAGGCACAATAGCTTATGGTTCTCAGAAGTGTAACTCGTTCGGTGGATGCCCCCTTGTGATTTATAAGTGTCTCGAAATTCAAATTCATTGGCTCCCGCCTTTTCTGCGGCCCTCATGCTAAGATTGCGACAGATTGTTCTAGATCTGGCTCGTACCCCATCTCTTAATTTCCCACCGCCCGCTCCTTTTTGCCATAACTCAGACATCTTGTCATGAATAGTGACAACAACGGTCACCTCCCTGCTTGTCGATGCAACAGCATAACCCTTTCTACACAACCGCGACCGTTGTGACAGATCAAATCTACGCGCACCCCGGTTGTCACGCAGCTACTCCCCAGACTGCTTTAACGTCCCGCGCTCTCTTTCAACTGGCTGGAGCGGTGAGACTGTCCTTCAGGCGGTTAGTCAAGTGGTCGGCCCACCCGTGTAGAGCTTCAGGCGACTACCATTTACTCTTCCCGGGAAGGGGTCTCCATTGAGCTTAGCAAGCTGGACCACGCCTCCATCTGTAACTTCTTTGACTACATAAGGTCCCAACCAGTGCATGCGGAGCTTACCAGGGAATTTTTCGAACTTGCTGTCATATAGTAATACTAGATCATTTTCTTTGAACGTGCGCATCTTGATATGGCGATCATGCCAAGCCTTCTCTCGCTGCTTTTGTACTTGCTGATGAAATCCTGCCAGAAATCACTCCTCCTCCAGTTCCTCTAGTTGCGCGATCCTCTCTTCCAAAGCCGCGCGGTCTGCCATGCCTGTCACCACTGCTATTCATAAACTAGGTACAATGTACTCCATGGGCATGATGGCTTCCTTGCCGTAGACTAACCGGAAAGGTGTCTGGCCTGTCAATTTTTTACATGTTGTTTGGTATGCCCATAACACAGCAGGTATGCATAAATCCCAATCGTTGCGCTGCGCATTACATACCTTGGTCAACGTTGTCTCCAAAATTTTGTTAAATGCTTCAACGGTCCCATTTGCTTGTGGATGGTACAACGTACTCTATTGATGGTATATCTGAAATTCCTCAGTGGACGCTGATAGTCTCATTCAGGAAATGCGTTCCGCGGTCGCTCATTAGAATTTTTGGGCATCCAAATCACGTTAACACATTCTCGAACAAGAATTTTGCGGTTGTAGTGGCCATGCAGTCTTTAACTGGCTATGCTTCTGCCCATCGGGTCAAGTACTCTGTGGCCGTGATGATATATCGTGCCCCCGTCTTTCCTGGAGGTGTGATCGGTCCCACAAAATCGATCGCCCATTTCTCAAACGGTTGCAGTGTCATCTGTGGCTTGAGCGACATTTCATCCCTCCACGATGGTTTCCCAGTCCGTTGACATACGTCGCAGGCCCGAAAATACGCTTTCGAATCTTGATGTAGAGTTGGCCACCATAGTCCGGCGCAAAGAATCTTCTGTGTTGTGGCACAGCCCGCATAATGTCCTCCAGCAACCCCCCCATGTGCTTCGGCCAGAATCTATCCTTGCTCGAATTCAGGTACATATCTGCGTAATATTTCATCGTTGCCCATTTTGTAGAGGTGCCCTGCAATAACAGTAAAATCTGCTACGCGTATCACCAATTCTTTCTTTTGCTGAACAGAATATCCCTGTGGTACGGTTCCTGTGGTTAAGAAGTGGATTATATCCTCAAAATGGCCATCCACGACGTGCACCGCATACAGCTGTGCATCCGGTAGTCCTTCCTCTAAGTTTGTGGGCTCTTCGCCATTCTCAATCCGGGATAGGTGATCTGGGCCTACGTTTAGACATCCTGGCTTTACAATGACTTCAAAATCATACTCTTGAAATAATAACAACCATCTACAAATGCGCCCCCCCAAACACAGGCTTGTTGACTAGGTATTTGAGCGCAGAGTGAACAGTATACATCTTAAAGTGTCCTCCAAGTAGGTAGTGGCAGTATTTTTGGACCACGTACACCATCGCCAGTCCCTTCCACTCTGTAGTGGAGTAGTTCTTCTCAGCTTTGGATAATCGTCATCTTTCGAACGTGATCGGGTGATCAATTCCTTCTGCCCCTTCCTGTGTGAGTATTGCGCCCAACACGATACACGACGCGTCAACATGTACGTGAAATTTGATGTCCCATTTTGGAAAGACCAAGATAGGAGCTAATGCCATCTTTTCCTTGAGCATTTCCAGACTTTTGTTAATTCCTCATTCCAACAATAAATACTGTCCTTCTTCAATAATTGTTCTATCAGTGCCGTGATCTGCGCATAGCTCTTAATGAACTTCCAGTAGTACCCAGTGTGTCCTAGTGTGGTGCGAAGCTGCTTGACACTTCGCGGCGCTTGTAGGTTGAGTATAACAACAATATTTGCCGGATCCACCATGAGGCCTTGCCTACAGACCACATGGCTGAGAAATTTCTCGAAGGGGAAAAGGATAGTACACTTCTTTAGGTTTAGTGCATTCTGGTGTTGTCAATATGTATCCAGCATTAACCGTAAGCTCGCAGTATGCGTCTTAACTAGCCCAAACACTGTCCAATGATCAAGATATACCTCTAAGAACTTATGTATGAATTCCTTGAAGGCAGATACCGCAACACGCGAGAATATCACCGACACATTCTTTAGTCCAAAGGGCATTACCATATACTGAAAATAGCGCCATTCGATAGCGAACGTTGTTTTACTCCTATCCTCTGACGCAATCTTGATTTGGTGGTACCCTGAGAAGTTGTCCATAAAGGAGTAGACTTCCTATCCTCCCACATTTTCCAGTACTTCATTTGTAAATGGCGTCAGAAATGGATCATTAACACAGGCATCATTGAACTTCCAGAGATCCACGCAGATGCGAATTTCACCTTTCTGTTTTTTCTCTTGCACAACCATAGGACTTACCTAGTCGGACTCCTCCACTACTTCAATTATTCTCACTCCAAGCATCTTGTCCAATTCTCGCGGACCTTCGCTTTGTATTTTGGATTCAACCGGTAAGGCCGCTGCTTAACTAGCTTCACATCTGGCTTCAAGGTTATATTCATCATTCCTAGGTCGTCGAGAATCCCTTTTAACTCCGTGATTTTAGTCGAGAATAAATCTTGATATTCTCGAAGTAGTTCGACGACTTTTTCCACCATGGCATCGTCCTAATAGTCCCCAAGCGTTGCATACTTTGGCTCTTCCTCCGTTCTGATGTTTACTTGTTTCATTTTTAGCAGCGCTGTGATGTCGGGATCCTCAATTTCTGGTCCGCGAACCTCGCGACTCCCCTCTGTTTCTAGAATATTGATGTTCCTAGGGTCGTCCTCATCATCTTCTACCTACACATTATAACATTCCAGGGTCTGGCTCAACTGCCGCGACCAGTCTGTCTGCATGACTTATTCTGGTTCCAGTGGTATTTTGAAAATAGCGACCTTGACCATCTGCAACGAGTCGTCCACTGTATCCATCCATTGATCTTCAGAGATAAATGTTAACAAAAAGCCTTCGCACAAGATATCCCACTTGCCTGTGCCATGTTGGAGCTCGGTTTCGGTATACCAATTCCTTGGAATGACATCCAAGGTATGATAAAATAAGTGTACCCACTCTAGTTGAGGCGCTTCTCCATAGGCTTGGACCTATCTGGTAAGGTGCCTGTGTGGGTCATCCCATCCATCGTATTTCTCAGTTATTCGTAGCTTTAGCTTCCCAAATCTTATCTACATCATGCACCTACATTCACACCAATCGTCGAAAGTTCCTTCATGTGTGCCCCACCAATGCGCAAGCGTCGCACGCAATTCCCATCTCAATGCATCAAACCGTTGGTGTTCTAGAACCGTGCTCTCAAATCTGGTTAGGAATTCGTCTACTGTTGTCAGCCCATCATACACCGGCAGTTCATGATCCTGAGCTCTAACGCAATACAATGACTTAGTCATCATATTGCAGTTTAATGTGGTTACTTCGTTCAACCGATTAGGCCACCGCTCGTCCTCCTCATCTAAATCTTCAATGCAGGATTCTTCATGCCCCCATGATATTCGTCCTTCCGTAGTCGGATTGACCCAATATTGATTTCGCGCCATAATTTTGTAGATGCAATCTAATTCCTCATCACTTCCTTTGTCATGTACAGGTTCAGTGTAACACGATCCTTCAGCCGGGTCTAGCAGAATGACTACGCAGAGCAACTTCTTCTCAAATATCATTTTCTGCTTCTTTAAATTAATGACCCCATTCATATCAGTGGTCCAGTCTATCCCTAACAACGCAGGGTAAGGGCTACTTTCATCCACGATTTCTATTACCTCAAAGTCTGTTCGGGTGATCGTGCCTTCTATATCTACTGTAATTCCTTGCAGCCTTCCCATGGGCAGGATCTTCTGTTGATTCGCCATCCGCAATTGAATAGGAGACCATTGCAATGTGGGCTTGCCCATGCACTCCCAAGTCTGTTTAGGTAGTACATTTGCATCTGATCCCAAGTCCAGAATGATCTGATCCATCTCGTAGTCGCCAATCTGTGCTGTTAATTGCATTTCCCGGCCAGTCTGCGACGCCTGTTTTCCCAATTTTTGGACCATGCGAGGTTCACCCGACCCTGCGCACCTAGTTATCAATTCTTGTAATCCTTTAACCGCCCTATTATCGCGAAGAAATTTCATGCATGTCTCTAAAAAGGTAGTTAGCATTGAGGGATCCCTCTCCTGTTTGGGTTGATCCTTACTACCTGGGGTAGAGACCTCCGCGAAGCTCTTCCTAGCTTCTAGATCTATCTCCTTGCGAACCCCAGCATCATCCTTGGTTACTTTCCTCTTGTCCTCCCCTGTATTTGCGCCACTTCTGAGCACCATGTTTATGTTGGGGTCTTCCTCGCATGGTTCAGCCCTCATCATCTGGACATTCTGCGTCGTCGTAGGTTGCGTCGTGCTCTTCTCACATATTTGTGCTATTAATATGGGGCAATATCATTTCATGATCAAACTACTCGTAGTAAAGGCACAATATTCTGGTCGGTTTGGTACAGTGTTGTGCGTAGTGTCCCGGTCCTCTGCAATTGTAACAGATTAGTTGCCCGCGACCCCTTCTTGGCCCCATTCCTCCCCATCCTCATCCACGTCCCTGGAACCCACAGTGTGCTATCGTCACAGCTGGATCTTGACCTCGTGCTTCAGTTTGCATTCTGTAGGCAGGTGATTGGTCCATCAATATTGATAACTACGACAGTCTCGCTTCTTGTGGCCCACCGATCGGAAAAAGTTGCAAAATAGTTGCTAGGAGGTCTGGTTAAATTTTGGTAGTAGATGGCAGTTGTTCGTTTTGTTCTTTCCTCCCACCTGATATATTGTGCACCAGAGCGAGGGTGTTGCACTTGGCCCTGCTTGTGCCTCTCGTCACAACGGTGTTGGTCCCCCCATTGCCACATAGTTCGCAAAGATGGACAATGATCCTTATTGTGACCCTGGTTTCTACACTTTATACACCACACTTCCTCTTGTGCTTCTGGGCGGGGTGCCTTTTCTTTTTTTAAATTCTGCATTTATAAACACAGGTTTTGAATTTGTGCGTGGATTTGCTGAACTCCCAACCCTGGATCTTGTATTGGAGTTTCACGCAATCTCATTGTTGTCTCTAATGCTTCAGCTTGGGTTGAGATCTTTTGCTATGATAGTGTCGCCCTCAGATGTGATGTCAATGACGCCACAAACCACGTGCAGTGCTGCACATCCGACAATGTCATGTTCGCCTCGCGAATTGTACTTTTCAATCTCTGATCTAGATCCCACGGAGTTTCACCAGGCATCATCGCGATCTCCTTGAACCCTATGATCGACTGCATTTCTGACTTCAGCCGACTAAATTATTTTTTCAATTCAGCCTAGATCTCTGTTGTTCCCACATTCAGGTGATTGTTTGAATACTTTATATACCACGTCAGTGCACCGTCCTACAGCGCGCTAACTAGGGTAGCCTTTTTGATGTTATCGTCCATAACTCCATGCGCTTCCCAAACTGCCCTTACCACGAACCAAAATTGTTCTGGATCTTCGCTTCCTGCTCCTTTGAATACCGGCAACTGGATCGCGCTCGTCATGGTTATCCTCTGGTTTGCGCATCGGTATACTAGGACCTACTATGAACTTGTACCACTCCTGATTCAATCAATCCTCAGATTCTTTCTCCGTAGGGTTCCAGTGTCCTGATATCAGACATCCCTTAGGCAGATCCTGGTCCCGGCAACGGAACCATTTGTTGGCTTATTGGGGCCTGACCCAGGTTCGGAAGAGTTATTAGCCAAACAAATCCCACAACTACCAGCCCTTTCGGTAACAGTTTGCGGAGCGCGGACTAAGGTGTCACCCAACGTAGCAGGGGAGGGTGCTGGAACTAGGTTTCTGCACCCTTGGGATGTCTTGATGTGGTCTGGAGAATTCGCGCACTTTTCTATAGCCTCGTGCCACTCCTCTTCCGCATAGATCCGAAACAAGGCAAATCTTTTCTACTTATTAATATTGTGTTTGTTATAGATAAAATCTACTTCTTATGGCCTTTAAGCAAACATTTAATAGAAATCACCAAAGTGCATACCCAAAAGTGTTATAGATTTGAAAACTTAGAATATAAGCATAAGCGCACAGATCAAACAGAGATTTAAGCCAGAAATTAACCCAATCTACAATATTTCAAAGACAACACAGTATTTCAGAATCAACTTATCTTTACTCAATTCTTTGCCAATACAACCAGATCTGTCCTGCGCACTCAGCTGCAGGGGTCCGCACACACAGTTGCGGACTCTACAAGGCCTCTGCGCACATAGCTGCAAAGCCTCTATCTACCCACCATCACCCTTGACTTGAACTTACAGACGCAGAACACACCATCTTTACCCAACCATAACACCAAGATTCACCCAAAACACGAACTTCCCTCTACCCTTAGAGCCTCATTCTATTTATACATTCCCATGGTCCGCGGACAATGGGCAGGCCGACCTACTTCCTATTATTCTATATTACTTCTTGTGCGGACAACCCTTTGACTCGACCTATTACATTTCGCACTCCGCAAATTTTGGAGATTTACAATATTATTATCCTAACTTATAGGATTTAAGCCCCAAAACTGTTATGCGTGACCTCCACTACCCAACATAGCCCCAACCACTCTAACAGAGCTCCACAAATTTTTGGGCCTTTCCAATTTATACCATAGGTTCGTGTTGGGGTTCTCTCATATCACTTGGCCTTTAAGTCAACTCACCAAGGGCGGAGCGAAAACAATGTTTTTTTAGTTGAAAACCCAACAAAAAGCATTCTCTGAGTTGAAGAATCTCCTCTGTTCTACACCAGTGCTCACATTACCAAACCTGCAACAACCATTTGAGATTGAGACAAATGCCTCCGACTATGATATTGGTGCAGTTCTTACTCAGCATGGGCATCCATTGGCTTACCACAGTGATACACTTTTAGACACAGTCCAAAAGTACGCCACTTAGGACAAAGAAATGTATTCCATTATGCAAGCCTACCATCAATGGAAGCATTACATTCTGAAGAAGGAAACAATCATCGACACAGACCACCGACCTATATAGTTCATATAGACACAAGGGAAGTTTCAGAACGATCACCATCCAAAATGGTCCACCTATCTACAACAGTTCCATTTGAACATTAAGTATAAGAAGGGCAACACCAATAACGTCGTTGATTACCTCAGCGAACCATCGTTCATGGCACTAATCACCGTGCTTGACTCCTATGGGCACGAGACATCGAGGTGGCCGCATCTTTACAAGAGCGATCTAGAATTCAGTAGCATATACCAGACACTCCTGAAAGGGAAGCAAGTTCCAAAATTTCACCTTCAGGATGCACTGTTATGCCACCTGGGACACATATATGTTCCTTCAAGTGAGAATGCCAAGATGATTTAGGAGGCGCACTATAGTCGGGTCGCTAGACATTTTGGAGTAGAGAAAATAGTGGCGGTATTGCAGAAGTATTTTTATTGGCCAAAACTTCGTCAAGATGTTGGGAAGTACATTAGATCCTGCATCGCCTACGCCATTACCAAACCAACCATCAAGAAGAAAGGCATGTATACTCCTATACCTACTCCTAGCCAACCTTGGGAATATGTCTCCATGGATTACATATCAGGCCTTCCTTCTACTAAGCACAACAACGATTGTGTTTTCATGGTCATCAACCGATTCTATAAGATTTCCATCATGGTGGCCTACAAGAAAAGTATCACAACAGAAGCCAATGCTAAGCTCTTCATTGAGCAAGTGTGGGTACACTTTGGGATCCCACAGTCCATTTTCTCAGATTGGGACAACATATTCCTGAGTGCATTTTTGTCAAGTCTCTAGTCAATGTTGGATACAAAACTTATTAAGTCCACGACCTTCCATCCCCAAACTGATGGCCAAATATAGGTTGTCCACAAAATGATCGTACACATTTTACGCATGTACAACTCGAAGCATCCTCGCATGTGGGATGAAAGTATCCCCTATTTCCAACACAGCTACAACAGAGCTCTCCAAAGCTAAACAAGACACATCCCCTTTCAAGGAGGGTTGGGATTTCATCCATTATGCCCCATTGATGTGGCCATATCATTTGCAACCACCCAGGTAGATTCGGCTCACGTTCAGTCTGAAGCTAAAAGGGCTAACAACTTCATTGAGCACATTCAAAACATCTGCCAACAAGTCCATGATATATTGGACAGAGCCAATGCTAAGTACAAGTATCACCATGATCAACATCGAGTGCTGCACAAGTTCCAGGTGGGCAACAAAGTTTGGCTACATTTGCAGAAGGAGCACCTTGCTAGGCCCCACCGCAAGCTTCACCCGTTCCAGTATGGGCCATACACCACCACCAAGGGCGTCGGTGACAATGCCTTCGAGCTCAACATCCCACCGTTCCTTGGGTTACACCCAGTGTTCAATGTAGATCACCTTCAACCATACTTTACACCATTGTTGGACACAACTGACATTGCAAAACAACTCACACCAACAAAGCTCAACCCAAACTGCATGGAACAAGCCACAACTGATTAGATCATGGACACACAGATCAAGAACACTCGCCAATAGAGGATATAATTATATTGAGTTGTCAAAGCAGGCCAACTCCTTCACCATGGCAAGTGGTTCACTAGGGACCAGGTTCAACAAAAAATTCCTCACCTCATGGAGGCTCTGCACGCAGTGGGGGCCATTGCTTCCTAAGGGGGGAGGAATGATCGAGGTGGATATTTGTGGCCACCCGCCTATTCCATCTAGACCCCCAAGTCAGTTTCATCTATTTCCTTGTTCATTTCAACATTTAATTTTTTTAGCAGTTTTTCAGGTCCTGAACTTCTGGAGCAATTTTGACCCCCTAAATGATGTTTTTTTGGGGTCTATGGCAAGCCCGTAGCCATAGGCAGGGGCCTATAGTGAAACCTTTAGTACTCAGTGAGACCTTTCCAACAAGGTATTGTACACGCCAAACAGAGATAATATGACCAAGTTATGACCTCGGGAAGTTGTCTACCCAACTAACCCCAACGGTGCCCACAAACTCTTGGTGTTACATCTCTTAGGGTTATGGTTTTGGTTGTTTATGGTTTTCTCATGTTTTCCAATAATAAATAGGCCCTTGAGCCTCATTGTAACACATTTTAGAGGCATGTAGCTACCACATCTCTTTTTAGAGATAAGCTACCATCACCCGAGTTATCTTATTTCCATTCTGTTTGTAAGCATAGTTCAATATTTTTCTATTAATGAAATGAATTGTTTTTTGAATGCATCTCTATGTTTATGATTATATCTGTAAGTTGTTGTGTTCCTGTTTATGTTCGGATCACCATCTCTCCTTATATCTTCCTTCTCATGGTGGAAAGCTCAAGGATAGAAAATAAAAATTGTTTCCTTGCATGGCCATCTAAAGGATTACCTATTGTAAATTCCAACTCGTGCTCCACTCACTAGCAGTCTATAGATGGCACCCTACTCATGGGCCAACCAACTGTTAGGGAAGCAAAAAGGTTCAAAACCATCCCGAATGACTTTGCTAGTGCTCCAGACACTAATATTAACCTTTCCAAATCATAACTCTTCTCTTTTAACACCCTTGTAGCCATTTAAGTCAACATTTCTTGATTATTGGGTATTCAAAGGACCTCCCTTTTGTTCAAATATCTTTGGATTAGTCAAAAATCCTCTTAGGATTGAAGTATGGGAAGAGCTCCTACAAAACATGGATAAAAAAACTCTCTTTTTGGACCTTTAGAACTCTTAATCTAGCTAGTAGGCTTACCTTACTCAAATAAATACTCCAAGCTATCCACGTTTACCTTTTCTTTTCCCTAGCTTCCCCTAAAGCCATCCTTCAAAAAATAAGAAACATGCATAGAACTTTCCTATGGGAGATAGGGGGGGAATCAAAACAAGAAAATAAATGGGCCCTTATAGTCTGGGAAAATCTATGCAAACGAAAGATTCTAGGAGGTTTGGGACTGAGAAGTCCTAAAACCCTCAACCATGCTCTAGGTGTTAAATCTTGGTGGAGATGGCTCAAAAACAAAGGATATTTGTCGATTAAAATATGGAAGGAGAAATATACTCCATAAATAGAAGAGAATCAACTAATAAAACTAGAGAGGGAAATAAAAGGATCACCTCTCTAGAACCCCGGTTGGAAAAATAAACACCTTATTCAAAACCGTAGCTTTTGGGAGATTTGAGATGTTCCCCCTATGAGTGTTTTTCCTATAAGTATTTCCCTTTGCCACATAGGCCGCTCTCTACCTAACTTATATAAGTCTGAGTTGGCTTTTCCTCTCCTTTCTTCATTGGCCTCTTATATTTTCTTTTTCATGTTTCAAGGGCTCCCTTGGTTTCTCCTCTCCCTCTATGCTCAACCTCTTCTTTGATGTCATCCTCTCCCTCGCTCTTTGTGTTCTCAACCTTGGTTTCCTCTGCCTATGTGCCTCTCCTTTAACGACTAGTTGTTGTCTCTCCACATCTTAGCTGGGAGGTAGGAGAGGTCGTTGTGGCCCTATAGCTGCCACCAACCCTTCCCCCTCCTCTATCAGTCATCCCTAGGCTCAGGTAGCGACTACGGATAAATATAAGGATATCATCCTTGAAGCATTCCAAAGAGCGATTTTGGATGTTGAAGAATGAGTAAGACAAGTAATAAGATAAATTTCAGATCGACAAATTAACTAGGATATTAGGGTCTGGTTTCTTGATGTGGGAAACTCTTCTAAAGCTTGGTTCCCCTCCTATTCCAAGACATCAGTATGCATTGGCATATCAAAACTCTCATGGGCAAGGTTCTTACTAATATATTTGATACTCAACAAGAAATGATAATATGCATGACATAACTAATGGATAAAGTGGACACACTTAGCAAGAAAGTCTCATTCCTAGCCAAGAATTCGACAAACCTTGACTTCTCTTCCTCGGGCAATGACATTGAGTCATAGCCACTGAACAAAGTGGACTCTCCAACTAAATGATAACCAAGTGAACCAAATATTTTATGCAATGTTTTTATAATGACACTGCTATTATTATGTCTACCAACTTATGGTTTAGTTTATTTCCTAACTTTTTTTTTTTATTCTGAAAAATAATCATATAACCTCCAGAATTAACAATTATCAAATTTTGAACTTATACTTCTAATCTAATTTCCCAAGCAACAAGCCAATAACTAATAATAACTACTTGTATATATATTTTTAACAGTAATATGAATATTCTAATTTTACTTTAAAAACCAAACATAAAAATTAAAATAAAACATTGATGTTATATCCTATCAACTTTTATGTGATATTACAGGTTATACTTATCGTTCTAATGACATCTGGTAAAGTTTTATGCTATGTGGTATCATTTTATATTAATACTCGGGATGCTAGTTCCATTAAACTTTGACTTTATATTGCATATAAAGTTTCTTCCTTTGACATGTCTGACAGGGCATAATTTATATAAAACTTCACGCAAAACATCCTGAGATGAATGTGCAGGCTTGGGTGGGATTTACTTTCTATATTTTATAAGACAGGAATACGAGGCATCATATATATGTAGGTGCATCAATGTTATTATGATAAATGTAAATACGAAAAGTAAAATAAGTTATTTTTTCATTTTCAATGGAAAGCTCTCATTTTATGTATCAATTAAAAGGCAAATTGTTATAATAGAGGCCTCATAGCACACTTCACAATCAATTTTAGCATGATGTTAAGGTGTGAACATATAATTGAAGGTGATGAAATAAGTCATATAAAGTTTTGGTGTTGACTTGGGAGAAGTATATTATCCATTTTTGGTAGTTGGTATTTCTTTAAACAAAGAGGATGATAACTTTATTTGGGAAAGAACACTTCTACTAGGATAGATTTCGGTCTCTGAGGTTTATCGGTATATCTTTTTTTCTCATTCATAATTTGAGGCATTTTTACTTGGGACAAATTGTGTTGTTGAAGTTTTTGTGATCTTAGTATATGTGTATTTTGCATGGTGGAGGCGGAAGATGTGCTACATTTATTTCTCAATTGTCTATATGTGATCTCCATTTGGATCGATGTATTGAATATAGTAAACCTACGTGTTGTGTGGAACTCCACACCCATTCAGCAGTGCTTGCGGGATTGGGTGTTTGAATATGTTGATTTTTA
The DNA here is from genome assembly GCA_031772625.1 of Pinus tabuliformis. Classification (NCBI taxonomy): domain Eukaryota; kingdom Viridiplantae; phylum Streptophyta; class Pinopsida; order Pinales; family Pinaceae; genus Pinus; species Pinus tabuliformis. The sequence continues at coordinate 618,286,619 of CM062811.1, read as the reverse complement.
TACGCTACCTTTATATATATTCAGGGGTATATGGATATTTTGGAATGTATATATATTTGAAAATTGCATATAGGGTATAAAGCTCACTTTCTCAAAGATTGTTGCATACATTAAATAAATTGGGCTAGTGTTATCAAGAGACCATCGAAGAACATCTTATCCATATATATTTGGCACATATTTCCTATTGGATTCTTTGATGGGGCGTCTTGTATGAATATGTGTGGCTGTGGGGCATACATAGTTACAAGGCCTCGACATTATTACCACTTTTGTTGGAATAGTGGGTGGGGATCCAATACATGGGCGAAGGTCATTTCCCTTTGGGGGGTTTTATTTTGTGTACAAAGGTTATCTATTGAGACTTTGGTTTCTTTGGGGATTCGAAGGCTGTCATCGATTGGGCATTGGCTCAAACCATTTTGAGCCTCCTTTACCCACAAATTGGATGTAGAGGACCAAGTTTATGATGGGTCTATTTCAGGAGGTGCCCTTCACACACATGTATAGGGAACAAAACGGAATGGCAGACACACTTTCCAAAATTGGCCATAGACACCAGTTGGGGGAGATTGTATTTACAACTTTCCAGAATGACATTAGCTAGATGACATGTAAAAATATACTATAAATAAGTTGTTCCTTCCATTGTGGCAGACTTTTATATTTTGAAAGGCTTACTCTGATATGATGCTATTGATATGGACATTGACTGAAGACTATTTTTAGTATTTTTTGGTTATTAGTTGATAGGGGTTACAATATTTGGATGATTTAAAGAATTTTTATAATAGCATGTTTTATATGTAATGATTTTGTCATGACGTGATATTGAAAACTATACACTTGTCGTGGTAGTCATTTGTGGGTGATTATGGACAAATAGGCACATTTAAACAAACTTTTATTTAATATAAAGGTTGTTTTTTCCTCTTGAAAAAAATGTTCCATCTCCTACGTACAAAATCTTCATGTGAATTATTCCATAAAATTCATGAACCATTACATTGTCCACAAAGGCATTTAGAAACATTGTAGTCTATAATATTTTTTTGAAATAATTTTTCAGTTTAATTTGCATAGAATTTGGAAAGGATTTGTTAGAATTAGTTTGAGCTGTGAACTTTTTATAATTCGAGTGCTTGAGGGTTTTTCAGGGTGTTGAATTGATATATGTAGTCAAGAGCCCATCTTAAACAACAAAGACCACAATTTGACCAATTTTTTTTAGCCTTGACTAAAAAATCCAAAATGTATAATTATTAGACAAAGTCTTTAAATAATAAAAACAATATTCCTTAATGTTTTTTCTTAGTTTTTTAATTAAAAAATTATGATAATTTAGTTGTTAAAGTCTTTTTTTCTTATTTTTTTGGTTCACTATATCGAAGATCTATCCTAGCTACATCCACGAAAAAATCACCCATGTCTAGGTGAGCCCCTTATCTTTCATGCAGAAATTACTCCCAAAAAACGAACATGTCAATCATGGTAAAACTAAAACCCAAGTAAAAAAAAATAATTACAACTCCTCTTTATCGCCCAAACTATACCCACTAACGATTAAAATTAAAAACAATTTCTAAAACACTAATACCTTTTATAAACATTCATAAAATTGTTGGTAATAAATTCATATGTTTTATTTATTAACATTTAACTTTATGGTCATAAATACAATAAAATACTACCAACTACAATTTGAAATCTTAATAAAATGATATTTTTATTTTTTTGTTATCGCATCTTCTTTGTGTCTTTCAAACATTTAAGTATAATATGATGATAATTCCCAAAGATGCGTTTAAAAAAGTTGAAAACGCTTTTGTTTTTTGGCCTTTTATCGAGAACCTCTTTGTTAAGTTTTTAAATGTCTCTTTGGACAATGTAAGGTGTCCATGAGTTTGTGGAATATTTCACGTGAACATTTTGTACGTAGGGGTGGAACTTTATTTCACTATATTTCATCACCTCCAATTATATGTTCGCACTTTAAATATAAAAACATAAAAGTGTAAAAACATGTTCATAACTTCGAACATATTTTAGAATTTTTAATGAATCTTTAATAGATGGGAAATGGACAAAATACTCACCAAGCATGACTTGTGAACAACTCCATAATAATGCGTCGTTTCAAGCTTTAAACAAAAAGACACTTTGTTATTTTTAATGCTATATTTATGCCTTGAAGCTTGAAATTTGTCCTAGATGCACTAATGTCCAATTCTTAAAATAAGTAGTATATGGTACACCATATTGATATTCCAACTTTGATCTTTTTACATGGGGGTGTTCAGTTGAGGACAAACCATCGTGGATCTCGGTAGGTGGTTTTTCTGGATGAGTAGCATGCAAAGAGTTTTGGTGGCCAGGGTGATGGTGGTTTTGGGGAATATGTCGCACAAAGTCTTTGATATATAGAGGAGGCCAAAAATGTTAAATGTGGGTGTTGTATGTTGTTTTATTTGTGGTATTTATTTCAAACAATGTGAATTTTGAAACTAGAACTATAAACTCAAAACAAGAATTTTAGTAAAAAAAAAATAAAAACAACACAAAAACGAAAAGTGTTGACATAATTACTGTGTCTTCTATTTTCACGCGTCTTCTGTATCACCGCCCATGGCAGCCAAATTACTGCGAGGAATCTGCTGAACAATCAGGAAGCAAAAGACAATCGAATCCAGAAATAGTATTGACATCCTCGAATGTCAGATCTCTGCACAACGAGTAATCATGGGTGCTTCTATCTAGGAAATGCATGTCGTGCTCTGAACCTCTGGTGCTGCTGAAATCATGCTATAATAAAAGTTCTGGCTTTGTCAGATCATGAGGTTACAATTTACTTGGTGCTATAATAAAAGTTCGGCCTTATTTCTCTGCGGCTGGGTTCTAGATCTAATCTTCTGCTGGGTTTTAGATCTAATCTTCTGCGGCTAGATCTAGATCTAATCTTCTGCCTTATTTCTCTGCGGCTGGGTTCTAGATCTAATCTTCTGTTCAATCTTCTGCGGCTAGATCTAGATCTAATCTTCTGCCTTATTTCTCTGCGGTTGGTTCTACGAGCAAGTAAAATATGGCTCCCAGCTTCGCAAAAATAGCTACTGGCTCAGTTTCGTCCGCTTCTGGAGGGCAAGCTTCTGCCCTTATCGTCAGTGAAGCCCCAGCTCCCACTATCGAGGTGGTCCAGGCCTCACTCGATGAGGCTTTGAAGTTTTCTGAAAGTGCCCTAATCTGTCGGTTCAATGGTTTTTGGCCGCGGCTAACAGCTCTCCACAATTGGATCTCGGAGGTATGGAAGCCTGTCATTTCTGATGAAATTAATATCTACCCCTGTGCTAGAGGTTTCTTTATAGTAGATTTTGAAAATCCTAAAAGCAGACAATGTATTCTAGATTCTGGCCCTTAGTTTTGGGAAAAATCAGGCTTATTCATGAAGCCATGGAACCCATCATTCGGTCCCTCAACAACAGTCATAACCTCCACACCAGTTTGGGTGAGATTGCCAAGCCTACCCTTGCATCTCTGGAATCTCTCCAAGCTAAAAGCCATTGGAAATGCAATTGGGAAATTTTACTGCAGGTGCCCAGAAACAGAGGAATATGTCAGAACCACCTATGCACGCATCTGTGTGGAAATGGACTCCAACGCCGGATTCCCAGCTGAAATAAACCTAACAAGTAAAGATTATGTGTGGAACCAGAAGCTCGATTATGAAAGTGTCCTCTTCCAATGTCGATCCTACTTTCAGACAGACCATCTAGCCAAAAATTGCCCAAAAGTCTCCCAAAAAAAATTCTGCTAGAAAAAACCACCACAGATCTACATGGTGGGAAGGAGCACAAAAAGAACACTACACTGTCATCAAAGAAGAATACTCTAGAGAAAACTCTGAATCACAAGAAATCGGGCAAGAAAGAAACAACTCTCAAGACAAGCAGGGAGAAAGCCCCGCCCAACAATAAAAAAGTGAACTTGACAACCCCTCAAGCATCAACAGATATGAGGATTCGAATACAACACAAAATAAATCTTCATTTAACAGCAAAGCAGATCTCCTAGACCAAACTTCTTCTCCGACTATCTTCAAAAGGACGAACACAATAAATGTCCCAAGAACCAGAAGAGCTAAATGAGATGCAAGATAAAGGAAGTTGGAAGACCGTAGAGAAAAAAAAGAAAGCTACAACACCGATCTCGCCAAGAAAGACGAGGAACCAGACAATTAAAAACTAAGAAAATTATAGGTCCGATAGACCAATTTGGTCTCAGTGGACGTTAACCACTATCATCATCATCAACATTTTTTTTCAACATTTTAAAAAAATGGAAGTAAAAGCTAATAAAAACCAATTTTTTTGAGTGAAAAATACCTTGAAAACAAAATTTTTTAATGTTGGAATAATGTCATTTTCTTAAAGATGAATTAACACAGAGGTGCAAAAAATATAAAAACCAAAATAATAGATAAATATTTACATAAATAAAAATGAAAAATACAAAAAAAATTAATATTGAAAAAAACAAATACAAACAAAAAAGAAAGTTAAAAAAATAATAAGAAGTAAATAAAAATATTTATTAAAACATAAAAAAATCAAAAAATAATAACAACTAAATTAAAAAATATATTAAAACATTTTTTGTTTAAATATGGTAAAATAAAAAACAAATATTAAAAAATATAATAATAATAAAAATCAAACATAAAAAAATATAAAAAATCGAATTAACCCATAAAAATAAATACAAATTAAAATATATGAAAATAAAAGAGTAAAAAAAAAATTATATAAAAAAACACCTAATTAAAAAAAATAAAATTAACCCAAAATAAAAATAAAAAAATATAAAATATAAAAAACAATATAACATAATTTAAAAAATAAAAAATAAATAAAAACAATCAAAATAAAAAAAAAACATATACTACATTATAATAATATTAAAAACATAATTAAAAAAAAAAAAACCTACCCAAAAAAAACCATTACCAAAAAACAAATTATAAAAATTAATTAAAAAAATATAAAAAATAAAAAATAAAAAAACATTAAAAATTAAGAAGAAACTCAAAAGTTGTAAAAAAAATAACATAAAAAAAAATATAATTAAATTAAAAGAAAAAAATTCAAAATTAAATATAAAAAAACTTTAGACTTAATTTATAAAAAAAAAATCATTAAAAAAAATTAAATTAAAAAAACCATAAAAATTAAAATTTTAAAATAATAAAACAATTAAAAAAATTAAAAACATAAACCATTTTAAAAAAAATTTAAAAATAAATAAATTAGGGTCAGGGCAGGGAAGCTCGACTCTGAAAATCAGGCCTCCCCCCTCCCTAGGCCCATTTTGCCCCATGGGTGGGTGGGGGGCAGGGTTGGGACCATGCAGTCTTGACCCCCACCCACCCCGGTGGCCAGACAGGCCCAGAGAGGGGGGAGGCTTGATATTGAGAATCGAGCCTCCCCGCTCCCTGGGCCCGTCTGGTTGCCGGGGTGGGCAGGGGTGCGGGGCTGTGTTCTACGTAGCCCCGCCTGTTAGGGCCCGAGACGAGTTGGGTGCATCATGTGTGTGACGAGCACCCGAGTCGGTTTTATGCGATGGGGATAAGTCATCTTCTGTTATGTGAGACGAGTCAGTTTTATGCGACAATCGCACAAGTTCAGTTAAAGGTGTCGGGCGAGCACGCTCGACGAGATGCGATGAGTGGGAGCGTTCGGTTAAATGCGCCCCAGTGGAATGTGCAACAGTGTGGACGAGCGCATCGGGGTGACCAATGTGTCGGGTGCCCGGGTGAGAGCATGTGGACGAGCCACATGAGATTCGAAAAATCGAAAAGTAATTCAGATAAGTGTGGGGGCATCGTGACAAGTTTATACGTCGAGTTGACCAAAGGTTGGGTCGACGTGCGGAGGAGGACACTTGGGCGAGACAACGTGTGGAAGTGGACTTGGACTGGTTGGGCCGATGAGTTGATGGACGTTTTGTGTGGGACGAGTGGTTGGCCTAGAGGTAGGCCAGCCCACTTAAACACTTGGATGATGGCTATAAGAAGAGGAAGACGACTTGAGAAAAAGTAGCAAGTCATCTCAAACAAGTTCGAGCAATCAACGCAATTGGGTGAGAAAAAGGAGAAGGAAATAAGGCTAGGCGAAGGCACAGGTGGACAAAGGGTCGAAGTGGTCGAGCCGAGACTTCTAAAGTGAATGGGCGAGCTGCAGAAGGGCGCGGACAGGCGTACACGGAGAGGCAGGTGAACTACGAAAGGGCGTGGGCAGGAGGAAATGGGTGCATGAGTTGTGGTGGGCGCTATTAAACGAGCGACCTGACCCATGGGTGCTACTGAACGATGCGACCAGGTCGAGGCACTGCTGAACGACACGACTGGGTTAGGCACTGCCAAATGACCCAACCCGCAGGCACTGTTGAATGACCGACTGGGCGGTTCTGCAGGACAGCGTTGGGTGACCCTCCATGATGCGCTGGGCAACCTTGAACGACCTGTGTTGCAGTGGGCATTGCTGAACGAGGGCAACCAGACCCGGTGAAGTGGGAAACCCGACACGAAGGAGGTGAACTACAGGTTTTTGAGAAGCTTTGTTGAAGGGAAATTTGGACTTTCGAGCAAAGGCTAAATTGCACTCGTACTTGTAAGATTATTGAACTATTATATTATTGGGTAGACTCTATAACTTGGGAGTTGCCCCTCCTATTTAAAAGAAAGTATTTCCATTGTGCAACATATGAATGATATGACGATGATGTGAATGTTTATTTCCGTTGTGTAACAATAATTCTTAGAAGAATTGAAGAAAATAATTAAGTATTGAATGGTTAGGCGTATTTCGTACTCTAAGTATTGGTGAAATGAAAGTGGGTAGCGGTGCCGCACCTGCCTATGTGCAGTTAAAATACCACCTCCAGAATAGGGGCGTGACAGTTGTTATCAGAGCATATTTGGAAAATGAAGTAAGGCAGATACTTCGTGATAGTTGATATCTATTGGTGACAATTGATATCATACTTTCCGTAGGGCTTTGGAAAGTTCGACAGTGGCAAGTGAAGGGACAAGTTGAACGATAAAAGAAGTGTATGGTCTTTACTAGATCACAAGCGAAGTTGATGGTTGATCAAGCGAAAGAAACTCAAGTTATGACAGGGGAATCTAGAAGGGATTCCATAACAATTTTCATGGATAGAGTATTGGACAAAATGGAGGAATTAGCTTCGAAGTGGCTTCGATGAAGGCCGAGAATGTTGAATTTCGGGATGGGTACACAAAGTTGAAGGAAGAATTTGAAGACATCAAAATCCGATACGAGCATACTGAATGACTTTATACACAAACAGAGAGAGAAGTCAAGGACATTGGAACTGCGAGAGATCAAGGTTTGGCAGAGATCTCGAAGTTGCAAAAGGAGCTTGGTGATGCTTGAAACTGGATAGTTGTTTTGAAGAAAAAAGTTGGGCAAGGTTCTATTGGACGAGTCGCCCATGTGAAGGTCAAAGAACCCAAATCTTATGATGGGATGAGGAGTGTGAAAGCTCATGAGGCCAAAGTCAAGGTAGTTGCTCAATTCTTGACGAATGATGATAAGATGTGGTGGCGAAGAAAGATGGACCAGATTGCTAATGGTGATGCTGAGGAAATATCTTCTTGGGATGACATGAAGAAAGATTTTCAGACTCATTTTTGCCCACAAGATGAGACTTGGGATGTGAGGACGAATATTAAATACATAAAGCAAATAGGAAGCCTATAAGCATAACAATGGTAGTTCTCAAGTGCGATCTTGGAGTTAACTGATATGGCATAAAAGGACAAGGTTTTCAATTTCGTCATAGGATTGAAACCTTGGGCACGTAATGAGGTGAAGAGGTAGAAAATCAAGACACTATAGGAATAATTTGTGACAGTTGATCGCTTGGTAGAACATTGTGATGAAGGAATCGAAAAGAGAAAGAAAAGACATATAAACAGAAAGAGAAGACTACGAAAGGAAAGGCTCCGAGATCGAATGACAAGTCGAAGACGAAGAAGCCTCTAAAGTGTTAGATTTGTGAAGGGTTCACATACAGTGAAGAATTGTCCTTCAAGACCGAAAGTGGAAGCAGTAGCACAAGTCGATGCGAAGAAGAATAGAGAAGAACCATATGTTGGAGTGATGCAAAATCTAGGAGTTGCAATAGCTACAGAAGCAGTCTCATGGCGAGATCCTAAAAGGAACAAGTTGGAGTATGTAGAGATGAAGATTGGGCAAGGCACTGTACTCACTCTGGTGGATAGTGGTGTGACTCATAGCTTCATGAGGGAAGAAACTGCGAGGAAGATTGGGTTGAGGTTATACCAGCTTAAGCACAGCTGAAAGCAATGAAATCTCTGCTAGATTCAGTGATTGGTATAACAGAGAAAGTGGATGTGAGCATAGGTGAATGGCCTGGAAAAGTCGACTTCACGATTGTGCAGATATATGACTATGACGCTGTATTGGGTATGGAATTTATGAAACAGTTTGAAGCTATGATGGTGCCACACTTGAAGAATTTTTACATTTATGACAGGCGTGATGATGATCCCAGTGGTGTACCAACCATAGGGGCTACGACAACCGAATGTAAATTGACAGTGATGAATGTGGAGGAAGTCAATCGAGATGAAGAAGTCTATAAGAGGTTGTCTTGTACGGATGCAAAACTTATGGAGCAATCATAGGTGATTAGAGAATTGTTTGATAGTATCTTGGATCTATTAAGCAGACTAGAGGCAGTGGAAGAAGATGGAGATGCTAGACCCAAGATTCAGATAGAGAGTCGAGAAGCATACATGCAAAGATTGGAGGAGGAAGATCCAGACAGGTGGATTGAGCTATTAGTTGAGGAAGAGGGAGAGCCTTCACCCTCCACTTCATCCCTCTCTTCTTAGACTGACACGGAGATGAGGCTCATTGTTAGTTGCTCATGGCAGTGAGTCTCCTATATTTTGACTAGACCTTGGGGTGAGATGGACATAATTGGCAACAGTATGCAGGGATGAGTCATGATGATGTAGGGAGCATGTGTTCTTGTTGAGGTGATGCATGGTTGGATTAGCTACCTAACTAATCACCAACATGAGGGGTACTAGCACATGAATTCTTGCAGAGTTTGGTAGATCGATTGCATGGAGCAGGTCATAGATGGAGCTATCTAGATTCCCACACATATATATGGATGTCTTGACGACATGTTTTGTTGAGATGGTGTTGTCAAGGGCGACAACATTTCTAGAGTGGTGGAGGATGTCAGGCCCCGTGATGAGTTGGGCACACCATGTGTGTGACGGGCGCCCGAGTCAGTTTTATGCAATGGGGAGAAGTCATCTTTGGTTATGTGCGATGATTTGGTTTTATGTGACGATCGGACAAGTTTGGTTAAAGGTGACGGGCGAGCATGCTCGACGCGATGCGACAAGTGGGAGTGTTCAGTTAAACGCGCCCCAGTGGAATGTGCGATGGTATAGACAAGTTGGAAGAGCACATCGAGGCGACCCGTGTGTCGGGCGCCCCAGTGAGCGTATGTAGACGAGCCACAGGAGAGTCGAAAAACCGAAAGTAATTCAATTAAGTGTGGGGGCGTCGTGACGAGTTTATATGGTGAGTCGACTACAGGTTGGGCCGATGTGTGGAGGAGGATGCTTGGGCGAGCCAACATTCGGAAGTGGACCCAGACCGGTTGGGTCGACAAGTTGATGGATGTTTTGTGTGGGACAAGTGGTCGGCATGGAGGTAGGCCGACCCACTTAAACACTTGGACGACGACTATAAGAAGAGGAAGGCGACTTGAGAAAAAGTATCAAGTCATCTCACGCAAGTTTGATCAATCAAGGCACGTGGGTGAGCAAAAGGGGAAAGCAATAAGGCTAGGAGAAGGCAAAGGTGGACAAAGGGCCGAAGTGGCCAAGCTGATATTTCTGAAGTGAAAGGGCAAGCTGCGGAAGGGCGTGGGAATGTGTACACGGAGAGGTGGGCGAATTGTAGAAGGATGAAGATAGGAGGAAACAAGTGCACGAGCTACGGTGGGCACCGCTAAACAAGCGACCAGAACGAGCTGGGCGACCCGACCCATGGGCGCTGCTGAATGGTGTGACTGAGATGGGCACTGCTGAATGACCTGACTCACGGGCGCTGCTGAACGACGCAATCGAGGTGGGCACTGCTAAACGACTCAACCTGCAGGCATTGTTGAATGACCAATTGGTGGTTCTACATGACAATGTTGGTCGACCCTGCACGAGGAGCTGGGCAACCCTGAACGACCTGTGCTATGGTGGTCTCTGCTAAACGAGGGTGACTCGACCAAGTGAGGTGGGCGACCCAACACGAAGCCGGTGAACTGCATGTTTTTTAGAAGCTTTGCTGAAGGGAAATTTGGAGTTTCTAGCAAAGGCTAAATTTCACTTGTACTTGTAAGATTATTGAACTATTATATTATTGGGCAAACTTTATAACTTGGGAGTTGCCCCTCCCATTTAAAAGAAAGTATTTCCACTATGCATACATATGAATGATATGATGACGATGTGAATGTTTATTTCCATTGTGTAATGATAATGCCTAGAAGAATTGAAGAAAATAATTAAGTATTGAATGGTTAGGCATATTCCGTACTTATAAGTGTTGGTGAAAATAAAGTGGGTAGCGGTGCCGCACCTGCCTATGTGCAGTTGAAAGACCACCGCCAGGATAGGGACGTGACACTGCCCACCTCGGTAGCTAGATGGGCCCAAGGCAAGGGGAGACCTGATTTTGTACACAACCTCGCCCACCCTGGCAGTTAGACGAGCCCAGGGTGGGGGGGCCCCTTGCCCTAGGCTTGTCTGGTCATTACGGTGGACGTGGTCGCAGCCCTGTCCCCCACCCACTCGATGACCGAATGAGCTTAGGGCGGGGAAGGCCTGATTGGCTGTGACCACGCAACCTCGCCCCCCCCCAACCAGTGACCAAACGAACCTAGGGCTAGGGAGACTTGATTCTCAGAATTGGGCCTCCCCCACCCTCGCCCCGTTGGGGTGTAATTTTTAGCTTTTTTTTATTTGTTTAAATATTTTTTATTTTTATTTATATTTATTTTTATATTTTTTATATGCTTTTTTTATTGTTTTATTTGTATTGTTTTATATATATATATAAGAATTATTTTTTTAATGTTTATTTTTCCAATTTAATTTTTTATTAAAAAATAGTTTCAATGTTTTTTTAATTCTTTTATTATTTTTAATTTTCAACCTTTTTTCTCTTTTCTTATATTTAATGGCATTTATTATTATTATTATTATTATTATTTTTTATGTTTTTAATTTTTGTTTTTAAGGGTTTTTATTTTTAAATTGTATGTTTTATTTTATTTTATTTATTTGTTTTTCTATTTTTTTTACTTGATATTTTATCTGAAACATTTTTTTTTGAAAAAAAAAACAAATTTATTACTTTTTTATATAAAATTCATAAAAATATTATAAATTTTCATAATTTTTTCCAAAAAGATTCAATTTTTTTTTATTTTATTTTATTTTATTCTATTTTATTTTATTTAACATGTCATTTTTAGCGAAAAGATATGCAATATATATATTTTTTGTCCAGTGTTTAAAATTATTATTTTTAGCGGCAATTATTTTATGTGTATTTGAAGTATTAATTAACGATATATAAATATATATAAAATCCTAACCTCAAAAATATTAATGCTATTAATTTTTTTATTTTGCAATAAAAAACAAAATTTCATTTTAAAAAAACATTGCAAAGGAAAACAAAAATCACATGTTTAGAAAGCTTTTGAAAAACAAACATGTTAGGATGAAAAACAAGAAGATGAATAAGACAACTTAAAAAATGGTTAAATAATCAACATTTAAAAAGAAAATTGTGCATACTTAAGACATAAGAAAATTTAAAGTGTCAAAAATATGTCTTAAAAAAAATTGTTGATGCTTTTCAAAATCCGCATGAAAATCACCAATATTTAAAAAAATTATCCAGAATTAATACATTAGAAAATTAAAAGTGTTAAAAATAAACCCTATAAAAGAAATAGTTGATGTTGCAACAACACTTTTTAAAACAACATGAAAATCACTAACATTCAAAAAACATTGTTCATATTTGATACATAAAAAAATTAAAGTGTCAAAAATATGCTAAAAAAAAAGATGTATTCTGAATCAACACTTTTCAAAATCAATTGATTTTTTTGCTACCTCAAAATAACAGTAATCATATCAGTTCTCGTTTCAAAGTTTACATTGTTTTCACAGATTATGGTACAAAGTAGTGGGTTCTGAGAACACCATCGAATAGGTAATTGAGGTTTTCGAAGCTGGCATGGAGGAGCAGGCTTGTGGGAGATTGAAGATAGAGTGGATTTTCCTTGATAGGCAATCAGCACGCATTTATGATACACTAATTATGGGTGTTCTCAGTCAAGATGTTGGGTCCCTATAATACTAGTGATTACCCCATTACTATTGTAGTTATACCCCCTATTTATATTGTTGTGCCCCTATTACCCCCATATTGTTATTTCTGTGCCCCATAGAATCCCTCTATTGTTATTTTTGTGGCTTTATATTATTATTGTTAGGTCGGTTGGATTATATTGTGACTCCTTAGACTCCTATATATAGAAAGGAGGTTTTGTCATTTGTATCATCCAAGAATTGTTCATTTATGTAATGTAAAGGAGGTTGCCCCCTCGAAGAGGCTGAATTCTAAGGCGTGGATCTCTCTTTTCTATCTTTTTGTGAGCTGGTTTCATAACATTTGGTATCAGAGCTTTGGATTCTAGGGTTTCGCTGCTCCAAACAGGTCATCGTGGAATTTTCGCTATAAATTTTTTTCTGTGACGTTTCAGAAGTCGCAAAAAAAACCCATTTGAGAATTGGCGCTGAACCTTGGGTCCGAATTTCAGAGCTTTTCGCGTGATATTTTCGGAGATATGATCTGAGGAAGTTGGCCTTTTTGCAGACTCCTGAATTACATTCAAAACAGGTGACCTGGGGAAAATCGTCATAACTCTCTCTCTGAGGATCGGATTGAAATTTCGTAAAAAGGTACAGAAAGAGGACGGACTGTAGTTTCTTGTGTGTGTGTTTCAGATTCAAAGGTTGAAACAGTGACTCGTGGCACGTCGTACAAGTTCGCTCTACTGAACCAGTCTAAAAGCAAGTCACTGTGGGAGATTTCACATAACTCTTCCTTGGAGAATCCAATTTGGCTCAGACTTGTGGCATTGGAAAGAGGACGCAGAAGGCTACTACAGGTAGCAATTTCAGAATTGGATGATCCGAAATTACAGAGATACATCAGATTCAATATCAGGCTTCTATAAAGTGAAAAAAGGTGTGTAGTTTTTTTTTAATTTTTGTGTAAGCTTGGTTTAACGGAATTCAAAGGGCATAGTAAAAATTTATTATCGGTAACTGATGCCCCGAGGAAAGAAAATGCAAACACCTAGTAAGGAACCTGAAAGCTCTAGCATGACTCATGAAGAAGAGGAAGAAATGCTACATGATATATCAAAATTACAAGAACAAGTGCAACAAATGTCACGCTCACAAAAGCTAACAGAAGCTAAGATAAGTGGCGTGGAATCTAAGGTAAATGGCGTGGAATCTAAGATAAAGGGAATGGAAGCTAAGATGGATGGCATGGAAGCTAAGATTGACGCTAAAATTGATGGCATGGATGCTAAAATTGATGGCATGGATGATAAGATGGATGAATTGAAGAAGTTGCTACAAGAAAGGGTCACTAATGGTGAAAAGGTAGTAAAGGAAACTCATGATGAGAACAAAAGAAATGTTAATCATGATTCCATAGACTCTAATGTTGGATCGAAGACTCACCATGTTCCAAAAATCGATATGAGGAAGTTTGATGGCAAGGATCCCGCCACATGGATATTACAGATGGAGCAATTCTTCGATCTCAATAATGTGCAAAACACACAAAAGGTACGTATGGCAACTTTATATTTGGAACCAAATCAGTTTGTATGGTATCAATGGCTTTGTTCTCGTAAACAATTTATCACTTGGGCAATTTTTACGGAAGAATTGATAGCACATTATGAGGATACAAAAAGCAACACTTTTTTTAGCCAATTGATAAGTCTCAAACAAAAGGGTTCAATAATGGAGCACATTGAGGAGTTCCAAAAATTGAACATAAGGGTAAAAGATATTCCAGAGGAGCATAGGATTGATGTGTTCATAGGGTCTTTAAAGGATAATATCCAACATGATGTGCGCCTTTGGGAACCTGATTCATTAGAGAAGGCATTCAGGTTAGCAAGAAAAATGGAAAGCAAAATTATGGCAACTAGGAAGCATACCATTCACAACTATAAAGACGGAAGTGTTGTTGCCCATAGTCTTCCACAACCTACAAGGTTGACACCACAACAATTGGAAGAAAAAAGAGCAAAAGGGCTTTGTTACAATTGTGATAGCAAATACACAAAAGGTCATAAGTGTGCTGAGAAGAAATTATTCTACATAGATTGTGAAGAGGAAGAAGAAAAGGAGCAAGAAAGGTCAAAAGAAGAGGATATATTCCAGGAACAAAGCCTAGATGAAGAACAAATAAATCCGACCATATCTTGTAATGCATTGGCGGGAATTACCACTCCTCAAACCATCAAGATAGAAGGACAAATCAAGAAGAAAAAGGTAATAGTGTTGATTGATTCAGGAAGCACCCACAATTTTATTCATTGTAGGGTAGCAAAAGAATTGAATTGCTTCCTATATCCAGCACCAGAGTGTCAAGTGATGATTGCAAATGGAGGAACAATAAATTGTTCTGGAAAGTGCCATAATATCAAGCTATCCATGGGAGAATATGTATTGACTAGCCCAATGCTTTCCATTCCAATGGGAGGTGCTGATGTTGTACTAGGAGTCCAATGGCTACAATAGCTTTTAATTTTCAAGAACTTTTCATGAAATTTTCTGTGGAAGGAAAGGAAGTTGAATTAAGGGGTATTGCAGGGAAACCAGGAAAGATAATCAGCTCTAATGGCATGACAAAGCTTCTAAAAAAGGAGCAAAGAGGTGTAATTGCACAATTATGTTCGCTAGATGTTTCCACATTGGAATCATCTATTTCTCCAGATCTCCAAAAAGTCCTGGACAATCATTCCAAGGTATTTGAGACTCCCAAAGGTCTCCCACCTATGCGTGATCATGATCATGCTATTCATCTGATTCCAGGAAGTGTTCCTCCAAACATCAGGCCGTACAGATATCCATATGTCCAAAAAAGTGAAATTGAACGTATGGTTGCAGAAATGCTAGAGGCTGGTATAATTCAACCGAGTCAAAGTTCTTTCTCAGCTCCAGTAGTATTGGTGCACAAGAAGGATGGATCATGGCGCATGTGTCCAGATTATAGGGAGCTCAACAAGCTCACTATTAAAGATAAGTTCCCCATTCCTGTTATTGATGAATTACTGGATGAATTGCATGGATCAATTTACTTCACCAAGTTGGATCTTCGTTCAGGATATCATCAAATCAGAATGAAGATTGAAGACATTCCGAAAACAGCATTTAGAACTCATGAGGGTCATTATGAATTTTTGGTCATGCCTTTTGGCCTTACCAATGCACCTTCAACATTTCAAGGTTTGATGAATTCAATTTTCAAACCATTCCTTAGAAAATTTGTGTTAGTATTTTTTGATGATATACTAATCTACAGCAAGTCTTGGAAGGATCATGTTGAACATGTTGACAGGGTGCTACAACTATTGGAGGAGAAACAATTATATGCAAAAAGATCCAAATGTTTCTTTGGAGTCCAGGAGGTGGAATATTTGGGTCATATTGTATCTCATGAAGGAGTTAAGGTAGACCCTAGCAAAATTAAAGCCATTAAGGAATGGAAAATCCCCACATCCATAAAGCATCTGCGAGGATTTCTTGGGTTGACAGGGTATTATCGCAAGTTTGTTAAGAATTATGGGAGAATAGCAGCACCTCTAACAACATTATTGAAGAAAGATTCATTTTCATGGACTTCGGAAGCAACAAAGGCCTTTGAACATCTTAAAGAGGCAATGTGCCAAGCACCGGTCTTAGCTACACCGGACTTCACAAAAACCTTTATTGTGGAATGTGATGCTTCAGGAAATGGAATTGGTGCTGTTCTAATGCAAGATGAAAGACCCATTGCTTTTGAAAGTCGTCCAATCAAGGGAAAGTTTTTAAACAAAGCTATTTATGAGAAGGAAATGTTGGCAATACTCCATGCACTTAAGAAATGGCGACCCTACCTAATGGGAAGACACTTCAAGGTAAAAACGGATCATGATAGCCTTAAATACTTTTTAGAACAAAGATTATCCTCTGAAGAGCAACAAAAGTGGGTCACAAAGATGTTGGGTTATGACTTTGAAATCATCTACAAAAAAGGGAAGCAAAATGTGGTGGCAGATGCACTCTCAAGAAAGGATGAGGATGTGGAAGCATTGTTGTGTGCCATTTCTATTATCCAACCAGATTGGATAAACGAAGCAAGGGAGGAATGGAAGAATGACGAAGAAGTGTGGGCACTTATTCAAAAGCTACAACAAGATTCCAGTACTTCTGATACATTTAGCTGGAAAAATGATTCGTTATGGTACAAAGATCGCTTATACCTCTGTAAGAATTCCCAGCTAAAACAAAAGATTCTTATGGAATTGCACACTTCTCCCTTAGGAGGGCACTCAGGATTTTTAAAAACTTACCACAGGGTTAAGAAGGAATTTTTTTGGGATGGCCTTAAATCAGATATTCAAAAGTTTGTGGCGGAATGTTTGGTTTGCCAGCAAAATAAAGTTGAAACAATTAAGACACCAGGTCTATTACAACCTTTATCCATTCCAAGCCAACGTTGGGAGGAGGTTTCAATGGATTTTATCACAGGTTTACCCAAGTCTGAGGGAAAGAGTGTCATCATGGTGGTAGTTGACAGACTTACCAAGTATGCACACTTTTGTGCATTATCACATCCATTTAAAGCCAGTACAGTTTCTACTGCATTTATGGAAACAGTTCAAAAGCTACATGGAAACCCAAAGATTATTGTAAGTGACAGAGATCCCATTTTCACTGGAAATTTTTGGACAGAATTATTTTCTTGTCTTGGTACTCAGTTAGCTCATAGCTCATCTTATCATCCTCAATCTGATGGGCAAACTGAGATAGTAAACAAATGTTTGGAAGGATATCTTCGTTGCTTTGTATCTGATAAACAGACACAATGGGTCAAATGGTTGCCTCTGGCTGAATGGTGGTATAACACTTCCTTCCATACAGCAACAAAAATGACCCCATTTATGGCACTTTATGGGTATCAACCACCATCCATCACATCATATTTAAGAGAAAATTCTAAGGTTCAGGCAGTGGAACATCACATCGAACATCAACAACAAGTCCTCCAACTCTTAAAGGATAACCTCGTGTTGGCACAAAATAGAATGAAACAACAGGCAGATCAACATCGCAGTGAAAGAAGTTTTGATGTAGGTGATTGGGTATTCCTACGGCTACAACCATATAAGCAAATGTCCCTAAAGCAAGCTAAGAAGGATAATAAATTATCACCAAAGTATTATGGTCCGTACAAGGTGTTGGAAAAGATTGGTACTATGGCATACAAATTGGAGCTTCCTGCAGCTTCTCGATTG
The DNA here is from genome assembly GCA_031772625.1 of Pinus tabuliformis. Classification (NCBI taxonomy): domain Eukaryota; kingdom Viridiplantae; phylum Streptophyta; class Pinopsida; order Pinales; family Pinaceae; genus Pinus; species Pinus tabuliformis. Next base: position 618,268,892 of record CM062811.1, on the reverse strand, counting down.
CACCCAGTTTTCCATGTTTCATGTTTAAAGAAGGTTATAGGTGACAAGCTCCCAATTCAAACAATATTGCCAGAACTTGACGAGGAAGGAAAAATTATATTGGAACCGGAAGCAATCACAGAAACAAGAACTCGACAGCTACGAAATCGATCAATTTCAGAGTATCTTATCAAGTGGAAGAACTTATCCGCTGAAGATTCCACATGGGAGGATGAGAATTTTATGCAGAAGTATCCAGAACTGCTCAAGCGTTGAGGACAACACTTTTTTGAAGGAGAGGGGCATGTTGGGTCCCTATAATACTAGTGATTACCCCATTACTATTGTAGTTATACCCCTATTTATATTGTTGTGCCCCTATTACCCCCATATTGTTATTTTTGTGCCCCATAGAATCCCTCTATTGTTATTTTTGTGGCTTTATATTATTATTGTTAGGTCGGCTGGATTATATTGTGACTCCTTAGACTCCTATATATAGAAAGGAGGTTTTGTCATTTGTATCATCCAAGAATTGTTCATTTATGTAATGTAAAGGAGGTTGCCCCCTCGAAGAGGCTGAATTCTAAGGCGTGGATCTCTCTTTTCTATCTTTTTGTGAGCTGGTTTCATAACACAAGAAAAGCATAGGATGGGGTTTAACACTTGGTGCATGGTGAATAAATGCCAAAGGCTTTGTTCTGGTTCAGGGTTTAACCTCGCCTCATTGGTCTTGTTATATACAAGCCCTACTTAACGCGTAGGGTGGCGACGAGCATTAATGTTTGTAGGGTGGTGCCAAACCATTCTAACTCTTTCATGGTATGCATTGGCAGATTATCTTCTGTGTGGTAACCTTATTTCACAAATTGTGATCATCTTCATCCTTAAACCACGTTGAGTAGGTACTTGACGGTCTACTCGGGCCTGGGGAGGAGATGCGGTTAGTCTGGGTCTTTTAATTGTATACAATATCATTTCAAGTTGTGTAGTTGTGTTTTTTTGTGATACATCCCATTTCGAGCTTTGTTGAGGGATATACTTACAAGTGGTGGTTATTTTGAATGGTCTCCTCTTTGTATTCTCCACTCTATCATTGCCATTGACATGGTTGTAGGGTCACGAGAGGTCATCAAATGTATTTTGTGTGCTTTCTACATTACTACTCCTCTGACCCTTCTTTTGAGTTGGTTGTGGTACTCCTGTCAGTTGACTTGCGATAACTCGAACCTTTTGGCTTATCTTTCAATTGCCCATTCTTGGTGGTCAGTGTCTGGTACAATGGTTTATTTTCGATTTGGTTTTAACACTGTGAATTTTCAAATTGATCAGGGTGTGGTTACAATGTCTCAAGAGGAGGAATTGTCTATGGTTTGAAGTCCTATTCGGTATAAAGTCATGTTTGGTTGGAATTTTCATTGTTATGGGTATGTGGATAATGTTTACACTAGGTCTTTCTCTTCTCTAGTTGTGTCTAGTCTTTTGGGAATTTAGGGTTTTCTGTCTCAGCCTAACCCAGTTGTTCATTGTAATTTTGATTGTGGGTTGTCCTGAGTTTTGTTGGTCATGTTTTACTACAGGTTATTTTTTTCAATGACACCATGACAACGACTCATCAATAGAAGAGGAGGCCCATTTATGGCGTCCTCATCCAAACAACGTCGTTTTTTTGGTTAGGAGTCATTGGGATTTTTTTATGATGTTTTGCCTCTGGAGGTTTGACGAGAAATTTGATCCTTGGAGGCCAAAGAATTTGGTAAAAAACGGTATCATTCAAATTTTGAGGTTTGTGAAAGGAAAATAGAGTGGGTACCAGACCGAGGCAACTGGAAAAAGTGCTAGCTATATTTCCTGCACTCAATATTCTCACACAGATATATGGCCTCTCGTCTCCACATGGTGCAGAGGGATAAACAAGTTGATAATTACAAGTTGTTTGTGGTTCAGGAGGATCTCAAACGCATAATGCGGGATATCAAATTTGATATGGATGAAATTGTAGTTTGGATAAAAAAATAGAGTGCTACATCAATTCAAATTCAAGCATTGACTCCATAGCGCCCCTGAATGGTGAAGCGATCATTGATGCTACACCAGTCAACATGGCCAGTGGCAATTGGTCTCCAGACCATCTAGTGATCATCCTTGATGAATGATCCTACATTTGTTCTTCTGCTATCCAGGTTCTGTTTTGGGCTCTCATGTTTTATGATTTTCTTATGTTATGTTTGTTTCCATTTCCATAGTATGTATGTGTCGCCAATGGTTTGCCTTGTGTAGTCATTGTTAGCACTCCAGGAAACTCTCCTACGTTGCAGCTTGGAGATGCATGGTAACATATAATCTTCAATATTGTTCTCAGAACTATTGGAATGAATGATGGTTTGGATCAAGTTAGATGACCATTTCAGCTCTATTCCCACTCAAGGCATGCATGAACACTCTCAACAACACAAGGCTTTAAACCACTAATGCTTAATATTTTATAGATTTAATGGATAGATGGAGAATACTAAATTTATTAGCAGATTTCATATATGACCACATATGAATGGTTAGCTACAGGCAGTAAAGAAGCTTGCAATTATAAGTTATTAAAACAGAGATAAGATGACAATTATCTAGCCTTAAACACAAAGGAAACATGAAAAAACTATTCAATTGCAAGCATAGAACAACAAAGAGAATGGGTGTTGAACATATTATGGCAAAAGAAGCTTGTATTTCTAGAATGAAGATGAGGAGCTTGAAAGAATAGAGGAGCAATAATCTCTAGAAGTTGAACCTCTATTACATCTCACTAACAGCTATTTATAGCTTGTTTACAATGCTCCTGAGCTCTCTAGAAGGCTCGGAGTCTTAATCTACCTGATATGCATTGTTCAACTAATTTGATGCCCTCTAGGCAAGCATGGCTTGGCAGTTTTTCCTCCTTCTAACAGAGGAATAACAACTTTCAGATATTTTGGCTACTTATTGCATTGTCTAGGAGTTCTCCTGTGCCAGAGAGTTCCACGATGATTCTGTTTGTTCTATGGATGTGCCACGCTGTCTTTTGATGCTTTCTGGCCTCCGTCCCTATCTCCCAGCCTCTATTGGGTAGTGGAAAGGGTTTGCGTGCCTTTGTTTCCTCTTTCAACCACAAATTGTTACTGTTATCAACAGAAAGAACGACCATACTGTGAAATCCTGCCATTCCCTGTCCTTTTCGGACTTCAAAGATCTTAAAAAATGGTTTATTTACCCATCAGGTCTGCCCTTAGGGTTATCGCAAGTCGCATTCGGCCCTATCCTGTGTATTTCGTTAAACCATAAAAATATGCAAAATACATTGGAAACGACCCTCTTGCGGATCTCAAATATCATATATTTCACTTCCCAAATCCTTTTGGGTCCGGGCTTTATCGCTATCGGTGGTGTGAGGCTGCCTTTGTAATTTTCGTTATATAGCGAAAATATACCAAAATGAATTTAAAAATGGCTTAAGCGCAGATCTTAAATATTATATATTTTGCTTCCCAGATCCTTTCGGGTCCGAGTTTTATCGCTATCGGCGGTGCCAGGTTCCCTTTGTATTTCGTTTATATAAACGAAAATACATCAAAAACCATTGAAAATGGCCCTCCACGGATCTCAAAATATATATAGTCCCAGCTATAATGCCGTCGGGTTCGGCTCTTCAGGTTGCTCGTATGTATGTGTGGAGGTCTCACCCCATGGTAGTACGCCAATGAGATACAACGATGAGATCTGATCGCAATCGCTGATTGATCAATGCCCAGGCTTGTTTATATATATATAACCACGCATGTGTTCCCCGCCGATGCGACCCACCGATCCAATCATCGGCGATCGTTGATCGGCGGTGTCATGTGCTCGCCTGTAAACTATCCCCTCTACTTGGCCGATTGCAATTTCCAGCCTAGATCTTGGCCGTTGATCGGCCAAATCTAACGATGGTTATTCCTTCTCTGTTTAAGCCTGTGTTTGTGGGTTTTTTTCACTGTTTTCCTTTGGTTTTCGCCTCCTGATAGTGATTTTCAGCCCTTCCAAGGGCTTTCCTCCCTTGCTTATTTCGATCGATGGATGATTTTTGAGCATTTTTTAAGATTTTTGGGACATGTATAGATCCATTGGCATTTTTTTTAAAGCGATTTTGGAGGCTTTGGGGCATATTTGGAATCCATTTTTGGGCCATTTTCCTTCAAGGCTAACACTGGCTCCTTCTGGGGATGAAATCCTCCCTGTGAGGTTTCAAGGATCTCAGATCAATGCCTTTCCTATAAAACAAAAATTAAATCTTCCTTCTAGTGTTCCATTGGGCATGGAGTCTATTTTGTAATGAAAAAACTGGAAAAAAAAAAAAAAAAAAACATATTTACAATGACAAGGCTTTCAAAACCTTAAACGAAATAAAGTTTCAAGAACCACCCATTTACTGGGCCACCAAAAGTATCTCCTCCTTCCAGACTGTGCAGAATGAATGTATTGTTCTGCTGAACTTGAGTGATGACAAAATAAGTTTCAAGAACCACCCATTTACTGGGCCACCAAAATTATCTCCTCCTTCCAGACTGTGCAGAATGAATGTATTGTTCTGCTGAACTTGAGTGATGACAAAAGGACCTATCCATAAGGAGTCAAACTTGCCATGATTACCTCTCTTTTCCTTAAATGCATCCCATTTAAGCACCCAATCACCAACTTGGAAATTTTCCACTTTTTCCTTCTTGTCAAAGGTTTCTTTGATTGCCTTCTGATGAGCCTTTGATTTCTCAACCAGCTGCTCTCTTATCTGTTGTAATTCAACCAGATTATTCATTCTTCTTACCATGTCATTCTCTTCCTCTTGTTCTTCTTGCAAGAATTTAGCCACATGGAGAATCAGCTAGATAGGGAAAACAACATCACTGCCATAAACCAGTTTGAATGGAGAATTCCCTATGGATTTTTTGATGGTAACTCTATCAGCCCATAGTGCAAATTTCAGCTTGGAATCCCAACTCTTTTTGTTGTCCTCTAACAGCTTTTTGATGACCCTTATTAGACTTTTGTTAGATGATTCTGCTAGGCCATTTTCTTGAGGATAATATGAGGTAGAATGCACCACTTGAATACTCATGGATTCAGCCATGTCCACCACTTCTTTTGCTTTGAAAGCTGCTACATTATCAGTGACTAGTTTGGTTGGGCAACCAAATCTAGTGAAAATATTCTCATTTAAGAACTTTATGACCACTTGATGATTGGAATTCTTAGTGGGTATAGCCTCAATCCACTTGGTGAAATAATTAGTGGCTACTAAGATCCATTTGTGTTGGCCACTGGAATGTGGGTTGATCTCCCCTATAAAGTCCAAGCCCCACCGCTGGAAAGGACCATTTACATGTATTGGCTTAAGGGGAGAGATTTTAGCAGTTGTCTTCCTGCAAACCTCTGACACTTGTCACAAGATTTTACAAAAGAAAACACATTAGAGAATAGAGTAGGCCAATAATATCCAACCCTCAAGATTTTGTGAGCTATGGTTTTCCAATAGTGATGCCCTCCACAGATGATAGAATGGAGCTAGTGTATGACCTCCCTAGATTGTTCTTTATCCAAACACCTCAACAGGATTCCTGATGGGTCTTTCCAATAAAGCAGATTCTTATTAATACAGAATTTTGCTGATCTTAGTTTAATGGCACGAGCTTGACTTGAGCTAAGCCCTGGAGGGACTTCTAGACTTTGCAAAAAAATGAACTATATTGTAATAACATTCACATGTGGCCAGATTTTCAGCCAAAGACTAATTCTACCTTTGGTCTTCTGCTGCTTCCTCTATCTGCCCATCATCTGAATTTAAACTTATGGAATTTATGTCTAACAAGCTGCAATTTTCTTCAGCCATAAGTTTAGCCAAACCCTGGCCTTTTACAAGCTTAGTGGGCTTCACCTTTATGTCAAATTCTATGAATTTTGCAATCCATTTTTCCCTCTTTCCATTTATATCTGGCTGAGTTAAGATATCCTTTACTGAGGCTGAAGGTACATATGCAACTACTTTGGAATGAAAAATATAAATTCTGAATGCTTTTAAAGATTTAATGAGAGCATAAGCTTGTTTTTCAATAAGGTCATACCTTAGTTCAGCATCCCTCAGAGTTTTGCTAAAAAAGGCCACGGAGTGCTCTATGGCTTCATCATTCTTCTGCAACAGAACTGTTGCAAGTGTATCATAAGAGACAAACGAGAAGATGCAAAACTCCTTAGTGTAATCTGGGCTGATTAGAGTGGGAGCCTCCACGATAGCTTGCTTGATGGCTTCAAAAGAGCTTCTTGAAGCAACTGTCCATTTTATTTATGATCCTTTCTTTAGCATGGAAGTGATGTTTTTTACTAGCTCTGCGAAGTTTGGAATGAACCTTCTTACGAAGTTAATCTTACCTAGGAAGGATTGAATGTCCCTCTTTGACCTTGGTATGGATAATGTATGAATGGCTTGAACCCTTGCTGGATCAATCTTCACACCTTCAGCAGAAACAGTATGTCCTAGAAGTTTACTTTTTCTAGAGCAAACTATGACTTCTTTGGGTTTACTGAGATTCCAAACTGTCTTCACTTTAGGAAGACCTTCCTTAAATGTTGTAAATGGTCTTTGTGGCTGCTGGAGAAAACTGTTATGTCATCAAGATAAATAAGGACAAACTTGTCCTTTTCTCCCACAAAGGCTATGTCCATGGCCCTCTGAAAGGTATCCCCAGCATTCATCAGTTTGAAAGGCATCTTGGAGTACATGAAAGTGCCCCAAGGAGTAGTGAAGGCGGTCTTTTCCTGATCTTCAGGATGTACAACTATCTGATTGTAACCTGAAAATCCATCTAAGAAAGACATGACTTTAGCCCCTAAAACTCTTTGCAGCAAGTGTTCCATGTTGGGCAGGGGATAGTTATCTTTTTTACAGCACTTGTTCAGATTTCTGAAGTTGACACAAAGCACTATTTCTCCATTTTTCATTCTTACCACCACAAGGTTGGCTATCCACTTTGAATACCTTAGGGGGACTATGATTTTGGCAGCCAACAACTTCTTGATTTCTTTCTTGATCAAAGGAAATAAGAGAGGGCTGATAGGTCTTAATTTTTGCTTAAAAGGGATGGTGTTCTTTTCCAGCGGGATCTTATGCTGAATGATGTCTGCATCATAGGTTTTAAGATCGCTGTATTCCCAAGCAAAAATGTCAGCGAATTGCTTCATCAGGGTGCAATAGTCGGAATTCTGGGCAGAGGATAAATGCGTGGACAAATTTATGTTTTTTGGACAGGCTGGGCTGCCTATATTGTGTTTACAGACAACAGACTCGTTCTCTATTTTGGCCGCATTATAGGGCACGTCATTATGATCGAACAACCTCTCTAGAGGCACCAATCCCTTTGGTATGTGATTACTGGGTAGCTGGACGATGCTTCTTTGGCCGATTTCACTTTTGAACTTGGACTGGCCGCATTCTTCCATGGTTTTGTTTTCCTGATCGATGCGTGTTTTAGAAAATTCCTCCACGACTTGCAAAAACCTATTAATTTCCTCATCGTCCTAAAAAACCCTCCAATATTTGACATTGTCAGGCAGAGACAATCTGTATCTTATCTGAACTTCATATGTCAATTTTGGAGGCAATGGAGGAATAAACATGCTAGCAGAGACAGCAAGGGAGTTGGCAAGCTGGTTCTTTATTCTTGGAATATAAGAAATGTTGAAATCATTGAAAGAATCCTTGAGCCTCCATACCTCATCTTTGTATGCCTTCAGCCTTGGATGCTTCGCTTGAAAGGTTTTATTTACCTGCTGAATAATGAGATCTACATCTCCAAACACTTTCAAGCCTTTGATACCCAATTTTTTAGCAACGCTTAAGCCCAGGATCAAAGGCTCGTACTCTGCGATGTTGTTTGTGACAGTAAAGGTTAATTTGAATGATAAACGAATATATTCCTACGTTGGGGACACAAGGACTACACCTGCCCCTGCAGCTTCTTTAGAGCAAGCTTCATCAAAAAACATATCCCAAACCTGTGGGTTTTCTTCCTCTGCGATTTGGAAAACTGGTTTCTTGAGCTGCGTGGAGGCCAACTGACATTCTTCAATATGGAGAATACATGCTCCAAAATCAATGTCAATTGCATATATGGGATGATTGGTGGGATTCCTTTCATCACTGATTATATAAGCCAACTGTGCCTCTCTGTATAATCTCTTGCTCTCTCCTCTAAAGACTGGGACAGTAGCATAAGACAGATCATTTTGTAATGATCCATCTAGTCTCTTGATCCAACCTCTGGAAAGTAACATACCAAACTTGGGGGGTACATCTGCCACCACAATATCCATCATCATGCTTTTCATAGGCAGCTGAGACAAAGTGATGGCTAGGTCCTTGATTAATCCCAGACATTTCACTTTTCTAGAGTCAAAAGAGAACAGGTCATGGGAAGGCTTTGTGATGTCAAGACCCAACTCATCCATGACAGCCTTAGGAATTAGATTATGTTTGGCTCCAGTGTCCAAAAGGCAGTTGTGAAGGGTTTTATCATGGATAGTTAGAGAGACATAGAATGATGGGGAGTTTTCTTCACAATTTTCAATCATTGGGCTAAGAATAACAACTGGCTTGTCATCATGTAGATTCACACAATCAGTGGAGGCTTGGATGGATTTAGGCTTAAGGGCCTCGAGGATGGGTCTTTTGAAGGACTCATTCTTCAATAGTTCAATCAGAGGCATCGGTATTTTTAGCCTCTAAATTTCTGATTGAAAATTGAAAGGAGGAGAAGACTTTTCAAGACCTCTAACCTCATGAGCTGGAGCTTGGAGAACGATGGGATCAACTGCCAGTTGTTTTTGCTTATTAGCTTGTTGTACTGCCAGGACAACAGCTCTTTGAATAGGAGTTTCCTTGGCATTATTTACCTTTGACCTCAAATCACATCTTTGCTGATCTATAGTTTTTAGAGCTGCTTCACCATCCCATTCTTGGTTAATCTGGTCATTGAATAATGACCTTTCATAGGCAGTTGAGGTCAAATAGGAGGCATTGCCTTTGTCTTCCAGATAATGGATCTCATCCTCTTCTTCAAACTGCTCTTCTTCCATGATTGTATTTTGAAAAGGAGCCCTCACCCTTTGGTCTTCATTAGCATCTTTGTTTCTATGCAAAATTTGCAACTGCTCATTAGTTCTTCTATATGGATTTGGATTTGGATTTCTAGGAGCAAAGGTATTAGGGGCTCTCCCTTTCTCCGGGTGCTGCTCAACCTTTAGTTTGGAGATTTTAGAGGCTAAGGACTCTATCATTTTGGTCATTTTATCTATCTTAGGATCAAAGGATGGTGAAGACTCGCCTCTCCGTCTTCTTCTATCAACATTTCCCTTGAGCTTCTCTGCAGCCATGATGTTTGATTCCACTTCCAAGGATACATCCTGCATGTCAGCCAAGGTAGCACATCACCTCTCTCTCAACAACAGGCAGAAGTCAGAGTCAAAAGCACTAGCATATGTGAGTTTAGTAGAGGTAGTAGTGGGTTTTACTTCAGCTGGTATCTTGTTGTACATCCGGTTAAACCTTTTGTTAAAATAAGATAGCAGCTCACCATTTTCTCTCTTTAAGTTTCCAAACTCAGTGTGGTAGTAGAGGAGGTCCTTTTTATCCCGCCAATGCTTCAGAAATGCATCATCTAAAGCTTCAATATCTGCTATAGATCTTGGGGTTAGTTCTCTGAACTATTTTCTAACCTCTCCATCTAGGCTTTGGACAAAGACTCTCATCCACACATCATCTTCACTAATGTCCAGATTATCAGCATAGCTATAGAATGACTCAAGATGTTCTTCAGCAGTAACACCTTCAGTCCTAGTGAATTTAGGCCTATATTTATGATATTCTCTAGTAGGTGTTGCATTTAAAGGAGTGGGCACTATTAGAGGCCCATACCTAGCAGCTATGATTCTTTCCATTTTGGTAGGTGCTTATGGACCTGCCATAGTTGTGGTAGCTAAAAGAGTTTTGGCAGTCTGAATGATAGAGGGTTGAGGGGTGACTGACAGGACCAAAGGAGTCTGATGGATAGGAGGTGAGGTTTCCTTAGGGCTTAAAACAAAAGGAGAACCTAAAGAATAAGGAGCTTTATGAATTTCTGAGAGTTTTTCTTCATTGCTAGTACTAGAATATGTACTCTCAACATGTATTTATTCTATTGCAGGATTCTCTTGAAGAGATATAAAATATTGTTTAGGTTTACCTGAACCTGATGCTCCTTTCTGCAATACCTTTCTTTCTTTGATGATGTTTTCAGGGTCAGGTACTAGGTCAGCTTGTGACTTCTGAGGGTTTCTCCAAGTATGCCTCACAAACTGAGCCAGAACTATGAAGTGGAGTCGCCAAGAGGTTCGGCCTCCAGTAGAGTCGCCAGATAGATGATTACAACCAAAAATGTGCCCAGACTTTGTCTATCATCAAAGCTGGATCTATGTCATTTCCCAGGGAAGCTGAGCTTCAGTTTCCTCTCTCCGGCAGCGTGCCAATTATGTTAGCACTCCAGGAAACTCTCCTAGGTTGTAGCTGTTGGCATTATGATGCATGTGTTGTACTTGATGGCAACCCACTCGTAGAAGAAACAACTCACTTATATATAACTAGATGAATATACAGAAGAGATATCAGATGTGACTGAATACATGGGATGCAGGAAAACTCAAAGGAATCAGATGACAGTGCTCAGTATGACAAGTTAGCTTTGCCATCAAGTCCAAAGGGGGAGATTGTTGGCATTAGGATACAAGTGTTGTCCTTGATGGAAACTCACACAGATGATATATCATAGTGCAGCAGATCAGTAGCAAATATTTGATGATCAGACTACAAAGAATGAAGAAAGAAGAGTATATATGCAGGTTCAGAGTATATACGCAGGTTCACTATGTACCAAGTCGCGTATATACGCAGGTTCGCTATATACCAAGTAGGGTATACACGCAGCTTCACTATATACAAAGGCGCGTATACACGCAGGATTGTTGATCAAAAGTCGCGTATGCGTATGCATGCACTTTCATGCATAGAAAAGAGCGTACATGTGGGAAAGCTTATTTTTGGGTCCGTGGTATTTAGACCTATGGTTTTGGTCCTTGGTATTGCGTCCGAAGTGTTGAACCCAGGTATTGGGTCCCTAGTATTGGTTCTCAATGGTTTTGGACCATGGTATTGAGTAAGGCCTAAGACTATAAAAGGAGAAGAAGATCATTAGGCAAAGGCATTCAGAAAGTCTTGAATATATGATGAAGGATGAGATTCAGTATGCAGGTTATGGGTTCATGATGCATTGCTTGATCTGAGCTAAGGAGGAATCTCACCGGTTGATGGAGAACAAGATCTAAGGATAGATCGGGATCAACTGGTTTGAAATGAACTATCTCTATATGGTTGATTATGCTTATTCTATATCTTCATACTGATGCTTGTAATGTTCTGACCTAGGTATAACTTAAGTTTGAAATAGCTGCAAGTCATGATTGAATATTTATAGATCTATACGCGGGGTGGCTTTGGTGAAAGTGCGTATGTACGTGGGTTTGGTTCATCGTAGTAGCGTATACATTATGAAGTATGATATTTGAAGTTGCAGTTGGGTCTGATTGTTATTGCAGAGTTCTGTTGTCTGCTCTGTGTTCTGGTGACTATTTTATTGACAGGGTTTCAGTGTTTCAATGATTCAGAGATTGATGATGCTAGTATTGATTGAATTTGTGCTTCAATGATATTGATGGGTCCAGTATGAAAATTGGATGAAACATGGCCTTCAAATTATTGTGTTGTGCTTCAGGAGTATCCAATCTGAAAATGTATGAAATGTGGTCCCTGGAGGATGAAAGGAGATTGTACGCCAGCGCCTACGTACTAGTACATCAGCTAGTAAAAGAGCAAAGGGGGTGGTAGCTTCCTTCCAGTAGCAGCCGGAGAACGAGTGAAGATTGGTGTATTTCAGTAGGTCGGCACCTACGTACTAGTAAATGGATTAGCTAGTACAAGAGCAAAGGGGGTTGTATCTCCCTTCCAGGAGAGTCTGGAGAACGAGAGAAGGTTGTAGCCTTTTGCAGGTAGAAGCCTATGTACTGGTATAAGTCTGCACCAGTAAAGAAATATTGTAAAATGAAGTTTCTTATTAAAATAAGATAGAGACGACTTGCAGTAGGTGGTTTTCACCCACATTGGGTTTCCACCTTATATCATGGTGTTCATGTGTGCTTCTTGTGTGTGATGATCTATTCTGTTTTACTACACTTGCTTACTGTTCATTTGGATAATGAAGTTCTGATGCACTAACTAAAGATCAACATTTATGGATTAACTGAATCATAAGTATTATGGATATATGCTAGTTGCATTAGACACAGTTGTTTATACACGCAGGTTCCATTAACTAAAGTAGCGTATATGTATCTAAGGATGGAAATGAAAAAGTTTTATTGATTTGATAATACTGATTCACCCCCCCCTCTCAGTATTACTTCCAACAATTGGAATCAGAGCAGGTCCTTTGGTAGAAGCTTGATCGCTTGAAGGAGATCCATAGATCAATGGGAAAGAAGCTTAAGAAGGAAGCGCCTAAGAAGAAGAATACATCTCAGAAGAACTATGACAGTGGGAGCATCGATTGGGGATTATGTGGAAGAAGCACTTCAGATTCAGAATCACTTCAGAATGAAGATGAACAAGATCTATCAGGTATGAATTTGTTATCCTCTGGTATCCATCCATGTGAAGATGATGAAAGTGATAGCGAAGCAACTGATTTTGCTCTTATGGGTGAGCAAGAAAGATATCAAATAGAGGCATAATTTAAAAGGCTTACGGACAAAATTAGAGATCAACAAGATTTGTTGAACAAAAGGGAATGCGCCTTCAAAGAAGAATCTACCAAACTAAAAGCTCAACTAGAGGAAGGAAACAAGGTAAGGAAGGTATTCAAGGACAAGGTAATTCAATATCAAAAGTTGCAGGATGAAGTGACCTCATTAAGAAATGAAGTCAATGAAAGGAGCACAACAATCAAGAAACTCAGAGATAGATCCAGTTATTATGAAAGGCTTGAAGCTATGATCCTCTCACTAAAGGAAGATCTTGAAGAATCAAAGAAGCAGAATAAAGATCTACTCCAAGCTCTTGAAAAACAAGAAAATGAAGTTCTTGATCTAAGACATCAGTTGGAAGAAGGAAGAAATGTTGAAGAAAACATGAAGAAGCAGTATCTTGAAAAGGAAGAGCAACATCAGGTTGAGGTAAATATTCTAAAAGAAAAATTAAAAGAAAAGGATAAGCTCTTACGATTTCAAGATAGTACTAAGATCTTGGATGATATTCTTAGTAGCCAAAGGTCTTATGCTATCAAAACTGGTCTTGGTTTTCATGAATCTGTTGAAGGAGAATCTAGTTCACAAAGTAAGACAAGGAACTCTAATGCAAAATTTGAAAAGCTCCAGAAGGAGATGATAGGTCAATCCCATCATCAACCAAGGAAAGAAATTCTTCAAAGAAAATCTTTTACTCCTCCAATGAACAATGTTGAATGTTATGTATTTCATAATCTTGGACATGTTGCAGCCAGATGCAGAAGTAGAAGGGCTCAAGACCATCACACAGAAAGAACATCATGTTCCAGGTACTTTAAGGGATATTGTTTTTCTTGCAATATGTTTGGTCACAAAGTTGTTGATTGCTACAGAAGGAATATGAAACATATGAGATGTTATGCATGTAACAAGCTTGGACATATAGCAAAGGAATGCAGGAACAAGGTACGGGAACCACACCAAAAGGAGAAAACATCATCACACTTGAAGATATGGAAGAAGAAGGAAGTACAGTCAGAAAGATGTGGCACAACACCATATACAGACATAACAGACTCAGGGGGAGCTGAAAGTGTAAAACTTCAGTGTCCTAAATCTCATACGCAAGTTTCATAAAGGGAAGTCGCGTATATACGCAAGTTAGACACTGCACAGTCGCATATATGTCAGTCTGAGGAAAAGAAGAGGGGATAGGCTCAGAAAAAGGGTCTGATATGATTCAGTCCATTATTTGTTCTATTTGATAATGGTTACAATCTACTAATGATGTGTGGAAATGTCTTGATACTCATAAGATGTTTAGAAGTGTTTTTTATCCTAACTTGATGATGATAATACCTTGATACTTCTTGCTGATATATGCATGAGCAGATCTGACAGTAAACTAGATGGCACAGGTTCAGGGGGAGCATATGCCTTTAATAATGCATTGTTGGCATTATGGCTAGTAGTCTTTGGTGATGATGCTTATATGGTTAAATGATATATCGTGCTATGTTATGGTTATGAGTTGTCCATCTCATATAATTCTTAGGGTTACATAGTTGAGTTTCAGATCAGATTTGTGGTTGATTCTCTGAATGGTGCTTACATACACAACTTCATTACTTGATGATGAGTCACTCATATGTTGCTGTCGTCATATGCATAAAGATCATATAATACAATTGTGATACAGGATTCCTATAGTTCTTGGCACCCATGTGGATGAGGATTGTTGATGTTGATGATATAAAGAAGTCTTGACAAATGATCTTGAGCTCAAGATACATAGTGCTGGATACATGAATGATTACTCAAAGTTGCATTGTTGGAGACATGATGATGATGAGTACTTACCTATGTGATGATAGGTTGAGACTTACATATGTTGATTGATGCAGATGTTCCAAAGTGATGATATATAAGATCATGCAGATCTTGATGATGATAAGATGACTATGGTGTTTTTCACATATGATATAATGTGAATGATTTTATGATGATGTTTAAAAGGATGAGTTGATATCTATATGCAGACATACCTTGTTACAAGACATTTATAGGTTGATGATCTGGAAGTGGTTGTACGCGAGTTATATGAGGAACATCCGAGTATATACGCCTGTTTCTGTGGATACAGTCGCGTATATGTTGGTTTGAAGGAAATCAGTGGGCCAGAAGAGTCTGATATGGGCACAGATGGAATAGGTGCAGAGGGAAAACATGATTGTTAATGATTGACAGATGCTGCTAGTTGTTGATGACTATCATACTCTTAATATTTGGTCTCTATGTCATGTATTTCTTTTATTATCAAGGTCATGTAACGGCCTATGTTGGTTTCCCCACTATGCCTGGGATGGATGATGTAATGTTCTTGTTTTATCATGTGTAAACTTTTGATGTATCCCCACTTGGTTGGGTGGATGAGTCAATATTGGTATATCCCCACTAGGATGGGAGATGGATGTATGTATGAGTCTTTGGTGATAGGAAGGTCATTTATAATAGAGTCATGTTCTTCTTGTAGAACTTTTTCTTGGTAGACCTTGCTTACAGTCAAAGGGAGCATGAACAACACTCTTCAGCAGAGCAGAGACTTCAGCATGTACTGAGAGGGAGCATGGACAGATTGGTACACCTTGGCATATACAAAGGGGGAGCTCATTCAGAGATTTCAGTAGGTACTCAGGGGGAGTATGGATAGCAGAATGTTTATCAAGGAAAGAGAATATATTGGTCCGCCCTTTGCCCTTGATGTCAAAGGGGGAGAGTGATTTGGTGTTGTTGCCATCAAGTCCAAAGGGGGAGATTGTTGGCATTATGATGCATGTGTTGTAGTTGATGGCAACCCACTCGTAGAAGAAACAACTCACTTATATATAACTAGATGAATCTACAGAAGAGATATCAGATGTGACAGAATACATGGGATGCAGGACAGCTCAAAGGAATCAGATGACAGTTCTCAGTATGACAAGTTAGCTTTGCCATCAAGTCCAAAGGGGGAGATTGTTGGCATTATGATACACGTGTTGTCCTTGATGGCAACTCACACAGATGATAGATCATAGTGCAGCAGATCAGTCGCAAATATTTGATGATCAGACTACAAATAATGAAGAAAGAAGAGTATATATGCAGGTTCAGAGTATATACGCAGGTTCACTATATACCAAGTAGGGTATAAACACAGGTTATACACAGGTTCACTATGTACCAAGTCGCGTATATACGCAGGTTCGCAATATACCAAGTAGGGTATACACGCAGCTTCACTATATACAAAGGCGTGTATACATGCGGGATTGCTGATCAAAAGTCGCGTATGCGTATGCACGCACTTTCATGCACAGAAAAGTGCGTACATGTGGGAAAGCTTATTTTTGGGTCCATGGTATTTAGACCTATGGTTTTGGTCCTTGGTATTGCGTCCGAAGTGTTGAACCCAGGTATTGGGTCCCTAGTATTGGTTCTCAATGATTTTGGACCATGGTATTGAGTAAGGCCTAAGACTATAAAAAGAGAAGAAGATCATTAGACAAAGGTATTCAGAAAGTCTTGAATATCTGATGAAGGATGAGATTCAGTATGCAGGTTATGGGTTCATGATGCATTGCTTGATCTGAGCTAAGGAGGAATCTCACTGGTTGAGGGAGAACAAGATCTAAGGATAGATCGGGATCAAATGGTTTGAAATGAATTATCTCTATATGGTTGATTATGCTTATTCTAGATCTGTATACTGACGCTTGTAATGTTCTGACCTGGGTATAACTTAAGTTTGAAATAGCTGCAAGTCATGATTGAATATTTATAGATCTGTACATGGGTTGGCTTTGGTGAAAGTGCGTATGTACGCGGGTTTGGTTCATCGTAGTAGCATATACATTATGAAGTATGATATTTGAAGTTGAAGTTGGGTCTGATTGTTATTGCAGAGTTTTGTTGTCTGCTCTATGTTTTGGTGACTATGTTGTTGACAGGGTTTCAGTGTTTCAGTGATTCAGAGATTGATGATGCTAGTATTGATTGATTTTGTGCTTCAATGATATTGATGGGTCCAGTATGAAAATTGGATGAAACGTGGCCTTCAAATTATTGTGTTGTGCTTCAGGAGTATCCAGTCTGAAAATGTATGAAATGTGGTCCTTGGAGGATGAAAGGAGATTGTAGGCCGGTGCCTACATACTAGTACATCAGCTAGTACAAGAGCAAAGGGGGTGGTAGCTTCCTTCCAGTAGCAGCTGGAGAACGAGTGAAGATTGGAGTATTTCAGTAGGCCAGCACCTACGTACCAGTAAATGGATCAGCTAGTACAAGAGCAAAGGGGGTTGTAGCTCCCTTTCAGGAGAGTCTGGAGAACGAGAGAAGGTAGTAGCCTTCTGCAGGTAGAAGCCTGTGTACTGGTATAAGTCTGCACCAGTACAAAAATATTGTAAAATGAAGTTTCTTATTAAAAGAAGATAGAAATGACTTGCAGCAGGTGGTTTTCACCCACATTGGGTTTCCACCTTATATCATGGTGTTCATGTGTGCTTCTTTTGTGTGATGATCTGTTATGTTTTACTACACTTGCTTACTGTTCATATGGATAATGAAGTTCTGATGCACTAACTAAAGATCAACATTTATGGATTAACTGAATCATAATTATTCTGGATATACGCTAGTTGCATTAGACACAGTTGCGTATACACACGGATTCCATTAACTAAAGTAGCGTATATGTATCTAAGTATGGAAATGAAAATTTTTTATTGATTTGATAATACTGATTCACCCCCCCCCCCCCTCTCAGTATTATTTCCAACAGTAGCTCGAAGATGCCTAGTAACATATAATCTTAAATATTGTTCTCATAACTATTGGAATGAATGATGGTTTGGATCAAGTTAGATGACAATTTCAGCTCTATTCCCACTCAAGGCATGTATGAACACTCTCAACAACACAAGGCTTTAAACCACTAATGCTCAATATTTTATATATTTAATGGATAGATGGAGAATACTAATTGTATTAGCAGATTGCATATATGACCACATATGAATGGTTAGCTACAGGCAGTAAAGAAGCTTGCAATTCTAAGTTATTAAAGCAAAGATAAGATGACAATTATCTAGCCTTAAACACAAAGGAAACATGAACAAACTATTCAAGTGCAAGCATAGAACAACAAAGAGAATGGGTGTTGAACATATTATGGCAAAAGAAGCTTGTATTTCTAGAATGAAGATGAGGAGTTTGAAAGAACAGAGGAGCAATAATCTCCAGAAGTTGAACCTCTATTACATCTCACTAACAACTATTTATAGCTGTTTACAATGCTCTTGAGCTCTCTAGAAGGCTCGAAGTCTTAATTTACCTGATATGCATTGTTCAACTAATTTGTTGCCCTATAGGCAAGCATGGCTTGGCAGTTTTTCCTCCTTCTGACAGAGGAATAACAACTTTCAGATATTTTGGCTACTTATCGCGCTGTCTGGGAGTTCTCCTGTGCCAGAGAGTTCCACGATCATTCTGTTTGTTCTATGGATGCGTTGCGCTGTCTTTTGATTCTTTCTGGCCTCCGTCCCTATCTCCTGACCTCTGTTGGGTAGTGGAAAGGGTTTGTGTGCCTTTGTTTCCTCTTTCAATTTTCTGTTATCAACAGAAAGCATGGCCATACTATGAAATCCCGCCATTCCCTGTCCTTTTCAGACTTCAAAGATCTTAAAAAATGGTTTATTTATCCATCGAGTCCGCCCTTAAGGTTATGGCAAGTCGCATTCGGCCCTGTCCTGTGTATTTTTTTAACCATAAAAATATGCGAAATACATTAGGAACGACCCTCTTGCAGATCTCAAATATAATATATTTCACTTCCCAGATCCTTTCGGGTCTGGGCTTTATCGCTATCGGCGGTGCGAGGCTCCCTTTGTAATTTTCGTTATATAACGAAAATATACCAAAATGCATTTTAAAATGGCTTAAGCGTGGATCCTAAATATTATATATTTTGCTTCGCGGATCCTTTCGGGTCCAGGCTTTATCGCTATTGGCGGTGCCAGGTTCCCTTTGTATTTCGTTTATATAAACGAAAATACATCAAAAACCATTGAAAATGACCCTCTGCGGATCTCAAAATATATACGTTCCCAGCTATAATGCCGTCAGGTCTGCCTCTTCGGGTCGCTCGTATGTATGTGCGGAGGTCCCACCCCATGGTAGTACGCCGATGCGATACAGCGATGTGATCCGATTGTAATCGCCGATCGCTCTATGCCCAGGCCCCTTTATATATATATAACCACGCATGTGTTCCCCGCCGATGCGACCTGCCGATCCGATCATCGGCGATCGTTGATCGGGGGTGTCATGTGCTTGCCTGTAAACAGTCCCCTCTGCTTGGCCGATTGTGATTTGCCGCCTAGATCTTGGCCGTTGATTGGCCAGATCTAACGGTGGTTGTTCCTTCTCTGTTTAAGCCTGCGTTTGTGGGTTTTTTTCACTGTTTTCCTTTGGTTTTCGCCTCCCAATAGTGATTTTCAGCCCTTCCAAGGGCTTTCCTCCCTTGCTCATTTCGATCGATGGATAATTTTGAGCATTTTTAAAGATTTTTGGGACATGTATGGATCCATTGGCATTTTTCTTTTAGCAATTTTAGAGGCTTTGGGGCATATTTGGATCTATTTTTGGGCCATTTGCCTTCAAGGCTAACTGTCATTATATATACTTACCAATACCTATGGTCTTTGTTGTACATCGAGGTAGCCGTTACTTTTGATTTTATGTGGATACTAGCTTCTGATTAACAAAATCATATATATATATATATAAAATCAATCTTGACTTCATGAAACCACTTAAAATGAAAGTTAATAGCAATGTGAATGTTTTTTTTGATATATTTGAAATGAATATATTTTTAAATAATATTTAAAAATAATGTGCAAAGACAATAATTAAGAAGAACTTTTCAATCAAATAAAATTTGCATGTATTTACACTCAAAATCAATAATACACAATTCCATATCAATTTTAAAACATTACAATATAAGTTATTGTTTTGTTATTTCAAACGCACGTGGTTATAGATGAAGCTAGCTATATATATATATATAGGTAAGGGATTTATTTAAAATTCTTCCATTTGAAATGTGAGTGAATAGTATTATTATAAATTTCACCATGAAGATGAGGTGTGAACATAGGTTTGAAAAACAACTATAATAAAAGATATAGTTGGTTTTAGTGTCACTACCCACGTCCAAGTATCACACTCTTTTTTTTTTCTCTACAAATCTTTCCATGATGGTATGTCTTATTGGTCTTTGTTGAATGCAGTAAATTATGGTTCCAAGAATGTGACAATCGACATAGAGGGGCGAAGCAGTTGGGTCATCGTTAACATAGAGGGGCGAAGCAGTTGGTTCATCATTAACTAGACATCACCGTCTTTTCGGATGGGATTCTATGGTCAACTTTTTTGAATCTGCACCATTGGATGTTCAGAAGGAAATCCTAATTTTGGAAGCTAAAGAGTTTGGTGATTGATAATATTTTTTTATTCAGAAATCAATGGAAATTGTCTCAAATGGGTACCAGACTCCAATGAATTTAGGAAAATATGGTTCTACATTTTACACTCCATAACCTATTATCTTTTTACACTCCATAACCCATTATCGACAAATGAAAACACTAATGAATATGGTTGTTATAAATAAACAAATTGATAACTATAATTTTTTCGCAGACCAGAAAGAACTCAAGCGTATAACAAAGGACATCCACTACAATTTAGATGACATTGCAGCAAGACTATCTTGAATAGAACAATACATTGCCACAAATCTGGAAATTGAAACCAATGACCATGAGGAAGTGGAAACTGTCATCAATACAGTCCCCATCAATTCCATCCATGCCAATTCAGTCTCCCCCAACAGTCAACTCCAACGAATCTAGCTCTCTAGGCTCACCCATCATCATCCTTGATTAGCTCTTTCATACTGCTACTAGTATTTAAGTACTATGGTTACTTTGTATTTAAGTACTATGGTTACTTTGTTCTGGTATTAAATTTTTTAGTCCTGAACGTTCATATGTTAACTTTTTGTCATATTATATATTTTGGTAAAAGAGGTTGGAAATAAAAAAGTCTGGCTCGAGGAACACCCTACTATCTAGAATGTTTTCAAAACCTAAAAAGCTCACAATTTTGTTTTCCGGTAGAGAGATTTTGTCTACCATAATTTTCAGAGGGAAAAAAACAAAAACAACTATGTAATTCCCTTATTTTGTGATAATAATGTAAAGTAATATTAAAAAAAAAACAAATATAATCATATTTTATTTCAATCACTGAAATATGTATAAAGATGCTAAAAGGTTCTCCACCATAGATGCGAAAGACATGAATAAAATGCTTAATGTACAGAGGCATTAGAAAGGGAACATAAATAAAGAAATAAAAAAGAACATGTTCTTTAGTAATTTAATGGTGGTGTCATTCATTGACAAAGTCACATCCTTATAACTAACTATTGAGATCACAACCCAATCGGATAACTCATAATACTTGGCAGCCTAGTTCTATGACTTTTGAGTGAAACAGGGAATACTTAAATTGGTATATTTGATAGCCTTTGAGGGTAGGGTAATTTCTATTTAGAGGTACTTTCAATTAATCAAATTTTTGTGTAATAAATACTAAAAAAATATATATTCTATTAAATATTTAATAATGTTATTGATGACATTATTATTTATTGAGATTAATACTAATTATATTTAAAAAAATTAATTAATCAATTGTATTATATTATTTTTAAGTTAAATAGATTGGATATAAGATTATGTAATTTATTATGGATTTTAGGTGTTTATACATTATAAATATTAATAATATTATAAATATTATAAATATTTTGAAAATAAGATTTTATTTGTATAATTTATTTTACTAATTTTGTAAATTTTATAATTTTTTTTCTCAAAGTGTTTTAGAGTTTGTTTATATTTCTATTTTATTATTAAATTTATCGAACTTTGTACTTATTTTTAACATTTATTTCTTTCTAAAATAATAACATTAAAGATATAATTTTGATCTTTTAAATTAAAATTATGAACTTATTTCTAGTTAACCAACTTTTTTTTTCATATTCTCATTATAGCACCACATATAATATTAAAGAGATCATTTTGAGCTTATAAATTAATACCCTATTTGTAGTTAACTAACTTTTTCTTATTCATATTGTCATTGTAGGGCAGGGTATATTGCTTTTGATTATGCGATTCTGGATTATAATTCACTTTTGGGTTTGCTCAATTTTCCTTCAAGGCTACCACTAGGTCCCGATTAAACAAACTAATATAT
Organism: Pinus tabuliformis; assembly: GCA_031772625.1. Taxonomy (NCBI): domain Eukaryota; kingdom Viridiplantae; phylum Streptophyta; class Pinopsida; order Pinales; family Pinaceae; genus Pinus; species Pinus tabuliformis. Next base: position 618,246,674 of record CM062811.1, on the reverse strand, counting down.
GGAAGATTGCTTTCATCTCTAAAGATGGCATTTTTGAGTGGTTGGTTGTGCTTTTTGGCTTGACTAATGCTTCAATAATATTCATGAAGATGCTAGATGATATCTTCTGACCTTTCACAAACTCTTATGTGGTCATATCTTTGGATGGCATCCGTATCTTCAACAAAACTTGGGCAAAACATTTTCAGCACATTCAATAGATCCTAAGCCCTCTATGGCAACAAATATTATATGCCAATATAGAGAAATTTTCATTTGGCATGAATAGAATTTAGTATCTAGGATACATTGTGGATAAAAATGGAGTGCAAGTGCACCCAACAAAGATCCAAGTCATTTGTGATTGGCTAACCCCAACAACTCTAAGAGAGATTCACAACTTCATGGGCCTTGCCAACTTCTACCATAGGTTTGTGTTGGGCATTTTTCATATCGCTTGGCCCTTAGTCCAATTGACCAAGGGTGGAGCTAAAGAAAAATTTCCTACTTTTAGTCACAACAAAAATCATTTGATGATGTGAAACATTACTTCTACCTGACACAATTCCTCACTCTACGGAACCTACAATATTCATTCAAAATCAAGATGACCACGTTATCAAATAAGATCCTTAGTCATCATGGATATCTAATGTCCTATCATAGTAAGACACTCTCTAATGTTCTTCGTAAGTATACCACCTATGATAAGGAGATGTACTCTAATGTGAAAGTCTGCTAACAATGGAAGCATTAAATTTTGAAAAAGGAGATGGTCTTCCACATTAATCACAAGCCCTTGCAATCACACATACATAATGAAAGTTGAAAAATGACCACTCTCAGAACTGGTCCATGAACTTGCAACAATTTCACTTGAACATTAAGTATAAGAAGGTAGCACAAACCATGTTGTAGATTTCCTCAGTTGGCCCCCACTTATGTCTTTAACCATAATGCTTAATTATTGTGGGCATGAGATGTTTGGTTGGCCCCAATTTTATGGTAGGGACCCTAATTTTTTGTTACATATTAAACACTAGGAATAGGTAAAAAAATTCCAAACTTTCATTGTTAGGATGCAATTGTGCTATTTGGGATAGCTTGTTGTTTCTTCAAGAGAGCATGTAGAACTAATTTGAGAGGTATGCCATAATTAGGTGGTAGGGAAATCCGATGTGGAGAAGATAGTAGCAGTACTGCAAAAGTATTTCTATTGGGAAAAACTTCAACAATATGTTAGTAGATATATTAAATATTACACTACCTATGCATGTATAAGCTTTCCATTAAGAAACAAGGGCTATACACTCCCTTACCTATCCCATACAAACCCTAATATTTATTCTCCATGGATTACATGTCAATTTTTTCTTCCACCAAGCACTATAACAATTATGCTTTTATGGTTGTTGATCGATTCTCTAATATGTCCATTTTGGCACCATGCTCAGAAGAGACACTATTAAGCTCTTCTTTGAGCATGTTTGGGTTCATTTTTTACTACCACAAACTATTATTTTAGATAGGGATCGTAGGTTCCTTAGTACCATATGGTATCTATTGGACACCAAGCTAACTAAATTGACTTCCTCCCACCCCCAATCTGATGGGAAAATAAAAGTGATCAATAGGATGACTATGAATATTTTACTCATGTACAACTCCAAGCATCCATGCACATGGGATTATAGACTATAACAAGTTCAAAATATCTATAAAATATCCCTCTGCACCTCTATAGCCATATCCCTTTTCAAGTGTGTATTGGGTTCTAGCCATTAGCCCCCATTGACATAGTTTGACCCATTACATCTATACAAGAAGACTTTCCCCATGCTCAAACTTAGGTAACTAGAGAAACCAAATTTATTGATCATATCCAACACATATAATAATAGGTTCATGATATCTTATAGAAATTCAATTCCAAGTATAAACAACAACATGACCAGCATAAGGTTCCACACTAGTTTAAGGTTGGTGATAAGGTGTGGTTACATTTGCAAAAATAGCACCTTGTAGTGACCCAAAAGAAGCTTAAAACACTCATATGTTGGCCTTACAACATCAAAAAACTAGTGGGTGAGAATGATTTTGAATTGAGTATCCCATCCTTTCTTTGGCTTCTACCCAATATTCAATGTGGAGTTGCTTCAACCATTATTTACACTTTATTGAACACCATAGAGGTGGATGAGAATTCCACCCCCATAAAACTCAGCCCTAACTACATTAAGTAGGATATAGTGTACCAAATTATTTAAATAATCATGAATGTCACCCACCAACAAAACATAGAAATTTTTCAAGTTGTTAAAGCAAGATATCTTTGTCACAAGGGGAAGTGCCTCACCAATGATCATATTCAACAAAAGTTTCTCCATATGATAGAGGAACTTAGAAAAATGGATACCATTTATTCCTAAAGGGAGATGATTGATCAAAGTGGGTATTAATGGCCACCCACTTCTTCCATTCACTTATAGTGGACAATTCCCCATCCTGGTAGTTTTTCTCTAGTTTTTAGGTCCTAAACTTTTGTCACATTTTTTGGCCCTATGATGGATTTGGGTTTCCATGAATTGATCCTTGACCAAAATTGTTCTTCTCATTGAGATATTTCCAACTCACCATTGTGCACCTAAAGTTAAGTTTGTATGCAAAAATTATGTCCCTAGGAAGTTAACATATCAATTCAACTCCTCGAGGCTTGCATTCATTTTTTCCACTTCATCTCCTAGGGTTATGGTTTTTGATATTTAGTGTTTTTCCTCTTATGTCTTAGAACTCCATGTTAAAAGGTTGTTTTTGCCTCTTGTAATTGACAACATGCAAATGAGTGTAGCCGACACCTCTCTCTTAAGATATAAGCTACCACCATTCTAGCTAGTTTGTATTGCTTTGCATTTCACAATCTTGTACTATTTGATTGATTTATAAATTGGATTCTCATTGTATTACAATTTTATTTGCAATATTTTCTATGTGTGTACATTTTTTTTCATATTCCTACCTTTCATTTCATTCTCTATATAATTGAGATTAGGAAGCCTCCAAGTATTTTGTAAGGAATGGATATCTACATCATTCCCAATATTTTCCACTCTCGTATTGTTTAGTTATCTGTAAATAGGTCTGGTATTTAGATGGCATCCCCAAAATTAACATATTTACACTTGAAAATCTACTTAAAAGAGGAGTTTGAGGCCTCTTTGAATGTAGTTTCTCAATATCTTTGAAGATGATAGGCCCCTTTTAAGTAGATTTTCAAGTGTAAATATATATCATATTCTCTTTGAATGTACTTTATAAATATAGGTTTGGAATCATGCCTTCATTGGAATCAATCATAAAGCTCATAGACCCAATTATGGAGTAAAAATGATAAGGGAATTCTGAAAAACGAACTCATCGTAAATCATCTCTAGACAACTCTTTGCAAATAAATTGGTTCGAAAATTTATTTGGCTTGAAAAGGAGCTATATTTAAATAGACGTAAGAGACCTAGATAGATTATAGGTAAATAAAAAAGACTCATTTTAGAATCCATTAACACAAACCCGTAACACAAATTTATATCATCTATCTTTGGAACCAAGTGAGGAAGGTTGACTACAACAATTCATTATTTTTAGCTGTGAGTTCTAGCTCAAGCCTCTAGAAACTAAATTCAGACATAAAATAACAATTTTGATTGGGTGTGTATGAATTTTAAAGATGGAAACTTCTACAAAGATCCTACATTCTCTTCTAGAGCATCTAAAGGAAATCCAGGGGTGGCAATTATCAGGGAGGGTAGTGAAGGGTGATGAGGGATTTTATTAGATCTTGAAGAAAATCATTAAACATAATCTACTCAATATCTTAGAAAGGTTACAAATAATAAAGAAAAATCATATGCTATCTACCAAGGTATCCTCCTAACAAAAGAGGAAAAAATGAAATCTTTGATTTCTATAGGAGACATAAGCAGAATTATTAATCTAAGGATCTTGAAATAAAATCCATCCCATAATAAATTGGTCTTGATCATAACCTAAATCCATAAAGGAGATTAGTAATTTGCATAAGATTTCATTTTACCAAGTATTGCAAGAGTTCAATCATCGAATTGATTCTTTGGCTAATAAAGTAGTTATACACAATGTAGGTGTCCTCTAGAAAAATAAGGGTTGGAGCTACTATCCAAGTCCTTAATATTCCATGCTTTGGAACGAGGGATTGTAAAATCACTAGTAATATTTATTTATCAATTAAACACCGCCAACAATCTATACCTAAGGAGTTTGGACTTGAAAGCACTAGTCTTCCCCTCATTCACATGCACGAAAGTAATTTGACTTGGGGACTTGAACTCCTCAATCAAGGAATGAATTGGTAACATGGCATAATGAAACATTGCATGGGATAAGATTATTACATAAAAGGGAGGAATATATGATTCGTAAACTTCCGTGGATATTCCACTGGACAGTTCATCACAACAGATCTGACAATATTATATTAAAAATCTGAAATTCCACACTATTACCGTTTTATTTAATTTCTAGGTATGTAGATTTTACCATAATTAGTGCATGCATGCGAACATAAATTATGTAGAAAAGCAGATAACGACAAAATAATATCACACACACACACATAAGACACAAAATATGCTATGGGAAACCCTTTCGAGAGAAAACCCGTTTAGAAGGTGAGTCTGCTTTGCTCTCTTTGTTTGTTTGGAAAATAAGGTTGTAGGTACAAAGAAGTAATGCATATGGCAAGTGGGACACTCTAGTGTATATATCCTCTATGTGTGCTCTATCTCATATTCTCCTTGCTACATTTTCTCAAGTATAGAGCAAAATTCTCTCGAAAGAATGGAATGCCTCTTCCTCATGGTGGCTCGGTTATACCATAGCCTGATAGCCTACTAGTGGTTAATTTTGACTACATCAACTCTTAACTAGAGTTACAATATAGACTGTTATATAGTATTTTACATCATAAACATGTGGCTAGCCCTTTTTCCATGAATAATGGGGGTTGACACAACATCCTCCCGAATTATAGGTGTGAAAATAGGAAGGTAGACTTCTGAGTGGCATAATTTTTGCATACAGACTCCGATTGATGCGCTTCTTGCACCGTTGGAAATATATTTATGTGTAGAACAACATGAAATGGTGTAACACTAAATAAGTAAAGTTTACAAACATCATTTGATGCCTCAAAATGCTCCCAAAAGGTTTTAGACCCCCTTTTTCCACTATGAATGCATCAAGATGGATGATAAAAAATATAATGATCCAATCTGGATTGATATAGGTCAAACCAACACAACCTGATAAGAGTGTCACTTAGTCTCTAGTTTATAATTTGGAATTTTGTTTGTCTGAAATTGTCTTTGGGTATGAGTTAGTTGTGTTCGTTTTCTTGTTTTGGTTTCTAGAGGATGGGTATATTTTGTATGTTTTTGTAATTCATGTTATATATCTTCCCATAGGCATGTTTTCACCTTTGGTTCTTACCTGGAATAAACCCTCTTAGTAGTTACTTAGTTTTGTTTGCATCCTAATATTTATTTTGGTTGTTTTCTTAGTAAATTTGGACCTTGGTTTTCTACAACCCAATATTGAAAAGTTGTGGTCCTTTGGCGTCGTGGTTTGGTGGTATAATCTATGGAATATGGGGCTACCATTATTTAGATGAAACAAGGTTTTTTTTAGGCCATAACCTCATCCATTAGCTCGAGCTCAAGAATGTGCTTAACCAAAGTTATTACTATTGATTTTTGGTGTGTTGCTGACATGGATTTTAAGGAAGCACAAGAGTTTAGAAGGGTTTTCAGAAGACCCGAAGAATCAATACATTTTAATAAATCCTCCCTTTTTTCAATAACCTCAAAGCTACATTTAAATGAACATCAATGTACATCACAAAACACGATAATCATGAGTACCCTAGTGCATAAAGAAAATACAAATGATAAACTAAAAGTAGAATGTAACATGTGGAAAGACATGGTTGTCAACGTAAGCAAAGATCCATATCCAATCCATGAGATAATGGAGGACACAGATCTTAGGAACCAAAATTCTCTTGCTACCAACCTTGGACAAGAAGAAGCCAATAGTGGCCATGTCTTTCTCTAATTTCTATGTTCATCAAAGTAATTAAAATCTTAGGAGTCCTTTTTAAGTTATATACGTACAAGTTTATCTACAAAAATCATTGTGATGTAATAATTGTGAACTTTTACAAATTTTGAATTGTCGTACTTGAATTTTTTTTTTTTTCCACTGGAAAAATCAGTAATTTTCATTAAGATTAGAAAATTACATATAGTAGATGCCGTTGGCATTGCTGTGATGTTCATAGTAACAAAACTTGTCCTGCTAATCAGGAGCTAATATCAATCAACTAGACAATCTAGACTTTCCTACCCTTCTTTTTTTCCACTTTCCGCCAACCTTCATTGTTAGGCGGAGCTGTTACAATAATCATTTGTGTTTCATTTGTGGCAGCCATGATATCCTTTTCAGAATCTGTGCTTGTTGGCGAGTATGCTCGTTTGCTGCCTCCAATTTCCTGCCTGGTGTTCTCATATTGCTACTTTGGGTTACCTGCATTTGTGTCTATTGCTCCTTCGATCAGATATTCATTGTTTTGTAGGTGGTGTGGATAGCTTGCTTTGCTGATTTCTGTGTTTATCTTTCCGTCTTCATCTTCTTGTATATTGTTGTTGATTCCCTCATTCCTTTCCTCTTCTTTATCCTCTTTTGCATCCTCTGTCCATGTGGCTGAAAATTGCCATCCTTTCGGTTTTGGTGGTTGTCTCCTTTTCCTATCTTTTTTGTTTTGTGGGCATGTACTCTGTAGATGACCTGTTTGACGACATATGCGGCAGCGAAAGGCGGTGTTTTCATAATCCAGTGGTTGTGCCCATTGTTTTCCATTGTGTATTAGGATAATGTGCTCTGGTAGGCCTTGACTGAGGTCTACCTCCACACATATCCTGGCAAAAGTGTAGATATCCTTAGATAGGCGCTCATGATCTGCTTTTAAAAAAGATCCCAGGGTATTGCCTATTCCTTCCAGTACTTTGTAGTGCCAAAAGTGTATAGGAAGATTAAACAATTTTACCCAAACTGGCATTTTGGTGACCACCATGCTGTTTGGATCGAAATCCGGGAACCAAGATTTCACGAAAAGGCCAGCGTTACCCCAAAACCATGGCCCTTCGTTCAAAGCATAATCTTTGTCCTTTATGGTGTCAAATTTGACAATAAAGAATCCTTTTGAATAGAGATGGATATCACAGTTTTCTGTCCATATGGAGTAGATCCATTGACGAAGGGCTTCTGGTTTGGGCCAAAATCCATTGAACCTGCATATCACTGCTTTAGTTAAATAATCAGTTTGTATTTCATTTACCTCTGGTGTGGAGATTATTAATGCAGGGTTCTGTGTTGTCTGCTCAACAATGTATGCCCCTGGTGCTGTAGCTTGCTGTTCTGGTTTCTTTTGTGGTTCCATCTTCCCTTTGACTGCATCTTTGAAGGAAACAGGTCCTTTTGAACTTGAGCCGGGGCAGCCTCCGCGCAATCTTGAGCTGAGACAGATTGTAGAGTCTTTTGCTATACCGTAATCCATTAGTTTATACCCCTCCTGAATTACCTTCCCTGCGTAGAGGAGGAGTTGTTTGCATGGTGGGATTCCCGTCTTTTCATGTATCCTCTGTTTGAGGATTTCTGTTGCCTCCCATATCCCTATTTCGATGCATATTGTGTGCCCTCCCATAGATCTAACAAAGAGAGAGCTTTTTTTGCCTTTAATCTTCATTTCCGGTGGGTGTGTTTCCAGATCTGATCTGCATGGGGGTAGATCTGCTCTACAGAGGTCTAGATCTGGAAGTTTATGTCCCGATCTGAGCCCGAGTACTGTGGCTCGCAGGGGATCCAGAGCCAAGGTCCCGTCCCATGCTTGATCTGCAATCAGATTGATTGAGGGCTACCAGAATGTGTCAGATCGGGCTCGCTGCTTTCCGAGAGGGGGTATAGGAATAGTCTTCCGGATTGTTTTCCCAAGGACGCAGGCACTGCTTCCGATCCCGGGCATAACCCTCTCTGGGGGAAACGCAACTATCCGAAGCTGTTTGGGATACGATTGTATTGATTCAAAAAGCTAAGAGCGGTGGGAAGTGGTAACCAGATCCGTCCTGCATGAGGCATTCTGAGCCGAGAAGGGAAGGAATAATTCCATTCCCTGTTTGTTTTGTTCCGAATCTTGAGCCTGCTTTCCGATAGTGGATCCGGTCCAAAACCAATAGTAGAGGTTATACGCTGCTAATCCGTCTGCCAGGCTCCCATCCGCTTCTACGCAGTGTAGATCTGTGAGTTTAGCGGCAGCGTAAACTAGATCTGAAGCCCTGATCTCTCGAAAAGACGTCATCACCATCGCCTCCATTCTATACTGGTTCGGATCTGTCTGATTTGATGTATGCAGCCACGCGCAGTGATAAATGGCACCCAGATCCATCTTGAATGAAACATCCTGAGCCGAGAAGGGAAGGATAAACTCTAGTTTTTGTTTGCCCTGTTCCGAATCTTGGAGCGGCTTTTCGGGTGTAGTTCTGGGCCAAATCCAAAGGGAGAGATCTTGCCCAGCGACTGCGTCTGCCAGGCATCCCTCCGTTTCTACGCAGTGCCGATCAGTTTGGGCAGCGGCGGCATCCCGACTTTCTGAAACCCTGATCTGAAGATACGCCATCGCCTTCCCGTTCAGAGCCGCTCCGATATTGTCCTATATCTAATTGTGGTACTTGAATTACTATTCATGTTTGAACACTTAGGATAAATGTCTTTATACTTTGTTTTTTAACTTCTTTTTAAAAATTTTATAATATAAATTTTTCCAATTATTTTTATAACATAAACATTATTCTATACAAAATTATTATTCCATATTAATATTGATTGAGAAAAATATTTCATAATATTATATGAATTATAATATATTATAATCTTTTTGTCAATAAAATTAATTGAAAATAAATAATACCATAAAAGAATAATACCTCTCGTTGATTTAATGAATTGTGATTTAAATATACCATGATTATTATCTAACTTTTTTTTTCCTTTCATTAATCAATATAAGCATAGTCTAACTTATAGACGAAATAACTTTTTTCAATGGATCTGGTGATACAATTTCAAGCAAGATTGTGAATTTTTGTTGTTTAAAATACATTTTTGAATGCATAAATAGATTCAACACCCTAAAAAGCCTTTAGGGCACTCAAATTCTATAGATTAAATAACTTAAACTCAAGCTTTTAAAATCTTTGTTGGATTTTCGTTAAAGTTAACTAGGAAAAATGATTTGTAATAAAAAAACTTTGTCTACAAGTTAGACGCCATTAATATATATCTTATAAGCAATCCAACATTTTTTTCCTTCACTAATTAATATGTATTCACACATACACACACAACATTGTCTCTTGAGATGACAATTTTGCTTGGATGACAAAAACTCGCTAGAATTCGACCAAATTTTCCTCAAAAAAATCTGACAGTAGGAGTGTATGAATCTTGTTTTTGATGGTAGAAATGGACTCAACACCATCAAAAACCCTTGGGACACTTAAAATCTTGAAATTTGATAACTCTAACATAGATTTCCCAAAATTTCTACCAAATTTTATAAAAAACTACTCAAAATTTCCATTGTTTTCTTGAGAAATTTGAAACCCCATTAAACTATGCATATATATACAATTTTATATTTTTATATGAGTAATCATATTAACCCATATTTTAAATGAATAAAGTTTGCTATGTTAAATAAAGACAAATTGCACATTATAAAATAGTTTCGCTCGAAAAGTTCGAAGAAATTGACATGAAATTAAATTATTTAAAAATCATAAAAATCTATCAGATTCAATTTCATGTATTTTCAAATCCAAACTAATAATATATATATATTTTTATAACGTGTGAAACTATTTTTATAACATTTATAATAAGTGATTGTTTTCTTGTAAATGTCAAGCACCAAGCACCAATATGAGAGACCACAATTTAATACAGGTTATTACTTTCAAACACCATTATGAGAGACCACAATTTAATACAAGTTATTACTTTCAAATTAAATGTCAAGCACCAATATGAGAGACCATAATTTAATACAAAGTTATTACTTTCTTTTGAGTGAGGTGGGATCAGTGTTCAAATTTCGCTATAAAGTCAAAGTGTGAACATAGTGAAATCAATCATAAATTTCGTACTGAAATTTCAAGGACGCAAATTTATAAAGATAATAAAAAGTGAAAAACATAAATACCATAAATAAATGTTTCTAAAAAGATTAACAAAGTCGAGAAAATAAGCAAAACTAAAAGCCAAAGCCAACAAAGAAAAGTACTTTCACCTTTAAAGCATCTTTTTGGTCTTTGCATTTTTAATTAAATTAATTTAATGGTCATCGCACTATGGGTCGACAAAGTCACGTTCACATCTAAGGCTTAGGGATCCCAAGCGACTTTTACATCACTCATAATTAAGTTGGGTTAAAATTTCTATTTATTGATATTGTGAAATAATCAAATAGAGCTACGCAATAAAATATGTATTTTTTTTTAATAATATTTTTTAGTAAGAGAATTGATATTTAGGTTAATTTTGGACTTATGTGATATGGGTTCATTCTAACAATTATCGCTATAATTTTTAGGTGTTTATATGTGATTATAAAACTACAACCATAAATAAGTTAAAAAATTAAATCTCAAATTCCTCATACATAACATTTTATTTTTACAACTATCATTAAACTACTCAAATTTTATTTTATTTTTATAATATTATTAAAAATATTTTTTTTATTAATTTTTTATATAATAAATTGCTTTTAAATAATTTTATAATATAATAATTTTTAAATAATTTATTTTCTTGGATTATTTACATAATCATAGAATGTGACAAAATAATAATCAAACATGACCTCTAAAAAAATATAAACAGCTATTATTTCAAAAGATTATGATATAATGTTCTAGGTGACTTTTGTCTATAACATTTTTATTGTTTTTTAATTTGTTCATTAGATTTAATTTTCAAATATCTATTAATTTAAATATTTAATATAAATGTTAAATATATGGATTTTTTAAATAATAGAAGGGTTGAACAATAAAGACTTTGAAAAGTAATGGTGGCACAAATGAAGCCCAGCACGTTTGTCCCACTTCTTTGTTTTTGCAACTTGATTGAAGGACCCCACTGTGATTAGATGCCAAAGAAGGATGATATAAAATGATTTTACTATGCCCATGCTTTTCTCTTTTCAATGTCGTTGGTGAAAAAAGGAAACATAAAAGCTTTCCCTGTGAAAGGAGGGCTATGGTTCACCCTCCACACCCACCAAGTTCCCTTTTAAGTTTAATCACAATTGGCCTAAGGAGGAATCCTTCATTGCTTTGGTTCATTCACGTTGGAAAAACTTTTACATAGATTTTTCCATGTCTCATATGGAATCTTAGGTGAATAAAATTTCTTTTCTTAAACATCATGTTAAACTTTGGCCAAGTTTCTCATTCTCATTCCCATTTTTGATCAAAGGCAGGAATTGTTTGAAATCAAATCGAACATAAAATCAACTCATAATTATTTCTTATGTTGAAGTTTTTTGGACCCTATCAAGCAATGACTTGTTGCCTTAGTAGAGAGGAAAGCCTAGCTCCTTAAAGTTGAGGAGGAACATTGGTGGTTGAAGAGCAAGGTTATATGGTTAAAGAAGGAGATGGTAACTTCAAGTTCTTTCACAACTTTTCTTATCATCGAAGGGTTAAAAACTCCATCTGGGACATACAACATGATGGTGGTAATACTATCTACTCTCAGAAGGATTTGGAAAGGGTTACAAAGGGTCACTTTCATAATCTCTTCAAGGACCCCGTAAATAATCATATACAAGCACAACTTAATGTTATAAAGTGTTTCTCCATATTCTTCTCAGAAGATGTCTCTACGATGATGGGTAGTCTACTTACATTGGATGAAATTAAATTGGTCCTCAAATTTTTTGCCAAGGATAAAAGTCCTGGATCAGTGGATGGACCGTTGAACTCTACCTAACATTTTTTGATCTACTGGGGAACGACATCCTTCAGGTTGTGGAGGAGGCCAAAACAAAGGGAACGATTTTTGGGGCAATTAATGTCACCTTTATAGCCCTTATTCCTAAATGTTCAAAGCCTCTCACTTTCAATGATTTCAAGCCAATATCCTTGTGCAACCTGATATACAAGGTTATAATGAAGGTCATATCCAATCGGCTCAAACATAAAATTTCTAGCTTGATTATCCATGAATAGTTCAGTTTCCTTCCTGGTTGTTTGATTCATGATGCCATTGGAGTGGCACAAGAAGATATACATTCCATCAATACAATGAAGCTCAACTCTATGATCCTTAAATTAGACTTGGTTAAGGCATACAACTAGGTTAATTGGGACTTCCTTGGGCTATTACTTCTACAAATTGGGCTTGAATTAAAGATGAAAAACTAGATCATGGGATGTGTGTCTTCTACAAATTTCTCAGTCCCTTTCAATGGTTCTCTAACAAATTTCTTCCCTTGTTCCAAGGGCTTTAGGCACAATTGTCCCTTATCCCCTCTTCTTTTCTTGCTTATCAGTGAGGGTCTCAGTTTGATGATTAATTAGGCCAAGCGAGATGGTCACATCAAAGGGATTAAGATTGATAAGTCATTTATAGTATCACATCTACTATTTTTGGATGATGTGCTTATATTTGGAGAAGGCTTTGTCTCTAAATGGGGCTCTTATCATCACATTTTTCTTTCTTTTTTCTTTGCGACTGGCATCAAGATTAACAATCATAAGTCCTCCTTTTTACAAAACAACACTCTAGATCAAATCATTTCAAAATATGCCTCATTCATCCCGTTTAAGGTTTTCTCCCTTGATAATAGCTTCACTTATATGGATTTTCCCCTTGATCCAAACTATTATCATGCATAAGACTGGTCATGGCCCATTAAGAGGATTGAAAAAAGGATTAGTATATATGGATCTCACACGGGGGCAAATGATCTTGGTTGAATCTATAATAGAGAGCATATCGTTTTACTGGTTAAAGCTCTCCAAAATTTCAAAATCCATTATAAACAAGATTTGTAAGGTTATGTTTAATTTTCTTTGGACTTGGAAGAAGACCAGAGCATTTGTTATCCCTTTCCAAGCATTCTAGTGGATGGGGTTTTAAAAAAAAATATTTCTTTAGTCTTGCTCTCCCTATGAAGAGCTTATGGTGGGTTGTTACTAGCTCGGGTCTATGGAGCCGAATTATCAATGAAAAATATATTAAAACATACCTTTTTGGGAGTGGATGCATACATATAATAACCATAAATATTTCTTTGGGTCCATATCCTAGAGGGGTCTGATGTCAACCCTTCCATGGGTCCTTAAATGACTTATATGGAAGGTTGGAAACGGTCAACAAATTATTATTAGGAAGAGTTATTTCATGGGGGGGCCTACAAGCTTATACTTCTCCTTGGAACTCATCTCTTCTCTGCATGCAAAAGGAGTTTTCAAAATTTGTCATGCCTCTGCATATTGTCCATAGGCTCAACATACCTATGTCTGGAAAATTTCCCTAGGTTTGAGCCTATAGGGATCCATGGGTGCTGAATGGGATTTTTTTATCAAAGGCCTCTCTTCAAATAGGCTTTTCTTATCTAGCGATGAAGACTCCATGGTTTGGTGTTGGAATTCAGCCTCCGGTTATATTACTGCTAACTTGGCCTATGAATCCATCTTCAATTTGTCTCCATCTCACAAAAAAATGTGGTGGTATAAAAAGCTTTGTCTAGCTCGTCTTGGAAAACCGCATTCTCACATGGGACAACTTGCTATGCAGTGGATTTTATGGCCCGAATATATGCAGTTTATGTCTAAATTGTAGGTTTTCACCCTGTACAGAAATTGCCTACAAATGAATTCTAAAAACATAAAATAAACAATGACAAGAATATAAAACAAATACAAGGAGATTTTCCCCTGGATCCCAAAACCGGAATACCAGATTGATTTTTCATTATGTTCCTTTCAATGTTGCAATATATATATATATATATATATATATATATATATATATATATATATATATATATACATGCTAAAGAATTCATAAACCATGGATTAGAACGTAACCGTAGTTCCCTTGACCAGATCTACAAAAATACCACGGGCTGAAAAACATCATGTCCAAAATCGTGTGCAAAAGCCATGCACAGAACCATAGATAGGTCTGCCCACCTAATATAGGGTCTAAAAAAAAATTCCTGAGGCACTACCCCGAACCCCGTCTAGGGGGGCTACTTCCCCTTGAAACCCACCCACAGGGGTGGTTGCGCCTCCCCTGTGACCCCCTTGTTACACCCAACCCAACGAATAGGGGGGGCTAATGCTTCCCCTGTGCACGTGACTAGACGTGGAAACAACATAACACACACCCAACATTCTCCCACTTGTTGTTTTCTTTTCCACACAGGGGATCATAGGAGAGCTTAGTCATTGGTCCAACCCTGCAACACCCATTGTTTCTCTACACCAAGAAAACTTCTCAATGCTCACAGACTTCATCAATGCATCTATTGCATTCTTCAAAGTGTACACATTTACCAGCAACACCTTTTTGTCCTCAACCATATCCCTCACTAAGTGATACTGAACATCAATGTGCTTTGTCTTTGAATTATAAGTAGGGTTCTTCGCCAAGAAAATTGCACTTTTGCTATCACATTCTATCCTTATAGCGTGTTGTACTAACCTCATACTTGAACACAATCTCTGCAACCAAACTGCTTCCTTGCTTGCATGAGTTGATGCCATGGATTTTGCCTTTGTAGTTGAGGGCGACAACACAAAATGTCTCTTGCTCATCCAACTGACTGCACCTCCAAACATGTTAAACACATTCCCACTTGTAGATCTTCTCTGATTCAGATCTCCAGCCTAGTCTACATCAACAAAGCCACAGATGTCGAAAACTATGTCCAATCCCGGTCTTCCTTGGTAGCACAAACCATAATCACTAGTGCTATGTAAATACCTGAAAAACCTCTTCACTGTTGTCCAATTCTCCTTCCTTGGTTTTGACATAAACCTGCTTAATACTCCCACTACATGTACAATGTATGGTCTAGTATAGACCATTTCGTACATTATGCTACCGACTGCATTTGTGTATGGAATACGAGACATGTCTTCTTCCTCTTCTTGTGGCTTGGGACACTATTCAACAGATAACTTTACACCTACAAGAATAGGAACCTTCACCGGTTTACTATCCCGCATATTAAACCTTTGCATTATTGTCTTGACATACTTCCTCTAGTTTAACCAAAGCTTCATCTTTTCCCGATCTTGTTTAATTTCCATGCCCAAAATATAGTTTGCAACACCAAGATCCTTCATGTCGAATTTGGAGGACAATTGGGTCTTTAAATCATGGATAATTTCTTTATCATTTCTAATCAACGACATATCATCCACATACAAGACCAAATAAATAATACGACCACCAATTAATTTAAAATACACACAGTGATCTTCTTTGCTTCTGGTGAAGCCAAGTCCCTGTATATATGTATCAAATTTCTAATACCACATCCTTGGTGACTGTTTTAACCCATACAAAGACTTTTTTAACCTACATACCAATTCATTTTTGCCCTTCATTGCAAAGCCTTCAGGTTTCTTCATGTAGATCTCTTCTTCCAAATCCCCGTGAAGAAATGATGTCTTCACATCCATCTGTTCTACCTCAAAATCAAACGCAACAACAACAAATAAAAGTAATCTAATAGAAGCTACCTTGGAAACAAGAGAAAATATATCACCAAAATCAATTCCCGGCACCTAGGAATAACCTTTTTCTACCAACCATGCTTTGTATTTCTCCACCTTGCCTTCTACATTCATCTTCCTCTTAAACACCCATTGGGTTTCCTTCCAGCCGACAACTCGCCAGATCCCAAGCCTCATTTTTGTCCAAAGATGTCATTTCATCAACCATGGCCTATTTCCAGAGTTTTCCATCCTCTGAATCTACTACCTCCCTGACAATTTTGCGATCATCATTAGTAATAGATAAAGCAAATTTTGAAAGAAGGTAGATGGACTATACCTTTATGGCTGCCTTCTTTCTCAAATTGATCTTCTCACAACTGAAGTTTATGGCTCTTCATCTTTGATTCTTATTCTGCTGTAGAGTCTGATTCTTCCTCCTTTAGCTCAAACTCTATCTTCTAAGGTTCTTTGGTAAGAAATCATGTTTAATAACATCTTTCACCTCTCTAAACACCACATCTCGGCTGTATGCAACCTTCCTTATTTCTAGGTTCCAAAGCTTATAAAATTTTAAACCATCCTTATACCCAATAAAGATGCACCTTGAAGATTTACTATCCAACTTGGTTCTTTTATCCTTTGGAACATGTACATATGCATCATAGCCAAATACCCTTAGATGTGAAAGATAGGGTTTCTTACCAGTCCATACCTCATGTGGCGACTTATCCTCCAACGCTGATGAAGGTGATATGTTGACCAGGTAGCATGCAATTTCCACCACCTCTGCCTAGAATTCCTATCCTAACTCGTCACCACTGCGCATGCTTCTTGCCTTTTCCATCAACGTCATGTTTATTCTTTCTACAACTCCATTTTTCTATGGTGTGTATGGAGTAGTCTTATTTCATTCTGTTAGGTCCCTATAATACTAGTGTATTCCCTTATTATTATTATCACTCTAGCCCCTTATTGTTATTGTTGTGCCCATGTTGTCCCCATATTTTTATTATTACGCCCCATAGAAGCCCACTATTTTTATTGTTGTTCCTTTACATTATTATTGTTATGTCGGCTGTTATTATATTGTGACCCCTTAGACTCCTATATATAGAAAGACGGTCTTGTCATTTGTATCATCCAAGAATTGTTCATTTGTGTAATGTAAAGGAGGTTCCCCCCTCGAAGAGGCTGATTTTGAAGTCGTTGATCTATCTTTTCTTCTATTTTGTGAGCTGGTTGCATAACACTTGGGATCAGAGCTTTGGATTCTAGGGTTTTGCTGCTTCAAACAGGTCATCGTGACATTTTTGCTATAACTATTTTTCTACAACGTTTTAGAAGTTGACATTAAAACCCATTTGAGATGAAATTGTAATGAATCTTGGGTACGAATTTAAGATCTTGTATTGCTATATTTTTGGAGATATGATCCAAGGAAGTTAGGGTTTTTGTAGGATCCCGAATTATATCTCAAACATGTCCGAAGGTCGAAACAGTGACACGTGGCACTTCATACAAGTTCGCTCTACTGAACTAGATTATAATCAAGTCCTCATGGGAGATTTGGAATAACTCTTTCTTGGAGAATCCAATTTTGATCAAACTTGCGGGGTTGGAACGAGGACTTAGAGGGCTATCAAAGGATTTTCTGCTCCACTTTCAGGAACCACAGAACTGTTTCACCCGTCAATAATAATACTAACTAGAAGCTTGTACAGAGTTCCAATCTAAACTCCATGCATCAATACTTGTGCTCCTCGAACCTTCTTGCAGGTACCTTTATCGAACACTGTTTTTACACCTACATCATCCATATTGCTTACAGAAATCAGATTTTTGGCCAATGCAGGAACATACAGAACACCTAAAAGTGTTATAATCCTTCCTTCTTGCAACTTCAACTTGCATTTTCTGCATCTGATGATTATCCCTAAGAAGACATCTCCACCATCATATTTCTTATACTTGTAGAACCACTCCCTATGGGGAGTGAAGAGAAAGGATGCATCTGAGTTAATCAACCATGCCTCATGATCTACATGTGTACTTGAAGAAGAAGCCAAGTACACATCCCCACCTTCATTTGATGTGGCTTTCACCTCTGCATAAGGAGCAACATCAAATCCCTTTCCTTTCTTAGGAGCTTTAGATCTATAATCCTATTTGTAGTTCCCTTCCTTTCCACATTTTCAACATACCTTTACAAATTTTCCAGGAGATTTAGATCTCCCTCTAGATTTATATCTCCCACTTGAGGACTTATTTTTGTTTCTATTCTGGGACCGTCCTCATATAAACAAGGCCTCTCCATTCTGAATCTACATATTTTTTTGTCTCATCTCCTCCAACAACAAGGATGAGACTATTTCATCAAAATTCAAGGTAGTTGTATTTCTACCTATAGCAACAACCATACTATCCCACGAATCTGGTAGAGAACACATCAAACTGATGCACTTATCTTCATCTGAAATTTTTATATCAACAGATAACAACTAGATTACCATAGTATTAAAGATGTTCAGATGCTCTATCACCAAGTCTCCATCCTTCATCCTCAGGTTATACAAATTTTTTCGCAGGAACAATTTGTTCACTGGAGACTTAGATTGGTACAAAGTCCCTAACTTAACCCACAAATCATTCATTGTAGCTTCCCTTGATACATTCAAAAATGTTGAATTTGAGATACACAACCTTATTATGCTCTTTGCCTTCCAATCTAGCTTCACCCAGTCTTCTGCTGACATTGTCGTTGGTTTAGTACTCGGATCTATTGTGATCCACTGATCTTTATTGACCAACAGATCCTTCATCTTGAACTTCCACAACTCAAAGCTATGACCATTAAATTTCTTGATCTCTGTCTTTCATTGCTCGCAATATTCTTTCATGAAAGAATCAATCCCGTAGATCTCTCACTTAACAAGGTCTACCACAGGCCTGAGAAAAACCCCTCAGCAGCAAAGGTGTTCCCTTGAAGCCAAAACAACTCTGATACCAAATGTAGGTTTTAACCCTGTACATAAATTACCTATAGAAGAATTCTAAAAACAAAAAATAAACAATGAGGAGAATATAAAACAAATACATAGAGATTTTCCCTTAGATCCCAAAACGGGGACTACAATTTTGATTTTTCATTATGTTCCTTCCAATGTTACAATACATATATATACATGTCGAAGCATTCCTAAACCCCAATCCATTAACCTTGGATTAGAACATAAACATAGTTCCCTTGACTAGATCTACAAAAATACCATGGGTAAGAAACCATCATGCTCAAAACCATGTGCAAAAACCATGCACAAAACCATAGACAGGTCTGCCCACCTAATATAGGGTCCATTTTTTTTCCCGGGGCGCTGCCCCAAACCCTGTGCAAGGGGGCTACTACCCCCCTGAAACCCCCTAGAAGGGGGGGATGCGCCCCCCCTATGACCCCCTTACTGCGCCCCGCACAATGAACATGGGGGCTATCATGGCCCCCTGTGACCCCCCCTCGTGCGTGCAACTAGTTGTGGAAAGAATATAACACACACACAACATAAATGGGTCTGATACATTTGACCACCTCTTCTTCAAGTGTACTTTCTCCAAGACTTTATGGTTAGATGTTTTATCTTCTCTTCATTTGCTAGATTTTGGTCCCTTTTCCTTGTTTGCTTCTTGCATGCAATGCCAGGACCACAAGATGCTCAATTATAAATCTATACTTGTCTTAATTCCCTGGGGCATTGTTTACGGTGCTGGACCCGCTAACATGTTAGGGGATATCCCTGGTAAGAAGTCCCAATTAGACCTCAAACCATTTGGTGTAGGATTCCCAACAGTGGGTCATGCGGTAATGCCTTGACTGCGATTTTGCATAGAGGCAAGTAAGATAAATTTCTTGGTAGCAAGGGTGTGACATATGTAGTGAGCCAAGGAAGGCGCATGAGAGGTTCTAACACATGGGGGTTGAGATGAGTGTGCCCCTTGGAAACCCGTGATAACACAGAGTTAAAAAGGGAACACATGAGCAAGGATGCATCACAACATAAAAGGCAAGTTAGCTAGAAATCCAAAGTGATGGTTAAACCAACAACACATTTTAGAAAGATTCATACATACATACACAAAAATAGATATACATGCATGCGTAAGCAAATAAATACATATATCATTTAGACTAAATGAATAGCAGAAATACAATACAACATATGCACGAAACGTGTTGGCTCTTGTTATATTAAGAATTGTAAGTTCCAGTCATAAAAGACATCCATGTCCAACCACTAGTTCCGACAGTGGAACGTTACAACCACAACCACCTGCTCCTCCAAAGAGATGTACTAGATCTGCGTAGTGGAGAAGCCAAGGCTCATTACAATACTGTCCAAGCTCTCTCTAAGATACTCCTATCGGAAGCTTGGCTGACCAAAAGCCTTTGCAATGAGTTATGAGGGACTTATTTATAGCAAAGGGTGCGGTGACCCTTGACATTCCCCTTTGTGACAGTTCATCTACCCTCATGACTCTTCATATACTCTATGACTGTTACATCCAACTATCGACACTTGAACTTACACTTGACAAGATGTTACATTACAATGCACCTATACCCATGTGAGACAAAAATGGCTTGAGCAAGCCATGCAAGACATCACTATGACTCGGAAAACCGTGGGAATTCCAACTCTTCAACATCCTTGCGATGATCAACAATAGCGTACTGATGCCAAGATCAGTAGTCCGCGATGGTGTCCGTGTACTCCAAGGTGCCATATTTCTGGAACCCGACTCTTTCCTCCATAGCATCCGGGTACACTGCTCGAGCTCCTCTATCCAACTCATCTGAAAGCATGCACATCATTGTCTTCAACGCGGCTGGAACAACAAAATACTTGTGCATGGTGTTTGCACTAATCGACAAGTCTGGGTTGGTGGCTATGCGCATCAACTCGTCAAAGTATGAGTCAAGCTCTAGTCATACCTATGCCTTTGTCTTCACCTAGGTGAGAGTCCCAATATATGGGATCACATGGGCATGCACCACAACATCCATACTCTTGAATACACATGCATGGGAATATTGTAGACTAGTGATGAGCTGCGGGAGCTCTTCATAGTTCCGGATTTGACTCCGAATGCATGCCTTTAGCTCGACCGCTATGGACTTCATCATCTTAGGCAAGTGAAGTGGGGCTCGCTTGTATCTCATCATCCATGTTTTCATGTAATCAACAGCAACATGCATGCTCGACAAGATACGTGCTCTTCTAGCACATCGTTGCTGCCATCCGTTGAGATGGACGACTTCCTTATGCACAGTACCAAAATTGGAATACAACGCCCGCATGACTGTGTCAAGGGATAATACTTCATCTAGTATTTCCTTCTTCAGTTTTGCTCGGGCGGATGCTGTCACCAACTCTCCTCCTTGCTTGGCCGTATGTAGCTCCTTAGCTATTCGGTCATTCTCAACTATCAAAAAGCAGACATTTGAGCTAGTGGCTTCAGTAATGCTCTAGTAGCATTGGCTAAGGTTGCTAGATGTTTGCGCACGTCAAACACGATCACTCGTTCCTTATACTACATAGGAGATGTATGATCTTCCAGAGTTGACACCCTACGGGATTGCACAAATCTATGTTGAGACTCGTCGAATGAGATGCTATGCATCTCTCCTTCTGGTTTATCTCCAAGGATCTCGGTGTCTCGTTGGTCACTTAGGACTTGCTCATCTTCTGGATGCAGTGAAGCTGGCGGGTCGACCTCTTGGTGGTGAGGCATGAGGTCGATATCCTTCTCTAACTCCTGCTGCTCCACGTTTGTATCCATCAGTGCAAGCGCTCGCTCTATCTCCTGAGCAAAGTCCTACTCCTGTGATGGTTCACCCTGTTTTCCTGATGTCAGCTGTTCTGATGAGTCCACTACCTGTACGGTCATTGTTTCATCCATTTGCACATGTTGCGCCCCCTGTTGTACCTGTTGATAGACCCCTTTTAAGTAGATTTTCAAGTGTAAATATATATCATATTCTCTTTGAATGTACTTTATAAATATAGGTTTGGCATCATGCCTTCATTGGAATCAATCATAAATCTCATAGACCCAATTATGGAGTAAAAATGATAGGGGAATTCTGAAAAATGAACTCATCGTAAATCATCTCTAGACAACTCTTTGCAAATATATTTGTTCGAAAATTTATTTGGCTTGAAAAGGAGCTATATTTAAATAGACGTAAGAGACCTAGATAGGTTATAGGTAAATAAAAAAGACTTGTTTTAGAATCCATTAACACAAACCCGTAACAAAAATTTATATCATCTACCTTTGGAACCAAGTGAGGAAGGTTGGCTACAACAATTCATTATTTTTAGCTGTGAGTTCTAACTCAAGCCTCCAGAAACCAAATTCAGGCATAAACTAACAATTTTGATTGGGTGTGTATGAATTTTAGAGATGGAAATTTCTACAAAGATCCTACATTCTCTTCTAGAGCATCCAAAGGAAATCCAGGGGTGACAACTGTCGGGGAGGGTAGTGAAGGGTGATGAGGGATTTGATTAGATCTCGAAGAAAATCATGAAACATAATATACTCAATATCTTAGAAAGGTTACAAATAATCAAGAAAAATCTTATGCTATCTACCAAGGTATCCTCCTAACAAAAGAGGCAAAAATGAAATCTTTGATTTCTATAGGAGACATAAGCAAAATTATTAATCTAAGGGTCTTGAAATAAAACCCATCCCATAATAAATTGGTCTTGATCATAACCTAAATCCATAAAGGAGATTAGTAATTTGCACAAGATTTCATTTTACCAAGTAATGCAAGAATTCAATCATCGAATTGATTCTTTGGTTAATAAAGTAGTTATACACAATATAGGTGTCCTCTAGAAAAATAAGGGCTGGAGCTACTACCCAAGTCCTTAATAGTCCAAAGTTTGGAATAGGGCTTGTAAGATCATAATTAATAGTTATTTATCAATTAAACACTGCCAACAATCTATACCTAAGGAGTTTGGACTTGAAAGCACTAGTCTTCCTCTTATTCACATGCATGGAAGTAATTTGACTTGGGGACTTGAACTCCTCAATAAAGGAATGAATTGGTAACATGGCATAATGAAACATTGCATGGGATAATATTATTATGTAAAAGGGAGGAATATGTGATTCATAAACTTCCGTGGATATTCCACTGGAAAGTTCGTCACAACAGATCTGACAATATTATATTAAAAATCTGAAATTATACACTATTACCGTTTTATTTAATTTCTAGGTATGTATATTTTACCGTAATTAGTGAATGCATGCGAACGGAAATTATGTAGAAAAGTAGATAACAACAAAATAATATCACACACACACATAAGACACAAAATATGCTATGAGAAACCATTTTGGGAGAAAAACCATCTAGAAGGTGAGTCTGCTTTGCTCTCTTTGTCTGTTTGGAAAATAAGGTTGTAGGTACAAAAAAGTAATGCATATGGCTCGTGGGACACTATAGTGTATGTATCCTCTATGTGTGCTCTACCTCATATCTCTCCTTGCTATATTTTTTCAAGTATAGAACAAAATTCTCTCGAAAGAATGGAATGCCTCTTCCTCCTAGTGGCTCGGTTATACCACAGCCTGATAGCCTACTAGTGGTTAATTTTGACTACATCAACTCTTAACTAGAGTTACAATATAGACTCTTATATAGTATTTTACATAATAAACACGTGGCTAGCCCCTTTTCCATGAATAATGGGGGTTGACGCGACATCCTCCCGAATTATAGGTGTGAAAATAGGAAGGTAGACTTCTGAGTGGCATATTTTTTGCACAGAGACTCTGATTGATGTGCTTCTTGCACCGTTGGAAATATCTTTATGTGTAGAACAACATGAAATGGTGTAACACTAAATAAGTAAATTTTTACCCCCAAAAGACATCGTTTAATGCCTCAAAATTCTCCTGGAAGGTTTCAGACCCCGTTTTGTCAAACTAGGTCTTGACAGTAAAAACAGTCCCGTGAGCTAATTCCACCACTTTTTCCACTATGAATGCATCGAGATGGATGATAAAAAATATAATGATCCAATCTGGATTAATATAGGTCAAACCAACCCAACCGAATAAGAGTGTCACTTAGTTTGTAGCTTATAATTTGGAATTTTGTTTGTCTGAAATTGTCTTTGGGTATGAATTAGTTGTGTTCGTTTTCTTGTTTTGGTTTCTAGAGGATGGGTATATTTTGTATGTTTTTGTAATTCATGTTATATATCTTCCCATAGGCATGTTTTCACCTTTGGTTCTTACCTGGAATAAACCCTCTTAGTAGTTACTTAGTTTTGTTTGCATCCTAATATTTATTTTGGTTGTTTTCTTAGTAAATTTGGACCTTGGTTTTCTACAACCCAATATTGAAAAGTTGTGGTCCGTTGGCGTCGTGGTTTGGTGGTATAATCTATGGAATATGGGGCTACCATTATTTGGATGAAACAAGGTTTTTTTTAGGCCATAACCTTATCCATTAGCTCGAGCTCAAGAATGGGCTTAACCAAAGTTAGTACTATTGATTTTTGGTGTGTTGCTCACATGGATTATAAGGAAGCACAAGAGTTTAGAAGGGTTTTCAGAAGACCCAAAGAATCAATACATTGTAATAAATCCTCCCTTTTTTCAATAACCTCAAAGCTGCATGAAAATGAACATCAATGTACATCACAAAACACGATAATCATGAGTACCCTAGTGCATAAAGAAAATACAAATGATAAACTAAAAGTAGAATGTAACATGTGTAAAGACATGGTTGTCAACCTAAGCAAAGATTCATATCCAATCCACTAGATAATGGAGGACACGGATCTTGGGAACCAAAATTCTCTTGCTACCAACCTTGGACAAGAAGAAGCCAATAGTCGCCATGTCTTTCGCTAATTTCTATGTTCATCAAAGTAACTAAAATGTTAAGAGTCCTTTTTAAGTTATATACCTACAAGTTTATCTACAAAAGTCATTGTGATGTAATAATTGTGAACTTTTACAAATTTTGTATTGTGGTACTTGAATTACTATTCATGTTTGAACACTTAAGATAATTGTCTTTATACTTTGCTGTTTAACTTCTTTTTACAAATTTTATAATATAAAATTTTCCAATTATTTTTATAACATAAACATTATTCTATACAAAATTATTATTCCATATTAATATTGATTGAGAGAAAATATTCATAATATTATATGAATTATAATATATTATAATCTTTTTATAAATAAAATTAATTGAAAAGAAATAATACCATAAAAGAATAATACGTCTCGTTGATGTAATGAATTGTGATTTAAATATACCATGATTATTATCTAACTTTTTTTTCCCTTCACTAATTAATATAGGCATAGTCTAACTTATAGACGAAATAACCTTTTTCAACGGAATCTGGTGATACAATTTCAAGCAAGATTGTGATTTTTTGTTGTTTAAAATACATTTTTGATTGCATTAATAGATTCAACACCCTAAAAAACCTTCAGGGCACTCAAATTCTATAGATTAAACAACTTAAACTCAAGCTTTTAAAATCTCTGTCGGATTTTGGTTAAAGTTAACTAGGAAAAATGATCTGTAATAAAAATCATTTTGTCTATAAGTTAGACGCGATTAATATATATCTTATAAGCAATCCAACATTTTTTTCCTTCACTAATTAATATGTATTCACATATACACACACACAACATTGTCTATTGAGATGACAATTTTGCCTGAATGACAAAATCTCGCTAGAATCCAACCAAGTTTTCCTCAAAAAATCTGACAGTAGAAGTGTGTGAATCTTGTTTTTGATGGTAGGAATGGACTCAACACCATCAAAAACCCCTAAGACACTTAAAATCTTGAAATTTGATAACTTTACCCGAAATTCCCCAAAATTTCTACCAAATCTTATGAAAACTAATTAAAATTTCCATTATTTTCTTGACAAATTTGAAACCTCATTAACTTACCCGCATAAATTTTACTCTATGAGTGATCATATTAACACATATTTTAAATGAGTCAAGTTTCCTATGTTAAATAAAGACAAATTGCACATTATAAAATAGTTTCGCTCGAAAAGTTCGAAGAAGTAGACATGAAATTAAATTATTTAAAAGTCATAAAAGTCTATCAGATTCAATTTCATGTATTTTCAAATCCAACTAATAATATAATTTTGGTTTTTACAAACGTGTGAAACTATTTTTATAACATTTATAATAAGTGATTGTTTTCTTGTAAATGTCGAGCGATTGTTTTCTTGTAAATGTCGAGCACCATTATGAGAGACCACAATTTAATACAAGGTATTACATTCTTTTGAGTGAGGTGGGATCAGTGTTCAAATTTCACTATAAAGTCAAAGTGTGAACATAGTGAAATCAATCATAAATTTCGTACTGAAATTTCAAGGACGCAAATTTATAAAGATAATAAAAAGTGAAAAACATAAATACCATAAATAAATGTGTGTAAAAAGATTAACAAAGTCAAGAAAATAAGCAAAACTAAAAGCCAAAGCCAACAAAGAAAAGTACTTTCACCTTTAAAGCATCTTTTTGGTCTTTGCATTTTTAATTAAATTAATTTAATGGTCATGGCACTATGGGTCGACAAAGTCACGTTCATATTTAACGCTTAGGGATCCCAAGCGACTTTTACATCACTCATACGTCACTCGCTACTTTAATGACGTTCAAGTCCGAGGGGATAATTATGTTGGGATAATTTATTTTATTTTATTGAGATTGTGAAATAATTAAATAGAGATATATAATAAAATTATGAAAATTAGTTAGTTATGATTAATTTTAATGGAAATGATTATAGATGAATAACTTAAGTAGTTGAATCTCAAAAAATGATATTTAATATATTTTTTTATTATAACATTTTTATATTAGAAAAATTGACAATTGGGTTGGTCTTATACTCATGTGATATGGGTTAATTCCAACCGATATCACTATAACTTCTATGTGTCTATATAGGCCTTTTTCATAAACATAAATAAATCAAAAGATTAAAACTTGAATTCATCATACATAACACTTCATTTTCACAACCATCACCAACTAAACTATCCAAAATATATTTTAAACTATACTACACTTTTTATTTTTTATAATATTATTAAAAATATATTTTAATAATTTTTTTATATAATATATTATTTTTAAATAATTTTATAATAAAAACAAATTTTAAATAATTTATTTTTTGGATTATTTACACAGTTATAGAATGTGACAAAATACTAATGAAACATGACCTCTAAATAACATACAAAGCTATTATTTCAAAAGATTATGGTATAATGTTCTAGGTGACTTTTGTCTATAACATTTTTCACGGAAGGGTTGAACCATAAAGACTTTGAAAAGTAATGGTGGTACGAATGAAGCCGAGCGCGTTTGTCCCACTTCTTTGTTTTTGCAACTAGGACCCCACTATGATTAGATGCCAAGGAATAATGATATAAAATGATTTTACTATGCCCATGCTTTCGCTTTTCGATGTCCCTCGTGAAAAAAGGAAATATAAAAGCTTGGTTTGTAAAAGGAGGGGTATGGTTCACCCTCCACGCTGCACCCTCCAAGTTCCCTTTTAAGTTTAATCACATTTGGCCTAAGGATGAATCCTTCATTGCTTTGGTCCATTCATGTTGGAAAAGCTTTTACACAGATTTTTCCCCGTCTACTATGGAATTTTAGGTGTATAAAATGTTATTTTTGTCAAACATCATGTTAAATTGTGGTCGGGTTTCTCATTCTTAGTCAAAGGTGGGAATGTTAAATTGTGGTCGGGTTTCTCATTCTTAGTCAAAGGTGGGAATGGTTTGAAATCAAATGGACCATAAAATCAACTCATAATTATTTCTTATTCTCAAGTTTTTGGACCCTATCAAGCAACAACTTGTTGCCTTAACAGAGAGGAAAGCCTAACTCCTTAAAATTGAGGAGGAACGTTGGGGGTTGAAGAGCAAGGCTATATGGTTAAAGAAGGAGATGGTAACTCCAAGTTCTTTCACAACTTTGCTTATCATTGGAGGGTTAAGAACTCCATCCTGGACATACAAGATGATGTTGGTAATACTATCTACTCTTAAAAGGATTTGTAAAGGGTTACAAAGGGTCACTTTTACAATCTCTTCAAGGACCCCATAAACAATCATATACAAGAACAACTTAATGTTATAAAGTGTTTCCCCATATTCTTCTCGGAAGATGATGTTGTGATGATGGGTAGATTGGTTACATTGGATGAAATTCAATCGGTCCTCAAATATTTTGACAAGGACAAAAGTCTTGGACTAGATGGATGGACCGTTGAACTCTACCTAACATTATTTTATCTAATGGGGAATGACATCCTTCAGGTTGTGGAGGAGGCCAAACAAAGGGATTGATTTTTGGGGCAATTAATGTCATCTTTATAGCCCTTATTCCTAAATGTTCAAAGCCTCTCACTTTCAATGATTTCAGGCTAATATCCTTGCGCAACATGTTTTACAAGGTTATAGCAAAGGTCATATCCAATCGGCTCAAGCATAAACTATCTGGATTGATTACCCCTGAATAGTTTGGTTTCCTTCTTGATCATTTGATTCATGATGCCAGTGGAGTGGCACAAGAAACTATACATTCCATCATGACAAAGAAGCTCAACACTATGATCATTAAATTAGACACGGTCAAGGCATACAACCAGGTTAATTGGGACTTCCTTGGGCTATTACTTCTGCAAATTGGGCTTGAATTAAAGATGACAATATGGATCATGGGATGTGTGTCTTCTACAAATTTCTCGGTCCTTGTCAATGGTTCTCCTACAATTTTTTCCCCTTGTTTTAGGGGCTTGAGGCATGATTGTCCCTTATCCCCTCTTCTTTTCTTGCTTATCATTAAGGGTCTCAGTTTGATGATTATTTAGACCAAGCGAGAGGGTCACATCAAAGGGATTAAGATTGATAAGTTATTTATAGTATCACATCTACTATTTTTGGATGATGTTCTTATCTTTGGAGAAGGCTCTGTCTCTGAATGGGGCTCTTATCATCACATTTTTCTTTCTTTCTTCATTGCGACTGGCATGGAGATTAGCAGTCATAAGTCCTCCTTTTTACATTACAACACTCTGGATCATATCATTTCAAAAACTCTCGCATTCCTCCATAAGGTGGTATCCCTTGATAATGGCTTCACTTATATGGGATTTCCCTTTAATCCAAACTATTATCATGCACAAGAATGGTCATGGCTCATTAAGAGGATTGAAAAAATGATTAGTAATTAGTGTTATAGATGGCTCTCACTCGGGGGCAAAATGATCTTGGTTAAATCTATAATAGAGAGCATATTGGTTTACTGCTTAAATCTCTCCAAAATTTTAAAATCCATTATAAACAAGATTCATTAGGTTATGTTTAATTTTGTTTGGATGAGGAAGAAGACAAGAGCTGGCATACACTTGGAAAAATTCGATTTGTTATCCCTTCCCAAGCATTCTGGTGGATGGGGCTTTAAAAAAATTTATTGCTTGAAGAGCTTGTGGTGGGTTGTTCTTGGCTCGGGTCTATGGAGCTGAATTATCAATGAAAAATGTATTAAAAAAATACCTTTTTGGGAGTGGATGCATACATATAATAACCATAAATATTCCTTTGGGTCCATATCCTAGAGGGGTTTGATGTCGACCCTTCCATGGGTCCTTAAATGGCTTATCTGGAAGGTTGGAAACGATCAACAAATTATTGTTGGGAATAGTTCTTTCATGGGGGGTCTATAAGCTTATACTTCTCCTTGGAACTCATCTCTTCTCTGCATGCAAAAGGAGTTTTCAGACTTTGTCATGCCTCTGTGTATTGTCCACAGGCTCAATGTACCTATGTTTGGAAAAGTTCCTTGGATTTGGGCCTATAGGGGTCTATGGCCGTTGAATGGGACTTTTTAATCAAAGGCCTCTCCTAGCGATGAAGACTCCATGGTTTGGTGTAGAAATTCAACTTCTGGTTTGATTACTACTAAGTTGGCCTATGAATCCATCTTCAATTTGTCTCCATCTCATAGAAAAATGTGGTGGTATAAAAAACTTTGTCTAGCTCGTCTTGGAAAACCACACTCTCACATGGGACAACTTACTGCGCAGTGGCTTTTATGGCCCAAATATATTCAGTTTATGTCTAAATGGGTCTAAGATAATTGACCACCTCTTCTTCTAGTGTACTTTCTCCAAGACTTTATGGTTAGATGTTTTATCTTCTCTTCATTTGCTGGATTCTGGTCCCTTTTCCTTGTTTGCTTCTTGTATGTAGTGGTGGGATCACAAGATGGGCCCTTATAAATCTATACTTGTCTTCATTTGCCTAGGGCATACAAAAAATAAGAAATAAATGTATTTTTGAGGATCTCTCCATTAATCCCCACTACATCCTTCCATATGTTATTGGGTTCTTCAAAGACTATCTGAGATCTCCTTTGCACAAATATTCCCATCCTTGTTGTTTTCCTCAGAATCTTAGTACCTATCCAGTTGGATTTTTTGATGGTGCATCCCAAAATTACCATTGTGGTGGAGGTGCTTATATTCTATATTTGGGCAAACTTTGGTGACGATACTAACACTAAGGCTGAGATTTGTGCTTGTTGGTCCCTTCTTTATTTCGCCTCCCATATGCATCTTACAACTCTACAAGTTTTCAATGACTCAAAATGTGTCATTGATTGGATCGTTGGAAACAACAATATGCAGGTCTTAAGCCTAAGCCATTGCATGGACAAAAATTTTGCCCTGATTTTTTTTTTTCACTCACTTACTTTTCAGCACATCCTTAGAGAGTGGAACAAATAGGCAGATTCTCTCTCTAAGTTCGACCTACAATATCTATTTGAGTTCAAGATAGATTCCTTCGACTATGTTATCAGTGCAATCCTCACTCAGTATGGACATCAAGTGGCATGTCATAGTGAGACGCTCTTTGATGTTCTTTGTATGTATCCCACCAATAATCAGGAGATGTACTCCATTGTGTAAGCTTTCCAACAATTTAAGCATTATATTTTGGGAAAGGAAACTATCATCCACACCAATCACAAGCCTTTGGAATTCATACAAATATAAGGAAAGTACAAAATGATTAGTATTAGAAGTAGTCCACATACTTGCAACAATTCAACTTAAACATTAAGTACAAGAAAGGCAACACAAACCATGTTTTAGATTTCCTCAACCATGCCCTAGTTATGGTGCTAACCATAGTGCTTAAATCTGGTGGGAACAAGACCTCTAAGTGACCCCAATTATGTGAAGTGACCCTCATTTTGTTGCTACATATAAATTTCTAAGAGTAAGTAAACAAGTTCCAAACATTCACCTCTAGGGCACACTCTTGTTCTATTTAGGCCTTTATGTTCCTTCATGCAAGTGTACAAGACTAATTTGGGAGGCATGGTATAGCTAGGTGGTAGGGAACTTTGGTGTGGAGAATATAGTAATAAGACACTAGAAGAATTTCTATTGGAAAAAACTTTAACAAGACATCAATAGATATATCATATCATGCATTGTCTATACCATTTCTAAGCCTGCCATTAAGAAGCAAGGGTTGTACACGTCTAACTATCCTAGAGATTCCTACAACGAAGCATATAAATATTGTGTCTTTTTGGTTATCGATTAATTCTCTGAGATGGAAATTTTGGCATCATGCAAGAAGAGTATCCCATAGTTGTTATGATGCATTTGATATGGTTATGTGATATGATATTTATGGCAGTTTTGACATGGTTATACAATGTTGATTGTTATGGTAGGAATTTGGAAACAACATGTGGTAATATGGATATGTTACAAATATGTATGTTAATGGTTCGTTTTGGCTCTTCCACCTTACTCCCGCACAGTCAATTAATTATAAATGTTTTGATGTTATCATGGTTATGCTATTGGAAGCCTATTGGGTGCATACATTGGAACTTCCACGTTGACAACCACATGTGATCCACGACCGTGAGGTATCACGTGGCACGATACATGCATTAGACTACAAGGTAATATTGTGTTCTTTTGTTCATTTGAGACCTGTTTTCCTCTCAGTTGCATGAATATGGTTAAGCCATTAGACCTGCAGAAGCTCCGTTCCATTTCACATCTTAAATGTATAACCTAGAAACTCGTAACTCTGTACTTCAATTTTAATTCTCTAGTCTCGTGTTTGATCTAGGATAACAAATGGGCCTTAGTCTAAATTGATAGTTGTTGTTGATGAGGGATTTTACTCCCTTAATGTTTAACCTTTTGTCTTTGAATGTTCAAGTTCATTTGGGATTTTTACCACCTAGGTTACCAACACAACCACTAGAAAATATTGAGCTTAAACTGAGGTTTGTGAGTTGTTCAGTGGGATAATTATGTGTTTCATCAGTCTCTAAGTCAAATTACGGGTAAGTTATTGATGGTCAATTCCACATTTCATTGCATTTTTCATTAGCTCACTAATATTTGTGCATTTCATAGAAAAATTGATTTTAAGTCAATCTTTCTGATGTTTACCCTATTGTCATTCCTTCCTGGCTCTTGTTAAGTTATTTGTCTCTGCAATTCGAGGCCACAATGCAAAATGGGATTTTAATCAAAGCATCAGTCATTGATTGATTTTGAAGGAGAAATTTTTAAAGAGTTTTTTGTTTTGTTTCAGTTATGAAAAAATAAAAATCCCTCATGTAACAAAAACCCAATTTCGATTTTTCTCTGCTATGCATTCCTTGTAATTATGCCGTATTTCATTTAGTGTTTGCGCTCTAGGCAAAATAAGAAAAAGGAGAAAAGGCTCACAAAAAATGTCAAGCCTCCCTACTTGCACAGTCCTTTTTCTTCAGGTATGTTCTCATGAGAAATTTGCATTGCATGTTTTCATTACTCAGTCTCATATCCTCGATTCCACTGTCCAATTCTTTTGATTACCCTAATTCTTCATTGTAACTCCTGATATGCCAAAAACTTAATTCCGAAAACCCTATTCCAAAAGCGAAGAAACAAAAAGTAAAATGGGAAAAACAAATACCCCCTTTGAAGAATTATGAAATTGATACTATGAAATTAAATTCTCTGCAAAATATGAAGAAATTATATGTCAAAATATTAAAGAATTTTGAATTTGAATTTTCCCTGCAAATAAACCAGAAATGAAATATATATATATAAGCAAAAGAAAATGGGAAGAAAATTTAAAAGGTTAAATGAACAAGTGGAATCGTGTGGTTTTTCATTTAATATTTTTGGCATTCATGCACCTGCATGATTTTTTCTCCCAACCAATTCCCTAACCCAAACCTTTCATCCAACCTTCACTCAACCACATGAGACACAAATAGCCTTTGTTGATGCATCTGAAATGTAGTGATTTAAAAGAGAATTGAGTGGTTGTTATTGTCAGGCCATAACCTCACGAATGTGATTGTTGAATTTCATTAATATAGAACATGGATATATACATGGAGAGGGAGGCTATTGGGTTTCATCTCCCAATGTCTCTTCATCTTCCAATTCACTTTATTTTTATATTTACAATATTTACATGGATATACCTAATCCCAAAGATTACTTGTCAACATTCCCCCCTTTAATTTGAAGGGATGTTGGTGAGTCCAAGCATCATTATGAATATTTCAAACTTTTCCCAATCGGTCATATCCAATTGTCTCAAGCATAAACTTTTTGGCTTGATTACCCCTGAATAGTTCAGTTTCCTTCCTGGTCGTTTGATTCATGATGCCAATGGACTAGCACAAGAATTTATATATTACATCAAGACAAAGAAGCTCAACTTTATAATCCTTAAATTAAACTTGGTGAAGGCATATAACCAGGTTAATTGGGACTTCCTTGGGCTATTAGTTATGTAAATTGGGCTTGAATTAAAGATGACAAACTAGATCATGGGACTTGTGTCTTCCACAAATTTCTCAATCCTTTTCAATGGTTCTCCTACAAATTGTTTCTCTTATTCCAAGGGCTTGAGGCATAGTTGTCCCTTGTCCCCTCTTCTTTTCTTGCTTATCATTGAGGGTCTCAGTTTGATGATTAATCAAGCCAAGCGAGAGGGTCACATCAAAGGGATTAAGATTGATAAGTCAATTATAGTATCACATCTACTATTTGTGGATGATGTGCTTATATTTGGAGAAGGCTTTGTCTCTGAATGGGGCCCTTATTATCATATTTTTCTTTCTTTCTGTTTTGTGACTGGCATGGATATTAGCATTCATAAGTCCTCCTTTTTACAATACAACACTCTCAATCATATCATTTCAAAATTTCCCTCATTCATCCAGTTTAAGGTGGTCTCCCTTGATAATTGCTTCACTTATATGTGTTTTCCTCTTAATCCAAATTATTATCATGCACAAGACTAGTCATGGCTCATTAAGAGGATTGAAAAAAGGATTATTGATTGGTGTTATAGATGGCTCTCACTCGAGGGAAGAATGATCTTGGTTAAATCTATAATAGAGAGCATACCGATTTATTGGTTAAATCTCTCAAAAATTTCAAAATCCATTATAAACAAGATTCATTAGGTTATGTTTAATTTTCTTTGGATGAGGA
Source organism: Pinus tabuliformis (assembly GCA_031772625.1). Lineage (NCBI taxonomy): Eukaryota > Viridiplantae > Streptophyta > Pinopsida > Pinales > Pinaceae > Pinus > Pinus tabuliformis. The sequence continues at coordinate 618,212,156 of CM062811.1, read as the reverse complement.
AGGAGGTAAGAGCTAACATACACTAGGAAAAATGGGATTTGTTATCCCTTCCTAAGCATTTGGTGGATGGGGTTTTAAAAACTTTATTGCTTTAGTCTTGCTCTCACTATGAAGAGCTTGTGTTGGGTTGTCACTGGATTGGGTCTATGAAGCCTAATTATCAATGAAAAATATATTAAAAACATACCTTTTTGGGAGTTGATGTATACATATAATAACCAAAAATATTCCTTTGGGTCCATATCCTAGAAGGGTCCGATGTCGACCCTTACATGGGTCCTTAAATGGCTTACCTAGAAGGTTGGAAACAATCAACAAATTATTATTGGGAAGAGTTGTTTTATGGGGAGGTCTACAAGCTTATACTTCTCCTTGGAACTCATCTCTTCTCTGCATGCAAAAGGAGTTTTCAGACTTTGTCATGCCTTTGCATATTGTCCATAGGCTCAACGTACCTATGTTTGGAAAAGTTCCCTAAATTTGGGCCTACAAGGGTATATGGCCACTGAATGGGACATTTTTTACCCAATGCTTCTCTTCAAATAGGATTTTCTTACCTAGCGATGAAGACTCCATTGTTTGGTGTTGGAATTCGACCTCTGGTCAGATTACTGCTAAGCTGACCTATGAATCCATCTTCAAATTTTCTCCATCTCACAAAAGAATGTGGCGGTATAAAAAACTTTGTTTAGCTCGTCTTGGAAAACCACATTTGTACACGAGACAACTTTCTACACAATGACTTTTATGGCTTGAATATATGTAGTTTATGTCTAAATGGGTCTGAGACAATTGACCACCTCTTCTTGAGGTGCTCTTTCTCCAAGACTTTATGGTTAGATGTTTTATCTTCTCTTCATTTGCTAGATTTTGGTCCCTTTTCCTTGTTTGCTTCTTGTATGCAGTGGTGGTATCACAAGATGGGCCCTTATAAATCTCTACTTGTCTTCATTGCCTAGGGCATACAGAAGGTAAGAAATAAATGTATTTTTTAGGACCTCTTCATTAATCCCCACTCCATCCTTCCATAGGTTAGTGGGTTCTTCGAAGAATATCTGCGATCTCCTTCACATAAATCTACCCATCCTTTTTGTTTTCCTCAAAATCTTAGTTCCTATCGAGTTGGATTTTTTGATTGCGCATTCCAAAATTACCATTGTGGTGGAGGTGCTTATATTCCTCAACAGGGGACATCGTCTTTCTATATTTGGCAAACTTTGGTGACGATACTAACACTAAGGCTGAGATCTGTGCTTGTTGGTCCCTTCTTTATTTCGCCTCCCATATGCATCTTACAACTCTACAGGTTTTCGATGACTCAAAATGTTAGAAACAAAAAATATGTAGGCCTTAAGCCTAAGCCACTGGATGGACATAATTTCTGCTCTAAAAAATAATTTTCACTCACTTAGTTTTCAGCACATCAATTGAGAGTGGAAAAAATAGGCAGATTCTTTCTCTAAGTTTGACCTACAATAGTTATTTGAGATCAAGATAGATTCCTTTGATTATGTTATCGACGCAATCCTCACTCAGTATGGAAATCAAGTGGCATGTCATAATGAGACACTCTTTGATGTTCTTTGTAGGTATCCCACTAATGATCATGAGATGTACTCCATTGCATAAGCTTGCCAAAAATGGAAGCATTATATTTCGGGAAAGGAAACTATCATCCACACTAATAACAAGCCTTTGGAATTCATACAAATATAAGGAAGGTACAAAATTATTAGTATTAGTAGTCCACATACGTGCAACAATTCAAATTGAACATTAAGTACAAGAAAGGTAACACAAACCATGTTTTAGATTTCCTCAGCCATCCCATGGTTATGGTGATAACCATAGTGCTTAAATCTAGTGGGAACAAGACCTCTAAGTGACCCCAATTATGTGAAGTGACCCTCTTTTTTCTTCTACATATCAATTTCTAAGAGTAAGTAAACAAGTTCCAAACATTCACCTCTAGGGAACACTCTTGTGTTATTTGGGCATTTATGTTCCTTCATGCAAGTGTGAAAGACTAATTTGGGAGGCACGATATAGCTAGCTGGTAGGGAAATTTGGTGTGGAGAATATAGTAGTAATACACTAGAAGAACTTCTATTGGCAAAAACTCTAACAATACATCAATAGCTATATCTATCATGCATTTCCTATACCATTTCTAAGCCTGCCATTAATAAGCAGGGGTTGTACACTCTTCTAACTACCCCAGAGAGGCCCTAAGAGTTACTCTCCATAGATTACATGCCCATTTTTCCCACAATGAAGCATGGTAATATTTTGTCTTTTTGGTTATCGATTAATTCTCTGAGATGGAAAGTTTGGCATCATGCAAGAAGAGTATCCTAGCAGATGCCATTGCTAAGCTCTTTTTCGAGCATACTTGGGTTGACGTTTTGGGTTATTATAAACTATTATTTTAGATAGGGATGGTAGGTTACTCAGTACCTTCTAGTCTATGATGGACACCAAGCTAACCAAACTAATTTCCTTCCACTCCCAAAACAACGGGAAAACAGAGGTGTTTGACATGATGATTGTGCATATTTTACACATGTACAAATCAAATAATTCACATACATAGGATGAGAGCCTTCCATATGTTCAACATAGCTATACCAGATCTCTCCACACCTTTGATGGCCAGGTCCCTTTCAAGTGTGCTTAGGGTTCTAGCCATGAGCTCCCATTGATGTATCTTTTCCCATTGCATCAACATAGGAATAGTCCTCCCATGTGTTGACATTCACTTTAGAAATTTTGAATTTTTGTAATAAGTTACAAAGTTCTTTCCTTTGTCATGCTTGGTTGCACCTTAACTAGCCATAAAAAATATGTTTCTATCATTTTGAAACCTTGTTTTCTTGCTACCATGACCAAAGGGGGGTGGACTGCAAAGATTCTTTACATAAGATTTCATGAATTATTGCTTGATGATATATGTGTTAATAACTTTATATTCTTGGTTTGAAGCAGAGTGGTTGAATCTAACTACATGTATATTGTTGAAATCTGAAGTGGCCATAACCGAACTATATATCAGTTCTTGATTTCCATCGTCAAAAGATTGGTATTATAGCTGTTGAATGATTCATGGCACAAATCATGTTACAAAAGGTTGAAATGCTTATTTTTCTTTAAAGGGATTATGTTTGAAGTTTTCAAATTCATTATTTGATACACCTTGATATGGCTCAAGACTTAATGTAACCATACAAGTTTGTCTTGTGATCATTTAACTCAATTTGGGCACTACGATATTACCATTTTGGCTGACATTTGCTACAATTATAATATACAATTGTTATGATGCATTTGATATGGTTATGTAATATGATCGTTATGGAAATTTTTATATGGTTATACGATGTTGATTATCATGGTAGGCATTTGGAAACAACATGTGGTAATATGGTTATGTTACAAATATGTATGTTAATGGTTCGTTTTGGCTCTTCCACCTTACTCCTGCATGGTCAACAAATTATAAATGTTTTGATATTACCATGGTTATGATATTGGAAGCCTCTTGGGTGCATATATTGGAACTTCCACATCGACAACCACATGTGATCCACTGTTAGGTCCCTACAATACTAGTGTATTCGCTTATTATTATTGTCATTGTAGCCCCTTATTGTTATTGTTGTACCCATGTTGTCCCCATACTGTTATTATTGTGCCCCATAGAAGCCCACTATTGTTATTGTTGTGACCTTACATTATTATTGTTATGTCGGCTCTGATTATATTGTGACCCCTTAGACTCCTATATATAGAAAGGAGGTTTTTTCATTTGTATCATCCAATAATTTTTCATTTGTGTAATATAAAGGAGGTTTCCCCTCGAAGAGGCTACTTTTGAAGTTGTTGATCTATCTTTTTCTTCTATTTTGTGAGATGGTTGCATAACAATTGGTATCAAAGTTTTGGATTCTAGGGTTTTGCTGCTTCAAACATGCCATCTTGGAATTTTCACTATAAATTATTTTCTACAAAGATTCAGAAGCTAAAATTAAAACCCATTTGAGCCGAAATCATGATGAACCTTGTGACTGAATTTCAAATCTTGTCTCGCTATATTTTCAAACATATGAACTAATGAAGTTAGGGTTTTTGGAGGCTCCTGAATTTGATCTCAAACAGGTCACCTTGGAAACATCGTCATAACATTCACTCTGAGCATCAGATTCAAATTTAGTAAAAATAGAAACAAATAGGACTTATTTTAGTTTTTTGGGTATCTTTTTTAGAGCTCAAGGTTGAAACAGTGACATATGGCATGTCATACAAGTTCGCTCTACTGAACCAACCTATAATTAGGTCATCGCGGGAGATTGGGCATAACTATTTCTTGGAGAATCCAATCGCGATCAGACTTTTGGGGTTGGAAAGAGGACTTAGAGGGATATCACAAGGTGAAATTTTAGAACTTGGAGATCCAACATTACAGAGTTACAGTTGTTTCAAGATCAAGCTCATACAAAGCAGAAAAAAAGAAAAGAAAAGGTGTGTAGTTTTTTTTTAAATTTGCATAAGTTTTGTTTGAGAAAGTAGTTTGAAGTGATTCAAAGGAAATTTTGAAGAATAATTATCATTCATTTATGACCAGAATAAAGAAAATGGAAACACCTAGTAAGAAACCTGAAATCTCTACTATGACACATAAAGAAGAGGAAGAAATGCAACATGATATATCAAAATTACGAGACCAAGTGCAACAAATTTCACTCTCACAAAAAGTAACTGAAGCTAAGATGGATGGTTTAAAGAATGGAATGGAAGATAAGATGGATAGCATGGAAGCTAAGATGGATGGTATAGAAGCAAAACTTAAAGGCAACATGGAATATTTGAAGATAGATTTGACAAAGTTGCTACAAGAAATGCTTACTAATGGCGAAAGGGTAGTAAAGGAAACTCATGATGAGAATAAACAAAATGTTAGTCATATTTTCATAGACTCTAAAGTTGGATTGAAGACCCACCATGTTTCAAAGATTGATATGAGGAAGTTTGATGGCAAGGATGCCGTAACATGGATACTACAGATGAAGCAATATTTCGATCTCCATAATGTGCAAGACACACAAAAGGTACACATTGCAACTTTATATTTGGAACCCAATCAGTTTGTATGGTATCGATGGTTTTGCTATCGTAAACAAATTATCACTTGGGAAATTTTTACGGAAGAAATGATAGCACATTATGAAGATATAAAAAGCAACACCTTTTTCGGGATGGCTTATCAAGCGAAAGAGACTCAAGTTATGACCGGGGAATCTAGAAGGGATTCCATAACAATTTTCATGGATAGAGTATTGGACAATATGGAGGAATTAGCTTCGAAGTGGCTTCGATAAAGGCTGAGAATGTTGAATTTCGGGATGGGTACACGAAGTTGAAGGAAGAATTCGAAGACCTCAAAATATGATACGAGCATACTGAATGACTTTATACACAAATAGAGAGAGAAGTCAAGGACATTGGAACTACGAGAGATCAAGGTTTGGCAGAAATCTTGAAGTTGCAGAAGGAGCTTGGCGATGATCGAAACCGGATAGTTGTTTTGAAGAAAGCAGTTGGGCAAGGTTTTATTGGAAGAGTTGCCCATGTGAAGGTCAAAGAACCCGAATCTTATGGTGGGATGAGGAGTGCGAAAGCTCTTGGAAATTTCTTATGGGATATGGAGCAATACTTGAAGCGTTTGGGTATACTTGATGATGAGGCCAAAGTCAAGGTAGCTGCTCAATTCTTGATGAACAATGATAAGATGTGGTGGCAAAGAAAGATGGACCAGATTGCCAATGGTGATGCTGAGGAAATATCTTCTTGGGATGACATGAAGAAAACTTTCCAGACTCAATTTAGCCCACAAGATGAGACTTGGGATGCAAGGACGAATATTAAATACATGAAGCAAATAGGAAGCCTACAAGCATATCAATGATAGTTCTCAAGTGTGATCTTGGAGTTAACTGATATGGCGGAAAAGGAAAAGCTGTTCAATTTCATCATAGGATTGAAACCTTGGGCACATAATGAGGTGAAGAGGTAGAAAATCAAGACACTAGAGGAAGAATTTGTGGCAGTTGAGGCTTGGTAGAACATTATGATGAAGGAATCGAAGAGAGAAAGAAGAAGACATATAAACAGAAAGAGAAGACTACGAAAGGAGAGCCTTTGAGATCAAATTACAAGTCAAAGACGAAGAAGCCTCTGAAGTGTTAGATTTGTGAAGGGTTCACATACGGTGAAGAATTGTCCTTCAAGACCGAAAGTGGAAGCAGTAACACAAGTTGATGCAAAGAAGAACAAAGAAGAACCATTCGTTGGAGTGATGCAAATTCTAGGAGTTGCAATAACTACAGAAGCAGTCTCACGGCGAGATCCTGAAAGGAACAAGTTGGAGTATGTAGAGATGAAGATTGGGTAAAGCACTGTACTCACTCTGGTGGATAGTGGTGTGACTCATAGCTTCATGAGGGAAGAAACTACGAGGAAGATTCGGTTGAGGTTTATAACAGCTCAAGCACAGTTGAAAGCAGTGAAATCTCCGCTAGATTCAGTGATTGGTATAGAAGAGAAAGTGGATGTGAGCATAGGTGAATGGACTGGAAAAGTCGACTTCACGATTGTGTGGATATATGAATATGAAGCTCTATTGGGTATGGAATTTATGAAATAGTTTGAAGCTATGATGGTGCCACACTTGAAGATTTTTTACATTTACGACAGGCGTGATGATGATCCTATTGGTGTACCAACCATAAGGGCTACGACAACCGAATGTAAATTGACAGTGATGAATGTGGAGGAAGTCAAGCGAGATGAACAAATCTATAAGAGGTTGTCTTGTACGAAGGCAAAACTTATGGAGCAATCACAGGAAATTAGAGCATTGTCTGATAATATCTTGGATCTATCAAGTAGACTAGAGGCAGTGGAAGAAGATGGAGATGCTAGACCCGAGATTCATATGGAGAGTCAAGAAGAATACATGCAGAGATTGGAGGAGGAAGATCCAGACAAGTGGATTGAGCTATTAGCTAAGGAAGAGGGAAAGCCTTTAGCCTCCACTTCATCCCTCTCTTCTTAGACTGACATGGAGATGAGGCTCATTTTTAGTTGCTCATGGCAGTGAGTCTCCTATATTTTGACCAGACCTTGGGGTGAGATGGATCGGCAACAATATGAAGGGATGAGTCATGATGATGTAGGGAGAATGTGTTCTTGTGGAGGCGATGCATTATCAGATTATCTACCTAACTAATCTCTAACATGAGGGGTACTAGCACATGACTTCTTGCAGAGTTTGGTGGATTGATTGCATGGAGCAGGTCATAGGTGGAGCTATCTGGATGCCAATACATATATATGGATGTCTTGACAACATGTTTCGTTGAGATGGTGTTGTCAAGGGCGACAACATTTCTAGAGTGGTGGAGGATGTTAGGCCTTGAGACGAGTTGGGCACGCCATGTGTGCGATGGGCGCCTAAGTCAATTTTATGTGACGAAGAAGTCATCTTCGGTTATGTGCGACGAGTCAGTTTTATGCGACGATCACACAAGTTCAGTTAAGGCGACGGGCGAGCACGCTCGACGCGATGCGATGAGTGGGAGTGTTTGGTTAAATGCGCTCCAATGGAATGTACGATGGTGCAGACAAGTTGGAAGAGCACATCGAGGCGACCCATGTGTCGGGCGCTTGGGTGAGTGCATGAGGACGAGCCATAGGAGAGTTGAAAAACCGAAAGTAATTCGGCTAAGTGTGGGGGCGTCGTGAAGAGTTTATACAGTGAATTGACTAGAGGCTGGGCTGACGTGCAGAGGAGGACGCCTGGGCGAGCCGACGTTCAGAAGTGGACCCAGACCGGTTGGGCCGATGAGTTGATGGACGTTTTGTGTGGGACGAGTGGTCGGCATGGAGGTAGGCTGACCCACTTAAACACTTGGATGACGACTATAAGAAGAGGAAGGCAACTTGGGAAAAAGTATCAAGTCATCTCAAGAAAGTTCAAGCAATCAAGGCACATGGGCGAGCAAAAGGAGAAGGCAATAAGGCTAGGTGAAGGCACTGATGGACAAAGGGCCGAAGTGGCCGAGTCGATATTTCTGAAGTGAAAGGGTGAGCCATGGAAGGGCGCGGGAAGGTGTACATAGAGAGGTGGGTGAATTGCGAAAGGACATAACTAGGAGGAAATGGGTGCATGAGCTGCGGTGGATGTTGCTAAACAAGCGACCCGAACGAGCTGGGCGACCCGACCCACAGGTGCTGCTGAACGACGTGATTGAGATGGGCGCTACTGAATGACGTGATTGAGATGGGCGCTGTTGAATGACTCGACCCACGGGCACTGCTGAATGACCCGACCCGCGGACGCTACTGAATGACACGACCGAGTTGGGCACTGTTGAATGACTCGACCTACGGGCACTGCTGAATGACCAACTGGGTGGTTCTACATGACAACATTGGTCGACCCTGCATGACGAGTTGGGAAACCCTGAACGACCTGTGCTACAGGGGTCTCTGCTAAACGAGGGCGACCCGACCCAGTGAGGTGGGCATCTCGACACGAAGCAGGTGAACTGCATGTTTTTGAGAAGCTTTGCTGAAGGGAAATTTGGAGTTTCCAGCAAAGGCTGAATTGCACTTGTACTTGTAAGATTATTGAACTATTATATTATTGGGCAGGCTCTATAACTTGGGAGTTTCCCCTCCCATTTAAAAGAAAGTATTTCCATTGTGCATACATATGAATGATATGATGATGATGTGAATGTTTATTTCCGTTGTGTAATGATAATGCTTAGAAGAATTGAAGAAAATAACTAAGTATTGAATGGTTAGGCGTATTCCGTACTCATAAGTATTGGTGAAAAGAAAGTGGGTAGCGGTGCTGCACCTGCCTATGTGCAGTTGAAAGACCACCGCCAGGATAGGGGCGTGACAGTGCCCACCCCAGTGGCTAGACAGGCCCAGGGCAGGGGGAGGCCTGATTTTGTATGCAACCTCACCCACCCTGGCGGTTAGACGAGCCCAGGGTGGGGGGGCCCCCTGCCCTGGGCTCGTTTGGTCATTACGGTGGGCGTGGTCGCAGCCCTATCCCCTGCCCACCCGGTGACCAAACGAGCTTAGGGCGGGGGAGGCCTAATTGGCTATGACCATGCAACCTCACCCCCCCCCCCTAGGGTGGGGGGAGACTTGATTCTCAGAATCGGACCTCCCCACCCTCGCCCCATTGGGGCGTAATTTTTAGTTTTTTTATTTGTTTAAATATTTTTTATATGTTTTTTATTTTTATATTTTATATATATATATATTTTTATTCTTTTTATTTTTAATTGCTTTTTTTTATTGTTATATATATATATATATTTTTGTTTTTCCAATTTAATTTTTTTTACTGTTTTTTTTTTAATTTAAAAAAAATAGTTTCAATATTTTTTTTTAATTCTTTTATTATTTTTAATTTTCAACGTTTTTTTTCCTCTTTTTAGATTTAATGGCATTTTTTTTTTATGTTTTTAATTTTTGTTTTTAAGGGTTTTTACTTTTTTATTTTTATTTTTAAATTGTATGTTTTATTTTATTTTATTTATTTGTTTTTCTATTTTTTTTACTTAAAATTTTAACTTTTTTTTGAAAAAAAAAAATAAATTTATTACTTTTTTATATAAAATTCATAAAAATATCATAAATTTTCCTATTTTTCCAAAAAAAATCAAAATTTTTATTTATTTAACATGTCATTTTTAGCGAAAAGATATGCAAAATGTATATTTTTTGTCCAGTGTTTAAAATTATTATTTTTAGTGACAACTATTTTGTGTGTATTGAAGTATTAATTAACGATATATAAATATATAAAAAATCCTAACCTCAAAATATTATTGCTATTATTTTTTATTTATTTTTGCAATAAAAAATAAAATTTCATTATAAAAAAACATTGCAAAGAAAAACAAAATTCACATGTTTAGAGAACTTTTGAAAAACAAATATGTTAGGACGAAAAACAAGAAGATGAATAACACAACTTAAAAAATGGTTAAATAATAATCATTTAAAAAGAAAATTGTGCATACATAAGACATAAGAAAATTTAAAGTGTCAAAAATATGTCTTAAAAAAAATTTGTTGATGCTTTTGAAAATCCGCATGAAAATCACCAATATTTAAAAAAATTATCCAGAATTAATACATTAGAAAATTTAAAGTGTTAAAAATAAACCCTATAGAAGAAATGGTTGATGTTGCATCAACACTTTTTAAAACAACATGAAAATCACTAACATTTAAAAAAAATTGTTCATATTTGATACATAAAAAAATTTAAAGTGTCAAAAATATGCTAAGAAAAAGATGTATTCTGAATTAACACTTTTCAAAATCGATTGATTTTTTTGCTACCTCAAAAAAACAATAATCGTATCGGTTCTCGTTTCAAAATTTACATTGTTTTCACAAGATTATGGTACAGAGTAGTGGAACCTGAGAACACCATCGAATAGGTAATTGAGGTTTTTGAAGCTAGCATGGAGGAGCAGGCTTGTGGGAGATTGAAGATAGGGTGGATTTTCCTTGACAGGTGATCGACATGCATTTATGATACACTAATTATGGGTGTTTTTCGGTCAAGAAAAGCATAGGATGGGGTTTAACACTTGGTGCATGGTGAATAAATGCCAAAGGCTTTGTTCTGGTTCATGGTTTAACCTTGCCTTCTTGGTCTTGTTATATACATGCCCTACTTAACACGTAGGGTGGTAGCGAGCATCAATGTCTGTAGGGTGGTGCCAAACCATTCTAACTCTTTCATGGTATGCATTGGCAGACTGTGTTCTATGTGGTAACCTTATTTCACAAATTGTGATCATCTTCGTCCTCAAACCATGTTGAGTAGGTACTTGACGGTCTACTTGGGCCTAGGGAGGAGATGTAGTCAGTCTGGGTCTTTTAATTGTATACAATATCATTTCAGGTTGTGTAGTTGTGTTTTTTTGTGATACATCCCATTTCGAGCTTTGTTGAGGGATATACTTACAAGTGGTGGTTATTTTGAGCGGTCTCCTCTTTGTATTCTCCACTCTATCATTTCCATCAACATGGTTGTAGGGTCACGAGAGGCCATCAAATGTATTTTGTGTGCTTTCTACATTACTCCTCCTCTGACCCTTCTTTTGAGTTGGTTGTGGTACTCCCGTCAGTAGACTTGCAATACCTCGAACCTTCTGGCTTATCTTTCAACTGCCCATTCTTGGTGGTCAGTGTCTGGTACAATGGTTTATTTTCGATTTGGTTTTAACAATGTGAGTTTTCGAATTGATTAGGGTGTAGTTACAATGTCTCAGGAGGAGGAATTGTCTATGGTTCGAAGTCCTATTCGGTATAGAGTCATGTTTGGTTGGCATTTTCATTGTTATGGGTATGTGGATGATGTTTACACTAGGTCTTTCTCTTCTCTAGTTGTGTCTGGTCTTTTGGGAATTGAGGGTTTTGTGTCTCGGCCTAACCCAGTCGTTCATCATAATTTTGATTGTGGGTTGTCCTGAGTTTTGTTGGTCAAGTTTTATTGCAGGTTCTTTTGTTCAATGACATCATGACAACGACTCATCAATAGAAGAGGAGGCCCATTTGTGGCGTCCTCATCCAAACAACGCTGTCTTTTTGGTTAGGAGTCACTGGAATTTTTTTATGATGTTGTGCCTCTGGAGGTTTGACAGGAAATTTGATCCTTGGAGGCTACAAAATTTGGTCAAAAACGGTATCATTCAAATTTTGAGGTTTGTGAAAGGAAAACAAAGTGGGTACTAGACCGAGGCAAATGGCAAAAGCGCTAGCTATATTTCCTGCACTCAATATTATCACACAGATAGATGGCCTCTCGGCTCCACATGGTGCTAAGGGATAAACAAGTTGATAATTACAAGTTGTTTGTGGGTCAGGAGGACCTCAAACACATAATGCGAGATATCATATATGATATGGATGACATCGCAGTTTGGCTGAACAAAATAGAGTGCTACATCAATTCAAATTCAGACACTGATTCCATAGCGCCCTTGAATGGTGAAGCGATCATTGATGCTATACCAGTCAACATGGTCAGTGGCAATTGGTCTCCAGACCATCCAGTGATCATCCTTGATGAATGATTCTACATGTGCTCTTCTGCTATCCAGGTTTCTGTTTTGGGCTCTCATGTTTTATGGTTTTCTTATGTTATGTTTGTTTCCATTTCCATAGTATGTATGTGTCGCCAATGGTTTGCCTTGTGTAGTCATTATATCTACTTGCCAATACTTATGGTCTTTGTTGTACATCGAAACAACCGTTACTTTTGATTTTATGAACCAAAAGTCATATATATATATATATATATATATTCCGTCTTGACTTCATGACACCACTTAAAATGAAAGTTAATAGCAATGTGAATGTTTTTTATTGATATATTTGAAATGGATATTTTTTTAAATAATATATAAAAATAATGTGCAAAGACAAAGATAGAAGATAATTAAGAAAAACTTTTCAATCAAATAAAATTTGCTTGTATTTACACTTAAAATCAATAATACACAATTCCGTATCAATTTTAAAACATTACAATATAAGTTATTGTTTTGTTATTTCAAACGCACGAGGTTAAAGATGAAGCTACATATATATAGGTAAGGGATTTATTTAAAATTCTTCCATTTGAAATGCGAGTGAATAAAATTATTATAAATTTCACCATGAAGCTGAGGTGTGAACAGTTGTTTGAAAAACAACTATAATAAAAAATATAGTTGGTTATAGTGTCACTATAACCACGTCCGAGTATCACACTCTTTTTTTTTCTTTACACATCTTTCCATGTGGTATGTTTTATTGGTCTTTATTGAATGCAGGTAAATTATGGCTCCAAGAATGTGACAATCGACGTAGAGAGGCGAAGCAGTTGGGTCATCATTAACTAGAAATCACTGTCTTTTCGGATGGGATTCTGTGGTCAACTTTTTTGAATCCGCACCATTGGATGTTCAGAAGGAAATCTTAACTTTGGAAGCTAAAGAATTTGGTGATCGACAATATTTTTCCGATTCAGAAATCAATGGAAATTGCCTCAAATGGTTGCTAGACCTTAATGAATTCAGAAAAAGATGCCTCTACTTCTTACACTCCATAACCCATTATCGACAAATGGAAACACTAATGAGTATGGTTATTAGAGATAAACAAATTGATAATTATAATTTTTCGCAGAGCAGGAAGAACTCAAGCGTATAATAAGGGACATCTGCTACAATTTGGATGACATTGCAGCAAGACTATCCCGAGTGGAACAATACATTGCCACAAATCCGGAAACTGAAACCAATGGCCATGAAGAAGTGGAAACCGTCATCAATGCAGTTCCCATCAATTCCATCCATGCCAATTCAGTCTCCCCAACAGTCAACTGCAACGAATCTAGCTCTCTAGGCTCACCCATCATCATCCTTGATTAGCTCTCTCATACTGCTACTAGTATTTAAGTACTATGGTTACTTTGTTCTGGTATTAATTTTTTTAGTCCTAAACGTTCATATGTTAACTTTTGGTCATATTATATATTTTGGTAAAAAGTGGTTGGAAATAAAAAAGTTTGCATTGAGGAACACCCTACTATCTAGATTGTTTTCAAAACTTAAAAAGCTCACAATTTTGTTTTCTGGTAGAGAGATTTTGTCTACCCAAGAACTCATGTAGATAGTTTAGTTTTCAGAAGAAGAAAAACAAAAAAACAAAAAACAAAAAAAACAAAAAAAAACAAAAAAAAAAAACAAACTCTCATGTAATTCCCTCCCTTATTTTTTGATAATAATGTAAAATAATATAAAAAAAATAAAAATATAATCCTATTTTATTTCAGTTATTATTTCAATAACTGAAATATGTATAAAGATGCTAAAAGGCCCTCTCTTATTTTGTGATAATAATGTAAAGTAATATAGAAAAAATAAAAATATAATCATATTTTATTTCAATAACTGAAATATGTATAAAGATGCTAAAAGGTTCTCCACCATAGATGCCAAAGACATGAATAAAATGCTTAATGTAGAGGCATTAGAAAGGGAACATAAATAAAGAAATAAAAAAGGAAAACATGTTCTTTAGTAATTTAATGGTGGTGTCATTCATTGACAAAGTCACATCCTTATAACTAACTATTGAGATCACAACCCAATCGCATAACTCATAATACTTGGCAGCCTTGTTCTATGACTTTTGAGTGAAACAGGAAATACTTAAATTGGTATATTTGATAGCCTTTGAGGGTAGGGTAATTTCTATTTAGGGGTACTTTCAATTAATCAAATTTTTGTGTAATAAATACTTAAAAAAATATATTCTATTAAATATTTAATAATGTTATTGATGACATTATTATTTATTGAGATCAATATTAATTATATTTAAAAAAATTAATTAATCAATTGTATTATACTATTTTTAAGTTAAATAGATTGGATATAAGATTATGTAATTTATTATGGTTTTCAGTTGTTTATACATTATAAATATTAATAATATTATAAATATTTTGAAAATAAGATTTTATTTGTATAATTTATTTTATTAATTTTGTAAATTTTATAATTTTTTTTCTCAAGGTGTTTTAGATTTCGTTCATATTTCTATTTTATTATTAAATTTATCGAACTTTATACTTATTTTTAACATTTATTTCTTTCTAAGATAATAACATTAAAGAGATAATTTTGATCTTTTAAATTAAAATTATTAACTTATTTCTAGTTAACCAACTTTTTTTATTCATATTCTCATTATAGCACCACATATAACATTAAAGAGATAATTTTGAGCTTATAAATTAATACCTTATTTGTAGTTAACTAACTTTTCTTATTCATATTGTCATTATAGCACTATATATTTTCTTTAAAGTTAGTTGCAAGAATACTATTAGTGGGAAAACCAACCTCTAAAACAAAAATAGGTCAGGGTATATTGCTTTTGATTATGCGATTCTGGATTATAATTCACTTTTGGTTTTGCTCAATTTTCCTCCAAGGCTACCACTAGGTCTCAATTAAACAAACTAATATATGGAAGATTGCTTTCATCTCTAAAGATGGCATTTTTGAGTGGTTGGTTGTGCTTTTTGACTTGACTAATGCTTCAACAATATTCATGAAGATGCTAGATGATATCTTCTGACCTTTCACAAGCTCTTATGTGGTCATATCTTTGGATGGAATTCGTATCTTCAACAAAACTTGGGCAAAACATTTTCAACACATTCAATAGATCCTAATCCCTCTATGGCAACAAAGATTATATGCCAATATAGAGAAATTTTCATTTAACATGAATAGAATTTAGTATCTAGGATACATCGTGGATAAAAATGGAGTGCATGTGCACCCAACCAAGATCCAAGTCATTTGTGATTGGCTAACCCCAACAACTCTAAGAGAGATTCACAACTTCATGGGCCTTGCCAACTTCTACCATAGGTTTGTGTTGGGCATTTTTCATATCGCTTGGCCCTTAGTCCAATTGACCAAGGGTGGATTAAAGAAAAATTTCCTACTTTTAGTCACAACAAAAATCATTTGATGATGTGAAACATTACTTCTGCCTGACACAATTCCTCACTCTATCGAACCTACAATAGTCATTCAAGATCAAGATGACCAAGTTATCAAATGTGATCCTTAGTCATCATGGACATCTAATGTCCTATCATAGCAAGACACTCTCTAATGTTCTTCGCAAGTATACCACCTATGATAAGGAGATGTACTCTATTGTGAAAGTCTGCTAACAATGGAAGCATGAAATTTTGAGAAAGGAGATGATCTTCCACATTAATCACAAGCCCTTGCAATCACACATACATAATGAAAGTTGAAAATGACCACTCTCAGAAGTGGTCCATGAACTTGCAACAATTTCACTTGAACATTAAGTATAAGAAGGTAGCACAAACCATGTTGTAGATTTCCTTAGTTGGCCCCCACTTATGTCTTTAACCATAATGCTTAACTATTGTGGGCATGAGATGTTTGGTTGGCCCCAATTTTATGGTAGGGACCCTAATTTGTTGTTACATATTAAACACTAGGAATAGGTAAAAAATTCCAAACTTTCATTGTTAGGATGCAATTGTGCTATTTGGGATAGGTTGTTGTTTCTTCAAGAGAGCATGTAGAACTAATTTGAGAGGTATGCCATAATTACGTGGTAGGGAAATTCGATGTGGAGAAGATAGTAGTAGTACTCCAAAAGTATTTCTATTGGGAAAAGCTTCAACAATATGTTAGCATATATATTAAATATTGCACTACCTATGCATGTATAAGCTTTCCATTAAGAAACATGGGCTATACACTCCCTTACCTATCCCATACAAACCCTAATATTTATTCTCCATGGATTACATGTCAATTTTTTCTTCCACCAAGCACCATAACAATTATGTTTTTATGGTTGTTGATCAATTCTCTAATATGGCCATTTTGGCACCATGCTGAGAAGAAACACTATTAAGCTCTTCTTTGAGCATGTTTGGGTTCATTTTTTACTACCATTTAGATAGGGATCGTAGGTTCCTTAGTACCATATGGTATCTAATGGACACCAAGCTAACTAAATTGACTTCCTACCACCCCCAATCTGATGGGAAAATAAAAGTGATCAATAGGATGACTATGAATATTTTACTCATGTACAACTCCAAGCATCCATGCACATGGGATTATAGCCTACAACAACTTCAACATAGCTATAAAATATCCCTCTGCACCTCTATAGCCATATCCCTTTTCAAGTGTGTATGAGGTTCTAGCCATTAGCCCCCATTGACATAGTTTGACCCATTACATCTATACATGAATACTTTCCCCATGCTCAAACTTAGGTAACTAGAGAAACCAAATTTGTTGATCATATCCAACACATCTAATAATAGGTTCATGATATCTTATAGAAATTCAATTCCAAGTATAAACAACATCATGACCAACATAAGGTTCCACACTAGTTTCAAGTTGGTGATAAGGTGTGGTTGCATTTGCAAAAATAACACCTTGTAGTGATCCAAAAGAAGCTTAAAACACTCATATGTGAGCCTTACAATATCAAAAAACTAGTGGGTGAGAATGATTTTGAATTGAGTATCCCATCCTTTCTTTGGCTTCCACCCAATATTCAATATGGAGTTGCTTCAACCATTATTTCCACTTTATTGAACACCATAGAGGTGGATGAGAATTCCTCCTTCACCCCCCCATGAAACTTAGCCCTAACTACATTAAGTAGGATATAGTGTAACAAATCATTTAAATAATCATGAATGTCACCCACCAACAAAACATAAAAATTTGTCAAGTTGTTAAAGCAAGATGTCTTTGTCACAAGGGGAAGTGCCTCACCAACTATCATATTCAACAAAAGTTTCTCCATATGATAGAGGAACTTAGAAAAATGGATACCATTTATTCTTAAAGGGAGATGATTGATCAAAGTGGGTATTAATGGCCACCCACTTCTTCCATTCACTCATAGTGGACAATTCCCCATCCTGGTAGTTTTTCTCTAGTTTTTAGGTCCTAAACGTTTGTCACATTTTTTGTCCCTAAACAACTTTTTTTGGCCCTATGATGGATTTTGGTTTCCATGAATTGATCCTTGACCAAAATTGTTCTTCTCATTGAGATATTTCCAACTCACCATTGTGCACCTAAAATTAAGTTTGTATGCAAAAATTATGTCCCTAGGAAGTTAACATATCAACTAGACTCCTCGAGGCTTACATTCCTTTTTTCCACTTCATCTCCTAGGGTTATGGTTTTGGATATTTAGTGTTTTTCCTCTTATGTCTTAGAAATCTATGTTAGAAGGTTGTTTTGGCCTCCTGTAATTAACAACTTGCAAATGAATGTAGCCGACACCTCTCTCTTAAGATATAAGCTACCACCATTCTAGCTAGTTTGTATTGCTTTGCATTTCAAAATCTTGTACTATCTGATTGATTTATAAATTGGATTCTCATTGTATTACTATTTTATTTGCAATATTTTCTATGTGTGTGCATTTTTGTTCATATTCCTACGTTTCATTTCATTCTCTATATAATTGATATTAGGGAGCCTCCAAGTATTTTGTAGGGAATGGATATCTACATCATTCCCAATATTTTCCACTCTCGTATTGTTTAGTTATCTGTAAATAGGTTTGGGATTTAGATGGCATCCCCAAAGTTAACATATTTATTTGGTTAATCATTCACACAAATATATTTACACTTGAAAATCTACTTAAAAGAGGAGTTTGAGGCCTCTTTGAATGTAGTTTCTTAATATCTTTGAAGATGATAGACCCCTTTTAAGTAGATTTTCAAGTGTAAATATATATCATATTCTCTTTGAATGTACTTTATAAATATAGGTTTGGCATCATGCCTTCGTTGGAATCAATCATAAAGCTCATAGACCCAATTATGGAGTAAAAATGATAGGGGAATTCTGAAAAATGAACTCATCGTAAATCATCTCTAGACAACTCTTTGCTAATATATTTGTTCGAAAATTTATTTGGCTTGAAAAGGAGCTATATTTAAATAGACTTAAGAGACCTAGATAGGTTATAGGTAAATAAAAAAGACTTGTTTTAGAATCCATTAACACAAACCCGTAACAAAAATTTTATCATCTACCTTTGGAACCAAGTGAGGAAGGTTGGCTACAACAATTCATTATTTTTAGCTGTGAGTTCTAGCTCAAGCCTCCAGAAACCAAATTCAGGCATAAACTAATAATTTCGATTGGGTGTGTATGAATTTTAGAGATGGAAATTTCTACAAAGACCCTACATTCTCTTCTAGAGCATCCAAAGGAAATCCAGGGGTGACAACTGTCGGGGAGGGTAGTGAAGGGTGATGAGGGATTTGATTAGATCTCGAAGAAAATCATGAAACATAATATACTCAATATCTTAGAAAGGTTACAAATAATCAAGAAAAAACTTATGCTATATACCAAGGTATCCTCCTAACAAAAGAGGCAAAAATGAAATCTTTGATTTCTATAGGAGACATAAGCAAAATTATTAATCTAAGGGTCTTGAAATAAAATCCATCCCATAATAAATTGGTCTTGATCATAACATAAATCCATAAAGGAGATTAGTAATTTGCATAAGATTTCATTTTACCAAGTAATGCAAGAATTCAATCATCGAATTGATTCTTTGGTTAATAAAGTAGTTATACACAATATAGGTGTCCTCTAGAAAAATAAGGGTTGGAGCTACTATCCAAGTCCTTAATAGTCCAAACTTTGGAACAGGGCTTGTAAAATCATAATTAATAGTTATTTATCAATTAAACACTGCCAACAATCTATACCTAAGGAGTTTGGACTTGAAAGCACTAGTCTTCCTCTTATTCACATGCATGGAAGTAATTTGACTTGGGGACTTGAACTCCTCAATGAATGAATGAATTGGTAACATGGAATAATGAAACATTGCATGGGATAATATTATTATGTAAAAGGGAGGAATATGTGATTCATAAACTTCCGTGGATATTCCACTGGAAAGTTCGTCACAACAGATCTGACAATCTTATATTAAAAATCTAAAATTATACACTATTACCGTTTTATTTAATTTCTAGGTATGTAGATTTTACCATAATTAGTGCATGCATGTGAACGGAAATTATGTAGAAAAGTAGATAACGACAAAATAATATCACACACACACACACACATAAGACACAAAATATGCTATGAGAAACCCTTTTGGGAGAAAAACCGTCTAGAAGGTGAGTTTGCTTTGCTCTCTTTGTCTGTTTGGAAAATAAGGTTGTAGGTACAAAAAAGTAATGCATATGGCTCGTGGGACACTATAGTGTATGTATCCTCTATGTGTGCTCTACCTCATATCTCTCCTTGCTATATTTTTTCAAGTATAGAACAAAATTCTCTTGAAAGAATGGAATGCCTCTTCCTCCTAGTGGCTCGGTTATACCACAGCCTGATAGCCTACTAGTGGTTAATTTTGACTACATCAACTCTTAACTAGAGTTACAATATAGACTCTTATATAGTATTTTACATAATAAACACGTGGCTAGCCCCTTTTTCATGAATAATGGGGGTTGACGCGACATCCTCCCGAATTGTAGGTGTGAAAATAGGAAGGTAGACTTCTGAGTGGCATAATTTTTGCACACAGACTCTGATTGATGCTCTTCTTGCACCGTTGGAAATATCTTTATGTGTAGAACAACATGAAATGGTGTAACACTAAATAAGTAAATTTTTACCCCCAAAAGACATCGTTTAATGCCTCAAAATTCTCTTGGAAGGTTACAGACCCCGTTTTGTCAAACAAGGTCTTGACGGTAAAAACAGTTCCGTGAGCTAATTCCACCACTTTTTCCACTATGAATGCATCGAGATGGATGATAAAAAATATAATGATCCAATCTGGATTAATATAGGTCAAACCAACCCAACCTAATAAGAGTGTCACTTAGTTTGTAGCTTATAATTTGGAATTTTGTTTGTCTGAAATTGTCTTTGGGTATGAATTAGTTGTGTTCGTTTTCTTGTTTTGGTTTCTAGAGGATGGGTATATTTTGTATGTTTTTGTAATTCATGTTATATATCTTCCCATCGGCATGTTTTCACCTTTGGTTCTTACCTAGAATAAACCCTCTTAGTAGTTACTTAGTTTTATTTGCATCCTAATATTTATTTTGGTTGTTTTCTTAGTAAATTTGGACCTTGGTTTTCTACAACCCAATATTGAAAAGTTGTGGTCCTTTGGCGTCGTGGTTTGGTGGTATAATCTATGGAATATGGGGCTACCATTATTTGGATGAAACAAGGTTTTTTTTGGGCCATAACCTTATCCATTAGCTCGAGCTCAGGAATGGGCTTAACCAAAGTTAGCACTATTGATTTTTGGTGTGTTGCTCACATGGATTATAAGGAAGCACAAGAGTTTAGAAGGGTTTTAAGAAGACCCAAAGAATCAATACATTGTAATAAATCCTCCCTTTTTTCAATAACCTCAAAGCTGCATGAAAATGAACATCAATGTACATCACAAAACACGATAATCATGAGTACCCTAGTGCATAAAGAAAATACAAATGATAAACTAAAAGTAGAATGTAACATGTGTAAAGACATGGTTGTCAACCTAAGCAAAGATTCATATCCAATCCACTAGATAATGGAGGACACGGATCTTGGGAACCAAAATTGTCTTGCTACTAACCTTGGACAAGAAGAAGCCAATAGTCGCCATGTCTTTCGCTAATTTCTATGTTCATCAAAGTAACTAAAATGTTAGGAGTCCTTTTTAAGTTATATGCCTACAAGTTTATCTACAAAAATCATTGTGATGTAATAATTGTGAACTTTTACAAATTTTGTATTGTGGTACTTGAATTACTATTCATGTTTGAACACTTAAGATAATTGTCTTTATACTTTGTTGTTTAACTTCTTTTTACAAATTTTATAATATAAAATTTTCCAATTATTTTTATAACATAAACATTATTCTATACAAAATTATTATTCCATATTAATATTGATTGAGAGAAAATATTCATAATATTATATGAATTATAATATATTATAACCTTTTTATCAATAAAATTAATTGAAAAGAAATAATACCATAAAAGAATAATACCTCTCGTTGATGTAATGAATTGTGATTTAAATATACCATGATTATTATCTAACTTTTTTTTCCCTTCACTAATTAATATAGGCGTAGTCTAACTTATAGACGAAATAACCTTTTTCAACAGAATCTGGTCATGCAATTTCAAGCAAGATTGTGATTTTTTGTTGTTTAAAATACATTTTTGATTGCATAAATAGATTCAACACCCTAAAAAACCTTTAGGGCACTCAAATTCTATAGATTAAACAACTTAAACTCAAGCTTTTAAAATCTCTGTCGGATTTTAGTTAAAGTTAACTAGGAGAAATGATCTGTAATAAAAAACATTTTGTCTATAAGTTAGATGCGATTAATATATATCTTATAAGCAATCCAACATTTTTTTCCTTCACTAATTAATATGTATTCACATATACACACACACAACATTGTCTATTGAGACGATAATTTTGCTTGGATGACAAAAACTTGCTAGAATCCGACCAAATTTTCCTCAAAAAATCTGACAGTAGGAGTGTGTGAATCTTGTTTTTGATGGTGGAAATGGACTCAACACCATCAAAAACCCTTGGGACACTTAAAATCTTGAAATTTGATAACTGTACCCGAGATTCCCCAAAATTTCTACCAAATTTTATGAAAACTAATTAAAATTTCCATTATTTTCTTGACAAATTTGAAACCTCATTAACTTACCCATTAAACTACGCATATATTTTACTCTTACAATATGAGTGATCATATTAACACATATTTTAAATGAGTCAAGTTTGCTAGGTTAAATAAAGACAAATTGCACATTATAAAATAGTTTCGCTCGAAAGGTTCGAAGAAGTAGACATGAAATTAAATTATTTAAAAGTCATAAAAGTCTATCAGATTCAATTTCATGATATTCAAATCCAACTAATAATATAATTTTGGTTTTTACAGACTTGTGAAACTATTTTTATAACATTTGTAATAAGTGATTGTTTGCTTGTAAATGTCAAGCACCATTATGAGAGACCACAATTTAATACAAGTTATTACATTCAAATTAAATGTCAAGCACCAATATGAGAGACCATAATTTAATATGAGAGACCATAATTTAATACAAAGTTATTACTTTCTTTTGAGTGAGGTGGGATCAGTGTTCAAATTTTGCTATAAAGTCAAAGTGTGAACATAGTGAAATCAATCATAAATTTCGTACTGAAATTTCAAGGACGGGAATTTATAAAGATAATAAAAAGTGAAAAACATAAATACCATAAATAAATGTTTCTAAAAAGATTAACAAAGTCGAGAAAATAAGCAAAACTAAAAGCCAAAACCAACCCAGAAAAGTACTTTTACTTTAAAGCATCTTTTTGGTCTTTGCATTTTTAATTAAATTAATTTAATGGTCATGGCACTATGGGTCGACAAAGTCACGTTCATATCTAAGGCTTAGGGATCCCAAGCGACTTTTACATCACTCATAATTAAGTTGGGATAAAATTTCTATTTATTGATATTGTGAAATAATCAAATAGAGATTTGCAAATGGGTCGACAAAGTCACGTTCATATCTAAGGCTTAGGGATCCCAAGCGACTTTTACATCACTCATAATTAAGTTGGGATAAAATTTCTATTTATTGATATTGTGAAATAATCAAATAGAGATTTGCAATAAAATATGTATTTTTCTTTAATAATATTTTTTTACAGAAGAATTGATATTTAGGTTAATTTTGTACTTATGTGATATAAGTTGATTCTAACAATTATCGCTATAATTTTTAGGTGTCTATATATGATTATAAAACCACAACCATAATAAATCAAAAAATTAAACTTCAAATTTTTCATACATAACATTTCATTTTTACAACTATCATTAATTAAACTACCCAAATTTTATTTTATTTTTATAATATTATTAAAAATATTTTTTATTAATTTTTTATATAATAAATTGTTTTTAAATAATTTTATAATATAAATAATTTTTAAATAATTTATTTTCTTGGATTATTTACAGCATCATAGAATGTGACAAAATAATGATCAAACATGACCTCTAAAAAATATAAAGAGCTATTATTTCAAAAGATTACGATATAATGTTTTATGTGACTTTTGTCTATAACATTTTTATTGTTTTTTAATTTGTTTATTTTACAATTAGATTTAATTTTCAAATATCTATTAATTTAAATATTTGATATAAATGTTAAATATATCGATTTTTTTAAATAACAGAAGGGTTGAACAATAAAGACTTTGAAAAGTAATGGTGGCACGAATGAAGCCGAGCACGTTTGTCCCACTTCTTTGTTTTTGCAACTTGATTGAAGGACCCCACTGTGATTAGATGCCAAAGAAGAATGATATAAAATGATTTTACTATGCCCATGCTTTTCTCTTTTCAATGTCGTTGGTGAAAAAAGGAAACATAAAAGCTTTCCTTGTAAAATGAGGGCTATGGTTCACCCTCCACACCCACCAAGTTCCCTTTTAAGTTTAATCACAATTGGCCTAAGGAGGAATCCTTCCTTGCTTTGGTTCATTCACGTTGGAAAAGCTTTTACACAGATTTTTCCATGTCAGATATGGAATCTTAAGGTGAATAAAATTTCTTTTCTCAAACATAATGTTAAACTTTGGCCAGGTTTCTCATTCTTGATGAAAGGCAGGAATTGTTTGAAATCAAATCGGCCATAAAATCAACTCATAATTATTTCTTATCTTGAAGTACTTTGGACCCTATTAAGCAACGACTTGTTGCCTTAGGACAGAGGAAAGCCTAGCTCCTTAAAGTTGAGGAGGAACATTGGTGGTTGAAGAGCAAGGCTATATGGTTAAAGAAGGAGATGGTAACTTCAAGTTCTTTCACAACTTTTCTTATCATCGAAGGGTTAAAAACTCCATCTGGGATATACAACATGATGGTGGTAATACTATCTACTCTCAGAAGGATTTGGAAATGGTTACAAAGGGTCACTTTCATAATCTCTTCAAGGGCCCCATAAATAATCGTATACAAGCACAACTTAATGTTATAAAGCATTTCCCCATATTCTTCTCGGAAGATGACTCTGCGATGATGGGTCGTCTGGTTACATTGGATGAAATTAAATTGGTCCTCAAATTTTTTGCCAAGGACAAAAGTCCTGGATCAGTGGATGGACTGTTGAACTCTACCTAACATTTTTGATCTACTGGGGAACGACATCCTTCAGGTTGTGGAGGAGGCCAAAACAAAGGGAACGATTTTTGGGGCAATTAATGTCACCTTTATAGCCCTTATTCCTAAATGTTCAAAGCCTCTCACTTTCAATGATTTCAAGCCGATATCCTTGTGCAACCTGATATATAAGGTTATAATGAAGGTCATATCCAATCGGCTCAAACATAAAATTTCTAGCTTGATTATCCATGAATAGTTCAGTTTCCTTCCTGGTCGTTTGATTCATGATGCCATTGGAGTGGCATAAGAAGATATACATTCCATCAATACAAAGAAATTCAATTCTATGATCCTTAAATTAGACTTGGTTAAGGCATACAACCAGGTTAATTGGGACTTCCTCGGGCTATTAATTCTACAAATTGGGCTTGAATTAAAGATGAAAAAATAGATCATGAGATATGTGTCTTCTACAAATTTCTCATTCCTTTTCAATGGTTCTCTAACAAATTTTTTCCCTTGTTCCAAAGGGCTTAAGGCACAATTGTCCCTTATCCCCTCTTCTTTTCTTGCTTATCATTGAGGGTCTTAGTTTGATGTTTAATTAGGCCAAGCAAGATGGTCATATCAAAGGGATTAAGATTGATAAGTCATTTATAGTATCACATCTACTATTTTTGGATGATGTGCTTATCTTTGGAGAAGGCTTTGTCTCTGAATGGGGCTCTTATCATCACATTTTTCTTTCGTTTTTCTTTGTGACTAGCATCGAGATTAGCAATCATAAGTCCTCCTTTTTACAATACAACACTCTAGATCAAATCATTTCAAAATATGCCTCATTCATCCTGTTTAAGGTTTTTTCCCTTGATAATGGCTTCACTTATATGGATTTTCCCCTTAATCCAAACTATTATCATGCAAAACACTGGTCATGGCTGATTAAGAGGATTGAAAAAAGGATTAGTATATATGAATCTCACTCGGGGACAAAATGATCTTGGTTGAATCTATAATAGAGAGCATATAATTTTACTGGTTAAATCTCTCCAATATTTCAAAATCCATTATAAACAAGATTTGTAAGGTTATGTTTAATTTTCTTTGGACTGGGAAGAAGACCAGAGCATTTGTTATCCCTTTCCAAGCATTCTAGTGGATGGGGTTTAAAAAAAATATATTTCTTTAGTCTTGCTCTCCCTATGAAGAGCTTGTGGTGGGTTGTTACTGGCTCGGGTCTATGGAGCCGAATTATCAATGAAAAAATATATTAAAAACATACCTTTTTGGGAGTGGATGCATACATATAATAACTAGAAATATTTCTTTGGGTCCATATCCTATACGGGTCTGATGTCAACCCTTCCATGGGTCCTTAAATGACTTATATGGAAGGTTGGAAACTGTCAACAAATTATTATTGGGAAGAGTTATTTCATGGGGGGGCCTACAAGCTTATACTTCTCCTCGGAACTCATCTCTTCTCTACATGCAAAAGGAGTTTTTAGAATTTGTCATGCCTCTGCATATTTTCCATAGGCTCAACATACCTATGTATAGAAAATTTCCCTAGGTTTGAGCCTCTAGGGATCCATGGGCGTTGAATGGGAATTTTTGATCAAAGTCCTCTCTTCAAATAGGCTTTTCTTATCTAGCGTTGAAGACTCCATGGTTTGGTGTTGGAATTCAACCTCTAGTTATATTACTACTAAGTTGGCCTATGAATCCATCTTCAATTTGTCTCCATCTCACAAAAAATGTGGTGGTATAAAAAGCTTTGTCTAGCTTGTCTTGGAAAAATGCATTCTCACATGGGACAACTTGCTACGCAGAGGATTTTATGGCCTGAATATATGCAGTTTACATCTAAACTGTAGGTTTTAACCCTTTATAGAAATTGCCTACAGACGAATTCTAAAAACATAAAATAAACAATGACAAGAATATAAAACAAATACAAGGAGATTTTCCCCTGGATCCCAAAACCGAGAATACCAGATTGATTTTTCATTATGTTCCTTTCAATGTTACAATATATATATATATATATATATATATATATATATATATATATATATATCTGCTGAAGAATTCATAAACCCTGGATTAGAACGTAATCGTAGTTCCCTTGATTGGATCTACAAAAATACCATGGGCAAAAAAACATCATGTCCAAAATCGTGTGCAAAAGCCATGCACAGAACCATAGATAGGTCTGCCCACCTAATATAGGGTCTAAAAAAAAATCCCGAGGTGCTACCCCGAACCCTGTGTAGGGGGTTACCGCCCCATGAAACCCCCCCACAGGGTGGCTGCGCCTCCCGTGTGACCCCCCTATTACGCCCAACCCAACGAATAGGGGGGGGTTAATGCTTCCCCTGCGCATGCGACTAGATGTGGAAAGAATATAACACACACCCAACATTCTCCCACTTGTTGTTTTCTTTTCCACATAGGGGATCACAAGAGATCTTAGTCATTGGTCCAACCCTGCAACACCCATTGTTTCTCTACACCAAGAAAACTTCTCAGTGCTCACAAACTTCGTTAATGCATCTATTGCATCCTTCAAAGTGTACACCTTTACCAGCAACACTTTTTTGTCCTCAACCATGTCCCTCACAAAGTGATATTGAACATCAATGTACTTTGTCTTTGAATTATAAGTAGGGTTCTTTGCCAAGAAAATTGCACTTTGGCTATCATAGTCTATCCTTATAGCGCATTGTATTAACCCCATACTTGAACACAAAATCTACAACCAAATTGCTTCCTTGCTTGCATGAGTGGATGCCATGGATTTTGCCTCTGTAGTTGAGGGTGACACTACAAAATGTCTCTTTCTCATCCAACTGACTGCACCTCCAAATAGGTTAAACACATTCCCACTTGTAGATCTTCTCTGATTCAGATCTCTAGCCTAGTCTACATCAATGAAGCCATAGATGTCGAAAACTATGTCCAATCTTGGTCTTCCTTGGTAGCACAAAACATAATCACTAGTGCTACGTAAATACTTGAAAACCCACTTCACTGTTGTCCAATTCTCCTTCCTTGGTTTTGACATAAACTTGCTCAATACTCCCACTACATGTGAAATGTATGGTCTAGTATAGACCATTGCATACATCAGACTACCAACTGCATTTTTGTATGGAATGTGAGACATGTCTTCTTCCTCTTCTTATGCCTTGGGACACTATTCAACAGATAAATTTACACCTACAAGAATAGGAACCTTCACTGGTTTAGTATCCCGCATATTAAACCTCTGCAGTATTGTCTTGACATACTTCCTCTAGTTTAACCAAAGCTTCATCTTTTCCTGATCTTGTTTTATTTCCATGCCCAAAATATAGTTTACAGCACCAAGATCCTTCATGTCGAATTTGGAGGACAATTGGGTCTTCAAATCATGGATAATTTCTTTATCATTTCCAATTAACAACATATCATCCACATACAAGACCAAATAAATAATAAAACCACTAATTAATTTAAAATACACACAATGATCTTCTTTTCTTCTGGTGAAGCCAAGTCCCTGTATATATGTATCAAATTTCTGATACCACATCCTTGGTGACTGTTTTAACCCATACAAAGACTTTTTTAACCTACATACCAATTCTTTTTTACCCTTCACCACAAAGCCTTCAGGTTTCTTCATGTAGATCTCTTCTTCTAGATCCCCGTGAAGAAATGATGTCTTCACATCCATCTGTTCTACCTCAAAATCAAATGCAACAACAACAAATAAAAGTAATCTAATAGAAGCTACCTTGGCAACAAGAGAAAAAATCTCACTAAAATCAATTCCGAGAACCTAAGAATAACCTTTTTCTACCAACCAAGCTTTGTATTTCTCCACCTTGCCTTCTACATTCATCTTCTTCTTAAACACCCATTTGCTTCCAATGGGTTTCCTTCCAGCCGATAACTCGCCAGATCCCAAGCCTCATTTTTGTCCAAAGATGCCATTTCATCAACCATGGCCTATTTCCAGAGTTTTCCATGCTCTGAATCTACTACCTGCCTGACAGTTTTGCGATCATCATCAGTAATAGATAAAGAAAATTTTGAAAGAAAGTAGATGGACTATACCTTTATGGTTTCCTTCTTTCTTGAACTGATCTTCTCACAACTGAAGTTTATGGCTCTTCATCTTCTGATTCTTATTTTGCTGTAGAGTCTGATTCTTCCTCCTTTAGCTCAAACTCTATCTTCTCAGGTTCCTTTGGTAAGAAATCATGTTTAATAACATCTTTCACCTCTCTAAACACCACATCTCAGCTGTATGCAACCTTCCTTGTTTCTAGGTTCCAAAGCTTATAAAATTTTAAACCATCCTTATACCCAATAAAGATGCACCTTGCAGATTTACTATCCAACTTGGTTCTTTTATCCTTTGGAACATGTACATATGCATCATAGCCAAATACCCTTAGACGTGAAAGACAGGGTTTCTTACTAGTCCATACCTCATGTGGCGACTTATCCTCCAATGCTGATGAAGGTGATCTGTTGACCAAGTAACATGAAATATCCACCACCTCTGCCTAGAATTCTTGTCCTAACTTGTCACCATTGCACATGCTTCCTTCCTTTTCCATCAACGTCATGTTCATTATTTCTACAACTCCATTTTTCTAAGGTGTGTATGGAGTAGTCTTATGTCATTCTGTTAGGTCCCTATAATACTAGTGTATTCCCTTATTATTATTGTCATTATAGCCCCTTATTGTTATTGTTGTGCCCATGTTGTCCCCATATTGTTATTATTGTGCCCCAGAGAAGCCCACTATTTTTATTGTTGTTCCCTTACATTATTATTGTTATGTCAGCTGTGATTATATTGTGACCCCTTAGACTCCTATATATAGAAAGACGCCTTGTCATTTGTATCATCCAAGAATTGTTCATTTGTGTAATGTAAAGGAGGTTCCCCCCTTGAAGAGGCTGATTTTGAAGTCGTTGATCTATCTTTTCTTCTATTTTGTGAGCTGGTTGCATAACAATTGGGATCAGAGCTTTGGATTCTAGGGTTTCATTGCTTCAAATAGGTCATCATGACATTTTTCTATAACTAATTTTTTACGACGTTTCAGAAGTTGAAATTAAAACCCATTTGAGATGAAATCTTAATGAATCTTAGGTACAAATTTCATATCTTGTATCGCTATATTTTTGGAGATATGATCCAAGGAAGTTAGGATTTTTGTAGGCTCCTGAATTATATCTCAAACAGGTCCGAAGGTTGAAACAATGACACGTGGCACTGTGTACAAGTTCGCTCTACTGAACCAGTTTATAATCAGGTCATCGTGGGAGATTTGGAATAACTCTTTCTTGGAGAATCCAATCTTGATCAGACTTGTGGGGTTAGAACGAGGACTTAGAGGACTACCAAATGATTTTTTTCTCCACTTTCAGGAACCACAGAACTGTTGCACCCATCAATAATAGTACTACCTAGAAGCTTGTATAGAGTTCCAATCTAAACTCCATGCATCAATACCAGTGCTCCCCGAACCTTCTTGCAGGTACATTTATCGAACACTGTTTTGACACCTGCAACATCCATATTGCTTACAAAACTCAGATTTTTGCCCAATGCAGAAACATATAGAACACCCAAAAGTGTTATAATCCTTCCTCCTTACGACTTCAGCTTGCATTTTCCGCATTTGATGATTATAGCCTTCCTGTCATCCCCTATGAAGACATCTCCACCATCATATTTCTCATACTCGTAGAACCAATCCCTATGGGGAGTGAAGTGAAAGGATGCACCTAAGTCAATCAACCATGCCTCATGATATACATGTGTACTTAAAGAAGAAGCCAAGTACACGTCCACACCTTCATCTGATGTGGCTTTCACCTCTGCATAAGGAGCATCATCAAATCCCTTTCCTTTCTCAGGAGCTTTAGATCTATAATCCTTTTTGTAGTTCCATTCCTTTCCACGTTTCCAACATACCTTTACAAATTTTTTGAGAGATTTAGATCTCCCTCTAGATTTAGATCTCCCACTCGAGGATTTATTTTTGTTTCTGTTCTAGGACCGTCCTCATATAAACAAGGCCTCTCCATTCCGAATCTACATATTTTTTCGTCTCATCTCCTCCAACAACAAGGATGAGACTATTTCATCAAACTTCAAGGTAGTTGTATTGCTACCTATAGCAACAACCATACTATCCCATGAATATGGTAGAGAACACATCAAACTGATGCACTTATCTTCATCCGAAATTTTTATATCAACAGATAACAACTATATTACCACAGTATTAAAGATGTTCAGATGCTCTATCAATAAGTCTCCATCCTTCATCCTCAGGTTATACAAATTTTTTTGCAGGAACAATTTGTTCATCAAAGACTTAGATTGGTACAAAGTCCCTAACTTGACCCACAAATCATTTGTTGTAGCTTCCCTTGATACATTCAATAATGTTGAATTTGAGATACAAAACCTTATTATGCTCTTTTCCTTCCAATCTAACTTCACCCAATCTTCTGCTGACATTGTCATTGGTTTAGTACCCGGATCTACTGCGATCCACTGATCTTTATCTACCAGCAGATCCTCCATCTTGAACTTCCACAACTCAAATATATGACCATTAAATTTATTGATCTCTATCTTTCCACTGCTCGCGATGTATTTCATGCAAGAATCAATCCCGTAGATCTCCCACTGAACAAGGTCTATCACAGGCCTGAGCAAAACCCCTTAATAGCAAAGGCATCCCCTTGAAGCCAAAACAACTCTGATACCAAATGTAGGTTTTAACCCTGTACAGAAATTACCTGTAGACAAATTCTAAAAACAAAAAATAAATAATGAGGAGAATATAAAACAAATACATAGATATTTTCCCTTAGATCCCAAAATCGGGACTACCAGATTGATTTTTCATTATGTTCCTTTCAATGTTACAATACATATATATACATGTCGAAGCATTCCTAAAACCCAATCCATTAACCTTGGATTAGAACATAAACGTAGTTCCCTTGACCGGACCTTCAAAAATACCATGGGTAAAAAACCATCATGCTCAAAACCATGTGCAAAACCCATGCACAAAACCATAGATAGGCCCGCCCACCTAATATAGGGTCCAATTTTTTTTTTCCCAGGGCACTGCCCCAGACCCCGTGCCTGAAACCCCCCAGAAGTGGGGGATTCGCCCCCCCTATGACCCCCTTAATGCGCCCCGCACAACGAATATGGGGGCTATTGCGCCCCCCTGTGACCCCCCCGTGCGTGCAACTAGTTGTGGAAAGAATATAACACACACACACAACATAAATGGGTCTGATACATTTGACCAACTCTTCTTCAAGTGTACTTTCTCCAAGACTTTATGGTTAGATGTTTTATCTTCTCTTCATTTGCTAGATTTTGGTCCCTTTTCCTCATTTGCTTCTTGCATGCAATGGTGGGATCACAAGATGCTCAATTATAAATCTCTACTTGTCCTCATTCCCTGGGGCATTGTTGACGGTGCTGGGCCCGCCAACATGTTAGGGGATCTCCCCAGTAAGAAGTCCCAATTAGACCTCAAACCATCTGGTGTAGGATTCCCAGCAGTGGGTCGTACGGTAATGCGTTGACTGCGATTTCGCATAGAGGCAAGTAAGATAACTCTGTTGGTAGCAATGGCGTGAAATATGTAGTGAACCAAGGAAGGTGCATGAGAGGTTCTAACACATGGCGGTTGAGATGAGTGTGCCCCTTGGAAACCTGTGATAACACGGAGTTAAGAAGGGAACACATGAGCAAGGATGCACCACAACATAGAAGGCAAGCTAGCTAGTAATCCAAAGTGATGGTTAAACCAACAACACATTTTAGAAAGATTCATACATACATACATACACATAAATATATATACATGCTTGCGTAAGAAAATAAATACATATATAATTTAGGCTAAACGGATAGCTGAAATAAAATACAACATATGCATGAAACATGTTGGCTATTGCTATATTAAGAATTGTAAGTTCCAGTCATACAATACATCCATGTCCAACCACGAGTTCCAACAGCAGAACATTACAACCACAACCACCTACTCCTCCAAAGAGATGTACTAGATCTACGCAGTGGAGAAGTCAAGGCTCATTACAATACTGTCCAAGCTCTCTCTAAGATAGTCCTATCGGAAGCTTGGCTGACCAAACGCCTTTACAATGAGTTATGAGGGACTTATTTATAGCAAAGGGTGGGGTGACCCTTGACATTCCTCTTTGTGACAATTCATCTACCCTCATGACTCTTCATCTACTCTATGACTATTACATCCAACTATCGACACTTGAACTTACACTTGACAATATGTTACATTACAATGCACCTGTACCCATGTGAGACAAAAATGGCTTGAGCAATCCATGCAAGACATCACTATGACTCGGACAACCATGGGAATTCCAAATTTTCAACATCCTCGCGATGATCAACAGTAGCGTATTGATGCCAGGATCGGTAGTCTGTGATGGTGTCTGTGTACTCCAAGGTGCCATCTTTCTGGAACCCAACTCTTGCCTCCATAGCATTCGGGTACACTGCTTGGTCTCCTCTATCCAACTCGTCTGAAAGCATGCACATCATTGTCTTCAACGCGGTCGGACCAACAACATACTTGTGCATGGTGTCTGCACTAATGGACAAGTCTGGGTTGGTGGCTATGCACATTAACTCGTCAAAGTACGAGTCAAGCTCTAGTCGGACCTATGCCTTTGTCTTCACCTAGGTGAGAGTCCCAATAGATGGGATCGCATGGGCGTGCACCACAACATTCATACTGTTGAATACACGTGCATGGGAAGCCTGTAGACTAGTGATGAGCTGCGAGAGTTCTTCATAGTTCTGGATCTGACTCCGAATGCGTGCCTTCAGCTCGACCACTCTAGACTTCATCATCTTAGGCAAGTGAAGTGGGGCTCCCTTGTATCTCATCGTCCATGTTTTCATGTAATCAAAAACAACATGCATGCTCGACAAGATACATGCTCTTCTAGCACATCGTTGCCGCCATCCGTTGAGATGGATGACTTCCTTATGCACGGTAGCAAACTTGGAATACAACGCTCGCATGATTGTGTCAAGGGGAAATACTTTATCTACTATTGCCTTCTTTAGTTTTTCTTGGGCGGATGTTGTCACCAACTCTCCTCCTTTCTTGGCCATCTGTAGCTCCTTAGCCATTCGGTCATTCTCAACTATCAGAAAGTGGACACTTGAGCTAGTGGCTTCGGTAATGCTCTAGTAGCATCGGCCAAGGCTGTTGGATGTTTGTGCACGTCAAACACAATCAATCGTTCCTCATACTACACAAGAGATATATGATATTCTGGAGTTGACACTCTGCGGGGTTGCAC
Source organism: Pinus tabuliformis (assembly GCA_031772625.1). NCBI lineage: Eukaryota > Viridiplantae > Streptophyta > Pinopsida > Pinales > Pinaceae > Pinus > Pinus tabuliformis. Next base: position 618,177,860 of record CM062811.1, on the reverse strand, counting down.
AACTCTATGTTGAGACTCGTCGAATGAGATGCTATGCATCTATCCTTCTGGTTAATCTCCAAGGATCTCAATGTCTCATTGGTCACTTAAGACTTGCTCATCTTCTGGATGCGGTGAAGCTCACAGGTCGACCTCTTGGTGGTGAGGCATGAGGTTGATATCCTTCTCTAACTCTTGCTGCTCCACGTTCCTATCCACCTATTCAAGTGCTCGCTCTATCACCTAAGCAGAGTCCTGCTCCTATGATGGTTCACCCTGTTTTCCTGATGCCAGCTGTTCTGATGAGTCCACTACCTGTACGGTAATTGTTTCATCTGTTTGCACATGTTGCGCCCCCTGTTGTACTTGTTCCTGCTACGCTTCCCTCTCTTATTTGCGTAACTCCTATTCCTTTCGAAGTTGCTCCTTCAACTCATGCAACTCCTTCTTTGTCTCCTCCATTCTCTGCCTTTGCGTGTTTCGCTTGTCATGTTGTTGCCTCTTTTCCTCTATGGCCATAGATGATTTATCCACAAGTGGATCTGCTCGAAACTTGCAGTTTTGGTCTTCCTCCATGCGATCGACAATCTTCCTTTGGCCCTTGTCGCGCACTGGTATGTTCACATCTACTATTGCTGCTGCTTCTCGTGCTCTCTGGGATGCCACTTCACATTGCTTCACTAACCATTCCACAGTGAAGCTGACTAGTTCATTGAGTTTGGAGGAGTTGTGAAAATATCTCCATGGGTCCTCCTCTGCCCAATGGCATGCCCCATGGATCCAGTTGAACTGTACTCTTGTGCAGTGATCTTTCAAAAGACAATGTAGGTCATACAAATTGTAACTTTAGAGGTCAAATGGATACTTCTCATTTGCTCTGCTTTGACATCCGCATGCTTGAAAATCTGGATCTCGTATAACCCAATGCATAGTGGAAGAGCGGGCCAAGGTTCATTCTTCTTCCAATGCAGCCTAGCTATCAATCCTGCCGAGATGTGCTATGCTACTTCTTTCATGACGAGTATGTCCAAGGAAAACTTCGTTAGCACATGCGGAGGCTTCTCCGCACTGTACACCTGTATGAAGGTGTCCCGCGGTGATTCATACCAATCAGGTATATCTATTAGTGCCTCCATTGCTACCATCAACACGTAGGGTGGATCCTATTCGAATATCATCTTGTAAACTAGCGTGACAAAATGATTAGACAACCGTATGATAACTCCTATGAAGATGCATTCGAACAACATATTACAATAAGTTTTCACAACAGTCTTCGTCAATGACCATGCTCACTTCAATCTTGGAAGCTCCTGTCGGGAACAGAGTGCATCCAAGATGTAGGTGAACATGTAGATTTATGCTTGCATACCTTTGGGCGGCTATTGAGCCCTTAGTACCTATTCCTTCAGCTGATGAGCCAACATGACAGACCAGTTGCATGGTTTTCCCTCTCTGGCTAGTTGGTCTAGTGCGACCACCCAACTCTCTGGGAAGGTTTCCGTGCTTTCTTGGCCATACAGTCGACATGCAAAAATGACCAAGTATTTATACACCTTCCGCAGTATCTTCATCTTGTAGATTTTGTTAGGTGTCATCCTGAATCTATCCGACTCCTTTAGCCAGTTCTTTAGAATGTCTCTAGTGTTGGCATTGCCACTGGGTAAGATGAAGGGAGTCTCCATGATAGTCATGGGTTCCGACATCTAATACATCTCATCATAATCATGTGCCCTGAAGGTTGCAATCTTCGTCTAGATGACACTTCTCAAGGTCATCGTCTCGGGATTAGTGTGCGGGACGATCCAGTGTATCATGTCCGCACATGGGAACACGAGGTATCTGCATTCAATCTAGTACAAGCTAGACTTGTGGATGTTCATGTATACCTAGTGGTCTTCAAGGTCTTCCTCGAATGTGCCTACAAATGCATCATTGACCTCTTGCCATTTCAACTTGATGTCCTTGTCTAGAATCAACTTGGTATCTTCATAGATCGGTAGACTTGCGAAAACTCGCTCAACTGCTGCTCTAATTGCACTTCCGTCATTGTCCTTCGATCCTGCTCTTTTGGAGGCCATTGATCCTGAAATATTAAGAGGTGGACAAAAACCTGCTAGATCTGGAGTCAAGGCGACATGCATGGCAAGAAATCTATCAATGAAAACCAAAGCAAATTGGAGGAATGACGTAACACATACCTGGGGAATGACTGGCAAGGATTGCACAATTTCTTCTGGGAGGCTGGGAGACTAGCTTCCAGACTTGTGCAAAAGAAGCTTGGGCTGTCTAGAAGGCATGACTAGCTCCTGGAATTGCGTAATGCACAATCCAGGATGACTGTTTACTACTGGAATTACACAATATGCAATTTCAGTTGGCAATGGCTGCAGGCTCATTGACTGCATTGTGCAATTTTCTAGGCCAACAATCCCTGTCCCTCAGAATTGTGCAAAGCAAGGTTGGAGGATAGTCACTGAGAAAAAATGTGCATTTCTTGAGGGGAAGACAGAGCCTTCCCTCTCAGGATTGCGTAATGCTGTCTTGGTGAGGCAAAGTCCGGGCCAAGGTTGCCTAGTCCTGTCGATGGGCAACTGAAAGCAAATGTGAAAGTGAATGAATGGTGATACCGAGGGTAAGAAAAAGAAACTGATCATGCATGCAAATAATGAATGAAATATTTAGAAAACAGAACAACATGCATGTGGGTGAAGCGAGTCGTCGAATCGATGAATGTTCGTGTAAAATAGTTTCATGCATGCGATAGCAATGAGATACTAACGGAAACTGAAACGGTGCTAGTACAAGCTAGTATGCACGTAAACGACAACAAGCGTTCAAAGAAATCAAGCAAACAACACTCACACAAGTGAAAACACAAAAAGCGACAGAAATGCTGCAAAAGACAAGTTGAGACCACTTACGCGTGAATAGATGAGTTGGATGTGTCAAAGAGTCCTGGATGTGTTGTGGGATGTCAGAGCTCAAGATCAATGTGAAGAAATGAGCTCTAAAGCATCGAATAAATAAGTTTAAAGCTCATGATGCACATGCCACAAATCTAAGAAAGAGCGACACTTGGAGGAAAGATTCTAAAACGGAGGAAAGATTCTAAAACGATCTTTGCATGTAACCTCCAGCTGCTAAAAATAGCTCCTTGAATCAAGGGATTATTTTTGTATGTTTCCTTTTGCTATTCTGGGAAAAGAAAGCTATGCATGCTAGTTAAGTTTCTTTGGTCCTGAGTGGAAATGGTCAACCCAATTGCACTTGCAAGAGGCTGCTCAACTACTAGGAAAAAATGTGCATTTCTGGAAGGGAGCTGGGTTGGTTGCCTAGGATATTCGCGAAATTTCTGGGCAGAGCACCTGACTTCTGTCTAGGATTGCAAAATTCCTGGGCTGAACAACCCTACTGGGAGGAATTGCACAATTTTTTGGATGAAGCTTGACTGAAAGATTTGCCCAATTCTGGAGCCTAGCAGGTTGCTAGACAAAATTGCGCAATTTCTAGAGGGAAGGCTGGTTGCCCTCCAGAATTGCGCAATTTCTTGACGGAGTTGTTCAGTCTACAGCTGAACCAAGTCCAGAGAAACAATCTGTGGGGGGATGCAACAAGATTTGATAGATAGATTGTCTTTCTGCAAGAAAATGACTGAAGCTTGTGTACTTAACGAACCAAGACATTTTGCTGTGAAAGGTTGCAAAGCTAAGGAAAGTTTTTGGAGGGTGGTTGTAGCTGCTACAACAGGCATACAAAAGGTAAGAATTAAATGTATTTTTTAAGATCTCTCCATTAATCCCCACTATATCCTTCCATAGGTTATTGTGTCCTTCAAAGACTATCTGAGATCTCCTTCGCACAAATCTTCCCATCCTTTGTGTTTTCCTTAGAATCTTAGTTCCTATCCAATTGGATTTTTTGATGGTGCATCCAAAAATTACCATTGTGGTGGAGGTACTTGCATTCTCCAATAGGGGACATCTTCTTTCTATATTTGGGCAAACTTTGGTGACGATATTAAAACTAAGGCTAAGATTTGTGCTGATTGGTCTCTTCTTTGTTTTGCCTCCCATGTGCATCTTACAAATCTACATGTTTTCAATGACTCAAAATGTGTCATTGATTGGATCATTAGAAACAATAAAGATCTAACCCACTGGATGGACATAATTTTTGCTTTGAAAAACAAAGTTCACTCATTTACTTTTCAGTGCATCCACAAAGAATGGAACAAATAGGCGGATTATCTATCTAAGTTCAGCCTATAATATTTATTTGAGATCAAGATAGATTCCTTTGACTATGCCATCGGTGCAATCCTCACTCAATATAGAGATCAAGTGGTATGTCATAGTGAGACACTCTTTGATGTTATTTGTAGGTATCCCACTAGTTATCATGACATGTACTCCATTGTGTAAGTTTGCCAACAATGGAAGCATTATATTTTGGGAAAGGAAACTATCATCCACACTAATCACAAGCCTTTGGAATTCATACAAATATTAGGAAAGTAAAAAATGATTAGTGTTAGAAGTAGTTCACATACTTTCAACAATTCATCTTTAACATTAAGTATAATAAAGGAAACACAAATAATGTTTTATATTTCCTCAACCATCCCCTGGTTATGGTGCTAACCATAGTGCTTAAATATGGTTGGAACAAGACCTCTAAGTGACCCCAGTTATGTGAAGTGACCCTCATTTTGCTGCTACATACCAATTTCTAAGAGTAATTAAACAAGTTCCAAGCATTCACCTCTAGGGAACACTCTTGTGTTATTTGGGTCTTTATGTCCCCTCATGCAAGTGTGCAAGACTAATGTGGGAGGCACAATATAGCTAGGTGATAGGGAACTTTGGTGTGGAGAATATAGTAGTACTTTATATTGGCCAAAAATCTAACAAGACATCAATAGATATAACATATCATGCATTGCCTATACCATTTATAAGCCCACCATTAAGAAGTAGGGGTTGTACACTCCTCTAACCACCCTAGAGAGGCCCTAAGAGTTACTCTCCCTGGATTACATGCCCATTTTTTCCACAATGAAACATGGTAATATTGTGTCCTTTTGGTTATCGATTAATTCTCTGAGATGGAAATTTTGGCATCATGCAAGAAGTATATCCCAGCAGACGTCATTTATAAGCTCTTTCTCGAGCATACTTGGGTTGAAATTTTGGGTTACTATAAACTATTATTTTAGATAAGGACAATAGGTTCCTTAGTACCTTATATTCTATGATGGACACCAAGCTAACCAAACCAATTTCCTTCCACTCCCAAAACAATGGGAAAACAAAGGTGGTTGACATGATGATTTTGCATATTTTACACTTGTACAAATAAAATAATTCACATACATAGGATGAGAGCCTTCCATATGTTCAACATAGACACAATAGATCCATCTACATCTTTGTTTGTCAGATCTGTTTTCAAGTGTGCTTGGGATTCTAGCCATTAGGCCCCATTGATGTAGCTTTTCCCATTGCATCAACATAGGAACAATCCTCCCATGTGTTGACATTCACTTTAGAAATTTTGAAATTTTGTAATAATCTACAATACTCTTGCCTTTGTCATGCTTTGTTGCACCTTAATTGGCCATAAAAAATATGTTTCTATCATTTTCAAGCCTTCTTTTCTTGCTACCCGAAGAGCAAGGTCAATTTCCCTCCATTAAGGATCTGTTGCTTGAGTATCTCAATGAGTTACAGGAGGACACAGTTCTTGACAGGAGGATAAGAACTTCACGATGAGGGGATGTTGAGAACCTAAGAGTTGGACTCAAAGGCACAAATCCAAGTAAATCACGATGGATAGAAATTGGACAAGTGAAGGAACTTTATCCTCACTTACTCGATAGCTAAAAACCAACTTTTGGTGGACCAAAAGCTTCCAGTGGGTAGGAGTGATCCAAAATGGATCCAGCATGGCCTCTAAATCTAAAGTATTCAAATACAGCTGAAAGTGGAACAAGGTTGAAGATCTCATTAAAACGAAGCTAATGGTGCAAACCGCATGCAAATCTGATTTCGGATAAGGAAAATAGAGCCAATTAAAGATTCAAGTCAAAAGATCAAAGCCTACGTTAGTAGGACATGTGGCAACTCGGGAAAGAGTCGTAGGTACCTGATGATGTCAGTGCAGTAGATGATGTGGTAGTCAAATATTGGTTCATACCTCAGGCGATGAGGAACAATGGTCAAGGGCGTAGATCGTCCGATCAAAGGAGATCAACGCATATCACGTCGAAACATGCAGGCAAGTTATGTGGAAAAACAAACGCGATATATTTATACAAAAGGAGCTAAACTCTTTGAGTTGCGAAAGGAGGGTGGTAAATGGTTTATTGTGTGCCTTCAAGGTAGGAAGCAGTTTTAGACCAGGAGCACGTGATTCCACTCAGCAAGTGACACGTAGCCTCCCGAAAACCACTTTATTGCGTGCCTTCAGAGAAATAGAGAACATGCTTGTTGGAGCATGAAACTACGTGACAGCCGTTAGATGGTAGAGGATAGATCAACGATGCAGGTTGTATAAATCAGTTGAGGAGTAGGACACGACAGCCATCAGATGGGTTTTTCTCGAGATCAACACCGGGGAAAGGCCGGATGGTCGGGGTCGACTCGCGCCTGCCGGTCCTTTCGTTTTTAGCCTGTTTCTATTATAAACGTATTTGTTCCATGTTTAATGCAAATAGTAATTAAAACATTTTATAGAAACTTTGTAACACAGAAAGTTGATGGAGAGTGTATTTTCGATCCATTCCAGGGGGTCTGGAGGTCAGGGTGACCAATACAGTCATGTTTATACTCATTTCGACTTGAGGATTCAAGCGGAACTCAGTTGTGAGATCCATTTCTGTGTTGAGACTCTATTTCAGAGCTCACACCTGTAACAACCATTTTGAAGACATAATATAGAGGTCAACACTGGAAGCTAGGACCAAGAGACATAGCCAGGAAGTTTGGTGAACTCCTTTTTCAAATTTTCACTATGTTGATGTGTTTTAATTGTGTTTTCTAATTGTTTAAGTGTCTATGTTATTCGAAATCTTATCGATCCATTGCACTAAGTAATATAGACAACTCTACACATAAGTCTGTAATACCTTTTCATCAATTTCAGATCAATGACCAAAGGGGGGTGGACCATAAAGATTCTTTACATAAGATTGATTAATTATTGCTTGATGATATATATGTGTTAATTACTTTATATTCTTGGTTTGAAGCAGAGTGGTTGAATCTAACTATATGTATATGGTTGAAATTTGAAGTGGATGCAACCTAACTATATATCAGTTCTTGATTGCCATCATCAAAACATTGGTATTATATTTCATGAATGATTCATGGCACAAATCGTGTTACAAAGGGTGGAAATGATTATTCTTCTTTAAAGGGATTATGTTTGAAGGTTTCAAATCCATTATTTGATACACCCTAATATGGCTCAAGAATTAATGTAACCATACAATTTTGTATTGTGATCATTTAACTCACTTTGGGCACTATGTATAATCATTTTGGCTAACATTTGATACAATTATATTACATAATTGTTATGATAAATTTTCTATGGTTAGGTGATATGATCTTTATAGAAGTTTTGATATGGTTATACAATGTTGATTATCATGGCAGGCATTTGGAAACAACATGTGGTAATATGGTTATGTTATAGATATGTATGTTAATGGTTCATTTTGGCTCTACCACCTTACTCTTGCACAAATTATAAATATTTTGATGTTATTGTGGTTATGCCATTGGAAGCCTATTGGGTGCATACATTGGAAGTTCCACGTCGACAACCACATGTGATCCACAACCATGAGGTATCACATGACATGATACATGCATTGAAATACAAGGTTATTTTTGTTGTTTTACTCATTTGAGACTTTTTTTTATTCTGAGTTGCATGAATATGGTTAAGCCATTAGACCCGTGGAAGCTTCATGCCATTTCACATCTTAAATGTCTAACCTATAAACTTGCAACTTTGTACTGTGATTTTAATTCTATAGTCCTGTGTTTGATCTAGGATAACAAATGGACCTCAGTCTAAATCGATGGTTGTTGTTGATGAGGGATTTTACTCTCTTAGTGTTTAACCTTTTGGCTTTGGATGTTCAAGTTCATTTGGGATTTTACCACCTAGGTTACCAACACGACCACTAGAAAATACTAAGCTTGAACTGAGGTTCATGAGTTGTTCACTGGGATTATTATGCATTTCATTAGTCTCTAAGTCAAATTATGGGTATGTTATTGATTGTAAATTACACATTTCATTGCATTTTCCATTAGCTGAGTAATCTCTCTGCATTTCATAGAAATTTGATTTTAAATCAATCTTTCTCATGTTTACCCTATTGTCATTCCTTCTTGTCTCTTGTTAAGTTCTTTGTCTTTGCAATTCGAGGCCACACTGCAAAATGGGTTTTTAATCAAAGCACCAATCATTGCCTGATTTTGAAAGAGATTTTTTTAAAGATTTTTTTCTTTGTTTTAGTTATGAAAAAATAAAAATCCCTCATGCAACAAAAACCTAATTTCGATTTTGCTCTGCTATGCATTCCTTGTAATTATGCCCTATTTCCTTTAGTGTTTGTGCTCTAAGAAAAATAAGAAAAAGGATAAAAGGCTCACAAAAAATGCCAAGCCACCCCACATGCACAATACTTTTTCTTCAGGAGTTTTCTCATGAGAAATTCGTGTTTCATGTCTTTGTTAATCAGTCTCATATCCTCCATTCCATTGTCCAATTCTTTCGATTAGCCTAATTCCTCATTGTAACTCCTGATATGCCAAAAATCCAATTCCGAAAACCCTATTCCAAAAGCGAAGAAACACAAAATAAAATGGGAGAAACAAATACCCCCTTTGAATAATTACGACATTGATACTATGAAATTAAATTCTCTACCAAAATCTGAAGTATATATGTAAAAATATGAAAGAATTTTGAGTTTGAATTTTCCCCGCAAATAAACCAGAAATGATATATATATATATATAAAGAAGAAAAATCAAATGGGAAGAAAATTTAAAAGGTTAAATGAACAAGTGGAGTAGTGTGTTTTTTTGTTTAATATTTTTGGCATTCATGCCCCTACATGAATTTTCCTCCCAACCCCTTTCGTAATCCAAACCTTTTATCCAACCTTCACTCAACCACATGAGACACGGTTCGCCTTTGTCGATGCATCTGAAATGTAGTGATTTAAAAGAGAATTGACTCGATGTATTAACTTATCATGTTTTGATTGGTTGTTATTAATTTTTAGTCAATTTTAGACATGAATTCAGGTTCCCGAGGACAAGGTAGAGGTCAAGGAAGAAGAAATAGGCCTCTTGGCTAGTGGTTATAGAGGTAGGACTAAGAAGGGTCTCTTCTTTATACATTTCAATGTCGATTTTGATGAATGTTATAAATTGGCCACTATAAGCCACTTGCATCTTATATCACCCAATGTTTCTTGCTTCCCTCTTGTGTACTAGAATAATGCCACTCCTTCTCTCAGGCTAGTCCCAAATATACATGAAATTCCTGGACCATGGCAAATAATAATGTTTGTGATACAAATAATGGTTGGAACCCTATCCCAAATCCATAAAATGTTGTCCATAAGTGTTGGTAAGATGACCCCAAATAAATTCATCATGCTTCTAGTTATTCCTACTACCCTTCTACTCATGCCTTTTCATACCCTTCTGGAGAAGTCAATCCTCATTTGAAGTCCATTGATGTTATCCCCCTATTGTTAATGTTGGTACTTGCCTTAGCAATGGACATGCTAGAAAATATGTTCATGTTTCAGCTTCTAAATCCACCAACCTTGTGCCATTGTTTGCAAACCTTGCAAGTGTAAAACTGGAAAAGACTCCTCACTAGGTTTTATCCCCTGAACTAGTTACCATCTCCATTACTTTTTCTTCCAGAGAGAAAGGTGAATAAGAACACATCAAGATCAGGCAACCTAATTTTTTAAGGGGGAAGTTATTGGTAGAAAACAAGAACAATTCAATGGCATTTGCTTATAAATTTTGATGTTTGGTTGTAGGTTTAATTTCTAAACAACATTAAGTTTTGATTGCGATACATATGTTTCAAATGTACAGTTTGATGGCAACATGAGTTTTTGTTTTGGTGGTTGGTTGCACATATATGCATATTTTTGGACTTGGATATAATATATATATATATATATATATATATATATATATATATATATTTGTTTTGGTGGTTGGTTGCACATATATGCATATTTTTGGACTTGGATATAATATATATATATATGTATATATCCATTTGAATTTTATGTGTTTCATGCACATATGATATTATATGGAAATTATCTTGAATCTTAATTTGGGATAACGATAGTCATGTGGAAATTTTGATGGTTTGGATGTGGGTTCTCCCCTATTTTGATTCATTGCATACTCATATTTTTTAGAATCCTGCTTTCATTTGTCTTTCCTTTCACTTAATTGAGCTTATGAATAGGTATTAAAATTGAAGTTTTTTTTAAATAAAAGCAAACAATTATATAACTATTATGCAGACAACTTGAGTACAAATATGGGCTCGTATGAGGAAGACAAGATCCCTCAATTGCTACACAAGTTGTTATGATATAGATTTTATTCTTCACTTGGGTATTTGATTTTGGTGTTTAAATATTTGTATCTTACAAACTATGGTCTACATGGCTTCTTTTAAATAGCAGCATTGATAGAGGCTAAACAATGTTTCTTGTTGTTTGAAGTATCTTTTATTTTAGTCACTAATGATTAATATTTTTTGCACTTTTGTTGATACTGATATATTGACTCCTTTTGCAGTAACATACCAATGCATGAACGCTTTTCTGAGTTGGCTACAACAAGCTTTGATTAATTTTTTGTTCATAGTTGTTAGCATTTGACCTATATGGTCCTAAAAACATCGTAATTTGTTAAGGAGCTCTTGAGAAAAGATTTCTAAATTTGCTGAGTTTGTTTTTATTATTTCTGAACATTATTATTTAGATTATTCAATGAAGGATCTCCTATTAGTTTTTCCATCTTGTATACTATTATTATTTTTTATATTTTTCATCTTCTTAATTATTGTGACATGTGTACTATATGTTGTATCTTTAATATTTACGGAACTCTAATTTAAACACAAACAATAATTTACCTATATTGGACGTTTTTTTTTCTTGTCAAGTTTTCTAAGTGACCTTTGGCTTGAGAAATCACGACCCAGGGGTATCTAAGTCATCAAAATCACATGGGGATCACACTCAGGTAGGACCACACCAGCTCTTAACATGGTTGGATTTTTACCACAGAGTTTCGAACTGATGACCTTCATATCGTCGAGTGACTTAACAATACAACCCATCATTGCCTATTCTATGCACCATGTGCTTACCTGTACTGATGTTTAGTTAAGTTCTATCATGATAATATTTCCACAGTTTCAGTTTATTAAATTTAATTTCCATGCTTAAATTTATTGTATGTATTTTTCTCTTTTATTTATTTTTTTCGACATATGAATGCTAGTGTTGTTCTGTAAATACTTTTCTCTTTTGTTTACTTCAAAGTTGTATAATATTTGAGAGGGCTATAAACTGAGTATCATTCCTAGATTTTTGGCCAATCAAAACCAATAGTTTGTAAGGGTGTAAATTGATTTGTGTGTCCATCAACATCCTTCTTGGAAACCATACTAGTAAGTGTAAAGTGATAGCCCCCTTTTATTTGGTCTTTTTGTTTTTTGTTTTGACTAGTTTTTGCTTCTTTGTTTCCATTTCTTTGTTTTTCTTTTTTGAGCTTGTTTGAGTGCTTTTTTGGGTCTTTATCTTTTTTGATATATTTGCAAGACTATGACTAGGGTTGAACCTTTTATTCCAAGTACCAATTAGGAAAATATTTCTCTATCATTATTATCAACAGCTAAATCAACCACAACCAAGAATTTTAATCAAGGTCAATTTCTTACATTTTCTATCTTTTTATTGAGATATTTATATGAAATATTATCTTTACTCGAACAAGTGGATTAAATCAGAAATTTCTCTATAATAAATTACCATATAAACCCTATTTCAACCAAATATCTTCCCAAATTTTAATAATCAGAACAATATTTATGCAGGTTCGTCCAATCTTACATTAGATACCGCTAAAACCAGGGAAGAGATCAAAAGATATTGGGCTGCCATATCCCATGAAATTGAGATTGTTGATGAGAAATTTAAATATTGCATAGAAATAATCTAACCTGATTGAATTTTTTAATCAATAGATGCAAAAGCATGTTTGCACCCATCACGATCTCCACATTCAACTCCTAAAACCCTTTGCCAATCAAGATCCTCCCATAAAAATTTTGAACTCCTCAACAATCTTATCGATTGAGAGGAAAATCTCATGACTATGACTCCCTATCAACTGTAAGGGGAAATAATAAAAATATTGATAATATCAAGACTATTCTTAAGAGATTTTTTTCTTCTTCTGAATCAAGCACTACACTCATACATCAAATACCTATATTCGATATCCGTCCTATCAAAATGTCTGCACCTCCATTGGTATTGTTTATGGAAAATAAAAACCCACTATCGAAATAAGGTCATCAAGAAATATGGGTTATTTGAGTTTGAATAATGTTTAAACACAAATCCTTGGCATGTCCCTTCTCCTTTAGATTTGGCTCCTGCAAAAGCTCCCTTAGCTAAATTCAAATATTATCCACTAAAATTATTTGGTGATGGTACTTGCATAGTAGAAGAGCACTTAAATTCCTTCTCTAATGCTTGTAATAATATTGGGTCCAATGATAATGATATATGCATGAGGCTATTTGTAAACTCTTTGGAAGGGAAATCTACCTTGAATTTATTTAACTTGCCACCTAAATCCTTCACCACTTGGGATAAATTGTGTTGCTGGTTCAAGTCTACGTATGGGCAACAACAAATCCTAGTCAACTGGTTGAAATGATACAATAATATGGTTTTTCAACTTGGAGAGACCATCAAAGCCTTCAGTCTCAGATTCATTAAGCTTTATAATCGAATCCCAGATCTGATAAGACCTCATGTTAAGGCTTCAATGATACATTATTATAATACTATACCTCTTCCCTACAAAAATAGGCTTGAAGAGAAATTTGTAGATAATTTGGCTTCATCCTTGCAAACTTGTCTTGAATTTGAAAATCATAATCTCAGAACTGGTTCCCTTTGGGTGAACCAAACAAGAATACTGAAATGGCCACTATCTTGTACTTTGTGCAAGATATGAATAATCAAATGATTTCATTTGAGAGGAAAGTATCTCCCACTCCCATTAAATTTTTTCTTCTTTCTCCTCTAACTCCTCAACCTATCTCTGCCTCACCTACACTAGGAACATTTCTTGTAAATAGTCCTCGGTGCAACTTTTGTGAATACTATCGTGATGATAATATTGAAGAAAGTGTAACTAGGTTTGGTATTTACAAATGTAATTTTGATCTTTGTACTTGTCAAGAAAAAGAAATATTATTTTTGTAAATTATAAGAATGAGTTTCTTGCTCATTCTATAGGCCTAGGAAATTCAAATAGTTAAAGACGTGTAAATAACTCTTCTTGAGCATATATGTAATGTAAATGAGTCAACCTAGTGTCTAGATCAACCCTCCAATACAAACACAATCCTCTTGATGAAGGCAGCAAACAAAATGATGAAGAAATTAGTTATGTCGACCTACAAAATCGAATTAAAGGATGTCATGTTGGCTTGCAATGAAGACACAACTCTTCACTGGCTCAGGTTGGCTAAATATGGAGGGAAAAACACTATATATACCTAGTTGAGGTATCCGTAAAAGATAAGGAAGATATCTCATATTTTTCTGTGTGATTCTTTGTGGGTACATAACAGAATCTCGGAAATCTATGAAGTTTTCGATGTTAATCACAATGAGTGAGGATAGTCCTAAGACCTCACAATATCAGAAGGTCTTTATCCTTCGGATGGGTAATATAATGAGGTTGTTGGTGCAGGAAGAGAAAACACTCACACTCAACATACTAAACACAGTCTCTGATCTAAGTAATCGCATAGTGCATTCTCGACATGCTATCTATTCACAACTACTGTCTCAACATATTTTCAATAAAGAAGATCGAGGTAATATACTTTCAGCATACCCTGTCTTGGCATTATTTCTGAACGCATAATTATGACTACTATCTCAACATAATCTCTGTCTCGGCATAATCGAGTCTCAACTTAACTACGATGAGAAGAATATCGATGATCTCATAGAAGCATACTCAGTCTTGGTATATTCATGATGAATAGATCTCACAGTAATAAACTTTGACACACCATACAATCTGGACGAATTTATAATCTCAGTTTCTATTTTATGAAGACATAGTAACAAGTATTCATGTTATTAGTGATGATTCAAGTGAAGATATGATCTCGTAAAAGAACAATGAATATCTCAGTGAAGATGTTGGTGGGCTCTAGTATTGCAGCAATAATGCTGCAACTCCTGGGACTCCCGTCTTTACTTTTATCAACCCGGTAGTTCGTAACAAACTTGGAAGCGACGGTGCTGTATGCACAAGTACTAGCTCTTGCTGCAGCTGTCACTTGGTCAGCTGGCACAAGTCCGCTAGGGGCTTAAGCCAACTTCTATGAGCTTTTAGAAGAAGCTTTTTAACTGATGGATGAAAGCTAACTCAAAGGAAGCTAATCTACTTGCGGAAAGAAACTGAAAGCCAAGAAGTAACGCAAACCCTAGCAAACCCTAATTCTACCAACTAACCCTACTGGTGCAAAGGAAAGGATGCAAACTATTGAAAAAGATGCCATTACTTCTACAAAGGTAAAATGCACATGCCTATGCTATCTCTATCTGAAGAACACATCTTTTTGTATTTTTGAATTATCATGCGTGTGCTTTTAACTGGATTTTTACTGTGCAGGGGTGGATCGAGGAGGAGAAAGGCTTGGAAAAGGTTGGGAAGGTTCAGAGGGGGTTTAAGGAGTCCCTAACACCCTTCCAGAGAGTTTCACAAAGTTTTGCTATCAAGAAACCTCATTTGTGAGCTTCTACAGGAAGTCTGCAGGGGTTCTATAGGATGTTTCAGGATTTCTACAGGATGTTTAGAAATTTCTACAGGATGTTCTACAATTGGATTTTGGATGATGGGCGAGTGAAAGAGGATGCATGAATGGATAGGGAGGTAGGATAGGGGTCTGAAATGACTTAGTGACAGAGGGATGAAGTGATAAGAGGGTGTGGAAAGCTAGCTTGTCTTCAAGAGGGTTGAGGTAACGGAAGGGCAAGAAGGTAGGGTGACGTGGGCAAAAGAGTAGTTGTGAGACGAGGGACCTAACTTGGAGATGGAGCAGTTGGCCTGGACAAAGCTTAGATGGTCGAGAGAGTGATGGAGATGCACCGCACAGTGTATACTTAACCAAATCAACCACGTCCTGCACACAATCAAAATATTAACTAATCTATCCTAATTGTTAATGAAACCAATGAACAACAGCTTTATTCCTAAAGAGAACCATGTACAGCACTTAAGTAAAGAAACATTCCAAAAGATCTGAATGCATGACTAACTCCTACAAATGAAAACATTGCACCAAAGATTGCATGGGTAAGCAACCTAGTGTTTTTGTTGGGCAGCACTGTCGGCAATTCCAGCCCCTAGGAAGGGGTGAAAATGAGAGTGCAGGCAACCCTTTTCTGGAGCTCTTATCAATTCTTATCTCATTACTCTATTCTAGACATTTGAAGCAACTCTATTTTTCAACAATGACCTACTTAACCACACAACGAAATCTAACTCAACAAACTGCGTTTCAAATGCATACAAGGAAAATCATAATGCTGAAAGGAAAGATATCAATACAAAGAAGGAAGCCCTAGGCTCTCAGGTTGGGCCCAACCCCGAGAGCTATGGCTCCTCTAGAAACTCAGAGCTGAGATCAAATCTGACTGCTTCCCATTAAAAAATAATAATCACAAGTCAAGAGTCATGCCAATAATGGCTACAAAAGAACAAAACAGAGCTGGCAGCTTGTAGTGCAGAATGTGAAAAAGTTTTTCAAAAGTCCTCTTCGAAGGCTGAAGCCTTATCATTTATACACCACGAGGCCCAAGCTAGCCTCCTAAATCTATGGGACTTGGCTGACCAAACTGGGAGTGAACAACTGCTTCCACAAAATCTGTTTGGCTGCCTTCTAGATCCGGTTTTGGTAGCCTTTGGAGCTCGGAGTTGGGGGTGAAGATCCCGAGGAAGGCTATTTAATGCCATAGACAACCCCCCTACGATTCCTCAACCCTAGCTTGGCTGTCTCCTAGCCCTTGTCTGCTCGGTTTTGCTCCAACATGTGTCAAAAATCCTGAAATGAGCACGTGTTAGCCACCTAGGAATAGTGACTACCCTTATTCGTACAAATGACATAAACATACTAAAAAATGATGCATAAGTTATGAAAAATGAAGGATTGAGCAAGGGTAGTTAGGCCAAATGAGCCCAAAATGTTACCAAATTTGGGGCTCATCATCACCCCCTTGCTAAAATGATTGCTCATCCCTGAGCAACTAATCCAGCTCCTCATCCTTCATTGCTTTCACCACCACTCTCACATCCCAGGCTTCTAAAGTAGTATCCTCCTCACTGACATGGAACCTGGCCTTCCTTTCCACCTCTTCCCACTGCTTATGCTCTTCTTTCTCTATGCTGCCTTCCATCAATCCCAAAAGCAAAGGTGGGCTTAGCTTGAGGCCAATCCAGTTGGCTTGGAGGTTCTGTATGGACTTCTTGTAGAGGGGCACCCATACTAGAGCTTCCCTCATTCGAGTTGGAGTGTGATATTCCCTGATTTTGAGGCTGTGGGACAAGGTGTTCCACCGGCGGGTGCAAGCATGAACACAATTGTCCCCTAATAATTGCTCCATATCCTCGAAATGTGCTATGGCTTGAGCCTGCTGATCCATGTATTTCAATAAAGCCTGAGAGTCGGTTGGTAAGTGTTGGTGGGCTGATATCAATGCAGTGGGGTCCCCGGGCTCTACTCTAATCAGCAGTGGTTCATGTAACTCTCGGTTCATGACCTCTTTGATCTCTGCTGCTCTCTTTTCTTCATGGTTCAACCATGAGGCAAATGCCATTAACTGCATATCTCCCACGACTGTGTTGGGATCCCATGAAGTCACATTAGGAAGGGCGAAATTATGGAGATAGAACTCCGATAGCTTGGCCTTGTCCTCTGTTGAACTGCTATTGCATAAATATGTGAACTGCTGGGGGTCTTGGATTTGGGAGACACCCCTCTGTGCCAATGCATTAATTTCGAATTGCAGTCACTGGTCCCGTAGGTATAGGCCATAAGATTTGGCCGGTTGTCTACATTGTAGAGCATCCATGGCCCAACTGGCCATGCAGGCTAGTTGTGCCTTTTTTTGTTGCAACTGTTGTTTGAGAGCTTGTATCTCGATTTGTGCTTGCAATTCCCTTTCCTGTAGATGTTGGTTTAGTTCCCCAAGACCAACTTGCAGTCCTTCTTTTCCTTAAGGTTCTACTGTAGTGTCCTCTGATGCTGTGCCCCTTTCTTTCCTCTGTTCCTGTAGCTGCAGTTTGAGTTTCTCATTCTCTTCCTGTAGGAATACCCGCTGGCAGTTTCCCACGTGTTTGGCCATAGCTAATTCTCTTCGTGCCTCCTTGAGTTGTTCCTCCAAGGGGCCTATATCTGCTACTCCTTTAGATTTAGCTATCCTCATCCACGTGTGGGTTCTCACTCTTTCTTCCTCCAACACAAAGAAAAGCGGCACTGTGAATTTCTATGGAATAATTTTTCCAGCCTCCAAAAAGTTATAATACGAGCTCAAGCTTGGCTGGGAACTAGGTTCTGGAATGTGCTCTACCTCTTCTTCCCTCCGTGGCTCTCCTCCGTCTTCCCTTGGTGGTGATGTGGTTGCCTCTCCCTCCATTCTTTCGGTCTCCTTGAGCCTGGCCAATGTTTCTTGTAGAACGGCCTCAGCATCCTGTAGCGGGGTTTTTGAAGCCAACCTTTCCATTCTCTCCTTTGAGGCAGTTGTCTTCGGGCTCCCCCGCTCATAAGTGACTGATATTTTTGAGGGGGACCTCTCCCTTGGCGAGGTAGGGGTGTCTTCTATGGTAATTGGGTCACTGGATGGAGGTTGGGGCCTGCCTGTTTTGATTCTTACACTTCTCCTTGCTTTGAAATACAGAGGGGTCTCCCTCTTTCATTTTTCCTTTGGCTTGGGAGGGGTACTTAGGGTGGCCAGCACAGCTGCTACCTCCCTAGCAAGGATTTCGGCCGTCTTCCCCTTCTGTGTTCCTTTCTCAGGACTTCCTGTAGAAAGCCCTGTAGCGGCTGATTTCTGGCTTCTTGTAGAAGCCGTTTTTGATTTTCCTGTAGAAACAGGTGGCACCGTTTTAGCCTGCTTGGCTGAGGGTGCTTTGTCTTTTGACTTTGATGAGGCTACCTTAGAGGTGCCTTCACTGACGTGGACTTGTTCAGTCCTTTCCACCCTGCTCTGTAACCTTTTCTCCCTGGGTGTTAATGTGGGTTTGTCATCCTTTGTTTTGGCAGCCTGGTGTTTCTCTTGTGTTCTTTCTTTGGTGCTTTGGCCATGGTTTCTTGGCCTTTTCCTTTCTTCTCTGTTTGAATTGGTTCCTTCTCCTCGCTACTGGAGGAGGTGAGCTCCTCAGCCAAAATCTTGATGTCATTATCCTTAGTCAAGTTTCGAAAGGCTTCCCACGAGAGAGGGACGGTGTATGTGTGGAGTGCATCCTCCACGAGGAGATTAATGAGCCCACGATGGGCTACCTGGTCTGGCGTTCCCTCTCGTAATTTGGTGGCACATTCAGTCATGGACTGCAGGAGGAAGTAAGGAATACTCAACTTGTTTTCTGAGGGTAGGTCCATTTGGTGCCTAATTTCTGTGAGCAGCTGGAAATGGTATCCATACACGATGTTGAATCGCCCCTCGCACATGATATACTTCATAATTTGGAGGTTAACCTCACTCCAGAGCGGCTGTAGGCTGGCTCTTCGAACTCCGTTCTTGTCCTCTGAGAATTGCTCCTCCGGCAGAAAGAACTCCTTCTTAGCCTTCTGGCCCAGTTTTCTTTCCTCCTTATCCCAAGGTACCCCCATCGGGAGATCAATGACTCTACTGATGAACTGTGGGGTGAGTTTGAGGTTCAAACCTCTGAAATTGACAACGGCCAGCGTTTTTGATTTTGGCTTCAAAGCTCGCAGGAATTCTTCTGCCACCTCGTCATCGTAACCTTGAAGTTTGTCGCAGAACGACATCCACCGTGCACGAGAAAACAGGTCTACCACCTCAGGGTTTTCCCGTAGCTTCTTTGAGTCTGTCGGCTCTTTCCTAATGAACCCACCCGGCATGGTGAAAGCTTGCTGTGTTAGCCGGAGCTGGCTGGCGCGTATAAAAAGATGGACCTTTGGGATTTCCTTAGACAGAGCGTGGAATTACGCCTCTGGCATGCACACAGTTTGTAAATTCACGACTGTCTACAGGTGAGCCTTGAAAGTGGCTCAATTATGAACCAAACCCTGTAGAAAAACCCCGCATACACACTACGACGACAATTCTCATGCAGAAGTAAGACGACGCTTGAAAATTCATGCACAGACTGTAATTCTACTCTTTTAGGACGTCGACTTCACCACCCTTCGAACCAATTGCATGGGAGGACTATGTTCAGGCTTACCTCATTCCAACTTGCCACCTTTGACGTGAATAGTTTAATTTCCTCCATAGCGGTGAGCTTCCTGTAACACAGCTTCCTATAGAAGTCGTGCACGGGTTCTGGAGAGCGCGTCAGTGGTTCTGGGCCTTCTGTGCAACCACCGGACGTTTGAACAAGCCGAGGACTCGGAGTAACAGTCTTCAGGAAATTTCGGATGCTTACTCGACTACAAAGCGGTTGAGGATAAATGAGTGGAGTGCCATACGCGATCTAGCCGGTGGATTTGAATCCCTGCGGAACTCGTGGCGCGGGGGTGATCTGTCCCTTTCGGCCCGTTGGACGACGTCACCTGCTATCATTCCACTGTAAGTTTGCCTGACCACCGAATCATTCCCTGCATATCTACCGCCGCCATTTTCTGTTAGATCGTCGCTTCTCTCCGACTGGACGCTTCCCATGTGTCAATTTCCTGTCTTGTTTGACACAACCAATGCTTTCCGGATTGGACGAGACCATCGGACTGGTCGTGGTGGCCAGTTGAATGGCTACCCGACTTGCTCAACCCATTCATTTTCATACTCACACACATTTTAGAGCATTGTTCATGTAATTTGACGAAACAGGGTGAGGCACTTACCTGTGCGGCCGCGACGTTATTTTCATGCTTCAGGACGAGGGTGACGGATCCGCTTGCTGCTGCTTCATGCACAGGCACGGGAGTTCCTTCTTGCCGACTGCTGCTGGTTACGAGACCGGTTGCCTGGCTGCGGATGGTGCATGCGCCAGCTTTATGAGTTGCAGGTGCCTTCATGGTGTATGCTCTAGCCGGATCAACTGCTACAGGATTCCTGTAGCCGTTTCTCCTCCTAGGGTGCATGCCGAAACGGTGGAATCACGGTCACGGTTGCAGGGTCCTCGGATTGCCTTGATAAGTAGCGCATTGGGCCTCTGCATACTTTATTCCATTTGAGAATTGTTTCTTCTGAGAATCCAACGTTCTGATTTGACTGTGCAGGTATTTCCATTGTATGGCAGCAGGGGTGGTAGAAGGAGGCGACAACAGTGGGTGATGGAGAAAAACATTGGTTGCATGCCTCCTTATTGGACTTCGGGCTTCAAATTCTTCCACACAGTCGGTCTTGGGCCGTCCAAAGATTCTACAGGAAGTTTCCTGTAGGAATACAGAACTTCCTGTAGAAAGTCTTGTAGCTTCCTGTAGAAGGCTAAATTGTGATCAAATCGTGCCCAGACCTTGGAAGAGATGAGTGTTTCTGGAGGGAGTGCTGGTGAGGTCACCTGGTAGCATAGTAGGGACCTTTGTCCTTGAGTTGAGAGGCCTCCTTTCCAGCATGGAATACCTGCAACCTGCATGAATTTTCAAATCCTGAGCCTGTTTTCCTGTTTCTGCCCCCTTCTTTTTCTGTTTTTTTTTTTCTTAGGAGACAGCAGGGGTGCCTCAGTGAGGTTTTCACCCCTACCATCTGCCTTGGGCGCCTCAGGGAGGTTTTCACCCAAGGGTCTTTTTTATTCAAAAATTTTCAGAGAGACAGCAGGGGCGCCTCAATGAGGTTTTCACCCCTACCATCTGCCTTGGGAGCCTCAGAAAGGTTTTCACCCAAGGATCTTTATTTTTTTTTTTTTTGATGTTCAGGGTATGCCCAAAACAGAGGCAGAACCCTTCTCTATGACCAGCACTGATTTTTCCACAGTTTTGATGAATTCGTGCCTCGAAAGAGGTTTCCTGTAGATCTTTAGTCGATGCCCATTGACGAGCATGGGGATGGCTTCCTCATCAATGGTCCGAATAAGAACAGACCCATTGTCATTACACTTCTCCACTGCATATGGTCCCAGCCATCTTGTTCTCAGCTTCCCCTTAAAATCCTTATGTTTGGAATCGTACAACAGTGCCCAATCTCCCGGCTGGAATTGCTTGTCATTGAGGTGCCAGTCATGCCATACCTTCCTCTGAAGTTGAACCACCTTTGAGTGGAGAAGGGCCTGCATTCGGTGTTCATCCAGCCCATTCAGCTGCAATAACCTTTCTTGTTGGGCATGGCTGAGATCTAGGTCCAGCTGAGCTGCAATCCTCAAGGTGTTATACTCGAACTCAATTGACAACAAAGCTCTCTTCCCATAGACCAGCTCATAAGGTGTGAAGCCGGTTGTGGTCTTCCAAGTGGTGTTGTAAGCCCAAGTGGCCTCAACCAGGCGATCTGCCCAATATTTTCTACTGCTGCTCACCACCTTAGTCAAGATCCCTTCTAATGCTCTATTGGTGACTTCCACCTGCCCATTTGCCTGAGGATGTTAGGGGGTGGAAGTCCTATGCTTGATTTTGTGATGAGCGAGTAAGTCTTCAATTAAGTTGGAGGTGAACTGGCTTCCTTGATCGGTGACTAGCTCTCTTGGGTAGCCGAATTTGTAGAAGATGTTTTCTCTTAAAAACTCAGCCACCTTTTCTTCTATCGCTGCTTTGATTGCCTTGGTTTCTGCCCACTTTGTCAGATAGTCTGTGCACACAATGATGTAAGACCTTTTCCTTGAAGGAGGATTGATAGGACCCACAAAATCCATACCCCACTTCTCAAATGGCTCAAGAGTCACTTGAGGTTGGAGAGGCATTTTGTCCCTTGGAGTCGATTTCCCCATCCTTTGGCATCGGTCACATTGGCTGATATATCTTCTGACATCTTGATGAAGCGTGGGCCAATAGTAGCCTGCCTGTAGAATTTTGAAGGCAGTTCTTTTGGCTGCAAAATGTCCACCACAAGGCCCGTCATGACAGGTTAGGAGGATGTCAAAGACTTCCTCCTCCCTTACACAACGCCTTAAGATTTGATCGGGGCCAAGCTTGAACAAGTTGCCCCCGATCCAAGTGAATGAGGCACTCTTCTTTACAATTCTGCTCTTCTCTTTTGAGGATAGGTGCGGAGGGAACTGTGCCGAGACAAGGTAATTTGCTATATCAGCAAACCATGGAGAGAGTACTGAGATAGCAAACAGATGCTCATCTGGCATCTGGTCATCCACTGTTCCATCCTCACCTGCAGGTAAATCCAATCTAGACAAGAAGTCAGCAACAACATTTTCTTTACCTGGTTTGTCAATGATAGTCAAATCAAACTGCTGCAACAAAAGTAACAATCTAATAATACGAGCATTCACATCTGGTTTATTCATTAAATATCTAATTGCAGCATGATCAATATGTACAAATGTTTGATAGCCAATGATGTAATGTCGGAACTTGTTCAGTGCATGGACCACGGCCAAGAATTGTTTCTCAGTTACAGTATAATTCAGTTCTGCCTTGGATAAGTTTTTGCTGACAAAGTATATGGCGTATGGAAGTTTTTGTTCAACTTGTCCTAAGGCTGCCCCTATGGCTTTGTTCGAGGCATCAGTGTGGATGTGGAAAGGTAGGGCCCAATTTGGACCTCTCAAGATTGGGGCAGACACCAGCTTATCCTTTAATTCATTCAGAGCCCTCTGACAATCGTCAGTCCATTGAAACTCAACATCTTTTGCTAAGAGGCCAAACAATGGCGAGGCTAGCTTACTGAAGTCTTTAATGAATCTCCTATAATACCCTGCTAAACCTAAGAAACTTCGAACATCTCTTACCTTCTGAGGAGGTGGAACCTTTTTGATGAGAGCAATTTTGTTAGGATCCACCTGTAACCCTTGGCGAGAAATGGTATGTCCTAGCACGGTCCCTTCAGTCATCAAGAACTCACATTTTTCAGGACTAAGGGATAGGTTCATCTCAATGCACTTGGTTAGGACTTTTCCCAGATTGGACAATGCTTCCTGGAAGTTGGACCCATAAGGAGTGAAGTCATCCATATAGATTTCCACCGAGTCATGGACCAGCTCAGAAAAGATGCTCAAGACGGCTCTCTGGAAGGTGGCAGGAGCGTTGCATAGCCCAAAGGGAAGAACTCGGTAAGCAAAGGTACCCCAAGGACAAGTGAAGGTGGTCTTATCTTGGTCTTCTGGGCTGATTTGGATTTGATTATACCCGCTAAACCCATCTAGGAAAGAGAAAAACTTCTTTCCCGCCAGTCCATCCAACACTTGATCTATGAAGGGTAGAGGAAAGTGGTCTTTCTTGGTGGCTTTGTTCAGTTCTCGGTAGTCCACACAGATTCTCCACTTCCCGTTTTTCTTGGGAACCAACACCAGAGGGGACACCCACTCGCTATCCGAGATGGGGTAAATGAATCCTGCATCCAACAGTTTTTGCAATTCTTCTTTGACAATGTCCTTAAGGGCTGGATTCATTCTCCTTTGGGGTTGCCTGACCGGTTTACAATCTTCTTTGATGTAGATGTGATGGGTACAGACCGAAGGATGGACTCCTTTCATCTCCTTATAGCTCCAAGCAAAAGCATCTAGATGACTGGCCAACAGACTACACAACTCCTTTTCCTGGGAAGGAGATAGGGAGGAGCTGATCTTTAACGTTCTCTCGGGGCCAAACTCCACATTTTTGACTCTGGGAGTGATTGGATTGGTCACACAAAGGTCCACTAAGGTGCTGGCTTGGGTATCCTCCACCAATTTCTCTAAGGACAATGCACTGGGAGGTGGATTCTGAATCAAGGTCTCAATCAAATCATCCTCGGTTTGAGGACCTCCCCTGGTGGTTTCTAAGGCACACAAGGGTGCAGAGTACACCTCATCCTCTTCTCCTTCTCCCAACCAAAGTGGTAAGTCATGCTCTAATAGAGGTTGGGCAAGAGGGTATAGGACTAGCTGCTTGGACATAGGACCATTTTTGATGGTCATGTTTCCTGCACGGCAGCTTATGTAAGCATCCGCAGTGGCTAACCAAGGCCTTCCCAAAATAAGGGGGTATCCAGTAAGCTTTGCCTTTGGTTGAAGAACCAAGAAGTCTGCAGGGTACTGCCAAGAGTCAACAGAGACCAAGACATCCTCCACAATCCCTTCCGGAGTCACGGTGGAGTGATCTGCTAGCTGTAGGACTGTCGAGGTCTTTCTTAAGGAACCCTGAAGGTTGAGTTTGAGCATGGTATCTCTGGTCATCACATTAATGGCAGCCCCTAAATCAATCAAATTGTGGGGTATGATGGTGCCATTGATGTGGACATCAACTACAAGACTCCCAGGATCCAAATACTTTGGGCAGATTACTTGCCCCAACATAAGATCAGACAGTTGTCCTATGACATTGATGGTTGAGGCATCTCTTTTTCGCCTGCTTGGGTGTCTGAAACACTTTTCCTTAACCAATTTGTTGTATATCGGTACATCTTTGATGGCTTGGAGAAGTGGTATTTTCACACACAACTGTTTGAGTTCTCCCAGAAGCTCATCCTCCTCTGGGTTGGGTTGTGTGGTTGCTGTTAGTCTCTCAGGAAAGGGTGGAATGGATTTTGGTTCACTTTCCTATTTATCTCCCTCGTCCTCTGGGGGAGGAGGTTGGCGATCCGAAAGAGTCTTTCCAGATCGCAGGTTGATCTCCTGGATCTCCACAACATAGGTAGGGCATGTTGTTTCCCCAGTATATACCTGCTGGGCCTGTCGGTTGTTGGGGTCCGGGTTCAGTTGAGTAGGCATTTGGGGTTGTCTTGGAGGAGCAGGAGGTAATGGTTGTGGTTGAGCTGGTGGTGGAGGAAAAATGGCGGGAGGAGTGTTGTACTGGGGCCTCCACCCCGATTGAGGTGCATTCCATTGAGGCTGCGATTGGACATGTGAGTGAAATGAATGAGTAGTGGGCTAAGTATGGTATTGAGGTGGGTAAGACCATGGAGGGGGCACAGACCAGGAAGAATGAGCAGGGGGACCCCAAGAAGGCATAGGAGCAGATTGGGTGGGGCTATAATAAGCTTGGGATGTCCCTTGCATCCCCTGCTGGTAAGGTCTAGGTCCATGTGGCCTCCTTTGGTTGAGGAAATAGAGAGGTTCAGTGGGTGCCTCTGTGTTGGGTCCCTATAATACTAGTGATTACCCCATTACTATTGTAGTTATACCCCTTATTTATATTGTTGTGCCCCTATTACCCACATATTGTTATTTCTGTGCCCCATAGAATCCCTCTATTATTATTTTTGTGGCTTTATATTATTATTGTTAGGTCGACTGGATTATATTGTGACTCCTTAGACTCCTATATATAGAAAGGAGGTTTTGTCATTTGTATCATCCAAGAATTGTTCATTTATGTAATGTAAAGGAGGTTGCCCCCTCGAAGAGGCTGAATTCTAAGGCGTTGATCTTTCTTTTCTATCTTTTCTTGAGCTGGTTTCATAACATTTGGTATCAGAGCTTTGGATTCTAGGGTTTCGCTGCTCCAAACAGGTCATAGTGGCATTTTCGCTGTAACGTTTTTTCTGTGACGTTTCAGAAGTCGCAAAAAACCCATTTGATAAGAAATCGCGCTGAACCTTGGGTCCGAATTTCATATTTTTTTGCGCGATATTTTCGGAGATATGATCTGAGGAAGTTGGTCTTTTTGCAGACTCCTGAATTACACTCAAAATAGGTGACCTGGGAAAAATAGTCATAACTTTCTTTCTGAGCATCGGATTGAAATTTCGTAAGAAGTTACAGAAAGAGGACGAACTGTATTTTTTTTTTATATATTTTTCAGAGTCAAAGGTTGAAACAGTGACACGTGGCACGTCGTACAAGTTCGCTCTACTGAACTAGTCTATAATCAAGTCACTGTGGGAGATTTCGCATAACTCTTCCTTGGAGAATCCAATTTGGGTCAGACTTGTGGCATTGGAAAGATAACACAGAGGGCTACTACAGGTCACAAATTCATAACTAGATAATCAGAAAGTACAGAGATACATCGGAGGCAATATCGAGCTCCTACAAAGTGAAAAAAGGTGTGTAGATTTTCTTTAATTTTTGCTTAAGCTTGGTTTGAAAATTTATTTTGAAGGAATTCAAAGGGCATATTAGAGAATTATTATCGGTAACTGATGCCCCGAGGAAAGAAAATGCAAACACCTAGTAAGGAGCCTGAAAGCTCTAGCATGACTCATGAAGAAGAAGAAGAAATGCTATATGATATATCAAAATTACAAGAACAAGTGCAACGAGTGTCACTTGCACAAAAAGCAACAGAATCTAAAATGGATGGTTTAAGGAAAGATGTAGAAGCTAAGATGGACGGTTTAAAGAAAGGTGTAGAAGCTAAGATGGATGGCATGGAAGCTAAGGTGAATGGCATGGACGCTAAAATTGATGGCATGGATGATAAGATGGATAAGTTGCTACAAGAAATGGTCACTAAGGGTGAAAGAGTACTAAAGGAAACTCATGATGAGAACAAAAGAAATGTTAATCATGATTCCATAGACTCTAATGTTGGATCGAAGACTCACCATGTTCCAAAAATTGATATGAGGAAGTTTGATGGCAAGGATCCCGCCACATGGATATTACAGATGGAGCAATTCTTCGATCTCAATAATGTGCAAAACACACAAAAGGTACGTATGGCAACTTTATATTTGGAACCAAATCAGTTTGTATGGTATCAATGGCTTTGTTCTCGTAAACAGTTTATCACTTGGGCAATTTTTACAGAAGAATTGATAGCACATTATGAGGATACAAAAAGCAACACTTTTTTTAGCCAATTGATAAGTCTCAAACAAAAGGGTTCAATAATGGAGCACATTGAGGAGTTCCAAAAATTGAACATAAGGGTAAAAGATATTCCAGAGGAGCATAGGATTGATGTGTTCATAGGGTCTTTAAAGGATAATATCCAACATGATGTGCGCCTTTGGGAACCTGATTCATTAGAGAAGGCATTCAGGTTAGCAAGAAAAATGGAAAGCAAAATTATGGCAACTAGGAAGCATACCATTCACAACTATAAAGACGGAAGTGTTGATGCCCATAGTCTTCCACAACCTACAAGGTTGACACCACAACAATTGGAAGAAAAAAGAGCAAAAGGGCTTTGTTACAATTGTGATAGCAAATACACAAAAGGTCATAAGTGTGCTGAGAAGAAATTATTCTACATAGATTGTGAAGAGGAAGAAGAAAAGGAGCAAGAAAGGTCAAAAGAAGAAGATATATTCCAGGAACAAAGCCTAGATGAAGAACAAATATATCCAACCATATCTTGTAATGCATTGGCGGGAATTACCACTCCTCAAACCATCAAGATAGAAGGACAAATCAAGAAGAAAAAGGTAATAGTGTTGATTGATTCAGGAAGCACCCACAATTTTATTCATTGTAGGGTAGCAAAAGAATTGAATTGCTTCCTATATCCAGCACCAGAGTGTCAAGTGATGATTGCAAATGGAGGAACAATAAATTGTTCTGGAAAGTGCCATAATATCAAGCTATCCATGGGAGAATATGTATTGACTAGCCCAATGCTTTCCATTCCAATGGGAGGTGCTGATGTTGTACTAGGAGTCCAATGGCTACAATCCTTGGGTACAATAGCTTTTAATTTTCAAGAACTTTTCATGAAATTTTCTGTGGAAGGAAAGGAAGTTGAATTAAGGGGTATTGCAGGGAAAACAGGAAAGATAATCAGCTCTAATGGCATGACAAAGCTTCTAAAAAAGGAGCAAAGAGGTGTAATTGCACAATTATGTTCGCTAGATGTTTCCACATTGGAATCATCTATTTCTCCAGATCTCCAAAAAGTCCTGGACAATCATTCCAAGGTATTTGAGACTCCCAAAGGTCTCCCACCTATGCGTGATCATGATCATGCTATTCATCTGATTCCAGGAAGTGTTCCTCCAAACATCAGGCCGTACAGATATCCATATGTCCAAAAAAGTGAAATTGAACGTATGGTTGCAGAAATGCTAGAGGCTGGTATAATTCAACCGAGTCAAAGTTCTTTCTCAGCCCAGTAGTATTGGTGCACAAGAAGGATGGATCATGGCGCATGTGTCCAGATTATAGGGAGCTCAACAAGCTCACTATTAAAGATAAGTTCCCCATTCCTGTCATTGATGAATTACTGGATGAATTGCATGGATCAATTTACTTCACCAAGTTGGATCTTCGTTCGGGATATCATCAAATCAGAATGAAGATTGAAGACATTCCGAAAACGGCATTTAGAACTCATGAGGGTCATTATGAATTTTTGGTCATGCCTTTTGGCCTTACCAATGCACCTTCAACATTTCAAGGTTTGATGAATTCAATTTTCAAACCATTCCTTAGAAAATTTGTGTTAGTATTTTTTGATGATATACTAATCTACAGCAAGTCTTGGAAGGATCATGTTGAACATGTTGACAAGGTGCTACAACTATTGGAGGAGAAACAATTATATGCAAAAAGATCCAAATGTTTCTTTGGAGTCCAGGAGGTGGAATATTTGGGTCATATTGTATCTCATGAAGGAGTTAAGGTAGACCCTAGCAAAATTAAAGCCATTAAGGAATGGAAAATCCCCACATCCATAAAGCATCTGCGAGGATTTCTTGGGTTGACAGGGTATTATCGCAAGTTTGTTAAGAATTATGGGAGAATAGCAGCACCTCTAACAACATTATTGAAGAAAGATTCATTTTCATGGACTCCGGAAGCAACAAAGGCCTTTAAACATCTTAAAGAGGCAATGTGCCAAGCACCAGTCTTAGCTACACCGGACTTCACAAAAACCTTTATTGTGGAATGTGATGCTTCAGGAAATGGAATTGGTGCTGTTCTAATGCAAGATGAAAGACCCATTGCTTTTGAAAGTCGTCCAATCAAGGGAAAGTTTTTAAGCAAAGCTATTTATGAGAAGGAAATGTTGGCAATACTCCATGCACTTAAGAAATGGCGACCCTACCTAATGGGAAGACACTTCAAGGTAAAAACGGATCATGATAGCCTTAAATACTTTTTAGAACAAAGATTATCCTCTAAAGAGAAACAAAAGTGGGTCACAAAGATGTTGGGTTATGACTTTGAAATCATCTACAAAAAAGGGAAGCAAAATGTGGTGGCAGATGCACTCTCAAGAAAGGATGAGGATATGGAAGCATTGTTGTGTGCCATTTCTATTATCCAACCAGATTGGATAAACGAAGCAAAGGAGGAATGGAAGAATGACGAAGAAGTGTGGGCACTTATTCGAAAGCTACAACAAGATTCAAGTACTTCTGATACATTTAGCTGGAAAAATGATTCGTTATGGTACAAAGATCGCTTATACCTCTGTAAGAATTCCCAGCTAAAACAAAAGATTCTTATGGAATTGCACACTTCTCCCTTAGGAGGGCACTCAGGATTTTTAAAAACTTACCACAAGGTTAAGAAGGAATTTTTTTGGGATGGCCTTAAATCAGATATTCAAAAGTTTGTGGCGGAATGTTTGGTTTGCCAACAAAATAAAGTTGAAACAATTAAGACACCGGGTCTATTACAACCTTTATCCATTCCAAGCCAACGTTGGGAGGAGGTTTCAATGGATTTTATCATAGGTTTACCCAAGTCTGAGGGAAAGAGTGTCATCATGGTGGTAGTTGACAGACTTACCAAGTATGCACACTTTTGTGCATTATCACATCCATTTAAAGCCAGTACAGTTTCTACTGCATTTATGGAAACAGTTCAAAAGCTACATGGAAACCCAAAGATTATTGTAAGTGACAGAGACCCATTTTCACTGGAAATTTTTGGACAGAATTATTTTCTTGTCTTTGTACTCAGTTAGCTCATAGCTCATCTTATCATCCTCAATCTGATGGGCAAACTGAGATAGTAAACAAATGTTTGGAAGGATATCTTCGTTGCTTTGTATCTGATAAACAGACACAATGGGTCAAATGGTTGCCTCTGGCTAAATGGTGGTATAACACTTCCTTCCATACAACAACAAAAATGACCCCATTTATGGCACTTTATGGGTACCAACCACCATCAATCACATCATATTTAAGAGAAAATTCTAAGGTTCAAGCAGTGGAACATCACATCGAACATCAACAACAAGTCCTCCAACTCTTAAAGGATAACCTCGTGTTGGCACAAAATAGAATGAAACAACAGGCAGATCAACATCGCAGTGAAAGAAGTTTTGATGTAGGTGATTGGGTATTCCTACGGCTACAACCATATAAGCAAATGTCCCTAAAGCAAGCTAAGAAGGATAATAAATTATCACCAAAGTATTATGGTCCGTACAAGGTGTTGGAAAAGATTGGTACTATGGCATACAAATTGGAGCTTCCTGCAGCTTCTCGATTGCACCCAGTTTTCCATGTTTCATGTTTAAAGAAGGTTATAGGTGACAAGCTCCCAGTTCAAACAATATTGCCAGAACTTGACGAGGAAGGAAAAATTATATTGGAATCGGAAGCAGTCACAGAAACAAGAACTCGGCAGCTACGAAATCGATCAATTTCAGAGTATCTTATCAAGTGGAAGAACTTATCCGCTGAAGATTCCACATGGGAGGATGAGAATTTTATGCAGAAGTATCCAGAACTGCTCAAGCGTTGAGGACAACACTTTTTTGAAGGAGAGGGGCATGTTGGGTCCCTATAATACTAGTGATTACCCCATTACTATTGTAGTTATACCCCTTATTTATATTGTTGTGCCCCTATTACCCACATATTGTTATTTCTGTGCCCCATAGAATCCCTCTATTATTATTTTTGTGGCTTTATATTATTATTGTTAGGTCGACTGGATTATATTGTGACTCCTTAGACTCCTATATATAGAAAGGAGGTTTTGTCATTTGTATCATCCAAGAATTGTTCATTTATGTAATGTAAAGGAGGTTGCCCCCTCGAAGAGGCTGAATTCTAAGGCGTTGATCTTTCTTTTCTATCTTTTCTTGAGATGGTTTCATAACAATCTGTTCCTTGGTACATGGCTTTAAGCCCAGGTAAGGTTGGGCATTGGTTTGTGGGGTGGTCCTCCTCACAAACGAAACATACCTCTACCGAATGTAATGGGAACTCGTTCTTAGGGTGCTTCCTTGTACACCTAGGGCAGAAGATAGCCAAAGCCCTCTCAGCTTCCTCTTTCTTCTGCTGGATTCGGAATGTATCAAGTTGCATGGCAATGGTCTATCTCACCGCACTCTTGAGGTCCTCTAACTGATTTGCAAACTCATGTTTGGAGAAAGGAATACTAGCTGAGAGGGAGTTTCCTCTACCTCTTTTCCGAGCTGCCCTATAGTGGTTTCTAAACACAGTCTTTATATCCTCATAAGGCAGTTGGTAAATATATCCTCCAGCTAGCATGTGAAGGGTATCTAGAAGGTCTTTAGGAACTCCTCGGAGCAGGACCAACTTGAGAGATTCAGGGTCAAGTGTGCACCTGGCCCGTTTATAGCTAAGTTGGAACCTTTCCTCGTAATCTTCTAAAGACTCATCATTTCCCATGGTCATCCGAAAGATTTCTCCCTTGGCTTCCTTGGACCTATAGTAGTCCCGGTATTTGGTATTGAAAGCTTGCTGCATCTGAGCCCAAGTGGTGATACTGTTCCCAGGTAAGCCCATGAACCAGCGTAATGCTGCATCCTTGAGGGTAGAGGGAAAGAGTTTCAGTTTTTGCTCATCTTCGGTATAGTCATAGGTTCGACAAAGGACAGCAAACTCAAACAGGAAGGTATCAGGGTCTTCAGTAGTCAGTCCATGGAAGTGAGGTAAAGCGGAGGGGCTTATGTTTTTCATTTTCATGTCTCCATTGGTCTCTCGGATGGGAAAGGCACCTTCTATTCTCTCATCTTCTCTTCTATTGTCAGCCATGGCTTCAGATGGAGTGTTCTCTAACTCTTCTTCTGTTATAGGATCTTCGTATATCTCAGGAGGCTCGCCTATAGGTTCTTCTGGATCACTGTCACCAAAGAAGAGAGAAGGGTGACTCAGTGAAGTGGTGGGGGTGTTGGGTAATAATTTGCCTATTTTATCTCGATTTGTACGAGGCATGAAATGGAAAGACTTTTGATTGCTTTTGTTTTTTTCTCTGGTACCTGCAAAACTAAAATAGATTGAACTGCAACTAACTATCTTGCTGAAATGGAAATGCGGAATTGAAATGAAAGCATGAAAGGACTAATCTATTTTGCTCAAATGAAATTGCAGGAATGAAATGCTAGGCTACGCTTGCGGAATTGAAATGCTAATCTACGCTTGCAGAAATGAAATTGCGGAATTGAAATTCTAATCTATGAAAGTAGGAAATGTCTACGCTACTTTTGCGGAAATGAAATTGCAGAATGGAAATGAAATAAACTACTTAGCAGAAGGTTGTAGTAGAAAATAGAAGAATAACAGCAATCACCAATGCTCTG
This sequence comes from Pinus tabuliformis, assembly GCA_031772625.1. Taxonomy (NCBI): domain Eukaryota; kingdom Viridiplantae; phylum Streptophyta; class Pinopsida; order Pinales; family Pinaceae; genus Pinus; species Pinus tabuliformis. Next base: position 618,144,824 of record CM062811.1, on the reverse strand, counting down.
ACGCTTCCCCGAAAACGGCGCCAAAAAGATGGTGGGCTCCAGTATTGCAACAATAATGCTGCAACTCCTTGGACTCCCGTCTTTACTTTTATCAACCCGGTAGTTCGTAACAAACTTGGAAGCGATGGTGCTGTATGCACAAGTACTAGCTCTTGCTGCAGCTGTCACTTGGTCAGCTGGCACAAGTCCGCTAGGGGCTTAAGCCAACTTCTATGAGCTTTTAGAAGAAGCTTTTTAACTGATGGATGAAAGCTAACTCAAAGGAAGCTAATCCATTTGCGGAAAGAAATTGAAAGCCAAGAAGTAACGCAAACCCTAGCAAACCCTAATTCTACTAACTAACCCTACTGGTGCAAAGGAAAGGATGCAAACTATTGAAAAAGATGCCATTAATTCTACAAAGGTAAAATGCACATGCTTATGTTATCTTTATCTGAAGAACACATCTTTTTGTATTTTTGAATTATCATGTGTGTGCTTTTAACTGGCTTTTTATTGTGCAGGGGTGGATCGAGGAGGAGAAAGGCTTGGAAAAGGTTGGGAAGGTTCAGAGGGGGTCTAAGGAGTCCCTAACACCCTTCCAGAGAGTTTCACAAAGTTTGGCTATCAAGAAACCTCATTTGTGAGCTTCTACAAGAAGTTTGCAGGGGTTCTACAGGATGTTTCAGGATTTCTACAGGATGTTCAGAAATTTCTATAGGATGTTCTACGATTGGATTTTGGATGATGGGCAAGTGAAAGAGGATGCATGAATGGATAGGGAGGTAGGATAGGGGTCTGAAATGACTTAGTGACAGAGGGATGAAGTGATAAGAGGGTGTGGAAAGCTAGCTTGTCTTCAAGAGGGCTGAGGTAACGGAAGGGCAAGAAGGTAGGGTGACGTGGGCAAAAGAGTAGTTGTGAGACGAGGGACCTAACTTGGAGATGGAGCAGTTGGCCTGGACGAAGCTTAGATGGACGAGAGAGTGATGGAGATGCACCACACAGTGTATACTTAACCAAATCAACCACGTCCTGCACACAATCAAAATATTAACTAATCTATCCTAATTGTTAATGAAACCAATGAACAACAGCTTTATTCCTAAAGAGAACCATGTACAACACTTAAGTAAAGAAACATTCCAAAAGATTTGAACGCATGACTAACTCCTACAAATGAAAACATTGCACCAAAGATTGCATGGGTAAGCAACTTAGTGTTTTTGTTGGGCAGCACTGTCAGCAATTCCAGCCCCTAGGAAGGGGTGAAAATGAGAGTGCAGGCAACCCTTTTCTGGAGCTCTTATCAATTCTTATCTCATTACTCTATTCTAGACATCTGAAGCAACTCTATTTTTCAACAATGACCTACTTAACCACACAACGAAATCTAACTCAACAAACTGCATTTCAAATGCATACAAGGAAAATCATAATGCTGAAAGGAAAGATATCAATACAAAGAAGGAGGCCCTAGGCTCTCAGGTTGGGCCCAACCCCGAGAGCTATGGCTCCTCTAGAAACTCAGAGCTGAGATCAAATCTGACTGCTTCCCATTAAAAAATAATAATCATAAGTCAAGAGTCATGCCAATAATGGCTACAAAAGAACAAAACAGAGCTGGCAACTTGTAGTGCAGAATGTGAAAAAGTTTTTCAAAAGTCCTCTTCGAAGGCTGAAGCCTTATCATTTATACACCACGAGGCCCAAGCTGGCCTCCTAAATCTATGGGACTTGGCTGACCAAACTGGGAGTGAACAACTGCTTCCACAAAATCTATTTGGCTGCCTTCTAGATCCGGTTTTGGTAGCCTTTGGAGCTCGGAGTTGGGGGTGAAGATCCCAAGGAAGGCTATTTAATGCCATAGACAACCCCCCTACGATTCCTCAACCCCAGCTTGGCTGTCTCCTAGCCCTTGTCTGCTCGGTTTTGCTCCAACATGTGTCAAAAAATCCTGAAATGAGCACGTGTTAGCCACCTAGGAATAGTGACTACCCTTATTCGTACAAATGACATAAACATACTAAAAAATGATGCATAAGTTATGAAAAATGAAGGATTGAGCAAGGGTAGTTAGGCCAAATGAGCCCAAAATGTTACCAAATTTGGGGCTCATCAGATGTAACAATGGAGCAACATTCATGATCTCATTGTTAGAATGAATATCTCAGTGAAGGTGTAGTAATGATGACCTCCATGAAGAAACAATGATGATGATGATCTCAACAACAAGAAGAGGATTGTTGCCTTGATCTTGGAATGGCCTAGTAGGTCAAGGGTCAAGGTCTTGGTATTCGTCAAATGGAATCTCTATAAGAATAATTGTGTGTGGGTTTTCCTCTCCAAGAGGGAGAGGTTTTGGCCCTAGAAGAAAGCCAAACATCTTGTGTTCTTGTCTCTTTATTTTGGTGGGTATTTGATGAACTAATGAAGACACACTCTAATAATAACAAATGAAGACTATGTTAAGAAGAAATTTAAAACACCTCACAAATAATTATCAAGTCAAGAAGAATCACATTAATACTACATTGGCCCTAGATTCTTCAACAAAGGAAACATGTGAGGTCACAAATCTAGCAAGGAAAGAATATTTGGGAAGAAACTTATACCAACAACAAGTGATGTTGTAAATAGCCTCGATTGGGTTGAATATGACATTCACATTGTAAATACTTGTGCTTATAATTATAACAAAAAAATCCAAAATAATGATTTCAATCACAATAATTCCACTCTTAAGCAATCTGCACCCAATAATAAAGATAGTAGCAACCCTAATCCTAACCCAACCCCTAATTATTCAAATACTTGAGAAATATAACATCATTCATAATCTGGTTAAGATCAAAGAAAATACTACACTACTTGATCTAGCCCAGACCCTTGAGAAGGTTGCTAACCTTAAAAAAGTTTTTGAGATACCTTCCAAAACTCCAACTTCTTTTGTGGCCATCACTAAGATTGAAGATGAAACCAATCTTGATCCTACCTCAAACCAAATAGATGAGGTTGTTACCAATTTTAAACAACCTAAAAACCCCCCTTTTATGCGTTTATGACTTTTTTTGATAAAATATGCCATTTTTTCTAATCGATGGAGGCTCTAGCCCTACTGTGATGTCTAAGACAATAACATAGGAGATTGGAATCTCTTGCACAAAGGAGGCATTCATAAATATTCTTGGATTCAATAAACAAAACTATTGGGGAGATTAAAGATGTAACACTAGTCATGTGCTCACATCTTGAGATTTATATCACCTATTGACATTTAGGTCATTGATATGGATGTTAGTAATTACTTGATTATCCTAGGTAGGGACTATAAGTCCTTAACCGAAGGGTACTGCTCTATGGATGACACTCACATCATCATTCCTAAAGGTCACAAAAATATCATGATGTACCAAAAAGAGAGAATTGTACCTTATATCAAGAATCTCCCTCAACCCTCGATCAAATATGTAGAAGAGGACTTAAGAATATATTCCATATTTAACAAATAAGAAACTAAAGTTTAAAACACTAATGATGTTCCTCCTAAATATGATCAAGATTGGCATATATTTTTCGATGGAGCATCATCTTAAGAAGGAAATGGTGCTGCAATAATATTGGAAAATCATTCTGGAAAGACATGCTTATTTTCTTATCGGTTGAATTTTTCATGTACTAACAAAAATGCAGAGTTTGAAGCTCCGCTCAGATTGGATAATTCCCTTAAGTTTTGAATCCAAAATACGTCTGTTTTTGGGGATCCTGAGCTAATTGTAAATCTGATAAAAAAAGGTCTATACCCCTCTAATAAGCTCATGAGGCATTATACCAACCTTACTTTGCATTTTATCAATGAATTTAGTAGTTTTAATATTACACATGTGAACTAAAGTATGAATGCTATTGTTGATGTTTGGAAATGTATGTCGTGTGGCCTGAGTGATTTGATATGATGAATAAACCTAACTACCTTTTGGTGTATTTGTATAGACCATATTTTCCTAATAATGGTGAATGTTGGCAAGTGTTCGAGGACAACCAGGCCCTTATTAGTTTTCTTGTAAAAAAATCCAAGGAATTTTCCCAAGTTATTAATTTGGAACAAAATAAATACTTCAAAGGCCTTGTCCCGTTGGAAGATTCTTTCTCATCAAGTGATATTGCTAAAACTAAAATATATATCAAAAATATTAATAGGATGATTAATGAAACCTTTCAACTAAATACTAGATTGATGAAGAACCCAAATTTTTATATGTTTCAAAGACTTATTCTGCTAAGGAGATTAAAAAAATTCTCAACCTCTTTAATGATTTCTATGATATTTTTGCATGGTATTACAATGATATTAAGGGCTTTGACCCTTCAATAATCACTCATGTAATTCCTATTTAAAAGGATTTCCTACCTATAAGACATAAACAAAATCCAATCAAACCATCTCTTGAAGCAACTATTAGAATAGAGCTAGATAAGATACTTTCACCTCACATTATTTATCTAATTAAACTTACTGAGTGGGTGGCTAATCTAGTTTTACTTAGAAAGAAAAATGGTCAAATCTACCTGTGCATAGACTTTCGTTCCCTGAGCAAAGCCAGTATAAAGGATAAATTCCCTCTTGCAAATATGGAATTAATCTTGGAATAAGTAGTGAGGTCTTATATCATGTTATTATTACATGGTTTCTCTAGTTACAATCAAATTTATTTAAAGAAAAATGATCAACATAAAACAACTTTTACCATCAAGTGGGGAACATTTGCTTTCAACCACATGCCTTTTGGTTTAACCAATGTTGGTGCAACGTTTTACAGATATATGAATATAGCATTTTATGATATGATTGGCATAAAAATATATGTTTTCTTAGCTGATTTGACCATATATCAAAGCACTGAAGTGATAGCTTTGATCACTTGAGTATTTTTTATTCATTGTAGAAAATATGGGATCTCTTTGAACCTTGCTAAACCTATTTTTGGCATCGAATCAGGTAAGATTCTCAGACATGTGGTCTCCTGTTTTGGGATCAAAATAGATATTGAATGGGTAGTGGCCATCCAGGCACCTTTTTCCCCTTGCATCTAAGAAATATATTCAATCATTCATGGGAACAATAATTTTTGTACTCAAATTTATCCCCAAATTTAAAAAGATCATTAAACCTATTTACCATATGTTAAAAGGTGATTAGATCTTTAATTGTAATCCTTCTCGTCAACTGGCCTTCCACTAGATGAAGGATGCTATATCTAGAGCTCTTGTCTTAGCTACTATAGATTTTACTAAATATTTCATCATTTATACTAATGCTACAAAAGAGGCAATTGTTTCCATATTAATGCATAAAAATCATTATGGTTTAGAACAACCTATATCGTTCTCAAGTTAGAGTCTCTATAATGATGCTCTCAAGTACTCAATGATTGAAAAATAGGCATACTCTTTAGTAAAAGATATGGAGAAGTTTAGACACCTGATATGTGGAAATCATACTAAAGTTAGAACCCCCACTTACATCTTTCAAGTTTTTATTGTATCAAAATATGACATCTAGTAAATTAGCGCATTATTTGACTAAGATTCAAGAACATGATTTGACATTAACTAAAACCAATATAATTAAGGGTAGTGATTTAGCTCTTCATTTGGCTTAAGATCTCAATCATACCAAAGAAGTCGAATCACAAAATGAATATTTCACTGAATTATTTTTCATTCACATTGAAGAATCAAAACTTTCTCAACATCCTTGCTTTTTCCAAGGAAAAAAACGGTAACCTTTTATTAAAGAATTAATGAAAAGTTACACTAGCAGATGCATTGAAGCATTCCGTAAGCTGCCACATGGGCTCGAGTGCTTTCGCACCCCACGCAACGTTAGAAGACTAACATGCACAAAGAAATAAGAAAAGAGAAGAGAGGAGAGAGAAAGAAAAAAGGCAAAAAGAAAGAATTCCGGCTGTGAGTAAAACTCACGCTTCAAGTTTTTCTCCCCTTTTTCTTTTCGACCTTACGCCACTCTCCTTGAGTGGGCTCGATTGAAGCAATGACTAACTGTGTTTCTGCATTCTGTGGGCCTGTTTCTTTGTCTGAGTCTGAGGTATCTGAGAGATGATGCCGTTTGATGCCTCCCATACTTTGATCCGCTCTTGTCATCTCTGCCTGATTCTTCTCTGCCTGATTTGAGTGAAACTGTGAGTCCTTTGTGACTGATGTGGTACCCTTCTGAGTCTCTTTTTCTTGAGAAAACTCTGCATTCTCTGCGGGAGGCTCTTCCTCCTCTGCTTCTGATTCTTCGTCCTCTGAGTCTGGGGTGGAGAATTGCCATCCTTTCCTCTGCTTCCCTTTCTGCTTCTTTTTACTGTTTGTTTTCTTGGCTTCTGGACATGTGCTTTGCAAGTGTCCTGTCTGCCTACAGAGCCTACATCTGAAAGCGGTGTTTTCATAGTCTAGTGCTTGCAACCAATTTTGTTGTTTGTAGATCAGCCTAATGTTGTCCGGCAGCCCTTTGCTTAGATCTACTTCCACACAAATGCGTGCGAAAGTGTAGATCCTTTCATCAATCCTTTCCAGATCTGTTTTGATATATTTCCCTATGCTGTTCCCAATACCTTCCAGTACTTGTTCACACCAGAAGTGAAGGGGAAGGTTGTATAGGCGAACCCAAACCGGCACTGTGGATACAGTCATTTTGTTTGGATCGAAATCTGGAAACCATGGGGTCATAAACAGCCCCGCTGTTCCCCAAAACCAAGGCCCAGCGCTGATGACTGTATCTCTGGCTTCCTTGGATGTAAATCTTACTATAAAAAACCCCTTGGAGCATAGATGTATATCACATTCCATGGTCCAATTGGTAAAGATCCAGTGGAATAGATCCATTGGCTTAGGCCAAAAACTGTTAAAACAGCATATAAGGGCCTGCTTTTCATAGGACTTAACGAAATCATCAAGTCCTGTAGAATCAAGGTTCAGGGCTGGGGATTGCCCCAGTTGATCTACTATGTATGGCCTGGGTTTATATCCGCCGTGGTCTGGAGAGGGCCCTGAGTTTCTGTTGCCTTGTAGAATGTTTTTGTAGGATGAGCCTCCCTTGGGTTGATGTTGGGGTGCTGTCCCTTTCCCCTTGTCTCCCCCTGAGGAGCTTGACTGTCCCTGAGGCTGAGCCCCTCCTCTCAGCCTCAGGTTTAAAACAATGTTTGTTCCTGGGCTGATCTCATAGCTTTTCATCGTTCTAGAGTCCTGGAGGGACCACCTACCACTGACCAAATGTTGGATCTGAACTGGATATCCCATCTCTGTCCATATCTGCTGTTTCAGCTGCAAGATGGTGCCTCCTGCATGAACCCACACTAATCGGGTTTTCCCCTCAGGGGATTTAATAAAGATCTAAAAACGATTTGTTCTTACCTGCTATGGCTGTGAACAATCTTCTAGATCTGGCCTCGTTTTGGGTCGTCTTTCTTTGTGCATGTCTGGATCTACGAACCCTCTGCTCGATCTATGCTTGGTGCCACCGATCTGCTGCCTGGGATCTCGAAAGTTGGCTGGATCAGGTAGATCTAGGCCGGATCTGCAAAGTTCTGGCCAAAGTATTGAAAGAGGGCGTAGATCTGCAGCATGCAGACCCCCCCTGCCATTACTCCGTGCGATCTGTGACTGGCGCGTCCTGGCCTCTAAGTGCAGTATGTCATGATGGCAAAACGCATAATTCCTTGAGGCAGAAAACCCCACAGATACGTTGCCGCGGTGATCTGGAAGGGTTTGGGGCGTCTGTCTGCGCCATTTCACGGAGAAGACCCTTTCAGCATTGTAAAGAGTGACTCTCACCGTAACTCCGAGCCCTGGGTCGCCTTCGGCCCCTGCAACAGTCTTTGGACCGGCTGCGGCCGCAAACATATCTCTGCAAAAGCAAACCCTAGCACTCGCCATCGTCTCCCTCCGGTCTATAGCCTTTCAAGAATATCTCTCAACATCCTTGCTATCATGGTATTATTTTTTATTTAAATCATCAAAAGTACCCAAAAAACATGAACAATATTTAGAGAAGAAAATTACGCTTGGATGCCTCATGTTTTTGTAGGTAGAATTTTATTCATAAAATCTCTAGATGGCATGATTTTGCAACGTATTGATGAAAAATAAACTAATCAAATCTTGAAATCATTACATGGTTCATAAGCACAATCTGACCATGTTGGAGGCCACTTTATTGCCAAAGCCATTAGTGATAAAATTTTGATAACTGGGTACTTTTGGCCTCAATTTTTTTGAGATGCATTTAATTTTGTTAAATCTTGTAATGAGTGTCAACGTGTAGCTGAAAGATTAAAATAATCTATTATGCCTTTGGAACCCATCATCTCAACTTGTCACTTTACCAAATGGGGCCTTGATTCCATAGGTCCAATCAATCCACCCTCCTCTGTTGGGCACACTTTTATTTTGACCCCCACAAAATATTTCACTAAATGATTCGAGGAAATCCCCATTAAAAGAGCCACTAAGGATCAATTGAATGTATTTTTTGAAGAATACCTACTTCCTAGGTTTGGCACACTTATTCACATTGTATCTAATAACATACCTAGTTTTATCTCAAGCAAATTTTCTCTCTTTTGCAGCAGGTTAGGTATCAAACATACCTTTTCATATTCTTATTACCCTCAGTGAAATAGGTTAGTTGAATCTACAAATAAAAATTTAATCATAATCCTAAAGAATATTCTTAATGACAACCCTCGATAGTGGTATCTTCTACTTCCTTATGCCCTATAGGCAGACAGGACCACTACTAAGGTTAGCCTTAGTGTCACACCTTTTCAACTAGTTTATGGTCAAGAAGTTGTTATTCCTATTGAATTACAATTAGCTTAATTTTGATTAGCCTTTCAAATTGAAGAATTCAAAGAATCTGATTTAATTAACATGTATCATACTCTGTTATCCCTTGACGAAAAATAATTGCAACTCTTAATCAAATCAAGAAAAGGAATTTTTTAAAAAGAAATATCATGACAAAAAGGATAAGGCAACCACTTTTGAAGTAGGTCAAAAGGTATTAATATGGGATTTTGTGCACACATCTAAGGTGTTGACGATGTTGGATGCCGCGAAAAGTAGGGGGTCTCCCCGATATGAAGTCCCAACTGGAACTCATGATCCGTTAATGAAAAAGGTATTATAGACTTTATGTGAAGTTTGCTTATGTTACTTAGTGCAATGGATCGAAAAGATTGCAAATAACATAAACACATAAGCAAATTGAAATATAAACATACGCATCAACACAACAACAATTTGATAATGGAGTTCACCAGACTTCCTGGCTACCTCTCCAGGTCCTTAGCTTCCAGTGTGATCACTTTATTAGTCTTCAAAATGCTTTTACATACATGAGCTCAAAAACAGAGACTCAAATGAGAAAAAGGATCTCACCATTGCATTCAGCTCGAAATTTCGAGTCAAATGAGTATAAACTTGCCCATATTTGGCCACTGTGACCTCCAGACCCCGTGGAATGTGCAAAACCACATCTACCCTCTACAAAACTGCTTCTACGCTTCGCAAAACCGCTTGTCTGCACAATACTGCATCGGTCTTCATGTTGGTGGTTTGACTGGCACTTGCATAAACTTTAACAAAAGTTTTGTTCAGCTCTATTTCAAGCCCGAACATATGATATGTTGGTTAGCCCGAAGGTGTGAAGGCATTGGTATATAACGTTGGAGGTTGGCGGGTCGAAACTCCCGCCCGACACTCCGACATTTTGATATGGATTGACACACATAAACTATGGTTCGGCCACATATATTTCCGCTTGTTGTTGCTATATGGTGGTTTGATCAATTCATATATGGTGTATTGTTTAACACCGCCCACTACATGTGGGATATTCCTGAAAATAAACTAAGGGGTTCGGCGGCTGTGGGGTTGACCCCGGCCGTCGGCCCTTTTTTCCGGCGCCCCAAATCATGTCAACATAAATACAAAGTCATCAATTTTGATAACAAGATCCACTGTAGCCCATCCGGTGCGGTCCTTCCAGCGAAAACTCAACCTTTTGGGAGGTCAGGGGTTAGATCCTCCCTGATCCCCAAAATTTTGGAAATTAGGTAATATTGGGCAAAATCTGCACTGCCACGTGTTAGCCGCGGATTGGACCATATTAACCAATCATACCGTGACATGTCATCAACTTGCTAACATCATCTTGGAAAAGTGGTGTATTCCTGGGACAACACATGTCCTGCTAACATCATCCTATTGACCTAGTTGACCGTTGACCATTGACTATTGACCTTTGATTTTTTTACTTTTCCCCTAATTTTCCCAAAAACTTTGACTGGCTCTAACTTCTTCATCCAAACTCAGATTTACGCGTCGTTCACACCATTGGAATCGTATCGACGAGCACTTTGACTTGATCCTACTTTCATTTGAATTTGAAGACTTTGATATGGAGGCAAAATTGGATCCATTTTGGATCACTCCTCCCCACTTGAAGCTTTTGATCGACCAAAAGTTGGTTTTAGTTTTCAAGTAATTGAGTATAAATTTCCTTCACTTTTCCAATCTCGATCCATCATGCTTTACTCAGATTTGTACCTTTGAGTCCAACTTGAAGATACTAAACATTTCCTCATTGTGAAGTCCTTATCCTCCTATCAAGAATTGTGTCCTCCTATAGCACATTGAGATACTCGGGCAAAATATCTTCAATGGAAGGTAGTTGACCTTGCTCTTCGGGATCTTCAATCAATGAAGTCTCATTCAATCGTAAGTTTTCAACATTTAAGACGAAAGAGATCTGCATATAAGTTGGTAGATCTAGGCGGAAAGCATTTTCACCAATTTTATCAAGTATTTTGAAAGGACCATATCTAATTGGTATCAACTTCTTACCTTCCCCTTGAAGTATTTCTTTGTTGATGTACAACCAGACTTGATCACCAAATTAAATACTATGCTCAACTCGATGCTTGTCATGCCACGCCTTATACTTTGCTTGGCTTCTTTCTAGCTGTTCCTGTACTGCCTGGTGAATTTCCTAGATTTGTTCAATGAACTTGGTTGCTTTGTCCACATCACTGTGTCCATCAACTGTTATGCCTTTACCAAAGAAAAAATCCAAGGGATACTTTGGTATAAAACCAAAACAAGTCTCAAAAGGATATCTCTGAGTAGAATAATGTTTTGCATGGTTGTAAGCATGCTGCACATAACACAAATGCTCATCCCAAAGTTTGGGATGCTTGCTGCAATATCCTCGAAGCAACTGTATCACTATCCTGTTGACCACTTCTGTTAGACCATCTATTTTCGGATGAAATGTCGTGCTCTTCTTTAACTTTGTGTCCATTAACTCCCATAGACTTGACCAAAATTTCCCGACAAATCGAGAATCTCGATTGGATACAATAGAAGTGGGTAACCCAAAATGAACCCATGCATTTTGAAAAAACAACTTTTCAGTTTGTTTAGCTGTGACCTGTTTATTACATGGTGTCAAAATAAACATCTTACTGAACCTATCCACAACTACATACAAATAATCATGACCCTTTCTAGACTTTGGCAATCCCCCAACAAAATCCATGGAAACACTTTCCCAAGGACGAGAAGGAATTGGAAGTGGAGTATACAAGCCTAATTTTCTATTACTTGGCTTGCTTTTAGCACACATAGTACATCCTCTAATATATCTAGAAATTGTCTCATTCATTTGTGGCCAATAGCAAAATCTTTGTAATTGTGCAACTATTTTACTTACACCAAAATGACTTGATATGAGAGAAGTATGTGCTTCTCGAATTATATTAACTCTTTCAGTTTGTGGAATGCATAACTTTCCCAAATGATATAAGAGTTTTTCCTTTATGAAATAATCCAATTCTTCTACCTACTTGCCATGACTTAAAGTTGCATATACATCCTTAAAAATCTATGTCTTGAGCATATTTTTCAATGTAACTTTCATGAATTACTGAACTATGCTTAAGTATTGTGGATGCATTTATAATTGGCCTTGATAACATGTCTGAAACCTTATTATGTATGCCTTTCTTATATTCGATAACAAGATGAAATTGCTGTAGAAAACCCATCCACCTATAGTGTCTTGATTGTTGCAATTTAGTTTGTGAGTGTAAGTATTGTAGTGGTTGATGACTTGTGTGTATGATTGTTTCTTTACCCATTATGTAATGTTTCCACTTTTTAACACTCTGAACTAATGCATATAATTCCTTATCATATGTAGGATACTTAACTACTACTGATGTGAATGTCTCAGAATGAAAGCATATAGGCTTTCTGTGTTGCATCAACAATACTCCCATGGCATATTCACTTACATCTGTCTCAATCTCAAATGGATGTTGAAGATCTGGCAGTGCTAGTACTAGTGTTGTACTAATCCTTTCTTTTAATATGTCGAAGGCTCTCTACTGTTTTCCTCCCCACTGAAACACCTGTTTCACACTTGTGAAAGCATGCAAAGGAGCTGCAATCAAAGAAAAGTTAGCAATAAACTTTCTCCAATATTGTGTTGCCCCTAAGAAACTTCTAACTTCTATAGCAGTATTGGGCTTAGGCCAAAATACAATGAATTCGACCTTAGAGGGATCTATCTTCAATTCACCACCCCCTACAATATAACCCAAATAATTCAATGATGTTCTGCCAAATTCACATTTTGACAGTTTTACATAGAGATTTTCTCTTTTCAAAACATCTAAAACCTGCTTTACATGCTTTACATGTTCATCCCATGTTCTACTGAAAACAAGAATATCATCTAAATAGACTATTACAAATTCATCAATGAATGGTCTACATACCTCATTCATGACTCGCATGAATGTAGCTGGAGCATTAGTTAAGTCAAAAGGCATAACCATTCATTCATAGATTCCTTGCTTTGTTTTGAAAGCAGTCTTCCATACATCATGTTCTGCAACTTCGATCTAATGGTAGCTGCTTCGCAAGTCCAATTTAGAGAAGCAAACTGCATCTTTTACTGATCTAACAAATCATCAATACAAGGAAGAGGATAATGATTCTTTATTGTGATTTTATTTAATGCTCTAAAATCAATGCACATTCTCCACGAACCGTCTTTCTTTCGCACTAACACAATAGGTGATCCGCACGGTGATGTGCTTGGTCGAATAAACCCTTGATTGAGCAACTCCTGTACCTACTTCTTTATCTCTGCATTCTCTAGAGCTAATAACCTGTACATTCCAATGTTAGGTAGTGGAGCATCTTGCTGCAAATAAATCTCATGTTCTATATCTCGCTTGGGTGGAATCCCTTTAGGCTCTTGAAACAGAATATCATAGTCAGAAACAACTTTAACTAGATCTACTTTTTGTTTAGGATTATAGCCTTGGAAAGCATCAGATTTATCAATATCCTTTGCTTTTACAATCATAAGTAAAAATTGTTTACTTGAATTTACAATTCTTTTCATCTGTCTTGAATTTATAAGAGAGAAGTTATCTTTGAGTTTATGAGCCCTTAAAATATATTCAATTCCATCCTTAGTGAGTTGATACTTATTTTCAGTTCAATAGAAGATAGCATTTCTATCATACAAGTATGGACTTCCTAATACAATTCCACATATGTCCAATGGGACTATGTCTAACTCAACCTCATCTACAAACTTTGACCCAATAGCAAAACAAAGTTTACATTGTTTTGTAACTTGTAGCTTAGTTTTATCACACACCCAACCTAATGGATATGGCTTTTTATGAGGTTTTGTTTCTATACCCAACTTCTTTACAATTGCTTTAGAAATAAAATTGGTTTGTGAACCACTATCAAATAAAGTATCAATTTTAGTATGCTTGGAAATGACTCTAATGTGAAATAGCTTATTTATTTTCCTCTCATCATTATCATTATTAACAAAATGTGAAGAAGTACTTGTAGATGCTTTAGAATATTTCCGTTTTATACCTGTAGCTGTAACTGTTGTCTCGTCACTTGAATCTAATCCCAAGTCCTTTTGAATAGCAGCAACATTCTTCTGCTCCTTACTCCCAAACTTCGTAGGCTTCAATTCTAGATGCAATGATGAGCCGTGTGCCTCATCGTGGCCTTCTTTCTTACAATGAGTGCATGAAGGTTTATCTTTCTTCACAGTGTTTGTTTTCTTCTCCTTCCATTTAAGTTTCTTCTTGCCTTTATTCTTGCTTTCAATAGGTTTGGATGATTTTCCAACATCTTGGGTTACATTTTTACCTCTAGCTTCTAGATGAGTTGCTTGGACCGATACATCATCTAAGCTAGTTGGATTAAACATAAGTATAACATGCCTCAAATAATTATGAAAACCACATATGTATTTCAACATCTGGTGAGTCCAATGATATGCCTAATGTTAAAGCTCTCTTACGGAATTCCTGAGTATAACTTTGAACACTTTGACCTTTTAATTGACGTAGTGTTTGCCAACTCATTATTTCTTGTTGCATATAATCCAATTGATAAAACTGATTTTTAATAGCAGAAACAAATTCATTCCAAGCTGAAATGATTTTACCATGCCTTTTGAGATCTGCTTGTGTCTTGCCTTCCCACCATACAAGTGCGGTTCCTCCAAGTCGAAGGTTAGCAAGCTGGATCTTCTTCCTTTCTGAAACAACTTTCTGCATCCTACAATACACTTCAATTTGTCTTATCCAATTATCAAGATTTTTAGCATTAAGTTCTCCATCATAAATTGGCAAATCAATTTTTACATCTAATTTGATCAAAGAGGATTTCTTCTTCTTCTTCTTAGAAGGACTAGATTTATGAGAAGAAGAGGATGATGATGATGATGATAGTGATGATGGAGGAGATGGTGGAGGAAGCATTTCTCCATTTCCCTTATCTTCTTGGTCTTTAGGTGATGAAGTGCCTTCATATTTGTTCTTCTTAAACTCACGATACATCTCTTCCACCATTGCATGTATCGTTATGAAACTATCCAAGAATTGAGATTCTGACCCAAGTGGGGTTTCATCCGCCATCCTTCTTTGTGAAAAGACCCTTCCAATCTCTAGATTCACCTCAACAAGTTCACCTTCACCTCATTCGAGCCTTAACCTAGTAAGCATTCAAATCTTCACACAATCTTGTCAGACCTTAAAAACCTTGCTACTCTGATACCACTTGATCCGTTAATGAAAAAGGTATTATAGACTTTATGTGAAGTTTTCTTATGTTATTTAGTGCAATGGATCGAAAATATTGCAAATAACATAAACACATAAGAAAATTGAAATATAAACATACGCATCAACACAGCGACAATTTGATAACGGAAGTCACCAGGCTTCCGGGCTACCTCTTCAGGTCCTTAGCTTCTAGTGTGACTACTTTATTATTCTTCAAAATGATTTTTTAGACATGAGCTAAAAAACAGATACTCAAATGAGAAAAAGGATCTCACCATTACGTTCAGCTCGA
Organism: Pinus tabuliformis; assembly: GCA_031772625.1. Classification (NCBI taxonomy): domain Eukaryota; kingdom Viridiplantae; phylum Streptophyta; class Pinopsida; order Pinales; family Pinaceae; genus Pinus; species Pinus tabuliformis. The sequence continues at coordinate 618,129,368 of CM062811.1, read as the reverse complement.
AATTTCAAGTTAAACGAGTATAAACTTGCCCATATTTGGCCACTGTAACCTCCAGACCCCCCTGGAATGTGCAAAACCACCTCTTTTCTCTGCAAAAGCACTTCTACCCTCTGCAAAACCACTTTTGTTTGCACAATACCACCTCAGTCTGCGCACTAGTGGTTTGACTGGCACCTGCATAAAATTTAAAAAAAGTTTTGATCGGCTCTGTTTCAAGCCCAAACATATGATATGTTGGTTAGCCCAAAGGTGTGAAGGTGTTGGTATATAACGTTGGAGGTTGGCGGGTTGAAACCCCTCCCCGACACTCCGACATTTTGATATGGATTGACACACATAAACTATGGTTCGGCCATATATATTTCTGCTTGCTATTGCTATATGGTGGTTCGGTCAATTCATATATGGTGCATTGTTGAACACCACCCGTTGCATGTGGGATATTCCTGAAAATAAACTAAGGGGTTCAAAAGTAGTGGGGTTGACCCTGGCCGTCAGCCCTTTTTTTCCGGCACCCCAAATCCCATCAACATAAATACAATGTCATTAATTCCGATAACGAGATCCACCGTAACCCGTCTGGTGCCACCCTTCTAGCGAAAACTTAGCCTTCCAGGAGGTCAAGGGTTTGATCCTCCTTGATCCCAAAAATTTTGGAAATTAGGTAATATTGTGAAAAATCCTTGCTGCCACGTGTCAGCCCCAGATTGGCCCATACTAACCAATCATACTGTGACACGTCATCGACCTGCTGACATCATCTTGGACAAGTGGTGTATTCTCGAGATGACACATTGTCCCCCTATCAGCAATTTGGACCTGGAAGTTAGATACTGCTCTGACAAAACAATGCACTGCTTCCGTGACTCTTTGATGGATAAATTTATGCATACTACCACTATTAATCACGACTACTACATGGCGATGCTTAATAAAACCTCTGATTTTGAGAGTTTGGGGAGAAGAAATCCCTGCCAAAGCATGAAGCGAGATAACTGGTTCTTCAGATACATTGTCTAGCTAGTTGTCCTCATCTTCCTCCTCTGGTTCCTCAAGTGGTGGGGCTTCCTCCGATGAACTGTGATAAGTAGCATCAATTTGAAATAATTTGGGCTCCTTGCATTTATGCCCGGGGGAGTATTTCTCATCACAATAGTAACACAATCCTTGCTTTCTTCTTTCCACCACTTCCAATGGGGACACATTTTGAACCTTGAGTGTTTGGGTAGTGCTTTGACCTTGGGTGGGGCGACCCTTGGCTATGAAATTTGGGTGATTGGATTGGGCCACTAACGCACATTCTACTTCACGAGCTATCTTGCAAGAATCCAGCCATGAGGTTGGGTGTTGCAGTTGGACGTGGGCTTGTATGGCTTCTTTGAGACCACTGACAAAACATTCCAAGTAGAACTGATCATGTAGACCTCCCATGTGGAAGGCTAAGGCTTCAAAGGCTGTAATATATTCATTCACTATTCCTATCTGTCAGAGCTTAGTGAGACGACCCAAAAAGTTAGATTCATGGTCAAAGCGATTTGTAAGAGCTTTTGTGAATGTCTGCCAAGTCACGGGCCTTCCATAGAAACGTTGATGCCACTGCCACCATTGCCATCTTTCATTGTCCAAGTACATGCTACCCACACTAAGCTAAGTCGCATCATATCTGATGTGATTCAGGCTGAAATATTGCTTCATTTGTGCTAGCCATGTGGCCGAATGAGAGACATCAATTTTTTTTTATACTCCAAAAGGAGTTTTACTCCTTGCTTAGGAATACTACAGTAGCCGAATCTTAGAAAAGTCAATTCTGCCCAATGTCCTGCGAGAATCGCGCCCAGGTATAGGGGCCCACACAAATAGTCTGATCTGTCGGCTCCCTCAACTGTAGAGTATGAGTAGGAATGTGGCAGTGATCGAACCCCTACTGCTAAATCTGAATGGCAAATCTGATTGATCTAAATGCTGGAACTGATTGTTGCGGCTGTGATAGAACCCCACCTACTAGATCTGATCTGGCAAAGATGATGCATGATCTAGAGAGAGACCCGAGAAGTATGGTCTCAAGGAGTGTCAGGTGCTACAGAATGCAATATACATAAGGGTCTGACAGTAGTACTCAGCCCAATCTTTCAGGGCACTAACCAAGGAGGATCAATCGTACCCTTAGTTGTACAACCCAATTACCCTATCGTACACGCGAGTAATCTCCTCGAGCGCTGTTCTTGGTGTACTGTAGCAACAAGACGGCCAACGGTTTATCTATGGCGAGGTTTCGAGAGAGCCTAGGGGGCTTCTGATATACCCAGAGGGTACTTGGAAGACAGTTTGTGCGTGGTTCTGTCTAATGCGCTACTACTCAAAGGGGTACCCACAGGGGTTACAAGGGAGTCCAACAAGTGTGACCACCTCTTGTATTTCCTGTGTGCATGCCTCCCCAAATCTCTAGTTTTATGCGCTTAATGACAGATCTCGTGGTTTAAAGACGCTGGAGCACGTCTCTAGCCAATTTTGTTTTTGTTGTTGCTAAAAATGGAGATCCCACCAGCCCTGGAAAGTGCTCTGATACCACTTGTTATGCTCTTGACCTGCAAGAAGATACCAGAATACCAAATATGTGAAGAAATATACCTAGAACACAAAACAATAAGAAATAACAACAAGTATTTTATTATTCAGAAAGGAAAACAATGTTCACTTGCCTCTTCAAGGGGGCAACCTCCAATAGAGCTGGGCTCAATTACAAAATAAGACACGATGCTCCTTGAGGGGAGTCTCTATCCTTTATATAGGATTCATACATGCAATACCATGGGTCAATACCATGGTTCTTATTAATACCATCTATCTAATACCATGGCCCATTTGCAACTAATTGTGGTCCCTTCTTTAAATGCGGGTCAACCACTTACAATTATTAATATGGGCTTTATTGACTCTTTACTTAACTATAACTATGACTCGATCCTATTACATAAATAAGGGGGTTAGGGTTGGACCCTAATAGAGGCAATACTGGATCCATTTCAGATCAACTCACATCATTTGGAGTAGGATCCCCATTCGGATAATAGGATCAATCACCAAAACTTAAAGATTTTCCTTGGATGCATTAAAAAACATAAGAGAGTATGCACATAACCTTTGAAACAAGCAAGTTGACAATATGAACCATAACATTGCAATGTATACAAGGTACTTTCATGGATAGGAAGAGAGAAAGTGATCCTTTAGAAGAAATGTAATAGTACCATCCTAATAAATTCACACACAAGCATATGAATAATCGTTAATTAACCTGAAAAATAGTTCACAAGGTAACAATGATCATAAACTAAAGTAGCAACTCACATTCAACAAGATGTATACCAAATCCAATGAAATAGTTCATTTTCTTTAGTATGTATGAAAACAAACATATACCACAAGCATTAAAATAATGTTCTTACAACAACCATGATACACACATGAAAGTGCATTAGCTTTAAGAGCTTCATATATTAAGTGAAAGTTCCAAGATACGTAATTACAATGATGCAACACTAGCTCCAATATTGGAACATTAAGCCAATACTTACTTCTCCAAAGAATGATCTTCTCTCCTATGCCATGATAGAGAATCCAAGGTGGAAAGTCCTTTGATTGAGATATGAGGGTTTATTTATAACAAATCAGGTGACTCTCCACCTCCCATGTAACTCTTGACCTCCCTCATGACTCTTGAGCTCCCATGTGACTTTTGAGCTTCTATCTAACCTTTGAGCTCCTACATGACTCTAAGACTTCCTAGTGACCTTCTACATTCCATGTGTGACCCTTGGGCTTCCAAACATTTTACATTTTCTATTTTTTTTGGAAATATAAAATCACATTCCACAAAATATGGAAAAATGCATGGACAACATAATACCTTTGTGATGACATTTTGAGAAGTCATAATTTGACAACTGTGACATAAGACTTAATTGTAATGTATCAATTCCAATTTCCTCTCTCTGCTGTTATTTATTTATTTCTTCATGATATATTTGACTTTTACTTCATCTTCACCCTCCAAAGGTCTAGATGAGTATTGGAACCTTCTAAGTAAAGGTGAGTCGCCATCTCTCCATCATGGCTAAATATTCCTTTACTCCTACATGATAACATATCTTTGTATTATCTCCAAAAGTGTCCTTGCAACCTCTTCTTTATAACCTCCTTGATCATCATCTTGCCATGATAGGGTGATAACACTTGCACATGAAGTTCACTCATGACAAGACAACATCAGTCCCAAAATCACTTATTTTATCTTGTGAAAATGTTTACTATGATGGGATAGTAGGAAAGGGATGAGAGAGGAGCTTGGGGATGTGCAATGCACAAATTTAGGAGGCAGGGAGTGAATGAAAAGGCATTGGGGATGCACAGTGCGCAATGGAAGGGAGTAAAGGAGGGGCTTTGTATAGTGGGAAAATCCAGGAAACAAGGGTGACAGGCTTGATCACTGAGACTGCGCAATCCACAGTGCTTGAGGAAAGGTATCCATGTATTTCATAGTATATCATAACAAGGGTTGAAGGATGGCCTTACTATCCATTGAGACTGCACAATGTGCAGTGAGGGCAAGGCTATCCAAGGCATTGCACAAAGGGAAAGTGTAAGAGACAAGAGTGATAGGATTGAGCACTGTGACTGTACAATTCACAATGATTTAAGAGGAGGCTTAAGGGATTGCGTAGCTTAGCATTGCACGAATCTAAATATGACCCCACTATCCATTGAAACTATGCAATATGCAATACAATGTTATTTTGAACAAGGATTGCATTGTGGGAAAGTGTAAGAAACAAGGTTGAGGGTTTATGCCCTGAGGTTGCTCAATGCACAGTTGAAGGAGGCTATCCTTTAGATGGGCGCAATGCATAGGTCTAGGAGCTAAGGGTCCCATCAATGAGGCTTGGGAATGCAAAATGTTCTCATCACTTGGATGGAAGTTGAATGTGTTCATGAGTTATGCAAGAGGTGTGGACAAAGAAGAACTCTAAAATCGACTAAGTGTGAGATCAATGAGACAAGAGAGTAAGACCATATAAAAAGTATTGAACATGATCACACACACATATACACCAAAGTAGATGACAAGAAGATACACAATACCCAAAACCAACATGCACACAGTGAAACGACACTTATCTCCAAGTGCGACACGTAAGTTGTATATCTTTATGACACAAGTGTTGATTGCAACCAAAAGGTGTGTTATGCCATAAGAATGTGTCTAGCACATGTTCTAATGATAAATAACATCAACTAGTGCAAGAGAGTGCATTGGATCTATCTCTATAAGGTGTGCCTTGTTTCTCTTAGGATATGTGAAAGCAAGCAAAAGCAACACATGCAAGAGTGAAAGCGACTCATTCAAAAACAAAGAAAACAAAAGAAACACGTGCAAGAATGAAAACAAGAGAAAGTGACACTTTCAAAAGATAGAGAAAGATAAAAAATCATGTAAGAGAAAAAGAAAGTGAAAGCGACACTTGCAAAAGAAAAAGAAACAATTGACAAACTCACCCAAAAGATGGAAATTTTCAACCATCAGTGAGAGAATGCTCCGTGTACTTCAAAAGTGCACAAATCCCAAAAGAAAACAATGAATCTGAAAATTATATCTAGAATGGACTCTTTATATAGGGAGAGAAACATGCAATTAGGGTTAATATTTTTGAGTGTGCTTAGTGCATGTTGAGAAACTAGGATTCAAGAGTGAAATGAGTGCCACTAAGAGGTGTGACAGTACCAACTCAAAGGAGTACAATATCACTATCGACAAGGAGTGAAAAATCATTGTTTACAAAGGATGCCCTTACATTATCATTGGGAACTGCACAATCATCTTTTCAAGAGGAGTGTAGAGTGATTGCCTCAAGGAACTGCACAATTGTTGTCTCTAAGAACCGCACAATCATTGACACAAAGGAATATGAAATCATTGTGACTAAGATATGCACAATCACTATCACTAGGAATTGTGCATTCATTGTCACAAAGAGCTACACAATCACTGTTTTTAGAGAGTGTGCAACACTGTCATTGTGAAGTGTGCTTATCATATCTTGGGACGTGTGCTTGTGAAGACATCAAGAGGTGGGCATGTGAAAGCAATTAGATCGAGACTTAGAATCCCGAAAGGAAGAATTGAACACTTATACAACATGATTGAGCATGACCTTGATGGCTTAAAATGAAGGATGGTGTTATATGGAAAAATCCCTCTTGCGGACAAGAGAGATCTCCCTAGACTTCAAAGAACACTAGTAACAAATAGACAGAAACTGCTACCTTTCCCTAGACTCTAATTGACTGAAACCAAATAGAATGATAGAGGCCTCTTACCTATTTGATGAAATGATTGACGAAGTCCTTCAAAGCTTTCAACCATTCACTCCCCAATTCTCTATATGTCCTTTCATCGCTCTTGACAAATTCTCCATACCATCTTGAAAGAGATATTAAAAGAGAGAGACAAACAAGAGATCAAAGCATACAACATATAATCAAAGAGATAAATGGACTAATTAACCAATTATATATCATAAAATGATAAATATGCAACCAAAATCCATGTAGGTGATCAAGGAATCCTACAAATTAAATCAATGAAGATGTAATTGAGAAAGAACAATTTCTTTTATATTCATAAAACTGGAGAAAATCCTTACAACCATATAGCCTTGATGTTGCAAGTCCCTTCTACAATCTCCAACCCTATCCCTTGCAAGAAAATCCTTCCAACCTAATCTCAACAGCATAAACCTACTTCCAACAATCCTCTTCCAATCCTCAGACCTGTAGTAGCTTTATAGGCCAAGAATGGGAAGTTTTGGATCCATTCTCTAAGGGATGAGATCCACTATTAGTGGTATGGGGGTTCCAAAAAGGAAGGGGAGTTACTCCATGATGGGAGGGATCAATACTGGAGAGGCACTCATTCAAAGCTTGTTGGCTGGGATAGATGCTACCAAAAGTGTTTCTAGACTTTAATTTTATTTTTACATACTTCAAGTCATGTTCGCAAGTCATAGTGGAAGATGGTGCATAATTATGCACAAACATTAATGGTCTTTCCTGTGTATGCACATTAATTAGCTAGGAAACTGTGAATATAGCCAAAATCAAGGTTTTGTACCATGGGTTTAGAAATTCCACTTTATTTGGGATGATTTAGTTTCAAAATTTTGTGGGGAATTCTCTAGGACACATTTGTGGATAGCGAAAGATCCAAACCAATAGTAATTTTCCTAATGTCACAAAATGGCATGTAACAAATTTACCCCTAAAGCGCAAAGTTAGAAGAAATATTTTGATGACTGAAGTGCTTTATCATGCGAAGGTTTTGGTTAGAGACTATAGTTAGAGACCTGAAAAAATCAAACAAATGTTACTATGCAATATATGATATCATCACTGAGGTAGGCATTCCCATACTCAGAACATAAATCTCTCAAAGCATAGTACGAAATACATATGAAGATCCATGTCAATAGACAACAAAGTATGGATGCAACCATCAATGGATATATGTTTACAATCATGAATATTTAATAACTCCACACACCCTGGATGGATGAAACTAGATCTAGGGTCTTTATGTCCATCTCTCGATTTTAGTATGAATTTAGCCATGAGAGTAAATGTCTCGAAGTTGAACATGGTAGAAACCACTTGATTACCAGTTAATGATGTGAACCGTTAGCAAGATCGAGAGAAACCACCAATAATGACAATGGCTCTCAGGTTACTTCTAGTACAATCTATGAAGTGTGAATATGCGATTTGATGTTTAACACTCATAGAATCTGTTAGTGTCTAAATCTACCTCAGGCTGAGAAAGGTAGGATCTAGGATAACATCAAACCATGCTTAACCTGGTAGCTAGCCCTACCAGGTCAGGGGAGGGCTCTCTCCTTGTCAATCTCAGCAAAATATGATCAACTGGGGCTTGAGATGACTGATGTGAACACTGATCTTAGGCTAGGTATGTGTGCAAAAGAGCTTGATTGAATATAATAATTTTTTGTTGGCTCAAATGGAAAGGAAAATTTGGGTTTGGGGAATGAGGCTCAGTTTTACAGAGATCTCTATGGGGCAAGGTAGGCAACTGATTTGGCACTTCAAATTGAATGAAATGGAGAGATTTAGATAGGTGAGGAGTTTAAGAGGGCAAGAAAACCTCAAGGATCCTCTTCAAACAGATGAAAATATCAATAACTAAGCAAACCCTAGGTAGAGCACTGCAATTTCAATGGATTCTACCTTTATCCTTGTTTGTTTTAGTTAAGAAGAAGCAAGAGAGATAATGGCATACATAAACACATATAAACTTACAATTTATAGAAGGAAAAACAATACCAAAACAAGATGCCACATGAATCCCATAAATTGCTGCAAACCCTGGTCTATTCCTTAGCCAAAACTACTGAGATAAGTATACAATGAAGCTTCCAAGCTTTCTCAAAAGTCCAACCTTGCTAATGACTGAAACAACATAAGATATAGGCAAGAAACAACTCATCCTAGCCTCTAGGGGTCAAGCTAATGAGTTTAGGAGCTGTTCCAACAAATTCTAAACTGAGAACTAAAAAGTAGGCAGTGGAACAACATGCCTCTAAAAACTAGGGAACTGATTCATTCAGTTGCAAACTACCTTTTCATGGATGAATCTACCTCTATGAGTAAAAATTCAACACCATTACATCAAGATCCATCAAATTACATCAAATTACATCATGATTTTGACATTAAGAAGGATAAAAGTCAAACTGTCAAGAAAATAGGCGAAAAACAGTGTATTTTGGTCAAATTGAGCAAAATTTGTCCAATGCGTCGTGCTGATTTCCCTATGCGTAATGCCTTTTTACAGCTACTTTTAGAGGCCTTCCCGGTGTCCAAATCTGCTCCAAGTGGGCTTGTTGGAAAGGTTTGCCTCTCTAATTTCCAGCACAAGTGGAATTTTTTAATTTGGCCTCCATTTACCTCTCAAAAACGGAGTTCTCTCAAGACTGCTTCCTGTGTGTCAAAAAAAGGGCAGAAAGGTCATTTTTAGGGTGTTTTTGACCTTTTTGGGGGCTCAAAACCTCTCAAAATTTATTGTCCATTGGTGAGAATGCATATTTTTTCATGAAAAATCCAAAAATTCTGATTTTTCATCAAAAGGAGTCCCCCATTAAAAGCGAGCGCCAGGTGGTGCAACGCATTGGGCAGAAAAACCTGTGTTTTGGCCCAATAATTCCAAATATGCAAAAAGCGTCCCAAATTTTTTGAGATTTGGGCTAAGTATCCTCCATTAGGTGCTATGCTAGGCCAAGGAAGCCTCAGCCAAGATCTAAAGTTTATCTTGCGCTTTTTGCCTCCTCGATCTCTTCTTCAACTTGGCCTTCAAGTTCCTGATTCTAGCTTGGCACACCATATTCCTTGACAAATAGTGATATGCCATGTTTCTCAACATATTTTTCTCATTGATGGCCTTCTCCAACATCCTCTCCAAGTGGATATTAGTCCTCTCCAACCAAGACTCACGATCAGCATTGATTTCTTGCTCAAGTGTTGTGAACTTGACTTTCCTCTTTTTGGCAGCTTGCCGGTTTTCTCGTATGTTTCTTAGCTCCATTATGGTTTGCTGATCCTCTAGTTGTTTGTTTCTTTGCTCCAAGTATTTGATGATCCACTTGGCTCTTTGTAGGTTGAGAGACAAATTTTGAATTTCAGCTTGTTTCTCCTGGATGATCTCTCTAAGCTTTGAGCTTTGTGAGCCCAAATCAGTGTCATCATCCTGAATAAGAATAAAATCTGTCTCCTGCTCTCCTGAAGGCCCCTCATCCTGTAATGGCCTCTTGCCCTTGTCTTGAACCTATTGTGCTAATGAAGGAAGTGAGACCCCTTCCACCCTGGGTGGAGATAATACTCGCTTTGCTGCTGCAAACAACCCTCTAGTGCCCCTTTGATAGGTGACAAATACTGGCACACTAGCGGTTTGTATCTCATGACTCTCCTGCTGATGTGAAGGTTCACCTGTCTCATGAAAAGCTACTAGAGATACCTGAGGAGTCATGAAGAACTCATGAGAAATGAAATCCTCCCATGAAATGTCCCGCAAACCAAGCTGATGCATGACCACAATTTTGATGAGTGCAAAATGATATATACTATTATACTGCTGTTGAGGAGTTTTATTTTGCACTAGGGTGGTCATCTTCTCAATATTTTGGCACATGAAGTAGGGGAGATTCATCATTCTCACCCTGGTAAAGTGCATCAAAAATTTGATATGATAGGCATATAGGCGAGAAAACCGACCCTCACAGCTGAAATACTTAACTATGAGTTTCATCAAGGGAGCATACGAGTCTTTCAGGTATCGAAAGGGAAAAACTCTGCTGAGCTGTCTCAAATAACTGGGCTTGATGTATGGTTCATAATGTTGCCTGTCAATTTGCTGCCTTTTGTTCCACTTCTCTCCAACATTAGGAATGTCGGTTGCTAGAGAAATAGACTCCGGTGTCAAGGTGAATGTCACACCAGCTAGAGTGGCTTGGCCATTATGTAGATGAACCACAAACAATTTGGCCAACTCATGATGGTACTGGACTCTAGCAACCATCTCATAGAACTGATAACAGGATTGGTGTTGGAAGCGTGTGATAGCAAGAGGGCAGGGCTGCAGCTCGGCAAGTGAAGTAGGCTCCTCTCGTATATGTTTGCCACCCTTGTGAGGTCTCCTTGGTGCATGCATTTCTGTAGGAGAGTCACTGTGTGTCCCTTCATCTCGGTCACGAAGGATCAGATTCCATGTTTGCTAATGTGTGAGTTTTCTTGATGAGTATGAAGAGATTTATGGTGGTTTTAGTTTTCTGTCACCAAGGGTAAGAATATATGAGGGAATGTGGAGGGAGAGGGTATGAGGGGTTTGGGGAATATTATGACAAGTTTTTTGGGAAATAGGGGGTTTAGGGAATAGTATGTAAGCTTAGGGACATCAATTAGGGTTTGGGGATGTTGTAGTTAGGATTTGGGAAAATGGAAAATGGGGATAGGGGTGAATGATTTTAGGAATATAGGAATTAGGGAATGAGTGGATGAAAATAAATGGAGGAGTCAAAGAGTAAGGAAGTGATGGAATAGACTTGGTAGCAAAAACATAAATACAAACCCTAGGAAATTGTTTTTTGAGAAAAATTGCAAAGAGGTAGGGTTTGATATTTTACACACTAAACCACCATAAATTCTAAGAAAAACTCTTTCACTAGCAAGGGAAGAACTCTATACTTGCACACCATAGGATTGAGCAATTTTGGAAATTTGAGGGAGTTTATGGTGAAATCGAGCTTGCAGCTCTATGCGTCGCGCCACAAACCCAATGCATCGTGCCCTTTATATGCGCCACGCCAGTGTATTTTTTACACTGTGGAGGGTGGCCCAATGCACTGCGCCTTCTCTGTGCGCCGCGCCTCTCACCCAATGTGCCGCGCTCACGAACTTGCACAGTGTTGTTGCAATTTTGCTCCCGTTGTTCAACACGGCCTTCTCTTGCTCAATCTTTCTTCTTTGAATGAAAATGAGCTTTTTGAATCATGAAAAATGATTTATATACAAGAACCTTTGATTTTTCATTAATAAAACCCACTTTTGTAATGTTTGCATTGTGACTTACTTTTTCAACTCCGTTTTTTGGGTAGTTTACTTTATTTGTGCCTCTGATGAACTAAATGACTTGATTTTTTGTTTGCCTTGCAGGGGATGGAGCAGCTAAAGCTTGGCAAGGTGACCAGGGTTGCCTCTGATGTTTTTGCATATGAGAAAACTGAATTTACACCAATTTACACAAAAAAACCTAAAATACTCTATTTTTCCTCAAAACAGGGTTTTGAGGAAGAATACATTTCTGAGCAAGTGATTATGAAGGAAAAATACATTTCTGAGCAAGTGACTATGAAATTTATTGGTACTGGAACTTTATTCAACCTCCTCATTCACCTGGAGAACGTTACTGGACATTTTGAAGAGATTTTTGATGAAACCCTAGACCTAATGAAACTGAAACCCTAGAAATGACTCTTGCAAATTTAAAGACAAAAAGTGACTGCATATGATCTTGATGAATGAAAATGGGTCAGCAGGTAAAGGAAATGAGGGAAATTGTGCAACAAGCCACTACCATCAGATGATCCATGCTCCTAATGGAATGCAACTGACTGCGCGAGACACCTAATATGCAATGCAACAAGAGAATTTGATCTCTGAAGGAGGGATGAAGATACCGACACTAACATTGGCTCCAATGGGGATGGTAGCTCCTTGGAGGTGCCAAGAACTATAGATATCTGGGAAAACAGGTAGTGCCTTGGTCCATTGGGCTATGGAGTCAATAACTTTGACAAACCAAAACCAGACTCTTGACTCAATTTCAAGACTGAAATTTGACTCAAAACTGACTCAATTTCAAGACTGAAATCGACTTGAAAGACCTGACTCAAACAAACCAAACCAAAGCTGAAATCAAACCTCCATTTTATAGCCTTCACCTCGGGCCCCAAACTGAAAGAATGAAAACAGTGTACACTTGAAATGGAATTTAAACAAACCGGTATGTACAATGATACATATGACAATAGAAAACACTTCACAAATAGTACCGTTTGAGTAGCTGATCATTGACCGGCCCACCGAGATAGTCTTCACCATTCATTTCTTGCAAAAGGAAAGCATTTTGGCCCTAATATGCAACAATCTTGAAAGGTCCTTTCCAAAGATTTTCAAACTTGCCATGCTTACCTCTCTCTTCGTTTCTTGCATCCCACTTCAGTACTATGTCTTCTATTTGAAACTTGTCTGCCTTTGCCTTTCGATCATATATCTTCTTGATTCTCTCTTGCAGCTTGAAAGTGTTTTGAAATACCTCCTCTCTAGTTTGCTGCAAATGAATCATTTGATTGATTCTCCGTTGCAAATGATCATCTTCGCTGCCCACTTCTTGTAGGAGTTTAACCACCGGGACTGCAAGAGAGGTCAGGAAGACTGTGTCCACACCATACACGAGCTCAAAAGGAGACATGCCTATAGATTTATTTTGACTTACTCTGTCTGCCCAAAGTGCATTGACCAACTTTTTGTGCCAACTTTTCTTGTTCGTTTCCAACAGCTTTTTGATAATGTTGACCAAAGATTTATTTGAGGATTCCGCCAATCCATTACCTTGGGGGTAATATGCAGTTGAGTGCCCCAAAGTGATTTGATATTTATGACAAAAGTCAATCATTCTTTTAGATTTAAAAGCTGTTGCATTGTCAGTGATCAGCTTATTTGGACAGCCAAAACGAGACAAAATGTTGTTTTCAAGAAATGAAATAATTACTGAATCAGTGGCCTGCCTCGTGGGAATCACCTCAATCCATTTGGTGAAATAATCCGTCGCTGTGAGGATCCATTTGTGCTGCGCTGAAGAAGAAGGATGGATCTCGCCAATGAAATCCAAACCCCACTACTGAAATGGAGCACTTACTTCAATGGGCTTGAGTGGTAAAGGCTGCAACTTCCTCCTACCTTGAAAAATCTAACATTCGTGGCAGCTTGCTACAGTTTTGTACACATCAGCAAAAAGAGTTGGCCAATAATATCCCGCTCTCAAAATTTTATTGGCTGTTGTCTTCCAGAAAATATGGCCTTCGCAATCTCCCTTGTGAAAGTCTTCCATAACCTATTTTGCCTCTTCTTCAACCAAACAATTGAGCAAGACACCACTAGGATCTTTCTAATATAGTGTGTTATTCATGATACAAAACTTGGCAGCCTTCAAATTCAGTGTCCAACTTTTGTTCTTAGCCATTCCAGGTGGTGATGATAGGTTTTGGAGTACATAAGCAATGTTTGAATACCAAGGAGAAAGAAGAAAAATTTCTGATACCTAAGAGGGCAGACTCTCTTCATCTTCCTCGGACATAGCAGCAATGAGATTAATGTCCAAGGCGTGCAAATTTGAATCAGCCATTAGTTTGGCTAGCCCTTGACCTTTGATGAGCTTTGTCAGTTTGATCTCCACGTCATATTCCAACAAGGTAGCAATCCATTTGCCTCTTCTCCCCTCTGGATCTGTTTGCACTAAGACATCTTTAACAATAGCGTTAGGGACATAAGCAAGGATGTGAGAATGTAGAATATAAACCCGAAAATTTTTCAATTCCTTTATCAAAGCGAGAGCTTGATTTTCAATAATATTGTACTTTAATGCCACATCCCTTATGGTTCTGCTGAAAAAAGCAATTGGTTTATCAAGCTCGTCTCTTTTCTGAATCAAGATCGCTGCCATAGTATGATCTAAGGCGAATGAAAAATAAATGAAATCTTGAGTATAGTCTAGGCTGATCAACACCAGAGCTGAAGAAAGGGCCAATTTCACCAAATTAAAAGACTTAATTGCTTCCTCGATCCACTTCACTACACTATCTTTTTTGAGCATGTTTGTGATTTCCCTTAAATGTTCTACAAGATTGGGCACAAAGCGACGTAAGAAATTCATCTTACCATTGAATGATTGGATTTCCTTCTTACTTCATGGAAAATCAATTTTTTGAATGGCTTCCACTCGAGCTGGATCGATGCGGATGCCCTCCTTTGATATAATATGACCGAGAAGCTTGCCTTCATCCATGGCAAACAGACTTTTCTTTGGATTGAGAGATATACCATACTTCCTACACCGCTGAAATACAATCTTCAAATGATAAAGGTGCTCTTCATCTGAATTAGAGAAAACTGTCAAATCATCAAGATAAACAACTAGAAAAACATCTTTTTCATTAGCAAATGCGATATCCATCGCCCGCTGAAAGGTTGCACCAACATTTTTCAATCCGAAAGGCATTTTTGCATAGTGAAAAGTTCCCCACGGAGTGGTGAACGCTGTTTTGTCTCTATCATCCTCATGGACCAGAATTTGGTTATAACCCGAATACCCATCGAGTAGCGACATGCGGGATGCTCCAACTACTCTTTGAAGTATGTGATCCATCTTAGGCAATGGATAGTTGTCCTTCAAAGATACTTTATTCAGATTTCTAAAATCAATACATAACCGAATCTCACCTGTTTTCTTGCGCACGGGCACCAAATTTGAAATCCAATCTGAAAATCTTATGGGGACGATGATACCGGCTTTGTACAACCGATTCACTTCCTTCTCAATTGAGGGCAGCAACTTTGGATTTATTCTTCTTAGCTTCTGATGAAAAGGCTTTTGATTTGGCTTGATCGGGATGATATGTTGAATTATGCTTGTGTCATATGCCTTCAAATCTGAATAATCCCAAGCAAATACATCAGTAAAAGAAGATAGTAAATTGATATACTTTGCTTTTACCTGTGGAGGCAATGCCTTTGATAACTTCACCATTTTAGGATTTTCAGCTGATCCAATGTTCACATCCTCAACTCCTTTCTCGGTTGGCATCAAGCTTGGTTTTCGGGCCACATCATCGTGATCGAACAACTCCTCTAAAGGTATTATACCTTTAGGAATGACATTGTCCTTCAACTGCAACACTTACATTTGATTGACTTCTATATCCGCCTCACCATCATCATACTCCAAATAAATAGAAGTGTCTTTGAATTTACCTTCATTTTGCAGAAATTCATCTTTGTCATCTTAAAACACTTGCCAATACCTTTGATTGTTGGGGACAGTTGGGCGATGTTTCACATGAATCTCAAACTTCTTGTTTGAATTCATCAAAATTTTCAAATTACTTGTTACTGTTGCAAGTGAATCTGCAATAACATTCTGAACACGAGGGACACATGTCAAAGTGTAATCTGAAAATACTGTCAAGATATCTAATACCGCATTGTGGTAGGCCCGCATTTGAGAATGCTTAACTTGGTATTCTCCTTTCACTTGCTTGATAACTAACTCGGAGTCACCATACATTGAAATCCTTTTAGCATTTAACTTTCTAAGAATTTTCAAACTAGCAATTAAAGTCTCATATTCAGCCTCATTATTTGAACAGTCGAAAGCTAGTTTATAAAAACAAACCCTTACACTGCTTGGCACTTTGTTTGGGGTGAAAACAGGGCTATGTATCCAAATGCCAATTCCATCACCTTCCCTTCCTACCGTGCCATTAAAATCCATGCTCCACAGGCCTACTTCGTCCTCTTCCAAATGCTGAAATTTTGTTTGCTCTGTTACTCTTGCTTGCTGTCCATCAATATGTTGCTTCTGTCGGAAGGCTGATTGCTCAACGGTACTATCAAGTCTTTGTCTTTCTTGCTTTAAGACCTCTCTGAAATTTTTAGTTATCTCTAGAATGTCTTGTACTTCCACTACTTGGCTATTTACATCATTAAAGCTATCTGAATACAAAACAAATGATTCTAAATCAGTATGTACATAGTTGATTAGATGATTTACCAGTTTCTCTTTGCTAGTAATCATGTACTTCATCTTTTTCTCCCTATACAATTTCCTCTTGACTAAACACGGGAATAGTAGCATAGGAGAAATCAAGATGCATTGTCCCTTTAATCTTTTCTCCCCAAGATCTGGAAAGAAGCATGCCAAATATAGGAGGTATATCCACCACAACCACATCCACCAAAACATTTTTAGCCGGAATTTGATCCAAATTGACCACCAAATCTTTGATTAGACCAATGCATCTTACTCTACCCGAATCAAAAGAGTAGAAGTCATGATACTTTCTAGTGATATCCAATCCCAATTTCTCCATGATGGCTTTAGGAATGAGATTATGTGAGGCTCCGAAATCAAACATAACATTGTGTAATACATAGTCATGCACCTTGAGACTGATGTAAAAAGGAGCTACATCACTATCTTGAGACTGACCTTCCAATGCTGGGCCAAAAATCAACTCAGGTCTATCATCCTCCACATTCACCATATTAGATGATGGATCTAAATTCAAAATCTTAGACACCTAACCTTTGTAGCTATTGTTCTTCATCAACTCAGTCAAAGGAATAGAAACTTTTAACTTAGCAATTTCATTTTCTAAGTTAAAAACTGGAATTTTCTCTACCTCTTTCGCTGAAACATCCTTCTTTTCAGTTTTCTCCTTTGATACACTTGGCTGATTGGATCTTTCATTTACTGATGGAATTTTGTTGGTGGTAGGATTAGCTGTCTCTTTTCCCTTTTTCTGCACAATGGGAGGATCATTCTTTGGCGCTATTGTCTCCTTCCTTTTCTAAATTGGATTTATGGGCACATCTCTACTTCTGAGTGAATATTGTTGCTGCTGGGTTGACAAAGCATTCATGTATCCTCTTTGATATTCATCAGACTCCTCCTCAAGAACTGTTTCATTTGCCAAGATGAAATTTTTGTCCCTTTGTACAGCTGAGTTCTCTGAATACTCCTTGTCTTTGGTGATAAAAATTGGCATATCATCAGGTGTAAAGAAATGATTCTCTTCTCCAATTACGTTCTCCTCATCATCTGATTCTAGACCATGCACAAAATTCTGTTGTAAGGGTGTCTTCACCTGCTACTGTGCTGCTTGGTCTTGTGCTCGTTGCTGTCTTTGCTTAATTCTAAATTGTGGTTGCTGTTGACCACGAAAATTGGGATTTCTGACTTGCGGTTCAGACTTATCAATTGTCAGTCTGTCAAACATCTTCTCCATCTTTTGAAGCACTTGATCTGAAGTGGTAACCTCTTCCTTTATTGTTACCTTCTTTTCAGCCTTTGTTCTAGCTCTCTTGGCAAGCAGATTAGCTTCAACGCCGATTGCAATTTTTTCCTGTCTTCAAAAGTGGCCGAATATCTTTCTCTTAATTGATAGGCCATATCAGGGTTGAAACCATCCGGAAATTTAATCATAGGTGGCTTTATATGATCAGGAATTGCATTGTAAATAGAATTGAGTCTAATACAATAATCTTGAACAGACTCACCAACATTCTGCTTAATGTTCTCATATTTGGCAAGGATCTGAAGAGGACTTTTCTTCACTTCCCAGTGATCCAAGAATTGTCTCTGAATATTAGTCAATGTAGTGATACTTGCAGTTGGCAAAGCTCTGAACCACTTCCTCACTTCACCGCCAAAGGTTTGTACAAACAATCTCATTGTCACATTTTCTGCATCAATCTCATGAAGGTCGAAGAAATCTATCATCCTATCCACATGTTGCTGAGCTGTAACACCGTGAGGAGTGCCATCAAACAAAGGCAATTTTCTTTGATAATCACAGGCATATCATCCAAATTTTGAGGCAACACAAGGGGTACAAATTGGGCAGCCATTTCTCTAGGTGGATTTACAGCCGATCTTGGGATGTAGGGGGAGTTGGTGGAGCTGATGTATGAGGTGTATGAAGTGGGGATGAAGGTGACGAAATTTTTGATGTTTGAGGGGTAGAAGGAGTAGATGGAGGTGACACCACTACAAATTTCTGATCAGAGATGGAAGGCTGCACGGGAATGGTGGGAATGAAGGGAGGTTCGGTAGGAATTTTTGAACTGGATGCAATTGCAGAAGACCCAAGAGTTGCAGATGCAGACTCTAAAAATTCGGGAATGTTTGTAGCCGTAATGGCTGTTTGAAGTCTCAAAATATAATCGTCAATTGATCTATTGGCCTTTTCAGTTTCAAGATCTTTAACAAACTCTGGATTTAAGGTAGTAGAACCAACAACACTTTCAGATTTGGTCTCAAACAAAGACAACTCAAACTATTCGTCAAACTCAAGATCTTCAAGATACTCAAAAACAACAAGACATGAACGAGATTTGAACACAGGAATCACAGAACTTTCTCGGTGAAGAATTCTTGGTATAAGATTGGGATTTTCATACACAAGAGGTGGATCAGGATTCAGATTTGCTCTGGTGTGTCTTCTGGAAGCCAGTGTGTTATTAGTTTCAAGAAATCAAATGGACATTACCAACTTGTTCAGCCTATCAAATTCTAAACTTATCATCCAAAAGCTTAGAATTATCAGATGTACTGGGCAATTTTCAAGTTAGATATTCCGTTTATAAGACTAGACTGGAGATTGACTGAAGTAGATTTTATCTACTTGCGCTAATGCAAAGCAAAAGTGTTTCGAAGGCTACCTGGCATAACTTCAGGCTCCGTCTATAGTTTATAAAACAAAGAACACTAACAAACAAACAATTTCAGTTTCCCCAGTATGGTCACCACTATGTTAGTGCCTAAATCTACCTTAGGCTGAGAAAGGTAGGATCTAGGATAACATCAAACCACGCTTAACCTGGTAGCTAGCCTTACCATGTCAGGAGAGGGCTCTCTCCTTATCAATCTCAGCAAAATATGATCAATGGGGGCTTAATATGACTGATGTGAACACTGATCTTAGGCTAGGTATGTGTGAAAAAAATCTTGATTGAATATAATGATTTTTTGTTGGCTCAAATGGAAAGGCAAATTTGGGTCTGGGGAATAAGGCTCAGTTTTGTAGAGATCTCTATGGGGCAAGGTAGGCAACTAATTTGGCACTTCAAATTGAATGAAATGGAGAGATTTAGACAGGTGAGGAGTTGAAGAGGGTAAGAAAACCTTAGGGATCCTCTTCAAACAGCTGAAAACATCAATAACTAAGGAAACCCTAGGTAGAGCACTGCAATTTCAATGGATTCTACATTTATCCTTGTTTGTTTTAGTTAAGAAGGAGCAAGAGAGATAATGGAATACATAAACACATATAAACTTACACTTTATAGAAGGAAACACAATACCAAAGCAAGATGCCACATGAATCCCATAAAGTGCTGCAAACCCTGGTCTATTCCTTAGCCAAATTTGCTGAGATGAGTATACAATGAAGCTTCCAAGCTTTCTCAAAAGTCCAACCCTGCTAATGACTGAAAAAACATAAGATATAGGCAAACAAAAACTCATCCTAGCCTCTAGGGGTCGAGCTCATGAGTTTAGGGGCTGTTCCAACAAATTCTAAACTAAGAACTAAAAAGTAGGCAGTGGAACAACATGCCTCTAAAAACTAGGGAACTGATTCATTCAGTTGCAAACTACCTTTTCATGGATGAATCTACCTCTATGAGTAAAAATTCAACATAATTACATCAAGATCCATCAAATTACATCAAATTACATCATCAGTTTGACATTAAGAAGGAGAAAATTCAATCTGTCAAGAAACTAGGCGAAAAACAGAGTATTTTGGTCAAACTGAGCAAAATTTGTCCAATGTGCCGCGCTGATTTCCCTATGCGTAGCGCCTTTTTACAGCTGCTTTTGGAGGCCTTTCTGGTGTCCAAATCTGCTCCAAGTGGACTTGTTGGAAATGTATACCTGTCTACTTTCTAGCACAACTGGAATTTTTTAATTTTTCCTCCTTTTACCTCTCCAAAACTAAGTTCTCCCAAGACTGCTTTCTGTGTGTTAAAAAAGGGGCAGAAAGGTCATTTTTAGGGTGTTTTTGACCTTTTTGGGGCTCAAAACCTGTCAAAATTTCTTGGCCATTGGTGAGCATGCATATTTTTTCATGAAAAATCCAAAAATTCTAAGTTTTCATCAAAAAGAGTCCCCCATTTAAAGCGAGCACCAGGTGGTGCAGCACATTAGGCAAAAAAACCTGTGTTTTGGCCCAATAATTACAAAAATGCAAAAAGTGTCCCAAATTTTTTGAAATTTGGGCTGAGTGTCCTCCATTAGGTGCTGTGCTGGGCCAAGGAAGCCTCGACCAAGATCTAAAGTTTATCTTGCACTTTTTGCCTCCTCGATCTCTTCTTGAACTTGGCCTTCAAGTTGTTGATTCTAGCTTGGCACACCATATTCCTTGGCAAATAGTGATATGCCATGTTTCTCAACATATTTTTCTTGTTGATGGCCTTCTCTAGCATCCTCTCCAAGTGGATATTAGTCCTCTCCAACCAAGACTCACGATCAACATTGATTTCTTGCTCAAGTGTTGTGAACTTGACTTTCCTCTTTTTGGCAGCTTGCCAATTTTCTCGTATGTTTCTTAGCTCCATTATGGTTTGCTGATCCTCTAGTTGTTTGTTTCTTTGCTCTAGGTATTTGACGATCCACTTGTCTCTTTGTAGGTTGAGAGACAAATGTTGAATTTCGGCTTTTTTCTCCTGGATGATCTCTCTAAGCTTTGAGCTTTGTGAGCCCAAATCGGTGTCATCATACTGAATAAGAATAAAATATGTCTCATGCTCTCCTGAAGGCCCCTCATCCTGGAATGGCCTCTTGCCCTTCTCATGAATCCATTGTGCTGATGAAGGAAGTGAGATCCCTTCCACCGCGGGTGGAGATAATACTCGCTTTGCTGCTACAAACAACCCTCTAGTGCGCCTTTGATAGGTGACAAATAGTGGCACACTAGCGGTTTGTATCTCATGACTCTCCTGCTAATGTGAAGGTTCACCTGTCTCATGAAAAGATGCTGGAGATACTAAGGAGTCGTGAAGAACTCATGAGAAATGAAATCCTCCCATGAAATGTCCTGCAAACCAAGCTGATGGATGACCACAATTTTGATGAGTGCAAAATGATATATTGTTATGAAACCAGCTCAAGAAAAGATAGAAAAGAAAGATCAACGCCTTAGAATTCAGCCTCTTCGAGGGGGCAACCTCCTTTACATTACATAAATGAACAATTCTTGGATGATACAAATGACAAAACCTCCTTTCTATATATAGGAGTCTAAGGAGTCACAATATAATCCAGCCGACCTAACAATAATAATATAAAGCCACAAAAATAACAATAGAGGGATTCTATGGGGCACAGAAATAACAATATGGGGGTAATAGGGGCACAACAATATAAATAAGGGGTATAAATACAATAGTAATGGGGTAATCACTAGTATTATAGGGACCCAACATGCCCCTCTCCTTCAAAAAAGTGTTGTCCTCAACGCTTGAGCAGTTTGGATACTTCTGCATAAAATTCTCATCCTCCCATGTGGAATCTTCAGCGGATAAGTTCTTCCACTTGATAAGATACTCTGAAATTGATCGATTTCGTAGCTGTCGAGTTCTTGTTTCTGTGACTGCTTCCGGTTCCAATATAATTTTTCCTTCCTCGTCAAGTTCTGGCAATATTGTTTGAACTGGGAGCTTGTCGCCTATAACCTTCTTTAAACATGAAACATGGAAAACTGGGTGCAATCGAGAAGCTGCAGGAAGCTCCAATTTGTATGCCATAGTACCAATCTTTTCCAACACCTTGTACGGACCATAATACTTTGGTGATAATTTATTATCCTTCTTAGCTTGCTTTAGGGACATTTGCTTATATGGTTGTAGCCGTAGGAATACCCAATCACCTACATCAAAACTTCTTTCACTGCGATGTTGATCTGCCTGTTGTTTCATTCTATTTTGTGCCAACACGAGGTTATCCTTTAAGAGTTGGAGGACTTGTTGTTGATGTTCGATGTGATGTTCCACTGCCTGAACCTTAGAATTTTCTCTTAAATATGATGTGATTGATGGTGGTTGGTACCCATAAAGTGCCATAAATGGGGTCATTTTTGTTGCTGTATGGAAGGAAGTGTTATACCACCATTCAGCCAGAGGCAACCATTTGACCCATTGTGTCTGTTTATCAGATACAAAGCAACGAAGATATCCTTCCAAACATTTGTTTACTATCTCAGTTTGCCCATCAGATTGAGGATGATAAGATGAGCTATGAGCTAACTGAGTACCAAGACAAGAAAATAATTCTGTCCAAAAATTTCCAGTGAAAATGGGATCTCTGTCACTTACAATAATCTTTGGGTTTCCATGTAGCTTTTGAACTGTTTCCATAAATGCAGTAGAAACTGTACTGGCTTTAAATGGATGTGATAATGCACAAAAGTGTGCATACTTGGTAAGTCTGTCAACTACCACCATGATGACACTCTTTCCCTCAGACTTGGGTAAACCTGTGATAAAATCCATTGAAACCTCCTCCCAACGTTGGCTTGGAATGGATAAAGGTTGTAATAGACCCGGTGTCTTAATTGTTTCAACTTTATTTTGTTGGCAAACCAAACATTCCACCACAAACTTTTGAATATCTGATTTAAGGCCATCCCAAAAAAATTCCTTCTTAACCCTGTGGTAAGTTTTTAAAAATCCTGAGTGCCCTCCTAAGGGAGAAGTGTGCAATTCCATAAGAATCTTTTGTTTTAGCTGGGAATTCTTACAGAGGTATAAGCGATCTTTGTACCATAACGAATCATTTTGCCAGCTAAATGTATCAGAAGTACTGGAATCTTGTTGTAGCTTTCGAATAAGTGCCCACACTTCTTCGTCATTCTTCCATTCCTCCTTTGCTTCGTTTATCCAATCTGGTTGGATAATAGAAATGGCACACAACAATGCTTCCACATCCTCATCCTTTCTTGAGAGTGCATCTGCCACCACATTTTGCTTCCCTTTTTTGTAGATGATTTCAAAGTCATAACCCAACATCTTTGTGACCCACTTTTGTTGCTCTTCAGAGGATAATCTTTGTTCTAAAAAGTATTTAAGGCTATCATGATCCGTTTTTACCTTGAAGTGTCTTCCCATTAGGTAGGGTCGCCATTTCTTAAGTGCATGGAGTATTGCCAACATTTCCTTCTCATAAATAGCTTTGCTTAAAAACTTTCCCTTGATTGGACGACTTTCAAAAGCAATGGGTCTTTCATCTTGCATTAGAACAGCACCAATTCCATTTCCTGAAGCATCACATTCCACAATAAAGGTTTTTGTGAAGTCCGGTGTAGCTAAGACCGGTGCTTGGCACATTGCCTCTTTAAGATGTTTAAAGGCCTTTGTTGCTTCCGGAGTCCATGAAAATGAATCTTTCTTCAATAATGTTGTTAGAGGTGCTGCTATTCTCCCATAATTCTTAACAAACTTGCGATAATACCCTGTCAACCCAAGAAATCCTCGCAGATGCTTTATGGATGTGGGGATTTTCCATTCCTTAATGGCTTTAATTTTGCTAGGGTCTACCTTAACTCCTTCATGAGATACAATATGACCCAAATATTCCACCTCCTGGACTCCAAAGAAACATTTGGATCTTTTTGCATATAATTGTTTCTCCTCCAATAGTTGTAGCACCTTGTCAACATGTTCAACATGATCCTTCCAAGACTTGCTGTAGATTAGTATATCATCAAAAAATACTAACACAAATTTTCTAAGGAATGGTTTGAAAATTGAATTCATCAAACCTTGAAATGTTGAAGGTGCATTGGTAAGGCCAAAAGGCATGACCAAAAATTCATAATGACCCTCATGAGTTCTAAATGCTGTTTTCGGAATGTCTTCAATCTTCATTCTGATTTGATGATATCCCGAACGAAGATCCAACTTGGTGAAGTAAATTGATCCATGCAATTCATCCAGTAATTCATCAATGACAGGAATGGGGAACTTATCTTTAATAGTGAGCTTGTTGAGCTCCCTATAATCTGGACACATGCGCCATGATCCATCCTTCTTGTGCACCAATACTACTGGAGCTGAGAAAGAACTTTGACTCGGTTGAATTATACCAGCCTCTAGCATTTCTGCAACCATACGTTCAATTTCACTTTTTTGGACATATGGATATCTGTACGCCCTGATGTTTGGAGGAACACTTCCTGGAATCAGATGAATAGCATGATCATGATCACGCATAGGTGGGAGACCTTTGGGAGTCTCAAATACCTTGGAATGATTGTCCAGGACTTTTTGGAGATCTGGAGAAATAGATGATTCCAATGTGGAAACATCTAGCGAACATAATTGTGCAATTACACCTCTTTGCTCCTTTTTTAGAAGCTTTGTCATGCCATTAGAGCTGATTATCTTTCCTGGTTTCCCTGCAATACCCCTTAATTCAACTTCCTTTCCTTCCACAGAAAATTTGATGAAAAGTTCTTGAAAATTAAAAGCTATTGTACCCAAGGATTGTAGCCATTGGACTCCTAGTACAACATCAGCACCTCCCATTGGAATGGAAAGCATTGGGCTAGTCAATACATATTCTCCCATGGATAGCTTGATATTATGGCACTTTCCAGAACAATTTATTGTTCCTCCATTTGCAATCATCACTTGACACTCTGGTGCTGGATATAGGAAGCAATTCAATTCTTTTGCTACCCTACAATGAATAAAATTGTGGGTGCTTCCTGAATCAATCAACACTATTACCTTTTTCTTCTTGATTTGTCCTTCTATCTTGATGGTTTGAGGAGTGGTAATTCCCGCCAATGCATTACAAGATATGGTCGGATTTATTTGTTCTTCATCTAGGCTTTGTTCCTGGAATATATCCTCTTCTTTTGACCTTTCTTGCTCCTTTTCTTCTTCCTCTTCACAATCTATGTAGAATAATTTCTTCTCAGCACACTTATGACCTTTTGTGTATTTGCTATCACAATTGTAACAAAGCCCTTTTGCTCTTTTTTCTTCCAATTGTTGTGGTGTCAACCTTGTAGGTTGTGGAAGACTATGGGCAACAACACTTCCGTCTTTATAGTTGTGAATGGTATGCTTCCTAGTTGCCATAATTTTGCTTTCCATTTTTCTTGCTAACCTGAATGCCTTCTCTAATGAATCAGGTTCCCAAAGGCGCACATCATGTTGGATATTATCCTTTAAAGACCCTATGAACACATCAATCCTATGCTCCTCTGGAATATCTTTTACCCTTATGTTCAATTTTTGGAACTCCTCAATGTGCTCCATTATTGAACCCTTTTGTTTGAGACTTATCAATTGGCTAAAAAAAGTGTTGCTTTTTGTATCCTCATAATGTGCTATCAATTCTTTCGTAAAAATTGCCCAAGTGATAAATTGTTTACGAGAACAAAGCCATTGATACCATACAAACTGATTTGGTTCCAAATATAAAGTTGCCATACATACCTTTTGTGTGTTTTGCACATTATTGAGATCGAAGAGTTGCTCCATCTGTAATATCCATGTGGCGGGATCCTTGCCATCAAACTTCCTCATATCGATTTTTGGAATGTGGTGATTCTTCGATCCAACATTAGCGTCTATGGAATCATGATTAACATTTCTTTTGTTCTCATCATGAGTTTCCTTTACTACCTTTTCACCATTAGTAAGTATTTCTTGTAGAAAATTAGTCAAATCTGTCTTCAAATCTGCCATGCCTATCTTCAAATTTGTGTTCAAATCTATCTTCAAATTGTCCATCTTAGCTTCCATGCCATTCATCTTAGCTTCCACGCCATTTATCTTAGCATCTGTTAACTTTTGTGAGTGTGACATTTGTTGCACTTGTTCTTGTAATTTTGATATATCATGTAGCATTTCTTCCTCTTCTTCATGAGTCATGCTAGAGCTTTCAGGTTCCTTACTAGGTGTTTGCATTTTATTTCCTCGGGGCATAAGTTACCGATAATAATGCTCTACTATGCCCTTTGAATTCCTTCAAAATAAATTTTCAAACCAAGCTTAAGCAAAAATTTAAACAAATCTACACACCTTTTTTCACTTTGTAGGAGCTCGATATTGCCTCTGATGTATCTCTATACTTTCCAATCATCTGGTTTTGAACTTGTGACCTGTAGTAGCTCTCTGTGTCCTCTTTCCAATGCCACAAGTCTGACCCAAATTGGATTCTCCAAGGAAGATTTATGCGAAATCTCCCACAGTGACTTGATTATAGACTAGTTCAGTAGAGCTAACTTGTACGACGTGCCGCGAGTCACTGTTTCGACCTTTGGATCTGAAAAACACCCAAAAGAAACTACAGTCTGTCCTCTTTCTGTACCTTCTTACGAAACTTCAATCCGATCCCCAGAGAGAAAGTTATGACGATTTTCCCCAGGTCACCTATTTTGAATGTAATTTAGGAGTCTGCAAAAAGACCAACTTCCGCAGATCATATCTCCGCAAATATCTCACAAAAAGCTCTGAAATTCGAACCCAAGGTTCAGCGCGATTTCTTCTCAAATGGGTTTTTTTTGCAACTTCTGACACGTCACAGAAAAAAATTTATAGCGAAAATGCCACGATGACCTGTTTGGAGCAGCGAAACCCTAGAATCCAAAGCTCTGATACCGAATGTTATGAAACCAGCTCAAGAAAAGATAGAAAAGAAAGATCAACGCCTTAGAATTCAGCCTCTACGAGGGGGAAACCTCCTTTACATTACATAAATGAACAATTCTTGGATGATACAAATGACAAAACCTCCTTTCTATATATAGGAGTCTAAGGAGTCACAATATAATCCAGCCGACCTAACAATAATAATATAAAGCCACAAAAATAACAATAGAGGGATTCTATGGGGCACAGAAATAACGATATGGGGGTAATAGGGGCACAACAATATAAATCAGGGGTATAAATACAATAGTAATGGGGTAATCACTAGTATTATAGGGACCCAACATATATACTATTACACTGATGCTGAGGAGTTTTCTTTTGCACTAGGGTGGTCATCTTCTCAATATTTCGGCACATGAAGTAGGGGAGATTCATCATTTTCACCCTGGTAAAGTGCATCAACAATCTGATATGATAGGCCCTCACAGCTGAAATACTTAATTATGAGTTTCATCAAGGGAGCATATGAGTATTTCAGGTACTGAAAGGGAAAAGCTCTACTAAGTTGTCTCAAATAACCAGGCTTGATGTATAGTTCATAATGTTGCCTGTCAATTTGTTGCCTTTTGTTCCACTGCTCTCAAACATTAGGAATGCTGGTTGCTAGAGAAATAGACTTCGGTGTCAAGGTGAATGTCACACTAGCTAGAGTGGCTTGGCCATTATGTAGATGAACCACAAACAATTTGGCCAACTCATGATGGTACTGGACTCTAGCAACCATCTCACAGAACTGATAACAAGATTGGTGTTAGAAGCATGTGATAGCAAGAGGGCAGGCCTACAGCTCGGCAAGTGAAGTAGGCTCCTCTCGTATATGTTTTCCACCCTTGTGAGGTCTCCTTGGTGCATGCATTTCTGTAGGAGAGTCACTGTGTGTCCCTTCATCTCGGTCATATGAAGGATCAGATTCCATGTTTGCTAATGTGTGAGTTTTCTTGATGAGTATGAAGAGATTTATGGTGTTTTTAGTTTTCTGCCACCAAGGGTAAGAATGTATGAGGGACTGTGGAGGGAGAGGGTATGAGGGGTTTGGGGAATATTATGACAAGTTTTTTGGGAAATAGGGGGTTTAGGGAATAGTATGTAAGCTTAGGGACAGCAATTAGGGTTTGGGGATGTTGTAGTTAGGATTTGGGAAAATGGAAAATGGGGATAGGGGTGAATGATTTTAGGAATATAGGAATTAGGGAATGAGTGGATGAAAATAAATGGAGGAGTCAAAGAGTAAGGAAGTGATGAAATAGATTTGGTAGGAAAAACATAAATACAAACCCTAGGCAATTGTTTTTCGAGAAAAATTGCAAAGAGGTAGGGTTTGATATTTTACACACTAAACCACCATAAATTCTAAGAAAATCTCTTTCACTAGCAAGGGAAGAACTCTAGACTTACTTGCACACCATAGGATTGAGCAATTTTGGAAATTTGAGGGAGTTTATGGTGAAATCGGACTTGTAGCTCTATGCACTGCGCCACAAACCCAACGCGTCGCGCCCTTTATATGCACTACGCCAGTGTATCTTTTACACTGTGGAGGGTGGCCCAATGCGCCACGCCTTCTCTATGCGCTGCGCCTCTCACCCAATGCATCGCGCTCACGAACTTGCACAGTCTTGCTGCAATTTTGCTCCCTTTGTTCAACACGGCCTTCTCTTGCTCAATCTTTCTTCTTTGAATGCAAATGAGCTTTTTGAATAATGAAAAATGATTTATATACGAGAGCCTTTGATTTTTCAT
The DNA here is from genome assembly GCA_031772625.1 of Pinus tabuliformis. NCBI lineage: Eukaryota > Viridiplantae > Streptophyta > Pinopsida > Pinales > Pinaceae > Pinus > Pinus tabuliformis. Next base: position 618,100,502 of record CM062811.1, on the reverse strand, counting down.
TCATAAAACCCACTTTTGTAATGTTTGCATTGTGACTTACTTTTTCAACTCTGTTTTTTGGGCAGTTTACTTTATTTGTTCCTTTGATGAACTGAATGACTTGATTTTTTGTTTTCCTTGCAGGGGATGGAGCAGCTAAAGCTTGGAAAGGTGACCAGGGTTGCCACTGAAGTTTTTACATATGAGAAAATTGAAATTACACCAATTTACACAAAAAAAAACCTAAAATACTCTGTTTTTCCTCAAAACAGGGTTTTGAGGAAAAATACATTTATGAGCAAGTGATTATGAAATTTATTGGTACTGGAACTTTATTCAACCTCCTCATGCACCTGCTGATCGTTATTTGACATTTTGAAGAGCTTTTTGATGAAACCCTAGACCTAATGAAACTGAAACCTTAGAAATGACTCTTGCAAATTTAAAGACAAAAAGTGACTGTAGATGATCTTGATGAATGGAAATGGGCCAGCAGGTAAAGGACATGAGGGAAAATGTGCAACAAGCCACTATCGTCAGATGATCCATGCTCCTAATGGAATGCATCTGACTGAGCGAGACACCTAATATGCAATGCAACAAGAGAATTTGATCTCTAACGGAGGGATGAAGATACCGACACTAACAGAATCATTCAATTAAAGGTAAATAATGATAACCTGTCATCAAAGGCAAGAAACCTACCACTAAGGAATGCAAGCCTCAAGGTACTGAAGGTTTCTAGATCAACTTCCCAGATAGTGAGTTGTAGTTGATAGGAAGAGATTCATCGCAGGAGGGCTTACGACACATAACTTATGTCAAGTTTTGAAGAATAGCAGTTTGGAGTAATCCAGGACTGACTCAGGGATGGTCAACGTAATTAAAGGCTAAGACTGACAAAATAATCTTACTGAGGTTGAAATTCTCTTGAACATATTAGAAACATGACATGATGACTTGGCAACATTTGACTCAAAAAATTAAAGCCAAACCAACTGAAGACTTTTAATGAGGTATGGTTAACTAAGTAGAAAATGGATTTCCCAACTCGGACACGAAAGCGACAGAGTGTCATGTTCAAGAGCGACATATTGCCTTTTACAAATGAAAAAGCAAAGATTCTTTCTCAATTTTCCCCACCATTACTGGAAAGTACCTCTTTATTTTTTACAAGCTTGAGGAGGATAACATATTCTTGTCCTATAAGCTCATCCTTCAAATGAGTCCTTCGAAGTATTTCTAACGAACCCTAAGATGGAGTGGTTCTGTCACGTCATGCTTAACGAGTCTTATACTATTCAATTTTTACGAGTCTAGTAAAGGGATAACTTGATGTCATTTTCATGTTTAAAGAGTTTGAAAAGGCATGAAAAGGAAACTCATTCAGTTCTTTTACTGTAAAATTTTAACGATCTCGGAGAAAGAAAAGCTTAGTTTTTTCAATTTTCGAGAGTTAGGAGAAAAACATAAGTAAACTCCGCAATGTTCTTTTTCATAATTTTAGTCCCTCTAGCCCAAAAAAGGATAAAATAATGCAGGAGTGAAACCTATTGACCATTGACCATGATTAGTCAACGTATACCATTTTTGTAAATAGTCTGGTTCTATCCATAAAAGGGGTAAACTTATATTGAATAGACGGTTGTTCATTCACTTTTATGAGTTCGAACAATTAAGTACTCGACGTTCTTATTGTTTTTAGGGAGTCTGAAAGGGGCGTAAAGAGAACTCCATGGTTTCTCTTTTTCGTAAGTTTTAATGAGTTCGAAAAAGTGATAAAAATGTACTCAATACCAAAATGATCTATTTCCATAATTAACCTATAACCTGCACACTTAAACTTGAAATAATTATCTCTCCTAAAAAAATAATGTGAAAACGTTTATAAAATTGGATTTTAAAAAGTAAATAGGAAAAAAATATTATTTAATTATCCTTAAAAACTTATAAAAAGCCCAAATAGTAAAAAGTTTTCACCATTTGTGTTTTTATCCTTTTGAGAGTGATATAATTCATTTTTTAGCAGAAGCTTTCGAAGTTGATTCTGGGCAAACCGTTGGACAAAATCGTGAGCTGTCTCCTCCAAGTAAATGGTTTATTCGAGCTCTTCATTTTCATGCCATTTATTTAGCTTTTCACCATAGACTTAGGTTTTTTGGGGAAGGGTTTTAAAATTTATTTTCGCCCATGATGTGTGTAGGTCGCCCTTATCGGGCCTTCGTACATCGACTTATATTTTAACACTATGTGTGCAATTTCAAGGAAATAAATCGCACACATGTGCACTTTTTGCTAAATTCAGCTGCACACATTGTCGAGAGCAAGACAATTAAAAAAGAAAACACCCAATTTTTTTGCCAAATCTTTCCATAATTTATTCTATTGATTTTCAATGTTTAATTACAGGCTTTCTAACCACAAACATGGAATGGAGAGAACGCGAGCATGAAGAACAAGGTAGATTTTCTCTAAATGATCTAGCAACCATACATGTCTTGAAAAATTGTGGTTTGTACAATTTTTTAAGCATTCTCGTCATGAAGGCCAAATTGGACTTGCTAGAATGGATGGTAGGCAAGTGGAATGGTTAGGAATAATGTTTCATAGTCGAAGGCCACAGACTTGTCATTTATGTTGACATTTACTTCTTGAGTGGACTTCCACAACACGGGGAGGAAATAAACCTCTATAGTCATAGGCAAGGTGGCGAAACCAATGCTACCTATTTGATACAACATTGTACTGATGGATTAGCTCTTAAAGATGTTAAGATTGACATCAAAACCATTGCACAAATTCCCTTAAAAGCCATTGGGTTCACTGTTGCATGGCTGTGTGTTAGTGCAACTTTGCATTTGCTCACGAAGGCTCAGATGCATACCATTGTAGATTGCTTTTAGGGTACCATTTTTAACTAGAGTGAGGCTGTAGTTGCCAATCTAAAGGGGCAACTAACCAGGGTCAAAACAAGAAAACACAAAAACTTTGGGTATGGTGCCTTCGTTATCTCGTTTGCTTTGGAGAAGATTCCTATTTTAGCTCCAAAGATATATGTGGAGAGAGGAGGGCCTCATGACCCACGCATGTTGAAATGGGTTACACTTATGACACATCATGGAGGTGGCGAAGGTCCAACAATCATATTTACCCCTGACTTCTTCGAGTGGTTGGAAAACCAGATCATCAAGATCGAAGATTTCCCGTATTTAGGGATGGACTACACAGGAGATCCAAACATGCGACTGCCTCCTGGGATGTAGCGGGGTGCTATAGGAAAAACATCACATTTTGGTTGAGTTTTGAAATTTTCCATTTTTTTGTTAGTTTTGGCATCCAAAGCTAATTATCCAAAATGATCATGCAAATGTGGCCCTAGTGAGACCAACTGGATTACGTAGATATGATCGGAATGGTGAAAAGCCAATTTCTCCCATGGTACAGAACTCTGAGGCGACATAGATACTGACAGAGATAGAGCACAACCTTGAGAGGTTGACTTTCGAAATTCTAGGTGTCGCTATAGATGATATGCCTCTCCATTACCAGAGGCACATTGTAGGATTTCTTGGTCCTATTATCCATTTTCTACGACAAGTAGCATGTGCTATTATATGATGCCATGATCATCATCATGTGTAGTGACTAGTCTAAGGACTAGATTTTTTTATTTTTGATTATGTATTGACATGTTCAGAAAATAAAGGCCATGTCACCTCATATCCTTGGATGACATTTTTTTGTAAAAGCCATATTATTTACAGACTTTTACCTAATGAAAACCACTACTTCTATTTTTGTTTATCTTGTACAATATGTGAATGAATATTGCATTGATTTCTTTACAAATTTTTTACAAGTGCCAATTTAACACATAATTAGCTAATGCATCTATTAATGTGTTTAAATTTCTCAGAATATGTTGATACTCAATATATTCAAATTCTTTGTCCAATAGATGAGCCCAAAAAAACATCCTTAACATGGAAGAATTTCTAACTGAATAAAAACCATTCAAATGTAATACTTCGAGTTGCGAATCTAACCTAACGATCAATCGATGAATTCCAAATGAAATGGCATTAGATAATAGCTCAATCACTGTGCTATATTCTGCAATATTGTTTGTTGTTTGACCGAGGCATATCCCATGAATAGAAACTAACTTGTCTATGGGCGAATAAATGACCCAGGTTACGGAAGACAAATTCCGAGTACTATGACTAGCGCCATCAATGAAGAAAATGTAAGTTTTAGGGAATGTTGACATTTGCAAATCAAGTGTAACACAATATCAGTAGAAGAAGTAGCAGAAAATCACAAAAATTGTCACACATAAACTATGGTACAATAATATACAAATGTTTCACCAAAAAATCTAAGCATAATATATATTTAGGTAAAGACCATTTCTGGGCTTTCCCAAAGGAATTTCATCATAATCCACTAGTTCATAGGTTTGTTTTGCCAGTGTATGTTTTACAATATAAGGGCCATACCACATAGGCTTGAATTTACCATCACCTAACTTATCGTGCTCTTAATCATAAGCCAATACTAAATCACCTTCTGCATATGAATGTGGTTTGACATTCTGATCATACTGTGCTTTAACTCATTTCTTTTGGGCCTCGCTAGCTAATGCAATATCATGGCGAGTCTCATTGAGACGTGCTAAGTATAAGAAGCGTTCCTCTTCAACAGAAGTAGCTGGTAATAATTCAATTGCCAATTTCAAAGATGGTCTCTCGCATTCAATCGGTAGAACTGTTTCCATGTCATAGACAAGATGGAAAGGTGTAAAACCAATTGAAGTTTTTGTTGTAGTGCGGTATGCCCACAAGGCTAGATAAAACATTAGATGCCATTCTCGCTTATGAGTCCTGATAATCTATTTAATCATGGTGGTTAAAACATTGTTAACGACTTCCACTTGGCCATTTTCCTACGGGTAATATGTTGTAAAACTATCATGACACATGCCTAGCTTCGTGGTAAGATCGGTCATCATATAGTTTCAAAAATGGCTACCATGGTTCGTGATGATAGCTTGTGGTACTTCGAATCGAGCAATTACATGATTGAACACAAAAATGGATGTTGTTTCACCGTCATCCTTTTATGTAGGCATCACTTGAACCCATTTTGTAAAATAATATACTACAAGAATAATGTACCCATGCCCATCGCCCGAGTGAGGGTTACATGTAAGAAATTCAATGCCCCATTTAGTGAAAGGACCGACAACAATGATTGGGTGAAGAGGAGTTGGATGTGAATGCATTTTTTGATCATATATTTTATAATTATGGCATTCTCGGACAACAGTTATACAATATTTGAACATGGAAGGCCAGAAGTACCCTGCATGCAAGATCTTTTGAGCAGTGGAAAACCATGACATATCACTGCTACAAGCTCCAGAAAGGTAGTCATTTAATGCCTTTTCAACTTCCTCATGAGTTAAACATCGTTGGAAAATAGAATCGACACCACGATGATAAAGTGTATCGCCAACAATATTTTATTGCTGGGATTGATACCGGATAAGAAGATAATTAGTTCGACTCATTTATGGCTGAAATGTCTAGGTCTGAAGATAAATGATGATATCTCCATACCAGGGATGTAAAGTACTGATTAGAAAGAGATATTTGTCTAGAAGAGAATCCTCTGCCACTTTTTCAATTTTAGTATGAGGAAAGTCACACAATAGCTTAGCAAATACAAATGATTTCTTAGATTTGGATTTAATGAATTCAAAATCAAATTCATGTAGGATGACTATTCGTTTGGAATAATTTCCCCCCAACAATTGTCTGGTAAAAATGTAAATCATGGGGTTGCAATAACAAATCACAATAGTTTTGTGCAATAAAATGTAGTGACAGAAACATTGGACAACTTGAACAGCTGCCAAGGCCAATTTCTCCACGTCTGCATATTTTTCTTTAGTTTTGGTTAAATTATGACTTAAGTAATATATCACATTCTCTTCATTTGATTTGTCTTCTTGAACTAGAACCATGCCAATGGCGGCATTAGATGCGACTAAATATAAAAAGTAGTATTGGTGATAATCAGGAGGATGAAACAACGGTGTATGGGTCAACGCATATTTAATTGCATCAAAGGCTGTTTGGGCCATCCTAGATAAATGAGATGCCCTTTTTCAAAAGTCGAGTAAAACCTTTAGTCACCTTTGCATATTTCTAGATAAATCGACATAGAAAGTTTGATTTCCCTTGAAAATTTTGGAGTTGGTGAAGATTGGAAGGAGGAGGAAAATTTAGAATAGCCTCAACCTTTAACAGATCAACACAAATTCGTTCCTTTGAAACGACAAATCCTATAAATTGACCAGATTGCACACAGGAAACACACTTATGTGGATTCAAGTAAATATTGTAATGACGACATCTAATAAATATTTCTCTCAGATGCGTTGGATGGTCTTCCCGTCTCAAGTAGTGAGTTGGCTAGTCATCTAAATAAGGCTGCATAATATGCTTGATATCGTGAAATGCATAAGACACTTCCTGTTGAAAAGTTGCACCGACATTATTCAAACCACATGGGAGTTTTTGATAAGAAAAATTCCCCCATGAATGTGGTTTTTTTATTATCAGTTGGGAGTATGTTGATTTGATTGTAGCCGGAAATCTGTCCATAAATGAAAACATTTCATTTCCAGCACATTCATTGATGATTTGAATGATATAGGGAGTAGGATAATTATCTTTTGAACAAGCCTTATTGATATCCTTGTAATAAACACATACTCTAATGGTTCCCTATTTCTTGTTAACAAGTGCGATATTAGACACCCAACCAGTTAAGGGAACTGGGTAGATGAATCATGCTTTGAGCAGTTTCTCGACCTCAGCTTTAATTGCAACAACTTTTGACGGATGCTCCAGACATAATCATTGTCTGATAGGTTTGGCATATGGGTAAGCCTTAATTTCGTGTACTAAAATGCCTGGGTCAATTCCTGGCATTTCCTCATAGGAGCAGGAAAAAAGGTCGTAGAATTCTTAAATAGGGCCTTATATGTTCGATTTTCTTCGATTGAGCATGAGGCACCTATATGAATATTTTCAACAATTCATGTTTTAACTGAGATGTCAATGGTATTCGTTGCAAATATATTCCCCAAATTCCTTTTAGATTTAGTTTGAAATACTAAAATGGGTGATTCTGGACTATTTACTATCTTTGGTGAAAACAAGTTTGAAAAATCATTCTCAATTTTATCAGGGTCAGGTAGAAAAGATGAATGATGATGGTGATCATTCCAAGGCATTTCATCTGAAGTCATAACCTCCATGATGCTTTCATCAGTTGGAAATGTAAATTCGAAAGGATCAGAGAGTGAAAATGGTTCTAACCAAGGTAAAAGAGAATAATTATCATTGATCGTATCCACTTAATCAATATGAGAAGATGGATGGTCAGAAAATGATTGTATTTCCAGATAAGTCAACTCGAAAGGGCTCCAAGGTATCTCATTTCAATAAGAGGATAATTCAGACTCTAAACGCATTATCCATAGATTAGAAGATGTTGAAAATAATACTGAGAGGGGGGGTGAATCAGTATTATCAAGCCAAATATTCTCTTTTTCAAATTCAGATGATATACGCTACTTCAGTTAATTAAAACTCCGTATATATGCAACTATGTCATAAAACCGCGTATACAATGCAAACTCATGATTGTTAATATGTGTATCAGAATCAATTAACCAGTAACCAGGAACAGTAAAAACAGAGCAGAAGACAATCACACACAAGAACACAAGATATAAGGTGGAAATCCAATGTCGGTGAAAACCACCTGCTGCAATTCGTCTCTATCTTCTTTTAATTAGAAACTTCTTTTTACAATTGTACTAGTGCAGTCCTTTGCCAGTACGCAGGATGCAACCTGCAGAGAGCTACAACTCTCTCTCATTTTCCAACTTCTCCTGGATGGGAGCTACAACCCCCTTAGCTCTTGCACTAGCCAAAATACTAGTACGTAGGTGTTGGCCTACAGAAGGCTACAACCTTCTCTTTCTTTCAGGGACCACGTTTCATAAATTTTGAGACTGGATCCACAAATAACATCAATCAAACATCAAGAATTTCTGCATTAACCAATCACGTTCTCACCCATCAAAACTGAATCAAAATAAACACTTCTCTGACGACTGTACCCAGATCACAGTAACAGTAACCACACACCAAATCTGAACCCAGAACACTACAGCAGAAGCAGCAAGATCACAACTCAAAATATATACGCTACTTTAATAGCCTGAAACCTGCGTGCATACACTTCTTCGTATGGAACAACTTGTGTATACGCTGTTTTCCTTCACTGAACCAGCGTATATACGCGCCTTCTTTGAACTGAACCTGCGTACAGATCTACAAAAGATAATTCACTCTTTCAAATATTTAGACACTGATTAACCCAGATTATCAGATTTATAGATCACGCATGCGCCATATATAACAGATCAAAATCATGCAAAGATATTATCATTCAAGCCAAGAGATTAAGACCCATCAATAGAACTTATCCTTCTTTGCGCTAAGGTTCCTCCTTCATTCAGATCCAGATTTGCTCCACAATGTTAATCACCAATATTTCAAATATTCAATAATTCAGATCATGCTTTGCCACATGATCTCCTTCCTCTTTTATAGTTTTAGGCCTTCCATAATACCACGGTCCAAAACCATAATAAACCAATACCACGGACCCAATACTTGAGATCAACACTTATGACAAGGTACCATGGTCCAAAATCATAGGTTCAAATACCAAGGACTAACTACCACGGACCAAGGGTAAGTTCTCCAACATATATGCGCTTTTCCTTGCATGAAAGTGCGTGTATATGCATACGCGCCTTTGAAACGTCTAACCTGCGTGTATACTCGTCTTCGTCTAGATGAACCTGCGTATATGTCTTTTTCTTCATTCTGAAAGCCTGAACTGAGATCTGTTACCAAAGAGAGTTGCCATCAAGGACAACACCTGTGCCATCTCTCCAAACCTGTGTCATAATGCCAACAATCTCCCCCTTTGGACTTGATGGCAACCCAAAAACCTCAAAGTAATTCTCCCCTTTTGTCATCAAGGGAAAAGGGTTGTGCTCCCTCTGAGTGCATGCTGAAATTTTTGCCCTGCTGTGCTGACCATGCTCCCCCTGACTGTAGGCAAGATCTGCAAAAGATGTTCTTTAAGAAGAACCATGACTTATACATCATAAAAGACCTTCCTATCACCAAAAGACTCAATACATACATCCATCACCCAACCAAGTGGGGATCATCCACCCAACCAAGTGGGGATACATCATAAATTTACATATGACAACCAAGTTCATTACAAGTTCATCCCAGGCATAGTGGGGAAACCAAAATAGGCCATTACATGACCTTGATACCATAAAATAGATACCACAAAAGAGATACATGACATAGAGATGAAATATCTAGAACAAGACTTATGAAAGTCACCAATAACTGATAGCAACATCATCTGTCAATCACCATTCAGATCAGCAACCAAGATTTCCTTCTGTTCTCCCTCTGCCTCTGTTCCACCTGCAACCAACAACAGTTGTGAACTAGAACCAAAATCTTCTAAGATAATGCCAACAATGCATTATTGGAAGATTATCTGCTCCCCCTGAACCTGTGTCGGATGGTCTCTGTCAGACCCATATCAGAATATCTTCAACCAGAGCCTGTCCCTACTGATATCCATCAAATCTCCATATACGCGACTGTCTCTGCACAAACCAGCGTATGTATGCGGATCCTCCTCAGGCAACTCGCATACACCCATTTTTCTCTGAAACAGACAAGTTTTAACAGCAAGATGATGCATCAACTACTCCCAGCTTCTGTCTGAGGTATTCAAATGTCTCCCTGGGCAGTGGTTTAGTGAGAATATCAGCAACTTGTTCCTTAGAAGGAACATACTCCAATTTGACCTTTTGTTCCAACACTTGTTCCCGGAGAAAGTGATACTTGATCTATATGTGCTTGGTCTTTGAATGCATGACTGGGTTCTTTGAAATGCTAATTGCACTTGTATTATCACACAAGATGGAGATAGGTGGTGTACAAGTGATTTGAAAGTCATGCAAGGTTTGCATCATCCAAAGAAGTTGAGTGCAACAAGATGCAGCAGCCACATATTCCGCTTCAGCTGTAGATAAAGAAATCGAACTCTGTTTCTTGCTGAACCAAGATACTAATCTGGAACCCATAAAGAATGCACCACCACTTGTGCTCTTCCTATCATCCACGCTTCCAGCCCAATCTGCATCTGTATAAGCATGAAGAGTGAGATCTGTATCTCTAGGATACCATAAGCCATAGTTTTGAGTTCCTTGAAGATACTTGAAAATTCTCTTCACTGCCTAAAGATGAGTTTCCTTTGGATTTGCCTGAAATATTCCAACTATTCGCACTGCATGCATGATGTCTGGTCAGGTACCTGTCAAATAAAGTAGACTTCCAATCATAGATCTATAGGTTGGTTGATGTACTGCTGCTGATTCATCATTTGCACTGAGACTGCATCCTGTAACCATAGGAGTACATACTGGTTTCGAATCTTCCATGCCATACTTCTTCAGAATCTGCTTGAGGTACTTGGTTTGAGACAAGAAGATACCGCCTTCATTTTGTTGGATTTGCAATCCAAGAAAGTATGTCAGTTCTCCAAGCAAAGACATTTCGAATTCTTTCTGCATCACCAAGGCAAAGCTTTGACTCATAGCTTCTTCATTGCTGCCAAAGATAATATCATCTACATACAAAACAAGTATTAGCAATTTGTCATTTTGAATTTTTATATAAAGATTGCTATCTGCTGATCCCTTTGAAAAACCTTGTTGATGAAGGTATTTGTCCAAACGGTAGTACCAAGCCCTTGGAGCCTGTTTAAGACCATAGAGTGCCTTTTTCAGTTTGCATACAAGATTTGGATCATTCCCAAGAATGAAACCATCTGGTTGTTCAATGTATACTTCTTCTTCTTAATCTCCATTCAGAAAGGCTGATTTCAAGTCCATTTGAAATACTTTGAACTTATGAAAGCTTGAGAGAGCAAGGAACATTCGGATGGCTTCAAGTCTTGCAACAGGAACAAACGTTTCTTCAAAGTCTATTCCTTCTTGTTGAGCATAACCTTTACACACAAGTCTGGCCTTGTTTCTGATTATTTCTCCATTTCCATTCAACTTATTTTTAAAGATCCATTTTGTCCCTATGACATTCTTATCTTTTGGTCTAGGAACCAACTCCCAAGTGTTGTTCTTTTCGATCTGCTCAAGTTCTTCATCCATTGCCTTGACCCAACATTCATCTTTGCATGCCTCTTTTACATTTTGTGGCTCAGTGGAGGAGAGCAATGCCAAATAGCTTGAGGCTTCTCCAATTGTTCTTCTTGTTTGTACACCTGCCTCTTTCTGTCCCAAAATCTGAGATTCTTGATGATTCTTCTGAACGTACCTGGATGGATTCTTTTCTTCTATCCTTATCTATTCCTCTGATGCCTCTTGAGGTTCTTCTTCATCATCAGACTGATTTGGAGAGTAGTCTTCATCCTCTTCGATATTTTCATAATTTACTTGCCTAGGAATGTATCCCTTTTCATCAACCACTACATCAATACTGTCAACAATTCTTCCAAGTCTTTTATTGTAACACTTATATGCCTTGCTGTGGGGATAATAACCAAGGAGAATGCCTTCATCTACTTTAGGTTCAAGTTTGCCAAGCTGTTCATCATTGTTCTTAATATAGCATTTGCTTCCAAAAACTTTGAAATGCTTCACCGAAGGAGTCTCACCATACCAGAGCTCATGAGGAGTTTGAGTGCTGTTCACTCGGACATTTGTTTTGTTGAGAATAACAACCGCAACAAATGTAGCTTCACCCCAGAAGGTTGCTGGAGTTCCAGATTCATCAAGCATAGCACAAGCCATTTGTTGGACCGTTTTGTTCATCCTTTCCACCACTCCATTTTGCTGAGGAGTCCTAGCTGTAGAAAATTCCCTTCTTATTCCATGTTCTTCACAGAAATCGAAAAATTCATTTGAGGTAAACTCCCCACCTCTGTCAGACCTGAGACACTTAATTTTGTGATCTGATTCATTTTCAGCCAAGGCTTTGAAAGATTTGAATTTTTCGAATGCTTCGTCCTTGTGTTTCATAAGTCCTAACCAAACCATCCTGGAGAAGTCGTTAATGAATAATATAAAGTATTCTTCTCCTCGAGGTGACCTTGTCCTAAATGGACCACATACATCTGTATGGACTAGTTCAAGAGGCCTGCTGGCTGAGCCTTCCTTCTCAGGGAAGTTGGTTCTGGTTTGCTTACCAAACTGACATGATTTGCATATGGTGTTGTCTGGAATTTTGATATCTGGGAGACCACGAACTGCTTGATATTTGCATGCTTTCCTTATTTGTGAAAAGCTTAGATGCCCCAACCTCCGGTGCCATAACTAGTGTTCATCATCCTTGCTCAAATAGCATTGTTGTTGTCCTTCTTCAAATATGTATAAGTTATTTGGAGTTCTTCTGCCTTTGATCACTGTTTTTCCTGTATCAAGATCACGAACACTACATCCATTTGATCGAAATATTACCTCGGTTCCTTGATCGCACATCTGACTGACACTCAGGAGATTATGCTTCAAGCCATCAACATACAAAACATTTGCATCTTTGACCCTTTCTTTCAAATCAGTAGTCCCTTTTCCTTTTATGACTGCAGGGGTATCATTTCCAAAAGAGAATTTCTTTCCCTTTTATAAAACACTATATGATTCAAGTTTTTCTTTATCACCTGTCATATGCTTCGAACATCCACTATCGATGTACCATAGATTTTCCTGTCCTTCTACATAAAAAGCTATCCCACATCTTTCTGGTTGTGGTTCCTTCATTCTCCATGTTCTGGCATTCGGGGTTTGTTCCTTCTGAGTTGTCTTCCGAAACCTGCTCCTGCGTTCAGACTCTTCATGACCGAAGTTATTACAAATAGAACACCTAATTTCACTTTCAAGGGTGGAAAAATTGTTATAGGTCCTCTTCGTGATTCCAGACATACTTCTTTGTTTTTGAGCTTCTCTAGTCATGATTGTCTTATAGGCAACACATTGAGCTGCTTTGTGACCAAAGTTATGGAAAGAGAAACATTGCCCATTGAAGAAACTTCTGCGATTATCAAATCTCTCATCCAACCAATTATAGTTTCTACCAACATCCATCCTTGAGACAAATTGAGAAGTTTTTACTTGTGGCTGGTTGTAGCTTTTGTTCACCATTAAGATGGATTGCCCTTGGTTTACCTGGTAGTCTTTGTTTGTTCTTGATGTAATTCGTCCCTGCTTTACCTGGTGATCTCCATTGGGCTTTTGCTCATTCCTCCTTGCTGCATCAAGATAACTCCTTGAGGTGGATGCTTGAGATGTTTCTCCATTATAACCCAGACCTGTCTTGATTAGTGGAGAACGCTGTACATTGATAATCTCATCCAGAGTTTCAGATCCTTTAACAAATTTAAGATTAAGAGCCTTTGTTTTCTTAATTTTTTTTCTAAGGCCAACAATTTCACATTCTAACTTCTCAAGAGAATTTTCTTTTTCATCAAGTTGGAATTGTAGAGTATCAATGATCATATCTTTTTCTTCTAAACATATTTTGAGTTGAGAAATATCTTCATAAAAACCATATACATCTATAGCGTCCATGTAATCATCATCTTCAAAGGCCATTAAAAGTTTATAATCATTACCTCGTTCATCTTCGTCACTATTTGATAGGCCATCACTGTCTTCATGAGTGTAGTAACTTTTCTTAGTTGCATTCTGTTTCTTATTCCATCTAACAGGTTCCTTCCCTTTGTCAATCTTATCCTTGTGAGGACATTTGGCAGCATAGTGACCGACTCTTCCACAAGAAAAGCATTTGAAAGGTAACTTACCTCAGAATCGTCCAGTACCCCGTTGAAGATTTCTGACAAAATTTGATTCTTCTTCTTCTTCTAACACTTGACCTGACTCATAGTACTCTCCTTTGCCTGAAGCCTTGAAGGTAGCTTCTCTCATGTTTGATGGACCTCCTTTCTTCATTTCATAAGCAGTTAGAATTCCGTGCAGCTGTGACATTTTAAGGCTTTGTAGATTCTCTTTTTCTTCTATTGCAGAAACTTTAGATTCAAAGCTAGGGGACAAAGATCTTAGAACTTTTTCAACCACAACAACCTCTTTTATTTCTTCACCCAAAATTTTCATACAATTAAAAATCTCATCTACACGAAGAAAATAGTTAGCCACACTTTCATAATTATACATCCTGAGATTTTCATACTGAATCCTGAGGGTTTGAAGTTTTGATCATTTTACCTGATCATCTCCTTCATAGCTCAGAACAATCTTGTCCCATATCTCTTTTGCAGATTTAAACTGCATTACCTTGACAAATTCTGATTGAGATAGGCATCCTAATAGAGTATTGACCGCCTTTGCATTTGTTTCATATTTCTTCTTCTCAGCCGGATCTGTAGGAGTTGCTGATGGAAAAGTATACCCTGTATCTATGATATCCCAGACTTCTGTACCAAGAGATTGAAGATAGGCAGTAACTCTTACCTTCAAATAAACGAAGTTTGTCCCATCAAAAATCGATGGCCTGATTGATGCTTCCCCCTCGTAGTTTCTCATGATGAAAGATCTTTCTTCAAGCGATCAAGATTCTTATGAAGAACCTGCTCTGATACCAATTGTTGGAAATAATACTAAGAGGGGGGATGAATCAGTATTATCAAGCCAAATATTCTTTTTTTCAAATTCAGATGATATACGGTACTTCAGTTAATTAAAACTACGTATATACGCAACTATGTCGAAATAAATCCTCGGAAAACTATGTCGAAATAAAACCGCGTATACAATGCAAACTCATGATTGTTAATATATGTATCAGAATCAATTAACCAGTAACCAGGAACAGTAAAAACAGAGCAGAAGACAATCACACACAAGAACACAAGATATAAGGTGGAAACCCAATGTGGCTGAAAACCACCTGCTGCAATTTGTCTTTATCTTCTTTTAATTAGAAACTTCTTTTTACAATTGTACTGGTGCAGTCCTTTACCAGTACACAGGTTGCAACCTATAGAAAGCTACAACTCTCTTTCGTTTTCCAGCTTCTCCTGGATGGGAGCTACAACCCCCTTAGCTCTTGCACTAGCCAAGATACTAGTACGTAGGTGCTGGCCTACAGAAGGCTACAACCTTCTCTTTCTTTCAGGGACCACGTTTCATAAATTTTCAGAATGGATCCACAAATAACATCAATCAAACATCAAGAATTTCTGCATTAACCAATCACCTTCTCACCCATCAAAACTGAATAAAAATAAACACTTCTCTGACGACTGTACCCAGATCACAGTAACAGTAACCACACACCAAATCTGAACCCAGAACACTGCAGCAGAAGGAGCAAGATCACAACTCAAAATATATATGCTACTATAATAGCGTGAAACCTGCATGCATACACTTCTTCGTATGGAACAACTTGCATATACGTTGTTTTCCTTCACTGAACCAGCGTATATATGCGCCTTCTCTGAACTGAACCTGCGTACAGATCTACAAAAGATAATTCACTCTTTCAAATATTCAGACACTGATTAACCCAGATTATCAGATTTATAGATCACGCATGTGCCATATATAACAGATCAAAATCATGCAAAGATATTCTCATTCAAGCCAAGAGATTATGACTCATCAATAGAACTTATCCTTCTTTGCGCTAAGGTTCCTCCTTCATTCATATCCAGATCTGCTCCACAATGTTAAGCACCAATATTTCAGATATTCAATAATTCAGATCATGCTTTGCCACATGATCTCCTTCCTCTTTTATAGTTTTAGGCCTTCCACAATACCACGGTCCAAAACCATAATAAACCAATACCACAGACCCAATACTTGAGATCAACACTTCTAACGAGGTACCATGGTCCAAAACCATAGGTTCAAATACCAAGGACTAACTACCACAGATCAAGGGTAAGTTCTCCAACATATACGCACTTTGCCTTGCATGAAAGTGCATGTATACGCATACGCGCCTTTGAAACGTCTAACCTGCGTGTATACGTGTCTTCGTCTAGATGAACCTGCGTATATGTCTTTTTCTTCATTCTGAAAGCCTGAACTGAGATCTGTTACCAAAGAGAGTTGCCATCAAGGACAACACCTGTGCCATTGCTCCAAACCTGTGTCATAATGCCAACAGAAGATTCCATAGTTATTGATGTAATCATGTTAACCTCGACAAAATTAGAAGGAAAGTTTGATGAAGGCATCGCAAAATTTCCCATCAATGATGAGTCTTTGAGTAAACCAACATCAATATCTTCATAAAGAGTTGTCATTTTTCTGACAAAAGGTATGCTACCCATAGAGTTAGGGTCTAAAGTGTAGTAAGACAATTGGTCTACTTTGAAAATTTTCCCTTTGTGAGGAAATTGTATCATTCGAAACAACAATGAGACCACTGCTGTCATAGTGTATGTCCAACTTTGACCAAGAAAAACGTTGTAATCAAGCTTAGCATCAACAAATTCAACTTCGATTGCGACCATTTTTCCCTCTAGCTCTATGGGAAAATCGTTTAGGATCCCATATGGATGAAAGCCTCTTCCATCAAAGGATTTCAGAGTGGTAGGTGACTAATTGTTGGTTGGAGAACCTAAATCCTTCCAACAAGAAATTGACATAATGCACGCAGATTCTCCTTCGTCAACAACTGTGTGAAATACTCGTAATGTTTTAACAAAAATTGGAATATGGAATGCCATTTGATGAGGGAGTCTCATGATATGACTCTCAAGATCAAAGATAATTAGGTTATAATCCTGTAGATCAATAGCTCCTATGGCTGACATTAAAATCTTTCACTTTTCTGAGCATGTTTGTAGCACCTCCAGAGCTGACATTGTGGAAGGAGACATAGCCACAATGTCGTAATTTTTTGCAGCTCTAGCATGTAGATTGAAAGCTGATTTCCGAAGTACACCTTTGCGAGGCACTCAGATCATCATTTTAGTATTTGGCTTCTCAATCTGTAATGGTTTAGAAGAATAAGGAGGAATTGAATTGGAAGGTTGACTAGATGAACTTGCCTCATTTCCATTATCAATAGGACACTTAGACCTGTAATGTTTCAATTGCATAGCTACCATAACTTCTTGTGAAGACACCATCATGATATCTTGTGATGCTGAAGAGGAATAAATGTTATGAAAAACCATTTTTATATCTTGAGAAGGAAACGGATCCTTCAAAATAACGGGAGTTTGAGAACCTTTAATGAATTTAGAAACCTTTTCCCGATGTGGGAATTCCTTCATATAGAGATCCTCATTGCAAATAAGGTAAGGATGGCGAGGTTTTCATTTTTCATTAGTAGGCTTAGTTTTAGCAGGTTTCTCCTTCCAAGAAGAATTTTGTTTCGATTTACCTTTCCCCTTGTTTTTACGTCTGGTTGATTTCATCTTGCCAGTAGATGATTCTACAACATTTATTTTGGAAATAGTTTTGGGAGGAAGGCTTTTAAATGGTGTATCTTGTATGGCCACAGTCTAAGTATTTTTAGAATTTTTCTTTTTCCCCTTAGATGACTGGCTAACAAAACCTATAATTCCATCAATGAAATTAGATCTTGAGCTTGTAGGAGACGTAATGATTGGGTCACCTATAGGGCGTGTAAATTCAAGATTTTTTCGTACAGACCACCAGATTGAGTGTAGACTAAGTATAAGTACTAGGAACGAGAAATTACCTGCTCTTTCATAACAACACCTCCCTTGGAAACATCCTCCGTGGTAACGGGAAGAAGTGACTTTGTAAACCACTAAGCTAAAATCTGATATGGAATGAAAACTTTGACTAAACGATGTCTATGTCTCCATTCATGGATATGATCAAAAATGTGAGTTGATTTTGATTATTTTAATGAATTCAATAGTTCAGTACTAGCATCATAACAGATCAATAAATGAAAGTGGGTTACAACCATAGTTTCGAGGGAGTTAAAGTTATGGAAAGAAGTGTGAGGTAACTCAATGTACCATTTGGTTACCAAAACCGGTTAAAGTTCATTGGAAAAGGTGAAGATGGATGGAATCATCAATTAAAGAATTCGATGCACACCAAAGATGATATGTCATCACATGATTGGATGGGTCTTCTCCTGATTTGCCTTCAAATTTGGGTATGTCACTTGGTAACTTGGTAGGAATCACCAGCCAATAAGGATAATAATAAATAGGATCGTTTGTTAACTAGGATAAATCTGGTAGATCTAGGGTTGTAATAAATAGTAACTGTTAGTTAGGGTATTGTGGTAAAGGTTGATAATCTTGCGAGATAAGACCAACCCCTAGAGGAGGATACCCCAGATATCCTGGAATATCCTGTGTAGTTGGAATTGGAATTCCACTAAGCTAACCAGGTGAACCATACTGGGTTGAGGTTGAACAAGGACTTGATAAATACGACCGGGGTATGGTTGACTCTAAAAAACTTGATCTTGACCCATTTGACCTAAGTAATATTTCTCCTATATAGGTTGAGCTTGTAAAGGTTGACCTTGAACAAATTAACTTTGAACAGGTTCATTTTAAATTATTTGACCTCAAAAAGGTGGGTTTTGGAAAGTTTGACCTTGGAAAGGTGGACTTTGAAAAACTTGTCCTCGAAAAGGTGGAACCTGGTAAGCTTGACCTTGAAAGGGTGTTTGCACTGTTCCTACTATGGGTTGCCCGATGTGAGTCTATGGTATAGACTGGACTATAGGAATAGTTTGATAAGAAGAAGTCCGTAGAATTGTTTGAGTAGTTTGAGGAACATATATTAGAGGGGTTACTGGAATGATTGTTTGAAATACTCTTGGAATAGGCGTCTGAGAAAAACTTGGAACCGAATGTGAAACAGGTGTTTGAATAGGGGTCTATGGTGAATTCTGAATAAGTCTTTGAATCGGTTGTTGAACAAGTGTTTGAGGAATTCCCTGGACAGGTTTTTGGAAAACTATTTGAGGAATCCCCTAAACAAACGGTTAGACAGGTATGACAATATCTGGAACATGTATTTGAGGAATAGTTTATCCAGTTGGCTAAACAGGTTGATAAAGCGGCACTTGTGGAGCACCTGGACCATACTATTTATTAAAAGCATGATTCCAAATAGTGATCGTCCCAGGATAAGGAGCACCAAGTAAAGGTTTATTTACAGGTGCAGGTTGACCTAGACAGGGATGAGCTATCTCACCATAAGTTTCAGTAAAAGGTTGACCCCCAGCATTAGGTTGTCCTCTAGGTGGAGGATAAGGTGGTTTCCCCCCAAGATGGTAATAAATGCCAGTCAGGGTTACTTGAGGGTTACTAGAAATACCAGAAGCATGTAAATTTGTTGATCTAATGCCATAAGCGCTTCATGCATGGATTTCATGCTTTGAATAATAGATGTAGCTAAACCAAATGACCAGGTAGAAGGTTGGGGAGAAGAAGCAGCTCCGAAAAAGTCCCAGTAAGTGACTAGTATCCAGGAGGAACTAACAGATCACCATATAATAGTTATTCCAGGGAGCTGATAAACATGGATGAATCAATAGGTTTTCTCCCAATAGGAATTTCTAACATATTTCTTTCTAGTTAATAAAAGGAATGTGTGGCGGTAACAAATTTTGACCTAAAACACTCAAAGTGGTAGAATACCAAGGGTCAGGTCAGAAAGGAGAGAAAGTAACTATCAAGTCAAACGTTTTAGTACTGGTAAATGGAGAATGAGGTGTCTCTGTTTCTTCGGTAACATCTTCAATGCTAATTAACCTAGGAGGTAATTCAGTTGTAACTATCAGCTTCCTTCGAGGTGAAGGTGGCTCAGGAGTAGGAGCTAAAACAACTGAAGGTGATTCGGGTTGAGAAACTTTAGATTCATGATGTTCTATGCCTAGTTCGGTAAGTTCAATATCTGAAACTTTACTAGTGTCATATTCTGCGTGAACTACTTCGGTAATCTCTAGACCAGGGTAAACTAAGACTGATTCTACTTCTTGCATTGGATTCACTTCGGTTTCTACTATCTCATACTGTAAAATTGTTGATGTTTCAGGTTCTTTTGAGGATTTTGATCTTGTTGACTTAGACCTTTCATTTTTTATATTTTCCAATTGACTTGGTGTGTATTCAGGAGGTTTACCTTGCATTCTACATGGCTTCCTTGGTGATTCATCTAGGATTAAAATTTACCACAAGATTAAACAATATTCACAATCCAATCCTAGGGTTTCTAAAAAGTAAAAACAAACAATTATCACACGCTAAAAAATTTAAGGATTCCAACCATGTAAACAAGCTTTTCACAACGAAATCACTAGTTTGTAATGAAATCCAACATCATAAAATCAAAGTGAAAATTGGTTGTATATATGAGTGAGTGGAACCAGTTACATTGACAACCTACTTAATGAAACAATCTGGTGCAAGTAAATTCACTTATGCCATCTCGAGCGAAGATTACCCTCCAAAATGTCCAAGTGAGTCTAGTCAACATCTGATCCAGGTACAACAAGACATTCCCTCTGTCATCACCACGGGTAATAGCCCTAGTATTATGGTCACTAAGGTTACCATCTACAACAATTCTACCTGGGGGGAACTTCGTAGATTGGACATACATGCAAGGGCAGAGTAACAAAGCTCAATCCGCTTGAAAGCTCCTCAACATGGTTAATTGGAGGTTTACATTCAAGTGACCCCAAGTACCTTTCGACATCGTTGTAATACGTGTAAATCACTAGACCATAGGTAATGAAGTGGGTATGATCACTTCACCAGGTTTGATATGATCTCGTGCTTGACTCCTTTGTAAGGGGAGATTCCCAGAGAAAATTTGAAATAACTGAATTTATCTCCCTACTGCAAGATTCTAGTATTTGTTTGTAGCTTTGAAAATTTTACTCACTTCCCTATTCCAAATCCCTACAACTTAATCTACTGTAGGTGGAAAACAACCTTGAGAATAAAAATTTCTAGATTGATTTTAATTAGCATTGATTTTAATAGATGTTGTTATGCAAAGGTAATGGATGTCAAAATTGATGAAATTATGACTTGATGCAATCCTAATGCAATAAAAAATGATAATACAATCTTTTGTTTCAATGAAAATCTATCTAAAGCAAGGAGTCTTTCACTTTTTCAACTGAAATATAAGAAAAAATTCTAAACCCCACTATAAATTTTTTCCTAAAATGCAAATAAACAATTTCAAATCGCCCAAATATTGAAAATAATTTCAAATTTTCACTTTTCCCAATAACACAGGGAAACAAAAATTCTCTTTTCATACAAGCACTTAAAAATTCGAAAAATGCAAGAAGAAACCAATGATGAATAAAAACGAATTTTCTTTAATGGAATGCTATGAATTTACTTGCAGCAAAAGTGCAACACATGAACACTTCAACAACAGAAATAAAAATGATTTTCCATTTCAAAACAAGTACATGAAGTATTTTTCACAAACAATACCTAATCTTGCCAACCGTGGAATTTGACACACAACCAAACTTTCACAAAAGAGAAAACTAGACTCAAAACCTAATGTAATCGACAAAAGAAAGGTAGACAATCAAGAAAACAAGACTAATAGAATTATATTTTGATAAATCGACCATTGAGAGGAGAAGACCTTACCCTAGTTTGCAAAAAGAAGATAATAACAAGTAAAACTCTTCATAACACTCAGTCAAACTGACAATCATTCACAGGAGGTTCAAACAAGTGTGAAACCACAGGAAAAAATCAAAAGTTTGGATTTCAAGAGGATAAAACTGAGTTTTTAAAAAGTCCCAGGCATGTGTGTAGTCTCTGGAATAAACTAGTGCGTATACGATCTGTTGCTAAAGGGAATATACGCAGAAGTGCGCATTGTGCCTAAAGTAAAAGTGTGCACAATGGGAAAATTCAAAAAAAAATTAAAATAAATCAAATGCAACCCAAAATCCAAATCTATAATATTTCCAGACACCGTAAGAAGGCTTGTGCCGCAGGTTGAAAAGGTTAAAGAAGGAAAATTAATAGATATTGAAAAGATTCCCAGTGGAGTCGCCAATTTGTTATGTGGACAAATCCCTCTTGGAAACAAGAGTGGTCTCCCTAGACTTCAAAGAACCCTAGTAAAAAAAATGTTACTTTTCCCTAGACTTTGATTGATTGAAAGAAAATAGAATGATAGAGGCTTCTTACCAATTGGATGGAATTATTGATGACATCCCTCAATGCTTTCGACCATTCGCTCCACGATGCTCTAGATGTCCTCTTGTCACTCTTGACAACTTATCCATACCATCTTGAAAGAGAGATGCAAAGGTAGAGACAAACAAGAGATCAAAGCATGCAACATATAATAAAAGAGATAAATGGACTAATTAACCAATTATATATCATAAAATAATCAATATGCAACCAAAATCCATGTCGGTGATCAAGGAATCCTACAAATGAAATCAATGAAGATGTAATTGAGAAAGAACAATTGATTTTATATTCATAAAACTGGAGAAAAGCCTTACAACCATATAGCCTTAACGCTACAAGTCCCTTCTACAATCTCCAACCCTCTCCCTTGCAAGAAAACCCTTCCAACCTAATCTCAACAACATAAACCTACTTCCAACAGTCTTATCCCAATCCTTAGACCTTTAGTAGCTTTATAGGCCAAGAATGGCAAGTTTTGGATCCATTCTCCAAGGGATGAGATCCACTATTATTGGGATAGAGGTTCCACAAAGGAAGGGGAGTTGCTCCATGATGGGAGGGATTAGTAATGAATAGGCACTCATTCGAAGCTTGTTGGTTGGGACAGATTCTGCCAACAAACCTTCTAGACTTTACTTTTTTTTTCTTACATTATTCAAGTCATGTTTGTAGGTCATAGTGTAAGACAGTGCATACTTATGTGTGTATGTGTAGAAATTAACTAGGAAATCACTAATATAGCCAAAATCAAGGGTTTGTACCACGAGATCTAGAAATTCTACTTTCTTTGCGATGATTTAGTTTCAAACTTTCCTGGGGAATGCTTCGGGACACATTTGTTGATAACTAGAGATCTAAACCAATGCTCATTTTCCTAATGTGATAAAATGACATTTAATAGATGGAATGATCATAAGGAGGCTCCAAAATTTGAATGTAAGCAAAATTTGGAGGGTATTGTAGCAATGACAACACTTGGTGACACAGTGGAAGAATCCCAAATTCTTTTTTTAGGTCTAACATTATGCACAAGGTTTAGCCTTCATAATTATTGTGTCATCCAATTGATCACCCTAGATTCCTTACTTACCTTGGTTAAAAATTTACTCTTTTCTATTTCTCTTGTTAGCTTAACACACTTCACAAGACTAGCCAAACTTCAATTGTTTTGATTAGGGAGTAGGAGTATATGAGTTCCACAAGTTTAAGAGATTCAGAGTTTTAGTGTCATCTCTAGTGTTTATTTTCTTCCAGTAGGCCTGTTCAGTACCTTGACAAAGTCACTTCAAGGAATAACAAGAATTTCTTCATTGCCAGGGACCCTGTTCAATACCCCAATGAATTTGGTTGCTTCATCCCTCTGCATAGGAAGCCTTTATCTTCTTTCCTTTGTTTATTTTACACTTTATGCACATTGGCATTTTATTGAAATTTGTTTCGCCAAGGGCGGAAGATGGATCCTAACTTATTCAAAAATAAAGAGAGGTTGTTCCTTATTTTTCAAAGACTCTTATATACATACCTCTAGAATTGCTTTTCTTGCTTAAGTTTTCTCCTTTCCCACCTCTACTTGACTGAGTTGACATGTTTAAAACCGATCAATATAAATGGTTGATTCAAGGAATGAATATCCTAATATAGAAACAAGCATCATAGATCTGCTAAGGCTTTCATTTAAGATGAAACATATTTTC
The DNA here is from genome assembly GCA_031772625.1 of Pinus tabuliformis. NCBI lineage: Eukaryota > Viridiplantae > Streptophyta > Pinopsida > Pinales > Pinaceae > Pinus > Pinus tabuliformis. The sequence continues at coordinate 618,076,461 of CM062811.1, read as the reverse complement.
TGTATGTGCATCATTAACCTTAAAATATATTTAGATGCAAACAAATCAGGGGACTAAAGGTTAACCAAGTGTTGTTAGATGTCACAATGCCCTTTTAGCCTCTCACTACATTTCCTTAGAGCCAAACAAAGCAACTTTCATACACAATATTATTAAAACAAAACATGTACAAAGAGACAAAATAAAATTAACATGACATAAAATTAAAGAGAACAAGAGAGCAAAGTCAAACATAAATACTTGTAAAGACATGTGAGGAACAAAAATCAAAAGAGAAAGAGGGTGCACAAAAGTATTGTAATTTGATTCAAAAGTAACTATAATGCAACTAAAGCTAAACCCTAATCTATCTAACTAGAAGGTCAGTATCATGTGAAATCAAATTTCAAATATAGCCACAAGAGTTTCTCTCGGCCTACAAGAAGAAGGATATGGACAATAACACCATGATGAAACAATGTGAAAAAATAAAAAGATGTACTTGAATAGCCTGCAAATTCTTTTGAAGGTATTTCCTACTGGTAGAAAAGTGTGCCATACATGCTTCTTTTAACTAGTCTTCAATTGTACATTCATTGGTGTTTTCATTCTTAGCAAACATCAGTTAACATTGAAACTCATTATTAACGACATATATTGCTAAGTAATATTTTGCTAGCCAATCTGTGATTCAATCATAGAATTCAAAACAACCCATTTGATAACCTTAAAACTCATGAGAAAATGAACTTTCAATCAACTCAATTGAATTATAAAGAAATTATTGTGAGGGAAATTTGATATGATCATATCGAGAAATTTTTTCAAGATTGTGAGGGCCTAACATAACCATTAGCGAAATTTGAAGTGCCTCAACTTCTTGACAAACATATAAGCAGTGAAATGATGAATCATAAGAATTTATGGCCTTGATGAGATCAAAAAATGTAAAACAATTATCATCAGATACACTTGTGGGACAATGGTTAATTGAAATATAACTATTAAGGCTAGTGTTATGATTAGATGGAACAGTTAATGCATAAGATTCTCCATTATTCAAAAATAGAGATAGACCGATCTGAGAAATTTTACAAATGATTTGAATAATGGAATCATTCTCCTCGCATGCTAAGTACAAAAAATCATTACCTTGTGTTTGATTACAAACTAAACCAGCAACACAAAAATCAAAAGAATTTAAAATGAATGGTGGTATCACAAATCCAAGAAACTAGTCAAGATACAAAGAATAATGAGAAAAAAGATGACAACAAATTAACATGTTTCAAATCATATTTAATCGTTATATCAACTTGGGAAATTAATATGTGAAGATGAGGATTTTTATTCAACAACTAACTCAAGCATTCACTAACATTTAAGAGGAAATTTGTGCTAGAAATAAAATGATAATCTTCATAACGTTCACGAGAAATATTAGGAGTTGATTGCTCACATAAGCACTTAACATATATGAATCCTTCGATGAATGATAATATTTATCTTGTTTAGATAATCTTCGGCAAAATCACATAACCAATCTTTTGTCGACGCGTTTCGAACCAACCAGTGTGGTCTTAAAAGCGGATAAAGGTGGGGCTGCCGTTATCCTGGATAGAAAGGATTACAGAATTAAGATGCTTGACCATCTCTGTAATAGTGGGAGTTATAAGAAGCTTTCGAAAAATCCCCTCAAAAAGGTTTCCAGAGCAGTCGCTCTTGCGATCAAGTCGTGCAATTCCACGATTCCTCTAGCCCAGAAACTTATTGAGGGAAACCCCATCACTCCTAGGATATATGGTCTTCCTAAAATCCATAAGGATGGGGTCCCCCTGAGACCCATTGTCAATACCATTGGTGGTCCAACTTACCTCCTGGCCAAGTTCCTCGCTGCAAAGTTGAGACCCTTGGTTGGGCAGACTGAGTCCTTTGTCAAAGACTCAGCTTCTTTTATTGAGGATCTTAAGAGAATTAAACTTGAGCCCGAGGACATTCTGGTAAGTTTCGACGTGGTCTCTCTTTATACTTGTATTCCTATCAATGAGGCCATGAAGGTAATTAATAAGCTAACTGACCCTGATACGGCTAAGTTAGTTGAGCTTTGCCTTACCTACACCTTTTTTAGCTTCGAGGGAGAATTCTATGAGTAGACTTGTGGAGTTGCCATGGGCTCCCCCTTGTCCCCTGTCGTCGCTAATCTCTTCATGGAGGAGTTTGAGTCTAAGGCTTTGGCCTCCTCTCGTCTCTTACCGAAGCTTTGGAAAAGATTCGTTGATGACACTGGTGTTGTCTGGTCTCATGGTCCTGACGAGCTGGATCGTTTCTTCAGTCACCTCAATAACCAGTCCGCCGCCATTAAATTCATGATGGAAAAAGAAGATAATGGTTGTCTTCCGTTCTTGGATGTTCTCATCTCTAAGAAGGTGGATGGTTCCTTTTCTCATCAGGTGTTTAGAAAGAAGATGCATACTGAGCAATACTTGCATGCGTCTTCGCATCATTTCCCCGCTCAGAAGTTAGGGGTTCTTAGCACGCTTGCCACACGTGCTGTAAGAATTTCGGATGAGGAGAGCCTGGAAGCGGAGAAGGCTCATCTCCTAGATGTCTTTGAGAAGAATGGTTACAATAGGCACCTCGGTCAAAAAGCCTTCCTCAGGGCCAAGAAGGAGCCTTCAATCCGAAGAGTTCCTAATGATCATATCTTGGGTGTGAACCTTCCTTACATCCAAGGGACCACAGATAGGATTGCGAGGGTTCTGAGGAAGTACGATGTGCCCGCAACTTTTAGACCTCTCAACACTATCCGTAGCTCCCTCAGGTCTGTGAAAGACCCTATTGACCCTAAGGACATGAAGGGCGTCTATGTCATTCCCTGTTCCTATGGGATCCCTTATATTGGTGAGACTGGTCGCTCTATCAATCAACGGATTAGCGAGCATTCGGCTGACTTGAGACATGGTAGGACCAAGTCCTCAGCCTTGGCTGAGCATGCGGGGAAGACTATGCATCATGTTTGTATAGAAGAGGCTCAAGTCATTGCCAAAGTTGCGCAGTTTCACCATCGCAAATTTAGAGAGGCCCTGGAAATTGAGAAGAGGCTGAACAATCTTAATAGGGATGATGGCTGGAAGATTAGCAGTTGCTGGGTCCCAGCCTTGTCTTCCTAGCCTCCTCATTCCCCTTTTGTTAGGTCTTAGGGTTTCTGTCTTCCCTCTCCTTAAGTTTTGTTTTTGGCGGGTTAGTCATATTATTATGGAGTGCATGAGTTATTAATAAGTTATGAAGTAATTTTGGGCTAATTATTGTATTAACCTTTTCCCGTTTATGATACTAGGGGGTATATTATAATTAGATTAGATTTTTTGTTTCCATAATTTCAATTATTTATGCATTGATATTTAATTCTACTACACCTTGAAATTTCCCTTTAACTAATTTCCTATATATTTAGTTAATAAAAAACCCCTTTCTAAACCTTATTAGTAATAATATATTTACCTAATAACATAGTCAATTTTAATAATAAAAAAAAAATTTAGTGAATAAATATTGATTATTTAATGAATATAAATTACTAAATTAATTATAAGAGGAGATCTAGTTTACCAAATGACCTTAGGTTTAAATGATAAACAAGAAATTATTATAAATAGAGGATATACCAATAACACTGAGTTAGTTTGAGTTGGCTATTTTTATGGATATACTATTATTAATAAACATACTTTAATTATGGTATTTACCTAATGTAACTAATTCTAAAGATAATAATGATTTAACTAGAATACTATTTGTTTGTTTTTTAATAATATTAGAATTATAAATTATTAAGTAAACATAGATTATTTAATAAACATAAATTACTGTATATAACTTATTATTTTCGAATAGGCCATTATATCTAAATTATTAATAAAAATGATATATTTTAAAGAACAAATAGAGAAGGTCTAGTTTACCAATGGACCCTTAGATTTAAATAATCATTATTACATAAATACACAATTACCTAGTGTAACTAAATTCTAAGAATAATAGTAATTTAATACTATTTATTTGTATTTAAATAATTTGGGAATAATAATAAATATAGATTATTTAATAAATATGAAGATATAATATTTAAATAATAAATATGGTTTATATAAATATTATATTATTCAATTAACTAATAATAATGAATTATATGTGGTTTGACTAGGATCATTAGGTCAAATTAGCCGTTGGCAATATAGCTGTTGGAGTCTCTGCACACTCTATTTAATCAAGCTAAGCCTGATTGGTTCTTCAACTTGTCCTGACGATGAACCACACTGGTTGGTTCGAAACGCGTCGACAAAAGATTGGTTATGTGATTTTGCCGAAGATTATCTAAACAATTTTATGGATCACAGAAGTCTAAATTCCTTAATATTTATCTTGATAATTAGGAAGATAGGATTAATAGCTTTGTGCATCTATGAAAGATATACATTCCAATCATGGGTTTAATATAAGAGGCTTTCATGAAGATGAATTAACAGAAACAAAAGCCTATATTCGATGAGAAGTTCAATCTTTAAAATTAGGAATAATTTCCTGGAAATGCCGAAAATATTTCAAGAATGAGTTTGCATCTAGTGAAAAAATGCAAAGAAAAGAATTATGCGAGAAAATATAGATTTGATCTGGTTTAAAGATCTCATCAGGATTATGAGACCCTGACATAACCATAAATGAGATTTGAAGTGCCTCAACTCCCTGAACTTTCAAATGTTGAATAATTATATTTTGAGAGCTAAGTCAAATCGTGAATTATATGTGGACATATACTATTAGTTATTGCAACAAGAAAAATATTATCCAGATGGAACTTGTCTACATAATTGGTTTGATCATATTTTTAAACCTCAAGAAACAAATTACTCAAGTCATAAGGTACTTCTGATTGTGTATCTATAAATCAAGGAAATTCCATGAGAAACCTAACTTGAAGAATTATCCTCATTCAAGACTAAAAATTGCAAGGCATGGAATTGAAGCTCAATGATTTCATTGTTTTTTTCCCCATCATATGTGGCCTTACCACCTTGTGTCAATTTAAATTTTTTCTCATTAGATTGTGAAATCAAAGATCATGCCTGTTATGAAACCAGCTCAAGAAAAGATAGAAAAGATAGATCAACGCCTTAGAATTTAGCCTCTTCGAGGGGGAAACCTCCTTTACATTACATAAATGAACAGTTCTTGAATGATACAAATGAAAAGACCTCCTTTCTATATATAGGAGTCTAAGGGGCCATAACATAATCAGAGCCGACATAACAATAATAATGTAAGGGCACAATAATAACAATAGTGGGCTTCTATGGGGCACAAAAGTAACAATATGGGCACTACATGGGTACATCAATATAGTGGGTTGTACTAATAACAATAAGGGGTTACACTAGTAGTAAGGGGCCTAACGTGCTCCTCTCCTTCAAAAATCATTTTCCTCAACGCTTGAGTAGTTCTTGATGCTTCTGTATAAAATTCTTGTCCTCCCATGTGGAATCTTCAGTGGGTAAGTTCTTCCACTTGATGAGATACTCTAAAATTTATCGATTTTGTAGCTATCGAGTTCTTGTTTCTGTGACTGCTCCAGGTTCCAATATGTTTTTTCCTTCCTCTTCAATTTCTTGTAATATTGTTTGAATTGGGATCTTTTGCAACTTTTGAATAAGTGGCCATGCTTCTTCGTCCTTCTTCCATTCATCCCTTGCTTCATTTATCCAATCTGGTTGGATAATAGAAATAGTACAAAACAATGCTTCCACATCCTCATCCTTGAAGAGTCTTCCCATTCGGTAAGGTCGCCATTTTTTAAGTGCATGTAGTATTGCCAACATTTCCTTCTCATAAATAACTTTCTTGAGATGTAGCAAAAATACCCAATCACCTACATCAAAACATTTTTCACTACGATGTTGATCTACCTGTTGTTTCGTTTGATTTTGCACTGAAGTGGAGTTATCCTTTAAAAGTTGGAGAACTTGTTGTTGATGCTCGATGTGATCTTTCACTGCTTGAACCTTTTTATTCTTGATATGTCCTTCTATCTCTAGAGTTTGAGGAGTGGCAATTTCTTCCAATCCTTTACAAGATATGGTCGGATTCATTTCTTGATGCTCGATGTGATCTTTCACTTCTTGAACATTTTTCTTCTTGATATGTCCTTCTATCTTGATAGTTTGAGGAGTGGTAATTTCGACCAATGAATTACAAGATATGGTTGGATTTATTTCTTCTTTGTCGATGTGATCTTTCACTTCTTGCACCTTTTTCTTCTTGATATGTCCTTCTATCTTGAGAGTTTGAGGAGTGGTAATTCTTGCTAATGCTTTACAAGATATGGTTTGATTCATTTCTTCTTTCTCTGGGGTGGGGTCCTGGCGTATATCCTCTTCTTTTGACCTTTCTTGCTCCTTTTCTTCTTCCTCTTCACAATCTATGTAGAATAATTTCTTCTCAGCACACTTATGACCTTTAGTGTATTTGTAATCACGATTGTAACAAAGCCCTTTTTCTCTTTTTTCTTCCTATTGTTGTGGTGTAACCCTTGTAGGTTGTGGAAGGCTAGGAGAAACAACACTTCCATCTTTATAGTTGTGAGGGGTATGCTTCCTAGTTTCCATAATTTTGCTTTCCACTATGTCACAAAGCCCTTTTACCATTTCCAATTGTTGTGGTGTTGTTCTAAAGAAGGTCTTGCTCTTTGTATCCTCATAATGTGCTACCATTTCCTCCGTGAAAATTGACCACGTAACAAGTTTTTTACGAGAACAAATCCCTTCATACCATAAAAATTGATCCGGTTCTAAATATGAAGATGCAATAAATACCTTTTGTAACAGTGGTACACCATGTAGATCAAAATATTGCTCCTTTTGAAGTATCCAATTTAAAGGATCCTTGCCATCAAACTTCCTCATCTTGCTTTTTCTTGATTTTAGGAGCTCGATCTTGAAATGACTATAAATTTGTAATTTCGTATCTTTAAGTTTTGAAATTGCGATCTATAGTAGCCCTCTGCGTCCTCTTTCCAATGCCACCAGTCTGATCCAAATTGGATTCTCCAATAAAGAGTTATGCACAATCTCCCAAGATGACCTGATTATAGACCTTTCCAGAAGAGCAAACTTGTATGAAGTGCCACGTGTCACTGTTTCGACCTTTGGCACTGAAAAATATATACAAGAAACTACAGTCCTTCCTATTTCTGTACCTTCTTACAAAATTTCAATCCGATGCTCAGAGAGAAAGTTATGACGATTTTCCCCAGGTCACCTGTTTGGAATGTAATTCAGGACTTTTTTTAAAAAGACCAACTTCCTCAGATCATATCTCCATAAATATAGTGCGAAAAGCTCTGAAATTTAGACCCGAGGTTCAGCGTGATTTCTTCTCAAATGGGTTTTTTTTTAGCTTCTGAAACATCGTAGAAAGAAAGTTGTAGCGAAAATTCCACGATCACCTATTTGGAGCAACGAAACCCTAGAATCCAAAGCTCTAATACCAAATGTTATGAAACCAGCTCAAGAAAAGATAGAAAAGATAGATCAACGCCTTAGAATTTAGCCTCTTTGAGTGGGCAACCTCCTTTACATTACATAAATGAATAGTTCTTGGATAATACAAATGAAAAGACCTCCTTTCTATATGTAGGAGTCTAAGGGGTCATAACATAATCAAAGTCGACATAACAATAATAATGTAAGGGCACAATAATAACAATAGTGGGCTTCTATGGGGCACAATAGTAACAATATGGGCACTACATGGGTACACCAGTGGGTTGTACTAATAACAATAAGGGGTTACACTAGTAGTATAGGGGCCTAACAATGCCATATTTTCATCACTAGTTAATTCATTATGAGCGGTAGGGAACAAGGGGTAGTGAGCTGAAGAAGAAGTTCTCATAAGAAAATCTTCCTTAACCAAATCAGATTCTAGATTTAAATCTTGCAAATCGAAGTCTTCTTGAGAAATCAAAAGATCAACCGATGTACCTAGGCATACATAGTCATATATATATATATATATAGATGGATTCATTTCCATTAGAATGATGGTTATCCAAGGCTTAATTTTGATAAATTTTCATGATTTTGTTTGACTAATTTCTGATATCACAAGATTCTAGATCAAACAAGAATGAAGGAACACCATCTTGACATAAGTGACTTTCAAAGAGGGAAGAGAGATTAAAAATGTCTTCACCCTTCTTGTCCTATACCTATGAAATGTGATCATCTTGTACTTGGTCACCATTTGGACTAGTAAATTGAGAATCAAGAGTATTTGAAGAGCTTGTTGGTGGAGTGAATTGATCAAGAAAATCAAGGTGCAAAGATCCTTAAGATGTAGATGGTAGATGATGGCAGCTATCCCTTGAATATTATTTTGATGATATCAGATTCAAGATTTATATTATGTACATTGATGTGATCTCGAGGAATCAAGCGATCAACCTTCACCTTAGGCTCCATGTATTTATTGGAACATTCAAAGTTTTCCCTGATAATATCTTAATCATGGAAAATAGAAAAAAGTGGATCAATAATTTGATTTTATGATTTCCCAAATTCAACATGAGCATGAGAGACCACCTTGTTTGGTAATAAAAAATGAGGAGGAAAAGGGACAAAAGGGGAAGTAGATTCCTCCTGTGAAGGTTTGGGTGCCTCATGATCAAGAAAAGTTGGAAGAGTAAAATCAACAAAGGATTCAAATTCAAATGGTTTAAAAGATATCTAAACCAAACATTGAATTTTTTCATTAAATAAATCCCAACCCACATCTTCTTCACGAGATTCATAACATAGGTGAAGAAATGTATCAACAAATTCCTCTACTGATGTGTCAAGTTTCATTCTAAGTTGTTTAATCCTTTTATAAACATATTGATAATTATACTTATTAAAGGTTAAATTAAGGTCCTTGAAGATTTGTTCGAACGAGTGAATGGAAGTGTCTGGTGAGGTTTGACACCACTGCTTAACTCAACTTTCAAGTGTGAGGTTAAAAAGTGTACAAGCAACCTCTTCACAATTTATTTCATGAAAATCACAAAACTTGAGAATAAAAAGTGTATGCTCTAGAATAGATGTTTTACCCTCACTATCAAACTTAAAGATGTGACAAGTTATCTATTAGTTCCACAGGGATTGAAAGATTGACATTCTCGAAAAAACTCGAGATTAATATTTGGAAATGAGTAATTTCAAGTTGAAGATTCAAAACAGACTCAATGGGCTCAATTTGTCATTTGGCCCTCCTTCTAACATACAATTTGGTGACAGTACTGGAGACCGCTGACAGTAGGGGGTCTCCTCTGTATGAAGTCCCAACTAGATCTCATACTATTTGGAGTAGGAGCCCCATCTAGATAATAGGTCTGACGCCATAACTTAAAGGTTTTCCTTTTCTATAATAAAAAACATAAGGGAGTATTTACATAACATTTGAAACAAGCAAGTAATTTGACACTATGAAGCGTACAATTGTAATGTGTATAAAGTACTCTCATGAATGAAAAGAGAAAAAGTGAGCCTTTAGAAGAAAAGTAATAGTACCATTCTAACAAAGACATGCACAAGCATAGGAAGAATCATTAAGTAACCTACAAAATAGTTCACAATGTAATAATGATCATAAAAGCAAGTAACAATGCACATTCAATAAGATGCATACCAAATCTAATGAAATAGTTTGTTTTATTTAGTATGTATGAACACAAACATATACCACAAAAATTAAAAGAATAATCTTACAACATCCATGATACCTGCATGAAAGTGTGTCAGATCTGAGAACTTCATATATTAAGTGAATGTTCTAAGATGCACAATTACAATGATGCAACACTAGCTCCAATAGTGGAACATTAAGCCACTAATTGCTTCTTCAAAGAATGATATTCTCTCATATGCCAAGCTAAAGAAGACAGGGTGAAAATTCCTTTTCTTGAGCTATGAGGGTTCATTTATAACAAATTAGGTGACTCTGCACCTCCCATGTAACTCTTGACCTCCCTCATGACTCTTGAGCTCCCATGTGACTTTTGAGATTCTATGTGACCTTTGAGATCCTACATGAGTCTAGGACTTCCTAGTGGCTTTCCAAATTCCATGTGTGACCCTTGGGTTGATCTGAATGTGGAATATTATTTTTCTATGCTAAGATCCTCATAAGAATACAAAAATGTGCTAGAGGTTTGTACCCCAAAATAGCAAGTAAAAACATGAGTTATTATGTGTGTTTTCTTATGTTAATTTCATGAAAAACTTTAAACATGAAATCAAAACATTGAATGGAAGAATGCATCAATCAGTAATACACCAGACATTGTTAAAGGAGTTCACCCCATCTGGGCTACATCTACTTGGATAAGCTCTAATGGCATGACCACTTCTCATTATGCTCAATTTTTAGAAAATAAGAGTACATAAAGTGCTGAGAAATGGAATGGTTAGTTTATCCTTCAAAGAAACAAACTTTTGCAAGAGTTATGACTCCATATACATGTTAATCGACAACCAAACATGTAAACTTTCAACAAAGAAAGGCATCTTGCACCAAGACCCCATACTCCAACTTCAAAGAGCATCAATAGTACTAAAATCTACTTGAAATACATAAACGAGTCTCTTCTCCAAAACACATAGATAAAAGAGGAATAAAAGCTACAACACTAATGCAATAGCTATTGCAGAAAGCACATGGAGGCTGAAAAACCCCTGCAATGTCATCTCCATCTTCAAACTCCTCCATAAACTTATTCAACACCTTAGTTGACCATGGCAACTATAGACTTGAACCTACAAAAAACTATCTAGAAGGGCTCCTTTGATTCTAAGACCTACTTCAATGAGTCAAGAATATCCAAATAAGGCTACCTAGCCTCTTTTTGTACCCAATTTGGTTGAAAACTGGAGAAGTAATGACCTCTCCTAGTTTTCTCCACTATTTGCTCTACAAATTGCACGAAATCCGGTATCATCCTACAAATTCACCGCATTTTCCACTAACAGGCCACCAAATCCGCTAAAATTAGGGTGGATGTGTCAGATGGTTAATTTAGCCATCGAGGCCTAAAAACCAAAAGAATGGTCATATGGGGGGCCATATGCCCAGGGGCTAGCCCCCGACGCTGGCCCCCTCCCTCTAGTGGTCACATTAAATGTTAGTGGATGTGTTCACATGGTAGAGACCTCGCGGTTAGATGTTGGTGGTTAGGAAACGATGGTCAGCGATGGCGGTTAAGCTAGCGGTTAGCATGACTGTCGACATAGTGTTCACATGGGGGGCAGTTAAGTCCACCCGATCCCCTAAACTGTGCGGCATTAAAACTTAAATATATGTGACAATGTATATGGTTAATAAAAAACCCCGCGATGCAATGGTAACGATGTTTGTTGTTTTTTGGGAGCTCGGCGGTTCGAATCCCGTTGCCTTTGCCCGATCAATACAACCGTTTTGGTGGCCTCCCGGGTTGCCGCGTGGCGACCTCCAGCTGGGACACGTGTCAGTTCGTGGTTGGCCACCACAAAAACACATAACCACACAATACTTGCCACTTGGACCACTAACAAGGTGCCACTTGGCACCAACCAATTCATTGAGGTAACTCTTTGACCAAGTCAAACTGCAATCTCACCTGCCCAGTCAGCACCATGTCAACAGTACAGACTGCTGACTGAGCTACCCATTTTCTTTTTAAATTCATCTGTTTGGAAAAATGACCAAAACACGATATCTTGAGCAAATGATATTGATTTTCCGTGAAACGAGTTGTGCCAAAATCAGGATGACGAGATATATGTGGTCATTCAGATTCCATAACATTCTAAAAAATTTGAATTTTTGGCAAATTTTGAGCTCCGGATCACTCTTCCCCGCTGAAAACTTTTGGTCCCCAAAATTTCACTTTCAATTGTTCAACATTTGAAGGTAGAGTTTCTTCACTTTTCCAAAATCGATCCAATTGATGATTGTAGTGCCTTGACTTGTACTTGCCTTGGCTCTTTCTCAAGATGAACATGAAATATAACCCAACCAAAGAATTCAAGTTCAATGTTCTTCTCGGCTTGTCCATGTCGCTATGGTCATCCACATCAACATCCTTCCCAAGGAGAATTTCCATTGCGATCTTCTGCAAAATCCTTATCAAGGATAATATCCCAAAAAAACTTTGAAAAATGAACCAAAAAAGTTTTCACATAGTGAATACTTGTATAACTTCAGTGCCTAACAAATTTGTAATATATTGAATGTGCTGCAACTACTCATACAATAGTTTTATAATTATTTCTTAAATTACAAATAGAAATGCATTTTACAAAATGGAATAATCTTGAATTCCAAATTTCCCATTCAAATTGACTATCAACAAGCCAAACTAGCATAACAATGCCAAAGAAAACACTTGCATATACGTGATTTGTTTATGAACATCACTTTTACAAATTGCCCAACTATGGGGATATGAAACTAGTGCAAAAAAAATATTTACAAAGTTCATCTAAGCAAAACTTTTGCCCATTTCTTACCCAGCGAGGCAAATGAATCCTCTATTTGAAATTTTTCTCCTTCTGGAGCTACTTTAGGGATGGTCGCATCGTGTACCATTTTTTCTTTTGTCGCTTCATCTTCTAGTGCATGCATAATTTACTTTCCCTTGTCAGGATGAAGTTGTGGAAACAATTTCCAACACTTCTTGACCCAATGCTCATTGATATTACAGTGAGTGAAAATTTTCTTTTGAGCTTCTCTTGGCTCACATGTCTTTAACCTTGGATGAGATTTTCTCTTTTCGGTCTCAATTCTAATAGACATAAAAATCTTTGTGATGACAACTTTCCTTTTATAGAACTTATCTACACAATGGTTAGATGAAATGAGAAAGGTGCATGGAAACACATTCTTCAACATGTTATCAAATCATCATGTTGCTTTCCATTATGAAAAGCATTTGAATTAACAGGAAGATTATACCTCTTTTTGTTGTCCTTTGGCTTACGTTTCTTGCATGAGGAACTTGCATGGCAAGAAGAACTTAGCTTCATTTCTTCTTCAACTTCTTCATCTCTCTTTGGAGATGTTTTACACTTCAATTCCTCCTTATACTTGAGGAACCAAGCAATTACCAATTCTGGATACAAATCCCAACATCTTGCCTCCTCATGTCCTCTCTTATGGAAAAAGGAACATGATACCCATGAGTTGTTGCTAGAAGACCATTCTTCTTTTGCAACATAGCCTAAGCCTTCATATTTAGGCCTCTCCCTTGCCTCAATTGGATTTTTAATGCCTCTCCAAGGCCTCCTTTGTAACCCATCTTGGTCAAGAGCTTAGATCCAATGCCTTTACTATGTTTTTCAAAGGCTGCAAATGAATTTACATCAACACTTTCATGTAAAGAAGAAGCATGTAAATTCTTACCATTTGCCTCATCTTTTGATTGAGATAAAAAGATGTTTTCAAACCCTCTTTTGATTCTGGATGTGTTCTCTTAGACTCTTTGGTTCTCTTCTTTCAGCTCCTTGAATTTGGGTGTTGATAAAACCTCATCCTTCACATCATGTGGACAAAAGGCACAAAATTGTCCGTATTCCTTCTCCAAGGGACTTTCTACACTAGCATCTTGCATAAGAGTTGTGGAAAAACATGAATATTGTGGAGAATATGGTGGTTTATCAACATTATTGTTACCTTCTTCCCTTAGATAACATTCTCCTCTTGGAGGTCTAGAGCTTTCACCTTGCAATTTGGTATTCCTCTCTTCATAGAGGACTTTCACCATTTCTGCCATGTCTAAGAAATCATTTCTAAAATACTTCACATCATTTGACATTCTTGTAGGCTCTCCTCCTTAGGACATGCTTTTCTTGAAGCTTCTACTGCAACTTGAGGTAGAACTGGTGGTAGAGATTGTAACAATCTTGCTCTCCTTTCCAAAACCTTCTCCTCACTTGAGCTTCAAAACACATTCACTTGCAAACAACAGTCAATTCCTCCTTGCATAAAGAAAACCAGTGCTCTGATACCAACTTGATCTAAATGTGGAATATTAGTTTTCTATGCTAAGATCCTCATCAAAGTACAAAAATGTTCTTGAGATTTTTACTCCAAAATAGCAAGTAAAAACATGAGTTTTTATGTGTGTTTTCTTACATTAATTTCATGAAAAAATTTAAACCTGAAATCAAAACACTGAATGGAAGCATGCATCAATATGTAATACACCAGCCATTGTTAAAGGAGTTCACCCCTCTTGGGCTACATCTCCTTGGATAATATCTAATGGCATGACCCCTTCTAATTATGCTCAATGTTTAGAAAAGAAGAGTACATAAAGTGTCGAGAAATGGAATGGTTAGTTTCTCCTTCAAAGAAACAAACTTTTGCAAGAGTTATCACTCCATATACATGTTAACCTACATTCAAACATGTAAAATTTTAGCAAACAAAGGCATGTTGAACCAAGATGCCATACTCCAACTTCAAAGAGCATCAACAGTACTACAATCCACTTGAACTACACAAGCAAGTCTCTTATCCAAAACATGTAGAGAAGAGAGGAATAAAAGCTACAAAATTGATGTAATAGCTGTTGCAGAAAGCATATGGAGGTTGAAAAACCCTTGCAAGGTCATCTCCATCTTCAAACTCCTCCATAAATTGATTCAACACCCTGGTTGATGATGGCACCCATAGACTTCAATCTGCAAAAATCCTATCTAGAAGTGCTCCTTTAATTCTAAGACCTACTCCAATGAGTTTAGAATATCCAAAAATGGATACCTAACCTCTTTCTGCACCCTATTTGGTCAAAAAATAGAGAAGTTATGACCTCTCTTAGTTTCTCCACTATTCACTCTACAAATTGCACAAAATTCGGCATCATCCTACAAATTCGCCCCATTTTACGCTAACGAACCACCAAATCTGCCGAAATCTGGGTGGATTTATCGGATGATTAATTTAACCACAAAGGCCTAAAAACCAAAAGAATGGTCATATGGGGGGCCATGCACTCAGGGGCTAGCCCCCGACCTTCGAGGGTCACTTTAAATGTTGGATGACGCATTCACATGGCAGAGACCTTGTGGTTAGGAGTTGGTGGTTAGGCAACGGATATCGGCGGTGGTAATTAGTGTGACCATTAAAGCAATGTTCACATGGGGGGAAATTAAGTCCACCTATGACCTCCCAAACCACGTGGCATTAGAAATTAAATATATGTGCCAATGTATATGGTTAATAAACAACCCCGCGGTATGCTAATGATGTTTGTTTCTGTTTGGGAGGTTGACGGTTCAAATCCCATTGCCTTCGCCTGGTCGATACAACCATTTTGGTGGCCTCTGGCTGGGCCACATGTCAGCCCGTGGTTGGCCACTGCAAAAACATGTAACTACACAATAATTACCACTTGGACCACTAACAAGGTGCCACTTGGCACCACCCAATTCACCTAGGAATTATTTTACCAAGCCAAACTACCATCTCACCTGCCGATTCAACACCATGTTAGCAGTACAGACTACTGACTGGGCTGTCCCTTTTTTTAAAAAATTCGCCTATTTGGCAAAACGATCAGAATGCGATATCTTGAGCATATGTATCGGTTTTTCGCTAAAAAAATTGCGCCAGAATTAGGATGAAAAGCTATACGCAGTTGTTTAAGCTCCACACCATTTTTAAAAATTGAATTTTTGGAAAATTTTGAGCTCCTAATCATGGGCTTCCATACATTTTGAATTTTGTCATTTTTATGGAAATACAAAATCAAATTCCACAAATTGTGGAAAAATACATGGACAACATAAGACATTTGTGATGACATTTCTAGAAGCCACAATTTGACAACTGTGACATAATAATTCATTGTCATGTATCAATTCCAAGTCCCTCTCTTTGTTGCTATGTCTTCAATTTTTCATTATAGATCTAGCTTGTACTTCATCTTCGCCCTCCAAAGGGATGGATAAGAATTGGAACCTTCTAAGTCAACATGGGTTTCCATCTCTCTGTCATGGTTCAAGATTTCTTTACTCTTGCATGATATCATATCTATATATCATCTCCATAATTGTCCCTTTTGTAACCTCTTCTTTCTAATCTCCTTGATCATCATCTTGCCATGATAGGGTGAGAGCACCTACACATGAACTTCACTCATGACAAGGCAACATCAGTCCAAAAATCACTTATTATATCTTGTGAAAATGCTAACTGTGATGGGATAGTGTGCAAGGGCTGAGAGAGGAGCCTAAGGATGTGCAATGCATAGATTCAGGAGGAAGGGAGTGAAGGGCTAGGCATTAGGGATGCATAGTGAAAAATGAAAAGCGGTAGAGGCAGGGATTTTCTTAGTCAGAAAGTCCAAGAGACAAGTGTTACAATATTAATCACTAAGACTATGCAATGCACATTGCTTGAGGAAGATGATCCATGTATTGAACAATTGAGAACTACAAGAGTTGAATGAGGCCCTACTATCCACTAAGACTATGCAATGTGCAGTGAGGGCAAGGTTGGCCAAGGCATTATGCAAAGAGAAAGTGGAAGATACAAGAGTGATAAGATTGAGCACTTTGATTGCGCAGTGCGTAATGATTGAAGAGGAGGCTCAAGGGATTGCGCAATTGAGAATTGTAGGGGTCCAAAGGTGAACCCACAATCCATTGAAACTATACAGTGCAAAATACAAGGCAGGGTTGATCATGGACTGTGGAATGGGAAAGTGTAAGCAACAAGGTTGAGGGTATGTTCTCTGAGGTTTCTTAATGAAAAGTTGAAGGAGGTTGTCCTTTAGATGGGTATAATGTGTAGGTACCAGAGGCAAGGGTCCCATCACCGAGGCTTGGGAATGTGCAATGTGCTTATCACTTAGCTGGAAGTTGAATGTGTTAATTAGTTTTGTAAGAGGTGAGGACAAAGAATAACTCTTAAATTGACTAAGTGTGAGATCAACGAGACAAAAGAGTAAGAGCATATAATAGGTCTTGAGCATGATCAAACACACATATACACCCAAGCACATGCAAATAAGGTACACAGTACCCAAAACCAACTTGCATACAATGAAACAATAATAAAATGACACTTATCCCCAAGTGTAACACTTAAGATGTATATATTTATGACAAAAGTGTTAACTACAACAAAAAGGTACACTATGCCATAAGAATGTGTCCAACACATGTTCTAATGATAAATAACATCAGCTAGTGCAAGAGAGTGTGATGGAACTGCCTCTAGAAGGTGTGCCATCGTGTTCTTAGGATATGTGAAAACAAGTGAAAGCGACACTTACAAAAGATAGACCAAGCACAAATTAAACATGTAAGAGTAAAACAAAATGAAAGAAACACTTGTGAAAGAAAAAGTGACAATTGAGAAACTCACCCAGAAGATGGACATTTACAACCACAAGTGAGAGAATGCTCCTTGTACTCCAAAAGTGCGCAGAGCTCAAAAGCAAAGGATGAATGTGAAAATGAGATATGGACTAGACTCTTTATATAGGGAGAGAAAACATGAAATTAGGGTTAAGATTTGTGAGTTCGCTTAGTGCATGTCAGGAAACTAGGAGTCATGAGTGAAATCACTACCACTAAGAGGTATGACAGTACTAACTTGAAGGAGCACACTCTCACTGTTGACAAGGAGTGTGAAATAACTATCTGTAGAGGATTCTCTTACACTGTCACTAGGAACTGCACAATCAACTATTCACAGGGAGTGTGCAGTGATTTCCTCAAGGAACTGTGTAGTTACTTTATTTAAGAACCATGCAATCACTAGCACAAAGGCCTGCACAATCATTATGACTAAGAGATATCCAATCACCATTAGTAGGAACTGCGCAATCACTTGCAACAAGAGCTACATAATTATTACTATCAAAGAGTGCACAACATTGTCATTGTAAAGTGTGCTTAGCCTATCTCGGGAAGTGTGCTTGTGAAGAAATAAAGAGGTGGGCATGTGAAAGCAGGTAGATCGAGACTTATCATCCCTAAAGTAAGACTTGAACACTTAGACAAAATGATCAAGCATGACCTTGATGGCTTGAAACAAAGGATGACATGATCATACGGAGGCTCCAAAATTTTAATGTAAGAAAAAATTGGAGGGTGTTGTAGCAATGCCAACGTAAAGTTTCAAAAACTTTGGATTGGCCCCTATGAAATTGCTATTAAAATTGGAACTAATTCTTATTTGTTGAAAGATAATGATGACAAGTTATTATCATACCCTAAAAATGCTTCTCAAAGTAAACACCTTATTGATGTTGCTTCATGATCAGTTCCACCTTGACCTCTCTCTGGTCTTTGATTTCTTTGGTTTATGTTTTTTTCTTTTATTATCATCTTTTAATTTTCCTTTCTTTTAGTTTATTGTATTTTAGATCCTTTGTTGCTATTTTAAATAACGTCTTGTATGCATACTTTGAAAATGTTTGTAGAGAACAACATATTTCTTTTTCTTTGCTACATCTTACTCATAAGGTGAAAATAATAACGCTACAACTAGGTGTTCAATATCATATCGAGTTTATGCATAAGTATCAATAATGACTTATCTTTACTCCATCGAGATAGTGATAAATCACTCCTAATGTTGTTTCCCTTAAATAATTTAGGCTTGTGAGGTGACAAATTGATAGGTTAATGTATCTCTTCCACTCTTAGTGAGGGGTTATTAGGTTTCCTCATACTCATTTTTTCCTTTTATTTTGTGAAACCAAAGATTCTAAGTCCAATATAAGCACCTATATTTCCCTATGGAGTCGTTAGATGTTGAAATTCACTTCAGAAATTTGAAATTTTGTAATAAGATACAAAATTCTTTCCTCTGTCATGGTTGGTCGCACCTTAACTGGCCATAGTTTTTGTTTTGTTTATATCATCTTAAAACCTTGCTTTTTTTCTACCATAACCAAAAGGGTGAGAACCACGAAGATTCTTTACATAAGATTTCCTGCATTATTACTTGATGATATATGTGTTAATAACTATATATTTTTGGTTTGAAGTAGAGCGGTTGAATCTAACTACATGTATATGGTTGAAAGCTGAAGGGGCCATGACCTAACTATATATCATTTCTTTCTTTCCATCATCAAAACTCACACCTTTATCCCCCAATTTTAATGCTCTGTTCATGTGGTTGATCTATGGCAACAAATGGACCTCAATATAAATTGACGGTTGCTATTGATGAGGGTTTTTACTCCCTTACTATTTAACCATTTGGATTGGATGTCCCAACTCATTTGGTATTTTTACCACCTGGATCACCACTGCGACCACTAGAAAACATTGAGCTTGAACTGAGGTCTGTGAAGTATTTAGTGGGATAATTATGTGTGTCATCAATATCTAAGTTCAGCTATGGGTAAGTTATTGATGGTTAATTACAAATTTCAGTGCATTTTTCGTTGGATGGCTGATCTCTGTGCATTTCATAGAAAATTTGATTTAACTCAATATATAACCTATTTTGCCTATGACCATTCCTTCTCAACCTTAGTTAAGTTATTTGTTTCTACAATTTGAGGAAATAATTCAAAATAGGGTTTTAATCAATGCATTAGTCATTTCTTGATTAAGAAGGAAAAAAAAAACAAAGAGGTTTTTCTCTGTTTTAGTTCTAAAAAAATACAAATCCCTCATGCAAAAAAACCCCATTTTTTTAATTTTCTCTGCTATGTATTCCTTACAATTATCCCCTATTTAATTTCTCATTGGTGCTCTAAGAAAAAGAAGAAAAATGAGAGAAGGCTTGCAAAAAATGTCAAGCCTCCCCACATGCACAATCCTTTAGCTTTAGGCAATTTATCATGAGAAATTAGTGTTGCACGTAATCATTAATCAGTCTCATATAATCCATTCCATTGTCCAATTCTTTTGATTACCCTAATTCATCATTATAGTTCCTAAGATGCCAAAAATCCTATTATGAAAACTCAATTCCAAAAGAGAAGAAACAAAAAATAAAAAGGGAAAAAATACCCTGTTTGAAAAATTATGGGAATGATACTATGAAATTCAATTCTTTGCAAAAATATGAAGAAAGTCTCTATCAAAATATGACAGAATTTTGAGTTCGAATTTTCCCTACAAATAACCAAAATTGAAATAAAAAAGAAAAGAAAAAGAAAATGGGCACAAAATTTAAAAGGTTAAATGAATGAACGGAATAGTGTGGTTTTTCATTTAATATTTCTAGCATTCATGCCCTTGCACAATTTTTCCTCCTAGCCCCTTCCATAATCCAAACCCTTCATCCAACCTTCACTCAACCACATGAGAAAGAATTAGCCTTTGTTGATGCATCTGAAATGTAGTGATTTAAAAGAGAATTGAGTCGATGCATTAACTTAGCCTATTTTAATTGGTTGTTATTAAAGTTTTCTTAATTGTAGACATGATTTTAGGTTCCTAAGGACAAGGTGGAGGTTGAGGTGGAAGAAATATGCCTCTTAGATGGTGGGCTACAAGTAGGAATAAGAAGGTCTGCTTCTTTGTACATTTCAATGTCGATTATGATGAATTTTGTCAATTGGTCACCACAGGGCACCTGTATCGTGGATCCCCCAATGTTTCTTGCTTCCCTCTTGTGTACCAAGATAGTGCCACTCCTTCTCTCAAGCCACACCCAAATATACATGAAATTCCTGGACCACATCCAAATAATAATGCTTGGGATAATAATGATGGTTGGAACTATATCCCAAATCCACCAAATGATGAAAATAAGTGTTGGGAAGCTAACCCCAAAGCAATTCATCATGATTCTAGGCATTCCCACTCTCGTTCTACTCATGCCTCTTCATCCCCCTTTAGAGAAGTCAATCATGATTTGAGGTATCTTTTATTTCAGTCACTGATGATTAATTTCTATTGCACTTTTTTTGATACTGATATATTAACTCCTTTTGTAGTAGCATACCAATGCCTGAATACTTTATGAGCTAGTTGCAACAAACTTTGATTAATTTTTTATTCATAATTGTTAGCATTTGACCTATATGGTCCTGAAAACGTGGTCATTTTTGAAGGAGCTCTTGAGTGCACATTTTTAAATATGTTGCGTTTTCTTTTATTATATATGAACATTATTCTTTAAATTATTCAATGAAGGATCTCTTGTTGATTTTTCCATCTTGTGTACTATTCTTATTGTTTATATTTTTCATCTTCTTGATTGTTGTGACATGTGTACTATATATTGTATCTTTAATGTTTATGGAACTCTACTTTAAATATAAGCAGTACTTTACCTATATTTAACTTTTGTTAAGTTTTGTCATGATAATATTTCCATAGGTTTAATTTATTAAATTTAACAAGTCCATGCTTAAAATTCTTGTGTGCATTTTAGTCTTTTATTTGTTTTTCTTTACATTTGAATGTTAGTGGTGTTTTGTAAATGATTTTTCTCTTTTGTTTACTTTGAAGTTGTATAATATTTGAGAGGGCTATAAACTGGGTATCGTTCTTAGATTCTTGGCCTATCCAACCCAAAATTCATAAGGGTATAAATTGATCGATGTATCCATCAACACCATGCTTAGGCCAAGGTAAATAGAGAAACCAATTTTTTGAGTGGATCCAACACATCAACAAGAAGTTCATGATATACTATAGAAAGCTAATGCTAAAAATAAGCAACACCATGGATAGCATTATGTTCCACATAAGTTTAAAGTTGGTGATATGGTGTGGTTTCATTTGCATAAAGAGTTCCTTTCAGACCCCTACAAAGATCTCATAGCACTTAGATATGGGCCTTACAAACTCACAAAGGATGTGGGTGAGAATGCTTTTGAATTAAGTATCCCCCCTTTCCTTGGATTCCACCCAATATTTAATATGGAGCTACTTCAACCATATTTTCTACCTCTATTAGACACCTAAAAGGTGGTTAAGGGTGAATGCATGAAGATGGGTTACACTTTTGGGCCAAATGTGGAGATGAAATTTCAAAATTTTACTATTTTATCGAATTGAAGCCCTCAAAATTCATATACGCGTCATGAATTTTTATCTAAAGTTAAAAGAAAATTTGTGAAAAACTACGATGTTGTCCTGATGACATTTTTTGCAAAAAAATTTAGTGTCATATAATATGTTAATTATATATTAAATGAAATTCTTGCAAATTTTCACACATCTTAAAAGGTATGTGTGTTCACATAGCAAAACATAGTCTAGAATGTGTAATATATATATATATATATATATGAACATGATCTACACAAAGAGAGCTAAGTTATGCATATTAAAACTTTACTTTTTTATGCAAAATTATATTTTTTTATTATTTTTCGAAGTTGGAAAATTAATATTTGAATTGTTTTTTCCAAACACGTGCTTACACAAATTTTTTTTCTACTATTTAAATAAATTCAAAACCCAAGAATACCCTTTTGAAGAGGACTCGTAAATGGAGATAGTGGTATTTTTTGAAATTTTTTTTTTGTATATTTTTTGTTATTGATTTTTTATTCAACCCCTTTGAAACTGTCCAAACATGATCCAAGTGGATATTGGTGGCCACCCGCCAATTCCACTTGGACCCCCACCATTATTTCTTTCAGTTTTTCAGTTTCCTTAATTGTAGCACACTTCACTATTTTTAGCAGTTTTTCGGGTCCTAAACTTCTGGAGCCGTTTTGAGGCCCTAAATGACGTTTTTTTGGCAATCTATCGCCAAAATTTTTGTTTCTAAAATAATATTTTTTGTCGTAGTCCTCGGAGAGATCTTTCCAATGGGTTATCATGCACGTCAAACAGAGTTAATATGACCAAGTCATGACTCTAGGAAGTTGGTTGTCCAACTCACCCCAGCAGGTCCCATAAACTCTTGGTCTTACATCTCCTTGGGTTAGGGTTTTGGTTGTTTAGGGTTTTCTCTTATTGTTCAATAATAAAAAGGCCCTTGAGCCTCATTGTAACACAGTTTAGAGGCATGTAGCCACCACATCTCTTCTCAGAGATAAGCTACCATCGCTCGAGCTAGTCTTATTTCCATTCTGTTTGTAAGCATATTTCAGTATTTGATATTAATGAAATGAAGTGTTATTTCTACTGCATCTTTCTATTTATGGTTATATTTGTAATTTGTTGTGTTACTGTTTAAATCCGGATCAAAACAAATTTCAAGCATTATGTTTAAAATAAATTAGATGGAAAATATCACATGAATTCAAAAATGTCAAACTCGTATGCCATTGGTTAGAGGATTCCTTCATGAATCCAACGTGATCAACTCTCCCACCTACGGACAATTTTTTCCTTAAATCCATTAGGGTACAAAATGGTGTTGCAGAGAAATCTACAGAAGGGTAGATAAAACTCTATTTTGTAGGTGTTTAGCAACTCGATCGAGGGTTTAAGAAACCCTAGATCGAGCCCTTAACATGGTTAAGAAAAGGTTCAATCTAGCTTTAAGGCTCTATCTAGCCTATAGCTCAATCTAGCTTTAAGGCTTGATCAAGGCACTATTTTTAATTTCGTGTCTAGGTTGTATTAGAGGGAAATTTCAAAAACATGGCTCAATAGAGCCCATTTCTCGATCGAGCTCCTAGATAACCCCAGGTTACACAAGAGATCAATCAAGGTTTTGTTTTAATGCTTGATCAAGCAATATTTAAGCCCTAAATAGCTCGATCGAGGGCTCAAAGATTGCTCGATTGAGTGCTTAAAAAGGCTCTATTGACATGATTTTTTCACCCACAATGTTCCCTCACTTGCTGAAAAGTGTAAACCATATTCATGCATTAACTCTTAAGGATTTGGTCCCTAAATATCTCAATGTTGAGTGGATTGAGTAGGCTACAATGGAATATATCATAGACACCATGATAAAGGTCACCCACCAATAGAACATACAACTCTATTAGGTTTTCAAAGTAAGATAACTTCTTCACCATGGCAAGTGACTCACCAAGAGTAAAATATTCAAGAAATGTTTCCCCATCTGATGGAGGCACTTAAAACAATTTGTACCACTACTTCCTGTTGAGAAATGACAACAAGAAATTCCAGTTTAATTTGTCCTTGAATTAAACTGAGAATTAAAATCGAATTCTATTCTTATAGCAACTTGTAAATAGTTAATTAAGTTTAATTAACTTAATTATCTTAGGAAATTCAAGTTGGAAGTCTTTTTGAAGTCATGTATATGTTCTCCCTAAATTTTAGGGGTCCAGTGTGAGTTTAAATTGAGTTGTAAATTAGATCACTCAATTTACTGAGTTATGTTTAGTTAAATTAGTTCCAAACTATTTGTGTAACTAATAGAGAGTTAACAGTGAGTTGGTGCACTAGTGCATCCACAAGTGTCATTCTAGTTAACTGAAGATTCCCTCATCAAAAACTCATGCATGTTGATTCTGAGAAAGACCCAGTTGAGACTAGAGTGCAGGGACAATGTACTATCAGTTGTGTGATTTATTGAGTTGTATAGATCATGCATGAAATCAGAGAAGAACCTATGTTTGGATTGTGCAATTTTGGAAGCATGAATTCCCTTTAAATACGGGCTATTCACCATAGGAATTGCGCAAGGAAATAGGGACTTGGAGAGCAGGAGAATTGGCTAAGTGTTGGCCAAGAGTTTGCTTGTGAGTTGGAGATTGATTTTACTGAGTGTTGGGATTGTTCTTGTGAGAACAAGCATTGTAATCTCATCTTGATTTTCTAATATATGCAATATAGATAGTGGGGTTTTGAGATGTGGCTTTCCCTAGATATTTATTGTGTTATGTGTATTTGATTCTCTTCCTCTTGTCGATTATTGTTTTTCTCGATCTTTATGTGCTTCCGCTATAAAGAGTAGAAGTAGATTCTTGTCTCTTGTTTTAGTAGATTACATGAGCTTGTGAATATACTAGAAAATATACATGGTATCGGAGATGAGAATAGTATATTAGGGGAGATTTCAATGTTTTTGAGTTCAGGGATACAGGTGAAATTCGAATTTGCATTTCATACTTCAAGATCGGCAGATGACGTTCTACGGTTTGCAGCTTGAGTATGCCTTGGAAGGAAGCTTGAATTTTTTAGCCTGGAGGGATAGGATGAAGGGTATGCTAGAAGATAATGGCTTGAAGGAATTCATTGATCAAGAATTCCCCAAGGCAATAGCTACGGATGCAAATAAATTAGCTGAATAGAAGAAGTGTGTGGCGAAGGCAAGGCGAATAATCCTTGAGGAAGTTCGAGACTACATTGTCTCAAGTCTTCATGGTAAGGAAATTCCACATTCTATGTGGAAAACATTGACAAATTTGTATCAAAAAAAAGTGACCAAAGGAAATTGGCACTGAAGGAAAAACTTTGAAAAATCAAAATGGGGAAAGGCGAGACTATTTCCAAATACTTGACCAAGTTCACTCAATGTCGTGATGAACTTGGAAGTGTTGGAATCACAGTTTCTAAGGAGGATATGGTGAGTATTGCTCTTCTGGGACTCCCAAAGAGTTGGCACAATTATCAGGACTCTGTCAATGGTCGAGAGAAACTTCCAGATTGGGAACAATTGTGGTCGGATTTGATGCAGGAGGAGATTAGGAGGAACACCAAGGATGGCTCTTCATCAAATACTGATGATGAAGAGAACTGTGCCTTAGTGATTAAGGCGAGGAAGGGGAAAGGGAAAGCTTCCCATTCCAAATCGGATTCTTATCATGGAGGTAAGAAGAAAGATATGATGAAAGTTAAATTCTTTCATTGTCATAAGATGGGACATTTTGCTACAAATTGTCCACTCAAGAAGTCCAAGGAGAAGTCCTCGGGAGGAGTGGCAGGTGAGGATTTGGCCTCTCAATTCGAATTGGACTTTTCCCTCATTGCATGCATGGTGTCATCAATGTTGGGAAGTTTATGGTACTTAGACAGCGGAACTTCATTCCACATGATTAGTGACAAAGATTTATTTAGTGACCTGGAGGAGAAAGATCTCCAGATGCATATCGAGATGGGTGACGATGGGAAGTATAGTGTTGCTAGATTGGGCACAATGGATTTTCAAAGGGAGCATGGGGCTCCACTCACCTTAAAGAATGTTATGTATGTCCACGGGCTGAAGAAGAACTTGGTATCCATTTCCATGCTTGAGGATAAAGGCTATGATGTGACCTTCTTGAAAGGAAAGGCGTTCCTTCGACACATAAACACGGGTCAAGTCAAGAAGATAGGGATTCGTGTGAAGAATATCTATAAGTTGGAGGTAGATGAGTGTGCTACTTTGAGTTCAAAAGTAGAAAAGATGCAAAGCCGAGACGTTGGTGGGTTCTGGCACAGGCGATTGGGTCACTTGCATCATGGGGATTTGAAGATATTGCAGTGATTATCTACCGATCTTCCCAAAGGTATGCTTGATAGTTGATATATGCAAGGGTTGTACTTTGGGAAAATACACCAAGTCTTCCTTTAGAGATAGATACAGTCGAGCAGAGGCTATTTTAGAGCAAGTCCATTCAAATGTGTGGACCGTTAACGAAAACATCCTCGACCAAACAAAGGTATTATGTTATATTTGTTGATGACTATTCTCGTAAATTTTGGATATTTTTCGTGCAGAAAAATGATCAAACTTTCACAAAGTTTTGTGAGTTCAAAGCTTGGTGGAGAAAGAGTCAGGCAAGAAGGTTAAATCTCTATGGAGTGATAATGGTGGTGAGCATGTCTCAAATGAGTTTAAGAACTTTTGTGCAGTGGAAGGGATTGAACGAGAGTTTATAACACCCCATAAATCTTAACAAAATGGGGTGGCTGAGAGGAAGAACATAAGCATAGTAAGGGCATCAAGGGAAATGTTGCATGATTAGGGCCTACCACTACACTTGTGGTCTGTAGCATGTAACACAATGGTTTATGTTCAGAACCGTAGCCCACATCGTATACTTGAGACGAAGACACCAGAAGAGGCTTATTCTTGTAAGAGGCCATATGTTAGTCACTTCAGGATTTTTGGGTCATCGAAATATTTCCATGTGACCAAAGATGCACAGAAAAAGCTTTTCTCGAAAACAAAGTTGGGGATATTTGTGGGGTACACTAATACACCTCACAACTATCAGGTGTATAGGTCGACCATTCAAATGACATTGGTTTGCTGGGATATCAGATTCGATGAGGAGAAGGCCATGCGAGTTTCCCTTGAGAGGGAGCTTAAGCTACATGCAGATGAGGATATTTTAGCTCCTAAGGTTGAAGAGCCTCGGATTAATATGGATAATCCACATGCAGAGGTTCCGGGAGTGGAGACATCCACTCAGGTAGAGTCTTCCATAGAGGGAAGAAAGTGCACCAGAGAGGCTAACATATTATTGGATGATGCACGAGAGAATATGGGATCACCCACTTCTTAGCGAAGGCATAGGAGGTCACCTAAGAGGTACACTGGATACATAGCTCTTATGGGAGAATGTGTTGTGACAGATCCATCTTCCTTTAAGGAAGCAGTGCAATAGCCAGTTTGGGTTAATGCCATGGTGGAGGAGTATGACTCCATAGTTCGTAACAGTGTTTAGGATGTGGTCCCAAGATCAGAGGACAAGTCAGTGGTGAGCTCCCATTAGCTTTACAAGATAAAGCAAGCTACAGATGGTAGTTTTGAGAAGCATAAGGCTATATTTGTGGCCCGTGTCGTTTCTCAAGTAGAGGGGATTGACTATGAAGAGAACTTTTCTCCTGTTGCAAGGTACTCGTCGATCATATCTATATTGGAACTATCAGAATAGATGGGTTGAAAGATACATCAAATGGATGTAAAGACCATCTTCTTTAATGGCATGATTGAGGAAGAGGTGTACATAGAGAAGCCTGAAGTTTTTGAGACCTTGGACCATGAGTCACATGTGTGTTAGATCAAGAGAGCATTGTATGGGATGAAGCAAGCACCCCGTGCTTGGTAGACCAGGATAGATAGCTACTTCACGGGCTAGGCTTCATGAAGAGTGAAGCGGATGCAAACCTATACCACATAGTGGTGGAAGGTAAGTTTTTGATGATTTCACTTTATGTTGATGATCTCATACTAATAGATGATGATCAATTGATCCAATCTTGCAAGGAGGACCTTGCAAGAGCATTTGAGATGAAGGACACGGGGCTCATGCATTAATTTCTTGGCATGGGGGTATGGAAGGGAGATGGAGAGTTATTTGTGTCTCAGGGAAAGTATGCCAACGAGATACTTAGGAGATTCTGCTTGGAGAGAAACAAACCCATGGAGACTCCTCTAGTAGGTAACTGGAGGAAGGAGGATGCTACTTTAGGGAAGTAGTGGAAGCTATTGTTTATAGGTAGCTTGTGGGTTCACTCATGTACTTGGTGAACACACGACTGGATATGTGTTATGTAGTTAACCATCTTAGTCAAGTGATGGTTAGGCCTACCAAGCTATATTGGAAGGTGGAAAAGCGTGTGTTGAGATACCTCGGGGGCACTTCTCAGTATGGATTATGGTACAGACAGATAAAGGGAGTGAAGCTTCAAGGCTTCATCGATGCAGATTGGGTAGGGAGTCTATTCGACTGGAATAGCATATCAAGAGGGATATTCACTATTGGGTCAACAACATTTTCTTGGTACAACAGGAAATAAAGATTGGTTGCGCTAAGTTCGACAAAGGCAAAGTACAAGGCTGCAAGTTAGGCAACATGTGAGGCCATCTGTATGAGGAACATCCTGGTTGGTCTGTTTGGTCAGAAGATGGATCCAATTGAAATTTACTGCAATAATAAAAATTGTATCAAATTCTCTGAAAATATGGTTTTTCATGATCGGTCCAAACATATTGATATCTGATATCAACATCTTAGAGATTGTGTATTGAGGCGGATTATGTTATTAGAGTACATTCCCACAGAGGAGCAAGATGCTGACATTTTGAAAAAGGCATTGTCAAGATGTAAATTCGAGTTTCACAAAGACAAGATTGGGGTAGAAAATAATCCCTTTCTTGTTGAGAGGGAGTGATGAGAAATGGAAACAAGAAATTCATGTTTAATTTGTCCTTGAATTAAACTGAGAATTAAAATCGAATTCCATTCTCATAGAAACTTGTAAATAGTTAATTAAGTTTAATTAACTTAATTAGCTTAGGAAATTCGAGTTGGAAGTATTTTTGAAGTCATGTATATTTTCTCCCTAAATTTTAGGGGTCCAATATGAGTTTAAATTGAGTTGTAAATTAGATCACTCAATTTACTGAGTTATGTTCAATTAAATTAGTTCCAAACTATTTGTGGAACTAATAGAGAGTTAACAGTTAGTTAGTACACTAGTGCATCCACAAGTGTCACTCTAGTTAACTAAAGATTCCCTCATTAGAAACTCATGCATGTCGATACTGAGAAAGACTCCATTAAGACTAGAGTGCAGGGACAATGTACTAGCAGTTGTCTAATTTACTGGGTTGTATATATCATGCATGAAATCAGAGAAGAACCTATGTTTGGATTGTGCAGTTTTAGAAGCTTGAATTCCCTTTAAATACAATCTATTCACCATAGGAACTGCGCAAGGAAATAGGGACTTGGAGAGTAGGAGAATTGACTAAGTTTTGGCCAAGAGTTTGCTCGTGAGTTGGAGATTGATTTTACTGAGTACTGGGATTGTTCTTGTGAGAACAGGCATTGTAATCTCATATTGATTTTCTAATATATGCAATATAGTTAGTGGGGTTTTGAGCTGTGGCTTTCCCAATATATCTATTGTGTTATGTGTATTTGATTCTCTTCCTCTTGTCGATTATTGTTTTGCTCGTTCTTTATGTGATTTTGCTGTAAAGAGTAGAAGTAGATTCTTGTCTCTTGTTTTAGTAGATTACATGAGCTTGTGAATCTACAGGAAAATATACACTTCCTAAGAGGGGGAGGTTAATCTAGCTATATATCAGTGACCTATCATCTCTTCCACTAAATAATAATGAATAGTTCCCCATCTTGGCATTTTTTTCCTCTAGTTTTAGGTCTAGAACCTATGTTGCATTTTTTAGGCCTTAAGAAACATTTTTTAACCTTGTGATGGATTATGGTTACCATGACTTGATCCTTGAATAAATTTTTTCTTCTCATCAATATCTTTCTATTAGAATATTTTGTGCCCTAAACAAAGTTTGTATACAGAATTTATGGCCCAAGGAAGTCGATGTATCAATTAGTCTCCTTAGGGACCACATTTCCATTTATCACTTCACCCCCTAGCATTACAATTTTAGATATTTAGGGTTTTTTCTTCCTACAGTTTATATTTTTGGTTAAAATGCCATTAGGCCTCTTATAATAGGCAACTTGTGAATGAATGTAGCTAAAACCTCTCTGTTAAGAGATAAGCTACTCCCATTCTAGCTGGCTTGTTTCGTTTTACATTCTTTCACTATTTTATTTATTAACATAATTGGGTTCTCACAATATTAATTCTCTTTGAAATATTTCTATTTGTATTTCCATTCATATTCACTTCTTTCATTTCATTCTCTATACAATCTAGATTAGGGAGCCCAAGGGTATTCTATAAGAAATGGACATCTACATCATTTCCAATTGTTTCCACTCCCTTAATCTTTAATTATCTCGAAATGGGCTTGGCACTTATATGGATTCCCCAAAGTAAACATATTAAGTTAGTTAATTGTTCACAAGAAGATATTTACAATATAAAACTTACAAAAGAGGGGAGTCAAGGCTCATTTTGGTGTATTATGCCATTTAGATGAAGAGACTATTTATCATCTTTTCTTTGACTATAGTTTCTCAATCCAAGTTTGGCATCATGCCTTCACTGGAATCAATCATGGAGAAAATATGCTTAATTATGGAGTAAAAATTATAGGGAAATGCTAAAGAACAAACCCATCCTAAGAAGACTTTGGATTGTTCTTCCTAAATATATTGTTGGAAAATTTGGTTGGCTCAAAATAGAGTTATATATAAATGGGAGTAAGAGACTTTTAGATAAGTTACAACTAAAGAAAAAACACTCTTTGTAGAATTGATTGACATAAGGTATAATACAAATTTAGCTCATTAAACTTTGGAAAAAAATGAGGAAGGTTGGCTACAACAATTCATTATTTTGGGTCTAAGATCTATCCAAAACCTCCGTAAGCCAAATTTTGGCATAACATGGACATTTTTACTGGGTTTTATGAATTCTATAGCTCACAAATTTTACAAATATATTTCACGTGCTCTTCTTTGATGGAGCATCTAAAGGAAATCCAAGGGTGGGAGGTGTAGGGGAATTTTATTAGATTTGAGGGAAATCATGAAACACCATTTACTTGGAGCCTTGGGAAGGCTAAAACTAGTCAAGCAAAAACCTATGCTCTCTACCAAGGTATCCTCCCAACAAAAGAAGTTAGATTGAAATCCTTGATTTACATAAGAGACTTGAGCATAATTATTAATCAGTAATCTTGAAATCAACTCCATCTGATAACAAATTGGCCTTGAACATAGCTTGAATCCATAAGGATATTAGTAGTTTACACAATTTTTCATTTTACTAGGTGTTACAAGAGTTCAATCATAAGGTTGATTCTTTAGATAATAAAGTAGCTACACTCAATGTAGACGTCCTCCAAAAAAATGAGGGGTGCAACTATTATCCAATTCCTTAACACTCTCAAGTTCAGTATGAATACTTGCAATAGATAATTAATAGCCATTTGTCACTTAAACACCACCAATGGAATAAAAGTGAGGAGCCTGGACTTGAAAGGACAATCCTTCCCCTTATTCACATGCTTGAAGTTTATTCAGCTCTAGGAATTGAACTCCTCAATGAATGAATGAATGAATTAACAAGGAGGCATAACGAAATACTGCATAGGGTAAGCTTGTTGTGTGAAAGGGAGGAATATAGGTAAAACGAATCCTAACCTAGTAAGAGTCTCATTCAATCTGTAGCTTATAATTTGGAATTTTGATTGTTTAAAATTGTCTCTAAGTGTGAGTTAGGTGTACTTGTATTTTGATTTTGGTTTCTAGAGGGTGGGTGTATTCTATGTATGGTTCTACGATCCATGTTATATATCTTCCCAGGGGAACCTTTGCACCTTTGGTTCTTACCTAGAATAAACCCACCCGATTTAGTTGGTTTTGTTTGTGTTTTGACCTTTTATTTTGGTTATTTTCTCCTTAGGTAATTTGGAAACAAGTTTCCTAGAAGTTGGTATTGAAAATTTATGGTCCTCTAACACCATATTTTGGCATTATAATCTATGGAATAAGGGTTCTCCCATTGTGTGGAGAAAATAAGGTATTTTTTAGGCCATAACCTTTACGCATCAACTTGAGGTTGAGAATGTGCTCGCCCAAAGTAGGTGCCATTATTTTTTTTTGGTGTGTTGCTCACATGGATTATAGGGATTTACATGAATAAGGGTTTTGAGAAGACATGAAGAGTCAATAAAATGTAACAAGTCCTCCCTTTGTCGGTGACCTCAAAGGTGCATGACAATGAATATTGATGTCTGTCACAAAATGACATAATCATGAGTACCCTGGTGCAACGAAAACGTAAAATTGAAGAATTAAAAGTAGAATGTAATATGTGGAAGAACATGGTTGTAGACCTAAACAAATATTCACATCTTACAACTTCAAATTACATAATGTCAATACAATTTGTGTAAACAAATTTAAAAGAAAAATACATTATCCACCCAACAATAAAGGACAAAGGACAAAAAAATTGATAGAAGAATGGCGTGCTCGGCTAGGTTCTCCCTGCGTTCCAATGTTTCCCTGGACGGCGCAGCTCGGACAAGTCTCATCCCTTTCGTGCTTGGATTCCCTGGCTCTGGTTTCGATGTGGCTCTCTTCACTACTCTGGATCCGCTCAGCTCAGAGGCAACAAAAGTCATTTCCAGCGGAAGAGCAGATTTTGGTATCCACTATTTATTTCAGGTTTGCTTAACGAGTGAAGGTTCTTCCCAAGAACCCCACAGGACCATTTCTGACGGCACAAATGGATACGCCTTCTGGTTACAGGGGGAACAACAGCTGCTTGAGATATCGCTTTTAAAGTCTGTGGATACCCTACGCTCTCTCCCAAACCGCTTATGGGCGGGGAGATGGGTCATAAAACATGTATGTTTTCCTCTGGAACAATCCACGTCCCTGCGGTATGCTAGGATGTGCGGATTGGAGGAAAAAAATTCTCCGGGAAACCTTAGTCTCAAAAAATATGCAAAATGTCGATGCAGGGAGGATGCGCGGCAAGTGTTTGACGAAAGGCAATACAGAGATTTGGTCTCACGGAGGACCCTGATCTCAAGCCACACGCAGAATGGTTTTTCTGAAGAGGCTTTGAGAAACCTTCGCGGGTTGCAATGTTTAGCCACCGTCTGCGCTCAGCTAAGCCCTGAAAAAGATGGCACAGTGAAGGGAAAAGAGAATCAGACACAGATTGGGCTCTCAGCAAGCAGTGCATGCACCAGATTCCTCTCATCCCAGATCTGCAGAGGAAAGCAGAAAACGGATCAAGTAGCATTCCAAATCTTGATCAGGCTCATCTCTGGCAAAACTCTGCTACAGTGGGTGAGCTCGTCGGATCTTGTTCTGGACCTCAAACATGCTCTGGATCTCAAGTTGGGTATACCCTTTGCAGCTCAACGACTTCTCCATGAAGGTAAACAACTCGAGGATCATCTCCCCCTGTCTTTTTACAGTATTAAGAGAAATGCATCCATTATTTTTACCCTACGTCTGAGAGGGGGAGTTGCAGGACAGTCATCCTCAGCTAAGTCGTTTTCTTACAAAGAAGCTGTCCATGCTCAGATGCCTAAGAAAACAGCTCCACCAGCTCAGGCTCCCAAGCCCTTTCTGGTGGACAAACTGGAGGAAACCCCCTCCATCGAAATCATGCACCCAACGCTGGATGAGCTAACCCAAAATCTTGCAGATCACGCCATCATTTGTAGGTTCAATGGGCTATGGCCACGCACAGCAGACCTCTACCAATGGCTTCACTCTAACTGGACCAACGATTGCCAGGTGCTGTTATGCTCAAAGGGCTTCTTCATCGTAGTGTTTGCTCTTGATGTGGATTACCAAAAAGCTTTAACTGTAGGCCCATGGTTCTGGGGCTCAACAGGTTTATTCCTCACCCCCTGGTTCCCAGATTTCGATCCCGCTACAGCAATCATCACCAAGCTCCCTATCTGGGTCAGACTTCCAAATCTTCCGGCACACCTATGGCATTTTGCTGTATTCCAAGGGATCGGCAATTCTCTAGGACGCTTTCTAGACACAAACATCTCTAGAGGGGAAAAGGGCCTATACACCTTTGCCAGAATCTGTGCAGAAATAGATATAAGCAAAGGTCTCCCTGACTAGATCAATCTCAAAATCAGAGACTTCCATTGGACTCAGAACTTGGATTACGAGAACACAGCCTTTCGCTGCCGAAACTGCCATCTCACAGGGCACCTTCAGAGTTCTTGTCCCACGATGGCGGCCCAAAAGAAGAAAGTAAAGCCTAAGCAGAAATCCAAAAGCTGGAAGCCTCATGATCCTCCCCCCATGGATGACTTTGATTTCAACTCAGATGAAGAGGAAGAGGAAGTGGAAGGAATGGAAGCGAAGCCAGCTCAGGATCCGCCTTCGACTGATCCTAAGGATTTATCCGTCCCATCAATCTCACAGAAAAGAATTCATGAATCCTCCACCTCGGATTCAGACAAGGAGCCTTCCCCGACAGCTCAGCTCAATTTGCAAATCATGCTGGTTCATCAGTCTCCCCCTGATTGGGTCAAAGTTGGGAAAAAGAAAGGGAAAAAATGCCGAATAGTTGATTCTACACACGTTGGGTAGAATCCTCTGTTTTGTTCTCGCTCTTCTGTTCTTCTTGTTTCTCCCTTGCTCAGTTCAGCTCTCTTCTCTTCTTCGTTTAGGGGCCGAGGTGGATAGCATATCCTTACCGGCAGCCTGTGTTCTTGCCTCTCTTGGATGTAACTTCTTATTGTACAATATTTCCTCTTAATAGATTTAGTTTTTACAGAGAAAAAAAAAACAATAAAGGACAAAGGACATAGAAGTTGGAAACCAAGATTCTCTTCCTACCAACATTGGGAAGAAGAAGTTAATAGTCATATGGGTAACGGAGTTCGTCATTCATGGTGGGATTTGGGGTTTCCCCAATCCTCTCCAATAATCCGGATTTCCGAATTTCCTACGTTATGTGTCGCTTTCTCAGCTTTCGGAAGGATTCTCCAAAGAATCTATTGCTGATCTAGCGGTCTCGCCCAACATTGATTTCTCTATCATCGGAGGGTGAGAGAGAGAAGGAAGGTTATACCTTCCCCCCTCGCCAGTAGAACCTTGCGGACCTGTGTTTCAATAATTTCCATGTTCAATAAAGCAACTAAAATATTAAGAGCTTTTTTTAAGTTATAAAATTGCAAGTTTATCTAAAGACATAGTTTAAATACAATAATTATGATTTTTTTTTGTAATACTTAAACTATGAATCACAACATTTCATATATATATTATTTTCATAACGTAAATAATATCCTATACACATTGAAAAATATGTTTACACAACAATATATAAAATGAATTATAAAAAAAATACCTCTAATTAATATAATAGGTTGCCAACTTGTTATCCAATCTCCTTTGTTCTTTTATATATAAAATTTATAAGAAAATTCTAAAGGATTAAAGTGGGCCAGGTTGACATAAAGAAAAATTGCACGTTATAAAATGTTTTCACTTATCAATGAAATTTCTAGGATGTAGACATGGACTTAAATTATTTAAAAATCATAGAAGTATATGATATTCAATTTCATCTTTTTCCAAATCAAAATTAACAAAATTTTTAAGGAATCTTTTGAACTTTTTTAACCTTTATAATAAGGTATTGTTTTCTGGAAATGTTAAGCATTCTAATGGGAGAACATGATTTAATATAAGTTTTATATTTTTTTCCTCCATAAAGTGGGATCAGTGTTCAAAGTTCGAAAATTCTAATTGATTAAAGTTGGCCAAGTTGAAAAAAGAAAAATTGCACATTATAAAATGTTTTCACTTATCAATGAAATTTCTAGGATATAGACATGGAATTAAATTATTTAAAAATCATAGAAGTATATGATATTCAATTTCAAGTTTTTCCAAATCAAAATTAACAACATAATTTTTAACAAATCTTCTCAACTTTATTTTAACATTTATAAAAAGATATTATTGTCTTGTACATGTTAAATATTATAATGAGAAAACATGATTCAATATAAGTTTTTTTTTTCCTCCATAAATGGGATGGGATCAATGTTCTATAAATTTTAAGTGTGAACATAGTGAATTTAATTTTAAATTTTATTTGTGAACATAGTGAATTTAATTTTAAATTTTATTGTAAAATTTCAATGATAGTTATCTAAAATGCCATCCCATGCAAATTGTATAAAAGTAATAAAAATAAATATCTTAAATACATATTTATGCTTATCATCAACAAATATTTATAAAAACATAGACAAAGTCAAGAAAAGTGGAGCATAACAAAATGCCAAAAAAACAAAGTCTTTAATTGAATGGTCTTGTCTTTAGTGTTTAACAAAGTCACATTCTTTTGTCTAATTCACTATTTTTATAATATTCGAGTGAGAGAAGGGATACTTAAAACTGAGTGTATTTGATAGCTTCAAGGGCAGGAAATTTTCTACTTAGGGTATTGCCAAGCAATCACATAATTATATAATACCATTATTAATAATTTTATATAAATTCTAAAATAGATTATTTTTAATAATTTTATAAATTAAAAAATAATAAAATAAGTATTTGTTTGGATTATTCACAAAGTGTTGGGAAAGGACAAAATACTAACCAAACATGACACCCAAACAACACAAAGATCCATCACCTCAATCGTTTTAAAAAGGTATAGTATAGTTTTTATTTTTGAAAGGTTATAGTATAATGTTTTTAAGGTGATATTTGTCAAATTAAATATTTACCATATCTTTTAAGAATGCCCAATTATTTAAATAATAGAAGGGTTGACCCATGATGACTTTGTAAAAGTAATGGTTGTACCAAAGAAGGAAAGGTAAAAGCTTTGCTCGTAAAGTGTTAAAGTCACGTGGAAAAATAGATAGGCGTAAGATAAAATTTATTTTAAATTTTGGTATTTTATATCTTAAGAATATAAGGTTTTAATTCTTTTATGTTTTACGGATTCTAAGGTCTTGAAATGATGTATAATTTTGAAAAGTCTAAAAATAACGTAAAACTATGTTCTTTGTGAAATGTTGGCTTCATCAAATTTTTTATAAAATTATTTTTTTCCAAATCATTTTAAACGAGCCATATACTATTTTTAATAAATATAAATTTTGAAAGTTTGAAATATTGTAAATATCATATTTGGGTATATTTTTTAAAGTTTGAAATAGTGTAAATTTTAAGATAATAACCAAGGATATTAAGAGATGTCTGGTTTAATTAGAGTCTCAAAGAAAAGCCTTTTCACATGTTGTATTACTTTTTCAAGGTACTCATAAGAAAAGTTTCAATGTTATATTTATTTTTCAACAATTATCTCTTTTCATATTAACTCACGGTAAAAAGTAAGGGAAGAGAATGGATCCTAAATATATTGAGGTCACTGGCATTGCCTATGATGCCTTTGATTAACAAGACCTTTATCTGTCATACTTGTTAGCACTCCAGGAAACTTTTCTAGGTTGTAGTTCGAAGATGCTTGGTAACATATAAATATCCCTCAATGGTTCTCTCAATTATGGGAATGTGTTTGGATCAAGTCGGATGACTGAATCAATTATTATTCACTCAAGACATACATAAACACTCTTAGATTGACAAGGCTTTCAACTACTACTGTTCAAAGGGTTTATAAATAAGTGGATGTATGAAGAATCCTTACTGTACCAGAAAAATCATACATTAACACATATGAATGGCCAATTACAAAAGGTAAATGAAACTTGCAATTCTAATTCATCAATGCAAAGATAAGGTGATAATTATTTGGCATTAGACAAATAGGAATAACATGAATAACATATTCAGGTGAAAGCAAAGAACAGATAAGAAGATGTAAATCTGAACAGATAATAGCAAAAGAAGCTTGAGATTACGAAGTATGAAAAGTCTCCAAAGTCGAATCCCTTCTCATCTCTAGAGTTCTAGGCTTTATAGCCATTACATCAAAGTCAAGATCCTATAAAAATGGATTTGAAACACCTAAAATAGAAAAGTTAAAACAGATAGGAATAGATCCTATTTAACTGGTCAATTCTTGTACAAATGGTCTTCATAATCTTCAATAGCTGCAGATTTCTCAGGATCTGATGGATGAGGTCGAAATCTTCCCAAATCTCGAAGATAACAATCAGTTACAATCAATTTTTGAAACTGTTTGCCACAAAAATTGGGCCAGACTATTGAAAAACTGGGGCTCAGAGATGGATTCGGTTCTCCACATCTGTGACACTTGTGTATAAACCCAAAGAGGTTATTGTTCTTTGAAAAGTTAGGCACAAAAGCCTCCGACCGTTTCTCAAAATGATCCTCTAGTCGCTCAGAATCATCATTTGAAAATGATGACTCAGCACAGTAGAAACGCCACATTTCTGAAAACGTTGCCTCATCTTGCGGGGGACTTTTTACTGCCTTCCCGAGCTCTAAATGCAGATCTGAAAGTACCATTATATAGCTTAGGATGTCTAGTTGTCAATCGACTATTTGAGCGTGTAAAACAACCTCTCCACGACTGAGAAAATTGAGTTTTCCCAAAGCAGTTTATCGTTTGAAAAACCTGCGATTTCGGTAGCTAAGAGGTTTGCTAAGAATGCAGGTTAGCTATCGAAAGTTGATTTTTCAAAAATGAGCTGACTAGAAAGTTTATTAACATGATTACAAGCTTAAGACTCAATGAAATGAGTCTAAAAATTTAAAAAAAAAAAAAGTCTTTCTTAAAAAGACCTTCTATCACCTAATGAAATAAAATTGACAATTTTATTTCAGGAGATAACACTGGCTCCTTCTGGGGATGAAAGCCTCCCTGTGAGGTTTCAAGAACCACAAACCAATGCCTTTCCTTTAAAACCAAAATAAAATCTATCTCCTAGTGTTCCATTGGGCATGGAGCTTATTTTGCATAGAAAATAAAAACTTAAAAACATATTTACAATATCAAGGTTTTAAAGCCTTAAATGAAATAAAGTTTCAAGAACCGCCCATTGATTGGGCCACCAAAAACATCTCCTCCTTCCAGACTGTGCAGAATAAAGGTATTGTTCTGCTGAATTTGAGTGATGACAAATGGACCTGTCCATAAGGAGTCAAAATTACCATGATTACCTTTCTTTTCCTTCAATGCATCCCATTTGAGAACCGAGTCACCAACTTGGAAATTGTCCAATTTTGCCTTCCTGTCAAAGGTTTCTTTGATTTTCTTTTGATGAAATTTTGACTTCTCAACCAACTGCTCTCTGATTTGTTGTAATTCAACCAGGTTATTCATTCTTCTTACCATGTCATACGTTTCATCCTATTCTTCTTGAAAGAATTTGGCCACAGGGAGAATTAGCTGGATAGGAAAAACAACATCAATGCCATAAACCAGCTTAAATGGATAAGTTCCTATTGATTTTGTGTTGGTAACTCTGTCAACCCAAAGGGCAAACTTCAACTTGGAATCCCAACTCATTTGATTAGCTTCTAACATTTTTTTGATGATCCTCACAAGACTCTTGTTAGATGATTTTGCAAGGCCATTGCCTTGAGCATAA
Source organism: Pinus tabuliformis (assembly GCA_031772625.1). NCBI lineage: Eukaryota > Viridiplantae > Streptophyta > Pinopsida > Pinales > Pinaceae > Pinus > Pinus tabuliformis. The sequence continues at coordinate 618,036,645 of CM062811.1, read as the reverse complement.
TATGGAGTAGAATGTGCCAATTGAATGCCAATTTATTCACACATATCAACCAATTCATCTGCTTTGAAAGCTACAACACTATCAGTGACTAGTTTCTTTGGGCAACCAAATCTAGTAAAAATATTTTCATACAAGAACTTCATAATAACTTGATGATTAACATTTCTAGTGGGTATAGCCTCTATCCACTTGGTAAAGTAATCAGTGGCTACCAAGATCCACTTGTGCTGGCCACTAGAATGTGGATTGATCTCACCTATGAAGTCCAGGCCCCACTGCTGGAAAGGACCATTGGCATGTATTGGTTTCAAGGGCAGAGATTTTAGCTGTTGTCTCCCTGCGAACCTTTGACACTTGTCACAAGATTTGACAAAAGCACATACATCAAAAAAGAGAGTAGGCCAATAATATCCAGCCCTTAGAATTTTGTGGGTTGTAGTCTTCTAGTAGTGGTGACCTCCACAAATGCTAGAATGAAGTTGGTGCATGACTTCCAAAGATTGTTCTTTGTCTAGACATCTCAAAAGGATTCCTGATGGATCTTTCCAATAAAGCAGATTTTTTCTTATGCAAAATTTCACTGATTTGAGCTTAAGGGCTCGAGCTTGACTTGAGCTAAGCCCTGGAGGAACTTCTAATTTCTGCAAAAAATGAACTATGTTGGAATACCATTCACATGTGGCTAAATTTTCAGCCAAAGATCGATTGTGGTCCTGCTCTTTTGTTGTTCCCTCTATCTGCTCATCATCTGAATTTAAACCAATAAAGTTAATACCTAACAAGTTGCAATTTTCCTCAGCCATAAGCTTGGCGAAGCCTTGGCCTTTGACAAGTTTAGTGGGCTTCACCTCTATGTTGAACTCAATGAATTTTGCAATCCATTTAGCTCTCTTTACATCAATATCTAGTTGAGTTAAAACATCCTTCACTGAGGCTGAAGGAACATATGCAATAACCTTGGAATGCAGAATATAAAATCTGAATGCTTTTAAAGATTTGATGAGAGCATAGGCTTGTTTTTCAATAATATCATACCTCATTTCAACATCCCTCAAAGTTTCGCTGAAAAAGGCCACTGGATGATCTATCCCTTCATCATTTTTCTACAACAGAACTGCTGCAAGTGTATCATAAGAAGCAAAAGAGAAAATATAAAACTCTTTGGTATAATTTGGACTGATCAGAGTAGGAGCTTTCATGATAGCCTATTTGATGGCTTCAAAAGAGCTTCTTGCACTATCTGTCCATTTTATTTCTAATCCTTTCTTCAACATAGAAGTGATGTGCTTTATCAGTTCAACAAAGTTTCGAATAAATCTTCTGACAAAGTTAATCTTACCAAGAAAAGATTGAATGTCCTTCTTTGACCTTGGAATAGATAATTTTTTAACTGCTTCAACTCGAGCTGGATCAATTTTTACACCTTCAGCGGAAACAATATGTCCCAGAAGTTTACCTTCTTCAAGAGCGAACTGAGACTTCTTTGGGTTTAAAGAAATCCCAAATTGTCTACACTTCAGAAACACTCTTTTCAAATGCTGCAAGTGATCTTTGTGACTGCTAGAAAAGACAGTAATATCATCAAGGTAAATAAGGACAAACCTGTCCTTCTCTCCCACAAATGCTATGTCCATGGCCCTCTGAAAAGTGGCCCTAGCATTCATCAGTCCAAAAGGCATTTTGGAGTACATGAAAGTACCCCAAGGAGTAGTGAAGGCAGTTTTTTCCTGGTCATCAGGATGTACAGAAATTTGGTTATAACCTGAAAATCCATCTAAGAAAGACATGACTTTGGCCCCTGAAACCTTTTGCAGCAAGTGTTCCATCTTAGGCAGGGGTAGCTATCTTTTTTAGAACATTTGTTCAGATTTCTGAAGTCAACACAAAGCATGATTTCTCCATTCTTTTTTCTCACTATCACAAGGTTGGCTATCCACTTTGAATACCTTAGTGGAACTATGATTGTGGCATCTAAAAGCTTCTTGATTTCCTTTTCAATCAAAGGCAATAAAAGAGGGTTGATAGGCCTTAATTTCTGCTTGAAAGGAATGGTGTTCTTTTCAAGGGGAATCTTATGCTGAATGATGTTGGTGTCATAGGTTTTAAGATCATTATACTCCCAAGCAAAAACATCAGCAAATTGCTTCATCTTGGTGCAATACTTTGAACTTTGGGCAGAAGATAACTGAGTAGATAGATTTATGAACTTTGGATGAGCTTGACTTCCAATGTTATGTTTATGGACAACAGACTCATTTTCTTTTTTGATAGGTTTATAAGGTACATCATTATGATCAAACAGTTTCTCTAGAGGCACTAAACCTCTGAGTATATAGTTACTTGGTAGCTGAACAATATTATCCTGACCAATTTTATCTTTTAACTTGGACTTATTGGACTCCTCAACAGTTTCATTATCTTGGTCAATGTGCATTTAAGAAAACTCATCAATGACTTGAAGAAATCTATTAATCTCATCATCATCTTCAAATACTTTCCAGTATTTGACATTATCAGGCAGAGATGGTCTATATTTCACCTGAACTTCATAAGTCAACTTGGGAGGCAAAGGAGGAATAAACATGCTAGCAGACACAGCAAGGGAATCAGCCAGTTGGTTCATTGTTCTAGGGATATAAGAAATATTGAAATCACTGAAAGAATCCCTGAGCTTCCATACCTCATCTTTGTATGCCTTCAGCCTCTGATGCTTTGCCTGGAAAGTGTTGTTTACTTGCTGAATGATAAGATCTACATCCCCAAACACTTTGAGACCTTTGATGCCCATTTCTTTAGAAGCATTTAAGCCCAATATCAAGGCTTCATATTCTGCTATGTTATTGGTGACCTGAAAATTTAGTTTGAAAGATAAATGAATGACTTCTTTTGTGGGTGACACAAGAACTACACCTGCTCCTGCAGCTTCCTTAGAGCAAGCTCCATCAAAGAACATATCCCAAATTGGTGTGCCCTCTTTCTCTGTGATTTGACAAACTGGTTTTCTAACTTGCATAGAGGACAAATGGGATTCTTCAATCTGAAGAATACAGGCTCCAAAATCAGTGTCAACAGAATAAATGGGGTGATTTGTGGGATTCCTTTCATCACTGATGATGTAAGCCAACTGAGCTTCTTTGTACAATATTTTGACCTTCGAAAACTGGAACAATAGCATAGGAAAGGTCATTATGCAATGTTCCCCCTAATCTCTTGATCCAACCTCTAGATAACAACATGCCAAATTTGGGAGGCACATCTGCTACCACAATATCCATCATCATGCTTTTCATGGGTAGCTGAGACAAGGTGATGGCTAAATCTTTGATTAGTCCCAGACATTTTACTTTCCTAGAATCAAAAGAGAACAGGTCATGATAAGATTTGGTGATGTCAAGACCTAACTCATCCATGACAGCCTTGGGCATTAGATTATGACTAGCTCTTGTGTCTAGAAGGCAGTTGTGTAGGATTTTATCATGGATACTTAAAGAGACATAAAATGATGGGGAGTTTTCATCACAGTTTTCAACCATAGGACTGAGAACAACAACTGGTTTGTCATCTTGCAGATTGACATAATCAGTAGTGGCTTGGGTAGCTTTAGGTTCAAGGGCTTTGAAAATAGTTCTTTTGAAAGCCTCATTCTTGATCAGTTTGATCAGAGGTATAGGTATTTTTAATTTCTGAATTTCTGCTTCAAAACTGAAGGGAGAAGAAATCTTGTCAAAGCCTCTTACCTCATGAGCTGGAGCTTTGAGGATGATTGGATCAGCTGCTGGAATTTGCTGCTTACTAGCTTGTTGTTTTGCAGGGACAACAACTTTCTGAATAGGAGCTTGCTTGGCAGTGTTTGTCTTTGACCTCAGATTATACTTGTGCTGATCATCAGCCTGTAGAATAGCTCCATCATCCCACTCTTGACTGATCTGGTCATTGAATAATGACTCTTCATAGGCAGCTAAGGTCAAGAAGGATGCACTGCCTTTGTCTTCCAAAAATGGATTTTGTTATCTTCTTCAGGTTGCTCTTCTTCCATTACTGCATTCTGGAAAGGTGCCTTTACCTTTTGATCTTCATTGGTGTTTCTGTTTCCTTGCAAAATATGCAACTACTCATTGTTTCTCCTATATGGATTTGGGTTCCAAGGAGCAAAGGTATTAAGAACACTTCCTCTTCCAGGTTGCTGATTCTCAATCTTCAATTTGGAGATTTTAAAGGTTAATGACTCTATCATCTTAGTCATTTTATCAATCTTAGGATCTGAAGATGATGAGGATTCGTCCTTCTGTTTTCTCCTATTAACTTTTCCCTTAAGTTTTTCTGTAGCCTAATATTTGATTCTACCTCCAATGTTGCATCCTGCATGTCAGCCAAGGTATCACATCTTCTCTCTCTCAACAATAAACAAAAGTCAGCATCAAAGGCATTTGCATAGGTGAGTTTTGCGGATGTAGTGGTAGGTTTCACCTCGACTGGTATCTTATTGCACATACAGTTAAATATTTTGTTGAAATAGACAATGAATCACCACTTTCTCTCTTTAAATTCACAAATTATGTATGGTAGTAGAGCAGATCTTTCTTATCTCCCCAATGCTTGAGGAAAGCATAATCTAAAGCCTCAATGTCTGCTATAGACCTTGGTGTCAATTCTTTGAACCATTTCCTAGCCTCTCCATCTAGGCTTTGAACAAAAACTCTCATCCATACATCAGCTTCACTAATATCCAAATTTTCAACATAGCTATAAAATAATTCAAGATGTTCTTCAGCTGTAATCCCCTCTATCCCTGTAAACTTAGGCATGTACTTTTGATATTCTCCAGTAGGCATTGCACTCAAGGGAGTGGGCAATACTAATGGTCCATACCTAGCAGCTATGATTCTTTCTATCTTGGTAGGTGCTTGTGGTGTTGCAATGGCTATGGTAGATATGAAAGTACTGGAAGCTTGAACAACCGAGGGTTGAGGAGGAGCTGATATGACTAAGGGAGTATGATGGATAGGAGGGGAAGATTTCTTTGGAATTACAATGAAAGAAGAATCTAAAGAGTAAGAAGCTCTATAAAAACTAGATAATAATTTTGCAAGGCTTTCTTCTCCTTTTGATGACAATTCTTGTATAGCAAGCTCAACAATAGGAAGATTGGTATGAATGTAAGCTAAGTGGTGTTCAGTTTCAGACTGAGATGATTCTGAACTTGAAGCTCCTTTCTGTAATGCTTTTCCTTCTCTGATGATCTTTTCAGGATCAGGTACTGGGTCAGTTGGTGGCTTCTGAGGATTTCACCGAGTATGCCTCCTACACTGAGCCACAATTACCCAATAGAGTCGCCAACGGATTCGTCCCCAAGTGGAGTCACCGGATAGATGATTAAAACCGAGATAGTATCCAGAATTTGTCTATCATCAAAGCTGGGTCTTTGTCATCTCCCAGGGAAACTGAGCTTCAATCGTCGTTCCCCGACAACGGCACCAATTATGTTATCACTCCAGGAAACCCTTCTAGGTTGTAGTTCAAAGATGCCTGGTAACATATAAATATCCCTCAATGGTTCTCTCAATTATGGGAATGTGTTTGGATCAATTCGGATGACTGAATCAAATCTTATTCACTCAAGACATACATAAACACTCTTAGATTGACAAGGATTTCAATTACTACTGTTCAGAGGTTTTATAAATAAGTGGATGTATGAAGAATCCTTACTGTATCACCAGAATCATACATTAACACATATGAATGGCCAATTACAAAAGGTAAATGAAACTTGCAATTCTAATTCATCAATGCAAAGATAAGGTGATAGTTATCTGGCATTAGACAAATAGGAATAACATTGATAACATATTCAGGTGCAAGCAGAGAACAGATAAGAAGATGTAAATCTGAACAGATAATAGCAAAAGAAGCTTGTATTACTAATATGAAAATGAGAAGCTTGAGATTACGAAGTATGAAAAGTCTCCAAAGTCAAACCCCTTCTCATCTCTAGAGTTCTAGGCTTTATAGCCATTACATCAAAGTCAAGATCCTATAAAAATGGATCTGAAACACCTAAAATAGAAAAGTTAAAACAGATAGGAATAGATCCTATTTAACTAGTCAATTCTTGTACAAATGGTCTTCATAATCTTCAATAGCTGCAGATTTCTCAGGATCTGATGGATGAGGTCGAAATCTTCCCAAATCCCGAAGATAACAATCAGTTACAATCAATTTTTGAAACTATCTGCCACAAAAATTGGGCCAGACTATTGAAAAACTGGGGCTCAGAGATGGATTCGGTTCTCCACATCTGTGACACTTGTGTATAAACCCAAAGAGGTTATTTTTCTTTGAAAAGTTAGGCACAAAAGCCTCCGAACGTTTCTCAAAATGATCCTCTAGTCGCTCAGAATCATCATTTGAAAATGATGACTCAGCACAGTAGAAATGCCACATTTCTGTAAATGCTGCCTCATCTTGCGAGGGACTTTTTACTGCCTTCCCGAGCTCTAAATGCAGATCTAAAAGTACCACTATATAGCTTAGTATGTCTAGTTGTCAATCGACTATTTGAGCGTGTAAAATAGCCTCTCCACGACTGAGAAAATTCAGTTTTCCCAAAGCAGTCTAACGTTTGAAAAACCTGCGATTTCAGTAGCTAAGAGGTCTACTGAGAATGTGGGTTAGCTATCGAAAGTTGATTTTTCAAAAATGAGCTGACTAGAAAGTTTATTAACATGATTACAAGCTTAAGACTCAATGAAATGAGTCTAAAAATTAAAAAAAAAACTCTTTCCCAAAAATACCTTCTATCACCTAATAAAATAAAATTGACAATTTTATTTCAGGAGATAACAATACTGACTAAACCAAATAATTATTCTACAACCAATACAAATGCAAAGTCTGACATTGCCCTTCAGTTCTCACTCTTTAGACTATGTTGTTTGAAATTAAAGAGGCATGATCAATGTAATTCAAGGTAACACACCAAAATGTGCAAATAATTAAATCTATCTATTCATGCATGCCAGGAAAATGGCTTGGCTTAAATTCTGGTTTCAAAGTTGATAACATAGGTTGTTTATACATATATATACTTTGTTTTATAAGAGGTAAGGGGTCAATATTGTATACTTGTAAACATGACATATGTTAGCACACATTCATATAAAATAACAATGGTATAAATGATACATTTCAAGGCATATAGACATATACAATTACCACAAAGAACCAAATTGAAACAAAGTACAAATCACAATGTTAGCACATGTAATTAATATGTAATGAGTAATCTGATACAAGACAAACGTAGGCGGGTTGGTGGGCCCTACCAACCAGCTTCTTCACCTACAACAAAGATCTACACCACATGTAGAGCTACAACATACTTAGCAATAGCACCCATGGACTACAATTTATTAACTTGTCCCAAAGATAACATATCAAACATTGTGTAAAAAAATCATTAGTGATTGGATCGATCAAGACAAAGTTACAATATACATTATTACATATTCATCTCTCCTCCTCCTATGCAACGCACAAAGAGTCAATATATATAGAATTTACATAGTGGAGGGAGAAAGCAGGTGGATCCATGGGATCCCCTACCTTGCTCATTGATTACATTGTTGAATCATGACAAGAGCTCAAAAACAAGGATAATTTTAGGGGCGAATGTTCGCCCTTTGGCGAAATTAAGGGGTTTTAAATTTTTGGTGGGCGAATATTTTGTATCATAGTAAATTTTTACAAATCACCTCAAATAGCCCACCTTATTTTAAGGGAGAGGGTAAAAAAGGTAAATTTAGCCCTTGAAATTAGGACTTACAACCTTCCATTCCCCCATTTTCAAGAATAGGTTTTATTTAAGTGAATCCATTCGCCCATTTTCAAGAATAGTTTTATTTAAGTGAATCCTATGGGCCAAATACCATATTTATAAAAGAGGTATGGTAAATTAATAAAAATATAAATAAATGAGAGGTATGGTAAATAAATAAACCATTTTTTATATTTACTCCATAAGTCACCTTATATACATGTAAGGGTGTAAACAAATAAAAATATAAGTAAAGTGGAGGTATGGTAAATAAAAAAAACGTCTTTTTATACTTACTCAAAAGGTATGGTAAATAAATAAAAATATAAATAAACTAGATTTATCGTAAATAAATAAAACCTCTTTTTATATTTAGTCCATAACCCTCCTTCTATTTATGAAGGCTCAAGAAAGAGGTTTTATTTAAGTGAATCCTATGGGCCAAATACCATATTTGTAAAAGAGGTATGGTAAATTAATAAAAATATAAATAAACGAGAGGTATGGTAAACAAATAAAACATTTTTTTATATTTACTCCATAAGTCACCTTATATTTACGAACACTTAAAAAATGGGTTATATTTAGGTGAAACCTATGGCCAAAATACTATGGGACAAATACCATGGACTAGATTGTTATTAATACCATGCAAAAACCCATTATTAACCTTAATATTAGAATTAATAAAAATAAAAATGGCACATGGTATTGACCCATGGTATTCACCAAAATGGCACATGGTATTGACCCATGGTATTCACCTTGAATGTGGCCTATTTAAATGGGGGAATTAAACCAGCCTGTAGCCTATGCTAAGATTCACTAGGACTTTACAAAGTTTTATTATTTAGTGAAAGACTCGCCAAGATCTTACAAGATTTTATAATTGAGTAAAATATTCGCCATGCCTAGTGAGAGATTCGCCAAAAAATTATATATACATATTATATTATTGATAAAATCGCCTTTCATTTTTCCTATATACCATGGAGATTTGCCCATTTATTATATTTATAAATTTAGGGGGGGTTCTTAAAATTTTCCCTGCTCAAAAAGGAAATTCAATTCGATTTCCTATCCAATCGAAGACTGTGACCAACCACTAAACTACAAACTAGTTTCATTGTGCACGATTTAGAAAATTGTACTACATAGGGTCAATGACTGCATCCTCATCCCCAAATATTGGGTTCAGTCAACGTAGGCTTGACCAACGACCAATACACTATGTAACCACCCTTGGCTAGATATGATGAACATTAAAGCATGTTGATGGTGTGGAGAAGAAAACCCATATCACATATTATATCTCGAAACAGTGGAACCATTACAAACTTGTAGATGGGTTGTCAAAACCTATGGAGGTTATAGGATCTACTAAAAACCTCCATTAGTAACGTAAAACCTCTAATTAATCCTTTTTATGGGTATGCATGATATTCTTTGTACAATTAGTTTCAGTTGTTGTTACCTTGCAACGGTCGTAGTAGGGGTGGTAACCCCCTTGCCGAGTGATTTGTAGGGGTTGATATCTCCCTTGCACGAGGTTCAAGGTGGCTGATCCACATGGATATTGGTGGCCACTCGCCAATTCCGCTTGGACCCCTTCTTTCAGTTTTTTAGTTTCCTTAATTGTAGCATAGTTTACTATTTTTAGCAGTGTTTCGGGTCCTGAACTTCCGGAGCCGTTTTGAGGCCTTAAACGACTTTCTTTGGGAAAATTGGGAGTAACATGGGTCCATGGACTGATGATGCTCATCCCAAAGTATTAGTCCTAGGATAAATATTTCTAATGAGGTATTGTGCGTGTCAAACGGATATCGTATGCCAAAGTTACGACCCCGGGAAGTTGATGTACCAATTTACCCAAAACGGGGCCCATAGTTTGGCGCTTCATCTTCTAGGGTTAGGGTTTTGGATGTTTAGGGTTTTCCGTTGTTTCTCAACAATAAATAGGCCTTTGAGCCTCATTGTAAGACAGTTCAGAGGCATGTAGCCACCACATCTCTTCTAAGAGATAAGCTACCATCGCCCGAGCTAGTTTATTTCCATTTATGTTTGTAAGCATATTTCAGTATTCTCCATTAACGAAAGGAAGTATTATTTCTACTGCATCTTTGTGTTTAAGTTTATTTTTGTACTTTATTGCGTTCCCGTTTAAATCCGGATCACTGGTATCAGAGCGGTTTTCTCTTTCTCTGTTTTTCTTTGCATGTCCCCAACGAGGTCGGGATATAAGGAGTTAGGCCTTGAACTGGTTGAACCTTTGCAAGACCAGCCTTGCAAATCTCGACAGCCTCCCATGGTAGATGAAAAGAAGGATGAGGGGGCAGGATATCCTATCAAAATCTTGCTTGAAGAGGCCCTCGAGTGACAAAGGAACATGATGATGGACAACTTTGCCCAGATCCTTCAGTGGCTGCCCAGGGGCGACACATCTACTTCCAGCAGCTACTCTGGAAGCGCCACACCCTTTAAGGTACAAGTTAACTTTGACATTCCCATATTTGAGGGTCAGATAGATGCAGACGTTGTAGATAAATGGTTAAATATGCTAGAAGGGTATTTTTCTGTTCATGATTTTTCCAACCAGGAAAAGATTACTTTCGCTCTTCTCAAAGCTGCCCCCCACGTCAAGGACTGGTGGGAAACCTACTGCGAGTAGAAGGATGAAAGTACGGCCTCACTATTTTCAGTCGCACCCACTTGGAATTCATTCCAAGCTACCATCAAGGAGAAGTACTACCCTGTCAGAAGCTATGAGGATCAATACATAAGGTGGACCACACTGCGGCAGGGAAGGGACTAAGACGTGTCGAATTTTACCAATATTTTTTATACCCTTCGCACAAAGTTGGGTATTAAGGATTCGAAGCAACATTTGGTACTCAAATACCGTGGCTGCCTGCATAGGCACATCTTGGATGAAATAGAATTCCTGAACATCTCCTCGCTCAGCACGGCATACCGATATGCCATCAATATTGAGAAAAAGTTTAAATAGAAGAAGCGAGACTTTGGATCTACAAATCTGAAGCAAGGGAAAGGTGCCCTCAAACCACATAACAAAGGAAAAAGCCAAGGCACGACAACCTAGGACAACCCGCCAAAGCCGCATGCAAAGAACAATGCCGAGAATCTGAAAAAGGACACAAGAAAGTGGTGTGAGTTCCATAAGAGCTTCACTCACAACACAAGTGAGTGTTGGGCCAAGTAGTCACTAGTGGCTGAGCTAAAGGATTTAGATTAGATGCATGTTCTGACTCTAAGGCAGAACCTGACAAAGGGAAGCAAATTATTGATGCGGAGCCCAATGCCATCGTTGCCACCACGAAGATCCAGAAGGAGGAACCCAAAGATCCAGAGGAGGAGGAGCACCTCTTCCACTCCCAGATGTGGGTAAAGGGCTCCCCGCTATAGTTCATTGTCGACAGCGGGAGCCAAAAGAACCTCATTTCGGTAGAGGTCATGAAGCGGCTGGGCTTACTGACCACAGCACATCCACAACCGTACACCATCAAGTGGCTTCACCAAGGACGGGATCTTCGCATGAGCCAACAGTGTCGCCTTCCATACAACATCAAGCCCTTCACGGATGAGGTATTGTGTGACGTTGCTCCCCTTGATGTTTGTGATGTATTATTAGTCCAACCATACTTGTGGAAGCGACATGTTGTGTATGAATCAAGGCCTCATGCTGTTATTGTTACTTTGGGCAATAAATTGTACAAGATACCGGAGGTAGTATCGCTTACCACCATCTCTTTGGTTACTAAAAAGCAATGCAATAAGCTCATTTCCAAAATAGGGAAATTTGTTTTCCTGATGATACGTCCTCAAGAAAAGAAGAAGATAGTGGCCACGACCTCCAGATAGGGCCCCTCCACACGACAACTACAGATGGACAAGGTCATGGAGGAGTATGAGGACATATTCACCTCCCCCGCAGGGGTTCCTCTGCATTGTCAAGTCAAGCACTCCATCGACTTGACCCCAGGTGCACCACTGCGCAATGGACCATTATATTGACACTCTGTTATGGAGAATGATGAAATCAAGAGGCAGATTCAGGAGTTGCTGTAGAAAGGTCACATTCGACCGAGTTCATTGCCCTGTGGGAGCCCGATCATGTTGGCACAGAAGAAGGATGGGACTTGGAGACTCTGTATTGACTATCAGGCGCTCAACAAGATCACTGTCTGGAATAGGTACCCTATCCCACAGATTGATGACCTTCTGTACCAATTGAAGGGGGCGAAATATTTCAGCAATATTGATTTGAAGTCAGGATATCACCAAGTACCAATCGAACCCTTCGATGTGTGGAAGACTACCTTCAAATCCAAGGAGGGCCTTTTCGAATGGTTGGTCATGCCTTTCAGGTTGACGAATGCTCCTGCAACCTTCATGAGGCTAATGGATGCCATCTTCTAGCCATTCACCAACTCATTTGTAGTGGTATGCTTGGATGACATCCTGATCTTCAGCTAGAGTTGGAAAGAGCACCTCCACCACATCCGACAGGTTCTCCACACACTGTAGCAACACAATTTATGTGATAATTTGGAGAAATACACTTTTGGCATGACTCAGGTTCAATATTTGAGATACATTATTGATGAATGGGGGGTGCATGTGGATCCAGCCAAGATCCAAGTCATTCAGGATTGGCCATCTCTAACCACTCTGATAGAGCTCTGCAGCTTTCTGGGTCTTGCCAACTTCTATTGCAGGTTCGTGTTGGGATTTTCTCATATCACTTGGCCCTTTAGTCAAGTCACCAAGGGAGGAGCGAAAGCAAAATTCTTTTGGCCTGAACCTTAACAGAAGGCATTCACAGAGTTGAAACATTGCCTCTGCTCGACACTAGTGCTCGCATTACTAAACTTGCAACAACCATTTGAGATCAAGATGGATGCCTATGACTATGCTATTGGGGCAGTCCTTACTCAACACGGGCATCCAGTGGCATATCATAGTGAGACACTTTCAGACATGGTCTAGAAGTATCCCACTTATGACAAAGAGATGTATTCCATTGTGCAGGCTTTCCGACAATGGAAACATTACATTTTGGGGAAGGAAACAGTCATCCACACAGACCACCAGCCCCTGCAGTTCATACAGACCCAAGGGAAGTTGTAGAATGATCACCATCAGAAGTGGTCCACATCCCTGCAACAGTTCCATTTGAATATCAAGTATAAAAAGGGAATCATCAATAATGTTGCAGATTGCCTCAGTCGACCACCGATCATGGCGTTAACCACCGTGCTCAACTCTTGTGGGCACAAGACTTATGATTGGCCACTTCTCTATGAAAGTGACCCAAAATTCGGCCACACATACCAGACACTCTTGGAGGGTCAGCATGTTCCAGATTTTCACCTCCAGGATGCCTTGTTATGCCACCTGGGTCACCTTTGTGTTCCTTCAAGCAAGCATGCTAAGATGATTTGGGAAGCACACTACAGCCGAGCTACTGGGAATTTCGGGGTCAAGAAAACGGTGGTAGTACTGCAGAAGTATTTATATTGGCTGAATCTCCGACAGGATGTTGGGAAGTACATCAGATACTACATTACCTGCGCCATTGCCAAACTGACCATCAAGAAGCAAGGCCTATATACCCCGCTTACTACCCCTAGTTGACCTTGGGAATCCATATCCATGGATTACATGTCAAGCCTTCCTTCTACTATGGATGGAAACGACTGTGTTTTTGTGGTCGTCGACAGGTTCTCGAAGATGGCCATTATGGCGGCCTGTAAGAAGAATATCACAACAGAAGCCACTGCTAAACTCTTCTTTGAACGAGTGTGGGTACACTTTGGGATCCCACAGTCTATCATCTCAGATTAGGACAACAGGTTCCTCAGTACATTTTGGTCCAATCTCTAGTCGATGCTGGACACCAAACTCACTAAGTACATAGCCTTCCATCCCCAAACTGATGGCTAGACAAAGGTTGTCAACACGATGATCATACACATTTTGCGAATGTACAACTCAAAGAATCCATGCACATGGGAAGAGAGCCTCCCCTATGTTCAGCACAGCTATAATCGGGCTCTCCACAACTCAACTGGTCACAACCCTTTTCAGGTGGGCTTGGGATTCTAGCCACTATGTCCCATTGATGTGGCCATGCCATTTGCAGCTACTCAGGCAGATTCGGCTCATGTCCAGTCTGAAACAGATAAGGCAAACAGCTTCATTGAGCACATCCAACATATCCGCCAGTAGGTCCACGACATTCTGGAGAAATCAAATGCCAAGTACAAGCAGCGACATGATCAACATTGGGTGCCACACAAGTTTCAGGTGGGTGACAAAGTCTGGTTGCATTTGCAAAAGGAACACCTTATCGGAGCCTATTGGAAACTCAGACCACTCTGATATGGTCCTTACGCCATTACCAAGGTTGTGGGAGACAATGCATTTTAGCTCAGAATTCCCCCATTCCTTAGCCTGCACCTAGTGTTCAATGTGGACCGCCTTCGAGCATACTTTCCACCATTACTAGACACATTTGACATTGCAGAACAACTCACACCAACAAAGTTAAATCTAGATTGCATGGAACAGGATACAACTAATCGGATCATGGACACACAGATAAAGCACACTCACCAACAACGGATCCAACTGTATCGAGTTGTCAAAGCATGCCAACTCCTTCACCAGGGCAAGTGGCTCACCAGGGACCAAGTTAACCAGAAGTTTCCTTATCTCATGGAGGAACTCAACGAAATGGCGACCATTGCTTCCTAAGGGGGGAGGAATGATCTAGGTGGATATTGGTGGCCACTCACCAATTCCATTTGGACCCCTTCTTTCAGTTTTTCAGTTTCCTTAATTGTAGCACAGTTTACTATTTTTAGCAGTTTTTTGGGTCTTAAACTTTCAGAGCTGTTTTGAGGCCCTAAATGACGTTTTTTGGGAAAATTGGGAGCAACATGGGTTGTTGGATTGATCTTGCTCATTCCAAAGTATTAGTTGTTGGATACATCTTTCTAAAGAGGTATTGTGCGTGTCAAACGAAGATCGTATGCCAAAGTTAAGACCCCGGGAAGTTGATGTACCAATTTACCCAAAACGGGGCCCATAGTTTGGTGCTTCATCTTCTAGGGTTAGGTTTTTGGATGTTTAAAGTTTTCCATTGTTTCTCAACAATAAATAGGTCTTCGAGCCTCATTGTAAGACCGTTCAGATGCATGTAGCCACCACATCTCTTCTCAGAGATAAGCTACCATCACCCGAGCTAGTTTATTTCCATTTCTGTTTGTAAGCATATTTCAATATTCTCCATTAACAAAAGGAAGTATTATTTCTGCTGCATCTCTGTGTTTATGTTTATTTCTTTACTTTATTGCATTCTTGTTTAAATCCAGATCATTGGCATCCCAAAAAAATCTTTAGGTGGAACAAAGGATGGTGGGTGAACCTATCCATGGTTTTGCACATGGTTTTTAGCATGATGGTTTTGCTAATGGTATTTTGTAGCCGATCAAGGGATTTACAATTATGTTCTAATCCAAGGTTAAAGGATTGGGGGTTTATGAATGCTTGAACATGTATATAATGTATTGTAACATCGAAACAAATATAATTAAAAATTAATCTGGTTTTCTTGGTGTTTCTGGGAAAACTAGTGTCTTTTCGATCGACTAGCCCTCTAGGTTTGGCAACTATCCTAGAAACAACAATTTAAAGCAATTTGTGATTTCTTCTATGTATAATAGATAAGAGAAAGACAAAGGAACCAACCTGGATCTTCCGCTTAACTCCTTGCTTGATCTCTCTCCCCCTTGACAGAACTTGCAACTCCTCTCCGTACTTATCCCACTTGGAGAGTACCTGTAGAAACACAGTAACAAAGAACCGTCAAAGCATCTTGATCTATTATATCATAATCATTACGGAATCAGAAATATAATGAACATACAATGGCATTCACAAATAATAACATTCAAAATTGCATAGTTATATGGAAGAAAACTCGAAGAACTTTATTAAATAGAAGGGAGAATTACAACCCAGTTGTCTGATCCAGCATCATCCTCCCAGCATCAAGCCCTCTTCACCTCATGAAATAGCAAGATCACACCAACAATACAATGCTCTTTCCTCAAACTATTAGCACTTACTTGCAATTCACAATATTCCAGCCTCCGGATCTCTTAGATGAGGGATCCATTTATAGATGTGTGCAAGGGTGTGAGTCATCTCTGGGGTTTGATTAGTGTCATTCCACTTGTTACATTTGGTTCCACAAGAGGGGAGATAACTGAAGTTTAGATCTCTTACTCATCCTTGGGTGAATTCAGAGAGGCAAGTGTCAGAGGGGAAGTTTCTAGAAGATTCTATGAGCATCCACTTAGCAAACTATCTTGGACATTTGTCCATCCTCGCTCATCGCACCCTATAGAAGGCCCAAACAGTATGCATTGCACCTGAGCAGTGTATCACTCAGTATGCATCACACCTGGCTAGTGTAGCAGTCAGTATGGTTCAATTTAGGCCATTTCTGGATGGTTTTTCAGGTGGAACTTTTGGGGAATGATGTAATCAGATGACCATGTTCTTTTAGGGTATGAAACAACTCTTTTAGGGGTTGGTGATCACTAGTTTATTGACATGTAAGTTTGGGGTTGAAGTGCCCAAATATGTCTATAACAATTGCCCCCTAAAGCATGAAGTCATAGATCTTGATGTCGGGTGAAATGCTTTATCATGAGGATCCGAGGTTTCGAAACTGGAAGGTGACCTGTATAAGATACAATACAATACATTATCATAATATAATTTTCATGATCTACTTGAGGTAGGCATTCCCATGCTCAGCTTTATAAATTCATTCCTTGTACATAGTTCAGATAGTTGTCGGCAGATGCATACTGGTGATAGAGTCATCATCCTTGGTTCGGACACGACGCAAAATCTTTCGGTCAAAGGCCATTGATGTCAACTTGTCGCTGGAAGTGAGAAACTTGCCATTGAGGCATGCAAACTTCAAAGCACTAAAGGGTTGTTTCTAAGTCAACTTCTTGGATAATGAGCTGATGTTGATAAGAAGTGACTCGTCGTAGGAGGGCCTTGATGTATCCCACATCTACGACACAAAATGAAGCAAATGATTTTCTGGAGGTGAAAATGATCTGACGACACAAGGTTCAAGAATGGCGGTCATGGAAAATGAAGGTTGAAGGTATTGCAGTGGATGAGACATGAACTGGATGGTGAATTCTCGACTCAATGAATTCTCTTGAACATATCGGCGACACTGAGATGAATTGGTAGCGTTAACCCCAAAAATATGGATGGTGTGAAAGACCAATGATGAGACGACTGGTGAACGGAAAAACCCAACCCAACTCAATCACGGAGATGAAGTGAAAGTGTCACGTTCAAGAGCGATCTGCTACCATAAAGTTTTCAAGTTTTCTTCTCTTTTTCCCTAGTCATTGCTGACCAGTACCTCTTTATTTTTGTCAAGCTTGAGGAGGATAACATATGCTTGTTCTATAATTTTCCCTTCGGGCAAACCTGTCGCTATGTTTTAACGAGTCTAGCGACAGTGAAACTCGTTCTTGTCTAGGTGGACAAGTTTGTCGCTATTGTTTTAACGAGTTTAACGACAAGGATAACTCGGTCCTTTTCATGTTTAGAGAGTTTGAAAAGGGACAAAAAGGAAACTCCAGAGGTTCTTTTTTGTAGAATAATCCCTTAGGTCCGAAAAAGATTAAAATCATACAAAAGGGATGACTTTTCGATCACTTTAACGAGCCGAAAAAGACAAGTGCTCAAACGTTTTCATGAGATAATCCCTCAAGTCCGAAAAAGATTAAAATATACAGGAGGGATGGCACTTCCAATCACTTTAACGAGCTGGAAAGGCCAATTGCTCGACAATCTTTTCATATTTAACGAGTCTGAAAAGGGTTTAAAGAAGGCTCGTTTTTTAGGAACGAGTGGTGTTTAGGGTAGCAATTGGTTCCGGGTAAGCTTGGAACTTCTCAAAAATGGTGATTTCTGGGAAGAGGTTGGCTAACAAGACCACTCGTCGCAGCTATTCCTCAAAATGGTAAACAACCAAGTGGAAGTGTATGATCGGCCAAAAGAATGGAGGTGATGAGAGGTACACAACCAAGGCTCAAAAGGCTAATAGCATGGCAATCACAGAGGTTATTTACTGAAGGTGGGTTCATTTTTTAATGAGCTTGAACCGTGGGGGAACTATGCTCGGTTTTCAGTTTCATTTTTTTACAAGCTTAAAATGGAAAGATATGCTTGAACTAGTGGTCAAAGATGTTCAATTCACTGTTTAGCACATTATATTCTTTCGACGGTCATTCAACCTGCTCAAACACTCCATCAAATTGATTAGAAATACATATATATGTAGGAAAAATGAATTAAAACTAACATCTTACTTGAAGTATGTGAATAGTAAATACAAAAAGTAGTTTTACCTTTCATTTTCATCATTCCATTTCAAATTTGGGATTTTGGAGCTCTAGAGTGGTTTCCCCCCTCAAATTTCACTAGTCAATTTTAGGAGATCTGGTGGAATATTCTTTGCACCGTCAGGACCAGGTAGGAACTAACCTTGAGCTCTTCATTTTCATTCCACCTTTTCTTGATTCTGAGCTAGTTTTTCCACTTTTTTGGGCCCCTAGAGTTCAATGATCTCGTTCCCCAATCATCGCATCTAGCCTATATCGAAAGGTGTGATTCGTACTGAGCTGCCAATAGGCCAGTCAGTATGCATCCCACCTTACTCAAAGGCAGGGTGCGATGGGTGCAGAAAGGCCACTTTACACAGTGATTTTTCATCAAATTTTTGCCTGTTTTTTCCCAAATTTGGATCCTAACTCATCTTTTGTCTTAATTTCAGACATTTTTTGGATGAAAATGGTCGTCACATGGCGTGAACAAGAATATGAAGAGGAGGACATGATTGCTTTACACGACCAGGGCACAGTTGCTGCATTACGAAACTGTGGCTTGTTGAAGTTCTTCCGCATATCCAGCATGAGGCAACAGATCAGTTTGTTGCAGTATTTTCTCGATGCTTGGGATCCGATTGACTAGGTATTCCAGATCAGAGGTAAATCTATTCCATTAACAGTCGAGGACATTTACTTTCTAACGAGTTTGTCGAGGCGTGGTGCCCCTCTTTCACTATCAGGATTCGCCCATGGAGGTGAATCCGTGAAAGACTATATTCGTCAATTCTACAGAGATGGATCTCAGCCCAAAAGAGATGGCAAGATCAATATCTGGGATGTCACTGATCGGCCCTTGAGTACCATTTTATTTACCTTTGCTAGATTGGTTGGTAGCACGACTTTACACTTGGCAAACAGATCTTACATGTAGTATGCCCTGGAATTCCTGGGACCAAAGGTGTTCAATTGGTGTGAGGCGGTACTTCCTGTCATAAAAGAGAAACTCTCCAAAGTAAAGAATGGAAGAACCAAGAATTTTGGCTATGGTTCCATATTGACTGCTTTTTCTTTGGAGAGGATTCCACCGATGCAACCTCAGAACATTTGACTGGGATTGCCAGCACGAGGGAACCACAGATGCAGAGATGGGTTGATCTTATGGCAAGAAATGCCGGTTAGTCACAGATTTCCTTCTTTGATGCCTTTTTCAAGTGGTTCGACCATCAAGAGATGGTATTTGCGGAGTATCCATACGTTGAGATGGATTTCCGAGGCGACCTGGATTTGGCGTTACCAGCTGGCGAGTAGTGGACTGCTATAAGTAAAATGATTCGACCACATCTTTGTTTATCAGTTTTATAATGTTTTTGTGTTTTTGAATGTTATCAAGACTAATCAAACTCATATGTGTGTGCATATATTGGACCAATGCGACCAGTGGCACGCCCATGGGCAACAGATGACGCTCTAGCAGGAGAGGCTGTAGGGAGGGTTGTCCTTTGGGATCTGGACATATCAGAGACCCTGGCAGTGTTTCAGGATCAGATCGAGGGCCTCACTCTCAGTATTCAAGATGTCAGGACTGATGAGCTACCTTTGAGGTTACAACGCCATACTACTGGTGTGCTGAGTCTATGGACCACGCTCTTGTGCATGATTGCACAGGCGGTGACATGTTATCACCAGCACCATTAGTCTAGGATTCTTTTCTGCATTCATTTTGAGTTTCTTGGTCAAATGACCGATTTTGTCTTGGACACAAAAAAATTTGTAAAAACTATAAACAGCTATATATTTTTTATTTTTCGAAGTTTTATTTTGGTTAAGTTATGCAATCCTGATGCAAATGTTGATGTAAAATGCTTTCTTTACAAATGCTGCAAAATTCTATCTAACACATAGTTTGCTAATGAATCAGTCAATGTATTTAAGTTTCTAGAAATGTGTTGATATTGAATGGAATCAAATTGTCTTTCTAGAATCCTGACTCTTAGGAAAATGTGATAAATAGTTGGGTTCCGAATGGAATAAATGCCAGTAAGCTGTAGAATGACGAATTGTGAATCTAGCCTGACAACGAGTCGACGTATGCCCTTTGAAATGGCATCAGAGAGAATTTCAATCAACGCGCTATACTCAGCGATGTTGTTCGTCGATTGGCCAATACATTTCGCCCAGGCTGTAGAAGCTAGATTCTACATATTACGACTAGCTCCGTCGGTGTATCCAAAAAATGGTTCCAAAAATTTTGACATCTGCAACAAATTCGAAGTCGATTACCTAACCAAAATGACAACTCTAAAAGAAAACACAAAAAAATGTGATAAAAGCATATGTACAATGAGTTTACTACACTCAATCAAGCACAATAATTTTTAAGATACAACCCGTTTCGGGGCTGCGACAGTGGAATCCCATCATAATCGACCAGCTCGTAGGCTCCTTTTGTCAATACTCTTTTAAAAATGTAGGGGCCCATCCATAATCGTTCAAATTTACCTACTCTTAATTTGTCAGAGTCCTGATCATAAAGTAAGACCAGGTCACCTTCTGAGAAGACACAAGACTTGACATTTTTGTCATATTGCGCCTTGACACATTTCTTATGAGCTTCGTTAGCCAACGCGACATCACGATGGGTTTCATTTGGTGGATTAGTTCCAAGAAACGAGCCTCTTCTTCAGAAGTTTCTGGAAGCAGATCAATTGCAAGCTTGAGGGACGAGATTTCACACTAAATTGGTAAGACAACTTCCAGACCATACACCAATTGAAAAGGCATAAATCCGGTCACATTTCTCACCGAAGTCCTATATGCCCATAGAGTTGAGTATAGGATTAAATGCCAATTCCATTTGTGGACTCCAATCATTCTCTACAACATGCGCTTAAGGACTTTGTTGATTGCCTCAACTTGTCCGTTAGCCTGTGGATAATATGGAGTAGAACTGTCGTGGGACAATCCTAATTTGGTAGTCAATTCAATCATCATGTGATTGCGAAAATGCGACCCATGATCTGTGACTATAGCCTATGGAACACCAAATCTAGAAACTACATGATTAAAAAAGAAAAGAGTAGCTGTTTCGTCGCTGTTGTTTAATGTAGGCATCGCCTCAGCCCATTTTGTAAAATAGTCGACAACAACTATAATATACCCATGCCCCCTGGCTGAGGTGGGGTTACATGCCATGAAATCAATGCCCCATTTAGCGAATGTCCCAACAACAACTACTGGATGCAGTGGTGTAGGTGGTACTCTGGTTTTACGATCAAAAATCTGATAAGCATGGCAACTTTTGACTGCAGTTATGCAATCTCTGAATATGGTGGGCCAGAAGTAACCTGCTTGTAAGATATTTTGTGCAGTAGCGTAACCAGATAGATGCCCCCCACAAGCACCTAAATGACAATCATTCAAAACTTTTTTGGCCTCCTCATGTGTGAGGCACCTTCGTAGAACTGTATCGACACCACGATGGTAAAGCGTATCGCCAATGATCAGGTAATCTTTGGCTTGGTATCGAGTACGTCGCTGTTCAGAGTAAGAGGTGTTAGGCCTAAATGTTTGGGTTTGGAGATAGACCAGTATATCCCTATACCATGGATCACTTGACGATATCAGAAACAGAGTCTCATCCACGATTGATACTTTGGATGTTAAATCGTTGGATGACGAGGGAAGGTCACAAAGTAACTCCGCAAAGATGAGATATTTCTTTGATTTGGATTTGGTGAATTCCAGATCAAACTCTTGCAAAATGGCTATCCATTTGGAATATTTGCCCCCCAACAATTGACGCGATAGAATTTAGGTCATAGGGTTGCAATTTGACACAATGGTAGTTTTGCGAAAGAGAACGTAGTGTCGAAATCTTTGTACTGCTTGAACAATTGCTAAAGCCAATTTTTCAACATAAGAGTACTTGCTTTCTGTATCATTAAGATTGTGACTTAAATAATATATTGGATGTTCAATTCCACTATCTTCTTGCACTAAAACCATGGTGATGGTCATATCTGCAGCGGCGAGATACAGGTTAAAGTATTTTTGATAGTCAGGAGCATACATTAATGATGCTTTTATCAGGGAATCTTTTAAAGCATCAAAGGAAGCTTGCACAACTTGATCCCAGTGGAAGGGTACTCCTTTTTTCAAAAGACGTGTATAACCTTTAGCGAGTTCAACATAATGTGGAATGAACCTCCTCAGAAAGTTAGCTTTGCCTTGGAGTCTCTGAATCTGAAGTAAATTTGAAGGTGGAGGCATGTCAAGGATTGCCTGAACCTTAAATGGGTCGAGTCGAATTCCATCCTTAGAAACTACGAAACCAAGTAGTCGACTAGAACCAACACAAAACACACACTTGTGCGGATTGAGTCATATCTTGTAGTGTTGGCAATGTAGAAATATGGCTCTCAAATGCTGCAGATGATCAATCTACTTTCGCAAATGAGCCGATAGATTGTCGAGATATGGTTGAATGATGTGTTTGATGTCATGGAAGGCGTAATTCATTTCCCTTTGAAAAGTTTCTCCTGCGTTCTTCAGACTGAAAGCTAATTTACGATACACGAATGTGCCCCACAGACATATAAATGCAGTCTTCGACTGGTCTTGTGGGTGGATATTGATTTGATTGTATTCGGAAAATCCATCCATGAATGAAAAGATTTCGCATTCGACACATTCATCAATTATCTGGTCGATGAAGTGTGTAGGATAGTTTTCCTTTGGACATGCTTTATTTACATCCCTATAATCGACACACGCTCTAATTGTTCCTTGTTTTTTCATTACAGGAACAATATTCAATACCCAATCAGTGAGAGGAATAGGGTAAATGAAACCAGCATGTAAAAGTTTTTCAACTTCTGCTTTAATGGTAGTGGCTTTCTTTGGATGAACTGGTCGGAGCCGTTGTCGTATTGGTTTGACATCTGGATACATCTTTATTTCATGTTCAACAATTCTCGAGTCGATGGTTGGCATTTCTTCATATGAACATGCAAAAACATCTCTGAATTCGCGGAAGAGAGCACAATAAATTTCTAGTTCTGATGGAGAACAAGATTTTCCAACGTGAATATTCTCTACAACATTAGGTTTGGTCGAGATATTAATGGCGATAGTTTCTTCAATATTGGACAGATTTCATTCGGAATCTACTGTATTTACAGTATTTGATAAAAGATCAAAAACTGAAGGATGATTAAGGTCGCTTGAATAATCTTCATTGTTGTCTTGAAGCTGGGAACGATGGTGGAAATCTTCCCACGGAGTCTCTCCTATCATCATTGAATGGATGATTCCTTCATCTGTAGAATGTATACGAGACCAAGGATCGGAAGAGGTACCATACTCTAAAGACCTATCTATCCAAACACTCGTTGAGTGCTGATTCGGGTTTACTGCCCAGGCCCAGAAAATTGATTGCTACAAAGATTCTATGGGGCTTGGTGGCAACACCTCATGGTGATCTGCACTATCAAAATTGTTAGAGTTCTTCTTAATTTTAGGGGTTGTAGAAGATATCATATGACAGGTTTCCACTGTGGCCACTTCCGCAAGTCCAGGTGGAGGTGGGAGGGAAAAAGTACCCATTAAGGAAGGGTCTTTTAGGAGACCTACTCTGACATTTTGAAGTGATTGATGACTTCCATGGATCAATGGAATGCTTCCAGTAGCTTGTGAACTGTTGGGAAAAAAGGCTAGTTGGTCGATGATTATGATTCCACCTTGGAAGGGAAATGCAATCTTTCTAAAGTATGTAGACACAACGGCAGCCATAGCATAAATCCAGGGCCTTCCCAGTAAAATATTGTAATCAAGGTTTCCATCAATGACCTCGACTTCAATCTCTACTGTCTTGCCCCCCAGTTCAACTTGCAAGTTACTTAAAATCCCATACGGTGTGTATGTTCTTCCATCGAATGCGACAAGGGTGGTGAACCTAAAGTTTTCTAGCAACTCATTGACATAATACAGGTAGATGTCCCCTCATCAATGATTGTTCAATGAATAGTTTTATTGAGGGCTTTTACCTGTATAAGGAAAGCGAGTTGGGCCGGTAACTGAGGTGTATATCCTTTATGATTAAAGGCCACAAGATTGGAATCCGCTGGATCAATCCCACCTATTGCTGATAACAAAGCCTGCTTTTGGGAGGGGCAATTCTGTAGTACCTCAAGTGTCGACATAGCGGATGGCAATTGAGCCAGATCCTCCACTATATTATAATTCTATGCAGCTCAAGCACGAGGATTAAATGTTGATTTATGTACGACTCCCTTTGGTGGCTTTATAGTTAATTCAAGAATAATGGGTGGAACAACTTTTGGCGAAGTTGTCGTCGAACGACTAGGTTGATCTTTAGCCTGGTTGTTTGATGACGATGGATTCCCATAGTCTTTATTCCTTGTCGATATCAAAGCATCATTTTGCTATTTTGAGATGGATAGCATAAGCACTTGGGATGTGGAAGCATTATCAATAGCAACCAGATTAGTTTCTGGGTTCGGAAATGGATTAGTCAACACCGCTGAGGTACTTGAAGTCTTTAAAAATTTTGCAACCTCAGCTCGATGTGGACAATATTTTGTCCAATGGTCCTCGTTACATATGTAACATGGAAAATGAGGAGGTTTCTTTTGCCCAGTAGGGTTCTCAGAAGATTTTTCAGGAGTTGAATTCTCCTGTTTCTTCTTATTATTTTTCCCTTTCTTCTTGCCCCTTGGTTGCTTTGGATTCTTGCCCTTGTCAGATGATAGGACATTAATCTTTGAGGCAAGAGATTTGTCATTTACATTATGACTAGAAACTGCAAGATATTTATGAGATGGAGCCTTTGCGGTTTGCGTGCTTGAGGCACCGATCACGCCATCACCGGCGTGAGAGTCCCTATTTGATTTAGGAGGGGGTGGAATGGAAAATTCTGGTCTAGGAGTGTCAGGAATTTTATCTTAGAGTGTGCCCGACTGAGTATAGATCAAGTCTAAATATTGGGTATGAGCAATGACTTGCTCTTCAGTGACAACTCCTCCTTTTGCCACGTCCTCAGTTATAGATGGCAATAAGGACTTAATAAACCACTCAACTAAAAGCTGATCAGGAACATACGTCTTTACCATTCGACGATGACGTCGCCACTCATGAATATGATCAGATATGTGAGTGGCCGTGGTTTGTTTAAAGTTGGTAAGGAGTTCTGTTCCCATTTCGTACCTTATGGGTAACTGAAAGTGGGTTAGAAAAGTAGTGGCAAGGGCACTGAAGTTATCAAATGAAGCTCTAGGCAATTCAATATACCATTTCACTGCCGGACCAGTGAGCGTTCTCTGAAAAAGGTGAAGCCTAATCGAATCATCATTTAGGGTGTTAGATGAGCACCACAAATGAAAATTCATTACGTGATTCGATGGATCTTCTCCTGGATTTCCATTGAATTTAGGAATATCAGAGGGAAGTTTATGAGGAATCACTGGCCACCAAGGGGCGTATGCAATTGGATCATTCGTCAGCCGGTTCAAATCTGGTAATTCTAGAGTTGCTACGAAAGGCAACTGCTGATTCAGGTTAGGTGAAGCATACCCAGGATAAGATGGAATCGCCTGAGCAGTAGGTCTTTACATACCAGCATAATGTATCTGATGTTGGTAACTTTGATAAGGTTGTTGGACATAACCGTTTTGAAAATGTGGCTGTCCATTACCTACAAATCTTTGTTGCTCAAGTCCTCGGTAGGGTTGATATTGACCAAGCCCAAATTGAGGTTGGGTTTGCTGGAATTGCGGTTATTGGTATTGTACCAGCCATGGTTGTTGGACCATTTGTTGTTGCCCAATACTGGAAGATTGACCAAGATGCGGAGTGATAATACCTGTTTGAGCCTGAGTCGTTCCAAGTAAGGAAACACTAACCTGAGGTTGTGATTGAGCCATAGAGACAAGAGGCTGTTGTATTGCAACCTAAGAGACTTGAGGTTGAGACACAATAGGCAGTGCTTGTACTTGTGACACAGTCACAATAGCAGGTGTAGTGGGAATATTCGACACAGGTTGGATCGGTTGCATTGAATATACAACCCTTGGTTGTTGTGGTAGTATTGGTACCCAACCACTGGATGTAATTCTAGTTTGACCTGAATTTTGTTGTAAACTCTCATATGGTTGTTCCCTAGGAGGGAACAATGAAAAAGCATACTGCCCTCCATATGGCGAAAATCCAGTGTTCAAAGGATATATGGGTCTTTGAAGATTGGTCTGTCCAAATTGATACTGGCATGTAGGATCAATTTGTTGAGTTTCAACATAAGAAATACCAGATGGAACTCTGGATAAATAAATAGGAGAAGACCATGTCATCGAAACAACCCCTGAGTGGACTCCAGCTAGTGATTGATAACTAGCCGGGACAGATGGTATACCAGCAAACATTGTAGGAATGGCAGCAGGAAGTTCTGCTGTAGCTGTATCAGATGACACAGTCCTAGATGTTGATGGCTGCTCAGACATGTTTAGTCTATCCAAAAGATTTCCTAGCGATTCGACAGGAACTTGTGATGAAGGATGATTAAAAGGACCAACTTCAGGAGTAGAAGGATACAGATGAATCCCAGTTCCAAAATGTAACGGGGTACTGGATGGAGGATCCTCTACTATCTCCTCTATAACAATTAGTCCAGGTGGAAGAGGTAGATCATCAGGTCTGTAAAATATTTCTGGAGCCAAAGAAGGTATAGCTTCTGTAGTGACAGATACCGGAGGGGTGACACCTTTTGAATTCTGGAACTCAACTTCCAGATGTTCAAGTAAGCGAACTTCAATCTTTGGATCAACTCTAGATGGAGCTATTTCAGGTATAGAAGTGTCTACCATTACACTAGGATCAGTTCTAATGTCTTCTTGTAACTGCGGAACTTCTTCTCTAAAGGCAGATGTACCAGAAATGATTGGAGTAACTGTAGTCTCTGATGTTGTTGAAACAAAAGTTTTAAATAAACCAGGTGAATTGGACTCAGTTAAACGATACCATTTTGCCCAGAATGGCTTCGTTTCTGGAGTCGAAGATGGTTGAATCGCTAGTCTCCATGAACGACGGGGTTTTGATTGACTTTCTTCCACGATTGTGGATTAATTGATCAACTCAAAATTAAGGGGAAAATAATGCTATTCCGAATTCAATTAATTTTAATGATGCTTTGACGCAACTTTTCTTTTTCAGTTTTTAAGAGTCAAGAAAAAGCTAAAGATGACTCTAGTCCCCTTCAATTTTTAATGAGCCTGAAGCGACAAGTGCTCAGATGGACCTTTTCTTTTAAAGAGTTGAAAAGGAACGAACTGACTACTCTAAAAATCTAGACAGAGGGATTACCAAACCAATCGCAAAACTGCAAAATACACCTTGGTGATAAATTAAAGAGAAATTACCAAGGACTTATGTACGAGAGTCAATCTTCTTGAACGTTGTGTTCAGTGCATTGCGATCAATAAGGCGACAGACTTAGCTTCCTATGGATAAAGGATATAAGCCTATTGTGGTCTCCCAATATATACGCGATGGTACGGGGAGGACAAGTTTGTGCTAGCACTTGTCATATCAAAGAGGAGGAATCACCCAACCTTCGATGAAAACGATAGTTACTAGGTTTTACGATGCCGGAACACGTCTCTAGACTAGACCTCTAGATGTGTTGCGTTAAGTTCCAAAGCGTTGTTAAGTTCATTGAAATTTATTCTAGAGTTGATCTTGTTTAAAGTTTGCCTTTCAATGGTTCACCATGTAATGTTGATTTGAGATTCCTAAAAATGCAATATACAATGATAAACAATCGTTGTTTATTTTGAGCAATGAAATTCCTAGCTACTAGGTAAAGAAGATTACAATTCTTTCAAACAAAGAGAAAAGAGCACACACTAGTGCATTTTCCTAAATCACTTTTTGCACAAAAACTAAATGCAAATGCATGTATTTGTTTTTCGTTCTCCTTAATGTGAAAATGTTAAAAAGGAAAACTAAATGCAGCAAAGATCTGAAATATTTCTTTCAAAGCGACATTTCGACAATTTCTTCTTCAAAATAGAAAGGAAGACTAAAAGACACTTTTCAATTTCGAATAGAAAATGCTTTCGACACTTCAAATATCAACAAACCAAATCAAGTACATGATAAAAAGTTCAATCGACTATCCAGGGAAGGAAGACTCAATGACACTTCTCTTTTTGACACAAAACGACAGTTACGACACTTTTTGTACCAAAACGACAGATCGTTTTAAGAAACTTTTCGACAAAGGATTGTAAATGATGGAAAAATACATAAAACATTTACTAATCCTAATCAATGGAGGCTGATCTATGTGATGCAAGCAGGCTTTAGTAAGGAGGTACAGTTCACAAGCAGCAAAACAACTAAACAAAACTGAAAACAAGGACAAAAACCCCCAATTCCTAGAAAGGAAATAGGTTCAGTTAGTCATCGCACCTGGGCTTCATAGAAACAGGGATGCATCGCACTTTATAGACTCAGGAGGTGTGATTCATACTGGTTTACAGTGAAAGATAGTGCGATGGGCTAGGGAGCGCATCTGAAATGGGTTTTGGCTCAAATTTGCAGTTGATTTCAGTGAGTTAAGCTGAGCTATGATGGAAAGTAAAGAGAAAAGTACACAGGAATGATCTTGAGAGGTTACTGAGCTACCAAAAGGGCATCTAGAATGCTTGTAAGTCAAATTTTTAATTCATAAACTAAAACGGAGATTGACTGAAGCAGCATTCATCTACTATGCAATTGCAAAGCAAGAGCAGTTCGAAGGCTACTTGGCTGACTTCAGGCTCCGTCTATAGTTTATAAAAAAAACAATAACAACAAACAAACATCTATTTGATCCCCAGTGGAGTCGCCAATTTGTTTCTAGGAAAACTAGTGTCTTTTCGATCGACTAGCCCTCTAGGTTTGGTAGCTATCCTAGAAACAACAGTTTAAAGCAATTCGTGATTTCTTCTATGTATAATAGATAAGAGAAAGACAAAGGAACCAACTTGGATCTTCCACTTAACTCCTTGCTTGTTCTTTCTCCCCCTTGACAGAACTTGCAACTCCTCTCTGTACTTATCCCACTTGGAGAGTACCTGTAGAAACACAGTAACAAAGAACCATCAAAGCATCTTGATCTATTATATCATAATCATTACAGAATTAGAAATATAATGAACATACAATGGCATTCACAAACAATAACATTCACAATTGCACAGTTATATGAAAGAAAATGCGAAGAACTTTATTAAATAGAAGGGAGAATTACAACCTAGTTGTCTGATCCAGCATCATCCTCCCAGCATCAAGCCCTCTTCACCTCATGAAATAGCAAGATCACACCAACAATATAATGCTATTTCTTCAAACTATCAGCACTTACTTGTAATTCACAATATTCCAGCCTCCCAATCTCTTAGATGAGGGATCCATTTATAGATGTTTGCAAGGGTGTGAGTCATCTCTGGGGTTTGATTAGTGTCATTCCACTTGTTACATTTGGTTCCACAAGAGGGGAGATAACTGAAGTTTAGATCTCTTACTCATCCTTGGGTGAATTCAAAGAGGCAAGTGTCAAAGGGGAAGTTTCTAGAATATTCTATGAGCATCCACTTAGCGAAATGTCCTGGACATTTGTCCATCCTTGCTCATCACACGCTATAGAAGGCCCAAATAGTATGCATCACACCTGAGCAGTGTATCACTCAGTATGCATCGTACTTGGCTAGTGTAGCAGTCCGTATGGTTCAGTTTAGGCCATTTCTGGATGGTTTTTTAGGTGGAACTTTTGGGGAATGATGTAATCAGATGACCATGTTCTTTTAGGGTATGAAACAACTCTTTTAGGGGTTGATGATCCCTAGTTTATTGACATATAAGTTTGGGGTTGAAGTGCCCAAATATGTCTATAACACTTGGTTTTGGATTCTAGGAGGAAAATCTTTGTGTATATTTTTTGTCACCATTGTATATTTTCTTTATTTTTTAAGAACTCATTTGCATGGTAACTTTTGTACAAGGTTAAAACCTTCACCCTCTAACATGCTAAAACATTAGAATAACTGAATCATACCATCAAGTTACCTTGTAACTCTTTCTCTAGTGACTTTTCATAAGAATGGCATGAGAGAGTGACATCACTTGGTAAAAAATGGGGTTTTAAATGAGGTCAAATGGCAATATTGGTAGTAAAACCATGTCAATTTTAAGCCCTAACATCTCCCCATGCCGAGCTTCTTGTGTCCTCTCACAAAAAAATATACATTGACAACCTGGTAAGATCTTGATCAATGCTGGGTGTGGATAACCATGTAACACACCTCCTTATTATACAAAGTTTTTAACTTTTTTTGTTTGTTAATTCTAGGTGAATTAGATGGCTTAGTCCCATCTACATGGGGTGGTCACCCTATAACACCATTCCTTGAAGGACTCGATGTGTTAAACATTCTAAGTCTATGAATACTAAGCTAGTGGACTATTGTGATGCAATATGGGTGCCTTCCTACCCCATAGATAATGGTGTTGAAGGTCAATTGGTGATGCTTATGTTTTATTTGTGGAGCGTGCACTGCATACTAACAAATTTCCCTCTACCTATGTATATTAAATAGAGAGGTACCATCATCTCTCCCTTTACCTACATATATTGAACAGAGAGTTACTATCACCTCTCCCTCTACCTATGTACTATGGTTGTATGACAAACCTTCCCCTGTAATCTAAAACCTATGCTATAAATTTCTCTCTAGTCTCCAAGTGTATCTATTAACGATTCTGTTAGTGTGGTGGTCCATCTTATACACCATCATTGTATAATGTTCCTTCATGACCTCATTATCCTTAGATTCTAAGTACTCAATCTATTGTGGTGGCTATATTTGTTAATGGCAAAGCCCCTTTTGTGCCAAACTAACTTTGTATGCGCGATTATGACGATGGCAGAGTTAGTTTTAAAAATGGTTTCTAGCATCCATATTGTGGATATGGAAGATAATATACCACAAGCTTTACATCTAATACATCAACAATATGAAAAATAAGCAAATGCATATAATATAATTAATACATCTAACAAAATGTGAAACATCAACAATATAAGCATCGTTAACCAACTTTTTTTCCCATTCAAGGGTCTTATTTATTAGGAACTATCTTCATAATATTAGTGCAACTAGATTTGAACTCAAGAGATTTACCATTTGAAAATTTTATAGCTAGAAAATGAGGTTCATTAGTTGCTACAAAATGTGTTAAAATCGCAGATAGGACAAGTTGAAAACATAGTAGAATTGAAACAACAACACATCGTTAACTTCAATTGAAAACAATGCTTGTATACTTGTCAACTGCCATAGGCTTCGGATGGATTTCTCACGAATGTACGTGTAAGAGTACCAAATATTCACGTGAGGCTAGATTTGAACTTTGCTACATTGTTATATGCATATATAAGAAAAAATAATTTGTGCAATCATTTAGTACGAGGATAGGTCAATAGAACATAACGAAAATGTTAGGAACAAAGGTGGTGAACCAATGCAAAATAGGGTTTTGTAAGCAACAAAACATGCTAATTCATTCTTCCCAGTAATGAAATAAAGGTTTCTCATTCTTTGTAACATTACATCATGCCTTGTGTTGGAACAACCATCACCACGCCCCATCATGAATAATTAATGGTATCACATTTTTTAATAGTATATTATACATAGTGTTACGATCACACATAACATCATGCCCAATCGGGAATAAGCAACATGTCATGCCCAGGTTTGAGATAAACTATCACGGTTGACTTCATTCCCAAGCAAATTGAGTTTACATACCCTCAGTTTGTAGCAATACTTCCACAACAATTACCCAATATGTTATGCTCGAATTTGGATAGTCATACATAGGTTATGGAAAAATTTCATGACTGTGCAAGATGATAATGCAAACTAAAACTACAAAAATATACGGTCTAGAGTTTCTCTTGATATCTATGTAATAAAATCAAGTATAGTTACAACCTCTAATTTGGCATGAGCTTCTCTACTCTGTTGTATACTAACAGTTGCACCATCCTTAAAGAGGGCATGTGAAAACTATCAATTGCATAGTCGTTAATGAGGGCGTGCATGAATAAAACAAAATAAATGTTGGTGACAAAAATTAGATTGATCAGTTTCATAGTCCTTAATGAGGACATACATAAATAAAATAAATATTAGTGAAAACAAAGTAATCTAATAGTTGTTCGGTCCTTAAAGAGGACATATAATATTTACTAGGAACATTGGTACTAACAACAAAACTTATACAACGAAACATCAAGAATAGATTTATAATCAACCACAATCACAACATATGTCAGCATTTCTTATACAAGATAATACCAGGAACCAAATTATAATAAGCCACAATCATTAGTATATGTCAAATCTATGCATAAAGTATGCAATTTCCCTCTAGATGGCTTCAGATCACTAGGAAACCTTGATATGAACCTTTTGAAGCAACAAGGGAAGTTCCATATTGACATTATGAGGTCTTTTAAGTGCCAAAAGATGTACTTGGTGACCCAATCTTAAGGATACCTAAGATCTACCTCGTGACGCAAAGTTAAGGAGACATGAGATCTACCTGGTGACCCAATCTTAAGGAGACTGAAGACCTTGCATCATGTAGATCGTTCCCATAGAATAATACTATCCCAGGGGTCATGTAAGCTATCTAGATAATTGTAGTCAACAAGGTACCTTAGATTGGGCACTGGGGTAAGGTTCATAATTTTCCTCCCAACTATTGACAAACTGCCAACAATGTAGCTACCACCCCCTAGCTTGTGAAACTTGTCCCAATGTCTAGGCCATGGATTCCAGAGGTTTGTCCCGCCTCCATCTTGCATATAGTTGTTTAGTTATAGGCTTTTACAAGGATTCTAGAGGTAATTTTCCTCCACCCCTCATCCAATGAGGGATTCCAAATATGAAAATTCCCACCCTTGCTTATTTTAGGGATGTCTTTTTTGGGTCTAAAGCATAGATATACGTGTTCCCCAACTTGGAATTATTTGCACACTCTATGTTGATCCGAATAATTTTTTTTTCAGTCCAGTGCCACCTTCAAATTTTTCTTAATGGCCTACATTTCTTGTTCTAATTCCCTCAACATTTCAGGTCCAATTATGACCCTATTTACTGGGTCATTCCAGCTAATAGGAGTGTTTCAAGACCTCCCATATAGCACCTCAAAGGGGCTCATCTTCAGATATTCCTAATGCCCATTATCGTATGCAAACTCTATGAGTTGGAGGTATTCTTCCCATCTCTTTGGCTAATGCATAACAAACATCCTCAACATATCTTCAATGATCTTGTTTGTTCTTTTTGATTTTCCATCCGTTTGTGGATGATAAGTTGTGTTGAAGGCCAATTCTATCCTTAATCCTGCAAATAGCTCCTTCCAAAACCTTGAGGTAAAATTAGCGTCTCTATTAGAGATGATTTTCTTGGGAACCTCGTGTAGTATCAAAATTTCTCGGATGAAGATATGGGTTATTTCATTGACTAAATTGGTGGATTTGACTACTACAAAGTGCTCCACCTTGCTCAATTTTTCAATTACCACCATGATTGCGTTGTGTTGCCTAGATGTTCTTGGAAATATTGTAACAAAATCCATTGTTATCACTTCCCATTTCCATTCCAGAATGGTAATGGGCTATAATAATCATGTTGGGTGTTTTCATTCATCCTTTACCTACTGGAATTCCATACATTTTGTAACAAAGTCTACTACCTATTTATTCATAGTAGGCTGTTATTAAAACTTTTTGATGGCTATGAGGGTCTTATGATATATTGGATGGATGGAATATGGTTTGGAAATGAACTCCTTGAGTATGAACCTCCTAAATTCACCATTGTTTGGTACATAGATCCTATTTTTGAATTTGATCAAGCCCTATTTTGTGAGGTGATATTCCTCACTCTTCTCTCCCTTTTCCACTTGTTGTAACTCTTCCTTTATTCAATGGTATTTCTCATCATATTTTCTTGCATCTATAATAAGTTCTCCAAGGTTAGTTCCATAAGAGCTAATGGTTGTTAGGTGGTTTATTTTCACTTTCCTGCTAAGTGCATCAAAAACCTTTTTCTCCTTGCCCTTTATGTATTTGATTTCAAAGTGAAATTTGCTAATTGTTTCGAGCCACCTAGTTTGTCTCCCATTCCATTTAGGTTGGTCAAATAAGTATTTCAGTCCTCCATGATCAGTCATTAACGTAAATCTTTTGCCAAGGAGGTAATGTCTCCACATTTTTAATGCATGGATAATAACGGCTAGCTCCAAGTCACACATCACATAATTTAGCTCATGTTCATTCAGCTTTTGTGACTCATAGCAAACCAATTATCCATCCTACATTAATACCCCACCGAGTCCTTCTTTGTAGGAATCAGTGCAAAAGTACAAAGTCCTTGTCTATATCAACACTCCTTAAGATCGGTACATTGGTGAGAAGTTGTTTCAACTGATAAAAACTAGCTACACATTTAGTCGTCCACTCGAATTTATTCCCCTTTTTATATAATGCGATGATTGGATGAACTATCTTGGAGAAATTTTTAATAAATAGAATATAGTAACCAACCAATCCCATGAATGGTATTACCTTTGTTACATTCTTTGGTAATGGCCACTCCACAATGGATTTAATCCTTTCTAGATCCACTTCTATCACATCCTTGGAGACTATGTGTCCCAAATAATGGATCTGGGATTGGAAGAAATCACACTTAATTAGATTTTCAGAGGGCTTATGTTCCCTCAGTAGCTATAGTATTGCTGCTAAGTGTTCTTCATGTTCCTCCTTAGTTCTCAAATACACAAATGTGTCGTCGACAAAGAAAATCAAAAATTTATCCAGATAAGGGTGCAACATGTTGTTCATTAGGCACATAAAAGTGACAGGGGCATTTTTAAGCCTGAAAGGCACTACCACAAACTCGAAATTCCCATGCCTTTTCCATAGGGTTGTCTTATGGATATCCTCCTCCTTGATATGCACTTGATGATATCCTGATCTCGGATCGATTTTGGAGAAGACTGTCACTACTCTCAACTGATCGAATAAATCATCAATCCGTGACAAGGGGTATCTGTTTTTTATGGTCACCTTATTTAATTTCCTGTAATCAATGCATAATCTGAGTGTTCCATCCTTTTTATTTACAAATAATACTGGTGCTCCCCATGGAGACACACTTGGTCTTATGTATCCCTTATCAAGCATCTCCTTTAATTGTAATTTTAGTTCTACCAACTCAGGAGTACTCATCCTATAGGGTGCCTTGGATGTCGATGCTGCTCCTAGCATCAAATCGATAGAAACGTATACCTCCCTATAAGGGGATAGGCTAGGGATTTCTAGAGGGAATACATCCCGACATTATTGTAGAATAGGATATCTATCCAGAACCTCACTATCGTCGTCCCCTACATTTCTATTAGCTTATGCATTACTGGAGATGTGTATGACAAATAGTGTACACCCTTTTCTGTGGCTACGCTTAGCTTGCATAACTATGATAATTCTCACTGAGGTAGGTTTTCTTTTGCCTTGTAGAATGCTTGATTCCCCAGCCTCATCTAGGCATTCAATAATATTCTATTAAAAATCTACTTTTGTTCGATGGGCATACAACCAATCCATGCCCAATAGCATACTATATGCACCCAAGGGAAGCATATTAAGGTTGGATATGGTTTCCATGTCATTGAGTTCAAATGCATGCGATTTTACCCATTGGCTTACTCTTCTCTTTGTCCCTATGGCTAGTTTGACCAACCATGCTTCTACATGGGTTTCTTTGGCTAGTTGGCAGTGATCTACAAGTTTAGGGATAATATAACTATAATTGGAGCGAGGGTCAATTAGAATAGAGATAATTTGATTACAAATTTTACCTTCCATTTCAATGATGGAGGCCTGATGGTCAACATGTCTATTGTCCACACTGGAATATATCATGGGTATACTCTAAGTTACATCCCAACAGTGAAAGATTCTTATATGTTGTAGATTTATGGCTTGGAATCCTTTTGTTGGGGGAAACATATCTTATGGTGATTTCCTCCACATGTCCAACATTGCAATGGTTTCTTATCATCCAATCTATTTTTCCCTTCAATAGGTTGATGCACATGCCATTTTTTAGTCGTTTTGAAGTTTTGTTGAGGTCAACATGTACTGGATGATGCTGCACCTTCCTTTTTACCCATGGTTTGCATTTCCCTTACTTTCTTATGCCATCTTTATTAATTCTTCTAGTTATTTTCTGGCCTCCAAAAACCCTTAAATTCTATTTTGCGTCTTAACTGCTCATAACAATGCTTCAATTTTCTGATGGCATCCTATAATGTCTGAGGTTAATTAAATTAAATTCTATCCTTAAAAGACAAGGATAGTCCACAGATAAACCTTTGGAATTTTTCTTTCTCGTCCTTCAAGTAGGGTACATATTTCAACAAATCTAGAAATTTGGTGACATATTCATCATCTGATATTTGTCCCATTCTGAGCTCATAGAATCCTTTTGCTTTGCTATTGAAATATCTATTTGATAGGTACTTTTTTTCTGAATAACTCCTCGATTTCACACCAAGTCAAATATTCTTCTTGTATATTTTTCACATTTTTCACGCCTTCCCATCATACATCATATTTTCCCTTTAAGCTGAATGTGGCCACCCTCACCTTCATGTTCTCTGAATTGTTGTGAATTCTAAGGAAATTCCTCATTCCCAGTAACCAGGCTTCCACATCTTCGTATTTCCTCATTTCTCCATCAAAGGTAGGGGGCTTTTCCTTCTTGAACTCCTTCGACATGTAATATGCCTCCATCCTATTCTGATGATGATAATCCTTCCTGGGAGGGGAATAAAATTGATGTCTATGTGTACTAATTCCCCACTTAGGGGTACTTATTAAAGTGCCTCCTCATATGTATCATCACTTTTCAATTTTTGTTTCTTCCTGGATCAACTTCCATCTTCTCCATTTGTCTCTTCCTTTTCTTCCTTGTATCTTTGTTTATTTATAGGACTGACTCTAGGTCCATATTGTCCTTTCCTCTCTACTTTTGAAAGGCTCTGTAAAATAGTAGCATTTCCTTTTTCTTACCTTTATTGGGCCTTGACTAGTATTTCATTGTTGACTTTGTAATTTCTTAGCTCGGCCTTGAAACTCCTCAAGGTGTCAACCTATTTGGGGGAATATCCTTCTCCATGCTACTCAACTAAAATCTCCCATCCAACGTACCTTTCTTCTGGCTCATGTTGCAATCTGTCAGAGTTGTACTCGACCATCTTGTTGTTCATTCCTATAACAACTTGGGTTAAAATTTCATGTAATAAAGTTAATAAATAAAGATTAAGACCAAGATCACGGGACACGTATTCCAAGATAAATGTTGGGAAAAACATCCTAGTGGGTGTCACGTTAGTTTATTATGGCTAAGGAAATTGGTAAAGGAAAAGAGGCATTAATTGGTATTTTGTTTATGAAAATAGAGGAAAAAAGGAGAAAACGGAGATGAAAGGTTACATGTTTGCATGAGAGGAAAATTGAAGGAAGAAATGATAGAAAATGAAGAAAATAGAGGCCTCAATGATAAAAAGACTTATGATGATTATTTCACAACTTTTCATCAGTTTGGCTTTGGAATTGGTTTCAGAGAGAGAAGAGAACTAAGAGGAGAAAACAAGCAAGCAAGCAAAGGAAAGTAAAGGAAGGTAAGATAAGGCAAAGGAAGGACAAGGAAAGCAAGGGACAAGCAAGGAAAAGTTGGATCAAGTAACTTCAGCAGGAAGACTTGCAGATAACAGGTTTCATGTGTGATTTCCTAACTGGTTTGTCAATGCATGGTACATGCATTTATGTATTTGGTTCTTTTGTTGTTATTG
Organism: Pinus tabuliformis; assembly: GCA_031772625.1. Taxonomy (NCBI): domain Eukaryota; kingdom Viridiplantae; phylum Streptophyta; class Pinopsida; order Pinales; family Pinaceae; genus Pinus; species Pinus tabuliformis. The sequence continues at coordinate 617,998,383 of CM062811.1, read as the reverse complement.
GCATGGGTTTTTTTGGGTGTGACAGTGGTTTCAACCTTATCTTTCCATTTTTGGATAGCCATGGTGTGATGGGGTTCTTTTATTTGGTTGAGATTTGGATGCTGAAAGGTTTTGGAACCAGGTGATGTGGTCTTAGGAAAATTCCCAAGCATTGTGGGTGGAGGTGGTTTAATATTTGGGAAGCGCTCGATAGGTGAGTGGAGAAGGGAAATTTCCTCAAGGTATTGGTGAGGAAACTTTGAGGCATCTAAGCTTGTGTTGGGAGTTGTGATCTCTTGATCAATTTTGGTGGGATCACAATAGCCTAAAGGTGGAGGTGGTTTATCTTTGGGAAGCCTTGGTTGTTTATGCCTTGGTTTTCTTATGTGATCTCTTGACCGGTTTTGGCAAGATTGCAGGAGCATAATGGTGGAATTGGTTTAATCTCCAAGAAGCCCTAGTTGTTTATGTCTTTAGTTCCCACATTCATGCTTAGAATATGGAATGGGGATGATTGGCTAAAAGCAAGATTTGGTTAAGCTCAATCTATGGTTAGGTGGTATGTGGAAGTCCCTGACATGGTTGGCTTTTGCATATGTTAATAAGAGCTCTTTTCCTATTGTATTTCATGAGTAATTGTGCATTTTATTATGTGGCTTTGATGGATGTTCTATCATGGCTATTATTCTGGTTATATGCTGGTTATAAGCATGTTTCTATAATAGGTTCTAGCTATGGATCTTGATATGTTTCAATTAGTTAATGAATGCATGATCTAACAAAAAATATTTTAGCTATTTTGATAGGGCATTAGACCTTCTTGGTGATTCTTAGATAAGTTTCAGACCCCTATGTCCAGATATGCATTCATCACATGTAGATTACATGTTCACGGTGTGTTTGACGAAATGACTATCATGGTTAGGCCTGGTTAGGTCAAGTCTTTGGTTAAGTTTTGTATGTTTGGAATTCCCTGAAGTTATTTATCATTATGGAAAGTCTTAGTGAGTTTTGGGTACTGGTCTAGAGGCTATCCTGAAATGGTGGCTCAGAATCTGGGAACGCACCCTCTGAACTAGAAGTTTTGGGCCATAATTGCACCCTGGTAGGCTTATGCATGCAGTTGGAGGCCTATAACCACATGGAGGCCTTGTCATGCATGTGGTTGTAGGCCTAGGTTACAAAAAAATAATCCAACTCAGGGTTTGGGCACTTGGAGTGGTTGTTTAGCTCTTGGGTGTCCTATAGCTCCTAGGTGTCCTATAGCTCCTGAGGAAGGTCAGTAAAGTTCTAGTTTGTCAACTCCACTTCCTTAACTATACTTAGGAGGTCGGGTCTTGTCATAGTAGCCCTCAGCTCATGTTTACTCCGACAGGAATGTTAAAGTGGGTAAATGTGGGAGGCAGTTCTTGGGTGTAGTATAGTGCATATTAATGGACAAACATTTAATTGTCAATCCGAGGGTTCGTGAACTTCGAGGCACATCACTAGAAATGCCAGAGAAAGACTTTGAGAACCTGTAAAAAAATCAAGTTTGTCTAGAAACTGATCACACCTTGAGTTCCTACACTTAATCAATCCTTTTTCAAATCCTGCACACAAAATAAATATTTAGAAGTGAAACCATAAACACTAATCTTGCAATAAAAAATTTGTAATAAAATCCTAATTATTAGAAATTAATAAAATAAACCCTAATTAATCAATCTGGAAATCACGAGCATCTACCAAGCAGATGTAAAGAAAACACACACAAGTCCTCAACAATATGGATTGATACTAAACAAGTCACTCAAAGTGAATTGGACACTGTTGAGTTTCCTACAATACACTCTATTCTCCACTCTGTGCATGCAATAATAAAGAAAAAGTGTGGCTTCGATTCATATCTAGTGCATTAATCAAATAAATATAACCAATTATTGCAAGTATATACTATACATGTGCATGAAATAATCACGCTCTATCTATTATGCACTTGCATAAAAAAATCACACTTGTTGAAAACTAGAAAGACATTCAAACAATAACTCTGGAAAACTCTACTTTTAATGCAAGAAGACAATAAGAGAGAATGAAATACATAAATATAATACAATATCTGATTAATAACAATAGAAGTAAAGTTTAAAATAGACAACTACTCAAAAAGTATTCTTGCACTCATCATCCATCAACGCCATAAGTGCTTAATATGCAAATCACCTGTTCAAGCATACAAGATTCAGAAATCAAATGAAACCGTGAGAAGGCTTGAGATTAAATTAGTTAATGAACTTCAACACCAAATACACTTGCTTTGAAGGATACCAATAATACTTCAACACTTTTGTTATGTAAACAGAGGTTCAAATCCATTTTTCATACAGAGACAGAGGATTTAAAAAAAGGAAGAAAAAAAGATAAACCCTCTTTAATAATAATGAACCACATTTTTCACAAGGCACTTTAGATCTGTGGTTTATCAATAACCAGAAATGAAATTTCACATTAGAGCACATGGAAAATATAATGATACCATAGCTTTAACTTACACAACCCAACTTTTATGAGAGAAATCAAAGGTGTTACATGGAATTATGATGAGATTCTTTCATATTTACACTGAATAACCATAAACCAGGATAGGAAGATAGTATTTTGAAGAGATAGAGCATGCATAAAAGTTAAGTCCAAGCATGTATATATAAAGCACAAAGTTAATATATCATATTGTAAAGAAATCAATACTAAATATAGAAAAAAAACCACACAGTGCTAATCTAATGGAGGTGTGTTGAGCGGAGTTAATTGGGCCTTGACCAACTAGTTCAAACCCTCTTAAACAAAAATAAATCATAGAATGAACTATATCATTAAAATAGAACAACAAATCTAGAAAAAGAACCTAACATCAACAATCTTCTATTAAAATAAGATCAATTTTTTATATTACCAAACATATTCTTTAGATCCAATCCAATGACTTAATGCTAACCAAATAATCTCCCCTTAGTACAAGACATGTATGGTCATTTTATACAAGTTACATTATGAATTTCGGCTGTAAAAACCTATTTTTTCAAATCTGTGCATGATTCGAAAATTTGGAAATTTATGCATTTTTAACAAATCTGTCTGAAAGAACCTTGCGTATCTCTTAGACCATGGTGAATTTTGGAAAAATTCCCATGTATTACTCAATTTTCTATGTTGGGAACAAAACCCATGTTCAAAATTTTGGTATTCACTTTCATATGCATGGAAATCGAGGAAGTTGACAGTTTGAAAACTATGCGAATTTTGGGGCCAATTTTTAAATTTGCTTTGAGAAAATCACGTGTGACCTAGGTGAATTCTAACTCATATGGAGGTGTTAAAGCATCATTTTGGAAAAAAAGAAAAAATTGATTTTCCCCTAAAGTGTGCCAATCTATCAAAGCCCCATATTGGTGTAGGAATGTTGTTGGTGTAGGAACACGCAAGAAATTTGTTGCATATAGAAGTTGGTTGACTAATTATTTGTCAGTAACTCCATATGTTTCCTTGATAACCTTTACATGCCAAAGATGTAAAGTGTTGAAGAAAACATGTACAATATTTCCTTAGTACAAGAATCCTCAAGGGTGTAGGATCAAGGTCGTCCACCATGCATTGATCAATAATGTATATAAATATAATTTAACCACATATTGACATGAAGATGCACAAATGCATCATTAATAACAATTTTAGAGTTAAATCTTGTTGAACAAGGGATATGTGTTAGATAGTAAATATTTTCTTAATTGCACAAAAATTCACAAAACGACGATAGTAACCATAGAAAGCATGAGGAATTTTAGAGTAAAAGGTGATGTAAAATCAGACAAAAAAGAGGCCTGACATTCCCCCATGCCGATCATCTTGCATTTCCTCATGCAAGCGAATCAACTGTTGTATTTTCTCTCCCCTGCAAAAACAAAAGATTAAACATCTATAGATGGCCTTTCTCTTACAATAATGTTTTTGCACCTTTGTTAAATAGAGCTTCCTCTGCTAGATATGGCTGTTCAAAAAGGGGAATGCATGTTGGTTCACTTTTGCACTAGAATTTTTATTTACTAAGACTGATTTCAAAAATTATGATACCAAGCCTTCCATAAAAATGCTAAACTACAAGGATAGTGTTATCATGAAATATCCAACCATCGAAATTTCCACAAAGCATCTCAGGAGGAGCCTTATTCAGAAGTTTTTCACCTCAATATACTCGTTACAAATAAAAGTGACATAATTTCAAAGCGAGGGCATTAAAGATAAATGGAAACATGGAAAAATAAAGATAGCAAAATGATACCTTCCCAGGGTGACCGTCTTACCGTTATACAACATATAGTTGAAGCTCCTCTTGTTTGGGAAAAGTGAATCACCTACACTAAGGGTCCCGCATCCATAAAACCAAATTATTCCAAAATATATAACTCCAAAGCATAATTTTAGAAGGATCTTAAAGCCATTCTCAAAGAAATATGATAATGAGTTTAGGGAAAGAAAAAACAACCAAGTAAATAATAGTGTAAAATTAACTTTAATACCGCATGCATGGCCCTGCTTCTAGCAGGCGTCTATAGCCTCGACATATGCCTTTTAACCTAATGAAATTCCTATTTCCCATCTATTATATGTAGATTTAGAGTCATTTAAAATAAATTACATTGATTTAGAAATTAGCTGATGGACACTGTGCTAGCTTGGTAACCAACTAATGACATTGCCATTCATGACAACTAACAAGAATGAACAAGCTAAATCATGATGAGATCTTTTGTCTTCCTACTTTTTGACTGAAATCCATTACCCTCGCTTGGTGACTAGTAGCGGTAATTTCATTCTCGTTAGGACCCATGATCATGGTAGGTCAACTCATAATGAGACCTCTTATCCCTCAATTAATCCTTTTTAAAATAAATTGTGATTATGATTAACCTTAGATTGGTTACTTAATAGGTCAAGAGGAAAATTTTCTCCTTAAGAGCACAAGATGGCATGAAAAGTTTTTAATGACTAATATTTACTAGTTGGTCTGTCTACCTTAAAGACCCATTTTAAAGAAGGCATCTCAGATAATGGAAAAAATATTCCTCAAGTCAATCATGTTATGGTTCTTATGAGACCTCATTAGCATTTTATAGGAGTCGTCCACCATAGGAGGCTTTTCATTAATAACTGTGAAGAGGAACTTGAAAAGGTTTCTTGGGTGATAGTCTATTAGCGTGAATAGGATAGAAGTAGGTTTTTAAGATTATGAATGGAAAGTATTAAACATAACAATAACAATCCCCCTAACTGCCCAATGAATAATCTCGGCCAATAATCAGTCACTTTATAAAATATGAGGCATTAAGAGTGAATTGCTTCTAACAAGTCTTACCACAAGAGTTCATAGTGATAGAATTTTCAATAGTTGTGCCTTAAGAATTGCATTTTCAAGAGTGTTGTAGTAACAATTTTATTTCATATGACATTTTTATTCATTACTCTTATACTACCCTACCCTAATTTAGAGAGAGGAATATCTCCTTCAAATGTAGGAGTACTTCCAATGTAGCCATGTGCGTAACAAAATGCTACATATAATCACACTCAGTTTTAAAGAATAAAATTCAACACATACCAGAGTACGAGAAACTAGTTGCATTAACTGATATGGTACTAAGGGCTGTCAAATGATGAGGGAATGAGGTGTGTTGATGACTGATTGAAACCATGCTTCAATGGGGTCCACATATTCATAATTCTCCAACTCATGTAAGTCTTCCACAAATTGATAATCATTCTCTTGGAGGCATGAGGGATCTGGTGAAAGGCAAAAGAAAAACCCCTCAAATTTGAGCCCAAATATTTGCTTTTAAGACTGACAAGAATGGTTAAAGGGAACTCTAGGGTTTTGAGCTTCAACAATAGTTTTAGAATAGCTTCTAATTATCAATTGATCCTCTAATGGTATTTGAATTATGTCTTCTTGGGGTGAATGTTCTGTAGTGATAGGAGATTTTTCCAAACTCACCCCTTCCCCCAACCTCGAAGATATATTATTACACTCAGTAGGGGAGTCAACAAGAAGAATACATGTTTTAAATTGACGTGCAACGTGTTGGTTTGGATTAGGGTTTGGGCTATGGCTTGGACTAGGGTTTGGGTTAGGTTTGGACTAGGGTTAAGTCTAGGGTTTGAATTAGGGTTGGGGCTATGATTTTGATTAGGGCTAGGCCTAGGGTTTGGATGGGAGTATGGGATAGGGTTTGGATTAGGGCTAGGGTATATATTAGGATAATGGCTAGGGTATGTATTAGGATAAGTTTGTAGAGGTAGCTAGGACCATGGAGGAGGATGACTTGGTACTGCATTGGAAAGAAATTGCGGTTGTTGTTGTTGTTCATGTAATTGAATTTTAATGGAAGACAACCTTAAAGAAGAAGCTCCAAACCTTTCTTGAGACCATGGGGATATTTGACTCGAGGAAGAGGGACACTATGGCCTTAAAGTAGGGTATTCAATCAAAGGACTAAAAGTTTTCCATGGAACTATAGGATTATAAATTTGTTGATGAACCTGCTAAGGATATAAACATTATTCCAAGTATTAAATGATGATGGGGTTTGAGCTATACTTGGAAATGGATTCATTTCCTTACCTGATTCCCTGAATAGTTCTAGTAATTGTGGCAGTAATGGGAAATTTTCTGTTGAGTGAAATGCCTCACAAATTTTGCGAACTTTCAGGCTACTAAGTAGGCATTCTCCAAACAAGTGCTTATTTCTATAGTTGGCGCAGAAAATTAGTAGTGGTTCTTCAATTTGATCATCCTGAAAATCATCCAATTTTGAACTAAGAGAACAAATAACATCATTTTTTAAAAATTCAAGAAAAATACTAATTTTTGCAGTCATGAGTTTGTCATTGGATGATTTTTATATCTCTGCAACAAGATGAAAACTCTCCATTAAAATATTACTCGAAATACCATTTTTTTGTGCTCAACAAGCTTATGGTATATCTTGTGTTCACATGGGTGTGTACATAGGGGGGTTCTTACATGTTGGACACCTAATATGCTAAGGGTTGGTGTGGAATGTGAACACTCAACAGAGTCCAAGAGGCTACTTGGTATATGAAGACCAAGGGTCACAAGGAAATGTATAAATGTATACCTTTGTGAATAGAAATGTATTCAATGATTCATCTCAATCTGTTGTGTATTATTTTATGTTGTTTAACATGGTATCAGAGCCACGGTGTGAGGCATTCTCCTACCACTATCTATGTGTCATTATTAAGATTGGGCGCCTTGCCATTCTATGGTTACTTGTCTGGCCTGACTATAGGCTTTATAGAATTTTCACATTGCTTTAGTTGTCCCAAATTTTGTCATACATTCATCCTATCACTAGATTCTGTCAAACACTCAATGTATTTTACCAAGGTCTATCATAGATTTTCACTATCGCATTGCCAATTTGATCTATGTGACCATCCTTTGTCGAGTAACTAAAATAGTTTACCAAAATTTTCATATGTTTTATTTGTTTCTGGCTCAGGTTTATAAGTTCATATCCAAGACCTACAAAGAGAAGTAGGAGTGGATAGTCACGACAAGAAATTGCAGGAGTAACTACCCTATCAGTGCACCTTATCAAATTTCTCATTTCTTTATGCAGTTCTCTATTAACAGATTTGAGAGATGGTGTATTGGATGAGTGAAAGTGTTTCATTCTTTGGATTCATCTTTTTCCCAATACCATTCTCTCCCTGTGGCATACTAGATGGTGCAATAATATTCTATGGCCAACTAGTAAAATAATTAATGTGTACCTTTTCTCTGCGAACAACTCAGCTAGAGACATGCATGCTTGAAAATCTTCAACGTGACTCAATTTCACCTCCCATCCCACAACATATAGAATCAACCCTTGTCCATTTTTTATAGGCCAAAAAAAAGGTCTTCACCCTTAACTCCTTTATTGACATCTGCGATTGTATTGTGCTAATTGAGAGCACGTATTAAAGATTATGAGGGTGTTCTTTTGCGTCCACAACAACATTTTATAAGGTCAATCCACTGGATATTCGAGGCTGATCAACCCACGAACTTCCACCACTCCTAAAATACTCCATAATTGAGAAGTTTGTTTACAATATATGTTTGGATATACGAATTTATGGTGATGCTTTTGCAATATACAAGAAGTTGCTAGCTAGGAAATACCAATGCCAAACCTACCATCACCATGTTGTGAATTGAAAATGATGGAGATGGATACATGGTAGAGGCTTGAAATATGTTGTAATCACAACAAAGCTCAATGTTGAATGAAGTGTGTACATTGTAATGGTGTGGATTTGTATGGTGTGTTGCTCCTTTTATGTTGCATAGTAATGATTTTTTAAGGCCGTAGGCTAACTAGTTCGAGGAATTGCCCGGAAAGTTATGGAAATTCCGGTCATATTTTAAGAAAATTAGGCAAGGATTTTTGTAAATCCAAGTTATAGTTGTTAAACTTCAAAAATTTAGGTGTCTTAGACGTTTTTGATGGTGCTGAATCCATTTCCACTATCAAAAACACGATTCAAACACTGCCTCTACAAGATTTTTTGAAATTTTTTTGCTCGGATTCCGATCACTTTTGGCCATCCGGGAAATTCCTCCACCTTGGTAGGTGACTCCTTTTTTAAGTATCTAGCATAATTGCTTGCTCATATATTATTGGTTGTGGGAACCTTTAATGGCACACATAAATTCCACTGCATTTTTTCAAGAAAATACATTTCTTTCTCTGAAGTTATGATATTTAACAATACTGGAAATAACATTCAATCCAAGGAAATGCGTAAGATCTATGAGATCCATTAAACCATTGGAGAAATTTTTTCCCCACTAATTGAAACAAAAAGCTTTGTGATCAATAGTGGTTAATGTGCATAAAGTTTTTTTTGACTAGTTGGCCTCATAGACCGTATGAACTTGCAAGCTTTGAAGTTCTCATAGAAAATAAAAATAAAAATTAGTGCGCTGAAATTGAAGCAGAGCATTAGAGGTACTATTACCACCCATCTGACTGTGTGGGCTACTAACACTAAGTGTCAGGGTAGTGGTATTAGTGAGGAGACTTTAACCTATGAATCTAGGGTAGAGAGATCACCTCATCACTATGATTTTTTATGGTATAAAGGATTTTATCCAAGCCAATATTATTAATTTTCATTTCTCTCCATCTTATGAAAATCAAAACTGCTTGAGTACCCTTTTGTTGTAGTTGAATCTTGAGTTGCTTGAAAAATGGCTAAAATTTATGATGTATTAGAATTACTAAATACTCTAATACATTCCATTGTTAATGAGATGGTAAACATAATAAAGGACACTCTCTTTGATATTAAATCTTGTCTACAATATGCATAAGGAAACATTGAATTTTTTCAGCTTGAGTCACGACTACAAGAAGAAGAGATACAACAGAAAAGACATCATTTTGAACTGTTTTTTGTTTAGAACAATCCTATGTTTGAGTTTGAAATAGACAACCATCAGTAGCCAAAAAGTGAAAGTTAGTAAAATTGAGGATGATTCACATTCATTGCCCACTTCTGGAACAAATTCGAATGAAGGTGTTCATTTTAAGCCTGCACTTCCCAAGTCCATCATCAAACCTTGGGAAGAACTTGTTAACAATAGAAATATAATAGGTCTTGGATATGACAAGGATGTATCCTTTCATATTATATACTATACCAACCCAATCAAATTTCAAAGTGATGGGTTTCTTTATGACAGTTCCTCTTCACCCATTCCTGCTCCTCCTCCACAACAACATATTTTGAAATGCTAACATTGTGACATAGTTGGCCATGTGAAAGATAATTATTTTTATCTTCACCCATGTAAACATTGTGGTTAGCAAAATCAAAATTCAAATAAACTCCTTAGAAACATGTCTCCTGCAGGAACAAAGATTCACGCTTCAACAACCAAGAATACATTTAAGTCATATGTCATAATTTCTTCTAGAGTATTATACAATCTTGCAATTTAGTTTTCTTCATCTTCTCACCTTGGATCTGACATGGGGGGAATTGATGGTCATATATGAGCTTCAAAGCCACATCAAGTGAGCTTGAGCCACAACCTAAACCTACTTCTTGAGCCTACAACCAAAGATAGCCATACCTAGATTCAGAGTTGTAGTCAGACATAAAGAATCCCATAAGCATGCCTTTGGTTGGTGGCCTTCCATAAACCACTTCAAGTTGAAGACTTCCCTTTTTCCAGGTTGAAGTTTTCCCTCTTCAAAGAATTAAGGAGCACTTCCTCTAGTAGAATACTTCAACTTCCTTCCATATTTGGAAGAGTTCCAGGAATTGCACTAAGTGTTTCAGGTTGAGACCCAAAGGTCTCCATTTCACAAAAAATGGGAGCACTTCCTCTAATAGAAGGCTTAAACTTCTAGCCATAGTTGGAAGAGTTCCAGGAATTTCACTAATAATTCTAGTGTTGGTGGTCATCCTTAAACCACCGTAGGTTGATACCTTGAGTTCTCCTACCTTATCTCATCATCTCAGAGAGCACATTCAACTTATTGTTGTCATGAATTATTGTATTTTTGTATTAGATCTCTCTTCCTGGACTAGTATATACCCCTTCAGCTTAAGGGGGGGGAATGTTGGACACCTCATCTACTAAGGGTTAGTGTGGAATGTGAATACTCACTGGAGTCCAAGAGACCACTTAGTATATCAAGACCAAGGGTCACAAGGAAATGTATAAATGTATACCTTTGTGAATAGAAATGTATTCAATGATTCATCTTAATATGTTGTGTATTGTTTTATGTTGTTTAATATTACAACACCCAAGAAATGAAAAACCTTAAAAAGATCAACAAGATATGTAGTACAGAAATGAAAACAAAAAATTGTAAGAGAAACTAGGTAAAGAGCAAACCAAATTGCAGCAGGTCAGCAAGGTTTATCCCCTAAGCACCTCCCTAGCAACGACACAAAAATATTGGGTATAGTATAAGGTATGTTGATGGACCAAAATTTAATGTCAATCTAGGGTCCGTGGAATTTGAGGCGCAACACTAGAAATGCTATAGAATGACTCCAATAACCTGCAAAACAAAACCCTAAGTTGTTTGGAAACTGCTCACACTTTGAGTTCTTGCACTTAATCAATCCTTGCTCAAATTATGCACTCAAAAGAAATATTTAGAAGCGAAAACATAAACGTTAATCATACAACCAAAAATTTGTAATTAAATCCTAATTATTAGCAATTGAGAAAATAAACCCTAACAAACCATAATTAATTAACTTGGAAATCATGAGCATCAACTAAGAAGATGTAAATAAAACACACACAAGTACTCAACAATATGGACTAATGCCAAAAAGGTTACTCAAAGTCAGTTAGACATTATTAAGTTTCCTGCATTGCACTTTATTCTCCACTCCACTTGTGCATGCAATAAAAAAGAAAAAGTGTGGCTTCAATTCATATCTAGTAAATTAATCAAATAAATATAACCAATTGTTGCAAGTATCTACTGTACATATGTTATAGAAATTTTTGTGCCTTACAGCATTGAGCATGAAATGTCCATAATCCAAGGGATCCAAAGTCCCTAAATGAGTTGTTCCTACCCCTAAAGGAACAAGGTCAACCAAAGACATCTTCTCCCAGAAGTTCTCCACCAAAAATCACTCAGAAATGGTCAAATCAGGATCAATTCAATAGCTCCACTAGCTGCCTGCGTTGAAATGCAGAGGTTACACTGGCCAGTTGCACTGCAACGCAGGTAGAAGCACTACCAGGGTGCGCTGAGCGGGAAATGACAAATGGCAAGTTCATTCAACGAGGTGGAAAGACCCTGGAAGCTTCCAGAATCTTTCTCAATGACACTTGCCTCAATGAATTCGACCAAGTGATGAGTAAGAGGTTCACAACCTCCAAGTGGAAGCAAGAACTGACAGAGAGAAGCCACAAGTCAAAACATGAGCTGACTCATCCTCTCTGCTCACATCTATATATGGATCTCTCACCCAGAGGTTCAGGAGGCTGGAATTTTGTACTTTGCAGAGAATTGTTGTTGGTTTGAGATTGAGATTAGTACATTGGGTGATTTATGCTTTGTTGGAGGAGAGGAAGGGATTCCTTTGCTGGGAGGTAGATGCTGGATCGGGACTCACTTGGTTGTATCTCCTCTTGAACCTTGTTATCATATCAATAAAGCTATTTGAGTTTCTCCTATATGCTTGTATTTCAATGATGTTTTGTTATATTTACATATTTAGTTTACATCTGATCCTAAACTAGTTATGAATGTGAATCTATGTCTTTTGTGTAGTTTTCTTCTCTTATGATCTTGCAGGAACTGGGTGAAGCTGGACCAGTGAAAGAGCAGGCAGCGGGAAGCGAACGAAAGAGAGAAAGTGATTGGATCGACAAACTAGCGGAAGACACCGGTTAGTTACATCCTTCTTTCTCTATTTGCATCTCATAAAGAAGAATACTCAGATAGTTTTCCTTGTTTGTTGCTAAGGCACTATCACCTCTTAGAGTGGGATAGGGGCATTCCGAATTGGATACTTTTCCCAACAACAACATATGCATGAAATAATCACACTTTGTATATTGTGCACAAGCATAAAACAATCACACTCCTTCAAACTTGGAAAGGCATTCAAACAAGAAGTCTGGAAAACTCTGCTTTTAATGCAAGAAGCTCATAAGAAAGAAGAAACTCTACAAATCTAAAAACAATACTTGATTAATAAAAATATAAGTAAAGTTTCAAATAGACAACTACTCCTTAACAAGTATTCCTGCACTCAACATCCATTCACACCATAAGTGCTTAATATGGAAATCACATATTCAAGCATACAAGCTTCATAAATCAAATCTAAACGTTAGAAGGATTGAGATTAAATTAGTTAGCAAACTTCAACACCAAATACACTTGCTTTGAATGATATCAATAATTCTTCAACGCTTCTCTTATGTAAAAGGAGGTTCAAAACCCTTTTTTATACAAAGAGGGAGGATATTTAAAAAAATAAAGATAAACCCTCTTTAATAATAAAAAACCACTATTTCACAAGACACTTTAGCTTTGTGGTTATCAATATCTAGAAAAGAAATCTCACATTGGAGCACATGGAAAATATAATGATACCAGAGCTTTAACTTACACAACCCAACTTGTATGAGAGAAATCAAAGGTGTTACATGCACTTATGATGAGATTATTTCATATTTACATAATGAATAGACATAAACAGGATATGAAGATAATCTTTTCAAGAGACAGAGCATGCAGAAAATTTGAAGTCCATGCGTATATAGATAAAGCACATAGTTGATATATCATATTTTAAAGAAATCAATACCAAATATAGAATAAAAAAGCCACACAATGCTAATCTAATGAAGGTGTGTTGATATGAGTTGGTTGGGCCTTGACCAACTAGCTCACACCCTCTTAAACAAAATTAAATCACAGAATAAACTAGTTCATTAAAATAGAACAACAGATCTTGAAAAAAAACCTGGCATCAACAATCTTCTATTAAAATAAGATCAATATTTTATATCCCCAGTCATATGCTCTAGATCCAATCCAACGACATAAGACTATAATAACATCATCTACCCTTAGTATAGGCCATGTATGGTCTTTTTATACAAGTTAAATTACGAATTTAGGGTGTAACAACCTATTTTTTCAAATCTATGCCTGATTCAGATATATGTAAATTTATGCATTTTTAACAAATCTACCTAAAATAACCCTTGATATCTCTCATACCATGGTGAATTTGGGAAAACATCCCACCCATTACTAAATTTTCTATGTTAGGAACAAAACCCACATTCCGTAATTTTGAGATTCACTTTCATATGCACAAAAATCGAGGAGGGAGTTGGCAGTTTGAAAGTTGTGCGCATTTTGGGGTTGATTTGTCAATTTGCTTCTAGAAACTCACACATGTGACCTGGGTGCATTCTAACTCATGTGGAGGTGTTAAAACATCATTTTTGTAGAAAAACCATCCTTGGTCTTCCCATAAAGTGTGTCAACCTATCAAAGCCCCAAATTGGTGTAGGAATGTTGTTGATGCAGGAACAAGCCAAAAATTTGTTGCATATAGAAGTTGGTTGACCAATTATTTGTTTGTAACTCCATATGTTTCCTTGAGAACCTTTACATGCCAAATATGCACAAAGTGATGAAGACAACATGTACAATCTTTAATTAGTGGGGGAATCGTCACTGGTGTAGGAACAAGGTCGTCCATGTGCATCGATCAATCACGTATATAAAGATAATTTAACCACATCTAGAACCGAAGACACACAAATCCATCGTTAAGAAAATCTTTAGATTTAAATTTTGTTGCAAGGGAGATGTTTTAGATAGTAAATATTTTCTTAATTGCACAAAAATGCACAAAACGACGATATTAACCATATAAAGCATGAGGAATTTCAAAGTAAAAGGTGATGTAAAATCAGAAAAAAACAAAGGTATGACAATGGAATTATAGATTGGTATCAGATCATGGTGCAAATACTTGGACTGGATATGGTTATGGTTAGCCCATTTAGCCGATTCAGTTAGATGCATGTCGCTATGCATGCATTGTCATGGTTATGGTTGTCATGCATGAGGTCATTGTATGAAGTTAGTATCATCATGCATGATGTCAGTATATTGATATGCTTATGTATATATATGTATTGTGCTAATATGGATTTTTGTTGCAGATGAGATAGCCTCCCCTAAACTTCATTGAGCTATGTTGATTATGCTTATATTAGTTTACCTGACATGGTATGTTTACATGGAGAAGAGGATCAAAGATGATTAGAAAAATGGTGGACTATAGTTCATGAGACTCTCCTTATAGATCAGATGAGAAACCAAGATATGGGTACTCTCTTGACATGGCAGGCACCTTGAGAAATTTAAAGGTGGAGATTAGAAGGTGCAAAGAAGATAATGACAAAATCATTTAGTCACAGGAAAGACTTGCTAGGTCACATGAAAAACAAGTAGATGTCAATGTAGTTATCCTTTACAGTTTGTTAGATTTGCAGAGATAGGGACAACCACAAATCATTTATGGAAAGGAGGACAAGACTAATGGGGCATATGTTAGTAGGTCTCATGGTGGGCACAAGTCGGACAAGGATGACACATTCAAAGATGGTAGGTTCTTGGATACATATGATATGAGAGGCAGTGGATATGGGTTCTAGTCTAGTTTTGGTTTAGATAGGTATCATGGTCATCATCGCTATCATACTTACAGGAGGAGTGATAGGGGATATTTTCCAGACGAGTTCAAGAAATCCAAGCCACCTACCTTTAATGGGGAGCTAAAGAAATCGAAATATTCATAGGCATGGTTTATTTAAATGAAGAAGATCTTTGAGCTACATGAATATACAGAGAACATGAAGGCCATGATCATTAATTTTAGTATAAAGGGAAAAGCAGACATCTGGCTGGGAAGATGTGAAGCATTTCAAAGACAACATGATAGAGGATTTGAGTTGGCATGAATTCAGGGGATTCTTTAGGAAGAAATACTTGTGAGAGAGGTACTATGACGATAAGGCAAAGGATTTATATGAGCTAAAGATGGGGTCTAGAATAGATGAGGAGTACACGACTAAGTTCTTGTAGTTGTTGAGTTATATGCCTTATATTAAAGATGAGAATACAAAATTTCAAAATATTTATCAATGGATTTCCATTAGCATTTAAGGATCAGATTGAGTATGATGATCCTCAGTCACTTGAGGAAGTCATTGGGAAGTTGAAGCACTGTTATGAGAAATCAAAGCGTAAGACCGAAGGGTTAGAAAGGGAATGAAAATACTAAAGGTAAATGGCCACTAAAGCTCGCAAGACCTTAAGATGTAGGTGAGAAGGAAAATGTTTCTCCTTACAAGAAGTTTAATGTGGTAGGTAAGGGACATGGACCTCAGCTTGGAGAGAAGAAGAAGTTGCAATGTTGGATATGTGGAAAGGATAATTGCAAGAAGTATTTTTCATTGTATCAGGGTGACAGGCCTCAGATCTACAATGATCAAGAGGTGCAGGAAATTGGGGATTTCGGGCAGAGCATTCATCAGACCTATGCATCATTTGACAACAATAAGGTGAATCATCAGGAATCCATTATTGAGATGGACGGTAACTTTGTGATCGAGTTGTTTCTCTTTTGATTGACCCTAGATCTAATTATAGTTATGTTAATCCTGACCTGGTGGATAAGTGTGGTTTGAGAAAAGAAGTTCATGCAGATTCTTGGTATGTGAAATTCACTACAGGTACTAAGAAAATAGTTCATCATTGGGTAAGAGCTTGTGCATTTGAGCTAAATGGAATGCCTACATCAACACATCTAAATTTGCTTTCGTTGGGATCATACAATATGCGTATGGGTATGGATTGGTTGGACCTTCACAGGACCAAGGTGGATTCTTACAAGAAGGTTATTGAGTGCTTGGATGATAATGGAGAAAAGAAAATCTTGCAAGGAAAGAAGAATCCTATGTCAGTGAGAATGGTTACAACTATGCAGGAAAATTGCAGTTGCAGGAAAGGGTGTGTATTGTTTACAGTGCATGTTTATAGTGATAAAAGTAAGGATGTTGAGGATGTGGAAGTCTTGAAGAGGAATCCAATTTACATCAGTTTCAAGATGTATTTCCAGCAGAGATTTTATAGTTTTTGCCTCACGGGGAATTGGAATTTTCTATTGAGTTTGTACCAGGGGAAACACTAACATCAAAGGCACCTTATAAGATGAGCACTCCATAGATAGTGGAATTGAAGTTGCAGTTGAAGGAATAACTTGAAAAGGGATACATTAGGCCAAGTGTGTCACCTTGGGGTGCACCATTATTATTTGTGAAGAACAAGTATGGTACTCTTAGGTTGTGCATTGATTATAGGAAGTTGAACAAGGTGACGATCAAGAATTGTTAAAAAATGTGGCAAGAAATTCTCAATTTGACTTTAGCCTTAGTAAAACTGAGTGACTCAAATTTCTACATCAACAAGACAAATTGGAGGCAATTAACTAGTATGACATGAATCTTGTCACTAAGTTTACTTAGTAATTTCGAGTTAGAGCGCTTAGAGTTCAATTATGCATGTGTGATTGCTAAATTTCAGTAATACAATTCAGTTATTTTCAATTGTATTGAGTTAACTGACCTCTAACTATTGATAGAGTCAGTTGAAGGTCAGTTGTGTAGTGGGACACCATTCTAACTCAAAGATCAGTTAATTAACTGATCAATCAATCCAAAATAGCTGGTGCATGCGAAGAATTTGAGTTCACCCACTGAAGTGGAGATGACAAGGCAATGTAGCATTAGTTGTAGACTAGTTTTGATTGTACATGTGTTGCATGAGTTAGAAGATCAATTCTTTGGAATTTTGCAATCAATTTGGAGGACATTCCTAAATAATAGGGGCTAATTTCCTCAGGATTTGTGCAAGGAAATGGGAGGCTTGGTGAGGAAATATTTGGCTAATTATTTTTCCGGAGTTTCTCATTGAGCAGGAACAATTATTCTTTTACAGGTTGAGCACAAAGTTGGAGCTAGAAATTGTAATAGTTTCTCAATTCAACAAATTAATTCAAAGAGGCTTGAGGGGTTTTTCCCATTTGGGTTCCCCTAGAAATCACTGTGTATTTTTGGTTTTTCTTATTGCATGTCTATAAATGTTGTTCTAAAGTATGAATTTCATTTCGCAGATCAGTAGAGTAGAATTGCGTCTCTTGTTTTTCAGTTTGAAAAATTACAATTTCTATCAAATTTATACATGGTATCAAAGCCCTAAAATCACATTAGAATCAATATTTTGAACTTGTCTCTCAAGAATTTCGATTTTTCAACTTAGTGCAACAATTGTTTCTTTAGGATCGAGATAATATCTTTCAATGGACTAAGGTTGGCGTATGCCCTTGAGGGTAGCTCGAATTTCATAACTTAGAAGACTTTAATGGAATTAATGCTCAATGACAATGATGTGTTAGAATATATTAAAACTGATATTGAAAAACCCTATCAGTTAGATGCACAACAATTAGCCCAATGGAAGAAGCATGTTGAAAAGGCCAAGAGAAATATTCTCGAAGGTGCGAGGGACCATGTGGTCTCAAATATCCATGGTACAGATACACCATTTTCTATGTGGAAGAAATTGACTAAGCTATTATAAAAAATCAGTGAGAATAGAAAATTTTCCTTCAAAGACAAACTTCAAAACATAAGGATGCAAAAGAATGATACTATCCCGCAATATCTCTCCAGATTTATACAATTTCATGATGAGATTGGAGGGGTTGGGGTGACTATTTCCGAAGATGACTTGGTGAGCTGGCTCTTCTATGCCTTCCAAAATCCTTGCACAATTATTCAGACTCTATGAATGGAAGGAAAAAATTACCGAAATGGGAAAGTTTGTGGTCTTATTTGGTTCAAGAAGTGTTCAGGAGAAATACTTGAGATGGAACTTCATATAGAGCATAGGATGAAGAGAATTTTTCATTGGCTAGAAAGGGGAAGAAGGGAAAAGGGAAGAAGAACCAGAGTAATCCTAAATCTAGCCAAAATAATTGCAAGAATAAAGACTCGAGCAATATCAAATTCTTCCACTACCATGAATTCGGGCACTATGCAACATAATGTTTGCACAAGAAGTCTACCAAGAAGCTTCCATGAGGAGAAGGAGGTGAAGCACTAGCCTCACAATTCAAATTAGATTTCACCCTAATAGCATGCATGGCCAACACTATTATGGGGAGTGTGTGGTACCTTGATTCCAGTGCCTCGCTCCATACAACAGGGTGTAAGGAGTTTTTCAGTAGCCTGGAGGAGAAGGATCTCTAGATGCATATCGAAATAGGGGATTATGGGAGGTAAAATGCTACAAGAAATGGTACTATCACCTTTGAGAGGGAGAAAGCATCTCCTCTTCACTTAAAGTATGTTATGTTTATACCTAGGCTGAAAAAGAACATGATCTCTGTAGTAGTTTTGGAGAATTGTGGCTATGATTTTATTTTTTGTAAAGGGAAAGCCTATCTAAGACACATAACTACCAGGAGGGTGAATAAAATCATGGTTTGAGTGAAGAACCTATACAAAATTTTGGTGGGAGATTGTGTTGCATTGAGCAATGATGGGGTGCAAAATTGGGGTGACCCAATTTCCCCTTTCTTTATAAATTTCGATTATGAGGCCTGTGGGTTATGGCCCACATAACTGTTGGAGACTTTTATCTTTCGCTTAAGCCTCAAAACCTGGGACCATAACATATCGGAATAACATGGGAAACCCAACCAATGGGCACTGGTCCCACTCGAACGCACAAAACCGGACCTCAAAAAGAATCAACTCCATTCCATAAACTATCGAGTCCACTCGAACTGTTAAACCATGCACATATTCGAGCGCGATTGTCATTCGATGAGTGAAATGATGGACAATCCTGATCGTCATTTGATCAGTGAACCAACAGAGGGTCCAAATCGCTAGAACTCAACAATGATTTATCCCCGCTATATAAAATCCCATCGAGTCCAAAATCCGAATTAACCTCCATTCTTGTTCGTACCCAATATCTATTTGATCAGTCTTTTAATGGACGGTTCGATTACCTCTAGATTTCAACTCAATTAAAAATATGGCTCATAACCTCATTGGGTCTGTTTTTTGGAAACCACTTATGGCTTTTGAGTCCATGCAATAATCCGCTTACCATCGTTGAAAATTGCTTTCGCTGTGTAATGGCCTTGCGTCTATGCCATGCAATGACCATCGATCTGTTGATTTGTCGATCAGACGATCGACATCTATTTAATCTGCCATTTCTTCATCAAAGTTCGCCAATGTGGGGTTAATCACTCTTTTACTCAGTGGCTTGATCTAGACCATTGATCTCTGAGATCAAACGGCCCCTGTGCATTCTCATCCGTTTCCTCCTTAACTTAATCTTGCTTGCTTTTGATGGACTCTGTGTTAAAACCATGGTTTCTGCCATACTCTGTTTTAAACACACGATAACTCCACATATATAACAATCACTTGATATCTTTAGATCGCCATCGATCCTACAATGATCGATGGTCGATCAAAACTGCAACACTAACACATTCAAATTATCTATGAACACATAGGCACACAATTTCAATACTGAACACACTTTATATTATACACAATATGATTACAAGCTAAGGCATTTTAGCCTTAGAAACAAGCTCTCCTTTTGGTTACATTTTTACCACTCTAGTTTACACAAATTCTATTTGTCACTCTCTATCCTCCTCTGTCTATGCAGGTTCATATATATATATATATATAAGAAATATTGGATCGGATCACTGGAAGGATCCAATCAAATCCACTCCTTGATTTCATCTCACAAATATCTCAACAAGCCTTAATTATTTATACAGCTCGCTATATGGATATAGATGAATACATGGTATATTACATTAATATTTAATTAAGTCGATCAAATTACTCAGTTTTAACATATTTGTCCCTTGTGTTACTCTGATGGTCCACATCCTCCTCTTCTCCACTCAAAATTTGCAATTTTGATTAAGGGGGTCAGATGCACCTGCATCAGACTCCCGAGGCACAAAAATTTATGACCTCCTAGTCATATGCTTCTCCTTATCCTTAGAAATTCTTCCCACTTCTCAGTGGAACTGCCTTCATGATCTTCTGTGAGCTGTAACCAACCTCTGTAGTAACAGTCTTCTTTACTACACGATACCTCACCACGCTTTCTCCTCTGAGCTTAGTCTTTCGGCATCCTATTGAGCATTCCTCGCTCTAGGTTTTTTGCAATCTTCTCACCTTCAGCTGCCATTCTCTGCACGATAGTAAGACCATAACTCTCCAGCTTTATCAACTGTACCTCTTTTCCCTTGTTCCTTCTCACAGGAAAGCTTTCCCTGCTCTAATACCAAATGATGGGGTGCAAAATTGGGGTGACCCAATTTCCCCTTTCTTTATAAATTTCGATTCTGAGGCCTATGGGTTATGGCCCATGTAACTATTGGAGCATTTTATCTTTTTCTTAAGCCTCAAAACCTAGGACCATAACGTATCAGAATAACATGGGAAACCTGACCAACAAGTGCCAGTCCCACTCGAACGCACAAAACCAGACCTCAAAAAGAATCAACTCCATTCCATAAACTATCGGGTCGCTCAAAATATTAAACCATGCGCACATTCGAGCGCGATTTCCATCGATTAGTCAACCGATGTATGGTCCTGATCGCCAGAACTCAACAATGATTTATCCCCACTGTATAAAATCCCATCGGGTCCAAAATCCAAATTAACCTCCATGCTTGTTCGTACCCGATATCTGTTCGATCAGTGTTTTAATGGACGGTCCAATCACCTCCAGGTTTCAACTCAATTAGAGATATTGCTCACAACCTCATCAGGTCTGTTTTCTGGAAACTGCTTACAGCTTTTGAGGCCACCTGATAATCCGCTTACCACCATTGAAAACTTCTTTTGCTGTGTAACGCCCTCGCGTCTATGCGATGCAATGATCATCGATCTGTTGATCTGTCGATCGAACGATCAACATCTATTTAATCTGCCATTTCTTCATCAAAGTTCGCTGATGCGGGGTTAATCACTCTGTTCCTCAGTGGCTTGATCTAGACTGTTGATCTTTGAGATGAAATGACCCTTGTGCATTCTCGTCCGTTTCCTCAACTTAATCTCTCTTGCTTTTGATGGACTCTGTGTTAAACCACGGTTTCAGCCATACTCTATTTTAAACACACGATAACTCCACATATATAACAATCACTCGATATCTTTGGATCGCCATTGATCCTATAGTGATGGTCGATCAAAACCGCAACACTAACACATTCAGATTATCTATGAACACACAGGCACACAATTTCAATACTGAACAAACTTTATATTATACACAGTATGAATACAAGCTAAGGAGTTTTAGCCTTAGAAACAAGCTCTCCTTTTGGTTACATTTTTACCACTTTGGTTTACACAAATTCTAGTTTTCACTCTCTATCCTCCTCTGTCTATCCAAGTTCATATATATATAAGAAATATTGGATCGAATCACTAGAAGAATCCGATCAAACCCACTCCTTGATTTCCTCTCAAAAATATCTCAACAAGCCTTAATTATCTCTATAGCTCGCTATATGGATATATATGAATACATGGCAGATTACATTAATATTTAATTAAGTCCATCAAATTACTCTGTTTTAACATATTTGTCCCTTGTGTTGCTCTGATGGTCCACATCCTCCTCTTCTCCGCTCAAAATTTGCAATTTTGATTAAGGGGGTCAGATGCCCTTGCATCAAGCAGCAAGGCTGATAAAGTCTAGAGTAGGGATGTTGGAGAACTTTGGCACATGAGATTGGGTCATCTACACCATGGTGCCTTAAATATCATGCAACAAATAACCACCTATCTCCCTAAATGCTCCCTTAACCAACAGGATGTCTGCAAGGGATGCACATTAGGGAAATATGTTAAATATACTTTCCATGGTTGAGAGAGAAGAGAAGATGAAATCTTGGAGTGAGTCCACTTTGTTGTTTTTGGAGCCTTTTCTATAGCCTCCACAACAAAACATAAATACTATGTTATTTTTATTGATGATTTCTCTAGAAAATGTTGGATCTTCTTCATGTCGAAGAAGGATGAAGTTTTCGCCAAATTTGTTTAATTCAAGGAATTAGTTGAGAAGGAGACTGGGAAGAAGGTGAAGGCTCTAAGGAGAGACAATGAAGGTGAATTTGTTTCGCATGCCTTCAAGGAATTTTGTGCCAAAGAAGGTATTCAAATAGAGTTGATATAAATGTTGGAAATAATACTGAGAGGGGGGGGGGGGTGAATCAGTATTATCAGATCAATATAAATTTTCACTTTCCATATTAAGATTCATATGTGATGCAACAAGTATATATCCAGTAAACATATGATTCAGTTAGTTGATCTCTAATGAGTGCATCAAAACATTATTAACCATATGAGAAGTAAACCGGAGCAGTAAAATAAAATAGATCATCACACACAAGAAGCACACATGAACACCATGATGTAAGGTGGAAACCCAATGTGGGTGAAAACCACCTGTTGCAAGCCATCTCAATCTTCTTTAATAAGAAATACCTTTTACAATAGTTCTGTACTGGTGCAGACTTATACCAGTACACATGCTTCTACCTGCAGAAGGCTACAACCTTCTCTCGTTCTCCATACTCTCCTGGAAGGGAGCTACAACCCCCATAGTTCTTGTACTAGCCGATCCATTTACTAGTACGCAGGCTGCTACCTGATACAATGCTCCAAAGTTTTCAACTGCTACTGGAAGGGAGCTACCACCCCCTTAGCTCTTGTACTAGCTAAGATACTAGTATGTAGGCGCTGGCCTACAATCTTCTCTCCTCAAGGTACCACGTTTCATACATTTTCAGACTGGATACACCTGAAGCACAACACATAATCTAAAAGGCCACGTTTCATCCAATTTTCATACTAGACCCATTAATATCATTGAAGTACATAATCAATCAATCTTCTTAATCACCCAATCACCAGATCAATACATATACAAGGATAATATGTGTGTTAGCAACCCGATCTAGTCCATTAGATCACATAAATATGAGTCATTATGATCCTGATCCATTATTAGATCTCATCCATCAACACAATCAATCAAACTGATTATGTAGAATACTGACACCATTAAACAATCATCAGAACACATCAACAACCTGAACCACCTGTAAATTTAAACATCATAGCTCAAGTGGTATACACTATTACAACGAACCAAACCTGTGTACATACGCGCTTTCACCAAGGCCAACCCACGTACAGATCTATAAATATTCAATCATGACTTGCAGCGATTTCAAACTTAAGTTATACCCAGTTCAGATCATTACAAGTGTTAGTATACAGATCTAGAATAAGCATAATCAACTATATAGATATAGTACATTTCAAGCCATTTGATCTTGATCTATCCTTAGATCTTGTTCTCCATCAACGGTGAGATCCCTCTTTAGCTCAGATCCAGATCTGCACCATAACCCAATCACAGTATTCCAGGTCTAGCACTTTATCATATATTCAATAATTGAGATGATGTTTTGTCGAATGATCTCCTTCCTCTTTTATAGTCTTATGCCTTTCACAATACCACAGTCCAAAACCATAATAACAGAATACCATGGACCCAATACTTGGGATCAACACTTTTGGATGCAATACCACGGACCAAAACCATAGGATTAAAAATTGTCGGACTAATACCATGAACCAACCATGAAAGTGCGTGAGATCAACACTTTTGGATACAATACCACAGACCAAAACCATAGGATCAAAAACTGTCGGACTAATACCATGAACCAATCATGAAAGTGCGTGAACTTTTCTCTTGCATGAAGGGAACTTTTCTCTGCATGAAAGTGCGTGAACTTTTCTCTACATGAAATAAACTTTTCTCTGCATGAAAGTGAGTGAACTTTTCTCTACATGAAAGAAACTTTTCTCTGCATGAGAGTACGTGAACTTTTCTCTACATGAAAGAAACTTTTATCTTCATGAAAGTGCGTGAACTTTTCTCTACATGAAAGAAACTTTTATCTTCATGAAAGTGCGTGAACTTTTTTCTACATGAAAGAAACTTTTATCCTCATGAAATTGCGTGAACTTTTCTCTACATGAAAGAAACTTTTATCTTCATGAAAGTGCGTGAACTTTGTTGCACTATAATTTATCATTTGAGATGAGTGGGTTGCCATCAAGTACAACATATGTATCATAATGCCAACAATCTCCCCCTTTAGACTTGATGGCAACAACAACCAATCACTCTCCCCCTTTGACATCAAGGGCAAAGGGCAGACCAAGATAATCTCTTTCCTAGATGAACATTCCGCTGCCCATACTCCCCCTGAGTACCTGCTGAAATCTCTGAATGAGCTCCCCCTTTGTATATGCCAAGAAGTACCACTCTGTCCATGCTTCCTCTGAGTACCTGTTGAAATCTCTGAATGAGCTCCCCCTTTGTATGTGCCAAGGTGTACCAATCTATCCATGCTACATGCTGAAATATCTTCTCTGCTGAAGTGTGATGTTCATGCTCCCCCTGACTGTAAGCAAGGTCTGCAAAAATATGTTCTACAAGAAGAACATGACTCTATACATCATAAATGACCTTCCTATCACCAAAGATTCATACATACATCTATCTCCCATCACAATGGTGATATACCAAAATTTTACATATGATAACATAAGAGAATAACATCATTCATCCCAGGCATAGTGGGGAAACCAACATAGGCCGTTACATGACCTGAAGAGATCTCATCAAATGACTACAATAGATAGAGACACTATTACATCATGAGTCTTGATATGACCTTTACAGAGACCAATCACCTAAATAAGATCATGATAAACATCAGCAACGACACTGTATGATCTGCTCCATAGCATCTGTTAATAGCAACTAGACCAACAACTTGTATTAGTGCATGAATCATCAAGGTATGTCTGAATCAACTCATCCTTTTGAACATAATTCTGTATATAAAGAATCATTCACATTCTTATCATATGTTAGAAACACCATAGCCATCCAGATTTGCATGAACCAAGTATCATCAATTGGGAATATCTGCATCAATCAACATATGTACGAAACAACCTATCATCATATAGGTAAGAACTCATCATCATCATGTCTCCAACAATGCAACTTTGAATAATCATCCATGTATCCAGCCAACAATCCTCATCCATATATGTGCCAAGAACAATAGGAATCCGGCATCATAACTGTAAAATATGATCTTTATGCATATGACGAAAACAGCATATGACTGACTCATCATCAAGTATAGAAGATGTGAATTCAAGCTATGTACTTCTCCTTATCCTTATGAAGATCACCATGTAAACACCATTAGAGAATAAACCACAAATCTGATCTAAATATCAAATATGTAACCCCAAGAATCATCTGAACAACTCATAACCATATCATAGCAAGATGAATCATTTATCCATATAAGCATCATCACCAAGGACTATTAACCATAATGCCAACAATGCATTAAAAGCATATGCTCCCCCTAAACCTGTGCCATCTTGTTTACTGTCAGATCTGATCATGCATATCAGCAAGAAGTATCAAGACATCATCATTATCAAGTTAGAAACAAAACGCTTCTAACCATCAAGTCATTTCCACATATCATCCGCAAATTGTAACCATTATCAAACAGTGCAAATAATAAACTGAATCATAACTGATCCTTTTCCTGAACCTGTCCCTACTGCCTTTCCTCAAACAATCATATACACGACTATGCCATAACCAACTCGCGTATATATGTGACTTCTCTTTAAGAAACTTGCGTATGAGATTTAGGACACTGAAGTTTTACACTTCCAGCTCCCTTTGATTCTGTTATGTCTGTATGTTGTGCTGTGCCGCCTCTTTCTGACTGTACTTCTTTCTTCTTCCATATCTTCAAGTGTGATGATGATGTTTTCTCCTTTTAGTATGGCGCCCATACTTTGTTCCTACATTCCTTAGCTATATGTCCAAGCTTTTTACATGTGTAACATCTCATATTTCTCCTATAGCAATCAACAGCTTTGTGACCAAACATATTGCAAGCAAAGAAATATCCATTAAAGTACCTTGAATGTGATGATATTTCTGCATGATGGTCTTGAAACCTTCTTCTTCTACATCTGGCTGCAACATGTCCAAGATTATGACATACATAACATTCAACATTATTCATAGGAGGAGTAAAAGATTTTCTTTGAAGAATTTCTTTCCTTGGTTGATGATGATATTGACCTTTCATCTCCTTATTGAGCATTTCAGATTTTGCAGTAGAGTCCCTTGTCTTACTTTGTGAACTAGATTCACCTTCAATAGATTCATGAAAACTAAGACTAGTTTTGATAGCAGGAGACCTTTGACTATTAAGAATATCATCCAAGACTTTAGTACTATCTTGAAATCGTAACAGTTTATCCTTTTCTTATAATTTATCTTTTAGAATATTTACCTCAACTTGATGTTGCTCTTCCTTTTCAAGATACTACTTCTTCACGTTTTCTTCAGCATTTATTTCTTCTTCCAACTGACGTCTTAGTTCAAGAACTTCATTTTCATGAGCTTGGAGTAGTTCTTTATTCTGCTTCTTTGATTCTTCAAGATCTTCTTTTAGCGAGCGGATAGTGGCTTCAAGACTTTCATAGTAACTGGATCTATCTCTGAGTTTCTTGATGGTTGTGCTTCTTTCATTGACTTCATCTCTTAGTGATGTTACTTCATCCTGAAACTTTTGATATTTGTCCTTGAATAACTTCCTTACCTTGTTTCCTTCCTCTAGTTTAGCTTTTAGTTTGGCAGCTTCTTCTTTGAAGACACATTCCCTTTTGTTCAATAGATCTTGTTGATTTCTAATTTTGTCTGTAAGCCTTTTAAACTCTGCCTCTATTTGATATCTTTCTTGCTCACCCATAAAATCAAATTCAGTTGTTTCGCTATCACTTTCATCTTTTCCAAATGGATAGATAGTTGGAACATCAGAGGATAACAAATTCACACTTGATAGTTCATCTTCATTCTAAAATGATTCTGAATCTGAAGTGCTTCTTCCACATAATCCCTAATCGATTCTCCCACTGTCATAGTTCTTCTGAGATGTCTTCTTCTGCTTAGGCGCTTTCTTCTTAAGCTTCTTTCCCATTGTTCCACGGATCTCCTTCAAGCGATCAAGCTTCTACAAAAGGACTTGCTCTGATACCAATTGTTGGAAATAATACTGAGAGGGGGGGTGAATCAATATTATCAGATCAATATAACTTTTCACTTTCCATATTAAGATTCATATGTGATGCAACAAGTATATATCCAGTAAACATATGATACAGTTAGTTGATCTCTAATGAGTGCATCAGAACATTATTAACCATATGAGTAGTAAACCAGAGCAATAAAATAGAACAAATCATCACACACAAGAAGCACACATGAACACAATGATGTAAGGTGGAAACCCAATGTGGGTGAAAACCACCTGCTGCAAGTCGTCTCAATCTTCTTTAATAAGAAATACCTTTTACAATAGTTCTGTACTGGTGCAGACTTATACCAGTACACAGGCTTCTACCTGCAGAAGGCTACAACCTTCTCTCGTTCTCCAGACTCTCCTGGAAGGGAGCTACAACCCCCATAGTTCTTGTACTAGCCGATCCATTTACTAGTATGCAGGCTGCTACCTGATACAATGCTCCAAAGTTTTCAACTGCTACTGGAAGGGAGCTACCACCCCCTTAGCTCTTGTACTAGCTAAGATACTAGTACGTAGGCGCTGGCCTACAATCTTCTCTCCTCCAGGTACCATGTTTCATACATTTTCAGACTGGATACCCCTGAAGCACAACAAATAATCTAAAAGGCCACGTTTCATCCAATTTTCATACTGGACCCATTAATATCATTGAAGTACATAATCAATCAATCTTCTGAATCACCCAATCACCAGATCAATACATATACAAGGATAATATGTGTGTTAGCAACCCGATCTAGTCCATTAGATCACATAAATATGAGTCATTATGATCCTGATCCATTATTAGATCTCATCCATCAACACAATCAATCAAACTGAATATGTAGAATATTGACACCATTAAATAGTCTTCAAAACACATCAACAACCTGAACCACATGTAACTTTAAACATCATAGCTCAAATGGTATACGCTACTACAATGAACCAAACCTGCGCATATACGTGCTTTCACCAAAGCCAACCCGCGTACAGATCTATAAATATTCAATCATGACTTGCAGCGATTTCAAACTTAAGTTATACCCAGTTGAGATCATTACAAGCGTTAGTATACAGATCTAGAATAAGCATAATCAACTATATAGAGATAGTTCATTTCAAGCCATTTGATCCCGATCTATCCTTAGATCTTGTTCTCCATAAACCGGTGAGATCCCTCTTTAGCTCAGATCCAGATCTGCACCATAACCCAATCACAGTATTCCAGATCTAGCACTTTATCAGATATTCAATAATTCAGATGATGCTTTGTCGAATGATCTCCTTCCTCTTTTATAGTCTTATGCCTTTCACAATACCACGGTCCAAAACCATAATAACACAATACCATGGACCCAATACTTGGGATAAACACTTTTGGATGCAATACCAAGGACCAAAACCATAGGATCAAGAACTGTCGGACTAATACCATGAACCAACCATGAAAGTGCGTGAGATCAACACTTTTGGATACAATATCATGGACCAAAACCATAGGATCAAAAACTGTCAGACTAATACCATGAACCAATCATGAAAGTGCGTGAACTTTTCTCTTGCATGAAGGGAACTTTTCTCTGCATGAAAGTGCGTGAACTTTTCTCTACAAGAAAGAAACTTTTCTTTGCATGAAAGTGCGTGAACTTTTCTCTACATGAAAGAAAATTTTCTCTGCATGAGAGTGCGTGAACTTTTCTCTACATGAAAGAAACTTTATCTTCATGAAAGTGCGTGAAATTTTCTCTACATGAAAGAAACTTTTATCTTCATGAAAGTGCGTGAACTTTTCTCTACATGAAAGAAACTTTTATCTTCATGAAAGTGCATGAACTTTTCTCTACATGAAAGAAACTTTTATCTTCATGAAAGTGCATGAACTTTGTTGCACTATAATTTATCATTTGAGATGAGTGGGTTGCCATCAAGTACAACATATGTATCATAATTCCAACAAGAAAACCATAACCCATAGCAGAATGGGGTAGCTAAGAGGAGGAAAATGAGCAGTGTGGGAGTATCAAGGGCCTTGTGGCATGATCAGGGGATACTATTGCATCTATGGGTAGAAGCATGCAACACCGCAGTCTACTTGTAGAACGAGAGTCATAGAATACTTGGTATGATAACATCAGAGGAAGATTTCTCTGGGAGAAACCCTTATGTGTCTCATTTCATAATTTTTGGAGCTTTAGTTTATTGTCATGTCTCTAAGTATTTGAGGAAGAAAATTAAGCCTACAGTATAATTGGGAGTTTTTGTAGGTTACACCAAAATTATACACAATTACTAGGTGCATTTTCCTTCACCAAGGATGACAATTGGGAGGAGAGATGTCAAGTTAGATGAGGAGAAGGCTATGCGATGCTCTCTAGAATGAGAGATAAGTATCCCACTGGAGCAAGAGATTATAGCTACAAAAGAGGAGTTGCAATATGAGCTTCAGGAGGTTGTGGAGTAGCCACATGCAACAAACCAGACAAGAGGCAGAGTGGAGCACCCACTCAACCAAAATCTTTCAAAAAGGAGAGAAAGTGAACTAGAGAAGATGATAGATTATTGTAGGATGCAAGGGAGAATGTGGGATCCCCCACATCACAGTGCAGGAAAAGGAGGTCATGTGATAAGTACATTGGTTACATGGCTCTCATGAAAGAGCTCATCGAGACAAAGCCTTCTTCATTCAAGGAAGAAGTTTATCAACCTATTTGGGTTGATGCCATGGCGGAAAAGTATGAATCCATCATGAACAATGATGTATGGGAGGTGGTACTGAGACTAGAAGGGAAATCAATGGTTGGTTCTAGATGGATCTATAAAGTGAAGCATGCAGGGGATGGGAGCAATGAGAAGTAAAAGGCCATTTTTGTGGCCAAAGGATTTTCTTAGATAAAGGGGGTGACCTTTGAGGAATCCTTTGCACCAGTTGCAAGATATTCCTCAATCAGATCCATTCTAGCATTGGTTGCATAGATGAGGTCGTGTTATAGCTCCAAATATCACCCTTGGTATTTGTGATGCTTGGTTTATGGCCTAGGGCAACCCCTCTGATCTGAAAATCACTCGTATGTGACCTCAGTTAAATAATTATTATATGAAGGTATTACAGACTCATGTGCTGGCGTGTGTCTATGTTATTTTGGGCAACAGATCGATCAGATTACAAAATACACAGACATTGGAAAATGGAAAACAATAAGGAAAACATAGTAAGCAAATGCAAGAACACAACAATTAATAAGGAGTTCACCCTATTCTCTAGGGCTACATCTCCGGTCTAGCTCTCAGTGGTGGCCTTCTTTTATTGTGCCTTTAAAGCAAAGAATTACAATGAGGAGCTCAATTTGAGTCTCCTGAAACAGAGAATGTTTGGTAGGGTGGTTCTTGGATCCCCCAAGCCACTAGAGTGCACAAACTCTTTTCCTTGCCAAATCTTGACCTCTCTGGTCTTTAATGGGAGGAGCCCAATGTGGTACTCAATTCCCAACAGATCCTCACAGGGATTACTTGTCTGCTTGATGTTGCCTTACACTGCAGGTCAGCTCAGCTCTCTATTTTTCTGCTTCTTGCTTCACTGTTCTTTCGCCTCCTCTCTCTGTCCTTGTTCTCTGTGCTGTGTCTATTCATGGCTTAAAGCCAATCTGTCTCATGACTGCTCGCCTCCTCTTCTGTCCCTTCGGTTCACTTGCTGCTATTCGCTTGGAATTCCCTACCTCTGTGTCTTCGCCAATGTCTCACAGGGAGTGGCCACTTGTCCTCTCATGAACTGCGCCAACTCTTCCTCATGGTTCATTTTTTTAGTTGCACTATGGAATGACTCATCTGCCAACTCAACGGTCAAATCGGACTTCAAACTTCTCTACGCCACGGCTTAATCGCCTGTCAAATCTGGTTCCTCCATCGGGCGCAATCTCCACCGTTAGATCTAGAGCCCCCAGATCCTATGACATTCGCTCATTTCGCGCAGTTGACTTGCTCGAATGTTAGTGCGCGATGAGCGGTGGTTTTCTCTCTCATCCATCGGACATACGTCGGGCGCTGAATGGAACCGCTTGTGTTTCTCCAAATCCACTGACCGCCCATGTATGCCCCTGATATACTGCCGGTTTCAGAGCACGGGTCCCGCCTTTGGCCTTAGCGCCTTCCCCACAATTTCCCGGCTTCCATGAGACTGAGTGCTTCGGGGATTTTTCCTTCTCGAGGGGTTTTGTCTAGCTTAGCACGCGCTAATCACGCATCAGAAATGCCCTCTGTTTCCCACTCCGGGCTTCCCAAGTGTCAGTTTTGCCTCCTTCGCAGTCTCCATGGGCCTTGATCAGCATGCTTTGATCGAGGTCCTTGTCATTCCTTGCTAGCTGCAAACTGCCACTGTCTAGAGGTTTTCCTGATCGCTCTTTATCCATAAATTCGAAGTCGGTCCTGATTTGATACAGTCATGGCACTTTGATTATTTTTCATGGATCCAATTCGGATCATGGCCTTCCCACTGAAAAAGATTTTGGACCACCAAAAGTTGGTTTTCAAGCATCAACTAAGTGAGGGTACAATTGTCTCACTTGTCTAATATTTATCCACTTTGCACTGCTCGGCTTGAACCCTTGAGCCCAATTCTAAGGTACTCAACATCTCCCTTGCGCGTTGTCCTCACCTTCCTGTCCAGCACTGTGTCTTCCTGCAATTCATTAAGATGTTTAGGTAGTAGGTCATCAATAGAAGGCAATTGACTCTACTCTTCGGGATCCTCAATTAGTGAAGGTTCAAATAGCCTCAAGCAATCTGCATTCACGACTGAGTAGATGTGCATGTAAGCTGGTAGATCAAGGCGAAAAGCATTCTCACCAATCTTCTCAAGTATCTTGAAAGGTCCATACCTTATAGGCTTCAACTTTTTACCTTCACCTTGCATATTTTCCTTGCTGATGTATAGCTAGACTTGGTCACCAACTTGGAAACTATGCTCCATCTGATGCTTGTCATGCCTTGTCTTGTATTTGGCTTGGCTCTTTTCCAGATGTACCTGTACTACTTAGTGGATCTCTTGGATCTGTTCAATGAACCTAGTTGCCCTATCCACATCATTGTGTCCTTCAATTGTGGTGTCTTTACCAAAGAAAAGATCCAAAGGAGACCTTGGTGTGAAACCAAAACAGGTCTCAAAAGAAGATCTCTGTGTAGAAGAATGTTTTGCTCTGTTGTAAGCATGCTGCAAATAACACATATGTTAATCCCAGAGCTTAGGATGTGTTCCCACCCTAACCCCCTTATTTATGTAATAAGATCGAGTCATAGTTATAGTTAAGAGTCAATAAAGCCCATATTAATAATTGTAAGTGGTTAACTCGCATTTATTGACCGGACCACAGTTAGTTGCAAATGGGCCATGGTATTAGATAGATGGTATTAATAAGAACCATGGTATTTCCCCATGGTATTGCATGTATGAATCCTATATAAAGGATAAAGACTCCCTTTGAGGAGCATCGTGTCTTATTTTGTAATTGAGCTCAGCTCTATTGGAGGTTGCCCCCTCGAAGAGGCAAGTGAACATTGCTTTCTGAATAATAAAATACTTGTTGTTATTGCTAATTGTTCTATGTTTTGGGTATATTTCTTCGCATATTTGGTATTCCGGTATCGTCTTGCAAGTTAAGAGCATAAAAAGTGGTATCAGAGCGCTTTCCAGGGCCGGTGGGATCTCCAATTTTTAGCAATTTTTTTTTTGTTGGCTAGAGACGTGTTCCGACGTCTTTAAACCACGGGATCCGTTGTTGAGCACAAAAAGGACATTCTTACTTTTGTAGTTTAATGTGGCGTCTGTCAGTGCCACAAAGGAGAAACAGTCAAATCCCCAGGCACATTACAGCCATTGCCCATCCTAGCATCAATATGGACGAAGGTTTCTATGGATTTCATTACAGGTCTTCCAAAGTCAGGAAACAAGTCAGTCATCATGGTGGTATTGGACAGACTTTCTAAGTATGCTCATTTTTTAACCCTACCCCACCCTTTTACACCGACTTTGGTCACTCAATCTT